>CM066735.1:17597500-19997500 GCA_033961575.1 Aselliscus stoliczkanus
AAACATAGCTGATTGATTTGCTGCCAACCCAAGGGAAGTGAGGGACATCCCTAGATGCCTGGTTATAACCATAGTGTGGGGCTCTTCTCAGCCGGGCTCCCAATCTGGTGAATGAAATCAATGATCTAATCCAAAGTGCCTGGGCATTTTAGGCCCTAAAGCAAGGAAAAGGGGCTGAGAGTTTTAGGGGTGATGCCCTTCCCTGTATTTGCCAGCCGTAGGCCTTGCTGTACAGCCCACTATCGTCAGAAACTAGGAAAAGAGATGTAAGGCCACCTACGTGTTCCAGCCACTCATCAGCTGAGGTCTAAAAGGAAGAGTTAGTAGATGATCGGCCCTTACCTACCTGCCTTGCTTCCCTTACCTGCCTGACTTCATGGAACCTCGTGCTAAGCCTGTTCTTCCAGGTCCAAACACTAATTAAGTCAACAGGTCTTCATGGGGGGCTTGCTGATGGGCACATTTTGGACTGCACAGTATTTTTTTTCTTTTATTGTACAAAATATACACTAAGACACCTATTTAAATGGCCCCAAGGGCTGGCCGAGTGGCGCGGTGGTTAAGAGCTGGCTTGGGAAGCCAGCGGCCCCAGTTCGGGTTCCATATATGAGGGCCAGTGACACTGCCCTCAAAAAAATAATAAAATAAAATAAAATAAAATAAAATAAAATAAAATAAAATAAAATAAAAGGCCCCAAATCCTGAACACTGGCAACACCCAATGCTGGCAAAGATGTGGAGCAACAGGAACAGTCACTCATTGTTGGTGGGAATAAAAACTGACACAGCCACTTCGGAAGACAGTTTTGTGGCTTCTTACAAAGCTGAAGCTGAACACACTCTTACACACCATCTGACAATCGCACTCCTTGGTATTTACCCAAAGAGTTGAAAACTTACATCCACCTCCTACTTCCTAGTGGAAGACGTATTTGTCTTCACGTTCAATGCCAACCCTCCCCTCTGCCCTTGGTCGCATCCCTTCCCATCTCAATCAATGGCACACCCTCATTCACATTGTCAGCTTCTCCCCTGCACTTGCTGCTTCCCCTAGACTCTTAAAAATCTATGGTTACTTGTAATTCTTAACTAACCTCTCCTTCTCTCTCTTCTTCTCTCCTCTTCTGACCTTCTTAGAAAAATAAAAGTCTGCACTCAGTATCCCCACTTTCTTATATTCTAATCACTCTTTAAATGTGCCGTAATATGTTTCTGTCCCCATCATGCCAGGAAAGTTATTCTTGCCAACATACCACCCGACTGCCAAGTGACATGAACACTTCTTAGCTCTTAAATAACGTTTTTTCTTTGGTGCATTTAGTACTCTTGACTAAATGCTTTCCTTTCTCTTTCTCAGTAACTATACCCTTCCCTGACTCTTTCTCCTTCTTTTTTGGCAATTCATTCACTCACACAGGAAACATTTATTAAGCACCTACTGCGTGTGAGGCTGGGCACTGGAACTCACAGTCCGGTGGAGGAAGGCCATCATGGGGACCAGAACACTATGTAAAGGGTGACAGTGCCAGAAGTTTGGGCGTTAGAGGAGGCATAAAAGAAGGAAATGTCACTTACAACTAGGAGAGAAAGCTTCAGAGGGGAGCTGAAAGGTGACAGAGAATTTGCCAGAAAGACGAAGGGAGTCATGTTGTCCCGGCAGAGGAGCTGAGGAAGCAGAAGTGGAGGGCTGCAGTGGCCTGGGACGCCCAGACTCCTGTTCGTTGTGTGGTGTGGCTGAAAGGTCAGCCCAGGTGCCCGCCCATCACTAGGTCCTCTTCCTCCAGTCACCCTAAAGTCACCGTCACCATGGTTGCTCCCTTGTCTCTCTTGTCTTCCTCCTCAGAAAGTCTCTCCCTGAGTGGTCTCAGACCCGCCATCTAGAGGCACAAAATAAAACTTCCTCTTCCTCCTGTGTCCTCATGCCCCAGTGACCAAAGATGGGCCTGGGGGTCATTCTTAACTCCCGCCTGTCCTTCCCCTTCCCCAGCAATATCCAGGTCCTATCAATCCCACCCCTACATCCCTCTGCCTTCCACCCCATGGCCACTGCCAAGGCCAGGCTCTCAGCTTCTCTAAAGTAAGCTATTGTGAGGGCCTCCTAAAGGACCTCCCTGCCCCAAACCTCATCTTCCCTCTTCATGCCAGCCACTAGGTGGCCTTTCTAAAACACAGACAGGATGGTGACTCTTCCCTTCCCTTCCTGTCATGGCAGCCCTCCTCAAACTTTCCAAGAGAGTCTCCCCAACAACAGGGCACAGCAAACACACTCCCCCTTCGGGGAGCCAGCAGGAACCCAGCCCCAGGACTTGTTCTGATGCTTTGATAATACTTGACCTCGCTACTGAATTACTCAGCTTCTTCTCCAAGGGTGGTCAAGCAAAACTAATGCCTCTGGAAGACTGCACTGTATTTATGTGTCTTGGGGCTGTGAGTTCTCCCTGACATACCACCTTATGCCCCCATCTATAGCCATTCCCCTGGTGGTGGAACAGAAATGCCAGCTCCCTTACCTGGCATGTGAACCTCTCAGTATGGCCCACACCTGGCCTGTAGTCCATGTGTCACTTCTCCCCACCTCATATTCTGTCCCAGCAACACCCTGTCTGTATCCTCAGATACAAGAATGGGGGCCTAGGTAGAAATACAAGAATTTAACTGAGTATACTCTGGTTCAGAAATTGTCTTCAACCAGAGGGCCCCTCTCTCTTTAAAACTCCAGGGCCCCCAGATTACAATGGACCCCTGGAAAGCTCACCGTGTTGTACTGTTATTTTTATTAAAATCATAAGGTTCTCACTTTTTATAAAGGTCACATGTTCATTATTTTAAAAACAAGCAACACAGAAAAATATACTGAATGCGGCAAGTTGCACAAACTCCCACCACTCACAAATAGCCAGCGTTAACCTGTACACACCCTTTCGGACATCTCTCAAGGCACATCGCTCTGTGGTGGCTTTTGGTCCATATCTGGCACACCCGCATCCGCATCTCATCCTCATGCCCAGGATGCCTGACTCGGCTGGGGGAGCAGAAGGCGCTCCCCCTGGGTCATGTCCTCTGGGAACAGGGGTCCATCCTTCCTGGATGAACCTCTCCCCTTCACTGACCATCAGCTTTTAGCCCAAAACCCTGGGCTCACCCAGGCCCCAGCTCACCTTCCCCACCACCCTCCTTCACCACTTGCTCCCTACATTCTGCTCTGGGGCAGAGATCTGTCAGGTGAGAATCTGGTGGCCCTTCTAATTATAGGGGAATTGACAGGGTGGCATGGAGAAATGCATGTTGTTAGCTGTGGTGAAAGAAAAGGAGATCGAGAGAGAAAATTTTCTGTTGCGACTTTGCTTAGCTCCTATTCCTGCACTCAGCAGGTTCCCAGGGTCTTGAACCTGAAAAATTTGGGAATGAGAGAGAGTGAGCAAGAAAAAGCTATAGGCAGGACTGGTGAGGGTAGAGGGAGGTAGGAAAATGGTTAATGTCACTGTCAGAATATTTGTTTTGGAGAGGTTTGCAAAACAGTGAAATGTGTTTACTGTTTGATGTTGGAAAGCTAACAAGAAATAGATACAGAGGCAGTGTGATGCTAACTGCCTTTGACACTGGTGATGGCCCTTTGGTTAGAACAAATTCACCCTGTGCCGAAACGGATTATTTCATGCGTCCATTGTCTTGAGAGCCACCCTTTGCAAATACTCTAATGCCCAAGTTGGCTCATCTGTCCACTTATTGATTTATTTGAAGGCAGATTGGTGTGGAGAAGCATCAGGCGGGAAGGGCCCTGAAGATTGAGGTCCCTGGTGGGACTCACACCCAGCTCCAGGCCCTTGCATCGGGTGGGGCACTGCCCCCTAGGGCCATTCTGGGGCGATGACTCAATCTGTCCTGCCACTGTCACTCATTTCATCTTCACAACTACACAGGAACAGAAGAGCTCTTGTCCACACTTTACAGACGAGAAGCATTCATCATGCAGCCGTCTAGTGGCAGAGCTGGCATTTTGCCTTAAAGCCTGGATGTCCCCCCACTGCCTGACCCTTTCCTTGTGTCCTCCTCCTTGAGAAATAAATTCAAAGCCTCTTCCCTCTGGTGAGCTTAGCCATAGCCATACCCCCCATCTCTTGTCCCACTGGGACCTGCCCTACTCCTCGGCAGACGCGGACTTCCCTGGCCCAGCTTCATACAAGCACAGACAGGTTCAAACCCAGGGGTGTGGGGATTAGGTTAGTCTGCCTCCTGTAATTAGAATGATAGTGCTTATTTACGTTTTCTTAGCAATTGGTATTTTCCAAAACATTTCAAATAAATTGTTGAAAATAGGTAGCTTTCATATAGTTCAGGGATGCCAGCTCCACTGATGGCTTACCGGTGCCCAGAATGAGCCCTGAGTTGAGATGGGTTCTGAGGTCAAGCTCAGGCTCAGTGGCAAAGAGTCCAGGCGTTAGTTAGTGCATAGTATGTGCACTAGAGTCACATTATAAGCACATTTAATTCACTCAAATACAATCATTCAGTCTCTATACAAATGAATAGAAAGTAATTTCAAAAGTGTGGGTGATTCTACCCATCTTGACACTCAATGAGCACATTCCCTGGAGTGAGGGAGTGATGCAATCTCACCACCCTGAGTGGGATTCTGGCATTTGAAAGAAATAGCAAGTATTTTCATTCAACAGATACCCCATATGTGAGCCATACTTCACCTACTCTGTCTTGTTCAAACACTGGCGGGAAATTTTTAAAGGCTTGAGGTCTCCAACATTGTGCCTTCCTGAGTGATTTTCAAGGCTAATTCTGTTTACATATAATTCCACAGGAGTCCATCTTTGTAGAGCCCATCAGTCATGAGACAAAAAGCTGCAGCACTGGCCATCCTGGTAGGTGAAGGAGCACCCTGCTGGAATTTACACCTGCCAGCTCATCCATTTACTACCTTCGCAGTAACTGAGCAGCTTCCTAAACTTCCCTGCAGGCCTCACTGGAGATAGAAATCAGTACCTCCAGGTAGTTCCCGGAGCCAAGTTATTCCAAGTTCTTGAGTTTATCTTTCCACTCCACCTCCTACTAGCTGAGCCAATTTGAGCTAGTCAGTAACCTCTCTGCGTCTGTTTCCTTATCTTTAAAATGGGGCTAAGGTGGTTTGAAATCACAAGGTGATTTCCAAGAACAAACCCCATTCAATAATGCAGAGAAAGGTATTTTGAATTTGAAAAAGCCCTTTACAGAGGTATCCGGGCTTTGCTTCAAGGTGGTTTTCTGTTTAAGTTTTTAGGCTTCTGTTGTGTATCAGAATACAGACCTAAACCTGTCGCTACTCTACCTAAAATCCTTCTGCTATAGACAATGTTTGTGCCCCTCCATGTGTTGAAGCCCTTACCCTTAATGTGATGGTACCTGCAGATGGGGCCTTTGGGAGGTAATGAGAGTTAGCTGGCGTCATGAGGATGGGGACCCAAGATGAAATTAGTATCCTTATAAGAAGAGACTCAAGATACCAATGTCTCTCTCTCTCCCTTTCCCTCTCCCTCTCCCTCTCACCACCCCCATTCCAAGAAAAAGCCACGTAAGGACATATCCAGGGAGAGGGCTCTCACAAAGAATCCAACCATGCTAGCACCCTGATACCCTGATCTTGGACTTTTAGCCTCCAGAACTGTGAGAAATAAATGTTTGTTACTTAGGCCACCCAGTCCGTGGAATTTCTTATAGCAGCCCAAGCTGACTAAGGCCCTTTCACTGACCACCCATGTCCTCAGGGCAGAGACCACACTCCAGCCTAACACACTAGGCCCTTCACAAGCTGGCCTCAGTCTATCTTTCCAGGCTTACCACTCCCTCTCATTCCCACAAACACATCCCAAGCTTCAGTTTCCCAAACACACCATGCTTCAAATAACTCTTTTTCCATTGTACATGTTGTTCCTGCTGTTGATGAATGATTCAACTCAAAAATCATTTCTCTGTGAGATTGAATTAATCACCCTGTTATCTATTGTTGTACCCATTTCTGTTGTACCATAATAGCGTATTATTACCAGGTATTTAAACACCTTTTACCCCCAATTGACAATGGGCAGGATGAAGAGCTCTCACTTCTTTAATTAGTGCCAACTCTTACACTAAAGATTGAGAATTGTTGAGAGAGGAGGGAGGGAGGGAGGGAGGGAAGGAAGGAAGGAAGGAAGGAAGGAAGGAAGGAAGGAAGGAAGGAAGGGAGGGATCCATTATCACATGATGTGTTTATGGCTGTCTCCAGACAGTTTTGAAAGTGAGGGAAGTATTAATAGCAACTTAACATGGAGGTGTCTACCACATTTACACTAAAAGTAGAGAGTTTACATATGCTGAGGGAGTCAAAAACCTAAAGGTTTCTTTTTCCCCATCCACTTGACTACTCAGTTTCCTCCATGCCCTTACTGAGTAAAAGCAACCCTGGAAACCCCATTGAAGCACCTCTTTGCAGAAAGAAATAAGGATAGAAATAGAGCACTCACAATCATGATTAAGTTGAAACACCAAGTATTTTTTTATTTTATTTTATGCCATTTAGAAACCATCTATTGAAC
Source organism: Aselliscus stoliczkanus (assembly GCA_033961575.1). Taxonomy (NCBI): domain Eukaryota; kingdom Metazoa; phylum Chordata; class Mammalia; order Chiroptera; family Hipposideridae; genus Aselliscus; species Aselliscus stoliczkanus. Next base: position 17,604,064 of record CM066735.1, read on the forward strand.
TTGAGGTCAACTTGGTACCCAATGCAGATTCTTCTGATATTTTAATTCTCCCTTTAAAATGCCTAGAAATATACTGAAAAAGAAAGAAAAAAAGAAAGGAAGGAAAGAAGGAAGGAAGGAAGGAAGGAAGGAAGGAAGGAAGGAAGGAAGGAAGGAAGGAAGGAAGGCAGAGAGAGAGAGAGGGCGAGAAGGAAAGAAAGAAAGCAAACTTACAACAAAAAAACTAATAGAGTTTTTTTACAGGAAAGTTGATGGACATGTATTAGGGAAAGAAATACAGCTAAGTTTTCCCTTATGATAGACAAGTCTCTGTGCCATATGAAACAAAGACTCTTTAATTTAGAAAATTAGCCCATGTTTCCCCCACTATCTGCACTCTGACTCAGAGACTCAGAAACCCAGGTCTATGCCAAGCATAAATCTGATGAGTCATCCTTTGGTGTTGACCTGGGTTTAGGCCAGAGAACTGTTGCCCAATGCCTCACCCTCTCCTACTAGCCCCCAACCTTAAACCTTGCAGCTTTCTACATCTCTTCAGTGAGAACTCTTTGAAATTACTCATCAGAAGTGCAGGGCAGCTAGGAAATGTACTTTCTTATGTATTCCAACCATTTAATTTATAGAGAACAAGGCAAATAGAAGCAGGAGAAGATGTCTTCTAGGTAAATTATGGCATTATGGTAAAGTTTGGCATTTAGATTAGAGGTTACATACATAAACCCAGAAAAAACTTTAGGTTTGGGAAAGTGGGGATTAGAAAATTTCCCTCAATTGGAAAAGAATAGGGAAATATCTATTCTCAAATCTTTAACAAATGAAAAATACGGATTTTAATTTATTTGAAGATGAATAAAGGAAAAAAATTCAATGGAAGAAAAATTGAAAGAGAGAGAGAGAAAAATGAAACAGCATCAATGACTCAGAGGAAGAACTTAGCTCTGAAAAATAACCATCTCCAAGCATCAGAAGAAAATTTCTGGAAATTTGTATTATCAATAGAATTCAACAAGTAATCCTTACCTCTTATAAAATAAAATGAAAAGAAGTGGAGATTTAAAAAATAATGGATGGAAAAAACTCTACATGGATGGATGATAAAACTCTCCTTTTAAAGCATTTTTGAGTTCCCAAGAAAAAGAAATCGACAAAGGAGTAAGACTCAAAGAAAGGAAAAATACCTTGAGGTAAGGAGAACTGAAGAACACAAAGCCAGTATTTCTTTGTAATTAAATGCTTGTATCTGCATTAAAACCAAGAGACTAAACTTGTGGCCCTATGCTAATTGGTGGGACCTGAAGATCTCCTACTAAACAGAGGTCTTTCAAAGAGGCTGAAGTGGTTTTAGGTCAGTAATACTCCCTACTTTCCAGTAGAAGCAAACAAAAATCCTCTCTGAATGAAAATAACCCCACTAGAGTTCAACCAAATATGAATTCACAGCAAAAAAAATTTAACCCACAAGGAAACAAGCTACCATAATTAAGAATCAGCATAAATAAAATACAAACATTTACAAAAAACTACAAAATTCTGATGAAAAATCAAAGAAGAGCTAACTAAATGGAGATATATTCCATGTTCATAGATAGGAAGACTCAATATTGTCAAGATATCAATCTTCCCAACTTGATCTATAGATTTAATACAATTCAAATCAAGATCCCAACAAGTTGTTTTGTGAATATGAACGAATTGATTCTAAGGAGGACTAACACTACTTGACTTCAAGACTTGACATAAAACTGCAGTCATTTAAAAAGTGTGGTACTGATGAAAAAATACATAGATCAATGGAACAGAATAGAGAGTCCAAAAACAGACCCCTACAAATATAGTCAACTGATTTCTGACAAAAGAGCAAAAGCAATATGATGAAGAAATGACAAAAATGTTGCTAGAATAACTGTACATAGATGAAAAAATAAGAATCTAGACACAGACCTTACACTTTTCACAAAAATTAAGTCAAAATGGATCATAGTCTTAAATGTAAAATGCAAAATTATAAAACTCCTAGAAGATAACTAGTGCTTTTTAAAATACAATACCAAAGGCATGATCCACGTAATAAAGAATTTATATACTGGGCTTCATTAAAATTAAAATCTGCTTTGTAAAAGACACTATCAACAGAATGAGAAGACAAGCCACAGATGGGGAGAAAATACTTGCAAAGGACATATCTTATAAATGACAGTTATCCAAACTATACAAAAACTTGTGAAACTCAATAATAAAACAATTTGACTTAAAAATGGACACAAAATCTTACAGAAACCTCACCAAAGAAGATATGTAGATGGAAAATAATCATATGGAAAGATGTCCGACATCATATGTCATTAGGAAATTGCAAATTAAAACAACAATGAGATACCACTACACACCTATTAGAATGGCCAAAATCCAAAACACTGACAATACCAAATGCTGACAAGGATGTGGAGCAACAGGAATTCTCATTCATTGCTAGTGGGAATGCAAAATAGCACAGCCACTTTGGAAGACAGCTTAGCAATTTCTTAAAAAACTAAACATACTCTTGTCATAGGACTCAGCAATCACACTTTTTTATACTTATCCAAAGGAGTTGAAAATGTATGTCCACACAAAAACCTGCACACAGATATTTATAGCTGCTTTATTCAGAATTGCCAAAACTTGGAAGTAACCAAGATGCCCTTCAGTAGATGAATGGATAACTAAACCATGGTACATCCAGACTATGGAATATTATTCAGTGCTGAAAAGAAATGAGCTACCAAGTCATGAAAAGACATGGAGGAACCTTAAACGTATATTATCAAGTGAAAAAAGTCAATCTGAAAAGCTATGTACTATATAATCCCAACTATATGACATCCTGGAAAAGGAAAAACTATGGAGACGGTGAAAAGACCAGTGGTTGCCAAAAGTTAGAGAGAAAGAAGGATGAGTAGTAGAACACAGAGGGTTTTTAAGGCAGTGAAATTATTTCATATGGTAGTGTAATGATAGATTTATATCATTACACATGTGTCAAAACTCATGAAAAGTACAACTCCAAGAGTGAACCCTAATGCAAACTATGAACTCTGGGTGATAATGATGTGTCAGTGTAGGTTCATCAATTGTAACAAATGTGCCACGCAGGAGTGGTTGTGACAGTGGGGGAGGCTGTGCTACCTGGGGGAAGGCGGTATATGGGAAATGTGTATTTGCCCCTCAGTTTTCCTCTGAAGCTAAAACTGCCCTAAAACATAAAGTGCATTTTTTAAAGTATACATTTAACTATTATTTATGGACCCCACCCAGATGTCACTTTTACCAGACCCTGCCTCGAAATTTGGATATCTCCCAAATTATGTGCCAAGCAGGATAATTTTTTTTTAAAATTCACACCTGGACATACTAGTAAATCTAAAAACACTAAAGAAAAAGAGAACGCTTTAAAAGAATCTGAAGAGGGAGAACAGATCACCCAGTTGGACGAGCACTAAATTCCTTAGCAGCAATACGGAAGCCTGGGGAAGAGGGCTACCATCCCCAGTGGGGAATCATGCAGCACTGATGGGAGCGGAAGAGGGCACATCCACTTGGGGAAAAGGCTGGCATTCTGAACATGCACATTTCCTATTCCCCAAAAATTCTACTCCTAGATATATGGCCAAAGAAACTATAAAATGTACTTCAGGGAACATATACTAGAATGTTCATAATCACAAAAATATGCAAACCACCAAATGCCCATTAACAGGAACATGGCCAATGAATTGTGATATACTTATGCAATGGAGTATTACAAAGCAGGGAAAGGGCCGGCCGAGTGGCGTGGTGGTTAAGCGCTGGCTTGGGAAGCCAGCGGCCCCAATTTGGTCCCACATATGAGGGCCAGTGACACTGCCCTCAAAAAAAAAAAAAGCAGGGAATATGACTAAGCTACAAATGCAAATAAAACCTGAAACGAATCCTATAAATACAGCAGTGGATGAAAAAAAAGTAAGTTACACTGCACGATGCTGTTTTATGAAGCCATTAAACATTATACCGTTTTCAGATACATGCTTGTGGTAAACTATTTTTTTAAAATAAGGGAATGACAAACACAAGTTAATCATGGTGGTTACCTATGGACGTGAGGTGAGAAGTGGTGTACTTTTAATGCAATGGTTAATATTCTGGTTCTTAAACTAGATGGTAGAGTTAACCGTGAGTTCTCATTTTATTATAATGATGCATAATTTACATGCTATACATATATTATAATTTATATGCTACATGAAAGTTTTTTTCTCATTAAACTTTGTTTTAATGGGTCTCAAAATTCTGTGACAGATTTTTAGTCAAGTTGTTTTCATTAAAAAGTACTGATTTTAAAAGCTAATAACTTAAAAACTGCCACACACACACACAAAAAAAAACAAATGGTCCACAAAACATTCTTCTTTCCTTCTGAAGGTTTTACGATGCATTGTGATTGTTAACCAGTCTTTTACTATTACACTTAAATGGTCAATTGAGACAAACAGTTCTGATACCGTTCTTCCAGTTAAGACTGGGATGGCAGATATTGAGGATAATATTCCTATAGCCTTCTTACATGAAATTTTTAAACGAAAGAGAAATTATAAGAAATTTTCAAATACAATATCAAAATTAAACAAAGACAGAAATAAATCAAAAGCAGTCCTGACTCTGCTAAAACAAAAACAGCCTTATGAAATGCACATTTCAGAAGCCTTTTTTAATACAATCAGGCACCACTTAATGACAGGGATACAAGAAATGTGTCGATAGGCAATTTCATTGTTGTGTGAACATCAAAGAGTGCACTTACACAAACCTGGATGGTATAGCCTGCTACACATCTAGGATGTATAGTATAGTCCATTGCTCCTAGGCTACAAGGCTGTACAACATGTTACTGTACAAAACAACTCGAGATTAAATCAAGCACAAGAGAAAACGATGCGATCAAGAGACATGGTAAACATGAGGCTGTCGCTCAGGTAACACAGCACAGTTTTACAGCAAACTTTTTTATAAGTAGAAAGAGTACACCCCAAAATAACGATAAAAAGTCTAGTATAATAAATACATAAACCAGAAACAGTTATCAAATATTATGTACTGTACATAATTGTTTGTTTTCCTTTTATACAACTAGCAGCACAGTAGGTCTGTTTACAGCAGCATCGTCACAAACACATGAGTAATGTGCTGCACTATGACATCACAAAGGGATAAAAATTTTTCACCTCAATTATAATCTTATGGGCCCACTGTAGTATATGTATAGTTCATCACTGACCACAACATCTTAACTCAGTGTGTGAGTATCAATGGAAAAACCCAAAGAAACAAACACAAAGAGAAAACAGATTATGGATATGGAAGACAGTGAATGGAAACAAACATAATTGATGCTCCTGAAGGGGATAAAATATAAAAACAAAACATAATATATGTAGCAGCAATAACCAAAGATAAAACTGCAAAAACTCTCCTAATATGAAAAACAACTGGATTTGCCAGACTAAAAGGAGTCACTTACAACGAAGTAAAAAAATGGTAGACAAATGTCTTAGTGAAATGTTTAATTTCAAGAATAAAACAATCATATAAAAATCTAGACAAGGAAAATAAAATAGCTGCCTTAAAAAAAAAGATAGTAACTAACCTCAGAATGTACTTCCTTAATTTAAATGCCACAAGCAATGGAATAACAGTGACAGCATTTTGAAAGAAAAGTATTACTACTTGAGAACTCTGTGCTAGTTAAATTATTTATTTACATGTGAAGGCAACAGAAAATATTTTTAATATACAAGGACACAAAAATATACCACTCACAAAATCTTTTTGAAGGAAATAAAAACTAGTTAAAGACAAAACAGTTAACAAAAAAAAGGAATAAAAATAAAGATCTCAACAATAAGGAAGGCATGCTATAAAAAGACTAGTAAATATTGAAATCATTAAGACAGAGATTTAAATGAAAACGTCTGCTCTCAATGTAGTTACAAAACAAAAGGAAATGTGGAAAAATATCAAAAGATATATCATGTAAAATTATAGAAAATACCAATAATTAATTAGTCCATACATAATAGAATAAATTCACATGTACTCTAGGTAAGGGAATGATTGACAGAAGAAAACAAAATGTTAATTTCTAAAAATTACTTAAGAAAGCATTAGAAAATGTTAGATAATATTGATAATATTACATATTCAGATAATATTTATTTGACATTGACAATTAAAGAAAGTTAGGGGACAACTATGTCCTTTTAATTAAAGATAATCATTAGATAAAAAGATAAATGAAGGGCTAATTCATTTATCAAAAATAAAACAAAGAATACATATTTTAAGTATAAAAATGGCCAATAAAAACAAGATGAAAAAGTAGAACAAACCTTATCTGTGATAGTAATAAATAATAATATGATAAACTCACCTAATGAAATTGAATTTTAAAAAGAGTGGATTGGATTTTAAAAAGAGTCCAATTATAAATTATCTTCAAGACACACATTTAAAATAACATAGAGGGCTGGCCGAGTGGCATGGTTGATAAGCGCTGGCTTGGGAAGCCAGCAGCCCCAGTTTGGGTCCCATATATGAGGGCCAGTGACACAGCCCTCAAAAAAAAAAAATAACATAGAAAGGGTAAAAATAAAAAGATGAACAAGAATGTACCAGGCTAATGTGATCAAAGAGAAAGCCATAGATTAATATTAAAGTAGAACTCAAAACAGTATGCAATAAACAAGATAAAGAGGCTCGTATTTTATTGATAAAGGGCAAAATCCACAATGCAGATAAAATAGTATAAGACATCTATCTTTGAATAACATCGCATCAAAATATGTGAAACAAATGCATTCAAACTACAGGGAGAAAGCTGACAGAAATACATTAGAAGTATGAGATTTCTTAACACATATTTTAGGGCCTTTATGGAACAATAGGAAAATAGAAAACTCTGAATAATGTAATTAAGATTTTACTTAAATTCTTCATTCAGCCTGGCACTTTATAAAGAAAACACTTCATTTTCCAGTGTCCATGAAAATGTATAGAAATTGAATATATAGTGAACCCTAAAAAACACCTCAAAAATTTGTTCAAAAGCAAAAATGACCATCCTCCTTCTCTGTTTTACTTTATAAGACCAAAAAGCCAATGAAGATGCACACACACAATAAATCAACTGGAAATTGTAAAATATTATCCTAAATAATTATGGAGCTAAGGAGGCAATTAAAGGTACACTTGGAGAAAGCTTGGATAAAAGGAGAGACAGACATGTTCCCCAATAAAATGATTCAACATTAAAATGAGGACAATTCTTTACTAAATTTAATTTATAAATTTTAATGTCATTCTAGAATTTATACATGGGTAAATTGATGGGCTTTGCTTATGTAATAAAAAATATTTTGTAAAATAAGAATAATGAGGGCCAGCTGGAGTCACTAAAAGGAGTCACTTACAACGAAGTGACTCCAGTTCGGGTCCCACATATGAGGGCCAGTGACACTGCCCTCAAAAAAAAAAAGAAGAAGAAGAAGAATGGAGGGGAGACCATCACTATAAGTTATTAAAATAAATGATAATGCTAAAATCTACATTTAAAGATGCTCTCTACAAGTTGAAGTGACCTGCCAGTGACTAACTGCTTTATAGAACAAAATTTAACGCTCTTCAGAGTAAAAAAAAAAACAGAATCCAGAGTCTCTAGCATATAACGTTCATAATATCCAGTAGATAATCAAATGTTATTGGGTGTGCAAAAAAGTAGGAAAATGTGGCCAAAAAAATCAAGAAATAAAATAGTCAATAGAAATAGACCTACAGACAGCACAGATATTGAAAAGAGCTCTTAAGTTACTATTAGAAAGGGAATGGGGCTAAGATGAGATGAGTGAAAGCACTTGCTATGGGTATAAAATTTAAGGAGGTGCCCCAGAAACTCAGTCATCAAAAGAATATAATGCAATATTTTAATAAATCAAAATTAATGCAGAAGAAATCCATGATATACAAAATATTAAATATTTAAATAAAAGTAGAATTAAAAATGATGACATGCTAAATCTTATTTGAAACCTGCAAGGGAAAGGGGGAATCAAAAATATTGATCCTGTCTTTACTTAAAATTTTCATCAGGAAGAAAATGACAAAATATCAAGCAAAATTTTTCCAAATATGAATAAAACATTTGCAAAGCTCAGCAAAACCCATGCAGGACAAGTAGAAGGAAAACCTCACTGAGATATATCATAATTAAATTGGTTTCAAAAAAAAAAGATACAGGAAAAAAAATCTCAAAAGCAACCAGAGAAAAAGACACGTTGCAAACAAGGGAACAGCAGTAGTGGCTGATTTCTCACGAAAAAAAAGGAGAGAACAGATTCTACATCTAGTGAAAATATCTTTCAAAACTGAAGGTAAAAGAAAGACATTTTCAGACCACTGAAAGCAGAAAGAATTCATCACACACAGACCCACACCACAGTAAATGCTGAAGGAGGTTATTCAGGCTGAAGGGATGTGATCCCACGCAGAAATTTTAATCCATAGGAAGGAATGAAGAGCACTGGAAATAGTAAATATATGTGTAATCTAGTAGTAATAGTAGTAGTAGTAGTAGTAGTAGTAGTAGTAGTAATAGTAGTAGTAGTAGTAATAGCAGTAGTAGTTTCTGGTATACAAAACAATATAATAGTTAGATATTTACACCCCTCACAAAGTGATGACCCCCAATCTACTATCCCTTTGACATTGTATATAGCTATTACAATTCCATTGACTCTATTCCGAATGCTGTACTCCACGTCCTGTGACTATATATATAAATCAAATTATAGTTAGCAATCATTATTATTCAGCTTCAGCTTCAGATGTACACTGCAGTGGTCAGGCATCTACGCCATCCATGAAATGGTCTCCCTAATAAGACAAATGTCCATCAGATACCCTATAAAATCTTTACAACATTATTGATTATATTCCCCAAACTGTCTTTTGTATCCCCTTGGCAATCTTGTGGTTACCAATTTGTGCTTTCTAATCCCTTCCCCTTCTCCCTCATCCCCACCCCACTCCCATCTAGCAACACTCAATTTTTTCTCTATATCTCTGAGCCCGTTTCTGATTAGTTTGCTCATTTATTCTATTCTTTAGATTCCACATATAAGTGAGATCATATGGTATATGTCTTTCTCTGTCTGACTTATTTCACTTAGCATAATGGTCTCTAGGTCCATCCATATCATTGTAAATGGTAAGATTTCATTCTTCTTTCTGACTAATACTCCATTGTATAAATGTACCACAGTTCCTTTTTTTTTTAAGATTTTTATTGGGAAATAGGGGAAAGGGGAACAGACAAGTTGCTGCCCTTTTGTTCTTCAGTCTAGTTACGGAGGACGTTGCTTCACTGGCCCATGTTGGTATCATCATTGCGCTCTTCCTGGATGAGGCAGATCGGTCGCTGGCCTCTTGATGGTCACTCGCCATGGCTATTGGCAGCTCACGCTGGCTGCCGGCCACTCACTGTAGCTTGTGGCAGCCAACTGCAGCATACACCGTCGCCGAGGCTCGCACAGCCCAGCTCCAGGTGGAGCTGTTGTTAGCTGTAGAGGGCAGTGTCACTGGCCCTCATATGTGGGATCCGAACCGAGGCCACTGGCATCCCAAAACCAGCTCTTAACCAATGCGCCACTCGGCCAGCCCCACAGTTTCTTAATCCAGTCATGTACCTCTGGGCATTTCAGTTGTTTCCATGTCTTGGCTATTGTGAATAGCGCTGTAATAAACATAGGGATGCATATATTTTTTTCAAATTAGCATTTTGGATTTCTCTAGATAGATACCTGAGAGTGGAACTTCTGGGTCATACGGCAGTTCCATTTCCAGTTTTTTGAGATGCCTCCATACTGATTTCCAAAGTGGTTGCACCAATCTGCAATCCCACCAACAGTGCACAAGCGTTCCCTTTTCTCCACATCCTCACCAACACTTGTTGTTTGTTGATTTATGAATGATAGCCATTCTGACTGGAGTGAGGTAGTATCTCATTGTGATTTTTATTTGCATTTCTCTAATGATTAGTGAGGTTGAACATTTTTTCATATGTCTGTTGGCCATCTGTATGTCCTCTTTAGAAAAATGTCTCTTCATGTACTCTGCCCATTTTTTAATTGGTTGTTTGTTTTTTTGGTGTTGTGTTGAATGAGTTTTTTTATAAATTTTGGATATTAACCCCATATCAAATGTATCATTGACAAATATCTTCTCCCATTCAGTAGGATACCTTTTTGTTTTATTGATGGTTTCTTTTGCTGTGAAAAAAAACTTTTTAGTTTGATGTAGTCCCAAGTGTTTATTTTTTTCTCTTACTTTCTATGCCTGAGGGGCTATATCAGTAAAAATATTACAAAGGGTAATGTCTGCAAATTTACTTCCCATATTTCCATCTAGGAGTTTTATGGTTTCAGATCTTAAACATTTAAGTCTTTAAACCATTTTGAGTTTATTCTTGTATATGGCATAAAGAGGTGGTCCAGTTCCATTTTTTTGCATGTGTCTGTCCAGATTTCCTAGCACCATTTACTGAATAGACTGTCTTTACCCTAATGTAAATTCTTCTTCCATTGTTGTAGATGAAATGACTTATATGGATAAGCTTTTATATTATTATTTTCCTTAGAGTCTTTAAAAGAAAATTGAGTGAAGCCAAGTAATAATAATGTACTGTGAGGATTATAAAATATGTAGAATTAACTGTATGACAACAGTAGAACAAAGGACATTAGGGGTAAATGGAATTACACATTTTGTAAGACTTGTATATTAAACAAAGCATGGTATAATATCAATTTCAGGTAGACTGTGATTAAGTTAAGGATGCATATTATAATCCCTAGACAAAGGCCTTTTAAAAAATACAAAGACATATAGCTATAAAGTAAATAGAGAAGATAGATTAAAATATTTAAAAATACTTTATTAGCCCAAAAGGAGGCATAAAAGGAGGAAGAAAAAAATAAAGAACAGAAAGAAACAAATGTAAGAGACAAATAGCAAAAGATAGCTCTCAGTGGCCACTTAAGGAGTGGTCTGAGACAGACCAGAGTTTGAAACCTTGTCCTCCCACTTGCCATCTGGGTGATCTTGGTAAAGTGCCTGAAGCTCCCTAAGAAGTTTCCTTACCTGTAAATAAAGTACCTGTGTGCCAAAATTTTTGTATGAAAAATTTTTTTTTACAGATTTTTTTTTTAAACATACATGTTTAACTTTATTTATCATTGTCACTTAAAGCCTGAATTTATAAAACATAAAAAGACATTTTTAAAAGTTCTGTATCACCGGAATTGAAACAGTAGAAATATCAATAGCTTTGTAGGTGTAAGTTACATAAATTAAAATCAAATAATTGGAGATTTTTCAATATGGAAACTATACAAATGAAATGGCAAAAGAACCTAATAGCAATATTTTGTTATTTATAGATTATCAGTTACTTTAGGACCTAAGCAAAGATTCTGAATATTCAGACTTCTCTTGCTGTTTCATATTTAATTAAGTATTTTCCTACCTACATTCTGCGTCAAGCTATTTTACCAAAGAGTCTGAGTTGCCAGTGTCTTCAGCTCCAAGTCTGGGATCTACCAGACAATGAGAAAACCCAGGGAACTCACCATTGTGTCTTTTCTCGGGTCCCAGGAGCCCTTAAATGGTGTGCCTTTCTTCTTCACCCTTTCAAAGTCTCCTTATGTTTGTTTCATATATAATATCCAGGGGTTTTCATTGTACTTAGCAGGAGAAAAAAGAAAAAATACACCTGCTCCATTTTCCCGGAAGTGCCAATACTGAATTGCACTTCATTTTTCTGCAGTTTTCTCTCCTGGGGGAATGTTTTGAAGGCAAGAAGCACACTTGATTCATTTCAGTTTCCTCCGCACCTAGCCAAGAGCGTGTGTCCCTTATATACTGTTAAATGAACATGTGAATGAATGTCGTGCCTACAGGCCTGTGAATAGCCCTGTGCAGGGCCCAGCTCTTTCTACTCTGCCTTATAGCCTTTCTGATACTGAGATTGTGCCTGTAGTTCCAACCTACATGCATGCTGCTGGGACCCTGAAATTTCCTCATTCTCTGCCAAGGGCGTGCTCTCTGGTTTGACTGTGTGCTGTCAGAGAGACCGGGAGAGCAGACCAGAGACAAGGAGAGAACAAAGGCCAGGACTCTAAAGTGTATGGAGGGCATGCCCTTCAGCAGGAAGTTTCCGGTGGAAAAACACCGGAAAGCCTTCAAAGGGATTGTGCCCAGATGTTTCCATCTCATCTCCCCATTTGCTGCTGCTTCCAAAGATGCTAGTTAGAGTCAGAGGAAACAAAGCAGGGGAGCTTGGAGGACTCCCCAAACTGAAAGAAAATTGCATCTCCTGAAAATGTGCACACACACTCACATCCACACAGCATACTCAAGGTGTGGGTTACATGAATTCCCACGTCACTGGGTCACCTACTCAGTTCCTGTTCCCACACTGTTGAGAGGCTCCAAAATACAAACCAGCCAACAGAAATAATGAACAGCTTTAGTGCTTTTATCCACCACGAACATTGTGTTAAGTCCCTCAGAGAGACTTGTAATGAAGTCCTCCCCTCATGGTTCTGGGTGTCCAGTCCTCATCTGGGACTTTTGGGCTAGCCTCATCCCTCTGTGATATTAATCAAAGGGGCAAATCACAGAATGAACTGCTTTTTCACCAAGACCAATCAGCCTCACACACACCCCCATCCCTCAGAGAGACAGATATGATGAAATCAGCCCTGTGCAATAGAAACATAATGTAAACCACATAGGAAATTATGAGTTTTCTAGTAGTCACATTACAAAAAGGAAAAACAAATAGATGAAATGAATTTTCCTAATGTATTCTATTTAACCCAATACATCCAAACTACTACCATTTCAACAGGTAACCGATATTTTTTTAAATTATTGAGGTATTTACATTTTTGTACTAAGTCTTTGAAATCTAGTGTGTATTTTACATGTATGGCACATCTCAGTTTGGACTAACTCATTTCAAGTGTTCAACAGTCGCTTGTGGCTAGTGGCAACCATATTGGATAATACAGATCTAAATCATGAGTGAATAAATGAGTGAGGGAATGAATGAATGAATGACTCTGAGACCACTGGCCAGCCCCTCAGGCCGATCACACATGCTGGCTGGTGATGGGAGAGCAAGAGCTAGAAACTTCACAGCTATTACCAGTAGGAAAATATCCTTCCTTACTCAGATAGATAGCAGTTCACTCCCTTCCAGAGTTCTTTCACACATGCACTTTGGTCTTCATGACAGCCTGGGAAGGGGTTGAGATTCTCAGGATCCCAGGTCTGGCAGACAGTCCCACTCCCACCCTGCCACCATCTCAGCTGTGGGCCGACAAAAAATGTACCCGAACCACCACCATGAGAAATCCTGTGCTGTTGAAACTCTCTCCTCTCAAGTCTCCATGGCAGGAGCTGCTTGCCTCCATGGACTTCATTCTTGGTGCTTGGTATCTTGTTATTTACCTGGAGAGGGACACCGGGCCATGTTTGGATTCCAAAGGCAGCCAGCCCCATGGGTGTTCCATGGAGGAACTGCCTTCCTGGAGCAGGAAATAATTCTCAACCCTGCACGGAAAACTGCACTCTACAGCTTACCAAGGACTTGCACACACATCTTGAACCCTTCCCTTCCCAGAGCCAAGCCAGATCAGCCAGGCCTCACCAGTAGGCCGAGTCTAGGATGGGGCCTCAGATTGCAGGGTAGAATCAAGCAGAGTGGTTCACCTGGAGCACAAACAAGGGCCAGCTAGCGAGGGTACACACATGGGTTGTGAGACCCAAACCTCAAATTTGTAAAGAACCAGAAGAATGTCAAGGTGGCTGGGTTATCACACTCAGAGGGAAAAATGGAACAAGATGAGGCATGAGATGGCGGCAGGACCTTGTGAGCCATGTAGGCCTGGGAAGTAAAATTAATCCTAGAAATTCCATAGGACAGAAAGCAGATTAGTGATTGCCTGGGGGAGTGGGAGGGGGAGGAGTGCCTGCTTAAGAGTGTGAGGTTGCCTTTTGGGGTGATGAAATGTTCTAGAATTAGATTGTGGTGATGATCGCACAGCACTGTGAATGTACTGAATGCCATGGAATTGTACACTTTAGTAATGGTCAATGATAGACCTTATGAGGTCCGACAATTAAGTTCAAGAACTTTCCACTGTACAGTTACACAGTAGAAAGTTCTCGAACTTAATTATCAGAATTCGTATGTGTGTTTTATCACAATTAAAAACATGATAGTACAGGGGTCGGCCAAGTGGCGTGGTGGTTAAGCGCTGGCTTGGGAAGCCAGCGGCCCTGGTTTGGGTCCCTCATGTGAGGGCCAGTGACATCGCCCTCCAAAAAAAAAAAAAAGATAGTACTGAAACTCAAACTTGCACAGTTTCTCCTTAAGTCCAGCTCCCCTTCCCCAGTGGCCAGGCCCACGCAGCCCAACGCAGACTTTCCCATGGGCTGAGGACATCTTTCAGAGAGAACATCAAACTGGCAGCCCCCAATTCCCTGCCTGGTCCTCACGGAGGGCCATTCTAGTCATAGCAGAGCTGCCTGGCCAAAGAAACCAAGACTTACCAACTGTCAAGCCTGGAAGATTTGATGCCGTCTGTCTCTGACAGGAGAGCAAGGAACTTGTTCAATGGATGAACGTGATGTTCAGGGTAGCATCCTAACATACTAACTCCCCTCCTGGGCTCATTAGGGAACTTTAATCTTTGAAATGTGTAAACCCTTCTTGACATTATTTATATGTTCAGCTCATGCCACATCTCTTGGGGATACAGAGTTGCATAAATTTATACTACTCACTGGGCAAAGCAGGATTCCCTCTAGTTCTCCGAAAACTATCTCCCATCAAATTTTAGGGGGATGAAAGAGAAGGGGGGATGTAGGTCTAAGATGTCAGAATTTCAATATTTCATCTCATCCTCCGTCAAACTTGATCTTTCCAGATCTTTCTCATTGTTCCCCCGTCCGTCTTGATTGTGTTGGTTACCTTCCCGACAGCTCTTACCTATTTATCCTCCTTCTCTCTGAAAGGGGAGTAATTAGAATCTCCTGAAATACTAAAAGGAGAGCTAGAAGCAGCAGCACCGACCATTACTGGATCTACCGGATGCCTGGCCCATCAGAGGCATCAGTGAATTCAATACCTATGTGCTGTTCTAATCTTACAGGCCCTGTAGGTCCTATACAGCCCAGCTCCTGCCTTCCTCTCCAGCCTCACCTCACAGCCCTCTGCTCCACACTCAGTGCTCTGGGAACCCTGGATTCCTTCAAAGTCATTAAGATTTTTTGAACTTCGAAGCTCTTGCAAATGCTCCCCAATTAGCAGAAGACAAATGGTACCTGTTATGGAGAAAGCACTCCATACATATGTATCAAATGACCACTCAAAGCCTAACCACATTCTAGGCACTGGGAATTCAGAGATGAATAAAACACAATCTCTGGGGCCAGCCGAGTGGCGTGTTGGTTAAGAGCTGGCTCTGAGCAGCAGGGCCGTGGTTCGGACCTCACATGAGGGCCAGTGACACTGCGCTCTCTACAGCTAACATGGTGAACAACAGCTCCATCTGGAGCTGGGCTGCCGTGAGTTGCCAGTAACTGTGCAGGCTGCTGCCCCTGCTGCAGTGGGCTGCCATAAGCTACCATGAGTGGCTGGCAGCCAGCGTGAAGGGCTGGCAGCCAATATGAGCTGCCAAGAGCCACCATGAGTGGCCCTCCAGAGGCCAGCAACTGATCTGCCTCATCCGGAAAGAGCGCAATGATGATACCAACATGGGCCAGTGAAGCAATGTCCTCCACAACTAGACTAAAGAACAAAAGGACAGCAACTTATCTGTTCCCCTTCCCTGATTCCCCAATGCTGTTCCCTCCCCCAATTCCCCAATAAAATCTTTTAAAAAAAGAACAAAAACAAAAACACAATCTCTGCTCTCAAGGAACTCTCAGTCTGGTGGGAAAGACAGAAAAATAGAGCAATGAGCAACAGCTACAGATGACAACTGCACTCATACTATGATGAAAACTCAGCAGAGTTGAGCACAGAGGTGGGTCACGTGACCCAGGTGAGGGCCATAAGAAAGACTTCCTTGATGAGGTGACATTTGATATGAGCTTGGAAGGATGAGTAGGAGTTGTCTAGTGGGGCAGGGGGGAACCCCTTCCAGGCAAAACAAGCCAGTTGAGCAGAGAGGCTCTGAGAAGTGAGAGAGATCTGTGGGTGATTGGAACCAAGGGTATGTAACAGAAGAGGAGCCTAGGAGTCAGGTAATGAAGGAACTCAAGCGGCCAAGTCCTTCCAGGACCTCCTCTGAGCCCAGCACCAAAACAAGTACTAATGGGGACACAGAACAGCTTGCCCTCCAAGAGCGTGGACCCCACCAGTGGAGCTGTGCCATTAATACTATAACCTTATAGGGAGCCTTTCACCTCTTTCCTGTGCCACCCAGGTCTTAATGGCAGCCAACTTTAAATATCCATTCATTGGAGAGCCATAATGCGCCAGGCATGCAGCCAGGCAATGGAGAAGACGAAAAGAAGATTATCTCAGGGCAGATTAGATTTTACACACACGCGCACGCGGGCAAACAAACACACACACTCATATTCTCACTCGCACACACTCACACCACTCAGGATGGTTACCCCTCAGCCTGGCAGCCCCCTGCTGAGGAAAGCCAAAAGCCACAACTGCCTCTCCTCCAAGTCTCCCACTCACTCCAATACGTCCTTAGAGACCTGGAGAGAAGCTTCCACCATGACATAGAGGAAAGCTTCAAGCTACAAACACACTTGAGTTAGCATCTTGCCTTTCACTCTCTCGCACCATGGTGCCAATGAGCAAGTGGCAACTTTATTGTTAGGTCTAGGTCCAACTTTTCCATCAGCTGTAACCCCTGGGAAGCAAAGCCTCTCTAGGACTTGCAAGACTGGTTAGGTGTGTCCCTCTGCCTTTCTCACTTGTCTTCCTGGAGACCTCCTACTGGCATCTTCAATGCCCAACTCAAAAAGTCACCACTACTGTGAAGACCCCCTGGGTCCCCTCGACAGTACCACAGCCTTTTGCAACAGGCCCCTACATGACAACGGTCACACCTCATCATCATTGCTGTCCCCCCACTAGATGGTGAGCTCCCCAAAGATAGGGGCTGTCTCACTCATCTCTCTCTCCCTGCAACATGAAATACTATGCCAGGTACATGGTAAAAACTTGATTTTAGAATGTGAGGTAAAGAAATCACAGAAGTTAAAGGGGCATGTTCCCTTCTGCTGGTGGGAAAGTTGTTGGCATCTAACTCCATCTTCCCAATTGTCCCCAAGCCTGTAGACCCCAATTGGCACTCAGGCTGTGGCTCTATAAGAGGACATGATACCAGAGACTGTCATCACTGGTGACAGATGGATTCCTTTCCTGCACCACCTCACGCATCCTCTCTTCCTTCAACAGTGATGAGAACCTGAGTTTAGCCACATTGGCTCAGACCTGGCACACTCAGCCCACTACCATTTCCAGCAATGGCCTCAATAGCTGATGTCACAGAGAGAGGCACACGGGACAGTTCTGACCACTCTTCCAGATGACCTGGGCTCTGCCTGTGATGCCACCAGCAGTCCCAACACTTGTGCTCCTGCTCAGACTGAGGATCAGGTGCCCTGCAAATTCCCCATCTGGTTATCCCAGTTCTAAGGCAAAATGTTTTAGGCCCACTTTCCCCTGCTCCTCTCCTCAAGATAAAATGAAATGCTCTGGAAATCATTCAACCAACAATCATGAAATTACTCTCAAAGGTGGAAAGAGGGTTGAATTGGGACATCGAGGCTTGAAAAATGACACTGCAGCAACTTCTCTGGTTTGTTTGTATCACCCATACTTGCCAGGCTGGGTACTGGAGGCCTGGCAGCCCAGAACCACCAGGAATGTACAGATGACTTCAAAAAAAGAAAACAAGACAGTTTTCTTTCTATGGTGAAGGGAGAGGCCCAACGGGCACTTGGCAGAGAAACCCAAACCCAAAATGGCCCCATCTACCCACAGCAGCTTCACCAGCACTGCCCAAGTAGGTTGACCCATCCCCACCCCATGAGGCAAAGTCCATAGCTGTCTTCTGGTCCCACATCACCCATCATCCTATCCCATGTAAAGGCAGGGGTAAACCACTTCCAGGTCCACTGCACTGCCTGTGGGAGTTCCAAACCTTAGGCCACACTCTCAGATCAGAGCCCAGGCTATTTTTGCTGTTGCCCTAACATCTCCCTGCAAGGTTCCCCACCTGCTCTGGCTACCACTCTGAGCCCTTGGGGGTGCATTATCTAGCTGCCGTCCACCCTTGTTCCATTCCAGATTATCAACATTCTTTTTCTTCTGAGTTACACTCTCTTGCAGGTGTCTCCCAGATACAGAATTTGAGGGAACCCTCCAAAACGCCTCCCTCCCCAGAACCAGTATATGCCCCCCACAGCAGTAGGGCTGGAAGCTCTTAAGTAACAGCCTTACACTCACCAAAACACCCAGCAGCCCTGAGCCTCGGGTGTGCCTCTACCCCACTTTTTTGCAATCCTACTAGCCAGGTCCTCTCAGTTCACCCTGGTAATTTTTCCTCCGCTGCCTTGCCCTCATTTCCAGCTGACCAGACATGTCTGATCATAATAAACCCCAAATTCACACATAGCTAGAGTATTTTTCCCCAAGGAGCTTCTAGCCCCCACACAAATCAGTAGATGCATGTTTGATTTGCAGGGTAGTCCCTGACTCCACATAGCAAAATAAATTCAAATCTCACCTGTAGGCCACCCTAGACTCCGCTGCACGTTTTTCTTATGTGGGTTTCTTTATACAAAACTCATATGTTTTCAGTAGCATAATGAGTCTGGCCCCTTCAAAAGCCAACTGGCAAAGGCAGCACAGCTTAAGGAGCCATTAGGAATCATCAGGAACATATAGTAGCCGTGGCCCTGAGTGAGAGCTGGGAAAGGTGCCCTCTCCAGGAAGCCATACTGGAGCATTGCTCCAGCTCACAAGTTTAGAGTCTTCAACTTCATTGCAAATAATTTAATTATGTATAATAGTGTGGGCTGTTTGTATGATGTCAGTATAAATAAACACTTCTTTCCTTTGTCTTCACACTGCTGGTTCAATCCAAAGACTCAAGTTTACATGAATGTGTTTGACCTGTGAGCTCTGAGTGCCTCATCTCAGGTTGCTGAAACTACACAGAGCAAGGTCAGAACATTCGGGGAGGCTACTCCTGCCCTTGAGGGGTGGAGGGTGGGTGACACTGTCAGTGACCTCACCACTGATTTTGATGGTTTCCTTTCTAATGTTCTAGACTACTACATATATTGCCATGGGCTTCCCAGTTTCATAAGCACCGCTCAACCCTACGTGACATATAATCTTTATTTGTCCTACAGCTCTAAGGCAATGTTCTTCTAAGTATGATCCACAGACAGCCTGCAGCAAAATCACCCCAAGGTGCTTGTTAGAAAGGAAGACTTCTGGGCCCCACTGAGACCTTCTGATTCAGGATCTCTGGGGTTGTGTCCAGGAAGCCACATTTTTTTTAAACATTTTATTGGGGAATTGGTGGAGGGGAACAGCGTTGGGGAATCGGGGAAGGGGAACAGACAAGTTGCTGTCTTTTTGTTCTTCAGTCTAGTTGCGGAGGACGTTGCTTTACTGGCCCATGTTGGTATCGTCATTGCGCTCTTCCCAGCTGAGGTAGATCGGTCGCCGGCCACTGGATGGTCGCCACCGCGGTTATTGACAGCTCATGCTGGCTGCCGGCCACTCACTGTAGCCTATGGCAGCCCACTGCTGCCATAGGGGCTGCAGCCTACACCATCGCTGGGGCTTGCAGCCCAGCTATAGGTGTAGCTGTTGTTAGCTGTAGAGGGCAGTGTCACTGGCCCTCATATGTGGGATCTGAACCAGGGCCGCTGGTGTCCCAAGCCAGCTTGTAACCAATGTGCCACTCGGCTGGCCCAGGAAGCCACATTTTAAATAAGTTCCCTATGTAATTCTGTGTTGCTCCATAATTTTAGTGTGTTGGTTTTATTTTTATTTATACTGCTTTTCTTATAAGATGATGATGATGATGATGATGATGATGATGATAGAATAAGATTCCTGTACATTCCTCTAATGCTTTACCACTTACAAAGCTCTTCCGCTTTCATAATTATCTCACTTATTTCTCACCACAATTTGATCATTGCAATCCCATTTATAGATGAGGAAGCAACTGAGATTTAGGGAGATGTTAAAAGACTTCTCAAGCTCTACAAAGCATTCACTCTGATTCATTTCCCAGAGAAGACAGACTTCCATAAACCAATTCACTCTAGCCTGTACCATCTCTGCAGGCACCACAACCTAGGAGTTGACTGGCCAAACCTGATTGGGTCTCAGCTTAAGGCCAGAGAATCACTTGACTCCAAGAGTAAACATGAGTCATGTGGCATCCAGGAAGACCCAACCACCTGAGCCAACTACTTACCACCTCATACTTCTGATGAGGAAGTACTGAAGGGCCATCAGAAGACCTGGTGTGAGTTGTGACTGCACCACTGCCAACTAAAGAGGCATCTCTGGATAAGTTACCTAACAAAGCTCATCTCTGTAAAATGTCAGGTTGCAAGAAGATCACTTGGAAACCATACCTGTAAAGGTACTTTGCAATTGTGAAGTGTGTGCATGTGAGCTAGAATTACTGCTTCTATCATTATCATCTTCTGGGTTTTGGGTTCAGTCTGCCTTCCATCTCCTCACTGCCATCTCTCATTGCCCTCCTCCTGGCCCAGACACCACCATGGCTGCCCAGGCTGGGAGCCATGGCCCAACATCTCAGCAAAGAGTGGTTGGCAATAATTCAAGGGCTGTTTTTCCTCCACACTTTTGTAGCAATTCAAAAAGGACAGACACAGCCATAAATTGTGTACAGAAAGGACAGCATGTCACCAAAGGGGCCATTACCTCCTTAGAAGTCAAGCAACGTAGATTAGAATGGAAATTATTTGGGATCTTCATCAGTCGGCTAAAATTGTTCAGGGCTCAGCAATTCACTGAGGTTTGCCTCTGGGTCGTTGATTTTAATAGTGAATGTGTATGTGCAGGCATGTGTGTGTGCACAACCCATATTTTGTTGAGGCTTAAAACAGAGAAGAAAAACAGAGAATTCTTCAAGTTCTCAGCGAGCTGAGATTGACCCCAAAGATCTGGGCTTGGGGGTTCTCAGCCTAACTCAGTCTAGCAAAATCCTCCCACGAGGAGGTCCCCTTAGGACAGATGGCCATGAAGGGAGAAGGCTCAATGTGAGACTCCTGGGAAACATGCCCTAGGACATGGAAAATGCGTCCAAGGACAGGGCTACCTACATACCTAAGGACATCTTTAGACAAGGCCTCAGACCCAGGCATCACAGAGCTCAGCAAGCTCACGCCTGGTCCTAGCAGTGGCCTCAGCCCTACCTGACAGAGGATCCTGTTGTTGCCCAGTCTCGTCTGCTGGAGTCCTGGGTCAGGGGAGGAGCATACACGTAAGAACAGGGTAAAAGCTGACCTTTATCAAGTGCTGACGACGTGCCGGGCTCTGCGGTACATGTTTTATATGCTTCATTTCATTTGATCCTACCAAAACCCTATGAACTAAGTTCTGCTTTATTATCCCAGTTAACAGATAGGCTAGCTAAAGTTTGTCATGATGAAGTGACTTATGCAAGATCACAGAACCCGTCACAGGGCAGCCAGGATTCTGTCTTGAGTCTTGCTTACTCTAGATCTATGCGCATCATTGGCTCTTGCCAGCTCAGTCCATTATGCAGAGCCTGGCCCACGGAGAGGGTAGGCTTGTAGTACAGGGGTTAAAACTCAAGTTCTGGGGCTAGGCTACCCAGCTCAACACCCAGCTCTAATATTCACTAGCTATATACTTCCAGCTCTCTGTGGCTCAATTTTCCTATTTATAAAATGGGTACAAGCCAAGTTACTTCATAGAGCTCTAATAGCAATTTCAATGAAGTGGCCTATGTAAAGTCATTTGAGGGCCTGCTACATGTAATTGCTCAATAAGTGAGTGTTTAAAACAGAGGGAATTTAAGGAGGCTAAGAATCCAAACAGAAAACAGGTGACAACCCAGAGATTAGTGGACCACAAGAAGTCACTAACAGCCTGGACTGGTGGGACAATGGAGGAAGCCAAGGGAAAGGACCCAGGGACCTATGTCACCTGGCAGGCACCTGTGTCACATGGCAGGCCTGGACTTCCAGCAGATCTACTCACTGAGGACTGCAAACCTAAGAGGGAATCAGCCAGTATCAGAAACACTGCCCAAGGCAGGGAAGGAAAAATATCCCAGCTTCTTCCTCCTGCACCCCTCACCTGCCAGTGTCTCCCCTAGGCTTTGAAACCCCAGCATGTGGGGTCAGCCCCTGACAAGCAAAGCAGAGCAAGGCCAGGGCAAGGAGTCAGAGAGCAGCAGGCTAGGGATTGATTTCAAAGGACAAAATCCGCACTCCTGGGCATGTCCCCGACCAGTCTGACCACTCTACTCTGTGGTTACACGGGCCTTCCTTGCACTCCCATTCATGCCTGCCTCAGAGGCTCCATTTATGCCTCCACCTACCCTTAAGGCTACTCCCACTCTTGGTTAGCTCATTCCTACTCATTCTTCCCAGCTCAGCTCAAAGATTACACACTCTCTGAAAGGTTTGCCTCTCAAACCTAGAGTAGAGCCCGCCTGTTGATTTGTATTCCAACACCATCTTCTATAAAAGAAAAAAACAAAAACACGTTCTTTTTCACCATGGTGAATTTACTAATGAAGACTTGCAACACCCTCTTCTTTTCCCTCATAATATGGTTTACTCTCTGCTTTGCCCAGGCATCTAGCACAGGGCCTGGTAGACAACAGATGCTTGATGACTATTTATTGAATGAGTGATTGAGGATCGGCCCAGCCTTCACCTGGCAGCCAGACAAACGCTCAGTGGATCAAGCCACTGGTCCATATTGCCAGAGGTGCCAAGCACCTGGGTACCTCTTACCTCTTCCAAATGCTCCAAGAGCATGGCTCTACCTTACGTCATTCAACAAATGCCTCCCCAACAGCCTCCAGAGAGCTGGCAACAGGCCAAGAGCAGGACCTCTCCTCTGACCCCTCCCCCTCTTGGCTATTCCAGGCCCCCCTCCCCATCCACACCCAGGACCCCTCACATCCAAAGGAAAGCCCTTGAATCTATCATCTCATGGGCACCCACAAGTCTCTTCCCTCCTTTTATATTTATTAATAACGCCCTTATATAGAATACACCTGAGTCAGCCTGAGACCTGGATAATTCTGTGTTAGAAGCTCCTGCGGTGATTTTAAGCTTTGGGGGTTCCTGGGAGTGCAGACTGGAGCCCTCAGAGGCTCCCAGGGTCTCCTTTCCCTGGAGAGAGGAGGAGTGAGTGAGAATTGAGAATGAGAAGCAAGGGCAGCTGGCTCAGAGAAGAGAAGAGGTGGGAGTGAAGAGAGTGCGCGGACTGGGAAACGGGAACTGCCAATAAGTAAGCCATCGGGGTCTGGGCTGAGAATGTGTGATTAGTGCCACTAATCATGTCACCAGCTCAAAATAGTTTCCCTCCTCCGGGACCAGCCTCCCAGGGTCAGCCATGGCTTCTGATTAACCATAGATACAGCTGCAGGGCTGCAAGGCAGAAAACGGCTCGCGGGACCCAGGGACCTATGCTCCCAGAAGTCACTCCGCAGTATGAGAGCACCCTGGTGCTCAGGGGTGCGACACCTCAGAGCAGGATTAGTCCAGGCCCCTCCCAGACAGCAGGGCCCAGCAAGTCAGGAGGTAATTGGCAGGGCCTGGAGCCAGCCCCAGGGGGGTGGTGATCGGGGTGGCTCTCCTGTCTTCTGGGTGTCATCCTTACTTATCTTCAGGGTGCCCTGTCTTACATCTGCTCCCAGAACAGCATCTGTAGTGATTAAAACCACAAGGCCTCTCCGTTCAGACTCCTATCATCTCTTTGCTGCCACACCAGACAGTCACTTTCCTTTCTCCTATAAAGACTCTTGTTCAACATGTGGACAGAGACCCAGAATTACAACGGCAGTTAATTGCTTGGGCAGAGGCAGGGCCAATGCGGGGACTCGGCTGCCTCAGAAGCTGACGGGTTCTCGGCTAAAGGTCATTAGGAGAAGGCCAGCTTCAATGTCTTCATCCCACAAGGCCACACAGAAGATGACAAGTCAGTTGGTCCTGAGCATGGCACAGCTTAGAATGCAGCAGTGGCACCTGGGGTGGCCTCGGGGCACAGTCCTCATTTCTCTGCATCCTTCACCTGGCGGGCATTAATTGGCAACCATGGGAATGCAGCCGAGACACCATTTCCCAGGACAGGTGTCTTTACCCAGAAGCTCCAAGCCCCTCTTGCCTCAGTCCTATCCTGCCTGGCATTTAGGACACACATCCTGTCCCATCTCCTCCACAGGGCCAGCCCTGACGATACCACACAGGCCCACTGGTCAGCTACAGGCCGGGAGGCAGCCTGTGCCTGACAAAGGGCAGTGAGTGGCCCAGTTCTATGCTGGAGAAGCTGCAATCCATGTGTCCAAATTGCCCCTGCCCAACCAGGTGGTGAGGCCCAGGCCCAGGCCTTCTCTGGGTGGGGCTGGCACCTCCAACGTGCAGGTGGAGAATAGGGGTGCAGGAATGAGCTACAGGTTGTCCCAAAGGCGCCATCCACAGGCAAAATTCCAAAGAGCCAGGACCAGCCCCACAGGGACTGAGGACTGCTGCTGCACGAGGCAGTGTGGAGTGGGCCACCCAAAAGCCAAGCCCGGACAACAGCCAAAAGCAGACAGGAGAAAGGCTTCCCTCGCTGTTTCTGGAGTCCCAGGTACGGACACACTCTGAGCCCTGAATGGACATTGAAGAGGAAGCCCCGAGGCGCCCACAGCAGGGTGGACAGGAGCTAGCAAGGCATTGGATACCACATCCAGGCAGAGGCATCCCAGCTGTGGACAAGAGACAGTGCTCTCCCTGCTTCTCCCAGCACACCGAGGAGCTCAGGCAGAGAGCGCAGGCCTGCAGTCCTGCCATCCCAGCGTGGGGAGCCTGGGTCAGCCTCCACCCAGGGCTGGTGTCAGCTGCTTCCCCACGCAGCCCAGACACAAGAATGCCCTGGCAGCCTTCAGGGCGGCACGCAACCACTGTGTGCTTGGGACGCCACAAAGGCTCCCTGTCTGTCCGCAAGCCTCCTCTCCCATGCCTATTAATGGGCCTGGAATTCTGTTCTTTGCTGCAGCAACATGATTTTTGCCCCCTGAGATCACTGTTAGGGAGACCGGCCAGGCCAGCTGCAGCCACCCATGACCAGCTACTTGGGCACAGAGCAGGGAGGCAACCATTAGCTGACCCACCACATAACACACGCGCGCGCGCACACACACACACACACACACACCATGTAATACAGCTCCCTGCTCTGTGTTACAGCCACAGCTCTCAATGGGCAATGTGTATCCTGCTGGCTGGTCCTGACGTCTAGCTATTCCATCTGATCATTTTAGGGATTGGAGTTCACATTTGAACTTTACTCCCAATTTAAGAGCCCCCTTTCAGAATGTAACATCCTTTTCACAATGGCCTCGGTTTGTAGATGAGTATATTGGATCAGAAAATATGTCCCAAACCACCATAGCCCTTAAGAAACTAAGCCTCCTTGAGGCAGGAGGGAGGGGTTCATCTACCATTAAATATGGTAATAGATAGGAAACTCAGAGAGACAGACAAACTCATAATTACATTCTAAGAGTGGTAACATTACATCTGACTAGAGGGTTAGGGACATCACAGAGCAGGTGGCATTAGACCTGCCTCTTAGAAGATGGACAGGACCCACATTACAAAGGGCCATCAGACAGAACTTTCCATGCACTGAGCACTGGGACAGACGCTTAACAGTGTCGTGGTTAGTCCTCATGACAATCCTACTACATAGCCACTTCCCTCATTTCCACCCTACAGATGAGTAGAGTGAGTCTTAGGCGTGTGACCCAATCACACAGCCAGAAGGAGTAAAACCAGGATGTGGACTTTGGCAGTGTGACTCCAGGACCAGCACTCCGAACCACCAAGTTGTACCACTGCCCATGATCGGAAACAAGACGATGTCAGTAACAGTTCCAGGTGGGAAATGAGGGGAAGGGTTTCTGAGATACACGCACAGCATGTGCAGAGGCATGGAAGGTGAATAGCATGGGTCCTTGGGAGGTGCAAGCAGCCAAGTATAGATACCTAGGGCAGGAACTGTCACTATAGAGGCAGATGGCATCAGGTTATGGTGGCATGTGAATTAGGGACTCAGGCCTGTAGGTAACAGGGAGGAATTTTAGGGACTTAGGCAGAGAGATACGTTTTACATATTGACAAGATCAGCTATGGACTAACAGGAGGAAGACGAGAGACAGGGAGATCAGTTAGGACACCATGAAATGAACAGAGATAGTAACTCAGCCCCCAATTTGATGTGGAGAAAGTGAGAAAGACATGAGTCTAAGATAACTCTTAGGGGCTGGCACCCAGGGGGAGTACAAGTTGAAGGTGGCAATTAAATGAGTCCAGCTAGGAGCAGGTTGAATGGGAGGGGAAGCACTTGGGTGGAGCTATCTAGCGGGCAGTCCGAGGGAAGGTTTGTGGTGGAGGATAGAGGAGTAATCAGGAGATACGCATGTGAGTGGATGGAAGTGAAATCGTGGGAGAACCCTGGTTGGTGAAGGAGTGGAAAGAAAGGGAGGGAGGACCCTAGGACAGGACTCAGGGAGATTATGCTGTGTGAGCACTCGGCAGAAGAGGAACCAGCAAACGTACTAGGAGATACTGGTCAGAAGCTTGGGGGAGAAAGAACCAGCACCGAGGAACCCGTCAGGTGTGTGGGGTTTTAGGAGAAGGCAAGTAGCTGATGAATTAATACACTGGGAAAATCAGGGGAGGTGTGGGCTGCAAAGGGACACATGAGGGGTCATGAGTGTCTTTGGTCATTGGAATGGCAGCTTGAAGAGGAAACGAGAAATGGTGTTGGAAATAAGAGGCTAGATGATCTTCAAGGAACGTCACTAAGAAGGGAAGAATGAGATGCTGGTAGCATGGCTGAAGGAGAGCTGTTTTCATTAAACTTGATTTTTTTTAAATTATGCAATAATGTATACCTGTGATAGAATATAGGTAAAGTGCCCAAGACCACTCCATTCAATCTATGGGCCAGAACATCGCTGGTATCAGGATACCAGACCCTCTGTGTCTCCCTACTGCCTCCCCTCTAGGCAGAATTTAATAAGCTGGCCCAGGTGAGAGTAGGTTTGCAAACTGTGAAGGAGAAGCTCATGAAGTGGGCAGACCCTCAGGGGTGCCGCCGAGGAAGTGGAATAGGGAGGGTTATGAGTACAGGAGACACGAATGGACAAAGAAATGCTTCCTGGTCCTGAGCCAAGAAGGGAGAAGGTAAAGGGTGGTGTGGACTTGGGTGAGTTGGAAGCTAATGAGAATGGGGAGTTGAGGGAGATTATGCCAGATGACCCCCATGCTCTCTTCAATAGAATAATAATAATAAATGGGCCAATAATGAGGGCCAGTAATAATAAATGGGCGAGTTCACTTGAGGACAGTGAGCTGACCAGAGACACATAAAGGCTTTGGCCAAGCAGACCTGAAGGCCTGCCCAGGGGTTCTGCAGTGGCTCCAATTGCGCTCCAATTATAGCCAGTTATTCCCTCCACAAGCTCTCAGTAAGCCAGTAAGGATATTTGGACTGACCCAAGGTGCAAAAGTCATCAAGGTTGGGTCTAGTCCAACTAGAATGAATCCAGGTTGTTGATAAGAATTGGAGCTGGGTTGAATGGATGCACCCTAGGCTCTTGACTATGCAGAGAAGAGCCTGAGTCCAGAGAGGGGATGGAACTAGCCTGGGGGCAAGGGGAAGCATCAAGGGACCACATGTACCTCAGAATGAGGTTGGATCAGGATGAGGTTATATCAGACACTACAGTAAAGCACTCTGAGGTAAGTGTCAAAAATGAGTGCTGTGAAGTGATAACAGAGTTTGCATCTGGCTTTGACACCAATCAGCTGCGTGGCCTTGGGCAGATTTTTTAACATCTCTGAACCCCCATGAACTTATTCATAACAATCCCTCTCTCAGAGGATTGTCACGGGGCTCAAAGGAGAGAGCCGTGCAAGTTCGTAGTAAGCTGTGTGCAAAAGTCAGCCGTGATGAATCAGACAGGGAGGTCGAGAAAGCTTCCAGGTTTCAGGCAGAAGTGGGACTCAGCATTTGTGAGGCTGCTTTTCCCTCACTTTGCCCTTGTCCTTCTCAAATCTCATTTGGTTGGTTTCTGACCAATCTCGAAGACCTACCGGAGTCAATTTGAATTCTAATCCGATCCTCCAAGGTGCCCCTCCAGCCTCAGCTGGGTGACATCTATGAAATTAATGAGCGTGCTCTGTTTCATCATCTAGTTCATTGCTGGAAACATTAAATAGCCCAGGGCTCCCGGCTTCAAATTGCTCCAAATGGTCTCTCACATGTCTCCGGGTTTTTTGTTTGAAGACAGACAGTGTGAAGGCAGACTCTCCCCCTCCTGGGTTTTAACCATAAACCCCTCCCCCACTCCATTCTCACCCACAGGCATAGTCTGTCTGTGAGGCACACACAAAAAAGACACCCTACATTTTGCAATAAAAATGAAGGCCCCCCCCTGCACTTCCCTGAATTCCTCTCCACTTCTACCTCCATCTTTGGGAGACCCTGACTCACAGCCTCAACCCTTGACTCCTGCCCAGGCCCTCTCCTCTAGGGAACTCTGAGTCATCTTTCTCTTAGTCCAGAATGTTAAATGTACAATAATGTACCACTGACGAAGGATTCCTGGGGTACCTGCTAGAGATATGTATCTTGGAACACAACCCCATACCTCAAATCTGCCTCCCTGCTCTCCCTCCAGGCCAGTCTTGAGACCCAGAACCTGGAGGCTGCACACTTCTTTCACCTGCTGGCATCCCTCTTTTTCCACCTCTGCAGGCCTCGCAAAGACAGCACCCAGCATTCATTCCACCTTTATTCACTACCCATGAAGTGCCAGCCTGGGGCATAGATAGGTACACAGCCATTAACAAGACAAACGCATCTTGTCCTCGTGGCACTCCAGCCCGAGCTCTCCCCTTTCTCTGTCTCCCATGATGTCCCAAAAGAGTTGCTCTCCATCCCTCTGGATCCTAGTTGGCAAATCCTGCACTGACTTCTTCCCCTGCAGGCTTGGAAAATCACCTTCCACTGTTGACCTCTGTTCCAGTCCCAGGTCCTGGCTCAGCCTGGCTCTTCCACATCATCTTTGTCGTTGTCCCTGCCTGTTTCTATTTGTCACAGTCTCTCTATTATCTGCCTAAGCCGACATTCCTTCTTTTATAGCTCCTACCCTCTCCCACCTGAGCCACAACCAATCCTATTTCTCTTTTTCTTTCTCTCTCCACGTTGCCCACCTCCAGCTAATGAGTTAGCCATCATTAATTTACATTTACAAAGCAGTTACTTGTAACTCTGCTCTGTGGCCCCAAAGGGCTTTGGTTTGGGCACTTCTATAATTGAGGAGGATGCTTGACATCAGTTTCTGATGATTTTGTGCCTCACATCTTAAGGCAGAAGAGCCAAGCTTTTTCTTGGGGAGAGGGGTTGGGAAGGGTCCCCTGGAACAATCTTCATGGGGAATCAAACTCAGCATCCTTTGGTCCATTGGCTTATTAGTCATTCAACAATGATGATTTTGGTCTCCCCTGGTGTGGTGCAAAGGACCAAGAATCCAGAAATGATTAAAACACACTACAGCATGTAAAACTAACATGGAAACAGAGATGATGATAACAGAGGCTATAGACAAAGCACAGAAAAAAAGAACTCTTTTTTTAGGAGATCAGGAATATTTCATAGAGGTGCCATGCAGAGACAAAACAGTGAACAAACGGTAAGCAATGACACTATTTTTATCTTGGCCATCTGTCAGCTCTGTGGAGAAATATTTTTTACCTCCCCATGTGCACACAGAGCAGCTGAGAGACATGCATGTGTGTCTAGGTGCATCCAAGGACATGTGTTGTACATGGGCTAGTGTGTGTTGGCCATGGGAGAGAGAGTTGGAGTCACAGTTTCCTTCCAAGAAATGATAGAAGAGCTAGAGAAGGAAGAACTTGAAGGGCAAAGAGCAGCCTCAAAGACCTCTGCTAGCCCCCCTCCACGGCTCTTCTATTTCGACGCCATCTAACCAACAGCACAATGGAGACCTTATGAAATCTACTTTCTGCACATCTCCTGCGTCGGTGTGCTCCTCCCCTCGGCACTGTCATGACCTAAAGTGACCTCATAACCTCTCATCTTGATTACTACAAGTCTCCTCACTGGTCCCCGTGTCTCCAATCTGACCCTCTTCCAAAGCCTTCTCCCCACAGCAGCCGTGGTGTCCTTACTGAAGTATAAATCAGATCCTGTCTCTTCTGCAGTGGCTCCCCATCTCGCTTAGCCTGACGAGGCTCTCAATGTCTGTCAGCTATGGCCTCTGCTGACCCTCCAGCCTGGTGTATCACCACTGTCTCCCAAACCCAGGCTTGAGACCCAAGCATGCTGCATTGTCGTCTTCTACCTCCTTTCTCTCATACGCTCTTACTTCTTCCTGAGGCATGTCTGCTCTTTCCACCCCTTCATCCTCTCTAGGCATGGCTGACACATAGTCAACCTTAAGGTCTCAGCCTAGACTTCTTCTCATCCACTCTCCTGTTTGGCTATCTGATTCCCACTAGACCATTGGCTTGGAGAAGGCAGAAGCTGTGCCCGTGTTGGAGACGGCTGTATCTGCAGCTCTAAATCAGTGCTCGTTGAGTTCGAGGTGCTCAATATTTATTGAACAACTGGATATGCTGTGATTCCTGGAGAGCCTCCTACTTCAGTATTGACTTCCTAACTAAAATGAAGCATTGTGGTGGTTTCTCCTGAAAAATAAGAGAGTCCAAAACTACCAGACATGGGGAGGACCTCAGAAGTCATCAAGCTCAAATCTCAGGGTCGACTAAGGTAACTGAGGCCCAAAGAGCGGTGAATCCCCTGAGGCTATAAGAATTACCATGGTCGTTGCTCTAATATTGTATGTGGGCTGTACCTCCCCACATCCCACACAACACAGCCCCCAAAGAGCCCCATCTGTTACCAATTACAAAGCCTTTTCTCATCCTCAGCTCATTTCTTGCTTCAGCCATACAATTCCTACAAAATTAGTTGGGCAGTTGATGTTAATGCCTCCATTTTATTGATTAGGAAACTGAGGCTCCGAGAGCCCAAGCCACAAGTCCCGGGGATGGAGGAAGGCTCCTCTGAATCCAGACTCCATGCTCTTCCCCACTCACCACACAGCAGCTGGCCCTTTGCCCTTTCCCCAAAATAGGGCTGGATGCCAGGAAGGAACAGAATGATGTAACTATTGCCATGTTGCCATGGCAGCACATCTCCAGGATGCTGACAGGGTAATCACCCCACAGCCTCACAAGAGGAAAGACCCCAGCTGAACCTCACTGTGTCCAGAACTGCGAGAGTAAATGGCCAAGCAGCAGCAGCTCCCAAACTTGCCAGCATTCAGCTAGGTGCTTGACTTTATTTAAGAAAATTGTTTTTCATTCAGTCTCATGGGCGATGGACTATATCCTGTCTTTTCACAGTGAGCCTGGGAAACTGGAGCTGACCTGTCATACCCTCCAGCTTCCTTACGCACACGGAAACATCCTGCCAAAACTAATATCTTTATTCCTAAAAACTTCAACGCACATAGGGCAAGCGGTGTCTGCCTGTGCTGTACGGAGCGTGCACTTCAGCCTTTATATTACCCAGAGGAATGAGCTGCTATTATGAAATCATTAAATTAATAACTTGGTAATATAGGCAGATATATAAAACAATCTGTTCATAGAACAAAAGAAATTACTACATTCCAAACACTCATAATTTAATTTAACAGCAAATTAAAGTAGCATACATAATTTTAGCCTCAAAATGTCAATAGAATTATGAAAATACAGCACCGAGCCCTGTTGCCGCACGTGCACGCGCTCCCGAGTTTGTGTGGTTGTGGGTGCAAGGAGGGCGGGTGCAAGGAGGGCGGGTGCGAGGCTGACATTTCCCTCCTATAGGCTTCTCTTCTTCACAACAGATAGGCAATTGACAGAAATAGATGAGATGTCCAGTTTTTAATTAAGAATTTATTAAACATTCAGAGAGCTGTGGAGGGGAAAAGCTAGCAAGGTATTGCTAGCTGCCAGTGGATGCTGAGCAAACAGTAAGAGTCACAGAGGAGAGGGATCCAGGGGGCTATGCCAGTACGCCCCTGGGGAGGCAATTGTCAGAGGCCATCAGGGCCAGATCACAGGGTCTGAGAGAGGGGATGGATCTTATGAGTATGGAGATGAACCAATGAAGAGGGGCTGCTGGCTAGTGTGGAATTATCTCAAAGGAACAGCCAGGACAGGGAAGCTAGTCACCTACCCCAGGATTTGACAAGAATTGGCCCTTCCACCCCAGGCAGCTCTGAGGTGGAGAGGGAGCAAAGCAAGCTGGAGGTGCCCTAGCCCATTCCAGTCAGCTCCACAAACCACCTGCCTCATAGGAACTAAAGGAAATGGGCCCCACCATGAGGCTGTGCTGGGGACAGGGGGACACCACTGTGGATCCTTAATTCCACTCCCAGAAGTTTGGCAGTGTTTCCTGTTAAGGCAGGATGAGTACAAAGGGCATTCTATGTGAGCTGACTTTGCCTCCACCCCATGCTTTTCTGACTTCTGTGGTGTTATATCTGCTCCTGCTCTCATGAATTGTTTTCTAAGGATAACGGATATCCAAGTCTCATGGACTTTCAACAGTGGAAGGGACCTCTGAGGTCTATAAGTCCAGCCCTTCTGCAAAAAAACCAAAATGCACACACACACACAATTTAGCTCACAACTTCAGGGTGCTAACATAACCTACTGATAAACCCAAAGTTAAGGATCTCTGGTCTGGCTGAAGACATTAAGCATGGAAATATATATATATATATATATATATATATATATATATATATATATATATAGAGAGAGAGAGAGAGAGAGAGAGAGAGAACGCAACACATATCTAGAGCCAAAGGTATGAGACAGAGAGTAAGCCAGAAGTTCAAAGAAGGCTCCCTGGAGGAGGAAAAGCACTGAATTTTAAAGGTAGTTAAGCCTTAAATAAGAAGATAGGGAGAGGAATAGATGGAGCCAAAATTAAAAAAAAAAAAAGGCAAGCGTACACAGAGGATGATGAATGCTCTATGGATGAAGGGGAGAGAAGAGGAGAGGAAAGGAAAGAAGGCATCCATCCTATTGGGAAAAGTCCTAAAAACCAAAGATTTTTAAACAAAAGCATTACATAAGCTTTATATAAGCTTTTTATCCCCTGTGAGCATGAATGGTGAACAAGAAGAGGAAAGATTAGAACCAGGTAATCCAGTTAGTAAACCATCATAGTAGTTGAGGGGTTAGGGGAGCAGCAACAATACTAAAGTAGTCTATATAGGCATGGAAAGGAGGGGACCGGGAGAGACGTAATGAAGATAGCCTCAACGGGACTTCTGAATTGGTGGATTAGTCTGCACAGGCTAACTGCTATAACAAACAACCATAGAATCTACGTGGCGTAACTAAGTAAAGGCTTATTTCTCACTCACATCACAGCACAATGTGGATGAATAAAAGGGCTTGATCCATGCAGTCATTCAGGGACCCAGGCCCCTTTCACCTTGTGGCTCCAACACAGGCCACCTAGTGCTCCCCTGGATATGTCTTCACTCCACATGTGGCAGCAGAAAATAGGAGAGTGATAACATAAAGAGGGTTATATAGGAGATTGTATATAGAAGGTTGTTTGTCCAGCCCAGAAGGTAGTAAAATCCTCCTGCCCACCTTTTGTCAGCCAAAGCTCATTCATCTAACTGGCGGGAGGTTGGGAAATGTAGCCTAGCTGCTCAGGAGAATAAGGGACCCAATTTCCCAGTTTCTACAGCTGGTTATGAAGGGAGAGGGATGGGAAGTCAAAAGGGACAATTTTCAGTCCTGGACACTAGAAGAGTGATGGGACCATTGATACATAAGAAAATTCAGAGGAAAAGGTACAAGGATCACAAGCTTGGCATTGTACATCCCTATGTCTAATATTAAAATACCCCCAAGAGAATTATAAAATAGATTTGCTCAGATATGTAGTTGCAAAATTATCCAAGAAACTTAACATAACAAGGGAAGGGAAGGGAAGGGAAGGGAAGGGAAGGGAAGGGAAGGGAAGGGAAGGGAAAGGAAGGGAAAGGAAGGGAAGGGAAGGGAAGGGAAGGGAGGACAAAGGAGGGGAGGGAAAGGAAAGAGAAGAGGAGAAGAGAGGAGAGGAGAGGAGAGGAGAGGAGAGGAGAGGAGAGGAGAGGAGAGGAGAAGAGAGGAGAAGAAAAAGAGAAAAGAAAAAGAGAAAGAAAATGACAAGCATTGGTGAGAGTATGGAGAAACCAGAACCCTTATGTATTGCTGGTAGGAATGCAAAACGATACAGCTGCTATGGCAAATTGTACAGTGGTTCTTAAAAAAATTAAACATACAATTACTATATGATGTAGCAATACCACTTCAGGGTAATGCGTATATACAAAAGAATTAACAGCAGGGACTTGAATAGATATTTGTATACCAGTGTTCACAGAAACATTATTACAATAACCAAAAGGTGGAAGCAGCCCAAATGTCCATCAACAAATGAACAGGTAAACAAAATGTGGTTTACACATACAGTAGAATATTATTCAACCTTTAAGAGGGAGGAAATTCAGACACGTGCTGCAATATGGATGATATTTGAAGACGTGCTAAGTGAAATAAGCCAGTCACAAAAGGACAAATATTCTGTGATACCATTTATATGAGGTCCCTAGAGTCATCAGATTCATAGAGATGGAAAGTAGAATGGCGGTTGCCAGGGCCTGAGAGGTAGGAGAATAGGAAAGTAGTGTTTAATGGGCACAGATTTTCAGTTTCGGATGATGAAAAAATTCTGAAGACAGGTAATGGTGAGGATTGCGCAATATGAATGTACTTAGCGCCACTGCACTAGACTCTTAAAAATGGTTGAAATAGTATATTTTACATTATGTATATTTTACCATACAAAAAAGAAGTACTGTGGGTGATTTCATCTCCCTAAAAATGCAAATTCTGTTAAAACGTGATTAGCTTACAAGAAATGTCCTCTGAAGCACTCTCAACCACATCTGCCTCACCAGTGAGTCCATTATCTCAGTTCTTCATCCCCAACCTGCTTTTGCTGACTGCTTCCTCTCAGACCATGCACACACATACTCCCAGGAACCAGGTAAGAAATCTCACTGTCCCCCTCTTCTCTTCCCTCCTATAAGCCTCCAGGTCCCACAGGCACGTCTCTCGAAGTCCCTCTCCCTTCTCTGTCCATTGCCCCAGGCACTGCTTCAGTTCTGGCTTCACAAAAGCTCAGGTCCCCATCTCTCATATTGACAATTCAGACACCCTCCAAGTAAATGTCCCACCTCTTGTGTCTCCTCCAACCTTCTTCTCATCATGGAGCAGTCTTCCTAACCCAGGCCACCTCTTAGGCAGGCACTGTGCAAAGGGTTTGCACCCATCTAACCGTCCCCCTAGGCGGATATACATCTATTGCCCCATTTACCAAAGAGGAAAGTGAGTCTTGAAGTGCTTCAGTAGTTATGTCAAGGTTACATAGCTGGGGGCTGGCCAAGAGGCTCAGTTGATTAAGAGCTCTGAGCAACAGCAGTTCGATGCCCAGCCTGAGCTGAGCTGCTGTTGAGCTGCCA
This sequence comes from Aselliscus stoliczkanus, assembly GCA_033961575.1. Taxonomy (NCBI): domain Eukaryota; kingdom Metazoa; phylum Chordata; class Mammalia; order Chiroptera; family Hipposideridae; genus Aselliscus; species Aselliscus stoliczkanus. The sequence goes on from CM066735.1 coordinate 17,640,096, forward strand.
ACAGGTGGCAGGATGGCTCAGCTTAAAACAAAACAAAACAAAAAAAAAACAATGTTACATAACTGAGAAGTGGCAAAGCTAGGATTCCTACCCTGGCCAATTAACACGAATGAATAATACCAGCTAGCATGGACTCAGGGCTCCCTACGTGTCTGGTGTGGTTCTAAGTGCTTTACACCTAACAATTCATGTAATCCTCACAACCCCCTTGAAACAAGACAAGTATCATTCCCATTTTACCCTGGACACTTAAGGTGGAAAGAGGTTAAGTAACTTGTCTAAATTAACCCAGCCAGCAAAGAGTGCAACAGAGATTTAAGCCCCAGGCAGTCAGGCCCTCAAAGTACCTACCATGGCTATCTCACAGGGTTAGGTCACAGCCCACCTCCAGAACATGCAGAATAAATCCCACCATCTGTAGCATGAGGAGCACAGCCCAGTCCCAGCTGACCACCATTGACCGTCACACTCTTCTAAGACTGTGATCTACACACCCTGTGTCTCAACCATACCCAACAGTCAAGTCACTCTAATACCTCACACTGTTCCTTCATCCTGGGGTGTCCTTCAGAAACTCCCCCCTCCCATAATTACCAGGTTAATCTTTACAAGGTTCAATTAACAGTCATTCACTCTGGATGCCCACCCTGATATCCAGGACCCATTTATAATTCATTCATTTAACCAAATTTATCAAATACTTTGTGTGGCCAGTCTATGTGCCAAGTACTAGGAACATACTGGTATATGGGACGGACTTAAAAAATAGTTACCATTTTTTTTTTTTGAGGGCAGTGTCACTGGCCCTCATATGTGGAACCCGAACCGGGGCCGCTGGCTTCCCAAGCCAGTGCATAACCACTGCGCCACTCGGCGGGTCCCCATTTTTTAAATAGTACCAAACAAATGCCATCATTTGGTCTTATTTCATGGATTCTTGGATTATCATGAACTATCTCTTTGTTTGTCTCTGTCCATGTATCCTGGGCTCCCAGAGGTCAAGACGACATCTTACCAAACTGTGTCCCTCTCCTCACAGTACCTTGATCTTGGTAGATAAACTCAGAAAATGTGTTCAGTGAATCAATGTTTGAGTGACTCAGTGGGCTCCATTGAATTACAAATCTCATAAAATAAAACCTGTCCTCCCATCATGAGTAATGAGCTGGAGGAGTTGAGTGTCTTCTTCTGCAGGATGGGCCTCTGCTAGACGGGCTCTCTCACTGTTCAAATTGCTCATTTGCATAGCAGTTAACATTTTACAAAATATTTTCACATCATTTTCTCACTTGATTCTCCATGGTAGGGAAATATAATCTTTTGCATTGGCTTGAAATTAATTTTCTATATGTTCATAAGCATATTTTGATTGCTCCTGATTAAGTTGTCAAAGCAAAGGAGTCTGCTGAATTAAGTACAACGCCCCTAGAGCCCTAAACTGGTGTGATGGTGCCTGGGCTCCAAGTGTCTTAGAACCCAGCGAGCCCTTGTCTATTCAATGATGGCACCAACCTCACGGGGCCAGCATCAGGTTGAAGGGACATAAAGGTACTCACAGAACTTGGCTCAGAGTAAACACTCGATAAATATAATAAAGGTAAGTTGTTCTTTACTAATAATAGTAGGAAGGCAAGAATTAGGTTGAACAGATCAGAAAAACTGAGGCCATGAGAAGCTGAGTTTCAGTGACTTTCCCAAGTCACAGAATGAGTTTATCTTAAATCCCAAAAGGGAGGTCATTCCTAGGCCTTCAGTCTTTCCCGAAAGCTTAGATCCTAGTGAAATCCTGCTCAGCCCTCACCCAGATCCTAATTCATGCCCTGGACAAATGTCCCACACTCAAAACCTTCCCCCTTCATTGCTTTGAGTGGTTCATTCAGAAGTACCAGTTCAACATGCATATTTGAAAGACATGATGTTTTCCATTGGTTTGAAATTAATTTGGTGTAACTCACACCAGTGTATTTTGATTGCTTTTGATTAAGTTGAGCAAACTAGAGAAGTCTGCCGAAATTAAACATCAAAGTAAACATTCCTTGTTCTAAGGCTCCTCCTGCATAATTACCAGCCTTGTCATTCTGGCTAAATATATCCATTATGTGACAGCCCCAATGCTTGTCAGAATCCCAAAATCAATTCCAGAGAAATCCCCTAAAATCAAGGGAAGCTCATTTACATAACTTCTAAAACGCATGAATGAATTGTTTTGAAACCAGGATGAAAAGAAAGGTGCTTTCACAGGTCAGGCTTTCTTTATAAAAATAAATAAATAAAACTGGCTGCATATTTAATATGGGGTTTGTTGTGAAGAAAAATAGGTCTTTGGTGGCAAGTATGAATAAACAGGTAAATGGCTCTTTGGAGCTGTCACTTTGCAGAAAGCCTCACCCAAATTAATGGCTAATAATTAACCATCCAAGCGACTAACGTGTTGAGAAAAGTTCACAAGCAGCTTTGTAACGTTGCAGAAAATGATGACAATTATAGTTAATATCATTTCATTAAAATGTGGGACAATAATTTAAATATTTGTGTAAGGAAAAAAAAAAAGGCCTCGCCATGCTTCCGTTTGTTTACTTTCATCCTGGGAAACACAGGAAAGCGCCAGCACTGGAGCAGAGCCGCCTGGCTGCAAAACTCACTATGCTGCTTAGAAACAGAGGGGCTCTGGCACAGGCGCCCATCTCCTGAAGGCTCGGTGTTATCAGTGAAAAATAGGGACAACCCAGCTCTGTTCCCAGCTCACTCTGAGGAGTCGCCAGGAAGACGGAGATTCGCAGCAAGCACTTCTCTGTGGGGCCCAGGTCCTCCAACCGAAGCACTTCTCCATGCACGTCAATTATTAATGAAACTAATAAGCATATTTATCAAGAGCTTATCAGACCCTGTGCTAAGCACTATTTTTTGCATTATCGTTTTTCATCCTTAGAATAACCCTATGGGAAAGTTACTCTTGGTATCATCTTTTTTCTAAAAGTTTAAACATCTGTTCTAAACAGAAAACTAAGGCTAAGAGAGGGCAGCCAGTGAAGCAGCCAGCTGGTTTCTGAACTCGAGGAGTATTTAACCAGAGTATTATGTGGTGATCCTGGGGTAAGGATCGTCAGAATGCAAGGACACGCTAGATGGAACCGAAATTCTGCTGCGATACATTTGGCCAGTTAACAGGTGCTGTGCGCTTGAGCATAAAGGAGACTCATGAGCTGGTACCACGCCTGCCCCTCAGAGGCTCCCCCAGACAGGCGGGGGCTTCACGGGCCATCCTCCGTTCCCTGCTCAGCCTTTTCCCCAGGTCCCCTCATGCGTCTGCCCTGCAAGACAAGCATTTATTATTCACCTCCCATGTGCTAGGAGGTAGCGGGCAGTGACAAATATGAAGAGAACTAAGCAGGAATCCCTCTCCTCAAGGAGCTTGCGTTCACATAGAGAAATGTAGCATAGACAATATATGGAAAAAAGAGAGTAATAGTGCACATCCCCCTGTCACCTGCCCAGAAAATTCTGTATACAAACACCTTTACCCAACAGCTCCCCTGAGCTGCCTTTCAGGCTGGCTTCGTGGCTCATGTGCTGATCAACTTGCCCCAGGAGTGGGAAGTATTGAAGATGAGGTTGGCTGCCTTCCTTCCACTGTCACTATGAGGCCACTGCCCTCCGGTAGGCAGTCAGGACCCTGCCCAGCCACTATGCCCTGGTCTGCCCAGAGGGGGAGCCCTTCTCTAAATCGCAAAAGAGCACCAGGCAGGCTAGTGGCGTTCCCTGCTTCCCACTGAAGCCACAGCTTCCTTAAAGATCAGCTCAGGACTCCTCCTGGGGAATGAAAATAAGGAGAAATTGCACTTTGCGGGAACCTGGTATGGCCTACGCACTGTGCTGCATGCCTTTTAGGCAGTATCCAATTTCATTCTCACAAACCAGTGCTCTCAAGGTTTTTTAATCTCTATTTACAGATGAAAAAACGGAGGCTGAGATGGACTTGGTCCCCAAGTTGGAGGTGGCTGAGGGGTGCAGCGGGGCCCGAACCAGGCTCTGTCCTGCTCAAAGCCCGCTGCCTTCTTCCCCATCCAGGCCCAGCCAGAGACCCCAGGACATCGCTCCTGCCTGGGCAGGCACTGGACTCCCATCCCTGCTCCTTCTGCTGCCATTTCCTATTCCCTCTTTTATAGTAAATACTAAACGAGAAAGTAAAATCAATGAAAAATAATAAGCATTAAAAAACAACTCCATAAAAAGATAAACTTAAAAACAGTAAAAACAAAAGTGTGGCTTTAAAAAACAATTGAACAAAATCAGCATAGGTGTTGGGGGGGGGAAGGGGGTGCGTGCCAGCCGAGGAGATTTATTTGAATTCTAATGCCAAACAATAACACTGCCCGAAAGGCAAGCCAAATACCCAGTGCAGGGAGCACCTTTTTTAAAACATGGGCAAGGATTTGGAGGTTCAGTTGCCATGCTCCCCTCATCCTGGTGCACAATGTTATCATTCACTGCAGTGGTTCAGGAAGGCTCCCTGGAGGAGGTGGCATTTTAGCTGAACGTTGAAGTTGGGCTACCATTTGGAAAGGCAGTCTTCTCAGGAGAGAAGAACTGTACAGTATCATGGAGATAAGAGATGATGCAGAATTTTGGAGGATTGGGGTAGCACTCAGACAGACTGGAGCAATTGTTTCCATAGGGGAGCAGTTATGCAGAGGAGCCAAGAATTGGTTTGGGACCAGCAAGAGAGAACCCCAAGCCCAGTCCAGGAGTTTGGACCATGGTCAGGTGTCTCAGCCCCATGGAACAAGGAGGGCCAAAGGGTCCCTCCAGGAAGCTTGAAGTCACCTGTGGCTCTGTCCCAGCCAGCTGGGGCTGAAGGGCAGCATTGCTGAGTCAAGGGCATAAGCCATGTGGCAGGCTCAGGCAGGGCCAGGCCCCAAGGGAGCTGAGTCCTTTGCTGAATAAGGACTTGGCCCAGTTTTGCTTCCCCCAGTGACTATGTGTCAGGGGGATGTAAAGGCTCCTTTACAGAACAACAATTCTTTCTGGCAGGATGTGAGAAGTCTGGCGGGGTTGCTGATCCGCCTCTCTTCTGACCAGAGGGTGGGATGGGGGGGAGTTCAGCTCAATATGACAATTAGAGTTGGAGAGGAGAGGAGTGAAAAGAGCACACACGGGGGTGATGACAGAGAGGGGACAGGAAAAATGCCATTCGTAACTACGGGCGGGCTCTGAGCAATCAAGGTCCTAGGGTTATGTGCAAACCCCTTACAGGCCTACAGCAGTGACTCCCCACTTCCTCCGATCATCCTCACACATCTCTACCCTCCTCCCCCAACCCCAACACACAAATGCACATGCACACAATCAACCATACACTCACACACACACAGTCCCCGCATTTCCCTTCCCACACACGGTCTCGCATTCATACTCAGGCATAACCTGATAAGTTTCAGCTCAAATTACTGAAGTTTTTATTGGTCTCAGCAAAATTAGTAAAAAATAAAAAATAAAAAAAAAAAGCAATGCAGTGACATTTCCCCTATGCTATATTTATTCAATTTGTAGGCGTCCACATCATTTTGAGATTATGTCCCTTCTTTCTTCTTTCGTGTGGGGTGGGGGGTGTTAATATCTTTTCTTTTTTTTAGGAAAGGATGATGGCAATAGATGGCAGAGAGGTTTCTTTATGTCCTTTCTTGGCCAATCACAAAGCTGGTAATTATCTATCACTTTCCAACTAGAACTTATCTCTTCTGTTGTCTGAACTTCAGAGCCAGGAAACCATTGGCCTAGGCGAAACCACGTAGGTTCTAGAACAGGTCAAGCCCCTCGTACCTCTAGACCTTTCAGCCTGAAGTGCCTTTTGTCACTAATGCCCTCTGATTGTCCCCTCTGATTGTTCATTCCCTCCCATGTCCCTCCCCTGGGAAGCGCCCAAGGGCCCCTAAGCCTGTACTGTACCGTCTGCCCTTCCCAAACCCCCGACCCTGGGCTCTGTGCCCTGGGAGCCCAGCCCTCCAAGTTTTGCACCTTAAGGGGCAGGCGTTCCTGGAGTGTTTGCATGTCAGGAAGGTCTGTGGATGACAGAAGGTTCTTCTGATTGCACAGGACTTCGCTTCCCCCAGTGATGGAGCTGGTCAATTAGCAGTCTAACTTGAGCACTGTGCTAAATCCAATCTCTTGTCCTCCATGCGTACCAATCCCTTAATGGCACCTTGGGCAGATTCTCTAACTTTCTGGTCAATTTTGATTATTAAAAAGCTCAGTCCATCTTATACTTTGATCTGGGTCCATTCCCCTCCCCAGCCCTGGACAGGACTCAGCTCCAGGATCTAAAGGAGCAAGAAGATGTGGTCTGGTCTTTTATGTCTCCCTCCTCCTCTCCCTGGAGTACGGATGGGGGCGGCGGGGGCCCAGGACCACCTCCAGAAGGAGGGAGGCGACCTCTTTTTAACTGACATCTTTTTAACACCTTTTTAACTTTTTAAGAGGTGACATTATTTTAAGTGGCTAGACTGTGTGTGTTTCCCAAAAGTTGTATGTTGAAGCCTTAACCACCCCCGTGTGGCTGCATCTGGAATTAGAGCCCCTAAAGAGGGAGTAAGGTTAAATGAGGTCATAAGGGTGGGGTTTCCCAATAAGAAAAGGGAAAGACACCAGATCTCTCTCTCTCTCTCTCTCTCTCTCTCTCTCTCTCTCTCTCTCTCTCTCTCTCTCTCTCTCCACACAGAAAGTAAAGGCCATGTGAGGACACAGCAAAGAGGTGGCCGTCTATAAGCCAGGAAGAGCTGCCTCATCAGAAAGCACTCTGCTGGCACCTTGATCTTGGACTTGTAGCCTCCAGGACTGTGAGAAATAAATGTGTGTTGTTTAAGCCACCCGGACTGGGTTATGTTGTGATGGCAGCCTGAGCTAACTATGAAGTATTCAGGTATCTCTCTGTACAGCCTGGCTCCACGGGCTGTGGTAACCTCTGTCGTAGGGCATTTCCTGCCAGGTGAGTCCCTATGGGTGGCCACTTGGTGCACCAGAGTTAGGGACAATTCTACAACATCATACAGCGTGGATTACGGAATAGGCTTTGTTGGAGAAAGGGAAACTTAGAAGCCTGAGTCAGCCAGAGAAGAGAATACACAGGCTCCATCCTCCCATCGCCCACATAGAGCGCACTCCACTGTGCATGTAAGTGTGGTCCGCACTGCAGCGGCCACTACCCTCCCTGCCTGCTCTTCTCCTGAATGGTGTAGACGTGGAATACCATGGCCAGTGTGGGGGAGTTGGAGGTACTAGGTGCTGGGGTTGGGGTGCCTATTGTTTACAGCAGGGGTCGGCAAACTTTCGAGACAGAAGGGCCACCAAGAGTCAGCAAACTGCGGCTCACAAGCCGCAGGCTCTGCAGTAAAATTGAAAATGAAAATAAAACTATCATCGTTTCACTTATAAAATTTTTAAAGGATATTATTCACATGGTGATTATGTAAAAATATATTTATGGCTCTCAAATAATTTTTCAATTGTTGTGAGGGACAGGATTGGCTCTTCCAGGGGTCGGCAAACTTTTGAGACGGAACATACCCAAAGAGCCGCATGTGGCTCATGAGCCGCAGTTGGCCAACCCCTGGTTTACAGATTCACTGGGGAAGCCAAAGATATCTGATACCTGGAGAGCTCCTGGAATCATTTCCCACCAGTCCTGCTCATCGCACCAGACTCACTCAGTCCTCCATTGCTGATATCTGAGAGGGGCAAGGTGGTTCTCTTCAGCCTTCCTGGGGTCCATGCTCTAAACCTTTTCTGAGCCCCAACCCCTCATCCCATGCTGCAGGACCCTTCACTCTGAACCCTGGGACCTAGGCAAGGCAGCCTCCATCCCCTTTTGTCCAGGCAGCTTACCTCTTTCTGCTCTCCCTGCTGCCACCCACAGGCTGCTCCAGCCAATCTCCCACCACCAGAGACGTGCGGTGAGAAGCAGGGGTCAGGGTCTGTGTCCTGGTTCAGCTCCAACTCCTCACAGCACACACCAGCTGTCCCTCAAGCTCCCTTGCCACCTCACACACCATTCCTGCAATAACACCAGGGTGAGCCCGCCAGTGCCCTAGTTCAGCGAGAACTCAGCAAGGGAGAGAGCTGTGCAGTCCCAGTTTCTCTGAGTGATCGTCTCACCCTCACCATTGCCTCTGAAGGAGACACCCTCCCACCTAGACATAAAGGAAGAGAGAAGCCTCCAAACTCCTCACAGACAAATGAGTCAGGACCCCCACACACACACTCCCTGTTCTCATCTCACAGACAGAATGGGGTAGAGGCTGGGGTCGTGACTGGGGGTGGCAGTGACAATTTTGTCTCCTCTTTATAGGTCCCAGAGGGAGTGGCTGAAACCACCAATTCTCAGTGATGAAGTTCCACTGGATATGCCATGGTAGTGGAGCTGTTGCAGGAAGATGGGCCACTGAGGAGAGGCTCATTGGTGGATGCAAGTGTTCCTTGACAGGTCCCTGCTCTCATCGCTGATGGCTGGCCCAGCCCCTACAGGCCCTCTGGAACCTTCTCTATCCTCCCACCTGAACAGGTAAACATGCTCCTGTCTGCTAGACAGGCTCTGAGCCTAAGATGACTGATCACAGTAGAAATGGCCACACACTATGGGTGGAATTGTGTCCCCCCAAATTCACAGGTTGACGCCCTCACCCCTAGGATCTCAGGATGTAACTGTATTTGGAGATGGATCTTTAAAGAGGCAATGAAGTTAAAATGAGGTCATTAGGTTGGGTCTTCATCCAATATGGCTTATAGGAAGAGGAAATGTAGACACAGACCTGCTCAGAGGAAAGGCTATGTGAGGACACAGGGAGAAGGTGGTAGTCTACAAGGAGAGAGACCTCAGAAGAGACCAAACCTTCCGACACCTTGATCTCGGACTTCCAGTCTCCAGAACTGCGAGACCATAAATGTCTGTTATTTAAGCCCCACCTCCATCTGTGGGACTTCGCTATGGCAGCCTGAGCTGACTAGCATGCTACACCCTCCTGATAGAGAAGGCTTCCTGCCCTTTACCTCATTTGAGACTCAACAGAGCTCCATGAGTAGCAGGGTGGTAATCTTGCTTCCATGTTAAAGGTGGGGAATTGGGGCTCAAAGCAAATAAGTAACCCGGGCTTCCAGGATCCCATCCTGAGCTCTTTCCTCTTCATGATGTTTCCTCCCTGTCTGCTTAGCCTGGGCAGGGCCTTTCTTCAGTACCATGAGGGCTCAGGCAGCCTGCCCCGCACCTGCCAGGTCTTGGGGAAGGATGAGGACCATCTCACTCTCATCACATCCTGTCCTTCCCCAACTATACAATCCCCAAAGGCCTCCTGCCCCTGGTCCTACTCCAGTGGCTCTGGGCAGCTTAGACTCTGGTGCCGGATGCCTTCATTTTCCCAGACACCCACGTTCACCTCTCCCTGCAGGATTAGTCAGCACACGGCTTAGATGGCAGCTGAGCTGAAATTAATAACAGGCTGAGTGTGCATCCCACTGAGCACTGGGGGTTGATGGCTGGGTGAGGAGATGGGGGCTACGGACAAGTCCAGTTAGTGAAAGAGCTCCCTGTGCAACAACCCTGGGGTTTGGAAAAGGAGAGCAGGAGGAGGGGGTGCTGGGAGGCAGGAGAGAGGAGAGGAGAGGGCAGAAAATCAACCAAAAAAGGAAGAAAAAGGGAAGAAAAGAAGAGATGGAAGGGGAGAGGGAAAGAGATGCGAAAGAGAACAGGAAGAGGTTAGGCTGTCCCTGGTGGGGACCACTGACATGGCCAGAGCAGGAAAAGCCCTCAACACTTTATCCACTTTTGTGAATGTCATTTCAATCCACGAAATGCAGAGGCTTTCTGGATTTGAGAAGTTACCCACCCAGAGAGAAGGCGTATCCATCCTCACTCTCTCTTCCCTTAGCATCCTTTCTCCACCTCGCTCTTTTTCATTCTCCCTTTCCTTACCACTCCCTGCAGGCCCACCCCTTGTCTCAGAATAAAACCACATTTTCTCTGACTGATCTGCTCTCTTTTGGCATAAAGTGTGCAGAACAAGCCCGTTGCACAGTGTTCTCTCTGTTGGACGACTGTGCAGTTTGATGCACGTGTGAAGGGACGCTGGCTGCTGCACAGTGGCTGACAGCAGCACACGCATATCTTCATTATAACGCGGACAGTTCCACTCAATTGTGTATTTACACGAGCAGGGGCTATTTATAGACATGCATTCCCCTAGACTGTAGCTTTCAGTGGTATTGGCCCTTCAACCTGCCAACCAAGGAGACCTCATGGATATTATGTTCCCACTCTCAAAACAGTTCTGGAAGGAAGTTCTCCCTGTTTTTCAGAGCAGAGAATGATCAAAGGCATGATATTACCAGCTACCATTTACTGAGCATTTATTGGGTTGTCAGAAAAGTCATGACGTATTTTTGCAACGAAAAACATAGAAAAAAATACGTCATGACTTTTCTGACAACCCAATATTATGTGCCAGGATTTCACATACATAATCTCTGATCTTTGTAACAAATCTCTGAATATATATTTACATCTCTACTGGACAGAGGAGGAAACTGAGGTTCAGCCAGGTTAAGAAGCCATCCACGAGTCCTACAGGGGGTCAGTGAGGGTCTGAGGCCAAAGCCAGCACTCTTTACAATATTCCACTACAGAGGATTTACGTCGCCTTCCATGTACACCCGGCCATAGCCAGCGTGATCTATTGTTCACCCCCATGAAATCAAAATGTTCTAGACTGCCTATATCTTTATATTCCCAAAGCCCAGCATATTTTTTCTGGGCACAGAATGCACTCAGTAAATGGTTATGGATAATGAGAAAGTCATACAGGCCAACAAAATCTTGATTAGTCAGAATCCTTCCAACACAGACTCTCGAGTAACTGAAACAAAATCACTGAGCTTCTATTTTAAGTGAAAACAGGCAAATCACAGCAAAATAGACCTGTATCTGCCTGGAATAATATGAAGATTGCCCCCCCCTCATCTCGGGTCAGTGTACTCAACATCCAATGGGGTGGGTTGAGGAGCCCATGCATGCTTGCAATGGGGTCAGTGTCACCCCACAGTCCGTGTGTCCATCAACATCTTGCTCAGAGAGAACTGATAAATACAGGCTGAAACACAAGGCCCAAGTAAACTCCAGACATTCAACAGAATCAAGAACCATATCAAGGCCCTCTTATGTTCTGAGCACTGTTTTGGTGTTGCATGGAATTCGGAATTATAATAATGGGCCCAACATGTGCATTATAGTATAGGAACTGAAGCAGGAAAATATTCAGATACGACAGAAAACTTTGAGTGGTCAGGGTAGAAAAGTGCAGTCTCCTGAGTTGACTCTTAGTTAACTTGACAATCCAATCACTCAAGCTAACCAGTCGCAGTTATTCAAGGTTACAATGCACTGGGGATTGACTCTACAGATTACTTATACCCTGATGACCAAATGTTCCAGAAATATGTCCTTCCTACATGTAAAATAAAAGTGTAGCTTTCAGTTCTCACCAGTTTCATCCCACAATCCGCTTGTATCAGCAGCTCCTCTAATTCCCTGATATACTTCTTTCTGAGAATATTGCTAGGTATGGGAGGGACATGAAAAAAAAAATAGACTATAGAGTCAGCCAGGCCTGAGCTTGACCTTGGCCATCTCCTTTATGACGTTGGGCAAGTTGACTGATCCTTCAGGGCCTCGGTTTCTTCATCTCTAGAGTGGGGGTTTGCTTCTTGGAGTTACTTACCTTGCTCCAGGTAAGTTTTCAAGAAGCTTATGAGGTTACATTAGGGCAACAAGATAAAGATTGAAACTGACAGCAAAGAAAGAAAAGGAATTAAGGTAGGGATAAAGCAGAAGCCAGAAATGACGCTGGAAAAGTGAAGATGACAAAAATTTAGGAGTTGGCCACACCCTTAACCCCAGACACGGTAGAAGTCAACATGGAATGGGAAGGTTGGTTATTTACATAATTCACAGGGTTCCGAAGAGACATACCAAATGACCAGAGATAGGCGCTGTACTTGGCACCAAGGCCAGAGAGAATGTCTCTGTGGAAGCCTCATAAGGAATGATGCAATGAGGAACACCCTTGTAGTAAACACCGCTGCATTTTCTACCACTCTCAGTATGGCCTGGGAGCACCCCACCAATGGCCCATTTAGTAAAAGCAGTAGGATTCAGGGGAGGGGGGCATGGGAAGGACAGAATGATGAGTCTCACGGCCCACCTCTAGTGATATGACTGGATCTGGGATAGATATTAGACTTTTTAGACTTTGGACTTCCAGGTTGTCACCTGAACAATCTCCTTAGATATTATTTCTCTTAGCAGAGGTTTTTTTTTTTTTAAGTCAGTCTTGAGAGACAATGAGCTCAGGGCTATTCATCCAAAAAGCAGCTGTGGTGCAGCTAGTCTGGGCTGTCATAGCAAACCCATGCCCCTTAACCAAGAGCAGAGCCAAGGGGAAGGGTGGTGCCTTGGAGGGGCTGAGCCAAGGAGCACCCCACAGAGAACAGCTGAGGAGGAACCACCCCCACCTTCATCCGGAGGCACCAGCGGGCAGGCAAAGCAAAGATTCTCCTTAGTAAAGAGTCTTGGGTCAATCCCAGCACACAGATGAATGGGTAAGCAAGGCCACACCAGGGAAAACGGCCATGAGAATTTTAGCCTGAAAGCTTTCAGGTCAAGGTCACAGGAACGAAGTACATGGGCTTTCATAGCAAACCCTTGCATATGCCATCTGCTTTGGGCTTGCTATTCAGCTATGGTGTTTAACTCTGTGCGCTACTATTTTACACAATCTGTGGGGCTTCACCAAGGGTGACTAGAAATGTGCAAAAACTGGGGCAGGTGGCTTTGAGAGCTGGGAAAACCCTCCGCCAAGAGTTCCATTGGTATCTGAGACCCATGTTCTTCATCCCCAGGTTTCTGCCTCCCATGATGGTTCTGTAATCTCTTTATTATCAGATCTATTTGGAACATTCAGGCCATACCACTAAGTTTTATTACAACTCAGTGTTTTCCAGGCAAAATTGATAACAGATTTAAATGTGATAAGGTCCCAGTTGGACACCTCTGATTTTTTTGTTTCCCTTGTCTTCCTTCACCAATCCAGTTAAGAGTGTGTGTGTGTGTGTGTGTGTGTGTGTGTGTGTGTGTGTGTGTGTGTGTGTGTTTTAATTTTGTTTTGTTTTGTTGGTTTTGGGGTTCTTCATTTTTGACCATTAAGTAGTTCTTATTAAACTAGACTCCAGAAGAATAAGACCCACTTTTTCTGGAACACTTGGCAACTAAACCCAATTTTTAATTTTCTATACTTTGCTAGTAAGTGAAGCCTCTACATCATGGGCCTGGAGAGAAAATATGTTGAGATCCTAAAGAGTTTGAAAGCTCTTCTGCTTAGCCAATCCTTTTCATCCCCTTCCCTCTCCCAGGACAAAGTTGCAGACCAGTGAGTGGGCTCTGGAACAGTCATGTCCACGGTTTAAACAAAGGGGCCATGTTCCCTTTTACCTAACCCAGACTCTCTATCCTTCGGATGCTGTTACCCCAAGATGGGCTGCCTTCAGCAGAGTCAGGAGTGCCAGAGGTGACATAATAGAGAAGAGGTGCCACTAAAATGTTCCCCAGATGTATTCCATAAGCTACCATTTGACACCATGGGTTCTACTCATGAATGAAATGGTTGAGAAATTTCTTACAATCAGTACAACTCTCTAAAGACTTGTCACAGAGATAATTGATCTACCCATCTTCCAGGGGCTCCCAGTGGAGGCCAAGCACAGCTACTCCCAATTCAGGTGCTCGAGAGCCCCCAAACAACCAGCTCCAAGAGCATTACAAAAACAATTAAGTTCAAAATACCATTTCTACAAGATCATGTGTCCAAACATACCATGCACACCCTGGCAAGGGAATCTGAGTTTTAAGACAAACCACATCCAGATTTCCAGGGAACAAGATCTATTCTAGAAGAAATCTATCCTTGTCACGTGAGCCCTGACAGCAGCTCCCCTGAGCTGGACAGAGATAAGAGTGGCCAATCCACCTTCACTTCGGCCAGTTATTTTTTCCCTGATGACTAGAGAGATTAAAGACCTAAAACCATAAGCATGAACACATGCATTTATAAAATCCAAGTTATTTTCAACCAGAAAATGTTTATTTTAGAAAAACTTCAAAACAGAAAAAACCTCCCAGCTGTTATCTTCGGGGGCCCCAAATGGCCACATTCCCAGAAAAGAATTGTAACCATTGTGAAGCTCACCTCAGGACATATACCAGGCTTTTAAAAAGCTGGCACTGGTTTTTCTGGTTGGCTGGGTACCTTCCAAGGTATCTTTTTTCTATGGCCCAACAGGCCTCCTTATTTGGCAGGCAAAATCAATCCCAGCCAAAGGTGGGAGGGAAGTTCTGAGGGGTTCAGATCACCCTGGAAACATTAACTGGGGCAATGGACAAAGGATAATTCTCAAAAGCTATTACCAGGAGGAGAGGAACCAGGCACTTTTCAGGAAGAGATGAGGAGTGGTGGTGAGACCATCCCTCAGCCAGGAGTGAACGAGGGCTCCCATGGCTGTGTTTGATGGCAGCAGAGAGCAGGTGATCCCATTGGGTGAGGTACGGGAATACAATTTAAGAGAAGAAAGCTGCCCTAGTAGGGCCCTTCATTGACACCTGATAAGGGTTTGGAGCATGATCTTTGTGGATTAGGGGCTAACGGTAGATTGAGCTATTTTCCTGGGATCCTGTCATCCATGTATGAGTGAGACCAAAGATTCCTGTAGTTCACCCTCAAAGGTAACCTCATGCTTCAAGGGTTTCAAGGTCTAACAGAGGGAGGGCACTTCCTCCTTAGAGCTGCCTGGACCCACAAAGCCAGGGGGCAGCTAGCCCATTTGTATAGCCTTAATCAGGGTGACCTTGGCCCCAGTGACAGAGTGAGGGAGCTGGAGAGGGAGCTGGGAAGAGCCACATTGCAAGATGGTCCTCTCATAGCCATACCAAGAAAGAAAGTAGAACAACTGAGCAATCTATTGGGGTGACTCTCAGGAGCATCTATTAGGAATATAAACACTACATGATTCTTCATTAAGGCCAAGCAAAAGAAATGACAAGATATTCTCTCCTGGGATGTGACTTACTCTTGCCAATCCTTCTGAGTCACAACACACTGATGGACATGTGTCTTAGTCAGCTCAAGGTGCCATAACAAAATGCCATAGACTGGGTGGCTTAAACGACAGAAATTTCTTTTCTCATAGTTCTGGAGGTTAGAAGTCTGAGATCAGGATACCAGTATGGTCTAGTCCTGGTGAGAGCTCTCTTCCTGGCTTGCATATGAACCCCATCTTGCTGTGTGTTTACATGGCAGAGAGAGAAGAGAGTAGGGAAAGGGAGAGAAGGGGAGGGGAGGGGAGAGGATGGGAGGCAGGGGAAGAGAAGAGAAAGAGAAAGCCCTCTTGTGTCTCTTCTTTTAAGGGCACTAATCCCATCATGAGGGCTCCACTGTCATGACCTCATCTAACCCTAATTACCTCCCAAAGGCCCCGTCTCCAAACACCATCACATTGGGGGTTAGGGCTTCAACATATGAATTTGAAGGGGACATAATTTAGTCCATACCAGCATGTTTAGCATAAATCCAACCACTCTCTATTATCTATCTTCATTTATAAACAATACTATTTCAACACGTCAGCCTTGATATTAGCATAGTGAGGCTACAGCTCTGTGAAGGCAAATAAAAGAGATCATGACAGGACCAGCCGAGTGGCAAGTTGGTTAAGAGCTGGCTTGCAATGCCAGAGGCCCCAGTCCGGATCTCACATATGAGGGCCAGTGACACTGCCCTCTACAGCTAAGATGGTGAACAACAGCTCCACCTGGAGCTGGGCTCCATGAGTCCCAGCAACGTTATAGGCTTCAGCTCCTGCTGCAGTGGGCTGCCATAGGCTACAGTGAGCAGCCAGCAGCCAGAGTGAGCTGCCAATAGCCACCAGGAATGGCCGTCCAGAGGCGGGTGACTGATCTGCCTCACCGGAAGGAGAGCAATGATAATAGCAACATGGGCCAGTGAAGCAAAGTCCTCCACAACTAGATGAAGAACAAAAGGACAGCAACTTGTCTGTTCCCCTTCCCCAGTTCCCCAACGCTGTTCCTCTCCCCAATTCCCCAATAATAATAAAAAGAGATCATGACAAAGTGACCAGATGAAATTAATGCTCAGCAAATATTAGTTCCTCACCCCCCATTAGTTCCTCTCTTCTTTCCCATGATCCAACTCTAAACCTCAAATTCCACATTCTCTGCTTCAACCCAATTAAGATGCCCTGGTTTCTGGAAACTTCAAAGAAGACAGGTCACCAACCATGGAATATCTGCCAGGCACTAGTGTGGAAAAATCGGAAACTGTGGAAGGACAAGAGAACCTCTCCACCCACCAATCAGGCAAAGGGCAGCAACCCCAACCATTACCAACATATATCTCTCGAGACCACCCCTGTGCTGGGTGCAGAGGGATAGAACACAGGGAAGGTCCTCAATAGCTCACCTTACTTTAGTAGGGAGCACTGATGTAATTTACGAGTATGTGGCTCTGACTCCAAGTGCTGAAAAGGCTTGAAGTGGGGAGAGATCCAGGTCAGCCATATTAATCAGAGAGTACTTATGGAAGAGGGCACATGGGAGCTGGATCTTGAAAGGTGGGTAAACATTTCAGGGAGGAGTGGAAAGTTTTGTGAGACAGGAACCAGCATGAGCAGAAGCACAGAACATAGCTCTGACACAGGTCGGGGGCCTAATGAAACCTGTGTGGCTGGAATGGGAGCTAGATGTTAGGACACATTCCTTTATTGAGTCATCCTTTCATTCATTAATAAATATTTATTGAGCACCTATTATATAACAAGCTAAAGGGGACTCAGCAATGAACAACAGCAACAACAACAAAAATCCCTGCTCTCATGAAGCATGTATTCTAGCAATAAAGAGAAATAAATATATAATGTCAGATGGTGAAACAATTATGAGGAAAAATAAAGGAAGATTAAGCTTTCCAGTTAAATAAGAGGGGCCATTACCCTCCTGCCTAAAATATTCAAAATATTGCACACATGTGTATAAGCACACACTCACACCAGGGGTGCCAGAGAAATGTATACAAGTGGACACTGGTCAACGTTGCTCAAGCAGTAGTTCACTGTAATCAGAAGTGTCTTCACACTGATGGTAACCACTTGGAGCACCTCTTGTAATTGCAGAAGTCAAACGTGACTTGTATTCATATTTTGTTATTGGTATATATTATTACAATTTTAATAGTTTTTTCCTTTCTTAAAATGTGTATACATTTTTTTGGCACCGTGTGTGCGCACACGCATATATGTATATATACATATATGCATATATATACAGTAAAACCTTGGATTGCGAGTCACATGATATGTGAGTGTTCCACAAGACGAGCAAACATTTCTAAAACATTTTAACGTGGTAAACAAGTGATTGTCTTGCAATACAAGTAATTTGTTTCTGGAATGAATTATGTTCAGAAACCAAGGAGACACTCTCTCTCTCTCTCTCTCTCTCTCTCTCTCTCTCTATATATATATATATATATATATATATATTTTTTTTTTTATATTTTTTTTTTAAAGACACTGAACATCAGGCAACAATGGACAGTGATTCCTGAGAGACAGGAAATCAACCAAGTGAGCACTACAGTATTCCCAGCTTGAGAGAGTTTTCAAGTCAAGGAAGGAGAACCCAGATGGAGCCCTGCAGATTCTTTTAGTTGACGAGACAGAGTTGAGAGTCCAGGCATCTAGAGTTCCCAAGACAGAGTAGAAGAGGAGGGAAGTACACAGAGAGATAACTCTGGAGATTAGGAGACGGGTCCCATGGAATAGTCAGCTGAGTACTGATCAGCACATGTGTATGTGGAAAATATCCAAGGCCAGGAAAAGAACCACCCAAACAGTGCCCAGTGTTCACACAAAGCCAGACAGTGCCTGTTCCCACCAGCCATACTGTAAAACTTCATAATTCCAGGGTCTTGTCTCAATAGTGAAAAACAATAAGCCCTAGACTGAGCACTAGTTTGATTCCCACTTAATAAATCTTAAGCACAAAACCCAAAAGGTCAAATTATTTCCAAGCAACTTAACTTCATGATCGAACAAAGCTCAAAAATATTTATATGAAAATAAAAATATCCAGCACCGAATAAAGCAAAATTCATAATGGCTGTCATCCAATCAAAACTTACCAGCCATACAAAAGAAACAGGAAAATACGATTCATGATGAGGAGAAAATGTAATCATGTATGCTAATGTTTAGAAACATTAAAATATCAGTAGAAACTATCCAAAATTGAACTCAGAGAACTTTTTAAATGAACAGAGCATCTGTAAGCTGTGGGACAACTTCAAGTTGCCTCATCTATGTGGAATTGGAGTCAGAGAGTGAAAAAGAGAAGATAGAAAAATATTTCAATATTGGCTAAAGTTTTTCCAAATGTGATAAAAAAAAAAAATTTAAATCTATGGCTTCAAGAATCTCCATAAATGCAACGCATAATAAACATGAAGAAAACTACACCAAGACACATCATAATCAAATTGCTTAAAATCAGTGATAAATAGAAAATCTTAACAGCAGCCAGAGGAAAAATAGGCATGCTGTGTTCAGAGCACAAGGGTACTGTGAGAGCAGATATCAGATCAGCAACAATGCAGAAAGCAGTGAAACAACATCTTCAAGTAACTGAAAGAAAAATTTGTCAACCTAAACTATCTTTAAAAGACTATAAGGCAAAATAATGACTTTTGAGACATATAAAAACTGAAAGAATTCATCACTAGCAAACCTGGAAGACAAGAAACAGTAAAGAAAGTCCTACAGGCAGAAGGAAAGTGATACTGGATGGGAACAGGGATCTACAGAAAGGAATGAAGAGCCCAAGATATGGTAAACACACAGGTAAATATGTAAGATTTGTTTTTCATTATTTAAATATCTTTAAAAGATAACTGGTCACACAAAAATAATAACAATGGAGTGTGGGCTTTATAACATGTAAAAGTAAAATGTGAGGGAACAGTAGAACAAAGGATGTTAGAACAAAAATGAAAGTATACTATTGTAAGTTTCATATACAAGAAGTACTATACTGTGACTTAAAGGTAGACTTAGTTAAATATGTATATTATAAATCCCAAAGAATTACCAGTTTCAAGAATGAGAGAGGACATCACTATAGATCCTACAGATATAAAAGGATAATAATGGAATATTATGAAAACCAGTATGCTAATAACCTAGGCAACTTGAATGCAATGGGCATATTCCTTAAAATACACAAACTACCAATGCTCAATCAAAAAGAAAGCAATAACTTGAATGACCTTATCTCTGCTAAAGAAATTTCTTCCCAGAAAGAAATTCCAGGCCCAGGTGGTTTCACTGGCAAATCCTACCAAAATTTTAAGGAAAAAATAATATTAATTCTATACAAGCTTTCCAGGAAAATTGAAGAAGAGAAATACTTCCCAACTTATTCTCTGAGGTTAGCATTACTCTGACATCAAAGCCAGAATAAGACATTACAATAAAACTACAGACCAATATCTGAACAAGTGGATGTCCATGTGCAAAAAATAAACTTTAATCTCTATCTTGGCCTGATATATACAAAATTATCTTAAAATTGATCATGGACCTAACTATGACACATAAAACTCTAAAACTTCTAAAAGAAAATACAGAAGAAACTCTTTTTGACTTTAATTTAGGTAAAGATTTCATAGATCCAACACCAAAAGCAAGATCCATAAAGGAACAAATTGAAAATTTGGACTTCATCAAAATTTAAAACTTTTGATCTTTGAAAGACACAGTTAAGAAAATGAAGTGACATGCCACAGACCAGGAGAAAATTACATATTTAAGGAAAAAAAAAAACTTGTATCCAGAATATATAAAAAACTTTCAAAGTTCAATAATAAAAAAAAATTAGACAATCCAATAAAACAATAGATCGGTGAACACACACCCTAAGGTGATCCCCAATGAGTCATGTCCTTGTATAATCACCTCCCTTTGAGTGCAGATAGAACTTATGACTTGCTTTTAACCAATCAGACGTGGCAAAGACGATAAGATGTTACTCCCATGGTTACTTTATGTTATCTAAGACTCCGTCTTAGCAGACCAGAAAGAGAAATACTCACTTGCTAGTCTACAAAAAGCAAAAAGCCATGTTTTGAACTGCCTGTGGAGAGAACTACGTGGCAAGGAACTTCAGGAAGCCTCTGGGAGCTCAGAGTGGTCTCCAGACGAGACAGCTCATGTGTTGTGTTAAGCCACTAAGTTTTTTTTTTGTTTTTTAGTTTTCTAAGATTTTATTGAGGAATTGGGGGCAGGGAACAGTGTTGGGGAATTGGGGAAGAGGAACAGACAAGTTGCTGTCCTTTTGTTCTTCAGTCTAGTTGCGGAGGACTTTGCTTCACTGGCCCATGTTGGTATCATCATTGTGCTCTTCCCGGATGAGGCAGATTGGTCGCCGGTCTCTGGATGGCCATTCACAGCAGCTCTTGGCAGCTCACACTGGCTGCCGGCCACTCACTGTAGCCTATGGCAGCCCACTGCAGCAGGGGCTGCAGCTATGCTGTTCTGGGACTCACAGCAGCCCAGCTCCAGGTCAAGCTGTTGTTCACCATCTTAGCTGTAGAGGGCAGTGTCACTGGTCCTCATATGTGGGATCCGAACCGGTGCTGCTGGCGTCCCAAGCCAGTTCTTAACCAAAGCACCACTAGGCCGGCCCTAAGCCACTAAATTTTTGATAGTTGATTATGCAGCACGAGAAAATCAATACAATGGACAAAAGCTTCGAACAGACACTTCAGCAAATAAGAAATATGGATGGTAAGTAAGCATCCATATATTAATAAATATATTAGAAAAAATATATTAGACAATTAAAAAGAACACATACTGTATGATTCCATTTATATTAAATTCTATAAGATGCAAACTAATCTATAGTGACAGAAGGCAGATCAGTAATTGCTTGTATGTGGCGGGGAGAAGCAGGAAGAGATTACGAAGCAGTACGAGTAGACAGTTGGGAGTAATGGATGAGTTCCTTACTTGATTGTGCTGGTGGTTTCTCTGATGGGTAACATATGTCAAAACTTATCAAAACGGTGCACTTTAAATATGCGTGGTTTATTGTGTGCCAATTATACCTCAATCAAGCTGTAACATTTTTAAAGTAAAAAGAAAAATTAAGGGAGAATGACAAACGTGTGTTTTAGATATGATGTACACAAACAGCTCTCTGAGGAGGCGCCATCTGTGTACAGACCTGAATGCTGTAAGGTAGTGAACACTATGACCGTGTGGGCATTCCAGGCAGAGGGGACAGCAGGCACAAAGGCCCAGGAGGGGAACACGCTTGGCACGTCAGAGTGTAATGTGGCTGGAACAGAGTGAGCACAGGGCGAAGAAGAGATCAGAGAGGTGGAGAAGGCCTACGTCATGTAGAACTTTTTCTGAGAAAGCTGGGAATGTATTGGATTGCTTTGCACTGAGTCATGACATGATCTGACTTGTTTTAAAACTATTCTAAAGAATGGAAGCAAGGAGACGAGTTAGTGGATTATTGCAATAGTTAAGCGAGAGATCATGGTGGCTTGCTCCTGGGTGGCTGTGGTGAAGATGGGGAGAAGGGATTGGAGGCAGGATTATTTCAAAGATAGAACTGCCTCACTCTGTTAACAGATTGGCTGTAGAGAATAAGAGGGAGAGGGGGTCAAAGATGACTCTGAGGTATTTGCTCCAAACATCTGGAAAACTATATTTGCCCATTACTAAAATGGGGAACTTTGATTTTCCAGTTTCTGAGATACGTTCAGCATAGACTATGTTAAGTTCAAGGTGTCTACTATTGATAGACAGCCAAGCAGCTGCATTGAGCAAGCTGGATATATTGGCCTGTAAGCAAGGGAGAGAATGGCAGCCAGACACAGAAATCTGAGAAGGTGCATAGAGAAGGATAAGAGGCCTAAGAACTGGGCACTGGGGAACTCCAATCGTATGAAGTCAGGAAGAAGAGGAAAAACCAGCAAAGACAACTGTTGAAGAACAGCAGTGAGCATGAGTCAAGGAAAGAAAGTGTTTCAAGAAATACGGTGATCAACTGCGACAAATGCTGCTGACGGGTCAACCTGAGCACTCTGCATTGACCACTGAATTTAGCAACAGACAACCTTGGCTGGAGCTATTTCTGCAAGATGGTAGGAATGAAAGCTGGATTGGAATGGGCTCATGGAAGAACTGGAGGTGAAGAAGTGGAAACAGCAAGTTATCAGAGAATTTTTCTGTCAAAGCAAGCAGAGAAGTTGAGCAGTTGCTGAAGAGGAATGTTGGGGGGGAGGGGTCAAGGGAGATTTTTTTTTTTTAAGATTGAAGATATTATAGCATGTTTGTATTCTAATGGGAACACTCTAGTAGAGAACAGAGAGGTAAAAATTAATGATGCAGGAGAGAGAAAGCGAGAGGACAATTGCAGGGAGAAAGTCCTTGAGCTGTGGGAGCCGTAAGAGATAGAGAAGAGTGAGAAGAATCCAGCTGTGGAGGCACCCACTACATCTACCACTTCAGATCAGGGCCAAGGACCTAAAATGCGCAGGTGCCTGTGATATCCTAGCAACTTCCTGGTTATTCTCCTCAACCACCTCAGGAGAGGTTATGTTTGGCCTCACTCTACCGATGAGGTAACAGGCTCAGAGAGATACGATGACCCTTTGTGTCACCCAGAGTCCATCCCAATTGTGCCCAGCCTGTAGCAGGTAACCCTGATCACCAGAAGGCTGTCCCCTCATCCTCCATACCTCCTGACCTGCTCATCACAATAACATCCAAACACTGAGCCTCAATCTGAGGCCAAGACTGTACAAAGCACACTTTCATTCTCCCCATCTCAGCTTCAGTTCAGCTGCACAGTGCAACACACCCCACTGGTTTTTCTTACCACCCTCTTTCCCCACAGATGTTAACCCATAGAACACTAAAGCTAAAAGAGAGCTCAGGGTTCACCCAGTCCACCCCCATTTCCATGAAAGAAGACTGAGGCGCAAGGTTACATAGACCCATGCTCAAAGACAAGCAGAGCAAACTGTCAAATCATTGCCCATGGAGCTGTCAAACACCACCTCCTTTGTCCCCGGAGATGTGAGTGCACATGCCCATGTGTACAAAATCGATTTGAAGATGCAAATTGGTTACATCCAATTTCATCCAACTGTCTTCGAAATTTAAGAGCTCTGCTGACATGCACAGAGCAACGAGTAAATTGTCCCCCTGAGAGAAATAGTCTTGGAAATGGCCTCATGTGTCCCTGTCCAAGGTGCGAAGCAGGCAGACGCTGTGAGAAAGAAGCCTGTGTCTGCCAAGTCCAAATGTATCGTCCCATGAAAGGAGAGGGGAAGAGAGGCTGAGGTTTGGAGCAGAGGCAGATAAACGGACCCTCTGAAATCCTTCTTACCTGGAAATGAATTGACACCTTCGCCAGGACTCCCAGCAGAGTTGTTTTCCAACATAAATACACGTCATTGGGGAGATACATGTTCCCACCTGCTCTGGGTTTAGAGAGAGGATGGAAGAAATAAAAGTTTTAAGTGGCACTGCTACTCTCAAGGAGACTCAGGGACATTCCCTGAGTGCCAAGGCCTCCAGCACAGAACATCAATTGCCCTAAGACCTGATCTTCTAACATGGATTCACCCAAAAGTAGATAAATCAGAGCCCCACAGATGGATGAGAGCAGTGGTTTTCAATCACTCTTTAAAAAATAGAAACATTGCTTCAAACAAAATCTGATCCAGAAGACAATGAATGCAGAGCTACTGTGCTTGAAGCAGGAGTGGAGGCCTGGCAGCCCATCTTGGCAGATCCCAGACCTCAGAGGCACTGCTGCAGCATAGTAGCATTTTCAGAAAAAGAGTTTAAAATCACTAGATTAAGTTAGCCCACAAAAGGTCTGTAGATCTGTACCCCACCTCACCCTTTGGCAGGTAACTAGCCCTGCATAGTCTCATTCTTTAGTGAATGACAAGCCTCCTTGCCCAAAACCTGACTAGCAAGACCCCTGCCCGGAGCTGCAAAAATCTTTGGTCACTGAGAGACCTGGACTGTACCAAATTTTCTGATCATACCGTGCTGTTTTCTGCACCGTGCTTGTAGCTTTTCAATGACTGACACATGTTGGTTCTCATCTGTAGTCTCCACCCTGCCCTTGTCATGCCTGGGGATGACCTCAGGCCTTTTCCTCTTTAAGTGGACTTCCTGGTACCTCTCTGTAACAGATGCTGTCAATGACCTGCTCAAATCCCTATTTTGGTGGCATCCTGCAGCAAGCATATATACCCCCTCTATCCAAGATCTTTCTCTCAGTCTGAAAATCCACAGGGCAGTTCAGAAATGCTGAATCAGTGTGCCAGGAAAAGCCATCAGCCACTCATCCTTGGGGAAAATAACTCTGAGGAATGCCTTCATCAGTTTCCAGGTTTCCTAGAAGAATTGAGCCCAGGTTCCCCACAATAGTAACTTCCGCAATGACACACCCTTTTCAGCTTTCTTCCCTTCCCTGGACTACTTACCCCTCCCCTACCACTGCTTCCTAAAAATCAACTCCCAAAGAAACTACATGCCTGCATATCTTTGGCTCAGGTGATGCTTCTGGGGGAACCCAACTGAAGTGTTTGGTGCCAGAATGAGGGTAGGAAGCAGATCTTCGTGTAAAGTCTTGGTTAAGATCACATGCCAACCACACAATGAGTACCCTATTGGTGGTGGTAAGTGGGGTGGGACAACTCCAGCATTCTGCAGCTCACAATTGCTAAAACTCTTACCTGTGGTAAAATGAACTCAAACGAAATACAAGCCAAATGGAATGCACTGACTTATACAACAGGGTGCTACTTAAGTATGGTCCATGGGCCAACCCCAGCCCATGACCTGTTTGAAACTAGTCTCTGATAAGATAAGACAGAAATTGAGAGGAAGCAGGTGGAAAATCTGATAGCAATTTTGCAGAGTAATTTTTTGTCTGTTGGATATAATAATTGTAAAAAATTAGACTTATATTATCTATGCCTTTTTAATTTTTCTAATAATTCATCATTCCACAAAAGCTGTTTTAAAAAACCTATTTCTTTGTAATAGATAACCTGAGAAGCACTTAGCCTAGACTTAAAAATTTTGGATGTCATGTTAATTATGGTAATTGCAGAGTTGGTTAACTGTTGTTAACTGCTAACATAAGTTCTGAAGGTAAAATATGACAGGCTCAGATAAAGCAAATGATTAACCAGAAAGCCAGACAGCCTCCAGGTACATGTTAAACAGGTTCCTGTCTCCTGAAACTGAGAGGCAGACTGAGCTGAACATCAGGCTCAATGTCCTGTTAGAAGAATGGCAGAGTTACAAAGGCGGTTGGATTCACAGCCCCAGCAAGCTTTCAGTGCTAATGCAAGGCTCCCGTAAGGAACGAATGGGACTCTGAGCCCCATGATAAGGATATTTGGGTTGGTACCCTTGAGAATATTGAAGTCTCAGATTCTCTGAATCCACTGGGCCAGTGGAAGTGGCCCCTCACACTTGTAGGAGACAAGTCTCCATTTGTCTGGATCTAAGCACAAACCTCACCAGAGGCTAATGGCTCGCAAGATGATTCTTATTCTCCTCAAGGGAGATCCTCTAGGGGTATCTGCACCTCCCCTCTATGTGTCTAGGCCAATACCTGGGACCAGTTTTCAGCATGACTTGACTAGAGATGTATGTCACCCCTTATGGAAGGAAATAGACCATTCAGCAAAAAGCTGTAACAAGGCCAGCAGGAACTTGGAGAGTGAGCCTGGGAATGGATCTTGAGAGTAATGACAGGTGGGTGGAATATAGGGTTGGGTTGTGGACAGTTCCTTGATGGGAATGTACTTTCCCATGATTCAGGATTTGGCACCCTGGCATGGACACCCAAAGCCAGTTCTCATACACGGTTGGCATGGTTCCTTAAAGGTTGAAAACAATAACCTACAGCATATGAGGTAGAAATACCAGACCTGCCTTGGCAGAGTATTGAGGAAGAGAGCAAAAGGCTCAGACAGGTACCCTTGTTGGGATAGATACAATATGTTAGACCAGAGAACATGCTGACTGACTACGTTCCCCAGGAGGGCCTGGAGAACATTCCCTTCACTAAAACAATAACAGTAATGGGGTGTTGTGATCCAAAGTTCAGTGGCTATTGTCTGAGGCCAGGGAAAACAGTGGGCAATGCTGTCATGGCTCCGGAATGTCAATGGGGCTAAGATTCCATAATAACCAGGAGTAAGTCAAAAGCAAAGTGAATGCAGTTACGTGATAAGCAGCAAGGCTGCAATGATAACCTTGACCTGCTGGAATCTGTTGCAATGACTAATAATCCATGATGTTCCCAGAGGTGAGGTAGATGCTTTCTGCCAACAAAGGTTATTGCTTGACTTATACAACCAAAAATGATCAGGAGGGGAGTGAGCAGAATGTTGGCTGCCACAATAGAAAATTGTAATCTCCAGTTTCCAGACCTGAGCTAGTCCTTGGACTATCAGTAGAAGAGACCATCAGTGGAAGAAAAAGGAGCCTGAAAATGCCTCAGAAAATAATATCTTAGCAATATTCCCATCCCTTCCCTGAAAGAACTTTTGGACATTTACCAGGTAACTATATGAGGTCAGACAATTAAGTCTGAGAACTTGTTACAAGGATGTTGCTAACTTATTTTGTATCAGAAGGATTATTCATTGTGAATTTGTACCAACTGCACAAACAGCCAAGCTTACTATTTGGAAGTGCTGAAAAGGCTGCATGAGAAATTAGATGGCCTGAACTTTTCTCCAACAATTCATGGCTCTTGCCTCACGACAAGACACCAGCTTACAGGGCACTAACTGTGAGGGAGTTTTTATCTAGGAAACAAATAACTGTATTGGAACATCCTCCCTACTCACCTGATCTGGTCCCCAATGACTTTTCTTTACCCGAATATAAAGGAAATACTGAAAGGGCGACATTTTTATGACATTCAGGATATCAAGGGTAATACGATGAGAGCTCTGATGGCCATTCTAGAAAAAAAAGTTCCCAAATTGCTTTGAAGGGTGTAAACTAGGAGCTGGTGTCAGTGTATAGCTTCCCAAGGGGAGTGAATACTTCAAAGGTGACTATAGTGATATTCAGCAATGGGGTATACAGCACTTTTCTGGGTGAGTTCGTGGACTTAATTGTATACTAGAGAGAAAAAAATGCCCAGACTTCAAAGACTGTTGGATACAGGGTCTGAACATATTGATGCTGATACCAAGGGATACCGTTAGAGTAGGAGCACAGAGAGGCCATGTAGTAAATGGACGCCTGGTTGATGCCCATTTCACAGTAGTTCCAGGGGTTTTCAGCCTCACTCAATTGTAATTTCCTAGATCCCTGAGTGAGTAATCCAGATGGATACACCTAAGAGTTGGCAGAACTCTCCCTGACCTGTGTAGTTGAGTCATTAGGGTAGGAAAGGCCAAGTTCAAGTCTTCTCCTGCCACACACACACACACACACACACACACACACACACACACACTCACACACACTAGGCCAAGAGAATAAAGCTGAAGTAATACTGTATCTTAGATGGAATGATAGAGACTAGTGTCATGTTCAAAGTCTTAAAGGATATAAGGCAGTGGTACATATCAATCAAGTGGGTCATGGAACATGACAATGAACTATTGTAAACTTAACCAAGTGGTAGCCTCAGTTGCAGCTCTTTTCCAGGTATCTTTAGTAGAACAGATCCACACAGCCTCCAACACTTGATGTGCGGGTTCTCAATCAGGTGAGTGCATTCTTCTCAATGCCCTTCAAGGAGGATCAAAACAAGTGTGCATTCAGCACAGCTTGCATTTCAATGGTCTTGCCCCAGATCTATTTAACTTTCCTGCTCCCTGTCACCATATACTTCAAAGAGAGCTTGATTTTCTGAACATACCACAGAACATCATACTGGCCCATCATTACACTGATACAGCATCATAACAGGTCACATGAGCAAGAAGTGGAAAGTACTCAAGCCCTGCTGAGACAGATGCACCAGCGGTGCGAGATAAGACCTTCGAAGACCCAGAAGCCTGCCACATCAGTAAAGTTTTTAAAGGTTCAGCACTCAGGGCCTAGTGATATATTGCCTCTAAAGTAAAGGAGAACTCGTTGCACCTTGAACATCCATCTTTAAGAAAGAGGCCCTTGGGCCGGCTGAGTGGCGTGGTGGTTAAGCGCTGGCCTGGGAAGCCAGCGGCCCTGGTTCGGTCCCACATATGAGGGCAAGTGACACTGCCCTTTAAAAAAAAAAAAAAAAGAGGCCCTTACTTGGTACCATAAGACCTGGCTGATTCCATGATGTTACCAATTTCTGGGGCAGATGACAATGTAGTTTGGGGTGTCTAGCGAACTTAAGCAGAGGGCTCACAGAGCAAAATCCTAGGATTGTAGAGCAAGGTTGAGGTATCTGCAGCAAAAAAAATCTCACCATTAAGAAAGCAGCTTCAAAAAGAAAAAAAAAAAAAGGAGCTGATACTAAAAAATAATAATAATTAAATAAATAAATAAACGGGAAAAGAAAAAAGCAGCTTCAAGTATGCTATTGGGCCTTAGCAGGGATTGAGCAACTGACCATGGGACATTAAAGTACCATCATACCAGGTACCATCATGATCTGGGTATTTTCAGGCCCTACATTGTGTGGACACTGAAGTATTCCATCATGGAATGGCACATTCGAGACCAGGCCAAGCAGGTCCACAGGGTACAAACAGGTGATCCAGACCTCATGTCGCCTACTTTTGTTGCACAAAGTGTTACCCTCAGTTCATACCTGTAGGGAGTCCCCATCACCAGCTGGTGGAGAAGGAAAGCCCTGGGCCTGTTTCACATATGAGTTAACTCCAGATACTAGTGTGATAGAAGGAGACTACCATCTCCTTAAAGCCTGACTCAGGAGAGAAGGGAAAGCCTCCCAGCGGAGAGGCCCCAAACACTTCAGTGGTCGCCAACCTGAGGTCTCAGGAGAAGGAGTTATTATTGTCACATACTCCTAGGTGGTGGTGAATGGCTGCAAGACAGTTATGGTCAGGGGGCTGGAAGGGGCAAGATTGGAAGGTGGGGACGAAGTGTATAGATCTTTCTCAATGCCCACTAGAGAGCATTTCCACAGAGGGGGCATTGGACAACCAAAGGGGCAGGATCTTGAATAGGTCAACCAGGCTCTGCCCTTGACCCAGTGAATGGGACCATAGTGACAGGGAAGAAGGCTACCTATGTCCCCAACAGCATGGACTCCCTCTTACAAGGCTGATGTAGTTACTTCCAGGGACTAATATGAAGCCTATGACTGTTTCTGAGCCTTCAATATGGCACCATTCCTCAAGGAAACCAGGCAGCTACTTCAGGGCAACTTCCCTCCATCTCTGCTTTTAGATGACTTTCCAGGCCAATTGTAGTCAGATCTTCCTGCTGCTCAGCAGCCACCAGGGAAGCCTTCTGCATCAATCAAGTGTTAGGTCAACCTTGTCCCAGTGTCCCAGAAGTCTGGGGAAGCCACCATCCCGTACCCAGGCCCACAGGTTTCTTAAGTTCCAAACACAGGCCAAAAAGGGGGACTTCTCTTGGACGGAGAACTGCTGAGGGGAGAGCACAACCTCAGAGTTGCCCTCTGCCATCACTGTCTTCCTATACTACTCCTGCTTCCTATACTACTCCTGCCCCTTCAGGGATCCCAGGTCCCCTTCTCCTCCCCTCAACCCGCGTCACCCATCAGGCCAGTCATTGTTTCTTCCCAAGAGCGTACAGACAGTTTATCCCTTCAAAAGCACTCACTATTCCCTTAGGGGAGAGGACCAGCGGTACAAATTCTGAATGGGGACATTTCAGGTACCATGACACCTGGTTAGGTTGATTTGGGGAGCTCTCAGGGCCTTCTCGGTGTCCCTGAAATCACCTCAGATAGACAGCCACATACTCCATATGCCTGAAGTTCCTGAGAGAGCCCATGAGAACTCTTGGCTCATGGGTTCCAGCAATGGACAAAGATAGTTCTACCTTAAACCCCGATAGCAAGGGATGCGATAGAGAGGAAGAGAGTGGAAGGAAATGAAGGACAGAAGAGGGGCATCCAAAAGAATGGGGTGAACCAGAAACCACCAAGATAAGGGTGCAGGGGAAGAGGGGGATGGGCAGAGAACCCACACAATCACACAAAACACATATACACACACAAACAAAGAGAAAACATCAGCAGAGACCACAAATGAAATTTAAAGTTGTCATGGCAACTGGAACAGGTGGGTGGGCACTCGAGCTACTGAATTTACAAAATCAAAGTATGCTTTGCATTTGCTAACTAATTAAGTAATGCCTTCTAAATATTTCTAATCTCGCAGCCATCAGTCCCAGAGGAGGATAGGGAATGAGAACTGGAGCTCTTATTTATTTACCTGGAGGTCTGGAGAGCTGCACATAGGGGCTCTGGCTGAGAAAGGGGAGGGGGATACTAGGAAGGGGGGTACAGGCAGCATGTGGACACCCCTTTCTAACACAGGCCAAACAAGCAAAGGCAGTGAACTCTCACTTGGAGCCTCCCAGGAAAAGGACCATGTGATGTGCGGCCAGCCCAATGGTAGGTGTCCTTGGCCTCATTCATTCTATAGTTCTGTCCTACCCACCCCCATCCAGAACCACAACAGAAAGAGACTGAGTGACAGTGGGGCCCCAGGGGATTTGCAAAGACCAGAGTCCAAGCCCTCTGCAGAGACCTAGTGAAGTTCAAAGGGACCAATCAAATACGACATTGGCTGGAGGTCACAATTTGCCTTTCAGTGTGGGGGTTGGATTAGTTTCTTTAAAAAAAAAAAAGAGAGAGAGAAAGAAACCTCTACTAGGACTCAGATGCGTCATCTTAGCTGATTTTCCCTGGAGAAATAAATTACACACAGCACTGTACACAAATGCAGCTCGAAACACAAACCCAGCTGGCAGCATGGTGGCACTTCTGTCCCTGGGGAAATAAATTCCAATGTCTATATATCTCTATCTACAGATACATACACAGAAAAGGTCACACCATGTCTCCTTCAGTGCTCCTTTCACTTGAAATTAAACAATAATTGTTTCGGTGTTTGGTCTCCAGCAAAGGCTAGAGACGGTGGACTGGAAATCCACCGAAGTGGCTCACCAACACACAGCCACGCAGCCTCCTTGTTATGCTCAGGACCAAAGTAAGAGAGTGTGCGGGACACCAGGATACTGGGATGTGTGTGACGTGAGCAGCAGGAAGGCCTGCCCGGACAGTGATCCAGCCAGGGGCTGGGATACATGGGTGGCCCCACAGGCAGCTGGGGCTGCTCCTACGTTCTCCTGTTTAGGTGGTGGTGGTGATGATGATGTCCCCAGGATAGGACAGGTCCTCTCCTTTCCTTGCACAGCGGCAACCAGCCCAGCTTATGACTGAAAGTTCCACAGAATTAGAAAGCTTTGGAGGGAGAAATAGTCTCAGATGAAAAACTGAAGGCTGGAATTGCTGGTGAAGATCAGTGTAAGCTCCATGAGGGCACTGAATTTCTCTCTTATGTTCACTGTTGTGAGCAGAGCTTGGTTCATCAGAAAAGAAAGACTGAGGGTCCTGTCTCCCTGTCCACATTTCTGTCTACATCAGGTTGGGCACCAGGGCATGGCAATACTGTGCTAGGTGCTGTGGCAATATCAAGGTCATGCTCGAACTGGAGCTGGGAGGGTGGTCATGGTGGCCTCAAAGCCACGTGGCACGATCCCATCCAATCCGGGGGCTCTGCCCTCCCGGTCACAGAACCGTATCATTCCAGACCCCTCTGCGCGCCCCTCCCCTGGCACCACAGCCCACGTGGACCCCTCCCTTTTCTGACTCCTCCCATGTTCGTCTGTCTGCCCAGACAGCACTTTGTGCCAGTCACCCCATTCTATCCCACACAAGTTCACATTTCGTAGCAGACAGCTAGACTGTGTTTGCCTAGGGTGGTGCTGTGTGCACAGCAGGTCATCACAAAGACTTGCTGAGTCAATGGATTGACAGGTGAACCAACAGAAGCAGGGGGGTTTTCTGGAGCACAGGAATCAGACCCCAGGTCAGCATATGGGGACACCGATTCTGGGTCTACAATGGGTATCGGCTCTGATTTGACACTTTCTACAGCTTCTGGCACGTCCAGATTAGCAGCGTACCTTGAAAACCCTCTAGTCATTTCCCCTTTGGCCCAGGAACTCCTCCGGGCTGCCTTTCTCCATGTATGTCTGCCCTCTCTGACATGCTTTGCCTGGCTCTGCCTCCTGCCTTCTCTCTTCACACAGCCCCGTCTGAATCTGGGGGGATCCACTGGGATGAAGCCTCTAGCGGTTGTTCCCATGGCTCCCAAAACCTACACTTGTGACAAGAGCCTCACTGTCTCCTTTTCTTGGAACCCAGGATTCAGTCATGTGGGGACCCCAGAGCCCTCAGTTCCTATGGTCTCAGGGGGGAAGACAAGAGACCACCAGGACAAAGGCTCCTAAGAATTGGGAAATTGGGGAGGCAGCCCAGCCTTTGAACCCCATACCCAAACTGAGGCCCCTGCAGGCCCTCTGAGTAACCCCGAGGCTTGGGGCCTTAGTCCTATTTATCAGAACAGCCTGACAGGCACAGGCAAGCCTATGTCATGGCAGGGAGAGGCTGGCATGTTTGCTGGCATGTTTGTTCCAGTAAAACTAGGCCTGTCCTTCCCAATCAGCTTCTAGGCTCTGAGTCCCCAAGGAAGCAGGAAGGAGAGGTCAAGACACAAGAGGAGGTATCACTTCCCATCAAGATCTAGCACCACAAGCAGGGAGAGGGACTGCCTGTGACATACTCATAATTCTGTCATCAGCTACTCCTTTCTCCTCCAGGCTCATCTGGGGTGGCGGGGACAGTGCAGGGCAGCCCATCAGCTGCTCACCAGAAGTCATGGGCCAAGTTCAAGGCTGTCTTCATTACAGAACCAGAAAAGATCCAGGTGTGGTCCATTAATCCCATGGACTGGGGCATCTGCTATGTGACAAGTGCTGTGCCAGGCTCTGGGGTTTCAATGGAGGACAAGGGTGACCCAGGCCCTGCCCTCATGGAACTCACCCTCTAGAAAGAGGTGATAACAATTCTGTGTGATGAATGCTTTGATGCAGAAGGACAGGGAGCTATGGAACCCATAGGGGAAGGGCAGAGGAATGCAGGTTCCTGGGACAGCAATGCTCCCAGACTGAGTGAGCTTGGGAGTCAGACACACCTGGGTCTAAATTCTGGCTCTACATTTAATAGCAATGTGACCTCGGGTGAGTCACTTAACTTCTCTGTACCTCAGTTTCCTTCTGTAAAATGGAGATGGGAAAGATAAGTGTTCCTGTCTCATGGGGTTGTTGTGAGAATCAAATGAGAACATGAACATAAGAAAGCACAGAATAAGCTCTCGGTAAATGTCAACTTTTACCATTGTTCTTGTTAATAGTACTGTTGTTATTGTTGCTGATAATAACAACAATAGTAATAGCAGCTGTTGCTGTTGTCATGGCCATAAGTGGAGGCATCTGCTAAGTCCCCCAGCAGCCACCTGCCTACTGTAGGCTGGGGCAGTCTGGGCAGGATAGTAGGAGGGAGGTGAGGGAGTAGGCAAGTCACCCTACTTGAGAGCACTTGGAACACTAAAGAAGTTACCTGACAGGACTTCTGGAACAAGGAACAACATGGGACACAAGATCAGAGTCCAAGTAGCCACAATGGAGGAATGATCTGGAACTACTTAAATCACTCCCACCCACTGGCCAGGATCAGCCTTGAAGATGCCCAACTGTGGGAGAAGGAAAGGCACAGAGGAAAATGGGCACTTAGCAGGTCTGACCCTGTGGAAGGCTTCCAGACACCAGCTCTCAACCATGGTCTTGACAGGGACCACCTGTTCTAAGGCTTTTAACCTGTTCCTTAGGTTAGAGCAATGATTAATGCCCTCGATCTTCTCCCCTAGGAAAATACACATTTATATTATAATTTGTATAGAAGGTCTAGGTTTGAAGGACTCCCCTGAACTCATGAACCACTAGTATAAGAATTCCTGGGAGACCCAAGATGGCGGAGTACATAAACACAGTGCCTGCTTCCTGCCGTGAACACATTAAAATTACAACTAAATTATAGAACAATCAACCTGGAGAACCATCTGAAGTCTAGCTGAAGAGCAGTTTTATAACTAAGGAAATACAGAAGTAGCCACTTAGAGACTGGTAGGAGGCGCAGAGACGCAAAACAAACCGGCCCCAAAACCCCTGCAGCAGTTGAGAATCAGGAGGAATATCTCAGCCTCAGAGGTTCCCTCCACAAAAGAGTGAGGAACCCTAGGCTCCCAACCTAGACTACTGGTGCCAGGAAGAGGAGCACCCAAAATATCTA
Organism: Aselliscus stoliczkanus; assembly: GCA_033961575.1. NCBI lineage: Eukaryota > Metazoa > Chordata > Mammalia > Chiroptera > Hipposideridae > Aselliscus > Aselliscus stoliczkanus. The sequence goes on from CM066735.1 coordinate 17,674,678, forward strand.
GGTGTGAAAAAAAGTGGGGATTCTGACCGACTAAGTGGGACAAAAGGCAGCGGGAAACTCAACCATCCTCTCAAAGGGCCCATGCACAAATTTACTCACTTGCAGACACTCACCGTGGGCTTCAGAGAAGGGCAGTGTTTCAGGGTGCATCAGAGGCATGTGGGGGATAGGCAGAGGTGTGTGACTTCCAAACAAGGACTGGAGGACCAAGGGCATTTTCCCTGTGTGAGATCCTCCTCCAGTATAGCCTGGCAGGTGGGGGCCATCTTTCATGTTTTGAGCCCGCCCACATACAGCCAACTCTGAATCTGATTGGCTTGTTGAACTCCATTGCTCTGCCCTGATGACTCACTGGTACCCTGTCCTACCCAACTCCCCCAACACCAGAGGCACTTCTCTGCAAAGAACGAGTCCTACCCGAATTGCACCCTTTCTTGGAAAACTATTAGAATCCTCATGCCCCAGGCAGGTGATGACTGGCCTCCGGGTGCTCTGAGACTTTTGCTGAGTAGTCCCAGGCTCAGCACTGGCACCAAACTAGAATCTATATTAACCTGGACCACAACATTTCCCGCTATAATGACTCCCTGAGACCCTGCCTCACCCAACTTGCATGCCGCTCAAGGCTCTATCAGTGGCTGAACCTTAAGGGAGCCAGCAGGTGGCAGTAGGCCTTGGGGTATCCTGGCTTTTTGTGAAGCTACCCCAGGCTCGGTATTGGTGGCAGCGATCCTCAGTTCATAGTGTGCCCTTCCCACATGCCTGCAAGGCTAGCACAGGTAGTAAACAACTGCAGATTGCTTTGTAGCCTCTACCAGGTGGTCCCCAGCCAGTCACAGGCAGTGGGGGACCTGGCCTGCACTGGAGACTCTCACAAGAGGCCTCAGAACCAACATACTTGGAGGTTGGCTTCAGACCACAGCAGAGCACTGCCCGACGAGCCCCACAAGTAGCATACACAAAGGGCGGCCTCAACAGGCACCAGAGCCCACTGTGGCAAATCCCACTCAGTGGGGTAAGCCCCCCACACAGCAGCCTATAAGCTGTGAATGTGGCCAAACTCCGCAGCCAATCATCCTGAGGGTCAATCCCACCAACTAATATGCCAATAACAATCAAGACTCAATTATAACAGGAGGGTACACACAACCCACACAAGGGTCACTCCTGGAGCACCCAGTGCAGGTGACCAGAGAGACTGTTCCAGGGCTCCATAGGGCACCACTTACATAAGCCCACCCAGCAAGACTGGAAGATAGAAGATCTACCTAATCCATAGAAACAAACACAGAGATGCAGCCAAAATGAGGAGACAGAGAAATATACCCTAAATGAAAGAACAGGTGAAAACTCCAGTAAAAGTCTAAAAACAAACTCTGTATCTATCAGATACAGAGTTCAAAAGAATGATTATAAGGATGATCAAGGAACTTAGTGAGAACTTCAACAAAGAGATATCAAAGCATAAAAAAAGGACATAGAAACCATAAAAAAGGACCAGTCAGAAGTGAAGAATATAATAACTGAAAGGAAGAATGCAACTAGAAGGAATTACTAGCAGGCTACATGAAGCAGAGGATCGCACCAGCAATTTGGAAGACAAGGCAATAGGAAAAAAAATTAGAACAGAAAAAAGAAAAAAGAATCAAAAAAATGCAGATAGTTTAAGAGACCTCTGGGACAACATCAAGCATAACATAGGGAAAAGAGAGAAAACAAGGGATTGAGAACCTATTTGAAGAAATAATGACTGAAAACTTTCCTAATCTGGCAAAGAAAATAGACATACAAGCCCAGGAAGCACAGAAAGTCCCAAACAAGATGAACCAAAACAGACCCACACCAAGACACATTATAATTAGAATGGCAAAGGTTAAAGACAAAGAGAATCCTAAAACCAGCAAGAGAAAGGCAATTAGTAACTTATAAGGAAGCTCCCATAAATTTGTCAGCTGATTTCTCAATAGAAGTTTTGCAGGTCAGAGGGATTGGCACAAAATATTCAATGTGATGAAAAGCAAGGACCTACATCCAAGATTATTCTACCAGCAAGGCTATCATTAAAAGTTGAAGGCAGGGCTGGCTGAGTGGTGCAGTGGTTGGGCACTGGCTTGGGAAGCCAGCGGCCCCAGTTCGGGTCCCACATATGAGGGCCAGTGACAGTGCCCTCAAAAAAAAAAAAGTTGAAGGCAGATAAAGAGCTTTCCAGACCAAAAAAAGGCTAAAGGAGTTCATCACCACCAAACCAGTATTACAAGGAATGTTATAGGGACTTATTTAAGATGGGGAAAAAAAGGTCAAAATTATGAATAATAAAATGTCAATAGCTACCTATCTATCAACAATTACTTTCAATGTACCTGGATTAAAAGACATAGAAGGGCTGAATGGATAAGAAAACAAGACCCTTACATATGCTGCCTACAAGAGACTCACTTCAGATTGAAAGACACACAGACAGAAAGTAAAGGGATGAAAAAAGATATTTCATGAAAGGGTAAATGAGAAAAACAAAAAAGCTGGGGTAGCAATACTTATACCAGACAAAATGGACTTTAAACAAAAGCTATAACAAGAGACAAAGAAGGGCCCAGTAAACTCACTTCTGGGTATTTATCCCAAGAAACCCAAATACTACTTCAAGGAGACATGTGCAATCATATGTTCACTGCAGCATTGTTTACAATAGCCAAGATGTGGGGGCAACCTGAGTGTCTGTCAATGGAAGAATGGATAAAGAGGAGGTGGTACATATATACAATGGAATATTGCTCAGCCAGGGAAGGAAATGGGTTCTTGCCATCTGTGATGGCATGGATGGACCTGGAGGGTACTGTGCTAAGTGGAGTGTATGTCAGACAGAGAAAAGCAGATGCAATGTGAGTTCACTTATATGTGGAATCCAAAGAATAAAATAAACAAGCAAAACAAAAATAAACTCATTGATATAGAGAATGTATTGGTGGTTGTTAGATAAGAGGGGGATTTATGGGGATGGGTGAAAAAGGGGAAGGGATTAAGAAACACAAATTGGTTGTTACAAAGTAGTGATGGGGATGTAGGATATAGCACAAGGCATATAGTCAATAATATTGTAATAACTATATATGGTGTCAGATGGGTCCTAGATTTATCGAGGTGATATATGGGAGGGTGATTGGGAGACACAGTGAAAAAGGTGAGGGGATTAAGAAGTACAAACTGGTAGTTACAAAATAGTCTTGGGGATGTAAAGTAATGCATAGGGAATATAGTCAATGTTATGGTAATAGCTATGTATAGTACTAGGTGGGTACTAGATTAGTCAGGGGAATCACTTCTTAAATTATACGCCTAACCATATGCATAACCACCTGAAATTAATATAAAATAGTATTAAATGTAAAAAAAAATGTAACATCATCATCTTCTGTGGTTTTATATCAGTAAGTAATGTTTAAAAAGAAAAGGCTTAATGCATGTTCATTTAAAAAAAAAAAAAAGAATTTCTCCAGGCACAGTCCATCAGCAGCCAGGGGACACGCACATAAATGCCCACTTACAGCATCAGGAATGAGAATAGAAGTGCTTTGCTGGGTATCATCACTTCACATCTCCTGCCATTTTCTCAGGGGGACAGCAAAATAGCAGACATGATTGAGTTCCCCTGAGATGCAAATGACCCCCTTGAAACTGAGACCATCTAAATGGCCTACAGTCCATGTTCAGTGCTCTACATCACTCATGGAGCTTTTCCTACATGCCAGGCCTGTGGAAGCCCTGCCAGGGGCAGGAGATAAGGTGACTCCTGAGGAGAAGGCCAACAAGTCACCCCAAGCTGTGCTGCTGAATAGTGGGTGCTGCAGGGAGACAGGTGGGGAAGTGGATAATTCCACTTGGGCGTCCCAAGGGTAGGACGGGAAAAGACTTCCTGGAGGAGGCCTTGTTGTTTGAACCAGACTCCAAAAGGCAGAGAAAACATGTTGAAGGTAATTGCAGCAGAATAGCCGGGATATCTCTGGGATTTTGCAGAATGACAGAGGGTGATAACCACATGTTCTGCTTTCTGTATTTGATTCTTTGTCATTTGGGGGGGGGGTCTCCCTGACACTGGAGGGACTGCCCCTCCCAGGGCTAGTTAATTCCCAGAGAGAACAAACCAACAAATCCAGAGCCCATACCCCAATCTCCACCTGTATTGGGCTCTTACACTACTCTGTCCGCTATCCCCCTGCCCTAATCACCTGAAGGACAGGTAGGTACCAGATGACTTGGGACAGGCTCTGTACCCCGCAGCCCATGAAATTATTCAAACCAGCCTGCCTCACCTTTCTTTCCTGAGAAAACCCAATAAAGGCTTCCACCCATGTTTCCCCCTCCCCTCCCTCTGCCTCCTGATGGCCCTGCTGTTTCCCCATGTGTCTCTGTGTGGCCTGTAGTTCCTCCTGTTTCTAGGGATCCATGAGTGCCTCCTGCTTCCTTCATGATAGTCATTCACGGGTCTGCATATCTTACATTCCTGATTCAAACTAATTCTGGGCACCTTTAAAACATGGGGTATCTGAGGGGAGGGCAGCCTGGCTGGGCTATAGGAATCAATGATTGATGGAAATATGCAGAAAGTTTCTTATGGAACCAGCTAAGTGAATAAAGAGGACCCTGAAAGAGGACCTAGGCCTGCCTCCTTTTCAATACAGACAGAACAGTACCCAGCGCTCTACGAAAGACCTCTTCAAGCTGTGTGATTAACCACGATCATGGGTTTTCCTAGAGAGAAAGAGCTCTAAAGAGCAGCCCTTGGGTCTATCCAAGATTACCCAGCAGGGTTGAGGGTCCTCCCAGGGAGGAAATACCACCATTCCCTTAGGGCAATGACTAGTCCCTTCACACCAGGGGTAACATCCCACCTCAGGGCTGCCTACCAGCATTGGTTACCCGAGCGTGTGAAGTGGAATCCCAGCCCATAGGGTGGGTAGTGACCATAAGAGAGTAGGACAGCACATAGACCTGACCCCTGGGGTGTCACCACTTTACCTGGTGGAAGGCCTGATGTGTCTTCTTGAAGACAGTAGAGGATATGGGGAAAACTGGCAGAGAAAGGAGTCATGGGATGTGCAGGGAGGCAGCAGCAAAGACTCAGCGCCCACCAGTGCCCACCACCTGACCCGCAAGGGCTGCGGTAACGGAAGAAAAGGCCCTGTCTCCCTAGGGACCAAGACAGACTCAAAGGATAATCCCATGAGGTCAGCAGATGGAAGCCTCAAGGCAAAGGCTGGAACACTGGGCCAGTCATGTTTCTCCCGGGTCAAAGCCGCAGCTCCATTCCTGCCCCACCACAGCCCCACAGCCAGGAAGAATGGCCCTTTTGAGCTCCTCAGCTTAGAGGTCATGGGGGCATCTCTTCCAAGGCTCTGTTCATATGTGGGGCTTGGACCAAGGACTTCCTGCTGCCAAGGAACTGCTGGCTCAACAGAACCCATTGTTTGGGTTGAGGGAGGGGCTGGAGGCCAGGGGGCGATCACTCAAGGGCCTGGCCAGTGACTGCTGTCTCACTCGGCAATGTTCTGGGACTCTCGTGTGGGGTTCCGAGCAGCAGTCTTTCCCCCATTGACAGCCAGGAACACCCACAGAAATGCTCACCTGTCTTGTCAGTAATGAGGATAGGAGGGCCTTGCTGGGTGCCCTCACTTCACGTCTCCTGCATCGTTATCGTTTTAGATTCCCCATAGCCTTGGGAGGCAGGTGTCCGAGCAGCAGGGTTGTCCCACACCAGGCTCCAGGCCTACCATTCTGTCACTATTTGCATTCCTACTTCTGTCTGAGTCAGTGCTCTCCCAAAATTTCTTTTTGCTTTGACCCCTACCCAAACTTAACCCTCCATCTTCTGCCCTCCAACCTCTAGTGCAACTCCATTCTCCCATTGCCCACCTACCAAGCCAGAGGACTTAGTTTTAGCAATGCTTTCTGGCCTCTTCCCAGTAGAGTGCCAAATGTCCTATCATTGTAAAACAATCTTTTTTTTTGTCATGTTTTATCCTGATTTTAATATTAATAGCATCCCCCTTCACCCTCAGAAGCATTCCCTTTTGGAAATAAATTATATGGCCAGCCCCCCTCATGGGCTCCCTTTAGCTGCCCCCGCCCACTTCCTGCCTACAGTGGCCCTGAAACCTTCCCATAGGTGGCAGTGCTTCCTGGCCATGTGTGGCACTCTCATCACTCCCCACCACGCTTCAGAGTGGGAGCCAGTTGGCAGGCAGCAAGGACAATGAGAGAGTGTTATCTACCCCAATTACTGGATTCCGTAGCCGCAATATGCAAACTAGGCAAGGGCTCTAGTCCAGGCTTTTCACTGACAACCAAGTCATCTTCCTGATCACAGCACCTACCACATCTCAATTGCAGTCTGGGCTACCCACCTGGGACTTCATCTTTGCTGTCTGTCATTGTTCTTGAGTTGTTTCATATATAATGAGTTATCTTGTGACCATAAGTCACAGAGCCCAGGAACTGTGGCTTCTCTTTTTCTTGGCCTAGGTACAGAGGGCAGGCTCAAGAAATACTTGAAAAACCAGCTCAAATGGTGCTGAGTCCTGTAGCTTTAGGGAATACCCCCAGATGTTGGCCAGCCTTATTCAACTCCAATGTAATGTTGGCTACTGGGGAGAGCTGTCTCAAAACTGCCTTGCGTTCTTTTGCTATATCCTGTCTAGGCTGCCTAGGCCAAGGTCAAGTGTGAAGAAGACCCCTCCTTGCCCCACAGGACCAAGAGCCCCCCACAGACATTCATCCAGGGAGACAGGCTTACTGGGCAGAGAGACATGTCAGTTGTCTCAGAGAAAGATCCCAGGCTTCCATTCCAAATTTGTGCAAGGTCCCAAACCCAGGCCAAGGTTAGACCACTGGTTTCAACTTTGGGGGATGGGCCCCTGGGATCATGCCCTCTCCTCTCCACCCCACCAGTTTATGCAAAAATATCTGATGCAGTAAAACAATCTGTGACCTTCCCAGCTGTCCCTGCTTAGACCCCACTGTGTACATGGCCTTGGCTTCCCTTCTCTGAGCTCAGTCTCATCTATAAATGAGAGGGTTGAACTAAACCAGAGCTGCCTAATAGAAATACAATGGGAGCCTCATATATAATTTAAAATTTTCTAGTAGTCACATTTAAAAAGTAAAAGGAAATGTGTGAAATTAAGTATTTTATATCATTAAACATATACAATGTTTTATCATCTTAACATATAATGAATATAAATGTTTTAATGAGATCATTTTACATTTTTTTTCATACAAATTTGGAAACCTGCTTTGTATTCTACACCTGAAACACATACATGTCAGTTTAGACCACATGTGTCAAGTGGCCACCATATAGGACAACACAGGACTAGGTGATCCTATTCTCTCCTCGTTCAGATGACTTCTGATTTCATGATTGTGCCTCTACTCTTTACCTGACACCAGACCCTCCACTGCCAGGCTCTGCCTTCTGCTTTCCAGGAGATGCCATGCCACCTCCTGCCCTGCCAAGCTCTTCAGGCTGTGCTTATTACCCAGTGCTGTCCCTGGTACTATCTGGAGGTGAGGTTTGGCCTGCCTGGACTTCCAAGCCACGTGGGGGTCTTGTCCTGGTGCCACTTTCAGCCAAAAGCGTGAGCTCGGTTTCTAAGTCCAAGCTTCCCCAGTGCCTACCAGACCAGAACTTCTCTTCTGAAGGAGCCACTAGACTCACAAACCTGAGACTGAAGAAAAGGAATTAGAAGCCCATATACATGTCAGTCTTTCTCCCAGGCAATTCTGTGGGCATTTGCTTCATGCCCAGCATGAGGCCAAGCTGGGGGACACCAAGAAAAGCTAGATGGTGGTAAACCCTCACCCTGATATGTATGAGATGAACAACTGAAGGAGGGCATAAAACAATCTATACTAAAGTGTTATGCTGGATACCGCACCATCGGAAGTCATATCATTGGGGGTCACAGCAGGAAACAGATGGCGCACTGATGCTGGGTGATTGAGGAGAGTTTAATGAGAGTACTGTTTTAAAATATGTGGGAAGGGTATAGGAAAAGCCACAAGTGATAATGTGCACCTAGGCCTGAGGAGGCCGACGAAGGAGACATTGGAGGAGGCAGAGAGGATTGCTGTATAGGGAGGTGAACTTGAACAAGAGCTGTAGCAACCAGGGGCAGCCCCACAGGGGAGGAAAGCCGAGAATATGTACCCCTAGCTCATTCTCCTCCCACCCTCGGATCTTCTATTGCTTCATCCCATTAGCTAAACCCAACCTGAAGTCAAATGGAAGAGAGTCCATGAGGTCACCCTCCCAGCACAGAGCAGGGTGGGGTGGGGGTGGCAGGACCAAGAGAAGACCTCCAGCCCAGGGACAGGCACAAGAGCATCACGGGTGATAAGTGCAAAAGAGGTCAGAAGAGTTAAGGGGAGGCCTTTCTGGGGGAGGCAGGGTCAGGCCTGGGTCCTGGTGGATGAGTGGGCTTCGGGAAGATTAGGAAGGAGGACCCTTGAACTTGGACAGCAGAGTCAAGGGCAGATGGCCTGAGTAAAGTCAAACAACTGGAGATGAGCTGGCCCTTAGTGGTGGGGTGGCCATGATAAATCCTGACAGGGACCTAATCGTCTTCTTTCCCTCACCAGCTCCAAGATCACAACATCTCAGTCTTCCTTCCTGGAAAATTTGGACTTGAATGAGGCCCATTAAAAAAGGCAAGACCTTGGAAGGACAGGGAACAGAGGAGAGTTGGTATTTGGTAACCCCACGGTGAGGCCTGAGAGATGGCAAAGCAGGAGAGATGGTCTAGCAGAGAAAGGTAAATGGTTCCAGTCTCTAGATATCACCCAGGGGAATAAAGGTCTAACAGGAATTAAAGTAATAAGTGGATTAGTTCCGAGTGTGAGTACGGCACCTTTACGTATATTAGCTCATTTGATTATCTCATTTGAAGGAAAAGAAGGAAGTTGGGGAGAGAGGTAATAAGCACAATGAATATCAATTATGTGCCAGACACTGTCTATAACATTATACACCTCATGTGTCCGCACTCCTATTGTTCCCATTACACAGAGAAGGAAACTAAGGATAAAAGGAGTTCAGTGATTTGTCGGAAGTTCAGAGTCATTAAGTGGAGTGGGACTAGGACCCAGTCTCTGATTCTAAATCTCTGTGTACTTTCCCCATTCATAAAATAATGAGAGGAATAAGCAAGCCCGCATCAAATGAGACCTGGACGCCTATTGCTTTGTGAGAGGACAAAGCACTGCTGGGTGATTAAGGCATTATTGTTCCAGGGGTCAGGGCAGAATTTGGGCTGCAGACAATAGGTGCTGGAGTTCAGAGAAAGGCAGCCTCAAAGAGCGGATGAGAGGAGGGTTCATGGCAGAAGCAGGACATGAGCTTTGGGCACCCAAGTCAGGTTTCCATGGAGACCAAACTCCCTTTTCCAGGAGCCAAGATCCACTCTCTTCCAAAGGCCCTAACAGAGAGCCCCTACAGCCCACCAATCTAGTGCTCACAATCCAGATTCTGCCCCATGCAGTGAGACAGTCCAAAAACAAAAATTCAAGTGTACAGGGAGACATATTATACTTAAATGTAGTGCCTGTGTGCCCTACCAGCCAAGCCCTGCTGGCCGAGAAGAGAAATGATAGGTTTCTACCAGGTTGCTACCCCCAGTTATAAAGTCTGGAGAGGGGCAGAGAAATACGCAGTCTACCAAAGTTCATCACATCAGCTGTATCTTGGTTATAAAATGAATGCTTGTTAGGATGGGCTTTCCTATTTGTGACATCTTTCGTTTGAAAATGCAGGTCATCGTTTTGTATCTAGGCTGTGTCTGAAAGAGAAAAGCACCAGCCGGGAAAGGGTCAGCCAGTGTTCTGGGTGGAGTCAAGACTCAATTAACCAATATGGTTTGTTTGAGCCCATCTGATCTGGTATTTAAATGAGGGGGGGGCGGTGATGGCAACAAGAGAAAAGAGAATAAATGGGTCAGAGGAAGGCAGGCACTGAGAAGGTGCAGCTAAGCTGCAGCACTGGATGGGCTGGAGAAGGAGGGCTCCGTGTCTTTTGCATCCCACCCCACACATCCCATCAGAACTGCCCAGGGAGCCCCAACACAGTACCGGGACCCAGACCCACTCTCGGAGATGCCAACTTAGTGGTCTGATATGGGGCCAGACATTAATATTTTTCTAAAAGCATTTCAAGTACGCCTGAACTAATATAACTAATATAATATTGTATACCAACTATACTTAATTTTTTTTAAATCTTAGTTTAATAAAAGATGTTGAAGTCAAAAAAAAAGCACTTCAAGTACAACCAGAGTTGTAAAACACTCATGTGTACTCATGACTTGTATTCATCTTTTGTTATCCATATATATATATATATATATATATATATATATATATATATATATATTTTAAGATTTTATTGGGGAATTGGGGGAGGGGAACAGTGTTGGGGTACCAGGGAAGGGGAACAGACAAGTTGCTGTCCTTTTGCTCTTCAGCCTTGTTGTGGAGGACATTGCTTCACTGGCCCATGTTGGTATCATCATTGCGCTCTTCCTGGGTGAGGCAGATGGATCGCTGGCCTCTGGACGGCCACCCACAGCGGCTCTTGGCAGTTCACACCGGCTGCCAGCCACTCACGCTGGCTGCCGGCCACTCACTGTAGCCTATGGCAGCCCACTGCAGCAGGGGCTGCAGCTATGCCATCCCCAGGGACTCACAGCAGCCCAGCTCCAGGTGGAGCTGTTGTTCACCATCTTAGCTGTAGAGGGCAGCGTCACTGACCCTCATATGTGGGATCTGAACTAGGGCCACTGGCATCCCAAGCCAGCTCTTAACCAACGCGCCACTCAGCTGGCCCAATGTTATCGGTCTATATTGAGTATTACAATTTTAATACAGTTTTTTCCTTTCTTAAAATGTGTACACATTTTTGGGGGTACCCTCTGCATATACCCAGTTCCATTCTTTGCAACCCCCACACTCTTTTCTTTTCTTTGCCACACTCAGTTGCTGGGGCCACCCGTCAACAGGAGGCAGTATGACAAAACAGTTCTCTCTGACTGCTGGAGCTCCAAATGTGAAGTCCAGCATCCCAAGAAACCCCTTGGTCCCAGAAAACTTGGAGACTGGTCATCCAGGCCCTGACAACTCCCCACCCACCTACTCACCTTCCCAGAGCTAGGAGGAAACCTCCCCTGCTCATCCTAGGCCTTGGGGACTGTCATGAAGAGTCCAAGGCCCATCAGTACCTGTTGGCCTCCAGTTCTGGTCCTAGACACTTGGAGCTGCCCAGCCCTCCTGTTGCCCAGTCCTGGGGCACCCCACACATCTGAGAAGAGCCAGTGGCAGGCTGAGTGCCATCTGGTTGGTGCCCCCGGGCTGATTTGCCCCATATCTGAAATTGCACTGCTGGTACTAATGTGTTCCTTCTTATGGTCCTGGGGCTCTAAATCCAGGAGCCATTGACTAAGCAGTGTTCGTATTTATTTGTGAAATTATATGGACCTTTACAGCACACTTACAAAAACGAATAAATCCCAGCTTGCTTATCCCAATTTGTTGTTCTAACCTGACACCTTTCATGTCATAATCACCTTTCTTTCAGCTGGTTATGGCCAAGGCTGTCAGGGATTTATTAAAAACATTTTATAATGCGCTTTACAAGATGTTGTTTGAGGCTGTGGCTTTGTTTAAGGGAGGTGGGGCGGGGAAGGGAGTGGAGATGGGAGTGAACGAGAGAGAGAGGAGAATACGTAACAACAAGCTCTGGGGCATCGGAAGCCTTGTCCAGGGATGAGTTAATAGGAACTCTCTTTCCACCGCACTCCCCGCCCCTGCTCACCCACAACCTGAAAAGCTTTGATCTCTCACTTCTGCAATATTATTGATCTTCAGAGGTGGAGAAAAAAAAAATACAGACATCAAGGAGATTTTAAAATAAGACTGGGGATGACGGGACCCCCTTTGCAGCTGTTGAAATATCAGCAAGCTCTGCTAGAAGTGACCTTTCCACCCTCCAGCTCTTTCTATCAAACAAGGAGGGAAAGAAGGAGAAATAAATGGGAGGCAATTTTTTTTTTAAAGATTTTATTGGGGAATTGGGGGAGGGGAACAGCATTGGGGAATTGGGGAAGGGGAACAGACAAGTTGCTGTCCTTTTGTTCTTCAGTCTAGTTGTAGAGGATGTTGCTTCACTGGCCCATGTTGGTATCATCATTGCGTTCTTCTCGGGTGAGGCAGATCGGTCACTGGCTTCTGGACGGCCACTCACAGTGGCTCTTGGCAGCTCACACTGGCTGCCAGCCACTCACTGTAGCCTATGGCAGCCCATTGCAGCAGGGGCTGCAGCTATGCCGTCCCTGGGGACTTGCAGCAGCCCAGCTCCAGGTGGAGTTGTTGTTCACCATCTTAGCTGTAGAGGGCAGTGTCACTGGCCCTCATATGTGGGATCCAAACCGGGGCCACTGGCATCCCAAGCCAGCTCTTAACCACTGCACCATTCGGCTGGCCCAAGGGAGGCAATGTTTGCCCTGCTCTTCCAAGCCCTTTCTGAGGGCTGAGATGGTCCCCCTGGTGACTTGCTCATCCTTTCTGCCGTGGCTTTTGCTGAAAATGGTCAGGGGAACCCAAATGCGGAATCCCAGACTTCACTTGAGAAATCCTTACGGAGAGCCTTGAACTAAGGAACCAAGATGGGCAAGTCACGGTTGGCACCCTCGGGGAGCTCACCCTGTGGGTGAGAAAGGGGTATTTGCAAACTACGTACAGCTCCCTGCGCCGGGTGCTCGTCTGGAAATGTGTTTCGGAAGCCCCAGGAGCAAAAGAAGGAAGGACTTTGTTGGTCCCAGGGAGTCCTAAGGGCTTCATGCACCTGTGAGCCAGGCCTTACGAGAAGAATAAAGTTTTCTAGGGAGGGATGGGCTTTCCACCAGGGACTGTCACGTACAGATGGGACCTTGTTGTTCAGCACTGCCAGGTACCAGGGGGTTCATTGGTTTGTCTATGAAAGGCGTGCTCACAGGTGCATTGTTTCCAGTCTCTAATAATCAGCTAGCCCAGGAGGGACAGCCTTTCACCCGTCAGCAAGGCCCCTAAGATGTCAAACCATCAGAAAACAAAGAAAATGAAAAGCATGATTCATACAGCAGTAGGGGGGAAGAGTGGGGTTCAGGAAAGTCCTGACATTCACACAACATGACCTCCACAAACGTACGATGGCTGACAATTAAGGTCATGAGCTTGTTGCAACAATGTTGCTAACCCTTTTTGATATCAGAGGGATTATTCAATTATGAATTTGTACCAACTGTACAAACAGTTAACCAAGTTTACTATTTGGAAGTGCTGAAAAGGCAGCATGAAAAAGTCAGACGACCTGAACTTTTCACTAACAACTCATGGCTCTTGTATCAGGACAATGCACCAGCTCACACGGCACTGTCTGTGAGGGAGTTTTTAGTCAGTAAACAAATAACTTATTGGAGCACCCTCCCTACTCACCTGATCTGGCTCCCAGTGACTTCTTTCTTTACCCAAAGATAAAGGAAATATTGAAAGGAAGACATTTTGATGACATTCAGGACATCAAGGGTAAGATGACAACAGCTCTGATGACCATTCCAGAAAAAGAGTTCCAAAATTGCTTTGAAGGGTGGACTGGGTGCTGGTGTCAGTGCATAGCTTCTAAGTGGAGTACTAGGAAGGTAACCATAATGATATTCAGCAATGAGGTATGTAGCATTTTTTCTAGGATGAGTTCATGAACTTAATTGTCAGAGCTAGTAAGACTTAAACCTCCACACTAGGTTCCAGCTGACCAGGAGATCCCCATCTTCCAGCTCTCCCCTAGGCAGAAAGCTGCCCTTTCACACCAGCTGCCCTTCTCAGGCCTGTCTTTTATCATCATTATACCTTGACTTCACCTATGTTAGGACACGTGGGGGCCTGCAAAGCAGGATAGAGGGAGATGTATACAGTGTGACTTGCTCAGGGTCCTACAATCCCTATGAGCTTTCCAAAAGCCAGAAGCCCCCCAGTGAAGGGTGCCACACCCCCACACACACCAGTCTACTCTCAGAAATCACATATACCTAAGGATGCACAGCCCAGGTGGTGGGGCCTGTCCCTGCCCCCAGTGTCATTGTCTCCCCTACAGAAGCCCTACAGCATACAGGAGACACAATGGTGAGCGAACTCCCTGGTCTGGCTCACTGCATGGGTACCTCCCACCCCACCACCTGGGCAGGAAGAACAGGAACAGCGCGCGCGTGCGCGCTCACACACACACACACACACACACACACACACACACACACTGGCCAGCCTGGCTTCCCTGAAAGCCATACCACTGATACACACTCTGGGGCTCAGGGGTCACAGAGGCCTTGCTGCCTGAGTCCCCCCATTCCTTGGAGCTAATGAATGACACCCTTCCTTAATTCCTCTGCCCAATTTCGTTCCAATGCCCATCTCCCTATATTCTTGATAAAATGAGGTTTGTTTCTTGAGGCTGAGAAAGAAGGTATTGGCCTTCAAATAAAGCAAATGGGGGTTCACATCTCCTCTTCGCAATTCCTTAGCCAGTTACTAAAGCTCTCTGTGCCTCAACTTTCTCATCTGTAAAATGAGAGCCATAACATCTATCTTGTAGGATTGTGGCCGATCCAATGCAACAGCATTTGTGAAGAGCCTGGCACATGGCAGATACTGAAAGGAAGGTAGTGGCACCTTTATGGTCCTAAGCTCAGTGAAGCACAGGTGCTGAGGGCCTTCAGGGTTGGGGGACAGCATGGATGGGCCTGCGGGGGCAGCAAGGGGCTTGCCCATGGGGGTAAAAGCCTGGATGGGATGGCTAAGGATCATGTTCCTCTGCCCGGTTTTAAGATGCTGAAGATACTCATCATCTTCACCCAAGGAGACCTGCCCCTAGGGAGTTGGCCCACTTGTGCTCAATGGGCGGCCCTCCTACAATACTGCACGCCCAGACCCAAACAGGAAGCCCCAAACACCAGCCAACCATCTGTATGGGGACCAAGGATGCATCACGGTTGTGTGGCACACAATCCAATAGGGTAATAATTAATAATCGTCTTTGGCTGGCAAGCTGCACATCAATAATGCAGAATGCATGATATAATTACACAGTGTGCCTAATTATAGACCACAGTGACAATAACAGGATTAATTAACCTGGAAAACACTGAACACAGAGGGATCTATGGCAGCCAAACAGCCACCCAGGGAACCTGGAGCTCAGAGAAAGGGGAGATCACTGGCCTGTCTGTGTCGCCCCCAACGAGCCTCTTCATGGTGAGCTGTGGTACAAGGTACACACATGTTTCCATGGTACAAGGATGACAGGCCTCTCACAGTCCTGGAGGAGCTGTTCTGGCCTCCACTGAAGACGCCAAGAGCTCAGGAGGCCCTGAGGGAGAGCCTATCTCCTAAGGGATCCAGTGGAAGTATAATAATAGCAGAGCTGCGGATTTGCCCAGAAATAAGCATTCCTTTGTGGGATTGTTCTTGGTGCCTCAATGAAGGCAAGAGACATGGGGCCATGCTCCACAGCAGCCCGCTGGACACTGTTAAATCCTTCCACAGGCGCCAGAATGAAGGTGTTCCCCTGCCCCAGCAAAGAGCTTTCAGGAGCGATGCTAGCTGATGAGGTTACAGTGAGAGCCCCTACCAGCACACACTCGCCCTGGGATGGCTGGCACTGTCAGGCACTGTGATCTGCTCTCGGGTGGCATGCAGGATGTGCTCAAGGGCACAGCTCTCAGCTGAGGAATCCACACCGCCAACCTCCTCCAATCTCTCCCCAGCTCTCTAGTCTCCCAGCAACAAGCAACAAAGGGGATGAAATCAGCCCCCACCCCCGGAGAGGGGGGCATTCTGAGCACTCACCTGGGCTTCCCTTCTCCCCCACGTCCTCCTCAGGGAAGCCTCCCTCTGGCCAAGGGCCGTGTCTCAGCACAGCTCCGAGTACATGTCCCATGCCACTTGGAGATGACACTCAGCTACTTTACGTGTGTCAAGCACATTTCACAATTAGAGGTCTGTCCCCTAAGGGTAGGCCCTGTGTCTTCTGCTCCTCAAATAGTTCGGAGCGCATCATAGGTTTTCATTAAACCCTTATCAAATGAGTGAGTTATAAACAAAATGTCATTAGTGAATTGCCCAGTATATGCCAAGGACTGTCACTTTCATTTAATCCCACAACAGCCCTCCCAGGTAGATATGATTACGCCTCTTTAGGCATTTATTATTATGCCTTATCTAAAGAACCGAGAAGCAGGGAATTAATTAGTTTGTTTAAGGTACTACAGCTGGAAAATGGCAGGGCTGGAATGTGAGCCGAGAGTTTCCTGATCCCAAAGCACCTTTTCTCACTACATCGTGTTGTAGCAAATGTGGTTTTATTTGCAATTTCGGCTTCGATAATCTAGGGATATGGTGTCTGACAAATTTACCCATTAGAACACATGCTACTACACCAGTAATCTGGTCACCCACGGAGATAATTATCAGAGAGTTTGCAGGTGGTCACTTTCCAACAAGTTCAAAGAGGCTCCCAGTTTGTATGTGAGTCGAGACAGTGGTAGCTGCTGTAGCAGGTAAACCCCAACATCTCAGGGCTTCATTCTTTTCCTCTTAAAGTCCAATTGGCAGGTAGGATGGGGACTCTGCACTGCACAGTCACTTAGGGACTCAGGTTGTCAGACGGGCCTTCATCTTCAGTATGTGGCCCTGGTCATTGATGTCCAGGCAGAGAGGGAAAGGGTGAGAGTGGGTGCGGGTCACATAGGGGGCTTCGGAGAGCCAGAAGTGGGGTGGTAAGACTGCCACGAGGCCACACCTGGGTGAAGAGGTGCTGGGAGATGTGGCTCCTGGCTGGGCAGCCACAGCCCCACAGCAGCACTCAACTATAGAAAGGGAAGATGAGTCTTTGGTAGACATCCAACCACCTTTGTCCCACTGCACTTGGCATTGTCTTCTATAAAGGGGCAGAAGACTTGGCCCTGCCCTCTTAGGATGGGGGTAGAGCAGAGATTTGAGAGTAGAAGGGTGCATCCACCATTCATTTATGCATTTTTGTGCTTGTATTTTGCACACCTACCATGTGACTGGGATATCAGCCCAAGATGTGGTATTTCCTGAAGACAGAGTGTGGGTGTTGGAGCTGGATGCCTGGCATTGAATCCCAGCTCTGCTGCTGACTAACAATGAGGCTCAGGCTCCCTGAGTCTCAGTTTCTTCTGCTGTAAACTGGGATCAGTAGCATCTGGCTCATTGCTTTTGCTAAAATGAAATGAAGCAACCTCTGTAAAGTCCTGCCTGGTTCACAGCAAGCATTCCATGATGATAGTTATTGTTCTCACAAACACACGTACCTGGCTTCCATTAACCCCACAGCAGTCCACTGTGATAGGCTGAAAGAAGCTAAGTGTGTTGGTCAAGGTTACATCCCATTTCCTATCTATGTGACTTAAAAGAAAGCAAGACACTCTGGGTGTACAGGGAGGGAGAAGTCTGGGTGGAAGCAGGGAAAGAAGGAGGGGTTAGAAGGCTGTCCTGTGAGGTCCCGGGAGTCTGCACTAGAACAAAGGAGAGATTACTGGCTCCCAACCCCAAACACTGGCCCCAACCCCCATGCACAGCAGGGTAACAAACTGAAGAAGACAGCAGAGGCAGCTGGTCCTGAAGTCATCAGGACAAGAGGACATGGGGCAGGGGTTGCCTCTGAAGGGGCTCACAGTCCTTTGGGTACCAGCAATCACTGAGCTGCCCCCAGGATACCTGGGCCCCCTCTCCCGGCAGTGAATTGTCTCTTTACCCGGAGTCCGCTGCCAATTGTACTTATTACAACTGATTATGCAACCAGATTAAATATTATGCAAGGTAATAAACTGTAAATGTGAAAAGGAAGTTGATGATTCAGGTACAGCCTATAGAACACTTTGAGGAAACTTGACAAGGCATGGCATGACACGCGTTGTGAAACTAGAGGTGGGCGAGACCACTAACAAATACTGGGGTTTTGGGAGCAAGTGGGGAGGTGGCAAAAGGGATCATGAAAATCTAGAATACTGCATTTGTGTTGTTTCACATGAGGTTTGAGGCTCTTGGTCCATTTTAAAGAGACCCAAACTAGACTTCTTAGTTGATGCCCCACAGGCATGGCTGAGGCAAGAAAGAGGAAGGGGACTTAGCAGACCCATGTCCCAAGGATGCACCTTGACCTTCCATCAAAGGATTGCCAAACATCTTCACATTTATATACTTCGAGTTAACTACAATGCTTAATATGCATACATGTCCTTCTATTTTCCTTCTTTTTCTTTTTAACAATACCTGGCTTTAGCAGTCTTTTTGAACTCCCCAATCACCTGCACCTGTTATGTCAGATAGGCGGGCAAGCTTAATAATTGGACAGACTGGCTCCAAGGGAGAACACGGGCCCAGAGGAGCCTGCCCTACCTCTCCCACCGGTGATTTTTCTGTAATGCTGAGCAGTCAGGGAGCCTGGTGACCACACACAAGGCCAGCTCACAGAGACAACCAGAGATGCACCCTGGGGCCCTCTTGAAATGTGACCTTCCCATAGGTGCCACAAGTTTTCAAAAATATTCTCCTCAAACAGTACACTAATCAAAGGCCTTGCCCTCTCCTTAAGATCACTTAAGGCTCTTGGCATCCTGCTTAGCACAGTGCCAGGGCTGGCCATGCTGCTGTCCTCAGTGTTAGCACCGATGCCAGGCCTAGGCCTGTGCACAGGAGCACGCGAACCCTCGTTCTCCCCTGTACCAGTATGTTCCACCAACATTCACTGAACAACTGGTACATTCAGGGACTGCCTCTGAAATGATGAAAACAGTCTCTGCCCCCTGTCAAGTAGAGGAGACAGAAAAAGATGGTAAATACAGTATAAGCAGTGCTGGGGTAGATGCAAAGTGAGCAGAGAAGAGAGAACAACTCAGGCATTGACTGACTAATGCCAAGCTCACAGTTGTGGAGGATCTCCCTCACCAACACACACACACACACACACACACACACACACACACGTGCGCGCGCACACTCCATTCCTACAACCTGGTAGCAGCTCCCAACATTTCACAGTGTGCTCAGAACCAGAGAACTCTAAGCCTCCAGAAGAAAATGAACTTCAAAACTCAGGTCCTGCTACTGCCCCTGGCACGGTAGTGAGCAGAGAGAAGTGAGCAGAGCTATGTCCTGGGGACCCAGGAAGCAGCCCCTCTAGTGTGGCTCCTAGAGCAAAGCGTGTGGAGGTGATCAGGGAGTCTCCAGGGATCCCATCAGGATGCCCTCCACACAGCCAGCTCCCAGGGAACCAATCTGAAACCTTTCAGTGGTTATGTCGTCCACAGAGCTAATGAAGTCTTTGCCCCTTCACCCGCATAGACAGTTCTCCATGACTTGTCTACCTCACCTCATTTCCCAGTGTTTTGACCTCTAATCAAATCCATTTGTGCACACACACACACACACACACACACACCCCTTGTTTTATTCACCCATGACTTTATTTGTACTTCTCCCTCTTCCAGGATTTGTTGGCAGTTTTTTGTTTCTTTGTTTTGTTTTCTTTGGTTTGGTTTGGTCCTGGCTAACTTTTATTCACTCTTCAAGAGCCAATTCTAGCACCATCTCTCTTTGGGAAGCCTTTCCAAAGCCCCAGCCCCCCACCCCACCCCACCCCACCCCACCAAGTGCTCCAATAAAATCCAGTGCCTATCCCCACCTGGGAATCACCATGTATATTAACATCTGCATGCCCCTTGGGACATTAGTCTCCCTGCCCCCACTAATGCATAGCCCTGCACCCAGCTTATGACCAGGGCTCAATAAATATTGTCCATCTGAGGCAGGCCACCTAAGGTGAGATCTTGTCTTCCATGTCATGAAATCTGCTGCATCAGGAAGGGCTGGTTGTAGTGAGTCTTGTCAGGTTTTGACCCTGCTTGTTTGGAGAGCAAGAGAGTGAATGTGAGCACCTCCAGGGAAGGCATCCTGACCTACTGACCTAAATACATTGGCTGCTTGGTAGGCAGAGCTTAGAGAAAAGCATTGGATCAGGTTACTGCAGCTTGATAATAAACCCTCACAACAGCTTGAGCCTGTTGGTCTCTCTTCATGTTTACTAACTTTCAGGTCTGAATTGCTTCTCAAAGAGTGAAGAGAATATGCCACAATCATTCAGTCTTCTTGGCAACTGCATCTCATTGTATATTAAAATTTCAGCATTCCGGCTTATCAATAAGACTTTTGTGAATTGGGCAAGTGTAAATCAATTTACCAAGGCCTGATGCCCCCTGGGAGAAAATAAGACATGGAGCTTCTGACATCAAAACAGAGGACCCAGGTTGCCCAGGGTTTCCTCCGAGGCAGGCAACCCAGCACTGAGCCATTCCCAGTGTGCCCTACCCAGTATCATGTACCAACTCTGTGAATGTCACAAGCCTCCTGATTCATAATAAACTAATACATCAGTCAGGGGGATCATTCATCATGGGGTGTTAGAACTAAAAGAGGGCTTAGAGACCATCCAGCAAAACCTGGGTATTTCACTACAAGGAACTATAAGGAATGTCTACAATGAATCCTAATGGATCTGGGTAGTAAGAAGACTGTAAGAGAAGTCTGTTCACTTGAGGAGCTTGCAAACAAGTGTGGGAGTTGCGTGGTATAACAAAGAGAAACAACTTTAGAGCAAAAGAGGCAGGGGCTCAAATCCCACTTCTGCCACCTACGTCCTAGAGCATGTTTCAGAACATCCTCTAAGCATCTATTTCTTCTCCTGTAAAATGAAATTAGTAACATCTATTTCACAAAGTCATGTTTCATTGAGATATTGTGCACATCACATGTTTCATATATATAGTAGATGCTCAATAATAGTTTCTGTATGTGAACCAAAGAATAGTATAAAGACATAATTAAGGGCTAAGCTGTGATACCCACTCTATCTACTGTTTCAGTATATGTTCTTTCCAAAAACAAGCAGATAAGTGGGTTCAGGGAGTGGTCATCCTGGAACGTTCTGGAGTTATTTCACACCTATCAAAAACTATCCAAAGCCCTGAGTGGGTCCTGCAATCAAACTGACTATTTCAACCAATATAACTGATATCGTTTAAAAAGGCAGAAATTTGGGCACGGACACTCACACAGGGAGAATGACACATGCAAGTTGGAATTATGCTGCCACAAGTCAAGAAACTGTATATGAAGCCAGGAGAGGTATCTGGAACAAATCTCTCCCTGGCACCTTCTGAGAGAATGTGGCCCTACAAACACCTTGATCTCAGACTTCCAGCCCCTAGAAGATGAGACAATAAATTTGTGTTGTTTAAGCCACTTTGTGGTACTTTGTTATGGCAGCCACAGGAAACTGACTTATACCCATGTTCACTGCCTCCATTGTCATCCTGCCATGGGGACACTAAACCCAAGCTAATGGGGGCGGGGGAGAGCCCAAGGGAATCACACTTATTTTCTTGACTCAGAGACCCCTCCACGGTCTGTGGTCTTCTCTTCCCATCTACGAGAATGAGTGGAGGAAGCCTGCATTTCAGGTCCACAATTTGAAGACAGATGCAGGGGTGGCCATGGCATGAGAGCTCAGGTAGAAGGCATCCTCAAAGTCTCTAGCCCTGTCTGGTTCTAAAGCCTGCTACGGCCTCCCTGTCCATGGCTATCCATCCTCTGCTTAAGCGTAGATAGTTATGGGACGTGTACTATCTCTTTAAGTCGAGGGTTTCATTAAAAAAAAAGTTTGATCAATGCCAAGATCATCCTATAAATAAGCTAAGTCCAACTCTTTCTTCCTATAGTTTCTGTCCCTTAGTCTAATATTTCTGTCCTCAGTGGCTATGTGGAAAACAAAAGAAAAAATTCAATCCCACATCTTCTTGGCAGCTCTTCCAGTGCTTGAAGACTTACCATGTCCCTCCTAGTCCTCTCTTTTCTCAGCAAAACATCTCTCTGCTCATCTCCTCTCTAAAAGGGAAGTGGCCATGTGTTCATACATAATGTGTCTTGATCACTGTTTCTTCTGGGTTGGGGCTTAGAATTGCGTTTGTCAGATCACACGGCCACTCCCACACCCCTCATCTTTTTCCAGCTGTGACACACGGATGAGAGACTACTACAAGGTAATCGCTGGGCCAGGGACCTGGAGAACCAGGAGGTTTAAGCCATGGGGTCATCAGACCACCATCTCTGAGCAGGCAGGGCGACCCCAACTGTTACTGCAATGTGGGAAAAAACACCTTACCCAAACAAGCAGTAAATGAAAGTTAAAGAGAGAGGAAAATAAGACACTTTCCGACTGATGTCAGATCCCCAAAAAGCTCAGTTAAGCAGAAAATTATTGTCCCCAAAAGAAGAAGAAAAAGGCAAGCCAAAGTGACTTGAAAACAACCCCTGACCTCATTTGAAAACTCCTTTTTCATTTAATCCAATACCCAGAATCCCTTCTTGGGATGTAAATTCCCTGAAAAGCCGAATCTTTTCAGGACATGAAACTGTTGGCTGCCCTTTGGAGGGCTGAGAGCAAAGAGCTCCAAAATTTATGCACTACATTAAGCGAGATGCCTCGGTATCCAACTAGGTTAAATTGCTTTCTATATTTAAATTGCCTGCTAGCTGGTTAGACATGGGAGCCACAGCTGTGAAATGGATAGTTCCAGCCAGTAAATAGAAAGGCATAAATCCTAATGGATTAATCTGTTATAATTAGACAATTTGGTATGACTTAGACATGGAGCCCAACTCTCTGGAGAAATAGGAGAGAGGTGAGGGGTGCCCCCTCAGGTGTGCAGAACACATGGCAAGAGAAGGGCAAGAAGATGAAGGTGAGATCTGAGGACCAGAGGAAGGTTGACAAGCCACAAGCCAGGAATGCCTGAGTAAGGGCTGACATGGGAAGACAGAAGGTGTGAGTAAAGCAATATTCCTCTCCACAACAGAAATTCACACCAAAACCAGAAATGTAAATTCTAGAGAGGAAAGGAAATAAATCGCAGTGAACTCCTCCTTCCCTCTACCTGGAGAAGTTCTTTCCTTCCACTTCTCCAAGGGGCAAACCTTTTTTGAGAAGCTTTCTTTGAAGTGATAAGAACTCTCGAGAAGCTAACCTCAGGCGCTTCATTCTGTTCCTGCTCTCCTTCAACTTTTCCCTTTTGCCAAGACCAGGAAACCCCAAAGAGAGTGAACACCCAGCAGAGATAGACATCCCAACCACCATCCCAAGGTGACCTGGGGTAAGGACAAGGAGCTGAGATTAAGTTAAGGCAGGCTAGAGGATGGTGCAGGCCATGGAATAGGGATGCATCCTTCTGGCCTCAAACAAATTCCAGGAGATCCCTTCTAGCCCTGGATCAGGATAACGAGGATGTCTAGAGCAGAAGAACTTGATTATTCGGGGCTAATCTAAGTTAAGGTCTTGCCCATCTGGAATTCCGGGACAGTGTTGAATGCCCAGGTGTTCCCTGAGACCAGCCTGTCTCAAGATAAAGTCCAGGACCAAAATGATCTCCCCGCCCAACATGTCCAACCAATTGCTTCTCCATTCCAAGACAAGCCCTAGGCTCCAGCGATGCTGAGCTCTTTACTCAAAGAGAAAGGAGATAAGGAGCTGGGGGGGGGGAGGGTGCTGCTGCTGCTGAAGAATGGGAACCAGAGGCTACCCAGGCTCAGAGTTTCAAGGTGTCTAGACAGGATTTTCCTAAGCAACACACACACACACACATACACACACACACACACACACACACACACACACACACACTGAGAGGTACAACTCTAGGTTTATCTGGAGATTGAAAGAGAGAGAAACTAAGAAGATAGTTTAAACATTTAGCCTACAAGCTGTGACTTACTAGGGGTGCCAAGAGTCCAGAAATCATAGTTGGGCACTTATTGGGCAAACAGACCCTGCATTTTGCCAGCATAGATAGAATGTACACCAAATCAAACCTCACACCAATAGTAAAGCCCTTCCACCCTAAAAAGAGCACCTTATCTGCTAACCACCCTATCTGCCCACAGTTATGCAAAACTATAAACCCAGAGCCAGATAAGTAGTCAGAAATGAGGACAATGAAAACAAGATACACATAAAAAAAAAAGATCTAGAAACAGAGGCAAAGCCTGCTGTAGGTTTCCAGATCAGTCTGGCCTTTAGGCAGATGCTGGTGCCCTGCCCGCCCCCACTAGAGACCCCATGTGGGACCTCCTGGAAAGGGTGTGGGGTCAAAGGTGAGGGAAGATGGTGACAAGCTGCTTCTAGCCTCTAACACCTCTGTCTCCTGTCCCTGTTTTCCTGGTGAGCCAGTACGGCCACCTTGATCCTGTATGAACAATCAATACTCTCTTGAATGAAACTGGAATAGGGATAGTATATCCATGGATGGGAAAGCTGAATATTGTAAAGAATATTCAGTTCTTCCACATTAATTTTTAAACTTAGGGCAACTCCAATCAAAATTCCAAGGGGATTTTTTTCTTTAGAGCTTAACAAAGTGCTTCCAATGGTTACCTGTAAAAATGAACATGCATTAACTCCCAAAAACATTACAGAAAATAAGAGTAATAAGAGGAACTTACTAGGCATGTATTAAAACTGACCATAACTGCAGGAATCAAAAGGCCATAGCGCTGATAGAAGGATCAACACATAGTTCACAGACGATTTAAGTAAATATGTGAATTTATTTTAAAAATAGATGTCATCATGAACCTGCCAGAAAAGGGTTATTTGAGGCATTTGTTTAATTATGTAGTTGATAATTGAAAAAAGTTTTTCATCAAAATGAATTCCAGATGGATGGATTTTATAACTCACAAATCATAATGAAATCATAAAATAAGTAGAAAAATGTAGGTGAAAATTTAATTCACGTTGGGGTGGGAAAGACTGCCTAATCATAAAGAGAAAGACTGAGAAAATGTTCTACAAGTAAAATTAAAGTTTGAGCATGTCAAAATCCCAGTTATAGGGCTGGCCAAGTGGCATGGTGGTTAAGAGCTGGCTTAGGAATCCAGCGATCCCGGTTCGGATCCCACATATGAGGGCCAGTGACACTGCCCTCTAAAAAAAAAAAATCCCAGTTATAAACAAATAGGAAAGTGACACATTGGGATAAAATAAAATAAGGATATAATTAAACAATCCTATCTACATTATGAATAGAGCTCATACTCAAAAAGAAAGAGAAAACACCACCGGTTAAAAATAGGAAAAGGATATAGATTACTGTATAAAAATGGCCATTAAAAATCTGTAATAATCATATCTGATGTCATAAAATGATCATCCTCATCATTGCTGATAGGAGTATAAATTCATTAAAACAAAAAAAAAAACACACAAATATTCTGGAAAGTAATCTAACAATATGTAACAATAATCTTAACTCTGGGGAGGATGATTTAAAGCAATCAAACTTATTTATAGAAGATTAGTCCTGCAGTGCTCCAGAAAAAGAAAAAGGGGAAAGGTCCCTCTCTCTAAAAACTTCTGAAGACTTCTGAAATCGGCTTGCTGCTTCCTCCTCAAGCACTAAACGGAGTAACCTTGGCTTTAACTGGGGCTGACAGCAGGATGTTTTATGCCCGATGGCCATGCATGCTGCTGCTCACCCACCTGAGGGGAGCTCCCTGCCGGATGCCCTCCTGCCCTAAATAAATCAGACCCCTGAATGCCAAGTTTCACTGGAGCACTAATCCATGTAAATTAGCTTGATCTGATGTTCATAAATGCTCTCCTCACCTGCCACTCACACACATACCTGCTGACTCCTCAGACGTGGCCTGCACCCACTGAGCTGTCGCCATCCCTAATTTTCCCAACTCAAACACTCAGCCAGGCTCCCTCTGGGCTCCCACCATCTACCCCACCCCCATCACTGCACTGCTGGTTACTGTTTTGCCTGGAATGCCAACCCCCTCTGGTCTGCCAAACTACATCCTATCTTAAGGGCAAGTGCATCTGCAGTTCCCAGCCAAAACCACGTGAGGGCCTTCTCTGTGCCAGCATTGAGTGCCAGGGACAGAAATGCATGAGGCATGAATCACTGCCCACAAGGAGCTCAGCATCTAATGCAGCAGACACACAGATAAAGAGAGCATTTGAACCCAGTGAGGGGAGTGCTACAGAGAGAGATGCAGGGTGCTAAGTGATAATGGAGGACTTCCTAGAGGAGGTGGTGCCAGGGCTGAGTCTAAAAGACTGCATAGGATTCAGTCAGGCAGAGGTAGTAGGAGAGAGTCTAAGAGGGGAAACCGAGGAAATGAAAACCCCGAGGTGTGAAGCACCGGAAGCAATAGGACACCTCAAACAGGAAGTTCAACATTCAAAGGACAAGAAGAGGGAGGAGAGCAACAAAGGAGGGAATGAGTGGGGAAGTCAAACAAAGACCAAGTCAAGTCTAGAAAGCACTGTGTGGTGTGCCATGCCAAGAGCTTGGTGTGACCCGGGAGCTCCACAAAGCTGTCTCCCACTTCCCCGACCCCATTGGTCTTCCAGGGGCCGGATGGCAGCTAAAGCTGCAGCGAGCTCAATAAAAACAGCTCTAGGGTCTGGCAGGATTAACTGGCTCACCCCCATGTCTGCTGCCTGGGCTCACGACATTCAGGAACCTCCCTTACTTCTAGATTATTGAGCTGCCCATTCTCATGTGTCCTCACTACTTCTGGGGACTGCCAAGCTTTCTACCTTGTTTGCCTGAAAATAAGACTTAGCCGGAGAATAAGCCATAGCATGATTCCTCCAGGATATGGAGAGCACACACCCCTCACATGAGGGTTTTATGACTGTTTCAAGGAGAAGGGTGCCTTTTCCACAAACTCCTTTAGCTTAAAATGTTCAGTACGCCAAGGTGCCATATTTTTGGCACCAAAAATCATGCGAGGGCTTATTTTCTGGCTAGGTCTTATTTTGGGGGAAACAGGGTACTTGATCCAAGTCATTCCTCTTCTGAACCCTCCCCAATCAGACTTCCATTTCCACTTTTCTCCAAAACTATTCTCATCAGTGTCACCAGGGACCACATGGCTTAAATCCAGTGTTTACTTCCCAGTTCTCATCTCACGTGACCTGTCAACAGCATCCCACACAATGCCAGCCACACCCTGATCTACTTGTCACTAGCCAGCCCTCCAGGACACCACCCTCAAAAGTTTTTCTCTATCATGCTGTATTCTCTCACTCAATCTCCTTTTCTGGTTCCTCTTCACCCAGAACTCTCAAGATGGTCATGCCTTCAAGCTCTGTGTTTGGTCTCTTTTCTAAGACTTTATTTAGCACTGGCTTCCTGATCACCACTCCTGAACTCTTATTTATATATCCAAATGCATGAGGTCTATGTGAAATTTCACTTGGGTGTCTAAATACTCATCTCAAACTTGACATATGCAAAACTGTACTCCCCATCCACTTCCCCTCCCCCCCGAAACCCATCACCCCCAGGCCTCCCTATCTCAATTACTAGCAACTCCACCCTTCCCGATGCTTGGGTCAAAAACAGTTGTAAAGCTTCTAGAAGAAAATTCTAATAGAATAATTTCAAGATGTTGGGTTAGGTAAAGATTTTCTAAACAGGATACAAAATGTACTAACCAGAAAGAAAATACTGATCACATTACCACAAAGAACTTCTTTCTTAAGAAAAAAGTTAATAAGAAAGTGAAAGCCAAGCATGAGTGGGAAATGATATTTGCATTGTCTGTAATCAATAAAGGACTGTGTCCGGAATACATCAAGAACTCCCAAAAGTCAAGTAGAGAAAGACAGGTCACTCATTTTTCCAATGGGCAAAAGATATGAACAGGCAGGCATAAAACAAAAAATGAGCATATTTGAGTGGCTAATAAACACAGGAAAACCTTCTCAGTCTTATTAGTCTTCAGGAAAATGCAGATTAAAACCACAATGAGACATTGTTGTACACCCAGAGGAATGGTTAAAATAAATATACATATACACAGAGATGCATAATGATGTGTAACAAGCCGGAATGTTCATACATTGTTGGCAGAGAGTAAATTAGTACCAACACTGTGTAAAATTGCTGAGCACTATCTATTAAAACTAAACATATTTGCATACCCTATGACCTAAAAATTCCATACTTTCATATACGTCCAACAAAAATGCCTACATAGGCAGCAAAATTCACATACAAGCATATGCATAGCATCATTATTTGTAATAGGCAAAACCTGGAAAGAATCCAAAATGTCCATCCATCAACTTTAGGTTGGATAAGAAGTTGTGGTGTATTTGCGGGCAGTGCCATACTACAATGAAGGCGAGTGAATTATCACTACAGGCACCATCATGAATACAGGTCATAATTGCAAAAGAAGACATCAGACAAGAAAGAGGACATTCCCTGTCATTGCATGTGGGTAAAGTCTTAAAGCACACAAAACGAATCGATGGTGCTCTAACTCAGATTCATGGCAGCCTTTGGGAAGGGGCATGAGGTGCCTTCCGAGGCCCTGCCCTTGGTCAACCTCTGGATGCGGATGGTGGTTACACAAATGAGTTCCCTTTGTCAGAGCTTATCGTCTTCATTCAGGCTCCTCAGAAGTAAAGCCTGAGATGGGCTTCCTGTCTCAGTGGTTTATGGAGAGGTGTGGCCGAGGGCAGCTCTCTGGAGAAGGAGACAGCTATGACCTTGAGCAGCCAGCCCAGCCCTCATAGCAGCTGTGGGCCAGTACACCAGACCAGCGCGGGACTTTGGACGGCATCAACAGCACCCACTGCAGCTGTCTAACTCTCCTCTTGGGCACCTTTCCTCAGACCGGGTTATGTTTCAGCCTCAGGGTTTAACGGGGTGGGTGAGGGACAGCTTGGGGCCAACCTGAAATTCTTTTTCTGTCATCCCACACACCCCCTTCACATCTTTATGATTCAACACAGACCTACAATCTGATCACTTCTCACCACCTGCACCTCTATACACAAGGCTCCCTCACCTGTCAGCCTCCTAACAGAGCTCCCGGCTCCCATACCAGCCCCCTACAGTTAGTCACCATACAACAGCCAGAAGGATCCCATTAGAACAGAATTCAGGTCATTTCCCTCCTCTGCTCAAAATCACCTATGGCTTTACATTTTACTCAGAGAAGGAGCCAAATCCTTACAATGGCCTACAAGACTCTACACCATGATCCACCAGGTCCCCAATCCCATCTCCTTCTCTCCATCCAGGCCTTTCCTCTGGAGCCTCTCTGCTACTCCTGGACCACACCAAGCCCTCGCCTGCCTTGGGGCTGTGCTCTGGCTCTTCCTTTGCCTGAAAAGACCTCCCCGTGATCAAAACCAAGTGCCCCACTTCCTTCTGGAAATCTTTATTCAGCTCTCACTGTCTCAGTGAGCCCACCCTGGTGCCTTATTTTAAATTGTACCCCTACCCCCTCCTGTCTACCCCTCCATCCCCCTTACCCCACTGTATTTCTTTTTTCTACAACACTCACCTTCTGATACACTATGTAATTTACCTATTAAATATTTGTTGATTGTAGTCATCTCCTCTCGCTTGCCCCACACCACACACACACACACACGCACAACGCTCCGGTCCGCTTTGTGTCTCTGGCACCCAGTCCACATGGCACTTCCCTGGCACAGGGCGGACCTATGGTGGTGATTGTGGAATGAATGAGCCCCTCCTGCATATTGCTGTTGGGATGATGTGCAGAATCTGCTTCCCCCGGACACTGCTGCTCTGGCCAGGACCCTCTCGGTCCCTGGCACCCCACCCTACAGGCCCCATGTTGCATCAGGTATCAATCACCTTGTGTCAGCCATGCAGTTTGACAGTTTCCCATGCTGGAAAGTGCTGCCACTACAGGGCTTCATGGACCACCGCTTACATTCAAGGCTCTAGGTGAGCATGGAGCACGTTCTCACACCTCTCCTGCTCCCCACAGGCCCTCACCCTGCTGGACACGGAGTAGGAGCCCAATAAGTACTATTGGGGAGAAAGAACAAATGTCATTTAAATTGAATTTAGAAGGTAGCTTCTGTAATCATTTTAAAAGAGCTAATGAAGGTATATCATCTTCTCCTCCTTAAAGGGAGCCCAGGGGACTTCAACAAAATTTCCCCTTTGACCAGCAAGCAAGTTATAGGTGGAAAGTAATGGTTATAAACTGCCTGCAGTTGATTCTGGTTTTAAAAGTCCATCTTGTGCTCACAAGATGCTGGCCAGAGATAACTGATGGTGTGGAGCAGAGGTGAGAGGGCATCCCAAGCTCTCACGGCAGGTAGAGACGGCGGCCCCCTGACCATGATGGATGGCAGCAACCTTCAGCTTCTAATTGCTCCCAAAGAATTCATGCATGATTCACGCCCCAAATCATACATATGGGGAAAGGAAAGACAGAAGCCAAGGCAAAGGGATCGGTCAGCAAAATCAGAATTACTTGGGAAATGGAGAAGGAATTCTCCCCCCATCTTGGTCTGCCCTGTAAAAGCCTAAGTGATGTATTTTCTTCCCCTATTTGACTTTTTTTAAGTGTCTCTCTTATAACTCATTAATAACTAATTTCACAATTGCTGCATCATGTGACAGTCATAAAATATTGCCTGCGCTTTTCCCAGCAAATTTTAGTATTGAGCCAATAATTGAATCCAAATTATCTATTAAGTTAATTCTTTAGTAGACAATATTTCACACTTGAAGTCATTTTTCACAAGTTTTCTGGAATGAAGTAATTGTGGAATTAGCGATGACTTTTTCCCCCTCCTGAACATGTAAAAATAAAATTGCTGGGTTCAGCCTGGAGGGTGTCGAGCTGTTAAAGAACTTGTTTCCTTTATGTTTCCTCTTCCTAGTTAGAACTAGCTCCATGTCCTCAGAAATCACCAGGCAGACAACTGGACATTGCTGCTGTAGTCAGTTTCTTCATGGGAGTTGTCTTAAGGCCACCTTACACGTGCAGTCACATGTCATCCCCTTCAGCCTGACTCTGGCTTTTAAGATTTTGTTCTTTTTAACTTTTAAGACTGATGCAGAGTGAACTTAGGGAATCCAACTAACTCACACTGCCCTTTTCTAAGATCCAAAATCCCACCCACAGGGACGAGCCCATCCAATCATATTTGTGCCAGTGACCTGTCCCACCCCCTTTCACTGCCCGGTCACTGGCCACACAGATTGGAGCAGGCTGGCCACCTGACCCTGCCTGAAGTAATCAGAGTTCTTCGAGGTACCAGCCAGTTTCTGTTGATCCCTGAAATGAAGGATGTGACATTTTCATGCACTTTGCACTGGACAGTTGCTTCACAACTACCAACTTTTCATGGATCTGAAAGGACTGGAGTGAGAGAAGAGCAACAGCAAGACGGAGAAGGGCAGGGAAGAGTATGCACAGCTTCAGGGGAGCCCCGAGGAGAGGACCTGAGGTCCCAATGGGGGAGGGACAGGAAGTGGGGGAGGGACAGGAAGTGGAGCATGACCCCAGTCTGGACCCAGGCTGTGCCTTCTGCCCCTGGGTTCCATGAGAACCTGTATCTTTATGTAGCCTGAATACAATTTGGCTTTCTGATGGCTGTTTTGTTACGAGGACAGTTTGAATGAAACAAAATACGTCTCTCACACCAAAAGACCCACAGATAAGCAATAGCATGTGACTAAAGTTCTTCCTGAGGATTTAAGGAAAGGACGGAGATACACCAAACGATACTGGCAAAATGTCTAAAAATAAACTCTTAATGATTTTTGTTCTCAGAGTCCCACACATCAGGATGCTGCTCAGATGTCTCGTCCCCTCCCTCTTTCACCCTCAACCACGCGCTTCCAGGTGCCATCAATGGATCATTACAGTCTTTCTCTTGTAGAATCCACCACTATTTCCCCCTCAAACACCCACGTGCAAAACAAAGTGACTCATTCATTCATCCCACAGACACCGACTGAGCCCCAGTGGCAAGACACGTGGGTGTGTGCTCACAGGCAAGGCATATTAGGGTCTACGACATATAATTGAACACTTTTGTCCCTGTTATATCTATGACCAAGTCCCCACTTTTAGCAGAACTGCATTTCTGTGATAATCATCCAAAAGGATGATTCCCTCCAAAGAAAATCCCTAGAGCCTGTCCATGCCTCAGGCTTTGCCCAACCCTGGGAAACAGCATGAGATTTGGGGCCAGACAGACCTAGGTGCACACGTCAGTTTCTTCTTAAAAAAATAAAAGGGTGAAGTTCACATTTCTCCATTCAGTGGGATGCTGCCGTAAATCTGGGGTAGGCAGCCCTTCCAGAACCGAGGATTCCCTCTCTATCTAGTTTCCTGAGAAATTTATTATACTGATGATGATTTTTATAAATGGACGTTGAACTTCATCTTTTTTTATTATCATTATTCTTATAAATACATATTGAACTTCATCAAGTGCTTTTTTGCAACTCTTGGGCTAATCATAGCATTTTTTTTCTCCTTTGGTCCATTAATGTGGTGAATTGCTACACTTTCTGCTTTGAAACCACCCCCACATTTTTCCTATAAACCCAACATGATTTTGGTAATTGCTTTTAATACACTGCTGGATTCAGTTAGCTAATGTTTTGTTTAGTGTTATTTTCACTGTTTTTGCAAGTGAACTATGCCTATATTTTTTTTCTCCTGTCCTTGTCTAGTTTAATTGTAACAATGAAACTACCCCCATTAAATGAATCAGGCAAGTTTGTTTTCTTCTTCATCTTTTTCTGTTTTCTGGAACAGCATCTACAAAATGAGGGTTATTTCTACATAAATGAGTTATAGAGCTCCGCTGTAAGGTGGCGTGGGCCTGGATCTTTAAAGGGAGGGGTTGGCCATGATTTTAATTTCTTTACCCATCAATGGTCTGTTTGAGTTTTCTTTTTATCCTGAGCCAATGTTTGCATTTCTCATTTTCCCAGAAAACTACATCTCATCTCATTTTTCAAATTTATTAGTGTTTTATAATATTTGTTCATAATAATAGTTTATTATTTTTTAAATCTGTTGTGCCTGTCATTTCCCTTTTTCATGTAATTTTATTTGATTATATCTTATTTTTCAAACAGTCTTGCCAGAGGTTTGGTCGTTTTATGAATCTTTCCAAAAGACTGCAGATTCAGCTTGGCTAAGCTTCTGTGATTTTTAATTGCAATTTGCTATTCATTTATCTCTGCCTTTATATCTATCATTCTCTTCTTTTTCTTTAGACTTACTCTGTCACTACTTTTTCAGGCTCCTGCAATAAATGCTTAGCTCATTTTTTTTCTGTCTTCTAATAAATGGATTTAAGGCTATAGCTTTCTCCTAAGTACTGCTTTATCTGTGACCCAAAAAGTTTGCATGTGGCTTATTCACTCATTTAGTTCTAAATATTTTGAAATGGCTGTTATTATTTCTTTAATCCAGACTTTTTTTTTTCTTAAGATTTTATTGGGGGAACTAGGGGAGGGGAACGGTGTTAAGGAACTGGGGAAGGGGACCAGCCACGTTGTTGTTTGTGGCCTCTAAGCTCAAGGTGCCGTGTTCAATCTTCGTTGTGGGTGGGAATAACCACCATCCCATGTGGAAGTAGAACCAGCAGCCTTGTTGTTGAGAGAGAATGCTCTATCTACTGAGCCACCCAGGTGGCAGCTCAGCTCAAGATGCTGTGTTCAGTCTTAGTTGCAGGTGGGCATAGCCCACCACTGAACAGGCAATCTTTTTGTTACACCAGCTGAGTCATCCTGCCACCTGTTGGCAGCTCAATGACAGCTGAGCTAGGATGCAGCATCACTGGCCCATGTGGGAATCGAACCAGTGGCCCTGTTGCTCAGAGCTCGTGCTCTTAAGCCAATTCTTGACCACCTGAGCCACTCGGCAGGTCTAATCCAGACTTTTTAATAGTGCCATTTTTCACTTTCCAGAAATATATGTTTTTGGTGTGTTGTTTGGGTTTTCTTTTACTAATTTCAAGTTTCACCATGTTACAGTCAAAGAACATCTTCCGTAGGATGTCAGTCTTTTGGAATTTTTTGAAGTTGCCTTTGTGCCCTTATTTATGGTCATTTTTGAGTGTTCTACATAGAATCAGAAGAATGTAAATTTTCTGTTTGTTAGGCATAAAGTCATGTGTGTATGACTATACACCCATATTTAAGCTTATTAAACAACTTGTTCAAGTCTTCTAAATACTTAATAAATTTTTTCTGCTTCCTCTATCAATTCATAAGAAAAATATGTAAAAATTATTTCACTAAAATGGTTGATTTATCTATTTCTTCCAATGTAGCTACAGCTACTTTTATGTGTACTTGTATATAAGTAGACATACAAGGTGTGCTCAAACAATACGGTGAAAGTTTAAATAAAAAATTATTACAGTATAAGACACATGGCCATTAATCCCCCTCCCTTCAAACACACTTGTCCCATCATTCTTGCCACTTTCTGAAGCAGTTCTGGAAGTCCTCTTTCATGAGTGTCCTTAGTTGCACTGTCGTGGCTGCCTCAATGTCCTGAATTGATTCAAAACACTTACCTTTCATGGTCATTTTGATTTTGAGGAAGAGCCAGAAGTCGCAGGGTGCCAGATCCGGTGAATAAGGTGGATGAGGACACACCATAATGTTTTTATTTGACAGGAATTGCCGTAACAGAAGTGATATGTGACATGGAACCTTTCTGTTTTGATCAGAAAATACAGTGATTGCTGCTTCTGAGTGCTATCCAATGGAAAGGCAGGGATCTTCAATATGGGAAGTGGTGCATCAAACTTTAATAACAGTGTGTGACAAGTTTCAACTTGCTTGGTGCAGTCAGCTGGGTGTGAGCTACGGTTGAGAGGAGGTGTGTTTTAAAGTGTGCCCTAAATCATCCTCCATCATGACCACGCTCCATGTCACACATCACTTCTGGTACGGCAATTTCTCTCAAATCAAAATCATTACAGTGTGTCCTCATCCACCTTATTCACTGGATCTGGTGCCGTGAGACTTCTGGCTCTTCCCCAAAATCAAAATGATTCAGGACATCGAGGCAGCCTAGACAGGACAACCAAAGACACTCACGAAAGAGGACTTCCAGAACTGCTTCAGAAAGTGGCAAGAACGATGGGATAAGTGTGTTTGAAGGGAGGGGGATTAATGGCCATGTGTCTTTTACTATAATATTTTTTTAAATTTAAACATTTATTGTATTTTTTATCATATCTCATATATATTAATATTTGACGGTGTATTGTTAGGTGTATATATACTTCTTAGGACTGTTAAGAGTTTTGTGATCTCTTATTCCTCTTACTGAAGTGTTCCTTTTCTTTTTTTTTTTATAAATCTTGTTTTGTTCATATTTGCTTGCTATTAATATATCTACTTCTACCCACTGTATTTTCATCCTGTGGTTGTGTCTCATGTAAAAAGTATATTCCTAAATCTTGTGCTTTTAACCCAATTTAAAATTCTCTATATTTTGAATTATGAGTTTAATCCACTTATATCATTATAAATTGATTTTATATTAAGAATTATGTTTGCTGTTTTATTTCACATTTTCCATACTCTTTCTTCCTTCCTTCCTCCTTACCACTGTATAGATATTTTCCTCTGCTGGTTTGAAAACTCTACATTCTATTGTTATGGTTTGGGCACTAATTTCCCCTAGTTATTCAGTCCAAAAATGTTGACATCATTCTTGAGTCCTCTCTTTCTCTCACCAGTCCATCAAGAAAGATATCCTGTTGGTTCTACCTTCAAAAAACATCCAGATCCTGACCCCTTACTTCTTACCACCATCATTGACACCACCGTCCTCCAAGCCACCACCATCTCTCATTTGAATTAATGTCACTGCTTCCCAACTCATCTCCAGTCTTCTATCTTAGCTGTCTAGAATCTATTCTGAACACAGACCAATCCTTTTAAATATCATTCTCCTCCTTGAACCCTCCAAAGTCTTCTCAGGCCACTTAGAGTAAAAGCTATGTTTTTGCAATGGCCTACAGGCCCACCCCTCTCAGAGACCCTCTTCTATCAGTTTCCCCTTGGCTCATTCCACTTGAGACACATCAGCTTCCTTGCTGTTCTTTATGCACACCAAGCATGCTCTGACCTCAGGGTCTTTGCACTGGCTGTTCCTCCTTCATAGCATACTCTTCCCCACATATCCACATAGCTAACTTCTTCACCCCCTTCAGGGTTTGGCTCAGGTGTCTCCTTCTCAAGGAGACCTGCTTTGCCCATCTTATTTAAGTTGTAAGCCTCCCCACCCTGGCACTTCCAAGCTCCTGCACACCACCCCACTTTTTGCATAGTACTTACAAACTTCAACCATACCGTTTTATTTGTTTTTTCATTTATTATGTTTACAGAATATTGTCCATCTTCCCTTGCTCCATGAGAATAAGAACTTCTGTCTGTTGTGGCCACAAAAATATATGTTATTTAGACCTCTACTATGAGAGGTATAATTGACCAACAGTCTCAGCTCTGCCCTTTGCCTCCACCCCATTCATATCGAGGCTGCAGTTCCCAGCTAGTGGCTAAGCACAGCAGGCACTAAGGCAGGCCCAATCAGGCAAAAGAGTTCAAGGATTCCTCACTAGCTGGCCCAATCCATTCCTGCAATTTCATGTCAATCAGAAGGCCTTCCTACCCCAAGTCTCCTTCCTTCCTCCCTTCCTTCTGCAGGTGTCAGGCTTGCATCACCATCGGAAGGCTCTCTCCCTGCCTTTCCTTGCTTCTTCCCCAGTAAATCTAATCCCATCGTGGCTTCTTCTTGGTGGACCTGCACGAATGTGTCTGTTTGTTTACCGATGTGTCCCAAGTGCCTAAACTTGCAGTAGGTGCTCAGGAAGTATCTGTGGAGTGTGTGTCTAATGAGGGCCAAGTGCAAGCCAGGGCATTCATCTTAGAGGCTGTCCCACCCCATTGCAACACTCCCTCAGTTGGGGTTTGTAAGTCGGGAAAGTGAAGGCCTTTCCTCACAGCCTGGTTCTCCTGACAAGTTAAGTGGCTGAATGCTAACTAAAATGATGAGATCCCAGGATCCATCTGAACCATCATTGCCAATATTTTGCAGAGTCATTTAGAATGTTGCAAAGTAACTTTTACGAACAGATGGTCCTACAATCCTTACTCCAACCTTGTGAAGTAAATCATTCTGTATTTTAAATCTGGTAAAAACAAACACAGAGAGGTTCATTGAGTTGCCCAAGATCACACCACAGAGCCAGGCTGCAAATGAGACATTTGTGTCTCAGGCCCATGCACTTCCGACTGTACCACACGGCCCACACAGAATAGAAGAGGGAGAGTCGGTGACTTCCGGAGGATCTGTCAAGGATGATGCAGGCTTACCATCAAGATACAGGCAAGCCTGGGGGACCAGCCTAGGGATAGGCCCATGCTGCACAGCTCAGGGTAAGGGAGTCGGGGGAGCTGACAGTGCTCCCTGGAGTTCTGAGACATGGAGGTTCTAAGCAAGAAAATGTTTCCTTGGTCTCAAGGGGTATAGAGAAGACTTAGCTAAATAAGAGTGAAAACAGAAAGGAGGCACAAAGGAAATTCAGACTTGTAATCCAGCCTGGGAAGACAAGGCTGGACATTGGACAGAGGCCTCTAGAATTGAAAGTTCGCCAAAAAGCCCTCCCCCACCCCCGAAGGAACTGAAGTGAGTTCTCTCCAGTCCCACTAACGGGGGAGTTCCCTTCATGCCTGCCATAATGAGGACTTTCTGCACTCGGAGGAGGGGAGCAGAAACCGTATAGCAAACTATGGGTGCTTTACTACTGGGGGGAAGAGGGGAGACAGGACGGAGGGGAGAAAGACCAGAGCCCCCCTCAAGCGTGCAGCATCAGTGTCCCAATAAGCGACCAGCCAGGGGTTCAATCCCTGAACTGCTCTGGTGAGGAGCTGTGCTCACGGTCAGCAGTGGGACAAACCTCTGGGCCACAGAGTGAATGAGGCCATCTCTACTTGAAGCCTGGAGCAGAAACTACCAGCCTCTCCTCCTGCTCATCCGGGCCAGGTCCCCAACCCCTGAGGCCTGTGCGTGCTTCCGGTTAGCTCCACAGTCCCAGAGCCTGCCGACCTGCCTGCTGCAGCACGGTGGTGGGGCACGAGTGGGGCACAGGCACGTTCATGGTTGAAGCTCTCTTAGCGCCTGGGCAAGGGCTGGCCTCTGGCTGCAAGCTGCCACCCCCATTAGTCTAAGGTGCCTACCAATGTTAGCATTCCCTGTGCACCATGATGCTGGAAGGAAGGGATGGAGGGAAAAAGTGAGGGCACTCTGAAACTCTGGTTGAATCATCTCCTTCCTCACCCACCACTAGAAGCCCCAACCTTCCAATCATTCATTCATTCATTCATTCATTCATATATTCATTCAACTAAAATATATTGGGTACCTACCACGTGTCAAGTACATGCCAGCATGTCAGCTGTAAACTCTTCTGCCAGGAGAGGGGCATCCTCTGTCACTAAGAAGCTATGTAACTGTGGGCCTTGGGTCTCCATCCATAAACTAGGGGGCTGAACAGAAGCTGTCCAAGCTGTTGACTGCCATTCTCCACAGCAGTGGGAAATTTTATGGACCAGCAGTACTCTTTTCACTGCACCCCATGCTCCCCTCCCCTTTCCTTGAGCATTGTCCCAGAGCGAGGGCACACAAAACACCCTGGAGCCTCTCCCTGCCTGTGGGGTACAGCAGGCTTGTGTCCTTCAGGCTCTGGGAGGACCTCAAATTTGCCTACTGAATGGTTGAGGGTTCAAGGATACCCTCCCTCCTCTCTATAAATATTTGCCAGGTTGAGGGGAAAGAGGGATACCTCTGAAAGGGTCAATGGTGGTGCAGGGCTGCCCTGGCAACAATCAAATAGATGAGTGCCTAGGGACAAGGGGGATAGTGACAGCCCAGTGGATGCCACCTGGGCAGTTGTGTCAGGGCCAGATGGGCTGGCCCTCCCCACACCCACATCCCTCAGTTCCATATAACATATCAGGAGCCTGGGATGCCTAACATGAGGGGCTTACTAAAATCCAATGCACCTGGGGTCTAGGGCAGGAGAGGGTGACTGGCACACTTACAGTATTCCTGCCACGGGAGGGACTGGCTCATCTTCTAAGGCTGTGGGTAGGATGAGGCCCCATAAGGCCTGCCTAAAAAGAGCTGAAGAGTGGACCGTGCCAGAAAATGCATTGCAGGGTGAGACTCATCAGCCAGCCAGCTCACTGGAGAGTTCCCTCTGAGGCAGCCAAAGCCTGAGGGACTTTGGCCTGGGTTCTATGCACAGGCTCCTCTCAACCAACCCCCAACATTCCTCACCTTAGGCCTCCCCATTCTCACCAGGCCTCACTCCTCCAGGCTCACCCCTGTCTTGGAAGCCCCAGTGCCAACCTCTCTACCAGCAATAGCCACGCCTGCCAATAGCCTGTCAATTCAGCAGCGCAGGGTTCCCATCAGTGCCATGACCCAGCGACCCCATCTCATCCCAGTGATGAGTCTCATTTTCCGGATGTCCCCACTCTTGTGCTCTTCCTTTCACCAACCTCAACTACCCCTCACCACCCCAGCCCTACTTTTGTCCAGAGGGCAAGGGGGGGAAACCACGTCCTGTCTGTGGAGCCCAGCTGAGCCACCTCGGGCTTCCCCATCCCTCTGTTGACCTTACTGTATAGTTCTAACTACCTAACAACTGCTGTGTAATTACACCCCCTCCAAGCGCCCGCCCAGCAGCTCCTAAGGAATTATGCACCACTTAGGGGAAAGCGTTGCTAATAGAAAACATAGATGAACAAGGGCTATTGCAGGCACCGCGCTTCTTTCCCTTAATTTACAACAAATCTCTATTTATTGAGCCAGTAACATATTTGAACACTGACTCATAAGAGACCCTTCTCGCAGACACCATATATCTGGCAAATAACTCCCCTTCCACTGAGGTGTGTGCGGAATTCAGCCCAGGCAATTTGCAGGGCTGTGCGTGTAGCTGAGAGCAGAGACTGCACAGCGGTGGGGGGTCGGGGGTGGCTGTCCTCTGCAGGCCCCGCCCCTGCAGCATGGCCTCTAAACCCCACCCCCAGGAAGGCCCACTGTCCTCCGCTGGCGGAGGTGCAAAGGGAGCAGCTTACATTCCTATGGGGCCATCTCCCTGCTGATACTCCATCCCTGCTCTCTCATTCATTCCTCAGCTCCGCAAAGGAAGACAGGCAGGTGTGATCATGTCCATTTTACAGATGGGGAAACAGGCCCAGGAAGCAGAAAGAGAGAGTGGCTCAAGGTCACATAGCATTTTGTTCATCATTGTTCCGGACCCCAGGAGGACATAAACATTTCCTTTACTTTGACAGAGCAGGGACAAGAGACGGTAAGAACTGCCTCCCTCCCACTCCCTGCAGCTGGCAGGAGATGTAGCAGTGTGTGATGGCCGATTAAGGGCAAGAACTTGCTATTAACAGTGAAGATGGGCAACAAAAGACATCTGATTGGCATTAAAGTGGGTTATGACAGATACACTTAGGAAGCAGTTTCTCTTCCCAGTCTATCGCCTTCAAAGCTCTTGAAAGACAGCTGTAATTCAACCTCATTACTAGGGTAGGAGGACACCTCTTTCCCCAAAACCACCGTCTACACACACGCACACACTCACACACACACACACACACACACACACACACACACCTACACATATGCATATACATAAAGACACGCATACACACGCATGCGTGCATATACATGTATATACATACACACACATACATACACACGTACATAAATACATTGCTCTCCAGAGGAGAAAAAAAAGGCTCCCAGGGTTGCCCCATGTTTAAGTATATGACTATAGGAGCTGCACTGAGGACCAAGGAGATGTCTTTTCCCAGGTGTACCCCAAAGCCAACCCCAGGCACCCCAAAACCACAGCACACCAAGGAGGCAGCACAATGAAACAGAAAGAGTAGGAAACTGAATGCAAATGTCGCTTGCTAACTTCATTACCTGGCTGTTATTTAAGCCCTCTGAGCTCTGGTTTCTTCAACTCTAAAATGGAAATTACACTGATCATACAGATTGCTTTTTGAGGATCAGGTGAAACATTCGACATTTAGCAGAGTGCCTGGCATACTGTTGGTGCTTAATAATTGCTCAACAGCTTCTCTTTCCTCTTTCCTCTCCCTTCCTTGATAAAACATAATAGCTCATTATCTCCAGAAAGTTTTCCCCTAAGGCCAAGCTCTGCAGACAGAGACCCTAATATGCCGAGTGAGGATGCATGTAGGAGTGACTTCCTAAGGAAGTGCTCCCAGGAGGAGCCTATAAGGAAGACAGAAACAGCGGAGCTTCAAGTCAAGACCCAGAAAGGTTATCTCAGCAGAACTCTAGGGATCAGTTACACAACTGAGATGTCCTGAAGGTGAGGCCAGGGACTGGGCTTTATACTCCTCCTCCTCCCCCCAGCCCCTCACCCTCCAGTCATGGACAAAGCACTGGGGGTGAGAGGGATGGTTCCCTGACACTTTGGGTAGCTCCCAGACCCCCAGGGCTATCCTTCTCAAGGGCAAAAGCTCACCTGAGCCGGGAAGGGACTCACAGAAGCATTCACAGAAAGGGGATCCAAGGGAACGGAACCCCAGCTCCTAGTCAGTTCCAACCTGCCAAATGCTGGGAGACCTGTGTTACTGAGCACACCAGGATAAGCCAGAGTGATTCCTCATATTCAGAGGGGAACTTGTCAAATGCTGATAAAACATGGACACAGATACTCTAATCCTCTCCCTGTGGCTTTTACATGATGCAGGCAGGCCAGATAGCATTACTTTCCTTTAAGAAGAAATTGAGGGCTGCAGAGGTGGGATGCATCACCGCAGGTCACAAAGCTAATTAACAGCCATCTACATCCACATTCCTGACTCCCAGTGCCAGCCTCCTTCCAAAAATAGAGTAGTGTTCAAATGCACACATGCATACAGACCATATGTTGAGATTTTGGTCGTTTTTCAGATGTGAGATGCAGGTCGATAATACGGAGATGCAAAGGACAGAAACCAGAGTAGTCAAGGGCCCTACCCTCCAGGACGTGCAACTGGGTAACAAACTCCTTTGTGAGATGGAAGTCATCCTGGGCAGAGCTAACATGTACCTGGGACTGCACTTGTCAGTTTGAATTTTCCCATTTCTTTGCTCTCCTGCAAATGTGAGGAGCTTGGTGGGAAGGGCAGGTAGGTAGTGTTTGCTGAGCGTCCTGGTCTGTGTACAGGCTCTGCAGAATTCATCTCTCAGTCATCACCACCTTGGCCATCAGCTCTTCAAAGGGGGAGCTGGCTGTTCGCTCACTGCTATGTCCCCAGAGTGCCTTGGCACATATAGGCACTCCACCAATGTTCGTTGAAAGAATAAATGATCACATAAAACTTGGGAGTTAGGCTCTGTTGTGGGGGCCTCGGAAAACAGGGGGGCTTATGTCAGCAAGTGTGAGAGGTAAATACGGGGTCAATGAGAAAGAGGAGACCCTAAGAGACTGAGAGAAGGACACAAAGGAAAATAGAAATGTTCCAAAGACATCCTTGGCTGCCCCCAAATTGCCCCTGTGGTCAGCAGCTCCCTCCAAATATCTTTCATCACCTGCCTGTCCACTTGTTTACCTCAGAACCCTCTGGGCCCAGGTAAATATGAAGACTTTCCTAACAGCTCCAGTCTCTGTGGAGCTTTTCCAGACTTCTCTCCCTGACCACCCCCACCTTCTGCTTCCCATAGCTGAATAGGTGAACATCGCCAAACCCCATCCACTGTGGGGTCCCTGGAGAGCCTACACCAGAGCCGTGTCGGCCTGAACCTTCCCCTACTCATGCTCTGGAATCTTGGAGAACAGGCTGCTCCTTACTCAGCCAAGAAAGAGTGAAGGAGTGGCAGGAAATGGGTCCTGAACTCCTGCAAAATCTAAAGAAAAACAGTGTAGGGAGGACAAATGTCTGTTTCCAGATGGAGCTGAAGGTTTGACACGTTGTTTATTCTCTCTGGGTTCTGAGCGAACAAAACCACACTAAGAAAAGACCCGTGAGAGGTGGTGGATGGGGGTAGGCTGGACCTCCCTGCCTGCATTCCACTGTCAACCCTGGGGACTGCAGGCCCATCAGCCCTGGGAGCCTCCACTTTTGGTCTCCCTGTTACCCTTTCTTTGCTCTGACAATGCCAACTAAACTGCCTGGTGCTGCCAAGGTAGAAAGTCCAGCAAAAGCTGCTCTGTCCTTTAGGGCATGGAGCCAAGAGATGCTCCCTCAGGAGGGTTTCCCTGGATCCCAAATGTTTGCAGCAGAGAGGTCCCAGTGCAGGGCAGGTGTCAGGCGGGAATACTACTTCCATCCAGGAAGGGCTCTGGAGATGGCCTGGAGCAGCACCCTCCCCCCTTTCCCTGGGGTGTACA
The DNA here is from genome assembly GCA_033961575.1 of Aselliscus stoliczkanus. Taxonomy (NCBI): domain Eukaryota; kingdom Metazoa; phylum Chordata; class Mammalia; order Chiroptera; family Hipposideridae; genus Aselliscus; species Aselliscus stoliczkanus. Next base: position 17,718,110 of record CM066735.1, read on the forward strand.
CCGAGGCTACAGAGGAGAAGGGGCAGCCCCCTTCTCACAGCTCCTTCTGCCTCCTACCGGAGGCCCAGCTGGGTACCAGGTGACAGGCAGGTGGAATGCAGACAGGGCAGGGGGCTGGGGAGATGCAGGTACTGCGCTTGCCCACACCTCCCCACTGAAACCTACCACAGCCAGGGATGGAAGATCTCATCTGTGGTTCACAGTTCTTCATTATCTGTAGCTAATCAAAACCCCCAAGCCTTCCCAAGGCATGCTTTCATGACTCCTTGGGGACTTCTCAGAGAAAAAAGGAAAGAAATAGACCTTTTCTTCCCGATTCCAGGAAGAAGAAAAAAAAAAAGCTGGAAAAGAGTAGCCAGGAGATGGTGAGGCAGAGGGCCAGGGAGGACAACTGCTGTCCTTGTGGACAGCTGGCCTCCATGTTCAAAGCACAGCTCTCAGTGTCTTGTCCCTTTGGCTGTGGGTGCACAGAGAGCCCTAGCTGGGAAGCTCTCAGCCAGAGCCCCCAGGTATTCCTGGCAGCATTCTCAGCAGGAGAGGGATGGAAGCAGCCAATGTTTGGCATGGGTTCTCCACAAATGTCTCCCTAACTTCCAGATAACATCTCAGAGACAGCCTCAAAACTGTCACCTGAAAACCAAGAACATGACCCCATTTCCCCAGCTTCTGTACCTCCCACATTCTCGTTATTTGGGTTACTCCTTGCTGCTCCCCCATAAAGATTAAAAAGAAAAAGGCTCCCCTTAAAAAGAAAAAGGCAGGGCCGGCCAAGTGGCGCGGTGATTAAGCGCTGGCTTGGGAAGCCAGCGGCCCTGGTTCGGTCCCACATGTGAGGGCCAGTGACACTGCCCTCAAAAAAAAAGGGGGGGGGCTTAAGGGCCTAGCTCCAGGGTGAGCAAGATGAGGACGCAGCAGAGATGACACACAGCCTGTGCGGACAGGGAGGAAAGCTTCAGAGAGAAAGGGGAGATGGCCTGGGGCCAAGAAACCCCCTAGAGTGACCCCAAGCCCACTTCTCAAAGCTAGGGTCTCCTTCTGCATTATCACCTTTTCAGAAGTGGAGGAAGTGTTTCCTGGAGAAAGACAAAAGACCAGAGGGAATTTCTTTTAAGCATCTTCCATCAGTTTTTCTTCATGAACAAGGTTTGAGGGTGGGAGAAGGGGTATCTCTGGGTGGGTAGACAGAGAATTCTATCAGCTCTCAGAATTTCCTGGGGAGCAGGGCAGGGCAATGGATAGTTATAAAAAGTATGTTCAAGAGTATAACAGAGAGAGATCCAAGCTGGTGGAGTACGTAGACACTGTGCCTGCTTCCTTCCATGAACACATTAAAATTACAACTAAATTATAGAACAATCAACCTGGAGAACCATCTGAAGTCTGGCTGAACAGAAGTTTTATAACTAAGGGTATAAATAAGAAACCATGATGAGACTGGCAGGAGGACTGGAGACACAAAACAAACCCCAAACCTCTGTGTGGCAGTTGAGAATCAGGGTGGACATCTCAGCCACGGAGGTTCCCCTTGAAGGAGTGAGATTCCCTAGCCCCACACCAGCCTCCCCAGCCCAGAGTACTGGTGCCAGGAAGATGAGACCCCACAACATCTGGCTGTGAAAAACAGTGGGGATTCCAACCATCCAGATAGGATAGAAGGTGGCAGGAAACCCAAATGTCGTCTTAAACGGCCCATACACAGACTCTCTCACTCACAGGCACTCACCTTGGGCTCTGGTGGAAGGACAGTAACTTGAGGAGCTTCATAGGCATGGGGGGTAAGGGGCAGGCAGACAGAGGTGTGTAGCTTTGAAGTAAGGGCTGGAGGACAGTTGCCATTTTCCCTGTGTGGAATACTTCTCCTATGAGACAGCAGGCGGTTGCCATCTTTCCTGTGTTGAGGCTGCCCCCACACGCCAAATCTAAATCTGATTGGTCTGGTGAGCTCCATTGCTCTGCCCTGCTGACTCACTGGGACCCTGCCCCACCCAACTCACCCACCACTGGAGGCACTTTCTCTGTGAGCAGTCAGCCCTTCCAGCATTGCACTCTTTCTTGAAAAACTATCTGAGTCTGTGGACCCCAGAGGCAACCGGCCTCTGTGTGCTCTGAGGTTTTTGCTGAGAAGCTCCAGGCTCAGCACTGGCACCAAACCAGAATCTACATTAATCTAATGACCACAACTCTTCCCACTCTAGTGACTCCTTTAGACCCTGCTTCACCCAACCTATGTACCACATGAGATTTTTTCAGGGGCAGAACCTTAACGGAGCCATCAGGTGGCAGCAGGCCTCAGGGTGTCCTGGCTTTTTGTGGAGCTACCCCAGGCCTGGTACTGGTGGCAGCCATCCTCTCCCACCCACCTCCAGGATTAGCACAGGCATCAAACAACCATGGATCATTTTATAGCTCTTACCAGGTCACAGGCAGTAGGTGACTTGGGCCTGCACTGGAGCCCCTTGCAGGAGGCCCCAAAACCAACAAACTTGGGAATTGGCTTCAGACCACACCAGAGCACCACCCAATTAGCCCCATAAGTGGCATACCCAAAAGGTGAACTCAACAGGCACCAGAGCTCACTGCAGGGAATTTTTTTTTTTTTAGCTGAGCCATCCTGCCATCTGTTGGCAGCTCAACAGCAACTCAGCTCGAGCTAGCATCGAACCACCATTTCTCAGAGCTCAACTCGCACTCTTGAGCGAGCTCTTAACCAATTGAGCCACTCGACCGGCCCCACTGCAGGGAATTCTACTCCATGTGGTAAGCCCTACACACAGGAGCCCATAAACTACCGACATGGCCAAAACCCACAGCCAATCAGCCTATGGGTCAATCCCACCTAATGATGTGCCAATAGCAATCAAGACTCAACTATAACAGAAGGGCATACACAACCCACCCAAGGGACACTCTAGGTGACCAGGGAGACTGCCAGGACCTCACAAGGCACCTACTACATAAGGCTACCCTGCCAAGACTAGGAGACATAGCAGATCCATCTAATACATAGAAACAAACAGAGAGGCAGCAAAATGAGGAAATAAAGAAATATGTTCCAAATGAAAGAACAGGAAAAAAATCCAGGGATAGAACTAAACAAAAGGAAGGCATGCAACCCACCAGATACAGAGTTCAAAACAAAGATTTTATAATCTTTATGGAGCATCCTTATGGATGCTCAAGGCACTTAGTGAAAACTTCAACGAAGACATAATAAGCATGAAAAAGGACATAGAAACCATGACAAAGAACAAGTCAGAAATGAAGAATACAATAACTGAAATGAAGAATGCACTAGAAGGAATCACCAGCAGACTAGATGAAGCAGAGGTTCGAATCAGGGATTTAGAAAACAAGATAGCAGAAAACCCCCAATCAGAACAGCAAAAAGGAAAAACAATTCAAAAGAGAAGAGGACAGTTTAAGAGATCTCTGGGACAACATCATGTGTCACAACATTCACATCGTAGGTGTACCAGAAGGAGAAAAGAGAGAGCAAGGGACTGAGAACATATCTGAAGAAATAATGTTGAAAACTTTCCTAACCTGGCAAAGGAAATAGATACACAAGTCCAAGAAGTGCAGAGTCCCAAGCAAGATGAACCCAAACAGGCCCACACCAAGACACATTGTAAGTAAAATGGCAAAGGTTAAAGACAAAGAGAGAATCCAAAAAGCAGCAAGAGAAAGGCAACTAGTAACTTACAAGGAGACTCCCATAAGATTATCAGCTGATTTCTCAACAGAAACTTTGTAGGACAGAAGGGACTGGCACACAATATTCAATGTGATGAAATCAATGTGATGAAAAGCAAGGACCTACAACCAAGATTACTCTACCCGGCAAAGTTATCATTTAGAATTGAAGGATGGATAAAGAGCTTTTCAGACAAGAAAAAGTTAAAGGAGCTCATCACCACCAAACTAGTGTTACAAGGAATGTTATAGGGGCTTCTTTAAGATGGAAAAAATTTAAAAATATGAATAATAAAATGGCAATAAATACATATCTATCAATAATTACTTTCAATATAAATGGATTAAATGTTCAACTCAAAAGACATAGGAGGGCTGAATGGATAAGAAAACAAAATCCTTATATGTGCTGCCTACAAGAAACTCACTTCAGATGGAAAGACACGCATAGATGGGAAGTAAAGGGATGGAAACAGTTATTCATGAAATAGGGAACAAAAAAAAAACTGCAGTAGCAATACTTATACCAGACAAAGTAGACTTTAAAACAAAGGCTAAAACAAGAAACAAAGAAGGACCCAGTAATCCCACTTCTAGGTATTTATCTGAAGAAACCCAAAACGCTACTTTGAGAGAATCTGTGCATCCATATATTCACTGTAGCATTTACAATTGCCAAGATGTGGAGGCAGCCTGGGTGTCCATCGATGGAAGAATAGATAAATAGGAGGTGGTACATAAATACAACGGCATATTGCTCAGCTATGGAAGGGAATGGGTTCTTGCCATCTGCAGTGGCATGGATGGACCTGGAGGGTATTTTGCTGAGTGAAGGAAGTCAGACAGAGAAAGACAGACACAATGTGATTTTGCTTCTATGTGAAATCTAAAGAACAAAACGAACAAACAAAACAGAAACAGACACATAGATACAGAGAACATTTTGATGGTTGCCAGATTGGGGGCGGGGGCTGAGGATGTGGTTGAAAAAAGGGGAAGGGATTAAGAAGTACAAACTGGTAGTTACAAAATAGTCATGGGGATTAAAGTAAGACATATGTAATATTGTCAATGATATGGTAGTAACTGCATAATGCCAGGTGGGTACTAGACTAGTCAGGAGGATCACATCATAAATTATATAAATGTCTAACCACTATGCTGTACACCTGAAATTAATATACAATGATAACGAATGTCAAAAAATAAAATAAAATAAAAAGAGTATAACAATTTCGTTCTTAAAAACAAAACTAAGTCTATGTCATTTTCATAATGCAAATTGTGAAAAATAAAACCCAGCATGCTTCTGATGGCTGGAGAGAGGCATTAAACCATGCAGTGATTCCAGAGACCCCTGGAAGGAGTGAGATTTCCATGCCCATCCTTTGGACCTGGGTTTTCAGGACCTGGGTCGTGACCCTGCGCCAGGACCTTCACAGCGTTGATCTCCTATGATGGGCTCCTTGTGGCCAAGGTCCGGCTTCAGCACTTTCCCATACATTCCCCTCCCCAGATAACCCTGCCTCATGGAAAGGCACGCATTCCTGGGGCCCAGCTCAGATAAGGGCCTGAGATCTGGACTAATTTTTTTTTTTTTTTGAGGGCAGTGTCACTGGCCCTCTTATGTGGGACCCAACCGGGGCCGCTGGCTTCCCAAGCCAGGGCTTAACCACCGCACCACTCGGCCGGCCCTTGACTAATTTTAACAAGTAGCCCAAGTGATTCTTATGATCAGGATGGGTTAGGACATACTGACTTCCAGACGAATCAGTAAATACATCAGTATTCCTCAAAAGCTAAATAAAAAAGATATATACCCAGAGAAGCCTAGCTCAGTGCCTCCCCTACTCTCCACAACACGTTACACTTTGATCCATAACACTGTGTTGTCTCTCTTTCCAAGGTTTCTTTATGCGAATATAAGCACCATTGAATATATATCTTCTTATTTTTTTCTCATCTTTTCATACAAGACATGATAGTATATACATGATCTGTACCTAGCTTTCTTCACTTAAGAGAAGTATCCTGGAGATCTCTATATATTCGTACATGTGGATTTTCCTCTTTCTGTCTCACCATGCAAAGTTTCCACTAGGGTGAGGTACCTCATTTATTCATCCGGTCCCCCGTTCCAGATACAGCGTTGTGTGCTGTCTTTTGCTGCCACAAACAACACCATAATGACTGACTGCATATGTGATTTCAAACTTGTGCGGGTGTGTCTGCAGGACAGATTTCCAGAAGTGGGCTTGCTGGTGGAAGGTATGCACCCTTTGATGTTGGTTTCCATACACTTATTCCACCTCACACTCTGCCAGCAATGGTAGAGCCTGCGTGCTTCCCCACAACTCTGCCAGCACTGGGTTTTGTCAAGAGCATGGATTTTTGCCAAATCTGAGCAGTGAGAAATGGTGTCTCTCAGTGTCATTTTAATTTGCATCTCTCACTACGAACGAGTTGCTGGTCTACTTAAAAGGGTGAAACAATTTGCGTTTCTTTTTTGTGAACTCAATGTTCATGTCCCTTGTCCATTTTTATCCTGGGTTATGGATCTTCTTGATTTCGAGTTCTTTTTACATTAGAAGGGTCAGCTCTATGTGATATGCATTGCAGATCCTTTCTTTCCTCAGATTTTCATGTGCCTTTTGGTTCTGCTTGTGCATACACTTCTTATATTTTTATATAGTCAAATTTATTCATCTTTTCTTTGACTCTTAGAATTTGAATCATAGAGAGGCCACCCCTATCCAAGGTGATCCTCATGTTTCCTTATAACACTTTTGTGTTTGTTTTTTTGTTTGTTTGTTTTTTAATTTATTTTAATTAGCTTCAGGTTATACTTTTAATTAGCAATAGTTATACTTTTTACCCCTCAAAGTGACAACTCCCCTTCCCCAATTCTCCCCCCTTCCTCCGATCCCCCATATCATAATATCTATTACACTTCCTCTGACTCCCTTCCACAGTATAATCCACATCCCGTGGCTATCTATATATTCAATTACTGTTGGCATACAATATTATACAACATCAATTTCAGGTATACAGTACAGTGATCAAGCCTCTACTCCATCCATGAAGTGGTCTCCCTAACAAGACATGTGACCATCTGACACCCCACAAAATTTTTACAATTGTGTTTGTTTTTAATATTTAAGTCTTTGTTCTGCTTGGGAGATTTTCCAAATACCTGATATGAAATACAGAGCCAAATGTGTCTTTTCCCAAAAAATTGGGCTGTTGTCCCAATATCCTTTATTTAAAATTCATCTTTACCATATTGATTTGAGATGCCACCTGTACCATTTACTTTGTTATATATATTCTGTGCTTACGTTGCAATAGTGTTGTTCCATTGGCCCATTTACCTATTCCAGTGACACACTGTTTTAATTAGTGAGATTGTATGTATAGTGTTTTCAAACTGTCTGGTAGGACTAGTCTCCCCTCATTGCCCTTCCTTTTTTTTTTTTTTTTTTTAGTTATTTCTCAGGGTTTTTTGTTTCTTACTTGTTTATTTTTCCATATAAACTTTAAAATATGGGCTTAGTACCAGGGGCAAAACAATACCCATTGGTATATAATTAGGATTGTATTAAATGTATAAATTAACCTAGAGAGCACTGACCTTTCATAATATCGAATCCAAGAACCCCGTGGGGCTCGGGGGTTGGGAGAGAGTGAGCTCCAGCTGCAGGATCCTGAAGTAGGAATATGATGGGGTAATTGCGTAGTGCCAGTTAAGTCTGAATTCACCATGTTCCCCCAGCCATTCCTGCTATGATAGTATTTGTGGCCAATGTTCACCTCAAAATTGTTCCTAGTCTCACTCCTATTATTTGAGATTGTATGAGAGGACATAAGGGGCATGGAGGAAGTTTGTTTAGCAAGACACACTAAACATGTGACCTCATTTCACAATCTCCTCAACATCCAGTTTTAGATTAGGATTGCTCAGTGTCACCGTGGGAAAGAGAACCAAGCAGAGGAAGACAAGTTACAAGTATAGTGGGTGCTGCCTGTGTGCTAAGACTGGGGAGGGAGTTCCATAAGGAGGTATAGATCCCCAAATGCTCCAGACTCAGAGTGTAGGTGGGTTAAGCAGCTTGCAACTACTTAATGTGGGAGGTGGAATCTTATGACACTGACCCAAAATGGGCATGCAAAATGGGCTTTAAATCTTCAAGGTTATCAAGAAAGCCATTTGTGAATAGCAGAGAGGGGCCTCAGCAAGTCGTTGAAATCCATGACATTTTCCCTTGTCTTTCCACTTAGAACCTTCCTTCTCTCCTTCCAGATGAGTCTTCCTTCAGACTTATGAGCCTCCTATTGGCATTGGTCCCACGGTAGTCCAGCCACTCCAAAGATGTCACCGCGCTCAGAGGTGCGAAGGCTCCCCTCTCTCTGTGTACTGGCACGTGCTATTCTTCCTGCTGGGATGCCTTTTTCCCCTTGGCTGCCTGGCATCTCTTGCCCATTCTTCCAGACACAGCTCAAGCACCCGCCGCAGTAATAAATCACCCTGACCATTTCCTGCGCGCCAACAATCGCTGACACTTCGCCATCCTCCTGGGGGCGCTCCAGCGCGGCGTGTTCTGTGTGTCCTCTGCGTGAGCACTTCCCCAGGCTACACCCACAGGGCATGCTGCAAAGAAGGGCTTCTCGTTAGACGCCGAGCTTCTCCGGGACAAGGACTTCACCTGAATTCCATGGACATGTAGAGAACATCCAATGTGTGTCTGTAAAAACTGGATGAGCTAACAAAGCCATAAGCAGGAGGCCAAGGGTTCAGATCCAGCCCTCCACCACCACCACTTACCACAGTGACCATGGACACTGTCCTAAACCTCCATTAGCCTCTGTGTCAATACTTATAAAATGGAGAGAGTAATAACACCTCCTCACAGGATTGTTAATAGGATTAAATAAGATACCACAGGTAAAATGCCTACAAGGCACTCAATGAATGTTAGTTACTCTCATGGCCACTAATGAGATTTTAGTTAATGAGGTTTGAAGCTTGAGCTATACATTTAACAAGAAGGTCCAGGGCTGGGCTGGGGCTCGCATTTCCTGTAGGAGAGCTCTTTCTACCACACTCTGCCCGTTCCAACAGACGTTTCTGCTCCAGCTGAGGCCAGAGCTTGGTGTGGCTGCCAATGGACCCACAGTGTCCGGGATTAAGTGTCCTTCGGAGCAGCTGCCTCAGTGACAGACAGCACACCACAAAGGTTCCGCATTGAAGTTAGTGCCCAGGTGAACTCAGCAGGGCAGAAGCACAATTACAGCACCATGGGCTTTCTGGAGAATCCATCAGAAATGCTTACTGCACAGCAAACCCCAACTTCACATAAGGTCCCATCGGAAAAGTGCTGACAAGGGCCTGGTTATGTAACTGAGACAGCAAATAATTAGCACAAATGCTCCCCAACAGCAGTGGAGGAGACACCCCACAAGGCCAAGTCGTTCTCCAGAAGGAGACCACAGAGAGCGCTGCCTACATTAGCCCAAGTATCAGAGAAAGGTTTTCCTCCCTAGATCAGACTTCACTGAAAGCCTCTGGAGAAGAGCCTGCTGACCTAAAGGAGTTAGGCCAAGGCATGGGGATCTTCTGCAGTGTGGGAGGCAGGTGCAAGTCTTTCTTCACTCCCTGGGAAGGTGTAGAGAGAGGGCTGGGGGGCAAGAGTTAATGGGCACCAGTCACCCACACACAGGAAGGGGTAGCCCATGTTGCTGACTGGGCAGGTGGGGATGTTTTAAGGCAGCTTCTCTTTGGGATCCCTCATGGTCAAAAACACACTAGATTCTGAGTAAATGGTGGTGAACGAATACATTGTCATGAATCTCAGACTCTGTGCCCACAGGGATTTCTAGAGGACCAGGAGAAGCAGGTCATCAGGGCAGAGGGGTCGGTGGCAAGCAGATCACCTCCCCCAGCAGGTGCCCACCTGCCTTCTTGAGTCAGCAGTACCCCCAGGTCTCTTTGTCCTGTGGGCCCAGAAAGCTGAGCCCGGCTCCGTCCAGGAAGAGATGTATTTTTTCCTAGCTAAGGGTTAACACCCAGCTCTCAGCAATGTGGAGTGAGTTACTACATAGATTATAAATCAGTGAGGGCTTCATAAAGAGCTGCTGAATAAACAGGCTACGCGTTAAAAGCCTTTAAATGTGGAATTAATTTTATATTGCGATTCGCATCTGGGAAGTTGCTAAATACCAATCATGCGTGTGTCCGGTTGCTACTCCGAATGGAGGCGTGTGCATGGACATGATACAGGCCCAGACGCAAACTTCACAGCCCTGACTCTCCACACGAGGCCCTCCCCATTATTATTACTGTTTTGGGCAATGCTGCCTGTCAGAGCTTTGCACTTTAAGCCCAGGCCCAGAGACAAGTCAAGACCTTCAAAATTAGCCTCCAGTCTCCCCCTGATGCCATCATCCTATGGAAGGATGGGCTCACCCATAGACCAGGCCCTCTCAGCGCCCACAGACTGGACTGACTGGGAATCAGGCTCTGACCTTCAGAGCAAGCTCAAGAGATGATGCCAATGGGTAGATATAACCCCGTGGCAGTGTCCCCACCAGGCACAGGGCAAAGAGCACTGGACCAGGGTTTCAGGTTGCAAGTCCTATCCCAGCTGGGCCACAGGCATCCTAAGGGAGCCCCTCCCATCACTGAATCTCTCTGGCCTTCAAGCTTACCAAGAGTCCAGATGAAAACACCTGCAGCCTGCTCCATGCACAAGGATGCAATGAAACTCTGGCTGTCAAATGGCACTTTGGAAACGTACACGGCTAATTACTGCAGCTCCTGGTAGTGTCCGAAGCCACGTGCTCAGAGGGCTGATGTCCTGGACCAGCTTCTCTGTCCCTTTGAGTGTCTCTGCTAACAGCGAAGGGGGAGCGACATGCCAGAGGGGAAAGTGTCCTTGCCTGATGTCAGGAGCCCAGGGTCCGGGCCAGCCTGGCCACTCAGCACTTCCCTAGACCCCGATTTCTCCCACTATAGAATGGGGTCAGACCACCTGACCTCAGAGGTCCCTCCCACATCTATGTGGAGTGCGTGAACCAGACTGATATTTGCCTGGACACTCCCTCCACTGGTGTTCAGAAGTTTATGCAGAGATTTACAGAGCCAGCATGCCCAGCATTGAGCCAGGTGGTCAAGTTTACACAAGAGGAGCATCAGGCAACATGCCTGGCCTCAAGGAGCTTAAAGTCAAGTTAGAACAGCAGAACACACACAGCACATCACATCACTCTGATGCAGACTTTCTTTCACACATCATAAACATTCTCTGAGCACTTACTATGGGCCAAGTACTCTGTTACACACTTTACTTGCGAGTATGTGGTCTTGTTTAATCTTCCACTATTCTATGAAGGAAATGTCATTACCTCCGTTTTTATAAATAAGACAACAGAAGGTCAGAGAGGCAAAGCAACATGCCCAAGTTCACACAGATGTTAAGTGACAGAGCCAGGAAGACACGTGTCCAGCTTTATACCCAAGTCTATGTTCTTGAGCACAAGGCACTCACTGGCTGGAGTTGGCAAAGAAGGCTTTGGGGAAGAGATAATTATTCCTTGGTTCATTTATTTATGTTTCTACCCCCATGCAATTCCAAAAAGCTTTAAAGTTGTGTTTATAATAAAAGGTGTGCAATAATTGTAAAAGATCGAAATATGAAAGATCAAGACTCATGGAGGAGAAAGGGAAGATGATTATATCTGACGCCTGAAAGAAAGGCTGCATTTAACCATTCATTCCGTCAGTCATCTCTCTATCGGAAGACCATTTAGTGAGTATCTTGCAAGTTCTAGACACGAGGTAGTCTGTGCTGGGTATACTGAGCACAACACACTCCCTGGCCTCAAGAAACTTAAAGCATGTGTGTGTGTGTATGCACGTGTGTTCGTGTGTGCGTGCGTGTGTGTATATATATGCATGTGTGCGCACGTGTGTGTGTGCGTGTGTGTGTGCACGTGTGTACACACGCATGTGCGCGCGCACGCTGAAAGAAAGGGAAGGAAACAGTCATCTGTGGGAGGAAAGCATGAGTGTCAGGAGCACTGAAGTGGGCCTCTTTCACAGACTGGGAGAGTCCGAGAAGCTTTTCGCGAAGAATGTGTAAGGAAGGTGGGGTAGTATAAGCATTTCAGTCATCATAGTTCTTAAGCATAAAATTTAATTGAGATTTCTGGCAACTCAAAGCAAAAACAGGGAAATACGATCTGTTCCATAGTGGTCTAACCTCAAGAAGACTTCATTTTTCCTGTACAAAAATCTAAGATTCTCTACATCCATATTTCAGGGACATTGTCTCCAAGAATGGGTTTTCAGACAGTGCAAAGCTTCATCAAGTGGCTGACTTACAGCAATCCCCCAAGAGAGCCTAAAGAAGATGCTAGAATGTCCCCAGTGCACACATTTATACAGGGAATCAAACTAGTGCAGCCTCCTATGTGGCTTTCCAATTCTCAAACTTGGTGCAGCAATTGAGCGAGAAGGATGTAGGCGTAGGCTGTGTGGAAATAAGGAAATGAGAAGGGAACATATTTTATTAAGAGCTCACTACGTCCCAGGTCCTGCACGTTAGCTCATTTAATACTCCTAACTCTTCGAAGTGAGTGTCACTTAACCCCCTAGTGGGTGACAGATTGCAACTTACAGAGGTTAAGTGGCTTCCCAAGGTCACATAGCCAGAGCTTATTCTTGAAGGACCTAGAAATTGAAAGGGCCCACCCTGAGGCAGCCCATCCACTTGAGGTGACCACCCACAGCTCTCAGCCAGCCCACTCATTGTAGATTGCCTGATCACCACACATTTGATGAAAGAGGAAACCGAGACAGACATGAGGCAAGTGACCTAGATCAGAACAGCGACCACAGCCTTGCTTTCCTGACTCCCAGGTGACAAAAACCTTGTCCCTCATGCCTTTTCCTCCAGGCCCAGCAAAAGACCCTTTTCATCCATGGAGCAGCTAGCTGAGAGCCTCCACAAACTCCTACTTATCCGTGGTGAGGATCTCGTTAGGACCCCCTCTGCCCTCTGCCTGCCTTCTGTCTCAAGGACATGACCATTTCAGTACAGCCCTGAGGGCCATGCACAGATTTCCCCAAAGGGGGAACATATCCTGGACCCCACCCAAGGAGAGGCAGGATCCAAAATCCCATCCATCTTTTATTATGAGGCCATGTCCACCGTGCACTGAGAAGCCCAGAAAAGTGAGATGGGAACTCTTTCCTCCATACCTCTCTATGGATGCCTCTCTCTTTCCATCCACTCTGTCTTTTGATTTCTCTCTGAGTTCAAGTGCAAATAGTTAAAGACATTTTTTAAAAGCCAAATGAGGGGCTTAACAAATGCTTCACTCGTTGCAAATTATCACAGGAGGAATGCCATCATGGGGGCCATTGAGGGACATGGCCCCTAGGCTGACAGGCTCTCAATCAGAGTCTGAGACAGGAAGGCAGGCAGACAGGCAGCAGGACGCACCTGCAGAGTGGGCTCCCCCGCACCCACTGCCAGGCCCAACTGTGGCCCTGTGGTTACCTGCAGTCACCTGAGACCACAAGCAGCTGGGTCGATGCAGGGCCAGGCCAAGGAGGCCATTTCTATGGTCATTTCTCAGTCCACCTCCGTTTGATTTGTTAGTCAGTCAGCTTTCCACAAAGGAAGTCAGGGTTTGGTTCAGAGAATTGTGAAGGCGTCAACAATTCCACCCCCTCTACATTCTGCCAACCAGAAACTTCGTGTGTGTGTGTGTGTGTGTGTGTGTGTGTGTGTGTGTGTACACCCTCTGGTATGCACACGCCCCTTAACCCCTCACTGCACACACAGGGCTCAGGGAAGAGAAATGTGTGTGGCTCTTGGCCATGACACCAGCTGATCTGATTGATCCGTAGCACTCCAGCAGGCAGCACCGTGTGCCACTGCCTCCGAGGCTCGCCCTTGCCCAGAGAGGAGAGCACTGTGTCCTCACACACTAGACATTTTTTTAAAATAGAAGACTGTGGGCCAGCCAAGTGAAGCGTTGTTTAAGAGCTGGCTTGGGGCGCCAGCACCCCGGGGTTCAGATCCCACATATGAAGGACACTGCCCTCTACCACTAAGATGGTGAACACCAGCTTGACATGGAGCTGGCCTCCCATGAGTAGCCAGTGACAGAGAAGGCTGCAGCCCCCGCTGCAGTGGGCTGCCATAGGCTACAGTGAGTGGCCGGCAGCCAGTGTGAGCAACTGGCAGCCAGAGTGAGCTGCCAATAACCGCAGTGAGCGACCATCCAGAGGTCGGCGACTGATCTGCCTCACCCGGGAAGAGCGCAATGACGATGCCAACATGGGCCAGTGAAGCAACATCCTCCACAACTAGACTGAAGAACAAAAGGACAGCAACTTGTCTGGTCCCTTTCCCCAGTTCCCCAACACTGTTCCCCTCCCCCAATTCCCCAATTTAAAAAAAAAAATCTTTGAAATAGAAGATTGTCAGTACACTTAGGACATTGAAGACCCAGGGCTTGCGGTTCCTGGTCCCTCCCTTCTATCTTTGTCTTTAGGTCGGCAGCTTGGGGACCCCTGACGGAAGGATGAGGAATTTTTGCCTCTGCCTCCTGGTCCTGGTCCCACCAGTGCCCCTCACTCTCCATCACCGATGGCGGGGTAGGATGAGCATAAGGACACTGCTCACTCAAATAGACTTTCCATGAAGCTCTGTCTGTGCACTGGGGCACAATGGAATCTTTTGATTTGATCGTCCTCCTGAGATTGTATCTATTTCCTCTCCATTTCAAGAGGCAGCTGTTGCTCTTGTTTATAATGGCCTGGTGATTTCTTTGTGTGTGTGTGTGTGTGTGTGTGTGTGTGTGTGTGTGTGTGTGTTTCATATCCCTGTGGCAATATTGTAGTTGTCTATTTATGCTGTTTAATCCCTTCCCCTTCCCCCCATCCCCACCCCACTCCCAACTAGCAACCCTCAGTTTTTCCTCTACATCTACGAGTCTGTTTACTTTGATCGTTCACTCAGCTCTTTAGACTCCACACACAAGTGAGATCACATGGTACCTGTCCTTCTCCGACTGACTTATTTCTCGCAACATAATAGTCTCTTCACAACATTATCAATTACATTCCCAGAACTGCCCCCGTATCCCTGCGGCAACATTGTAGTCCCACATACACTGTCCAAAACCTTCCCCCTCTCCATCTTCCCCACTCCCTCCCAGCCAGCAACCATCAGTTTTTCCTTTATATTTGCTTGATATGACTTCAATCTTCTTAAATTGTCTCTCTGGGTTAGAATGTTTACCCCTTTCTTTTGTTTAAAAAAGCCCTTTTAACATTTCTTACAATGCTGGCTTGGTGGTAATGAATTCCTTAAGTTTATTCTTTTCTGAGAAGCTCTTTATTTCTCCTTCAATTTTAAGTGATAGCCGTGCTGGGTAGAGCAATCTTGGTTGTAGGCCTTTATTTTGTGTCACTTTGAATATCTCATGCCACTCCCTTCTGGCCTGCAGAGTTTCTGTAGACAAGTCAGCTGTTAGTCTAACAGGAGTTCCTTTGTATGTAACCTGCTGTCTTTCTCTTGCAGCCTCTAGGATTCTGTCTCTGTCTTTAACCTTTGCCATTTTAACTATGATGTGTCTTGGTGTGGACCTGTTCGGGTTCAGCTTGTTTGGAACCCTCTGCACTTCCTGGGCATGTATGTTGATTTCCTTCACCAGAGTAGGGAAGTTTTCAGTCATTATTTTTTCAAATACATTTTTGACCCCTTGCTTCTTCTCTTCTCCTTCTGGTATCCCTATGATTCAACAGTGGTTGCGCTTCACCTTGTCCCATAGGGCTCTTAAACTATTTTCATTGTTTTTTATTCTTTGGTCTTTTTGCTGTGCCAACTGGGTAAGTTCTGCTATTTTATCTTCCAAATTGCTGATCCGCTCCTCTGCTTCATCTACTCTACTGGTGATTCCTTTGAATGTGTTCTTCATTTCAGTTATTGTATTCTTTAGTTCTAACAAGTTGTTTTTTATGGTTTCCCTATCCTTCTTTACGTCCTCGCTAAGTTCCTTAAACATTCTTATCATCAGTGTTCTAAACTCTGTCTCTGAAAGGTTGGATCCCTCTGTTTCATTTGGTTCCATTTCTGGAGGTTTCTTCTGATCTTTTACTTGTGACATGTTTCTTTGTTTCCCCATTCTGGCTGTCGCTCTGGGATTGCTTTGATGTATTAGATAGATCACCAGGAGAGCCCTGGCTGGATCACGCAGGCTCACAGCTCACGGCCCAACACTCCCAGGAAAACTCCCAGTCTCAGCCTGTCCCAATCAGCCACTTGCAGATCAGGCCGAGCAGCCCGACAACCAATCACCAGCCTGGCAACTCTGCAAGCGGAGTGCGGAGAGCAGGGACCAACCGAGGCAGCTTGCGCACTCCCGCCTCAGTGAGCAGCCTGTTGGAGCTGGATCACTCCCACTAGGCGTTTCCCTGGCAATGCAGCACAAGACGCGCAGAGGGTGGGGAGCCAGAGGGCACCCGCCCAGCATTTCCCTGGCAACGCAGTATAAGCCAGGCAGAGGGTGGGGATCTAAGGCCGAAGGCGCACACGCATGCACACACATACTTCAGCACCAATTCCACCAGACCAATGAGGTCTCGGACCTGATCCTTCGTGGGAGGGCCCAAGCCTGACAAAATGGCGTCCTCCCTACACCACTCGCGTGCAGGCTCCACACCAGGGGAACAACAGTCCAAAAACCTCCAGCCTTTGCACCAAAGGTGCTCAGTTCAGTCCGTCCCCGCAGGCTCCCGGCTCACACAGCCACTCCCTCCACCAGGAGCCAGGTAAGTGCTCACCGGCGAGCAAGCCCGGGCGCCGGCCCCACTGATTGTCCAGCCGCTCTTAGCCTCACCGAGCTGAGCAAAGAGAGTCCTCACTAATTTACTGCTGGCTATCTTAGAACTTCTCTTCCCAGCAAAGGAGCTTTGGGCTGGTGAGCTTGGTGTGCGGCCGGAGGGTCTCTCCCCTAACCGAAGAAGCCTCTCCACAGCTGGGACCTCCCTCACGGGGTTTGCCCTCTCTCGTCTCCGCCCATCCTACCAGACCCGACGTGGCCTCCTCTTTAAGTTCTTCGTTTAGTGGTTCTGTTCCTCCAGTGTTCCGGGGACCTCCAGAGTTGAATGCTGTATAATTTGCTTGTAATTTTGGTGTGATCCTGGGAGGCAGTTAGCACAGCATCTGTCTATTGCGCCATTTTTCTGGCCTGGTGATTTCTAACAAGCTCCTCGTCCCTCTGCTGATGGCCTTTCTCCATCACATACCTGAACAAGCAAGATTTGATTTCCCCCTTTCATTATTGGTTGCTCGGCTTAGTAAATAAGCCCCCTGCCTTCCCCCACCCATTCCTCCCTCTCTAGCTGAGGCCCCTCTATAACCCTTCCAAGCTCAGGCTCATGCCCTTGGTGGATTTTTCCTCACAAATGTCCTGGTTTATTGACCAGACACCTGGCCTCAGTGCAGAGCGTGTACTCTTGACGCAAATTCAGAAAGGCACCTGTGGACACCTGGTTTTTCATGCTGGAACATCATTTTTCTTAACTAGGAGGGTGAGGCGGGGTAAACCAGGACATGCAGTTATTTGGAGGGACAGGATGGAGACATCCAGATGACTGTCAGCTTGATTATACGATAAGCTTCCTGCAGAGGAACTCAACTGAACTCGCTCGAACAGATGTCCAAGTCTCCGTCCGCAATCCAGACGCTCTCCCCACAGGCTTCTCTTCCAATTCCTCCCATCAAATCCAACCAGGTCTGAATCTACCCAAAGATCCCTTTGTTCTACCCACCGGAAGAGAATTCACTAAGCAAATTAATTCTTTTAAATGAGACTGGGGGGATGTTTGTAGCCACCTAGGAGAAGCCAGCTTCCAGCGTAGAAGAAGGAGAATTGGCCTGGTGTTCTAGTCTCAGCCCTGCTGGTGAGGACAGGCCACACTCAGGGTCCCCATACTTGTTGCCAAACTCCAGCATGGACCTGCCTATGATGTAGGCTGTGGGTTGGCTTCAGCCATGAGGAAGGTGTCTGAGAACACAGCCTGGTCCTGATAACAGAGGGTGGAGTGAGGAGAGAGGAAGGGGAGGAGCAGCCCCAGACGTGGACATCAGAGGTCCTGCAGGAGACCTGAGGAGACCGCCCCGGGGAACACCCATCCTCCACTGGAAATCAATCACTCAACCAGTCAGTTATTCAGAGGAGTCCTCCTGCTCTCCAGCTGTTGTCACATTTCATGCTGAGGCCGTGGACTCCCCAGCCTACATGGAGTTGCCCAGGCTGAGCTGTCCCGCTATGCACAGGGAAGGTAGGCCTCGGCCTGCTCTCTACATGTGTCCTTTGCCCAGGCACACTGGGGGCAGTTGGTTGGGTTGTGTGAGGAAGTCCTGCCAGTGATGCTCCCCAAAAATGTGGCCCCATAGCGCCAGCTCAGCCCCATGCCCACTGCCCCTCCACTCCACCCTCCCCTCCCACACCTGGTACAGGGACGCAACCCCATGCAGGGATCCAGCAACGTGGTTGCTTACACAAATGCTCCTCAGACTACTTGGGCTCTTTCTAGGCTTGTCTTCTGCATGGCTGCCCTGGGCCAGACAGTGAGACACATGGGTTTGGGTGAGATTGCAGGGTTGCCAGAAAGCCATTACCATCACGTGGGATGACAGCACCCCTGCATCATTTCCAGTTGCCAATAAGGTCAAGTCTCCTCCATTCAAAAGAGAAGGTTATGTCAGCAGGCCCCAGGTATAAATGCTATGAACACCTTCCAGGAGGCAGGCATTTTAGTACAATACAGGTCCTCTGGGTCACGGTGGCCTCACTCACCCTGCTTTCCAACACAGTGAGAATTAAAAGTGATCTCAGGATGCCGGGGCTCCTGTAAAACAGGCCTTTCATCTTCCACTGAGGATAAAAGTGAAGGATGGCCTGGGCCAGAAGTGTCATCCCACAAGAATTTGTCTGGCTGGCCAGGCTGGACTCCGGGTTTTTTTAATGGAGGAGGGTGAGAGCTGCGGCCTTTATTTTAAATTGTCAAATTCCTGCCTATGGGGTGGGGGTGGGGGGCTAAGCAGGGGGAGGGCGGGGGGGGAGGGAGGGGGTGGAGGAGGGCCAGGCTACTGTGCAGACTCAGGAAAAGTCAAGGGGGAGGCTCCTGGAAGACTAGATCATGCTGGCCATGATAGCTGTGCAAACTCTTCCCGCAGAGACATTAGATGAGAATTAGTCACTCCTGGCCTGGGTGGTCCAAGTGTAGGAGGCGCCATGGCCTGCAGCTGCAGAGCAGCACCCAGGCCAAGGCAGGGCCTCCAGACTGCCCTCCCCCAGGGAGGGAGGCTGGGAGTGAATGGGTAAGTCACTGCTCCACATGGCCTGGGAGCTGTAGATTTTCCAGGAAACGCCACCTTGGGAGGGAATGGTACAGAGGGAGACGGGCACCACCATCAGCCATGGCTGCCGTCAGTTACTCTGTGCAAGACTCTTGGTGAAAAATCAGAGCAACCAAGCAGGGTGGCAGTGTTTATTGAGAGAGAGAGATGAATTCCGTCTCCTTCCAAGTCATTCTGTGCCGGGCTGGTGAGCTCAGAAATAGCTGGCA
The DNA here is from genome assembly GCA_033961575.1 of Aselliscus stoliczkanus. Lineage (NCBI taxonomy): Eukaryota > Metazoa > Chordata > Mammalia > Chiroptera > Hipposideridae > Aselliscus > Aselliscus stoliczkanus. Next base: position 17,737,455 of record CM066735.1, read on the forward strand.
GTCATAGAAATCACAGACTCCCACTGTGGAAAGGCACGTTGGAGAGCAGTGCCTCTGACCCTCCCCTTTTTAAATGAGAAGAGCGGGGAGGTGGGGGTGCAGCCAGGTGAAGTGACTTGCTGACAGCGACAGCCGCGCAGGGGCTCTCAGTGGCTTCTCCATGCACGCAGCCGCCCTTCTCCCCTCCCACCCCTTGCTTTCAGCCACAGGTCCTGCTCCAGCACGTATAAGTGTGTTCATGCAGACCAGGGAACCATGATGCCCCTCCTCAGGGCCAAGGCCCAGGATGGGCACAGCTGAATTTCAGCCCCATTCACCCTCCTGGCCGGAAACCCCTATGTACAACACACCTTCCCAATCATAACTGCAGCCTCCACACTCCAGACCATACTCGTGTGTAAGGCCCACAGGCTGCCTGGTTTCTCTCCTTGCACTGCAGGTCCAGTGTAGGGCCTTTCCTCCCAGCGTTCTCTTTCACCAACTCATCTGCAAATTCACCTCGCTTATCAGAGTGGCGACCTGCCCTCTCTCTTCCTCCAACCTAATGGTGACTTCAGCCCCATCACCCACCATCACTCCCGGCCACCAAAGCTCTGTGTCCAAAGTGCCTGGGATTGAGAGCTTGGTCTCAGAGATCATCTAGAGCAGGGGTGGCAAACTGCAGCCCAGGGGCCAAATCCAGCATGGGCCTGTTTTTGTAAATAGAGTATTATTAATACACAGCCAGACTCCATCATTTGCATATTGTCTATGACTGCTTTCAAGCTACAATGGCCAAGTTGATAGTCGCAACGAGGATGGCATAGTCCACAAAACTGATAATGCTTATTATTGTACATGGCCTTTTACAGAAAAAGGTTTGCCAATCCCTGACCTAAGCAACCTTTCTGAGGCTCAGAGAAGTTCAGTGACTTAGCTAATTGTCACTAGCTGACAGATGGCCACGCCAGAGTTTGAACCCAAGTCCCTGGACACCCTTCCCAGTATACCCCAGACTTCTTGCAGAGAGAAAATGGACTTGGACATATCATCACACTCTCTCAGCTCATTGCCCAATTTTTCCTGTAGGGAAATCACAAGAGAGAGATGGTTCTACTCAGAAAGCATCGAGGTGATGTAAGCTCATTCCCAAAAGCTGAGTTCGGGGGCCTGGGGCTCCCTCCCTGCAGAAAGTTCCAGAGAACCTGTGGTAGCCAAGCCGCTCTGCTCTCGCCTTGGCCTCACAAGGACCCACCCCAGCCTGCCTCCCGATGGTGCTGACATTTTCCTAACTGCCACCTCCCATCAGTGCTTCCTGTTCTGGCTTTGGAGCTGGTGCACTCATTCGCAGTGGCATGTCCTCACCTTCAGGGGAGGAGAGTGGGTGGCCAATCAAAGGGACTCCAGGGAGCATGACATTTGGATATTCTGCAGGCACTGTCCTCAGCGACTAGTAGGTCAAGTTGACTCCGATTTACAAATACAAGGAGGTTCCCTTTTGTCTCTCCCCACCCCTCCTGCCCTCTTAACTCTACTTGGCAATGCTTCCAAGAGCACAGTCCAGTGCCTGATGATAGTCATCTTCTTGTGTCTGTCACAGGGAATCCATGAACACATCTCAGGGTGCAGAGAGAAGCTCCGAAGATGGAACCCAGCACAGCTCCTCCCACTGCAGAGAGGTGGAGCCCTGGCCGGCCAGGCAGGGATGGAGAATCCATGCAGTCCCAGGGTAGCTTGCCCACAGAGCATGGCATGGTGTGCTTGGCACTTAGGTATCCCATTTAATGCCAACAGTGCTTCCATGAGGCAGGCACTGCCATCCCCATATACAGCTCAGACTGGATGTGGTCCCTCAGTTGGTCAGTGGCAGACTTGGAATTCAAACCCAGGTCTGCCTGCCCTCCCAAATGTATCCTCTTTCCTGGTCACCATGGTGCCCCAAAGGCAAGAGTAGTCCAGAGTTAAGCGAGCAGGCTCCCAGCTGGTCAATCTTCTTGGAGAGCTCATCTTCCAGCCAAAGCCATTTTCCAACACAGTCATCATCCATCGCAAGAACATCAGGATGACGAACCCTGAGGTGGAGTGCTTACCCCAACCCTCCCCTGCTCTGGGGCGGGGGCCATGTCTGGGGCAGCATTTCCTTGTATTTCTCTCTTCTGGAGAGACTTGATTTAATGAACTAGTTTATAGAACTCCCTTGCCACTTGCCCTGTAGGCTGCAGAGGGAGACGAAAGCGTAGCAGTAAAGCCCAGATTAACTGGACCCACGCACACACCAGGGGGAAGCCACAGGCCAGCACAGGGCAGGGTGCAAGGGGGCAGCTCCGTTCAGGGCAGCAGGCTGGCAGGGCAGTTAAAGCACAGACATACAAGCCAGCCTGCCTGTGTTTGCTACTGAGTGCTGCCACCTCCCCTCTGTATGGTCTTGGACAAGATGGTAACTTCAGCCTGCACTTCTGTCAATAGGAATACAGCGCCAACCTGACTGCATCCCAGGGGGAGGAAAGGAATTCATATTCACGCAATTTGGGACAGTGCCTGGCACAGGGTGAGGGCTATGTGAGCATCAGTTAAATCTTAAATACATATATTTTTAAATATCTGCATTTGATTTTGGCTTGGGGTTTCAGGAGTGCTACGAAAACCCTCCTAAAACGTCCAACCCCCTTTTTCTGCTCAGGAAGGTATGGCACGAAAATAACAAACAAACAAAAACGCTTCACTCTACAAGTAGAATATGGCAAGTAGTCTGCTGGTTAATTGATGGTCTGCACAGCCCTGATTTTGTAAACAGCACCTCTGTGAAGACTGTCCTTTCTATGTGCTCACTTGTTTTAACGTAGGAGATGTACAGTGAAGTGATGTGGCCGGGTTTTCAGAAAACACATCAGAACTTAGAAATTCAAAGCGGTCCCCTGGGCAGACTGGGCTCACTCCCATTGCTCAGAGAGGAGGCCCTGGGCAGGAAACCTCCCCAGTGTCACCTGTCCATCTGTGTGTGTGTCTCTCTCTGTCTTTCTTCTCTCCTCTCCCCTCCCCTCCCCACTGGACCTTGTTCAGAGTTGAGAAGGATCTTTATCATCATCTAATATAACTTTGTAGGTGAGGTAACCAAAGTTGAACAAGGTGACTAGAAACCAGCCACTAAGAACATTACCAACCCTATTTACCACTTTGAGCTCCAAACGACTGGCTTTTTCTAAAAACTTTAGTCCATTTTTAAAAGGCAAATATCTACCCCCACTGAGACTTAAAGAATGAGCAATAGGTCATGAACATATTTACTTGTATCATCACAGAGTACACCGCAGTTTATCCCCTTGGCATCCTGGCTGACTTAGAGGAAAGGCCTGTGTTAAACTCACTTTACAGATTAGAAATGGCTGGCAAAGAATTTCTGCAGGCAGCAGGCAATGTGGGGGCTTTGCCCTTATGTAAGTAAAGGAAAGTCTGTCTTACACAGGCATTTGGTGGTCGGTGGGATAGGGCTGGGACCTAAAGACAGGCAGGTGTGCACGCATGCACACACACACACACACACACACACGGACACAGACACCTTGGGCATGAAGTTAGGCCATTGAAGTTGGACCATTGGACCCTGGGACCCCAGGGGCCAGCAGTTCAACAGCACTGGAGAGGTTAACCAGGGCTCCCGGGTGGGCATCTCAGTGAGCAGGTGAGCCATGGGCAGGAGCTGGGCAGCAGGTAAGAGGCAGCCATCCTGGCAGGCCTGGAGCTGCCTGGTATCAGGACAGCCTGGTGGAGACAGCAGGGCCCAACTAGGGCCTGAGGACCCAGTCAGGGCTTATGTCGGGAAGGCCTTGAGGGAACTGGGCTGGGCTCAGGCCTGGGACACCTGTGTTGCCAAGCAGGTTATAAAGGCAGGAAGCTGAGAAAACCAGGCCTAGCTGGATGCCGAGTGCACTGAGCCCATCACCTGGCCTCCTTGGGTCTTCCATGGCCACAGGGATCCGCTGGGCCTTTAGATTGGTCTACATGGTCCTAGCAGCATTGAAAGAAGAGCGACAGGGGTAAGAGCCAGGTGGGAAGCTGATGTCTGGCTTCTTGGCTGAGCACAATCACTCCAGGCTGTAAGCTTTCCCCAGGGAGGGGAGAGCCATTCCTCTGTGGTTCGACTTGACAAGGCACTAGAGCATAGAAAACATTGGCCAGCACAGCCTTACAGACAATGCATGGCCCAGATCGGGAGTCCCCAAGGGGCTGGCAGCACAGGAAGCTCATCTCATAGACTTTGCTGTGGGGTAAATATATAGCGGGACTATACTGCATGTGGTGACTCTCCCCAGAAGAACTCCAAAATAGTTAAAGATCTCTCTCTAGCGGCCCCCACCATCCTTCTCCTAATTTCTTTCCTATTTCTGTCCCCTTATCTGTCCTCCCCCAAGCCCAATCTTAATGTCTAGGCCCAAAAGTCTTAATATCTCTAAGACTCAGTCAAACCGTTAAGCTAATTCACATTAAGATAGTAACATTTTATTCTTCCCAGTTTTATTGACACATTTTGAGAGGATCACAGAGAACAGGAATCATATCAGCCAAAGGAATAAATGCTTAATGGTAAAATTTCAGCTTTCTGGTGCCTGGATGGGGAGGCGTTTTAAGGCACAGTAAAGCTGCCCAGCATCCATTCCTCCTTCATCATAGCACCCCCGTTTCCTCTTGGGAAACTTCCTCTTCCCCATTATGCAATCCAAGGGCTTATTTCCCATTTGGGATGCCAGACATGATATATCCACACACCCAGGAATGGTAGGAAGTAGACACAGAGCCCGAGTTTGGCCAGCTGGACAATGGTTGGTGGTCGTTCATCACAGAGACAGCAGCGTGCTGGCCCTGTAGATCCTACTCTGTAGCCCTTCACATGTCCTTGGTGCTTACCTTAGCCTCCCCTGTCCTCCCACTTCCCACCAACACTGGGAGCTTTTCAGTTAGCCCGGCTTTGCTGTTTGCAAAAAACATGGATCCCAAAAGGCCTCCACAGTCAGGCCCCTGGTGGTTGACTCAATGTCCCTCCACACAGAGGCTGGAACACAGTACATCACAGTGACCACCACCCCGGACATGGTGACTGTGTGATCAGAAACAAGAGCCATTGGAGGGGGACCCAGGATCGAGAGACTAGAAAACGGCGTCCCATCTCCCCATGGTGACAGGGCGGGATCTTGTGCAGTCCTGAAGGCCACACGGACAGCGGGAAGATCCCTCGCCTGGCCGTCTTCCCCCTCCTTCCTGCCATCCACATTCGTACACACACGTGAACACTCGCGGGCCTGCCCATGCGCACACACCTTCAGCTGGGAGGCACCCTCCTACTCCTCTCTGGGGAGACACTCCTTTCTCCAAGGTAACATGGCAGGCCCAGTGTCTGGTGGCAGCTGGGTAGCAAACGGAGGAAAAAAGAGGGGGACCACAGTTGAATTCTTTCCCTGGTGGGACTCACGAGGCCCAGGTCCCTGCCTTCACACTCACATACCTAAACAAACCAAGAGTCCCAGAGGGAAGACACTGCCCTCCTCTATGTAATACTAACAGGACCACCTCAAAAGCCTACTCAGGCATCCGTAAGATATAAACATACCCGAGGTGTGACATCAAGCCGTCTCTCCCTCCTCCATCCCCATGGCCACTTCCATTCCCTTCCAGTTTGGGATCAACGGGCACTGATTGGGAAGGGGATGGGGTGGGAGGCAGGTGAGTGACACAGCATCCTCCGCACAGTGGGACCCTCAGACCCACCTAAGGGAGCAGCATCACTCACACCGAGCACACATGATGGATGGAGACACGTGTGCACGCACACATATACTCTCTCCAAGGCCCACCAGGAGCCCCAGGGAAGCAGCCAGGAACCAGAGGAAAAGGCACACGGGAGTGAGGCAGAAAACAAGCTGCTTCCTAGGACGTTTATTGGAGCCTGGGCTCAGCGTGAGTACGATCAGAAGCCCTCATTCACAGCCTGGCAGCCGGACAGGCCGGGACACAGCAAGTCAATCTTCTTTTATCCCATTATAGACAACGTTATAAAAAAAATAAACTTTACAATAATACATTTCGCTCATCTGTGGGGGTATTATTTTGATAGTTTTGTTTCTTAAAAAAAGGAAAGAAAGGGGAACCACACAATATATGTATATGGATGTGTATATACATATATGTTGAGCAGGGAAACATGTCATGTACATACAGTTGGTGTACATCTCAGAAATTTGGAAACAGAAAGTGGAAGAAGGGAGAAAGCTGCGGAGACCAGGGACAGCCCACCGTGGTCTTTTCTGCCCCTATCAGCAGCCCCTCTCTCCAAAGGGAGACCCGCCAAATGGACCCACGAAAAACCAAAGGAGCCGAGAAAGAATCATTTCTCTTTGATTTCAAAATTCCTGCCACCGAGGCGGAAGCAGCAGCTCAGAGCAGAGCTTGAGTTTTGCTCCCTCTGCCCCCGAGGGTCTCCCAAGTGGGCTGAGCTCCCCAGCCCCTGGAGCTGCCCAGACGCCTGTGCTACAGTGGGGGAGGGGACCTCAGTGTCACAGCCCTCCACAGGCCAGGCCCAGAACTGCCCGGCCCAAGAGGGAGGGCAAAATAAACTCCACCCTTGAAGCCAAGTGGAGGTTCTAAAGGTGGATCCCAAGAGCCAGCCTCCCTGCTCCACCACCTGTGACCTCCTGCCAGCCCCCAGCAGGTCCCCGGGGTGGGCAGTTTGACAAGAGCAGCGGCCAATGTCCTGCCCCAGACCGCATCAGGCACAGCCACAAGTCCCTTGGGCCACAGGAGTCTCGTCTTGGTCTCTTCCAGCAGCAGGGTCCAGAGAGGAAAATACCAGAAGAAAGTGCAGAGCATGACCCTCGTGCCCTTCTTGGCCCTGGGGTGCCCTTACCAGGGGACCTCCAGGTGGCTCTCAGGCTGCCCACCTGCTGTCTGTTTGGTTTAGAAAAATTTCTCCAGAGAAGAAACCTGGGAGCAAACAGGTTCAGAGACAAGGTGGGAAAACATTTTTTTGCAAGGTGTGCGCGTGTGTGTGTGTGTGTGTGTGTGTGTGTGTGTGTGTGTGTGTGTTTCCATTTCATCAGGCGGGTGCTCTTGTCCGCATAGCTTTCAGAAATCTCGACACGGTGCCCAGAGCCTACAAGGCTAGCTTCAGCATCAGGAAGGAAACGGCGGTCAAGGCGGCTGAAGGTCTGGCTCTGCGGGGGCCTGAGTTAGGTCTGATCACCTTGTTACTCCCTGGGATGATGTTGGTCGTGAGCTGAGGCCATGGCAGAAGGGGAGGCAGAAGCAAAGAGAATATGGAAGACAAAAAAGAAAAAAAAGAGTCAGCAGGGCTGGGAACAGGCAAAACACCCAGGAGCTGGACTCCTCACATCCCTGCCCACCCCTACCCCCCAGAGGCACGCGCTTGGCACTCTAGCTTGGAGACAAAGCCAGGCTTCCAAGGAGCTGGGCTTAACACCACCACCCTCCCAGCCCCCAGGCTGGGGCAGACAAGGCCGTAGTCCCCAGGACAACCCGGCCGACACTGCCCAGCAAGGAAGAGGGTCTGCAGGCTGGGGAGGAGGAGATGGTACAAAGCTCTCAAACAGAAGAAGCTCCTGGGGTCAACAAGGACCTGCTTCTTTAGAGGAGAGGGCAGATCTGTCCTCCCTGCTCCTAAATTTGTTCAAATCCCTCCTCCTTTATGAAGCCTGCCCTGCATAACTTTGACTACACTCTCCCCATGTAAATCTGACGCTGCCTTTCTAAATTATAGACAGACTACATATGTAGCCACAGATACACTCATGTGCTGCAGCCCTTTCTAGGGAGGGGCTGTGTCTTTCTCCATCTCTGTTACCTCAAGATCATAGAACCGGCACAGAGCAGGTGTTCCATACATTTGTCTTAAAGAGTCAGAAAGGCTTGGAAGGGCCTCTGCTCAGAGCAGCCACTTATGTCTCTCCCAGAGAGATAGCCAAGGTCCCTGGCTGGATCCTCTGCACCCACCCCTCACCCCCCAGCAGAGTGAGTGCCCACTCAGGTCCAGGCGGGCCAGGAGCTCAGCTTTTCAGGCCCCCAATGCCATCTGAGGGCTCTGAGTCCAACGCTGGCCTAGAAACAGCCCCCTGTGGCCAGTCCCTTGCACCACCTCACTGGGCTCCTACTCACCTCTGTGAAGCACATGCTTAGTTCTTTAGAGCTATTGGCCTTCAGCCCCTGCTCCTGTGGGAGAGAAAGCACTAGTAAGGACAGTCCCTGTAGCTGGGTCTCTGGCCAGGCTCTGGCCAGTGACTCAGACGAGACCCAGCATTCTACGGCCCTGCCATCCACTGCTGGCCTCATGAAGCACAGGGCACATGAGAAGCATGCTGGTCTCATCCCACGCAGCACAAGAGCCTGGCCCTTCCTGACACCCTCAGTGACTAAGGCCTGTCTCCTCTGGGCTCAAATTCTGTTCTCCAACTTACAGCATTAATATGGTAATAAACCATTCGCAGGTCTCTCTGCCATACTCAGAGCTCCTCTGGACAAGGCAGGGACCACGTCCTCTTTTCTTCACATTGAGCAGTGTCTGGCTCATAACAGCAGCTCAGTAAATATTTTACTTGATGAATGAATGAATGAATGTCACAGATCAGAATTGGCATCTGACTGCCAGCTCCAGAAAGACCATGAGTCCTCATTTGGGCTCATGGGGAAGATAGCTGTGATTGATTAGTGATGTCTGCCACGGGTGCATGTTAGGTGGACATCTGGCAACAGTGTTGGCCATTCCACCTAATCAGATGTGTGGCCCCTGGGAACTCTGTGGTCAAGGTGAAGAATGAGAAAGGAAAGCTGTCTTGGGGATGATTCCATGGTTCTCTACCCATGGCATGACCAACTGGATGTAGGACCAGAGGGTGTGCATGAAGGACAGTCTTTTGTTATCATCATCCTAAGAGTGATCCATGGGGACCAGCTGGGGGATGTGGTGTTTCTAACCCGGCTTCAAATGCCTTGGTGCTCAAGGCACCTGTGGGGAATCTCTGGCCACCAGAAGCAACTGGGAAGCCCAAGAAATTATGCCTAAATCACTGCTCTTGGCCAGAAGTATACTATTAATCCCTTGGACATCACAGGCACTCTATCTCCCAATGCATCTGGTTAGCTAAACAAGGCAGCAGCTGTCACACAGAGGTCCAGTCAAGAGCAGAGGCACTACCAATGGTAGAGATGTAACCACAGTGACGATGACTGCAGTGGGACGGGAACTAGGGACCAGACCCAGGAGGATCCTATTCAAGACCACAGCATCAGTGACCCCAGGTGCCAAGATCCAGCCCGACCAAGCCACCAACCTGCGTTCCTGGAAAAGGGTTGGTGCTCTAAGGCCCCACTGGCCCCAAGGACTGGATTCCACTGCCAGGACCAAGTGTAGTTCCAGCTAGGGCTGTGGGAGGCCACTGCCGGAATGGCCTGCGCGCCCCACCTCAGAGTATGTGCTGTCATCAGTGTCTTCCGACTACCCCCACATTCCCCAGTCCCACTTGATCACCTCCCTCAGCAACTCCCAGCCCCTGCTAGGCCCCCACCTGTGACATCCTATGGCCTGTCGAGCTCTGTGCCACATGGCCCAGTACCTGCTTCTGCGGGCATCCTTTCCTTCTCTAACTATTGCAGGTGTGGCATGTCTCCTTCCGGTGTGCCTCCCCATGACACTCACTCAATATGAAGCCTGTGCAGTCAGACAGCCAGGGATCAAGGTCCTCACCCCCAACTCGACCAATGCAGCTCTGTGTTTGTTTTATATAGGAGTTAGACGTAAAATTGTATTTAAACATAGTCTACTGCTTAAAAATAAATAAGGTTTGAGAAAACAACGCAATTCGATGACCTCTAGGCCTGGCCATATAATCTTCTGTGGCGGGGGGCCAGTTCTTGGGGAGTTCAGGGTCCTCGACACTACTGGCTCTGGAATGCTGCACTCCCAGGACAACCCCCACAAGGAGAAGCAGCAAAGCGAAGGAGCCCCAGGACCGAGGTCTCGGCCAGGGAGAGGAGATAGAATCTGGTGTGGATGCGCGAGACCAGTCTGGCCGATGGCTGGATTTTGCAGTTCAGCGTGAGTGGCACTTGACAGGCTCTTTTTAAAAGGGGAGAGGGGGGTGGAGTGGTGTCAGCAATTACAGAGGTAAAAGGAAAGGGAGAGGAAGGAGGGAAGAGGTAGAAAAGAGGAAATAAGAGGAAGAGAGAAGTAGAGAGAAAGGGGACAGGCAGCACCCAAGGAGACAAGAAGCACAGGGCAGGGAAGAGGGGAAGCGGAGGGAGCAGGAGGGGAGGGGAGCTCAGGGGGAGGGGAAGGAAGACGTGAGGAAGGGAAGGTGGAAGGGAGTGGAAGGAGAGGGAACAGGGGAAGTGAGGGGAAGGGAAGGAAGGAGCAGGGAGGAGGGGAGGAGAGGGAACAGAGGGAAAGGGGCGGGTCATGGAGGAGGGGGAGGGAACATAGGAGGAGGAGCAAAGCGCGGAGGAGCACCCCTCCCCCTCCCCTCTGACCCACATGGTGATGAGAAAGCACACACAGCACCCTGGACCAGCCCCAAGGGAACCCAGTGCAGCTGTGGTCTCTGACAGGAGCCACAGGGACCTTGAGGGAGGAAAGGTCTGGGACAGTACCCCTTCCCACACCCTGTTAGTGACCCCCACAGACACACCTTTCACAGCATTCACAGGAGTCCTCCTGCACCAAGGACACTGCAGCCCCACAGGCAGCAGGGCTGAGAGCCACACGGTGTATGTGGAATGCGGGTGGCATGGCAGGCTTCCTTCCCCTGGCTGTCCTAAGGTTCGAGCATATAGATGTCTGTCCTCACAGACACCTCCAGCCTGTCCTGTTTAGACTGAAGGGTCCCAATCCTTGGTGCCCACCCCCATGGGATCACTCCTTGACCCAAGGAAAGAAGGGCGTGAGGGGCCAGAGCCCTGGGCTCTGGTCTTGGTTCAGCCAATGACCCCAGGACAAGACCCTTCCTCTATTGGAGACTCAGTTTCCTCATCTACAAAATAGGGACAAAAAGACGTACCTCACTGCCCCATGTGACAATACGGACAGTGCATATAGCATAGCAGAGCTCTGCACAAATATGAGGCCTCCCTACTTCTACAAGGCACGCAGCTGAGCCACGCTGGGTTTAGCCTCCTAAGGCAGGGCCCAGGAAGGAGGCTGGAAGGGGAACCCCAGGGCCTCCTGCTCGCTTCTCTACCCAGCATCTCAGGGAGCACCAACAGGGAGAAGTCTCCTAGGTGGACACCACCAGACATCCAGAAAACAGAAAGGACAGTGAAGGCTGCCGTAATCTCCCCAACAGCAGACTTGAGAAGCCTCGCCCAGTCCCAGGCACGCAGAACAGTGCTGGTGTTTGCCCATCAGCTGCCCTTTTCTGAAAGTGGCACATGGTGGGGCGTGGGGGAGCGGGGGACAGGGAGAACGCGGTTCTACCACCTAATGCAGAACCACAGGAGGCTTGCAGGCCGAGTGGCACGGTGGTTAAGAGCTGGCTTGGGACGCCAGAGCGGTTCAGATCCCACATATGAGGGTCAGTGACACTGCCCTCTAAAAAAAAAAAAAAAAAAAAAAAAACCACGGAAGGCTCAAATTCCTGGGCTCCCTCCCTGACCATTAACTCTCCCCCACCACTCCCTCCCAAAAGGGGTTTCAAGGAAGGATGGCCACAGCCCTTTTCACACTCCTAGAGAAATAAACATCCATATAGTCACCACCACACCCGTTCAATAAATAGGTGGGGGAAGACAGGCTGCATCCTGAGGCCCCGCCCCCCAGGCTGGCCTGATGTCCATCTCACCACTTCTCTTGAACTCCTTGAATGGAACAAGTCTAGGGGAACAGAGATGGGCTGTTCTAGCCCCTGTCCCAATCCTAGTCTGCGCCTCTCGTCCCCTTGAGGCAAGCTCAGGGTCTATGAGTCTGCAGTGTCCAAAGGGCACAGGACTGGGCTGCTGGCATGGGAAGAGGCAGGGCTCTGACGTGGAGGCGGTGCAGGGACTTGTGGGAAAAGCTGACCCGCACTGTGCGGTGCCACCAGAAGCATGAAAGAACTGGCTGTGCAGGTGACCCTGGGGGATCTGAACTGGGGAAGGGACACAGACATGGAGGGAGGACAGCAGCAAAGGCAGGGTGCATCCTTCTAGAAATTTCCTCCACAGAGGCCCTTTGCTCGGGAAGTTGGATGTTAGAACCAGATGGCCCTCTGAGATCTTCTCAAACACCAAAGGATGGAAACCCAGTGAGGACAGTAACTTGTCTATCACCCCCGGACCCCAGGCAGTTTCCTTCCAGCTGCGCTGTGCTGCCTGCTTCTCCAAATCTGCTCCCCTGCGGACTTTCCCACAGTGGGGGTTTGCTCTGAGCAGAGATGCCTGTGTCCACAGAGGAGCCAGGAGCTAGGAGGCGCCAAGTTGGCCCTGTGGCATGCCAGTACTATCTCCAGTTCTATTCTCCAGCGCATCCACTCCTCGCTGTGCCCTAACTGGAGAGCCCTTCCTGCCTCCTTTACAGCAGGGGATCTGTAGTAGGCAGGCCAGTCTTATACCCTCATCCAAGGCTCTTGGTTTCTGAAGCCCAGGGAGGCTGTCCCATGGTGCAGGCCTGAGGGCTGAGCCAGCAAGATGCTGACCGTGCACTGTTCAGTCCCTCTGAGCAATGTGTCTGTCCCCTCTCTCCCATCCCTTTCTGCCTGGATGTCACCTCCTGGTGTGGTCTCTCTAACTGTGCTCAGGCACAGCTGTCTTCTACTTACTCTGGGGTCCCGCTTTGCCTCATACGGGCCCCATCACCATATGTTCTGTTCCCTGCTACCAGGCAAGCATCCATGGAGGACTGGCTACATCTCACCCTCCATGTAGCCATGGGTAAATGAGTGCATGGACTGGCCACATCTCACCCTTTATGTAGCCATGGATAAACGAGTGCATGGAGCCTGGCCTTGAGTCGGGCTCCATACAGGGAGGGGAAGAATCCAGAGTCCTCAATTCATTTGCCCTGTTGGAACTTCCTGATCTCCGGTCTAGAAAATGATCTGTTTTACTGCTCGAGGGCAGCTGTCAATAACACTTTCCTCTTTCCTTCCTCTCACAGATGCCTTCTGTGTGCTGTGAGTGGTACAGAGATGTCTTTCTATGGAGAATGAAGGAAGATTGGTTAGAAGACCCTTTTGTCATAGGATGGACCTGGACCAGGGCAGTGCAGTGGGGGGTGGGGGGAAACTGGCAGGGGGTTAGTGCCTTCCCCAGCCCTGGTTTGTTCCCAGTTTCCTTGGCCCTCCCATAGGTTCATCTGGGCCAGTTTGCAGGGCCCATCAGGTCAATAAGAGTCTCACCTTCCCAGGGCTGAGGGGCCCCCAGCAACACAACCTCCTTTGTTTGCTCTTTGTCTCCACCAGCCAGTTTCTGCTGTTACCCTTGATACTGCCCATCACATCTGGGGGAATTAAAAATGAGTTTCGAGGGGTTGCGACAGTCCCCCTCATCACACACCTGCATGGGTTCAGCAGCCACCTCTGTGTCCTTTGTCCTGCCTTCCTGGGGTAGGTCTCTCACCCAGTACACAGGCCCATGGAAACCAGCAGAGTGGGACCCAGACGCCTGTCACGTCTCCATATGTCTATTAGGCACACATCTCTGATTTATACAATGCATTGTTTCGAAGCTCTGAGAGACTTTCATGCATTCTTTCTTTTCTTCCCTCCCTCCAGCTCCCCCTTGTAGTCATTTATTCATCCATCTGTGTATTCATGCATTTATTCAACATAAATTCTTTCTGCGTATCACTATAGTCTGGACACTAAGGCTGATGAGCTTAGCAGGCCGTTACCTTGGTCCCCATACCTTTGGGATGGACAGGATGCATGCTCAGATAACCATGGGGGAGGAAGTGATGGGTGCATCCAGAGGACAGGTCAGTTGTTATGAGGACAGGTCACATGTTGTGGGATGCAGAGGAGGGAGGACTGCTGTGGGCTGGCAATGGAAGCAAAGCAGTCATGGACAAGGTGCTAGGTCTGCTGCTAGGTCTGGAAGAAAAGGAGAACTGACTATGTGGAGATGTGGAAGTGGGGTGGCGTGTGTGAGGGCATCCCAGGCAGAGGGGCAAACGGAGCAAAGGCAGGGAGTCAGGATAGCACAGAGCAGGTTGAAGACAGGGTGTGCTGGCCAAATCTGCCTGTTGCCTGTTTGGATAAATTAAGTTTTAGTGGAACATCACCACACCCTACGGTTTACGCATTGTCCACATGTATGGGCAGAGTGGAGCAGTGGCCACTGACACTGCATGGCCAGCAGAGCTTAAAATCTTTCCTCTCTGGCGCTCTACAGAACACGTTTGCCTGCCCCTGATCTGGAGGGAAGGCAGGCGGTGGGTTTGGGTGAGAGCACAGCGTACTTATAAGAAGGGAGGAGGGGAAGGTGGGACTAAAGCCTGATGAGCAGGTTCAAGTGGTGAGTGTTGACAGGCCACTAAAAGCTTTTGAGCAGGGAGGGTCCAATGAGGGGATGAGAACAATGATTTGGGAAGCTGTCTTGGTGGAGATTGGTTTGGCAAGGGAGAGAGACTGGGGGACCTGTGAGAGACCTTGGCAGACAGGCAGATAAGAAAGGAGGGACTGAACTAGGGGAGTGGTAGAGAGTTGAGGGGGGGAGAGGTGTGAGTTACTGGGAGTGGGTGTGTGGGGGAGGGAGGTGGCCAAGGACACAGATTTGGGGATGCAGAGGAACAGAATCAGGGACACAGGAGAGAATCAGGCAGCTCTAGCCAGTGGTTTTCCCATAGACACGATACTGGATTAGGTTCTAGCATCTGGGCCAGACCTGCAGACAGAGGCGAGCGAGGAAGAGGAGGAAGAGACAATTTCCTTCCAACTTCCTGTGTGAAGGGCCCCCTGGGAGAAATTTCTAGAAGGATGAACCCTGCGTTTGCTGCTGTCCTCCCTCTGTGTCTGTATCCCCAGTTCAGGTCCCCCAGTGCCAGTTCTGGTCCCCCTGGGCAGCCAGTTCTTTCATGCTTCTGGTGGCACCCAGAGTGTGGGTCAACTCTTCCCACAAGTCCCTGCACCTGCCTCCAAGTCCCCAACTGGCTGCCATCTCTGGCTCAGTGAAGTGTCTGTAAGTCTTCCCTAGGGCTCCAGGCCTGTGGATGGGGAGGTCAGGGGGGTTTCTGGGGTGAACGGCCTCCTACTGCTCCCTCCCACCTTGGCCTCAGCTTCCTGTCTCTGCCCTCACTCAGGGACTCCCCTCTGTAGTCATGGGTTGTCATTCCCAAGGGTCCCACAAAAGCCACCTGGAGTCCTTCTACACCAGGAGAGCTGAGAGAGGGGGGCAGGCTGGGGTGGGGACAAACCACCCATGCAGCTTCTCTCTGAGCTGAGGGCAAGGACCACTTATCCACCTGCACTCCCACACCTGGCACGGAGCAGTAGGTGCTCGTCTAGAAGACTGTCATTAAAACAGAATCGGGGGGCCCTTCCCTTTAGCTTCTGTGAGAAGGAACCAGGGGTGATGGAGAGTGGGCTGCCTCGATGGGCATGCTTCTCTCCCTTTCCTCCTGAGACGGCTGGGCCCAACTTTCCTGCCCAGAGTGATGGAATCAGTAGACCCCAAGTGAAGGGTCACTGGGGCCAGGCTTTGGGGAGCCCCTGCCAGGCAGCCTCCCGAGCCAGGCCCCAGGACTCAACACCCACTGTGGAGAGTGGCCCTCAGTTTACTAGGCACTGTAGCGTACATCACCTCCCATACAGACCATGCATTAACTCCACTGGAATCAAACGAAGGGTGAGACAAGCCCCCAGATGGGGAGGCTGCAGAAAAACAGGCTGTAACCAAAAGAAACCAGGCAAGGGTTTAACAAACTTCTGAGAGGAAATGGGGGGGAAAGGGGAGTCAGAGTTACCAGGCACTGTGCGGACTGCAGGGGGGCAGGAGGCCATGGCTTTCAACTTGCCACACTCTCAATCACAGAGAGAGCCCCCCTGCTGAGTCAGCATCTCCAAAGGGCTAGGGGAGGTTGGGTGACACATGCAGGCTGATGGTGTCCAAAGGGACATGTGGGCCACACCAGAGCATGGTCACCTGACAGGTGGCACAGCCCTGACCAGCCAAGCTACCCTCCACTCTAGCATGAAATTGAGCCGGCGACTGTCTGTGCAGCAGGCCCCCGAGCCCCTGCCAGCCACCACTCAAGCATGCTCAGTGTAATTAGGAGCCGCCCAAGGGTGACACGGGCACTTCAGCCCAAATCAGGAGGGGCAACCTAATGGAGGGGAGCAGGGCATGGAAGGGCCCACTGAGCCAGACATGACAGCAGGTGGAGGCCAGCTGTGACAGCTCAGGGGAGCCCAGGGCTGGGGGGCTCCTGTGGTGCTGTGGGCGCCCCGGAACCTGAAAGCCTCCACCAGGCCCCGTCCCTGCGCAAGTCCTCATCCAGGCACTGGGAATGCCCACTGGTTTTTTTCTACTGCTCTATGGAGGCTATAATTGACCATCAAAAATTGTATATCTTTAAGGTGTTCAACCTGATGACCCAATATACAGACATATACACTGTGAAATATTTACCACAGGCCAATCAACATACCCATTA
The DNA here is from genome assembly GCA_033961575.1 of Aselliscus stoliczkanus. Classification (NCBI taxonomy): domain Eukaryota; kingdom Metazoa; phylum Chordata; class Mammalia; order Chiroptera; family Hipposideridae; genus Aselliscus; species Aselliscus stoliczkanus. The sequence continues at coordinate 17,754,055 of CM066735.1, forward strand.
CTTTACAACTTTACCATTTCCCTTTTTTTTTCTTTTCTCTGGTGAGAACACCTAAGGTCTAAGGTCTACTCTCTTAGCAAATTTCAAGTATGCAATAGGATACTATCCACTGCAGTCGCACTGCTGTATACCACCAGGTCTCTGGACTTACGCATCTTGCATGACTGACACTGTAGTGAACGCCTGCCCACTGTTGATCCCGCCAGCCCACCGGCCCATTCAGATTGGAGTCTTCGCTGCCTCATGCACACCCAGGCTTGTTCTCCGGCCCCTGCACCTAAGCTCAGGCTGTGGCCCACCTTACACTTCCCACCCCACCCACCTTCTTGACCATTCCTGTCCCAACTCCTGCCCAAAACATGCCCCTGTGTCACAGCACCCACCACCTCGCTGTTCCCTCCTCTGCTTTCCCTGAAATTCCACATTAAACTATTTGTGCCTGGGTGTGTGTGTGTGTGTGTGTGTGTGTGTGTGTTTGTGGTGTTCAATGATCTCTTAGGCGAAGAATCTACTGTAGCACTTGGTGTGATGGCAGGAGGGTGGCTCGGCAGAAAGGCTGAGGGTGGGGGGACCATGATGTGTCTCCTACGATGGCACTGACCACAGTCCATGTCTGTTGCTTGTTGAATTTTTTGACCCTGGATAAGACCATAAGGACCACAAAACCCAGGACCCTGTTGGCCTCATTCACCCATGTCTCCCTAGCATCTCACATAAGACCTGCCTGTACCACACACATAGCATGCCTCAGATGGGTGGATGGGTGGATGGACAAGGGACAGGCAGACAGACAAATGGACATTGTAGGCTTTGGAGTCAGATGTAGGTGAAATCCTATTCCACCTCTAACCAGTTGTGACTCTGTGGGCATTGTCACCTGTCCCCACTGAGTCAGTGTCCTGTGTGTAAAACAAGAGTGCTTGCACCTCACCGTGTGAGGATTCAATGAAGCAGGTAGAACACATACCTGGGAAGCAGCAGGTGGTTAACACACATGGAAACCACTCCATTTCTCCTGTCCCTCGTGCTATCTAATACAATCCTGTAATCGGACAGGTGTCTGATACTTGCTAGGTGAATGCCACATGAATGAATGCTAGCCCCCACCAGCTCGCCCCTACTTCCTGGGTCCCTGATCCAAAGGGAGGAGCTTGCGCCCCCCTCCCCTGGCCCCCAGTTTGCTGTTTCCCCACACCCACCTCTGACATCATGGTGCTTCTCGAGGGTCTCAGCTTGCCCTGGCTCCATTCCCTAGCTACAGAGCCACTGCCCCTCACCTGGACAGATGTGCAGGTGGTGATGACGCTGGTCCCCAGGCTGGTGCTGTCACTGAGGTCATCTGGCAAAGAAGGCGTTTTCTCCGCCCGAGGGGCCTGGGTGGCCTGGAATGAGGGGTTCTTAGGAGAAAGGTTCACATCTGTGCCATTGCCAAAGGCCTGGATGGCGTTCCCTGTGGGGCAGAGAGAGCAGGTAGACACAGAGAAATCAGGACCACCTCCATCACCTCCGCCTCTCACCATCCCAGCTGCTACCTTCCCCATAACAGCCCAGAGCTGGGGACGGTGTGTAGCTTGTCCAGACTTAACTGTGCTGAGGCTTCTCTTCATACGCAAGGTCTCATAGGTAGAGAAGAAAACAGCAAGAGAGAGGTTGAAAAAGTGGAGAGACCAGGATAAAAAGAAATGTATGTGATAAGGAACATAGAGAAGGAAAGGAGAACTTGGAGGGAGGGAAGCCAGAAGGGAGGAGCGGGCCGTGCCCAGAGACCCTCTTCTCAGTGGCATTCAGTGCTGCGGACATGCCCCCTTCAGAAGCTTCCCCCACAAGACTCCTACGCACGTGTTCTCCTGCCTCCTTCTCCACCTCAGGTGCTTCTGGGTCCCCGCCACTGGCATTCCAGGTGCCCCAGGCCCAGCCCTCCTCCCTGGGTGGCCTCTCCCATTCCAACACCATCAGCACGAATTCACCCAGGGATAAATAATGGGGCCTCTTGGACAAAATTCCGTCCCTAAGACTTAACCCTATAACAAAGACCTAAATAAAGTCCCACCTCCATGCCCCAGATGTGCCTCAACCGCATCATGTCCACACCTGAACTGGGCATCGCGCCTTCCCATGGTGACACTGCCTTCCTGTGTTTCCAGTTTTAAAGGGGTCATCTCTCCCCACCCAAGTCCCCCAGAATGCTTCCCTAACCACCCATTTGCCATCATCTGAGCCCACCACCGAAAGATCTCTCCACTCCATCTCCCCTGCTCCACCCTCCCTGACATTGCTCTGGTTCAGTTGTCGTTGTCCTTCCTCTCCCATGACAGCAACTACACCCTCTGAGTGGACCACCCTCTGTGGGGCCCATCAGACCACATCCCTACCTCCACCCACTGAGTTCCAGAAGCAGAGAGTGAGCCTTCTGAAATGCAGATCTGACCACAGCACCACATCCTGACCCGCTGCAGTGGCCCACAGCACCACTTGGACGCTGGCGGACTGGGAGATCCTAACGCCACCGTCAGGTCTGCAAAGCCTTTGGGGAGGGGGACTCTCTCCACCTGTCCAGACAACTCCAGATGTCCTCGCACTTTGTAGTAAGGCTCAGTGGTCTGTGATTCCCAAAATTCCCTCTGCCCAAGGTGAACAGGCTTGCCCTCTCTGCCTCTTAAGCTGACTGATGCTGCTATCCCTCAATGGGTCAGCCTCTGGGAAGCGTGCAGGGCCTCTGTCCTCCAGGATGATAGAGGCATCCCCACCCGGGGCTCCTGAAGAGCCCTGTTCAGACCCCCACCCCAGACTGTGAAGACATGTACCTCTGTCAGACTGCAAGCTGTCCACGGTAGGCACTGGGACTTGAATCTCTGAATCCCCAGAGCTGTACAGAAAGGGGCATGGACAATGGACGAAAGGAAGAGTGGAGTGGAGGGAAGGGGAGACCTTCAAGTGGGTGTGGGCAGCAAGGGTGTCAGACTGAAGAGATCAGAGCTGGGGTCGACCGAGTGGCTGAGTTGGTTAGAGCTCGCTCAAGAGTGCGAGCTCTGGCATCAAGACACACAGAGCTTGTGGCTCACCTCGCTCTCTAGCCTTTACATTAGGAGTTTGGTGACTTGAAAAAAAGTCACTGATTCCAAGGGGATCCTTAAAAACATATCCTTAAAGGAGAAGTGACAGACAGCTGAGCCTCCCCGATAGGGCTGTCCCCAAAGGAACCTGGCTGAAGCTGGCAGGGTAACAGAGCAGAAATGTTCGGCCTTGGCTTGACACGGGCTCAAGGCCTCCGGGGTAAACTGAGGCTGGCCTACCGACTGCTCTAGTGTGACTCTCCAAGAGCTCAAAGCCAGGGTCTCAGTAGGCAGCAACCATACTGGAGAAGCCCCACATGGATCACTGGCCATTCCAATGGAAAAAGAAGGGAATGGCTCGGGCAGCCATCTAGGGACCCTCTGGGATGAGAGGGGTGTATGGGCCCCTGGGGGTGGGGGAGGGGGACACTGCGGGACTTACGAAGGCAGGGGTTCTCAGTGAAATCCCTGAGGAACTTCTCACACTCCTCCTCCATGTTCCCACTCCCACGGCAGCTGCACCAGGGGGACACCACGATGCCAGTGAGGCTGGAGTCCACGTAGTTGGGCGTCATGTCAAACCCTGGGCATGGAGAAAGGGGGGCAAAGGAGAAAGGAGCAGTGAGGCCTCCTTTTCGGGCACTACAGAGAAAAGGCTTGGGATCCTCCCTCCCTCCCCACAAACCAACATCATCTCAACTCACAATCCCAACTCAGAGCATTACTATCCCAGCAACCATAGGGATCCGAGGGGGCAGAGAGGTGTGGGCACGGAGGACAGACCAGGACGGCCAAGGAGACACCCAGGAGCCCCTCCCTCAGCATGGCCCTTGCTTTCTCCTTAACCATCAAGCAGGTTGTGGTCTGGACTTAGGGCAGCTGGGCTCACATGCTGGGCTTGGAACCCAGTGCCCATATGCATTCGCTAGGTGAACCCGTGCAAGTTACTCCACTTCTCTCAGCCTCGGTTGCCCTATCTGTAAAATGGACATCCCAACCCCTCCTTAGTAAGTGCTGTTGTGAGAATTAAATAAGACAGTCCCTGTAAACTGCTTAGCACAGCACCTGGAATGTCGGAACCATGCAATAAATGCTACTTTTTCTTCTTATTTTGAAAGCTTCTAAGGTCCCTGGAGCCTTCTCCTCACCCGATCAAGAGCCGGCCTAGCCTCAGGTTTCCCATGGCATCTTTGGCTGAAAGTGCCACAGGAAGGGCGAGCTCAGGCTGTCCATCCATTGGCCCCGAGCTTGGCCTGGGCCCCTGTCTGCTGAGACTAGGGCAGCCTAGAGCTCACTGTGAGCCTAGGCACACAGGGGGTGGCTTACCAATCATGCCAGCATAGGAGCCCAGACACGCCTGGTAATTGTCAGCAGGGCAGCTGGTGAGCGTCTGGTAGGAGGCGTGACAATTGGCATGGAAGTCCGCCAGCCGAGACCTGGTGTCAGGGGAAGACCCATGGAGAGAAAAGTTTAGTGTGGCTGCCTTCCCGCCTCCTCTGTGGTAGAAGGGCTCCTCTCGCAGCTTCCTGGGGTGGAGGAAGCCAGGAAGAGGGAGAGGAGGATGGTGGGGGGCTCGAGGCTGGCAGCTCCTGGAGGGTGGGACTCCCAGAGAGCTGGGTACCCGGGTTAGACATGGTATGCTCTGGAGGGATCTTTGAGTCAGAGGAACAAAGAGACCTCATAGCAGGTTTGCGAGTGCCTGGGACCAAGTCAGTTAAGCTGAGCGCTGCTTTCTGTTCAGCCACACTCCTGGTGACCTTGTCCGAGTCCTGTCACACATCAGTCTTCCCACCTGAAGAATGGGTACAATAACCCAGCCCCAGCTACCTCAGACGATGCATCAGAGGTCCAAGGAGGTACGAGAATCCCCTTAGATGACACATCCCAAGGGCGTTCTTGACCCGTGTCTTCCACGTCAAACTAGAGCAAAGCCTCCCGTGGCCCCCCTCCACCAGCTTCCTGATCCCACCAGGCAGAATCAGCCTTTTCTTCCCCTGGGGACATAACCTGCCATCACCCATTCCTCTCCGACAGCATCAGTAACGTTGCTTCAGGACTGTACGCACACAGTCCTGCACTCCCCCCTCAGCTATGAGCCCCCAAGAGGCAGGCGCTATCTGATGGAGTCTGTCCCCAGCCCCCAGCCCCAGATGAGGGGGTCACACGGTGCCCAGGGAACCACATGTAATCTGCATGCCAATTCCCGCTCCTTTTTCCTTCTGCCCTGGCCACTAACACCCTGGTCACGGACTGTCACCATCAGCCGGGGCTGGGGCACCACTTCTCCTCCCCATCACTGCCTCCTATAGGTAAGTGCCCTTTGCCATGGGGTCCTCGAGTGTCATATCCTTTGTATCTCATAGCAGCTGCAAGTGGTGGATAATAAGGTCTTGCTCATTGAGATTCTCCCAATAATGGTACACAGTAGGAACTCAACAAAATACATGCTCTATGGAAGCACTACAGATGGACCAGAGCCCAGCTGTTGACTCTTTGTTCCTGCTCCTTCCACACCATGAGGTACCTCACAAAACCATCCTTAAGGTCATTCCGAATTCAGCTCCTCTTTGAGCAGTGAGGGAGAGAGAGAGGGAGAAAGAGAGAGAGGGAAAAAGAGGGAAAGAGGGAGAGAGGGAGAGACCAGGACAGACTGAAAGGCCTGCATTGAAAGCAGGCAGCTGCCTGGGTCCCACCACAGGACAAATTCTGATTAGCCTGGAGGCCCCAGGGTCCTGGGGCCTGGGGTTTGGGAAAGGGAAGAAGCTCTCTGGAGGGATTCGACACCCACCAGGCCTCGTGTGTCCCTAATCGCTGCAGCTCACAGAGGCAGCAAGGTGGGGGACATGGGAGATGATGAGGGTCAAAGGCCAGGGTGCTCACATCAGCTGGGCCCCTAACTCAAAGGTAGCCTTAGGTGAGTCCTTGCTTCTCAGGGACTCAGAATCCTTACTTAGCAAATAAATAAAAAGTAATCTTAGTATATAGTTTAAAAGGTATTTTCACAGTTTGAGAAGATGAAAAAGCTCTGGAGATGGATGGTAGTGACGGTTACACAACAATGTGAATGTACTTAATGCCACAGAACTGCCACTTAAAAGATGGTTAATAGGGTAACGTTTATGATACGTCCAATTTACCACAATAAAAAAATGATTTAAGAAAAGATATTTACACATCCATCTTTTATCACTGAATCTTCACAAAAAGTCTGACAAGCAGCTGTTAGGATTATCCCACTTCACAGAGAAAAGGAAGCCAAGCCTCAGAGAAGCTAAACAACTTGCACACGGTCCCAGAGCTACTGAGCTGTGGAGCCAGGACCCCGTCCCAGGCCTCCCACACAAGGTGGATGTCCCTTCTGGCCAATCCCACTCGCCCTGTGCAAAAGCCCTTAAGGTCCTTCCTGAGCCCGCATTCTATGTCTCTGTAAACCTATCTTGTCTTTCACAGGAAACAAGAAGGGAATCAATCGGCAGTTATCTCCACCCTCCCTCCTGCCCATAAATACACCCTCTAGCTCCCCACCACTCAGCCCCAAGACAGCAAAAAGCAATATTTCCAACCAAGCCTCCTGCCCCTCGCAGAATATGACGTGGTCTTGAGTGTCCCCACTCCACATCCCAGCAAATGAGAGAAGGTGCTATGAAGTGTGAGAGGGGGTGGTCTCTGCCCACACCCCCCGACCTCCAGAGACCCGAGAAAGGAAAGAGGCTTTTTAATAGGGAGAGGGAATCTGGAAGCCGACAAAACCTCTAAGCACCTGCTGTGGGTTGAACTGTGTCACCCAAAAAAATATATGTTGTTGTCCTAATCCCTGGGACCTGTGCATGTGACCCTAATTTGGAAATAAGCTCTTTGCAGATGTAACCAAATGAGGTCACAGTGGAGCAGAATGGGCCTCATTCCAACGAGCTGTGTCCTTATACGAGGAAAAGAGACACAGACACACAGTGAGAACATACGTGAAGATGGAGGCAGAGGTTAGAAGGATGCACCTTTAAGCTCGGGAACGCCAAGCATTGCGGGCAACATGAAGCTGAGAGAAAAGCCTGGAGCAGATTCTCCCTTCAAGCCTTCAGAGGGAGGCTGGCCCTGCTGACGACACCTTGGTTTCAGACTTTTGGCCTCCAGAACTGTGAGCGAATACATTTCTGTTTTAAGCACCCACTTTGCGGCACTTGGTTATGGCAGCCGCAGGACACTCATACTGCACTACATTATTGGCTTCGGCCAAATGTCTCCCCCCAGAAGGAGGAATGTGGTCCGGCCCCCACACTGAGGGGGCCATAGGTGGGCAGCATCAAGCCAGAACTGAGCTCCTGCAGGACATGGGTCTGCTAGCTAGATCACAAGCAGAGCTGCTAGGTATCATCACCTCCCTGCCAAAGAGGCATCTGAAACACAGGAGAGCATTCCAGTGCCATTTGATCACACGTAAGGCCTGACTCCCTCCGGCCACAGGGCCCACCTGTAGTCGCCTTCCAGCCATACACATCGTCTGGACCAGCTAATCCCATTCTTAACTGCATAGAGACTTACTGATGCTGCCTTGTTTGGTCTGTTCCTTGGGGCAGACCCTACTGATTTTTTCATCTGTCTCCTCCAAACCCCTTGGGGCAGGATGAGGCGAGAGATATCCACTCATCCTTTCTCCAAACATGTACTGAGTCCCTGCCACGAAACTGAGAGACTGAGGACGGGAATGGCACACGTGTCAGGAAGGAAATCCTAGCTCATTGGGACAGGGCAGCAAGCCCATCAGGCCAGGCTCCTTCAGGAGCACACTGCCCACTAAGCAGAGCTGAGGGCTCCATCTGCAGATGTGGGCGCCTCCCAAACAGCTCCACTCCCACCAGGTGCACATGCTGAGTCCATTCTGCAAGGTTAGTGCTCCAGTCGCCGGCATTGGGAACCCTGAGGATCCCGCCTGGTCTCACCATCCAGGAGGCCTCTCAAAATGTCACCGGGCCTCACAGGCTGGAGGAGTGAAAGTGTGAACAAGGAGACTATGACAGCCCACAAAGGGAGACAAGGCCATGATCAGAGGAGAGAGGGGATGTAAAGGAAGCAAGCCTTCCAGAAGCGGAGGTGAAAGAGTTGTGGCACCAGGTGGAGGGGCAGGTGGGACCCCCGGGTGGGCAGGCACAGATGCTGGGAGAGGAGAGGGTCTGTCACGCAGCTATGCCCCATTCATCTCTTGCCCACTGTGTGGCCTTGGGCAAGTCTGTCATGTCTCTGTGCTCAAGTGGAGTTATCAAGTGGAGTGAGCCGTGCCTGCCTACCTCCCTCCCAGGGCGACATGAGAGAGCTGGGGCACAGAGAGGAGGCACCAATTGCCCTTGTCTCCCTCCTCTACCTCTGTGTCTCGTCTCCTGCACTGTGCCTGCCACTGGCAAATGCAAACAGGAAACAGCTTTCCCTATGTCTGACCGAAGGAAAAAAATACCTGTTCACCCTGCCATGGTGGGTCTGGGTCCCATGCAAGGTGACATAAACACACCAAGGAGAGATGGCTCCTTCTCCACCCCGCAGCTCACCACCAGGCTCTAGTCACCCTGCTGGACCCCAGGTGAATGATGTCCTCCCTACCCCGACATCACTTTCCATGCCATGCTGAGGACACAGGAGGAGCAGAACAGGCACCCCCCCAAGACCAGCAACATGCACAAGGTCCCTTTGCCAGACCCCAGGGTGACCAATGGGGAAGTGCTGTCCTTTTCCTCTAAGGTGGTGGCCTACTTCCTTTACAGCAGGCCTGCAGTTCAATTCAGAGCACAAGGAGGGAAGGAAGCAGGCTCAGGACCAGCAGATGGCAAGGGAGGAAGGGTGGGGGGAGGGGAAGCAGCTAGGCATTCTGTTCCTCCATTCCTCCATTCTCAGTGTCAAGCTAGCCTTGGCAAGCGAGAGTGACAAATGGGGCCGTTTAGGAGAATGCCCTGTCCAAGTCTCCAGGAGGCCATTGATTGCTCAGGTTCTCTCGGCCCCTCAAGACATGCTGAAGTCCACAGCAGCCGGAGCCCTCTGTCAGCATCAGAGACCGCATGGTGTCAATTTCCTTCAAGCCTGGGACACAATCGACTCCAACCACAATGCCCCCCAGCAGTGTGACCGCTCCCAGCCCAGCTCTGGTAGGTACAGTCTCCAAGGCAAATGTTATCCTTTTTATAGTGCCATGCGAGCCAGCTAGGGATCTCCGTGCCATCTCCAGGCCAGGTGCCACTCTTCCCTGCAGACACCCTGAGGTCACCTGTCTCTTGGACTCCTCTGTACCTGCCAGGGACAGACTTTCCTGGATCTGCTCCAACACTTAGCAGATGTCTTCCTTTAAGAGCCCCCATAAGAGGGCCGGCCGAGTGGCGCAGTGGTTAAGCACTGGCTTGGAAAGCCGGTGGCCCCGGTTCGGGTCCCACCTATGAGGGCCAGTGACACTGCCCTCAAAAAAGAAAAAAAAAAAGAGCCCCCATAAGACAGAGGGCATAAAAGAAAGCACACGAGCCAGACAGACAGAAAAAGATGAAAACAGAGATCCAGCAAGAAAGAGAACCAATATGAATACAAGCCAAGTCCATCCCAGTGAGGTCAAGTGAAGACAGCCCAGTGAGCTCAGGGCAGCAGGTGGGTCTGTACAAAACACACAAACCCTCTTTGGGCTTGTTTCATCAGCAGCTGTAGCCTATTCAATCACAGGAAAGCAGCGGGAGAAACACAGACAGACACTTGACCCCCAATTTGATTAAACAGTTGCCAGATTAAACGCAGGATGTCCATCTCATTTGAATTTCAGATAAGCAATGATACTTCTTTTTTTTTTTTTAGTATAAGTATGTACCGTATCTGAGACATACTTATACTAACCAGTTTTCCATTGTTTGTCTGGAATTCAAATTGAACTGGGTACCCTGTATCCCATATTCTTATTGGTTAGATCTGGTAATCCTGTTTGATGGGAGAGGTGTTCCTGCAAAGGAAAAAGAGGTAAAGCTGGATATGTGAAGATCAACCTACACAAGCAAAAACCACCCAGATTGGGCAAGGGGGGTCGGGGTGGGAGGTACTTCCTATGGGTCAATGGTCCTTAAAGTGTGGTCTGCAGACAAAAGCATTATCATCAACTGGGAACTTGGTGGATGTGAGACTCCTCCAACCCCAGCCCAGGCCTAAGCAGATCTGACATTCCAGGGTAGGGCCCAGCAACCTGTGCTTTAACAAGCCCTCTAGGCAATTTGCAGATGGGCTACAGTTTGGGGATATGGCAATCTGCACAGGCTCCGGAGCTGGGCTGTGGGGACCCTCCAGACCCCACTCCCTGGTCTCAGCTTTCATTGCCCCCACTTCATAGCTCCACCAAGGAAGACAGCAATGCTCCCAGCCGTGGCCCAAAGGCTCAGTTTACATGGAAAAAGAGTGTGCCTGTTTGTACACACACACACACACACACACACACACACACACACACAGATGCTCGCGTGTGTGCCCCTATGCCTGTGTGTAACAGACACACAGTTATACACAGTAACACGTGGACACACACTTCTCAGTTCCATGTTTTGGTCTCAGCCAAGGTACCTCTTATCAACGAGACACTCCCTTGATCCGTACTATAAACACCTTCCCAAACACATATACGGTCTCAAGTCTCTCTGGCCTCCTATAATTCTGGGGTGAACTGCCCCCACAGAACCCCAAACATTCCAATGCTGGCCAATACATGGCTTTTTGGTCTGAAGTTCTTATCAACTTTCCAAAGTTCCCTTTTTTTTTTAAGGAAACCCAAGACCAGTGGGTTCCTACTGGTATGAGAACTAGAGAAAGAGGAAAGGAAGATGATTATTGAGGACCTACTATGTGCCAGACACTGTTATCTTAATTTAATTTTCTAAACAACCCCCCCAAAGTAGACATATTTCACAGTGAGGACAGGGTAGCTCCGAGAAGCAGGTGGCACAGGTATATACCTTCCAGCTAGCTCACCTGGGCCAGGCACCTGCCAGTGAGGACATGTTCCTTCCTCTGGCTCTGCTGCCACGAGCCACCACTGCTCACAACGCTTCCAGGGCAACCACCAGCACTGCCTCCCGCAAACTAACAGGGCATTGGACTATTTCACGGTGGCAGGAAGGGGCTCCCAAGAAGAGCAAATCACTCATAAATGGGACAATTTATGGAAAAGCGGAGCAAATGGTTTTAATAGGCCCATGTGCCTCTGGAATGGCTTTCTGAGGTCCCCTCCAGCAGTTAAGTCGGCTCAATGTTACGTGACACTGAGAAAGGGAAAAGTGAGTTTCACCCACATGGCTGCTTTCTGGCACCTCTGGGGCTCACTGCAGACAGCTTGGTCCTCCATCCTTCGCCCCCTCCTCCCAGACACTACTTGTTTTGTGACATTAGGTACCAACTGGGCCTCCTCCCCTGCCCCCCATTTATTCTGTAGGGGTACACTAGGTACTTATTATTTCTGCCCAGATGAGCCTCTCCTCTAGAGGTGGGCTGGAAACTTCCTCCTCCACACAGCCATCAACCATGGCACTCCACCCCCTGGGGCGCAGATGGATACATGGCCCCAGCAGGGCCAACCACACTCTTTTCCTGGCCAAAAGGACTGTCCAGGGAGAAGGAAGTAACACAAGCTAGGCCAAACAGAGCCTTTCTCTGAGGGTTTCCCAGTGGAGCAGGCCAGGAGAATATTCTTTTCCTTCCGCTTATGAGACGCCATGGACGTGAGCCCAGAGAAACTGGGACCCTGGCTCCAGCCCCGTGGTCCTAATAAGAATAAACACGCAGCTAGCCTGTAGAGAGAGGCAGAAACAAGAGACAAGGGGACAGACACAGAGACAGAACCTATTTGCATTTGAGTCCTGATACTCTCTTGCCCTTTCTATATGTTATCGGAATCCAATAAATCCCTCTTTAATTTTTCTTAAGCTAATTGGGTCTCTGTCACTTAAAACAGAAAAACTATTGACTACTATTTAGCTTCACTCTCTGATTTGATATGATCTTCTCTGTCCATGTTCAATGCAACCAGGAAAGACACACAGTGAAAAGGACACAGACCAAAAAACCAAACCCCCAAAGCATCAGACTAACCTATGCAGTAGCATCTCAGTGAGAGCAACTTGGAACATGGACGATGGTAAAATTCAGGAAGGAACACGTGCCTGGCTTTGGGTTCTCTCCCAGCTCAACAAGGAAGAAGGACGCAGACAGATAAGCCACAGAAAGCTACATCGCTGCTAAAAGTGACAAGGTTGCAGATTATGCCAATATACGAACTCATGTTAAGGGATAAAACGCAGGAAGCAACAGCATCTATGTACCCTGGTTACAAACAGGGAAAAACGGTAAGTGTGTGAACTGATGAGCTCCAGATGTAAATTTCAAAAGATGCTAATACGCTGTTTGTTATGTTCTCTTTTAATAAAGTTGCTTTAAGACGGCAATTATTTCTTTAAGTTTAATTGAATGGGGCCTATGATAAATCATGATTGTTCTAAGCCTTTGGTTAGAGAAAACATTTATTGGTTCCAGAAGCATTAACAAATATTGGGTTGTTGGAGAAGTCATGACGTATTTTTTCTATGTTTTTCGTTGCAAAAATGCCTCATGACTTTCCCGACAACCCAATATAACAGACTCTCTGTCCCAAGACAAAGAGGCTGAGAGAGAAAAGCTACCAGCTCAGAGACCAGGCTACTCACTCTGGGGCCCTGATTGCTAGGATCTGGCAGGTTGGAGACAGAGCCGGGTGCCATGCTGGGAAATGCCAACCAAACCCTTCTGGACCTAAGACCTCAGGGCAGGCGGCTGAACGTAGAAATGTTTGGTCTCCCACAGGAGCCTCTGAATTCTGCAAGAACCCCTCCCCTCTGCCCCAGCCCCTCCACAGAGGCATGCCCAGCCGTGAGGTCCAATTTCTGACATCACGTCATGCTGAGTGGCTTTGAATCTTGGCTCAGCGACTCACTAGCATGTGACCTTGAGCAGGTTATTAAACCTCTCCAGGCCTCAGTGGCCTCATCTGGAAAATTGAGGTAATAACAGTATTTACCTCATATGGTCGTGGCGAGGACTGAATGAGATATCCAATGAGCAAATGTAGGTAAGTGCCTGGACAGTGCCTGGTACGTAGTGGGTGCCCCATCAATGCTTGCTGCCACTGTTACTGAGATTAGGGGACTCCGCTAACCAGTCCCGAACATGGAACACTGCGGAGAAGGCATGAGCACTTTCTCTCCAGGCCAAAGGGACACAATATCTCTAGTCTATTAACAAGCACCTCCTTCATTTGTACAGTGTCACACAAAGCGCTTCCACTGACATCACCACGTTTTATTCTTACCACCAGTCTCTGAGGTTCACATTATTACCCTGTTTTACAGATAAGGAAACAGAGGTCTAGAGGGGTTAATTAACTCACTTAACATCACAGCAGCAAGGTCAAGAGACTTAGTTTCAAGTATTAGCTCCAGGGCCAATGGGCTTTCCCAGCCACCACTCTGTCCCTGCCCTTAGTTTTCCCAGCCACTCTTTCCCAGCCCTCTATGTTCCCCTCTCCCAGCATTTTGCAGCTGGGAGGTTTACTTCTCTTCTGGTGTCATCCAAGGGAATCACTGGGGTGCCACCTTCCTCCTTGGCTCCCTTTTCCACCCAGCATCCCCTCCCTCTTCTAGATGAGCTATGAGGATGTCCATAGGAAACAACCTGAAGAGGGCTGTGGTTGGAGCCACTGGACCTCCGCCGACCAGAAGCAATCAATTAGACCCAGGCCACCATCAAGAGACTGACACACACCAACCACAGTGGCCAACCCAAGCCTGCTTTGGGAGAGGATCAGGAGGGTCTGGATGGGACAGAAGTCATCCTAAGCCCACGTGGATCTCCCACTCAGGGCCCAGAGGTGGGAGCCAAGACCACCTTCCTTCTTCTGGAGACCACAACTGGTTACACTCCTTCATGTCTTCTGAAAATACAGGCAGGTGGGCAGGTCCCCTTTTCTTCATTTTTCCCCAATCCCTTCACCTATGTTCCAAACCTATTATTATCCGGTAAGAGGAGAAAAGAATTAAATGTATGCATCATTTGATTTTAATTGAAGGACTGCTCTATTTCATTGAACTGCTAAGTAAGCTGAACAAGAGATTGTGTTTACATAAGCAAACCCCAAGTCACTATAGACTTGCTGTCACATTAAGTCAATACTTATGAAGGCTCTCTATTTAATTATTCAGTAAGGATTGACTTATTATGGTGTTAAGAGTGTGGTTAGCCTTGAGCTAGGTAGCCAGCCCACTGAAAGATTTCTTTCAACTTTCTCTGAATGCTGATATGGTGCTTGCTGGTGGTATGAGGTTAGGTTTCGTGCCTCCCTCCGTACCACCACCCTCCCCACTGCTGCAGAGCAAAAATCTCCAGTCCACCTCCCTCAAGTCAGGGGTAGCAGGTGATCCTGTGGTGGCCAAGGAGTGGGCAAGGTCCCAGTCGCCAGTGGTCGGCCTCTCACAGGTCTTCCTAACCCTTGTAATTAGTCCCGAGACTCTGACACCTGGGCTCTCATTAGCTTGGTTTTTCTGTTCTTGGGTCTCACTGTTCTGATCTTGTTCTTCCAGTTCCCGATGCTGAGGGCCTCCTCCTTGAAGACCCAGCTCCCTCCCCATATTTTCTATTCCCAGCACTTCCCCTCCCTTCAATCTCCACGGAACGTGTTTCTCAGCCTTCACAATCCATCCAAACCCTATTATTCTACGGCATACTGTTACAGAGCTTCAGATGCGTTCTTACATCAAATCACATTTCCTGAAACATAACATTCGAGGGGTGGAAAACAACATAGAGATGAATGCATAGCCTAAACTGCAGACCAACAAGAGAAACACAGTGATTAAGGGCAAAATCCCAGCCACCAAACCACCTGATTCAAACCCTGGCTCTGCAATTACAGGGCTGCATCCCTGGGCAAGTTACCCTCTGTGAGAGGCCTCGTCCATAAAAAATGTCTAGTCGCTTCCAGCAGGAGTAACCCAGATTTCACGTACAGCACTTGGGCCGTGTGTAGTATGATACTCCAGTGACAGCAGCCGCCCTGACGTTCTCCCCACCCCCCCAACCCCTCCACCACCCCCACCCCCACCCCCATCCCCATCCCCACCCCCACCCAAGAAGGACTCCTGGGGCTTGGACAGCTCATGGGTTACCACCCTGATCCCTATCTATCATTGGCTCCCTGCTGTTCTCTATCATCTCATCTGTATTCTCACTACTCCTCCTCCTTGTAGCAATATCAAATGATACAGATTCCCCAACCATGATGTTTCACAGATCCTTATCCCATGGTGCTCCTCCTGCCAGGAATGCCTTCCCCAACTATGTCCTCCTTGAAAAGTCTTCCGGTTCACCCTTCCGAACCCAGTTCCAGTGCCAGCTCTTCCAGAAAACCTTCTGTGAATGCCTGGTCCCAAATCTGTGGTTTTGTTTTGTTTGTTTTGTTTTTTTGTTTTGTTTTGTTTTGTTTTGTTTTTTTGAGGGCAGTATCACTGGCCCTCACATGTGGGACCGAACCGGGGCCACTGGCTTCCCCAGCCAGCGCTTAACCACCTTGTCCCAAATCTGAAAATGTTTCACAAACTCCAACTACTGGGCTTGCACCACCAACTGCATCATAAATTTATATTTTTCCTATCTGTTTCTCCCATGAAACTATGAGTTCTTTCAGAACAGAAACCGTATTATTCATGTTTGATTCTTCAGTGCTCAGAGTAGTGCTTGACACCAAATAAGGATTCAGTAGCCACTGGATAGAAGGAGAAAGGGAGAGGAGGGATGGATGGATGGATGGATGGATGGATGGATGGATGGATGGATGGATGCTATATCTGAAGGAACTACATCTAAGCAGGAAGAGAGCCAAGCGCTGTCCTAACACTTCCCCTTGAAAAATAAAATTGCAAACAGATTTCCAGTTGGCAGCACAGCAAAATGCATCAACGTTGCATTAACTTGGGCACCAAGATAGTTCGGCACCCCCCACAATGCCCTTTGGTGGGTCTGCCTTCCTCCTCTCCTCAGATCCTATACGATATTTGTTGGGAACTTGGAAAAATATCTTTGCTATCTCTGGTAACAACCATTGCTAAAGGAGGCCCCAGGGGCCTGTGAGAATTAACACACATCCTTAAGCACCACTCTTAACATGAAGAAGTGCCTTAAAGACCTACAGAGAAAATCCAATGGGCCCCTGCGGAGAGAGGCTGGGTAAATTGTCTGTTCTCACACAGGCGGAGCGCAGAGGGAATCAGTGATAGGGCAGAGTGTTCAGGTCAAAACACCCACAGCTTACAAGCCATGAACACTGAGAACGTCATCACACCTCTTGGTGTCTGGCTCGGATGCCTACAAGGAAGAGTGTTTGGAATAAAACCATAAATGCCAAAGAGAACAGTGAAACCATCTACACAGAAGTACTTTTGGAAAATAGAATTCACTATCTGCATGTTTATTCTTTTTCTCCTTAGGAATAATAAAAAAAAAAAAGAGAGAGAGAGAAGGCAAGACTATTGCACCCAAATTCTCCTCTTCAGCTGACTCAACCAGCTCCCAGAGCAGGGAGCCTGAGCAGAGACAGGAAGCTGCTGTGGCAGAGCAGGTGAGAAGCCTGCACACCACAGCCTGCACCCACCAAGAAGCAGGAAGGACCTGGTGTGCCTGGGGTCTGCTCTCGGAGAGCGCTGGGAGAACACACACTCAGGGCCCTCAGCTCCCTCCCCACTGTCCTCCACTCAGGGCCTTCTAGAGAACTGCATAAACAAATATTCCTCCTATCAGGCAAATATCTGGGCAGCTATGGCACCACCAGGAGTCTTTCTCATTATATAGACTAATGAGAATACTGTGCTTCTCTGAAGCAATTCATCAAGGCAACATCCATTATAAATGACACTTTTCCTGAACTAACAAAGGATGTGAGGCTGGGGAAACTGGTTAAAAAGAAATGTTTAGCATGTCCTAAAAACCCCTCTGAAATGAATGGCCCACCCCCTTGCTGGCCAGTGCTCTCTCTGTGCTCCGCCTCCCACGTGGAACCCCTGCCCTGGCCACAGGGCCACCTGAGCTACATACAGGTTGGGGAAGGGGAACGGTGCTGGCCCCCCAGAATATACTGCCTTAGGAAGAAAGCGAAGTCGTGAGCAGCAGCATCACTGAAGCATATAAGACCAGATTATTTGTGGTCCCAACTTGCTGAGGCAAGATGAAAAATATAGCAAACTACAGCTGCTGAACTCAGCTTTTTTTTTTTCTTTTTCTTCCTTCTTTCTCCTTCGCTGAGGTTAGTGTTTTAGAAAAAAGGGCTTTAAAAAAATTAAATCTATAACCTGGGGGGTTCCAACCTGTCAGTTAAGGTCAAGCACACAGAAGCAGCATCCAGGGAGGGGAACACAGGCCGTCTGGCTCACTGGCTAGCAGGATGCTCGCTCAAGTGCATTCCCACACTCACGCCCGTGTGAGGGCTCTGCCACTGACACTGACAAACACAAGGCCACACTGCCCCTCAGGTAAAGAGTCTTCATCCCTCCCAATCACAAGCCCTTCCCCTAAGCCCGGAATCTTGCATGGGCCCTCCAACTCCAAAGCAAGCAACAACAACTTCAAGTCTCCCTTTGAAATCCAAGGGCCAGGAGCCATGGCCCCATTGCCCACATGGGCAGCGCTGCACCATCACTGAGTACACAGAGCTGCAGTCTTGCAGTGGGTCCGCTTCTGTGAGGGCCTCTCATGGGGTGTGGGCCGGATGGGTTTCAGAGGGGACACAGTAAACCCCTCAGGAGGAGCAGGTGGTCACGGGGTCCCACTGGACCAGTCACCAGCCTTCTGAAAACTGCTACTATAAGCCAATGAAACATCAGGACCTGGAGTTCCTGAGGGTTTGAACTGGAGCCTCTGGCTTCGTCTGAGGGGAAGGTAAAGTGTGCAGGTAGATCATTCCCAAGTGGCAAGAAAGAGATGGTGACTCCCATGTGAAGACATACTGCCAGGCAAGGAGTGGGAAGACTCTTAGCTCATCAAGCGTTTGGATGCATTTATCTTAGAACACGCAGATTCTGAGGACCGGTAAAGTTCCTCCCTGCTTCTACTGAGTCTCTCACACATCCCCTGCAGGGCTCTGCCAAGGAGTACAAAGTAGAGGAAGAAAAGCCCGAGTGGAAATTGAGACAGAAGGAGGGGAAACCCCAGGGAATGAGAGAAAGCCATGATGGCCACTGGTGCATCAGAGGGCAGAAACGGGACCCAGCCATGGGAAAGTATGAATGAGTGGATTCTTGAGGCAAAATCTAGAACGATGCCCCAGAGTCTGGATGCAAAGAACAGGGCACCTGTGCTCCAACTTGAGCCAAAGAAAGTCCCTGAGATATCTGCGATAGACTGAATGTTGGTGCCCGCTCCCCAACCCCCCACACACCAAATGTGTATGTTGAAACTTGATCCCCAAGATATATATATTAGGTATAGGTATTAGGAGGTGAGACCTTAGAGAGGTGATTAGGTCTTGAGGATGGAGCTCTCATGATGGGATTAGCACCCTTCTAAAAGAAACCACACAGTACTCCCTTCCTCCTTCTAGCATGTGAGATCACAACGGAAAGACGGCCATCTATGACTCAGGAAGCGAGCTCTCATCAAATACCAAATGTGCCAGCACCTTGATCTTGGACTTCCCAGCCTCCAAACTGTAAAAAATAAATTTCTGTTCTGTATAAGGCACGCAGTCTATATTATGTCTGTTATGGCAGCCCAAATGGACTAAGCCAGGGCTCACCACCAACCTCCATTCCCTCCAGGGGGTGTAAGGGGCAGGGTAGCCCAGATCCACTTGGAAAGCTTCAAGCCCCCGAAGGGAATCTGAAGTGGAAGGTAGGTTCCCAGCCGGCCGAGTGGTGCAGTGGTTAAGCGCTGGCCTGGGAAGCCAGCGGCCCCGGTTCGGTCCCACATACGAGGGCCAGTGACACTGTCCTCAAAAAAAAAAAAAAAAAAAACTAGGAAGGTAGGTTCCCAAGACTGCTCGCTCACTCAGTCCTCTTCCCAGTAGGTTAGAAAGTAGGTCAGGGGCCGGCCGAGTGGCTTAGTTGGTTAAGAGCACAAGCTCTGAGCAACAGGGTTGCTGGTTCAATTCCCACCAGCCAGTGAGCTGCGCTGGAGCTGAGCTGCCAGGGTGACTCAGCTGGTGAGAGCACGTGCTCCTAACAATAAGGTTGCCAGTTAGACTCCCGCATGGGATGGTGGGCTACGCCCACCCACAACTAAGATTGAACACAGCACCTTGAGCTGAGCAGCCGCAAGCTGCCGACAGCCAGTCGGATAGCAACTGGACTTGGAGCTGAGCTAGCTGTGCTCTCCACAACTAAGACTGAAGGACAATGACTTGGCTGGTCCCCTTCCCCAATTCCCCAACACTGTCCCCCTTCCCCGACCGCCCCCCCCAAAAAAAAAAAGTAGGTTGGCTATACCACCGTTAGATGTCCAGCATGTCCTGTAAAACAAACTCTAGTTCCTTAATCCCATTCCTATGGTACCGATGGGGTACAAGGTAGGAGGCAGCATCTCAGTGTGCCAACCAAGATGGAACCACACCGCAGCTGGCAGAAGGGAGAGCTGACTCAACAGACAAGGCCCCAGGGCAGGGAGTCAAACAGGGCAGAAGAAATGACGGTGGTAGGGCACAGTGGGTGGAAAGTTGCCAACCATGGTCCAGACCCTCCAGGAAACATGGGACTATGGGAAGTCAGGATCTACTCAAAGAGATCCACAAGAGGAAGACACCCTAAGAGGCACAGAACTCAAAGGGAGAAAAGCCAATCAGGCTGATGACGTCTGATCCCAGGGTTTAAGTTGCAGTCCTACCTACACAGGACGGTAATCCACTGGGTGGTCTAACACGGGGGCCTGGTGTTTCATAGTATTCCTTCTTGCTGCCCCTTGGCTTACTGGCTGTGTACTAGATATCCTTACGGGCAACCTGAATTTCATCTGGATATTGCTAGTAGTGGAGACATTGGTCTTCAAAGGAAAAGGAAAGTAGAATCTACTGTTGCACTGAAATGGGATACACTGAGTTTTGATATATGTGAATTTCTGGCAATGAAGAAGGTAGACCAGTTGTACAGCTAATGGGAGGGCTGTCCTTTAAATAACCAGTTGATACGTTCTTCTGCAGCAGTAGGTCTGCATCATGGAAAGATCAACAAGATGTTGGAAAGCCTTAAAACACAGCCCTCCCAAACCAAGAGGTGAACTGGGAATGGCAAGTTGAGACCTTGTGACTGGTGATCTGCAGACAAAGGGTCTGCAAGGGGTGAAGGCTGACATTTTAATGAAGTGTCCAGGACACCAAGACAATGGAAGTCTATGTGCATAGAACTGAACATAAATGAAATAAAAAATAATTATATCCCAGGGAGCATTCAGGAGTTGGTAAACGATGCAACAGTCTGCTTGGCCCCCTGACACCCCTTGGGCTCAAATACAGGTAGCACCACACAGAGTGGGACACAGTCAACGTCTGACCTAGGCTGCAATGGTCAGAGTCATGACCCAGGCATACTCTCTGGACAATGGCCTTCCATTCCAGACTAGGACTCGCTCCCACTCACCTTCATATAGCAGACCTTCTCAAAACCCACCCCTTTTGACCCCTCCTGCTCTGAAAGGGAGCAGAGGGGACAGCAATGGGCACAAGAAAGAACAGGGTGCCACCCAAGCTTGCGTCTTCAGGGCAGAGCCAGCCAGCTTGGAGAAATTGAGGAGTCAAAGACTGATACCAGTTAGTTTATCCCAAAGGAGATAGATTTCTGAGTTTCTCCCAAAACTGAGACCTCAGAGCTAGATCGTTCAAATTCAGCTCCTGCTAAAAAGCAAGACCTGTAGCCCTGCTCCCACTACAAGGAAATGAGCTGCTGCTGCCAGTGACAGGAGACGGGAGAGGCTGAGGGTCCCCGGACAGGGGCCAGGGTGGGAGCCCTTCCAGGAAGCCTAGGGCCCAGCCCGCAGCCCAGCCCTGGGCGGAGAGAGCCGTGAGGATGCTGAGCCAACTCAGACACTCAAGATTTGAAACCTGTACCATGGAAACCAGTATTATAGGCTGTTTATATTTCTGTAATTATTTCCTTTCAGAGCTGCCTTTGCATTTACTGAGACCTACCAAACTCATACTAAATAATGAGAACTAATGGTTTCTGAGTGTTTACTCTGTGTCTGCCAAGTACCTCTGAAAGCACTAATGCATTTAATCCTCACAAACACCCTGAGACAGGTAACACAAAGCCCCCCATTTTACAGAGAAGGGAACTTAGGTTTGGAAAGAAGCTGTGACTGTGGCCCAGCTGGGAGTGTTGAGGTTCGGACTTGAGGCCAGGCCTGTGATGCAGGCCCAAGACCACCAGGCCTCTCAGACATGTGGACGAGTTTGGGCCACTGTTCCCTTGTGGGACAGACATCACCCTTTGGGGTTTGATGGTGGCAGCAGATCCAAGAGAGACCCCAAGGTGGCATGCCAGTCACGAGGGCAGAGCCATTGGTGCCTGACTTTGAACACGCTCTGCCCCTTTCCCCTTGAGAATCATGTCCGGGCTCCACGCAGAGGGTGCTGGGCTCGGCTGTCATGAGGAAGGCTTGCCCCTCTCAGGCCTATTGGTCTTTCTCCAGCTCTTCTCTCTGCCTAGGAAACCACAGGGCTCCCTCACTCCAAAGTAGACCCCAGGCCATCTTTTCCGAACTAAGAGCCCTGGCCCCCACCATCCCTCTCCCTCTCTTTTTCCTCAACAGCCCTGTAGCATTTCCCAGCCTTTCTGGAGCAGCACCCGCCCACTTGAGCCTCCTCCAACTCTCTCATGGGATAGGACCCGTCAGGAACTTTGTAGGGCCTGCCAGCCTCTGGGCCACCATGACCACAGCAAGACCACCCCTCTCTGGCTGGTGATCCCTCCTGGGAAGTCTGGGGGAACTCCTCAGTGTATTAGTGTCCCTAGAGCTGTCACAACAAAAAACAACAGAAATTAATCCTCTCACATTCTGCAGACTTAGAGATCTGAGATCAAGGATTTGGCTGGGCGGTGTTCCCTGTGAAGGCACCAGCTGCTGGTGGCTGCCAGCAATCCGTGGCCTTCCTGGGCACAGAGGTGCATCATTCTAGTCTCTACCTCCATCTACGGCCTTCTCCCTATGTGTCTCCAGGTTTGCCCTCCCCTTGTCAAAAGGACGCCAGTCATTGGATTCAGAGGCCCACCCTAATCCAGCATGTCCTCATCTTAACTAAGGACACCTACAAAGACCCTATGCAAATAAGGCCACACTGTGAGGTTCCAGGTGGACATGAATTTTGGGAGAGACACTGTTCCACCCACTCACACTCATCCATCACCTTCCCCTTGCAGCAGGCACTTGATCTCCCCTCCCCTCCCCTCATCCTCAACCGGGTTCAGATGCAGGCTGAGACCCTCCTCTGGGGCGGCCACTTCTCCAACGATAGGCTTTCCTCCTCCAGGGTGTCTGTTTCTGCTGCCCACCCAGTGCTGGGCCCCACTCCCCACGGGAGGTAGGCAGGGCCTCCTCTGCCCCTGCTGGGAGCCTCTTCTGGGTAGGCCATTGGGGACTGCCCTGCAGGGAGAGAATTAGGACCCCCTCCAGCACCAGGTCCCCAGGGGGGAGTGAGTCACACTGTGCTCTCTCCCCTCCCTGTGTCCTGTCTAAGCAGGACAACTGCGGGGCCTTGGCCTCACTTCCTCAGGGTCCCAGACTCCAATGCTATATCCCCCAGGGCCAGGTGTGCCCCAGCAAGGGTTAGAGATGCCCAACAGGATGCGGCATTGGGCAGTTAGCTGGCTGCAGTGGGGTCACCGAGGCCCATGCAGGAGCGCTGCCCCTAGCCTCCGGGCTGAGTTTAACTAAGTCTTTGAGAAGGAGCAGACGCATCCGTCTGTTCTGTTCACACCACAGTGGTCTCTGCATGCTGACATCCCATTTTCAATGACTGTCTGGATTCATGGCAAATACAATGATTATTTTCCAAAGGATAAACAAGCAGGGGTCACTTTAATGGTACGAACGCCAGCAGAATATTAAAACCAAGTTTGAATGTTCCGCACAAGTAAACGGCAGATAAATCAGGGCCACTCTCCAGTCCCGGCACACTCCATCTCCCATCGGAAGAATTCTAGAGAATGCAGAGAAGGTAAAGACACCAGCAAAGTCCTCCTCGCGGGTAGATCTAGGATGCAGATTAGCTTGTCAGGCTGCACATTCTGGGACCTTTCCTACTGGCCCCTGTTCCACGCTGAGGCCCCAGCACCAGGCGGGGTGTGCTGCCCACCTTCATTTTCAACCCTCACTGTGATCACCCAGGGAGCTGAGGAAAATTGGGTTCCTGGGCCCCAAACCCAGGGAGTCTGTTTCAATGGGTTTTAGGAGGGACCTGGAATCACAGTGTTTGTCAGCCCCACAGGTGATGGAGCCACATCTGGAGAGACGATGCAGGGCGATACTGAAAACGCAGCCCATGGAACCAGCCCTGCTCCACCTGATAAGCTGTGTGGTCTTGGGCAAATCACTGAGTCTCTGGTCCTCAGTGTCTTTACCTGAACATAGAGACGTCATAATGATGCCTGCCTCAAAGGGTTGTAAAGACCACGGGAGGTGAGCCACAAAAATTCCTAACAGTGACATGGTGCCCAACTGAGGAGAGCTTCATTAATGTCACCTACCTTGATAGGCCACATTCTTTAGGGCAAGCCGGCCTCCTGAAGGGAATATTCCCAGTGTCAACTGCAAGGGGAAGGTCCCACCTGGCAGCCTTGCTCTGGGGTCTAGACAGCAAAGAGGTAAGTACTTAGGCTTGTGCCCAGTAAATCCCAAGTGGCACCCACTGCGTGGGGCAGACCAAAACCAGAGCAGGACGAGGCAGGCTAGGCCCAGACAGCTCACCAGGCCTGGGGAGATCAGGCCACCCAGAGGCAGGTTACTCCCTGTGTTTATCTCCCTTCGTCTTCTGTTAGC
Source organism: Aselliscus stoliczkanus (assembly GCA_033961575.1). Taxonomy (NCBI): domain Eukaryota; kingdom Metazoa; phylum Chordata; class Mammalia; order Chiroptera; family Hipposideridae; genus Aselliscus; species Aselliscus stoliczkanus. The sequence goes on from CM066735.1 coordinate 17,778,144, forward strand.
CTTTATTCAGTGTCGATAAAGAACTCAGTCTGATCCCAGCTCCTGCAGTGGGGTACAAGAAAGTAGAGAGGGGGCCGGCCGAGTGGCGCAGTGGTTAAGCGCTGGCTTCGAAAGCCAGCAGCCCCGGTTCGGGTCCCACATATGAGGGCCAGTGACACTGCCCTCAAAAAAAAAAAAAAAAAAAAAAAAACATGAGCTGGCTTGAGATGCCAGCTCTGAGCAGCAGGGCCCTGGTTCAGATCCCACATATGAGGGCCAGTGACACTGCCCTCTACAGCTAAGATGGTGAACAACAGCTCCACCTGGAACTGGGCTGCCTTGAGTCACTGGTGACGGCATAGCTGCAGCCCCTGCTGCAGTGGGCTGCCATAAGCTGCAGTGAGTGGCCGGCAGCCAGTGTGAGCGACCGGCAGCTGGTGTGAGCTGCCAAGAGCCGCCATTAGCGGCTGTTCAGAGGCCGGCGACCAATCTGCCTCACCCGGGAAGAGCACAATGACAATACCAACATGGGCCAGTGAAGCAATGTCCTCCACAACTAGACTGAAGAACAAAAAGACAGCAACTTGTCTGTTCCCCTTCCCCGATTCTCCAATAAAATCTTAAAAAAAAAAAAAAAAGTGGAGAGGCATTCCCACTGGGGTCTGAGTATTACAGGGGAGCCAGGCTGTGCCACTCTGTTAGGCCCATGGGTGGGGGGTGGGGGGGTTCACCATGACAGATCCCCAAGGAAGAAGGTCCTGGGACACGAGGCTGGGGCCCAGGATGCCTGCCTGCCTTTCCTTCCACTTACACAGTTCCCATTTTACAATTGTGCAACGCCTGAGTTGGTTATTACTAAAGAGGAAGACCATTTCTTGACAGAAGTAGCCCCTACAGTTCAGCAGTACTGTGGGGGAGCCTGCTGAGAAAATCCATAGACAACACACAGACCCGCTCACGTGGAGAATCCCTCTGGCACTGTTACACACACATGCACTCACTCCTCCACCCTAATGGGAATGCACACTCATCCTCCAAAGAATACACAGGCTGAGTCCACCTCCCCACCACCACCACCTCCCAAAGGGCTCAGTGACCTGGGTGCACCCAGGGAATGACTTTCCTTTCTGCTCCTCTGACCACAGAATTAAGAGGCCACCTCCCACCGTGGCATGCCAACCGGAGGCCCACAGACCTGATGTCAGACCTGGGAAACCTAGGATTGGAGACACAGTGTCCAGGATGCACTGAAGAGAAGACCTGTCATTGGACAACCCAGAGAACCCAGAACGGATGTCCTCTCCGGGCTGGAGGAGGGGAATTGTAAAGGGATCTTGTAGGTTCTCATTATTGTGGCCCAAGAAGCAACCTGAGACCAGTGAGCCCAACTGCTCACTCCAGAAATGAAGATGCCATCCACAGCCTGCCCAGCTCCTATCTGCATGCCAAAGCAGGCGGTGGGGGGATGAGGGTTCCGCTGAAACTGGTACAGCCATGCCACCACATGCAAGCCCTTCCTAACAGCTCAGCCGCTCAGCACTGCCCATAGGCCGTGGCTCCTCTGTATCTCTGTCCCCCACACCACAGCCACTCACATGCATGTAGCACCCACAAACATGCAAACCCGTGTCTTCTCATGCAAACTGACTGCCTCATAAGACAAAGAGAAAAGCCTTCTGCTTTTTGACCTGGTTGGGTGGCAGGAACTTTAGTAATGCCCTGAGCCCACGGTTTTCCTCATACCCTCCTTCTACCCCTGCCCCAAATACCAAAAATAAGGCAAGTCACAGTTTATGAAACAGAGAAGTTGGGATAAGTATCATGCAATTCAGCCCCTTTGTTTTCAGTAAACAGCTAACCCCCAGAGGTGACAGCATCCCTGCGGTTTCTCAGAGAGAGGGTGCTGATTTGGGGGTAGGACCCAGGAATCCTTTCCCAGCACGTGTCCCTTCCATTAAGCTGCTGACATTGTCTCAGCTCACATGACTGTCCCCATCACCAACTGGGTGCTCAGTGTCACACGGTGACCAAGCGACAGCTCCAAGATGAGACAACCCATTGCCTGAGACCAAAGCTGCCTTCATCCCAATCCCTGGGTCAGTGACAAAAAACCAGGGTAGAACTGTGTTGTTACCCAAAGTCACCAGGGAAACAGGACGGTGAGCATGTGGTCATATTCCTTTGCACAGAGAACAGAGTTTGCATATCCTCATCCATTTCAATAGCCTACTCTAATTCCAAAAAGGCTTAATACGCTCTCTTGTCTCTTTTCCAAAGTCATCTTAAAATATATATTTTTAATCGAAAAGAGCTCCCGCCTAATAGCACTTTTGTAGGTCACTCTTCTGGCAGCCTGCCAAGAGCGAGGGAGCCACCTGCGCAGACTATAAAGTTTATACACTCAACCAGATATTTTACTCCAAAGAAAATCCCTCATCTCTTCACTTTAGTGGCTGTTCGTGCACGCCTAGCTCTAACCCCTAAGGGCTGCAGTTCTCTGTTCCACAGAAAATCAGCCAATGAGAAAGAGTGACAGAAGGAAAGTCCCAGGGGCAGACAGAAGCTTCAGCAAGAAGCAACAGCAAACACAGTAGAGGAGACAGAGGTACCAAAAGAGCAAAATACAGTGACTCCAAAACTCACACTCTCTGGAACTCATTAGTGTGGGGCAAATAGCTCTCTATGAGTCGGTCACACCAGAAGGCATCGCCGATGCCATCTGTGTGGCTTAACTGGTCGTCAAGGATAGAACTGTGTCATCAAGAAAAGGTTAAGCTACCTTCTGCAATCTCTGCCGAAGACAAAGAGCATTCAGGAACTCTACGAGCATTTATGACCCCTCCACTGTGCCAGGCCTGGGCTCGAGCCATGGTGTGACTGTGAGAGATGCATGTGGCGCATGGCTACAGAATAATCTGGGGGAGAAGGCAGCTGTGTCTCACCTGCCTCGAGGTGCAGCAGAATGAGAAAGAATTAAGATCATGAATGGTGTTTTTCCTCCCTGCTGCACACACCCATGTGTCCTTTCTACAAGGCAAGCAGGATTTTGAGGCTGGGTGTCTGTCACTGCCGCTAAGAAGAGGCCTTCTTTTCAGAAGCCTTATGAAGGCAGGCTGAGAGCTGGCAATGCCAGGGGCCTGGTGATGGGGAGGGCAGAGAAGGCCATCAGGTTAAGAGAAGGCCACTTCCCAGGCCAGAGGAAACCTGGGCTCCCTGCCCAGGGTCCAGACAAGAGGCCCTGGGAGCAGCAGAACGGGAAGCCCCAGAGCTAGACGGTCTTTCTGGGCAAGCCTGGGGTCAGTGGAGTTTACAACTGTGGGGGGGTGGGAGTGCCCAGCACACGCTGAAGGCCTAGCCCCTCGGTGAGGCTGGCTGAGAAGCAGCACCAAGGCTGAAGGTCAGCGCCCCGCCCCTGCTGGGAGCCTGGATCCAGCAGCCCACACACACAGGAGATGCTCAATCCACTAGGGTCTCATTTCCTGTGGGCCAGGGCAGGCGGGGGAACCTGTAGCCAGTTTCAAAAAATCAGGAAATGTGATCTGACCCCAGAGGGCTGTGGAGTAAAGTCCACACATTTCACAAGGGCAGTCGTCCTAAGAATAGCTCTGACAGGGCCTGGGACAACGTGGGGCTGGAGAACAGGGCACAGATCACAACTTGCTGGAAGACAGAGCGGCTTAGGAGAGGTGCTGACCTCGAAGGGTCTTCTCAGGTGAACGGCCACTTTCCATTTTGTTAGGAGGATGGCCCAGGCAGGGGCCCTGTCCCTGAAGGATCCCAGAGGCAGAAAAAGCAGAGGCACGTTACACAGTCACACAGGCACCTGAGAGCGATGCCAGGGAAGGGGGCTGCAGCCCGGGGAGGGGAGAGGGGGGCTCAGACCCCAGATTCTTCTGGAACCAGAAGCAGAAGGGCTTTGAAAACTTCATTCGCAAGACTTATCTGAGGGCTGCTCACTGCCAGGCTGCTTGATTGCAAAATCCATTTCCAAATGGCCTGCTCCTCTGTGAGAAGGTACAGGGACTGTAGATCAAGAGCGGCTCCCCTTCCAACACTCCACATCTGTCTCCCACCTTCCTCAGGATGCAGCCAGCAGGCCCTAATGCCTCTGGAATCACCGGGCACCAACCCTGGGTCCAGCCCCTGGCCTGCCCGCAGCCCAAGATCAAGGAGTGGGGTCATTTCTAATTAGAATGACCAGATTACGACTGTGGTATTTATCCATAGTATCTGGTTAGAACAAAGCGTTCAAGCCCATAGTCCCATCACCAGGACTCCGCCCAGCATCCCCAGCCCCACCTCCCACCTGAGGATGTGCCCTTTCAATGCTTGGAAGAGAGAGGAGACAAAGGAAGAGAAAGCCCTGGCCCCTCCTCCATGTTAACCACCTGTCAGGTGATCCCAGGCCCAGCAGGGCCCACAGCTGAGCTGGGGCCACTGGAAACCCTGATCTAGTTAAAATACATCTATCTGCAGCATTCAGAAAATAGCTATCTACAGTATTGCTTTCAGCTATAATGGAAAACTGATGGCTTTTATCTCCCCAACTTTATGACTATTGATGGGATAGAGGCTGAGGTTTGATGACCATTTAATAGCCGACCCTGTGCAGTTATAGGAGCATCAGAAAGCAGTGAAAGCGCCGAGCTGATTGTCTGGCAGAGACTTCTCTGCTGAGGTCCAGGAAGCAAAACAACCACCCGCCCCAGGCTCCGGCAGAAGAAAACATCAAAGTCATCATCATTTCTGTTTCTTCCCTCTCCTTTCTGCCATTGACCTCTGGGAGGCTGATCCAAAGTGGGGGGAGGTGGGGGGACCAGGGCAATGCAGGCATGAGCTCTTATGGAGAAAGAGGGGGTGAGGGAGGGGACCCCCGTGAGCAACACCCACACGGCCCTCCACCCCAACCCCTTTCCGCCCACGTACTGCTGGCTCCTGGCAGGACTACAGGGGCTCGGGGCTGTCTGACGGCTCCAGGGAAAGAGCTGGAAGGAAAAGGAAGGCAGCAGAGCTCTGATCTAACCTGTGATCCACCTGGGCTTAGACCTTCTGCCCATGGCCAGAAGCCAAAAAGCCATCTCGAGGGCTCCACAGGTGCTCATGCACCAAGCTTTCCCTGAGCTTCTGCCCTTCCCACATCAGGGGCTCTACCAACTGCTGCCCCACCTTTCTCCCCAGATCCAGGCACTCTGTGGAGACATCACACTTCTAAACAAAAGGGTGGGGGTGGGAGGGGTGCCAGGGGCAGATTCTTGGGAGCATTCCAAGTACCTTCACAGATCTTCTCTCATTTTCTACAACAGCCCCATGAGATAGACAGAATAAATTTGACTCTGTCCATTATTTTGAACTTAAAGAAACTGAGGCTCAGGGATGTTCCATGTCCCAAGTTTGGGACCCCAGTTTTGATTCCCTGTCCAGTTCACCCTCCGCCGTGCCAAGCTGCCTTGCAGAACAGGACACTGCCTGGGGAGTCAAAGCCTTTTGTCCGGGTCCTGCCACTCCCTAGCTGTGTGACTTTGGGCAGATAACTTCACCTCTCTGGGCCTCGGCTTCTTCATCTATGAAGTGACACGTTGGGAGGAGCTTCAAGATCTCCTCCAGCTCTCTTTGGGGCTCCATCCAGACACATTGTCAGGCACAGTGATGTCTTGCTCTGCCCACAGCCGCCATCTTTCCAGACAGCACATCTTTCTCCCAGCATAACACTGAGGGACACTAGAGACATAGAAAACAGGGCCCCATCACACCAGGGACTCTCCTTCAGGCCATGCCAGGGAAGTAGGGTGATCAGGCAAGTGGGCAGGGGTCTCCAAGGCTCTCCCTTCCCTCACCCTCAGGCCCGGTACTGGGCTCTGCTGGGTTCTCTCTCTGAGATCCCGTCTATAGGGTCCCTCAGACCTGTTCACCTGCCCAGTTTCCTCCCTGCCCCTTTCAGAGATAAGAGCCCACCTGATCTCCACACACAGCTCTATGACCTGACCCATCCACGAGCAGCTAACTACATCTGCTTCACCACCCCCAAGTCTTCTGAGCTCACCAGTTACCACTGGGTACCAGTTGATTTCGTAGGGATTTACAGCCATCCCTGCTGGTTGATCCTGGCTCGGTTTACATAAAACTTCCCCAGAGAAACAAAGCATGTAGGAAAGCCGCCTCGAGAGAATGTGCCACTGCCCCAGACTGGCCAGGTTCAGCCCCCCAACACTCTCCAACGTGCCCAAGGGCCCCACTCTTAACATTACCAGACAGCTTGTTTTATAATGATGCCAACACACGTACCAATTCCTAAAATCTTCCACCTAGGGCATCATCTTTCCTTGTCTTTGGATGGCTGCTAACAAGGCCCCCCCATATTCCATTCTAAAATTCACTGGCTGCACAGCAGTCCTCACCTGGGCACTGCCACAGGGCATTAGAGGAAACAGACCACACTTTCCTAATCACCCAGCCCAGTGGAGAACAGCTTAAACCCAAGCGGAAACTACCCAGAAACACTCCCACCCACTGTAAAGATAGCTCCATTCCAACCCACCACCCCTTGTCCCCCGCTTCACCTCAAGGAAGTTCACAGGCGGAAATGAAGACCTCTCCGAGGGTCTTGTTGCCTAAGTAATCCCTTCCCTCCAGGGCCTAGAAGGTGCTGTTCCCACCATCAGTCAGGCTCTGGTCCAAACACAAGTTTCTCACATGGTAAGAATGAACAGACACGTGTACGCAGACAAGCTGTGCGCGTCACCCACAGGGATGCAAATCCACGGGGAAAACTAGACCGCCATGAAAAACCAGTCAACCTGCATGCATGGAGATGTTAACAAAGACTAAAATGTTAACAGTATATTTAGAGGGGAAAAAAAATAGCTTACAAAACAGCATGTACTGCATGACATCACTGTTGTTAAAATCTGGGTATGCATATTTGAAAAGTCTGGAAGCATATATTTTCCAAAATGTGGACTGTGGCTTATTTCAGGGTGTTAGGATTGCAGGTGATTTCTACTTTCTTTAGTATACCGACCATCCTGCCTAGCCTGAGTTATGTTTTATAGTGAGCGCATACAGCTTTTATAATCAGTAAAAGGAATTTTATTTTGACAATTAAGAAAAAAGAAAAAGAGAAAGTAAAGGGGAGGGAAGGGCGACGGAGGGGAGAAGAGGGCGGTGGGGGATAGGGAGAGGGAGGGCAGGGGAGAGGAGGGCAGGGAGAAAGGAGGGCAGGGGAGGGAAGAGGATGGGAGTAGAGGGGAGGGGAGGGGAGAAGAGGGGAGGGGAGTAGAGGGGAGGGGAGGGGAGGGGAATGGAGTAGAGGGGAAGAGAGGGGAGGGGAGTGGAGAGAAATGGACGGGAGGGGAGGGGAAAGGAGGGCTCCTAGATCACTAGTCCATTCCTTTTATTTCATCCGGAAATAGGAGATACGCAATATACCTGCTCAAAAGAGACCTAGAAAGATCACTAACCCGAAACTCACCTGAGGCCTAGCAAGGGGCCTCCAGCCACTGGTTCTGTCCCTCTAAGGATGAGGAGCTCACTACCTAACAAGGCAACTCATTCCAGGTTTCAACAAGGTCAGAGAGTTGGTCATGGGCAGAAGCAATACTAGGACTGCACTAGTGTCAGAGTTCAGTGTAACTCCTCATCCAGGACTCTTTCCACCTAATTATTTCTTCCTTTTATTAAGCAACAAATTTGGAGAACCCTGAGCCTCTTGTAGCTGGTCACCAATAGGTGGGAGGGCAGGAGGGACTCGGGGAGACCCTCTCTGCTCAGCGTCTCCCCATAGCACCTCAAAGCTCTAATCTCTCTCTCTCTCTCTCTCTCTCTCTCTCTCTCTCTCTCTCTCTCTCTCTCTCTCTCTCCCTGTGCCTTCTGCCCCAAGCTCACCCCTCTTGTCTGGAGGGCTCTGCCACTAGGGTGCTCTGTTCCCCTTCCCGCCCCAGCTGTAGGACCCTGTCTCCCGGCACCTTCCATGGCTCTTCCAGCCACACACTCCCCTTCCCTGAATGCCCACAGCAAGCCGTTTAATCCTTACAACATTTCATTAAGCAAGGCCTCCTCTTCATATTTAATGTTTCCACACAGGCGAGCCTCGTCTCCCCAAATGAGCTTATAAGCGCTTTGAAGGAAGTAATGTTCACCATGCACCTGTGTGCCAAGGGCCTAGGCTCACGGCTTTTCCTGCGGTAACTCACTTAATCCCATAATCTCCATCTCAAGCCCCGGCCTCTCTCCCATACTCCCACATATACAAATACTTCGCTAACACTTCCACGTATATGTTCCAAAGGCTTTCAAACAACAGGTTCGAAACCCAAACATCTTCCTTCTATGCTCAGACCTCCTCCTCCACCCCTCTCTTCCCACATGGAATGGCTTCAGCCAGCCAGGCCAGAGCCCTCAGCATCACCCTGGACTCCTCCCCTCCCTCACAGTCCACATCAGTAAGTCCCCAGGAACTGGCCTCTGAAGGTCTCTGCAGCGTGTCTCCACTCAGGGCCCTCCCCACTCACCCCTGCCTTGACCCAATCACAGTTGTTCCCCAGCAGGACTCTCCATCTTCAGACCCACTCTCCTCTGACCATCATGTACACAGTGGCCAAAGGGATCTTTCTAAACCACCAACTGGATCACGTCACTTTCTTGCTTAAAATGCTTCATGGCTTCCTATTGTCTTCCAAACCCGTCAGCAAACTATATAAGGGTTTTATAAGCTAGATCCCCCTGCTGCCCTCAGGCCCCCTCTTTTAACACACACATTCCTTCTGTAAGGACTAGAAGGGCCACTCCCAGTACAGACCCATTCCTTTCCCAATCTGGGCCCAGGTATCTCCTCTGTGCCACCTGCCCCACCAGCCCCACCAACTTCATCTTTCTGGATCTGTCAACGGCATCCGCCATAGCAGTCCAGTCCCTCTTTTTCAAAACTCTCCTTTTGACTCCGGGGCCCCATAATCACACCACCAATCACCTACCGAGCACTTCCAGGGACCGGGCACATTTCCGTGCCTCCTGTTATGCTAGCCTTTTCCTGGGAGATCCCACCCATTTCCTGGGCCTTAAACACCATCAATATGCCAGCGTCCCCCAGAACTTATAACTCCAGTCAAGCTCCAGATAGGGGTGTCTCAAAGGCATCTCAAAATTAACACGCCTAAAATGGAACTCCTGATTTATCTCCCCCACCAAGCCTTTGCCATCTCAGAAAATGGCGCCACCACCCACCAAGTTGTTCAAGCCAGTAATCGTGAGTTATCCTTGAGTTTCTCCATCTCCCTCGCTCCCACATCAGGCCATATCATTTTCATCTTCAAAATATCTCAAATTTACCCACTTATCTCTCTGCACACGGCCACCCCCCGGGGCTGAGCAGCCATCATCTCTGATCTCGTGAACTAAAATAACCTCCTCTCCATCTCTTTCAGGTCATTCTTGCCTTCTCCCTCAATTCTCCACACAGTAGCCAGGGTAGTCTTTTATACCACAATTTTAATAATGTCACTAGCTGGCTTCAGAAGCTGCCTTCCAACTGTACTCAGAATAAGTCCAAACTCCTTGCCGTGGCCTGGAAGGCTCTAGGTGACTTGGCCCCCCTGCCCCCCAGCCTCCTCCTGTACCCCTCTCCTGAGTCCCCTCTACTCTAGCCACACCAGCGATGCCAAGTTCCTTCCTTCCTCCAAACTTCTGCACATGCTATGCCCTCGTGAAATAGTCTTTCTCCCACCTGTCTTACTTTTGGCTCCTCGTTCCTCAGGTTTGTTTAAATGTCATACTCAGGGCCGGCCAAGAGGCACGGTGGTTAAGTGCTGGCTTGGGAAGCCAGCGGCCCCGGTTCAGGTCCCACATATGAGGGCCAGTGACACTGCCCTCAAAATAAATAAATAAATAAATAAATAAATAAATAAATGTCATACTCAGCCACACTTTTCCTGACCCTTCCCCCCTTTTCTAAGTAGGGCTACCCTCCTTCCCCCATTATTCTCTATTTCTACATCCTGCTCATTTTGAAAATATTAATTATATGCTTGCCTCTTTATTTGATTATTGTCTTATCTCCTCCATAAGACTATAAGCCCCAAGGGGGCAGGGACCATCTCTATTGTGTTCTCCAGTAAATAGATAGTGTCTGTAGGTGATGCCTCAGGTCTAAACAAACCTCCCTGACTTGTGTTGATTCTTTCTACAGAGTGGCCTCTCCCCAAATGGGTCATTCCTCCTACTGCTCCCCCAGTAGAGTGGGTTCTCATGCAAAGCCCCACAGGTGGGAGCCTTAGCTATACCAGGGGTGCACCTCGTCTCCCTGGGGTGTGAGCTTTGTGGAGCCCAAATGCCCAGAGAACAGGCTAGATAGTTAACGTAAAGGACCCTCTCTGCCCAGCTGGACTGATCTCCCTGTAGTGGCCAGAGCAGGAAGATTAAGAAACCAGATCTTGTAAACTAGATATCTAGGCTGGGGCTTCTCTGTGTTTATTTTCCCAGCCTTCAGTAAAGTAATGGTCAACATTCCAGCCTTATGTCAACTTCCACGGGAAATTCCAAGAGGAGTCCTTTGGTCACCCTTCACCGGGAGTTCAAGGGTAAGAGGACCCCTACTGAGGGAGGCCAGCAGCAGGAAGCAGCACGGGTCTCAGGGTCTCTGACAGGGATGAGGCTCCCATGGCCTCTCCCTTCATAGAGAGTCTCCTTCTACTGGCAACCTTGCTGGTTAGGTTTTCTTCAGGAAGATGGTGACTTCTTTACCCCATGGCACTTCCAGGCACAGCTTTCCTCTGAGGATGGATGGGGCTGTTGGGCCCTGAGTTCTGCACAAGTCCAGGCAGGCCCCTGAGCAAGGTCCATCTGTGTGTCTCATCTCCCTCAAGAAGAGGCTACACTCCTGTGCCACCAGAGTGTCCCAGGAAAGACCTGGCAGGTAGCACAGTAGAACTGGGATTTCAAGAGGACCTGAGTGGAAACACTATCATCTAGCTTACTGTGTGGCTCTATTCCCATTGCAGAGGCAATAAACACAGTGTCCTGTCACTAGACTGCAAGCACCCTGTGGGCCAGGACCTCCACTTACTTCATTAACTCTCCAAACTCAACACAAGGCCTGGCCCAGAGTAAACGATCAATAAGCAGTTGTCAAAGAAAGGAATGGCTCCCAAGACCCCCATCTGACTGCTACAGGTGACTCACTGACCCCAGGAACAACTGGCTGGATTCCAAGGGCATCCATTCTGCCCTTCCCATGCTCATGGCAGGCATCACTAATCAATCATAGCCCTCTCTGCTACTGAGTCAAGGGGTAGCCAATCCAAGTTGGCCATCTAGAGAAGGCAGAGGTTCTTAAGTTTTGGGAGGTCAAGGGGCCCTTGAAGAATATAATGAAGCAATGAGTTCTCTCTAAAACATACACATAAAACCTTGTTTATGATTTCAAGATATTTAAGACACTTTTCGTTCAAATAAGTGAAGGTTTGGAAGCCCCACAGCCTACCTATCCCTAGGCAAATAGTCATTTGCTCCCATTTAGAGATAACCTGCTGACAGCATCAGCCACAGATTCTATGGGGGGTCCAGTGGAAGCTGAGGTACAACCCCAAAGAGCCAAAAATCAAACCCAGACTTGTCCATCCACACTGCCTATAGACACCGGACATGCCCTAAGCCAGGTAAGAGAGGGCTTTGCTAAAGGGACTCCTTCCCACTCCCTGCAGACAGTCTTAGGGGAGGGACCCCAAGCCCTCTGCCTCTCGCATAAGGACACTGTCCACTGCACGGAGGGGCCCTGGCAGCCAGGGTAGCCCCAGGCTGCAATCTATTTATACACATCCTCAGTACCCAGAGGTTAAATTACAGTCCAGGATATGGCACAGGGCCAGCACGGAGTTATTTTTATCCTCTTGACAGACCAAGAGGAACAGGACATTACAGAGGGCCTCTTCCAAATGAGGCGTAGAAGGGACACAATTTACAGGACAACAGAATCCTCCTTCCCACAGCCCCCCAACATACACACACACACACACACACACACACACACACACGCGTGCGCGCGCGCACACACACACACACACCAAAAAACTGGACCTCTATACTCATCCTTGCAACAAGTATAAGCTGCGAAAGTAGGAAAAAAAAAAAAAAAGTAGGTCACAGTCCATTCAGGGACTGGGGTGAGAGAATTCAGCCAAATTCCATGGGTTCATTCCAAGAGATCCTCCAGGCTTTCCAGACTCTATGTAAGAACCTTTTCAAGGAAAAAAAAAAGCCTCTCTTAATCTTAACACAGCCCTGAAGCCTCATGGGCTAGAAACCAGACAAAGGGGAACAACAGAGCACGGGATCCCAGGCTGCACCTTTAAAACCAGTTGGCTAGAGCAGAAAGCTTCCACTCTCACCCAGAAGTGATCCTGGGTCAAAGAGCAGGGGTGGGGGGCAAGGGGAGAGAAGGATTCAGAAGAGCTTCCAATAATCCTAGAACCCCAGCAGGGAGACATCCTTGCAACACCAAAGGCTTCTTCAAATCCCAACACTGTTGTCATTGACATCTCATAAGACAGCACACGGGGGTCTGGTAAATATCCCATGGGGGTATACAAGGCTCCCACTGGGGGTACTGCACAGCTTGTCCATGGATTGCTTTGATGTAGTGCCAGCTGAGGTGGGCCCTGGCCAAGCAGTCCCCCGCCCCCAAGAATCCTGAGTCAAGATTCACTCAGGGAGAAGGCTGGGTGGGCATAGCCATGCCAACTCCCCAAGCAGAAAGGTGAAGGGGCCAGGCAGGCCCCCTCGCTAAAGTGAGGACTGGGTGCTATAGCCCTGAAGCAGGGACAGTTCTGGGAGATGACCATGGACCAGGGCGTCATTCCCAAAGGGTCAGCCCAGAGAGGCTCTCCCGTGACTCCCATCAAGGCCAGCTTTGTCCCTTAAAGTACAGAGGGAAGGAAGGCTGCAGGGTTCCCAGGTCTTGTGCCAAACACCATGGCACTGGACTCTCCCATTTTCACAGTAAAGGTTTCCACCTGGGGTACCCACTCTGGGGAGAGAGGAGAAGCCTGCAGGAAGCCAAGGCCAGGAAGACAAGGGAGAGCACTCCTTCTCAGGTGTAACAGAGGACTGCCTACCAGGTGCCCCTCTCCAGCCTCCTGTCACCTCCATAAATCCCCCAGGGTCCACAGGTCAGTAAGTCAGGCCTGCAAGCACATGGCAAGAGGTCAGCCCCTCTCCTCAGAACCCATCTTCCCATGCCCTCTACCCCGAGGAGGTGTCTCTCATCATTCATCATTTCCTCCAGCGAGTCTCTCCAGAATTTAACCTCAGGCGGAGGCGCAGAGAGAGAAGGCAGATTGGAAAGCTGTTTCCACAGACTCAGATCCGTAGACCTAGACGGGTCCTTGGAGACAGGTGAGCATCCTTGTGTGATCAATGAAGAAATCAAGCCCAACACACAAGGAGTGAAATGGTCCATCCAGAACCACTTAGGAGATGGGGCAGAGTGAGCACAGAAGGCAGGTTGCCTGGCTCAGGGCCACCATGCCAACCCCCTCCATCCACAACCCACAGGCCTCTGCTTCTCCAAAATGCACCTCTCCTCTCCCACCCCACCTCAAGCCTCAATTCGAGAGTTGAAAGCAAAACTCCAGAAAGGACACTTGGCCATGCTGTAACGAACCCCAGTTCCTGCCAGCCTCGCCCTAAACACAGGCTCTGCCCTCATCCCTGCCCCTTGCTTGCAGGACCATGGGGATGGGAGACTGGTTAGAGGAATGCCCGGGCCTGGGGCAGAAGCTCACCTGGCCACAGCTGGGAGCACCTGGAACTTCCTACACAAGACCCGATTCAAAAACCTGGAGACCACGCTGTTCAAGGGTCCTGGAGTGGCTGTTGTTCAAATTTACGTGCCAGCGTATGTCTGCTTGACCACTCAGCCGAGCACCTCTCAGGCACTGTCGGCCCTTAGCTCCTGACCCTCCCAGTCCTGAGTCTTATTTAAATACCTTTTCTAAGTTTGGAAGTTTATCCCCCACGTGACTCCCCCACCCCCACAAACAAACCAGAACTCCCTCTGGCTCTTTAAACAGACACAGATTGTTTTACAAGCCACCAAAATCAGCCTGCTCCAAGCTCTCCTGTCTCAGCCTCACTCAGGGCCGCGGCCCCTTAGGAGCCACACGTAACGCGGGTGCTGGTGTTTGTTCCTGCTGTTTCTCTGCTCTGGATTCCTCAGCAACATCTGGGTGAACGTGGCTCCAGGCCCCTGCAGCCCACGGGCCTTGGAGGATGCACCTGGCCCCCAGGTGTGCACTGGGTCCTGAAGGTGACAGCTTGTCATCACTGGTCTTGGCCTCAGGCTGGTTCTCCCTTCCAGGCCCTTATCCACCGTCATTCCAATGAGGTTGCATGTTCTTTTTTTTTTTGTTTTTTTGTTTGTTTGTTTGTTTTAGCTGAGCCATCCTGCCACCTGTTGGTGGCTCAACGGCAACTCAGCTCGGGCTGGCCTCGAACAGCTGTTGCTCAGAGCTCAGCTCGCACTCTTGAGCGAGCTCTTAACCAACTGAGCCACTCGGCCGGCCCTCCACCGTCATTCCACATGTGCTGTATATGAGGCATCCTGACAGGGTCATGTCAGCATTTAGAACAAGGACAGAATGCGTCTTGATCCGCGAATTATCATGTTCCCTTCCATCAAGTTTGGGACTCCACACTGCCCATCAAGTCTGCAATTTCTCAGCTTCCAGGAAACTCAGAGCTCCCTCCAGATCGCACACTTCAGCGTGTGCTCCCCCTGCCTTTGTAGGCTCTGGGTTTCTACTTCTAACCACCCTCCTGTTTATGCATAGTTTGATTTTAAAACGCTGCAACCTGGGGGGTTCGGGGACTATAAGGTAAATATTTTTTAAGAAAGCAAGAGAGAAGAACCTCCCCTTCTTCCTGGCTTCCCCCGAGCCCTGCAGCCAGCTCAGCAAATTGGCCCTGTCTCTCAACTCCAGCAACACTTGTTCCAAAACAAGGTAGGGCTTCCCCTTTGGTGTACATGCCACCCAGCACTCCCCTGGGACAACGGAGCCCCCCCGCCTCTGCTGCCCGTGTCCCCGCCCACCCTGTCCTTCTCAACAAGGTGGTCCACTTCCTTTGCCCTCCCTTAGGACCTGCTGTGTCCAGCAGGGTTCTGCCTCACTGCCCAGAGCAAAAGCCTCTCTATCACCCAAACACTGAGGATGCCCAAATCTGTGGGCATCTCCTACCTAGACTCCCTATTGGGCTCTACCAACGCCTCTGCACCATCTCAAACACTGCTGTGGCTTTAATCCCCAGCAAGGCACCCAGCAACTCCCAACCCCGCTTCTCCACTCTGGCTCCTTCACTGAGCTCCAGGCCCACAAGTTCAGATGCTCCCAGACCCCGCGATGGTGATGGCGGGGTCCCCCAGGCACCTCAAACACTGAACGTCTGACATCACCCCACCAAACAGCTCCATCGGTCCATAGCTATTCAACCAGGAAACATGGCAGTCACCATCCACTTAACCATTCAGGTAATGTTGGTGGAGCACTGACCACGTGCCATGCTCTAAGTGCAGGATGAGGTGTGGAGTAACAAAACAGAAACAGCTTTTGCCTCCAGGGAACTTTTAACCAGTCACCCAGTCCTGTCAAGTCGACTTGCCATAATCATCTCTGAAATGACACACTTGTCTCCATCCCCACAGCCACTCTCTTAGTCCAAGCCAGTTATGCTATACCGGGATGAAAGCAGTATAGACCAAATCCCAGCTCTGAAATGCATGAGCTGTTTGACCTTAGGCAGGTAACTTTCTATAGCTCTGTTTTCTCGTTTGGCAGATAGAGCTGTCAGGAACTACATCAGGTTACGAAGCCTGCGGCAAGAATTAAATGAGATAGAACACATAATAGACCGGTATCCTGCATACAGTAGGCACTCGGGCTATCTAAACTATAGTGAGCCCTGTGTCTACAGCAGCCTCACCTCTGGCCTCCCAACCTCATGGCCCACACTCCATATGTGCCTGCCTGGGCTCTGTCCTACCCTCCGGCCTTTGCATATGCTTTCCCAGCTGACTTATTCCCTGGCATTCTGCCTTTCGTTTTCCGAGGTTCAGCTCAAGCCCCTCCTATGGACCCTAAGGCTGAGGCAAATGTCCCTCCCCTGTGCTCCCTCCTCAGGGAGCCCGCGGCCCATGTCCCATTGCACTGGGGTCACTGCTGTCCTTGTCAGTTTCCCCTTCTGCACTGGATGCTGCTCAGTGAGCATGCCCAGGCCTTAGAACCCAGCACTAGATGCAAGAGGGACATGATAAATGCTTAGCATCAAACAGGGAATGCATTAAGAATTATAAAGGGGCAAATTTCAGCTCACCGTAACAACAACAAAAACCTTCCTGGTAATTAGGATACACTTATTAAGCAGTTACTATATGCCAGGCTCTGTGTTAAGCTTTGGAAACACATTATGTAATCAGTCCGCAAATAACCCTGCGATGTGGGTATTTTTCTGCCTGTTTTGCTGATGGAGGGATGGAGACTTGAGACATTTTTAAAACTTGCTCCAAGTCACACAACCAGTAAGTAGAAAAGCCTGTATCGAACCCAGGACTGACAGACTGCAGCTCTTCATGTGGAAGGAACAGCCTTTGTGACTTAATGAGAGCCCCTTCCTAACGGACATATGACCTCATGGGGATATATTGGGAGGGGGGCTTTCTTTAGAAGTGGGGACTGAATTCACAGTAGGACCCTTTGTATTCCTGGGTCTGTGATTTAAATTACAAGCTCCTAGGGTTGTTCATCTTGGTTTCCCCGTGGTGCTTAACACATTTTTTGCGGGAAACGAGTAAACTCGTCATATAGCTCAAATGCCCGATTACAAAGTGTTAACATGAGGCTGGGCACAGAGAAGGCAAACAATAAACCTGTGCTGGATGAATGAATGCATGCATGCATGAATAAATAAATGAATGAATGAATGCACAGTTCATTCTGCACTTGTCCAAATCAGGACCGTAACCCAGCAGACCTGAGGGATGCCAGGAAGGAAGGGCTCCCCGGAGGCTGGCGCTCTTACCGGCACAGGTGGTCCGTGCGGCATACGCTGCGCAGGTCCAGGCAGTTGGGCTTGTCCTTGTCCTCGTAGGAGCAGCTGGGCAGGATGGTCTGCCGGCGGCGCTCGGCACACCCCGGGTCCTGGCAGGAGCAGAAGAGCATGCGGTAGGTGTATTCGCTGGGCACCCGGTCGAAGAACTGACGCAGGGCCTTGTGGCACTTGCGGCGGTTACAGATCTCGCGGTTGCAGATGGAGATGTAAGAGGAACGCAGCTTTTTGCAGTTTTCATTCAGGTTGCAGGCCTTGGCGGCGTCCAGACAGTGGTTGTTCTTGGCGCTGACCGCCGGGTCTGCCCCTGTCCCTGGAGACGGAGGGAGAGGGAGGTTCAGAGGCCGGCATAGGCCCCTCCCAGCATTCACTAGGCCAGGCCTCAGCTTGCTCATCTGTGAAATGGGATTGCTTCCCAGGCCCCACCTACTCGGGCAGTGGCAAGGATTACATGAGTGTGTGCACAGGTCCGCTCAGGACAGTGCTTGGGGCAGAGTACGCCCATATGGTGAGCTGATATGATGGCAACTGTTACTCCAAGGTCTTACTTAAGACGTATCCCAAACTGAAAGGGGAGCACCTAGGTGTTCACGGCTCTGTTCACAAATGCAGGAAACAGGGAAATAAGGTGCTGGCTCAAGACTGGACAGCTGGATGGCAGCGCAGGCCAGACGAGTTTGGAGCTCCTGAGTACCAGCGACAGTACGCTGCAGCAGGGCTTCTGGTAGGGACGCTGCTGGCATTTAGGGAGAGACAACTATCACATGGGGACTTCAGCAACCAGGGCACAAACAGCACTGCTGCCACCATCCTCACCCTCTACCCCTGTGACAACCAGAACTGTCCCTCCACCATTCAAAATGCCCAACGTGGACCTCAGCAGGGAGGCTGCTACCACACTAGTCAGGGTCATGACCCACTAAAGAGGACACTCATGGCGGAGGCCTGGCAGTATGAGACACAGGCTGAAGTCCAGCCCCAGGTTGTACAGAGCTGAGTGCACCACCAGCCACAGGGCAGAAGTGCTGGATGCTGGGACTTTAGTGTCAGTGCCTCAGCCTTGAGTCCTTGTGCCACTGCCCACAGAGTGGACCATCTGGGCACAAAGCAGGACTCCCAGGAATCGTCAGGTTCCCCTGTGGTGGCTGCCCCACCCCACAAGTCTCAGCTGTTCCAAGGGGGACACACGGCACAGAGACCACCCGACCCCCCACTGCCAGCCAACTCCCACCTCCAGAGTGCCTCTTGTCCATTCTGATGATGGACAGAAAAGGAAGGTGGGAATCCAGTCTGCACATGTCCACAGAGACATCCTGGTGACCCTAACTCTTCATTTTACATATAAGGAGACTGAGGTGCTAAGGAAAGAAGGTGCTTGCCTGAGGTCACCCAGCACCCTGGGAGCAAACCAGGCCAGGAGCCCAGACCTCACCAGCACTGGGCTACCCGAGGGAGAAACACTGGCTTAGGTTTGAGGAGATGAGCCATACCTTTTCATTCATTCTTCATCCACCCAACAAATGCTTTTCTACTATGTGATAACTTTACCCTGTCTGCTAGAACATCCCTCTCAGCTATGGCTTCACCCATCTTTAAGGAAAAAAAGACCTCCTCATGGCCATACACCCACCACTAAGCTACCACCCTATTTTTCTGCTCCCCTTGAAAGCAAAGCCCCTCAAACAAGTCACATACACCAGCGGTCTCTCTCCTTTTCCGTCCTGTCCTGGGCCCACTACAGCCTGGCACTTGCCGCCTACCTCATCGGTGAGTGGTCAGGGACCCACAGCCTCCTCTAACTCTGCGCCTGTCCTCATGGCCACCTGCTCTCTGCAGGTCCTCCTGCTGCTTCCCTGAGCTCTCTTCAGCCTGTTTCGTTGGTGCCATCTTTTCCACCGAGGCTCAGCCCCCTTCTCTCTATGCACTCACGGCCCAAGGGGCCCTCAGCTCACCTGATGGCCTTAAACACCATCCATACACTGTCAACTCCCAAATTTATATCCACAACCAGAACTCCCCCTGAACCCCAGATTCATACGTCCACCTGCCTGCTCACTAGCTCCACCTGAAAGGCTGACACCCGCATCTCAAACTTCTCATGCTCCAAACCAGACCCCGCATGTTCCCCCAAGGTGGGCCCTCACCCCCATCTTCCTCATTCCTCTGAAAACAGCTGCACCCTGCCTGAGCTCAGGCCCAAACTCCTGGTGCTTCCTCGATCCCTCTCTCATTCACACAGCATGACGGAAAAACCTGGCAGTTCTACCTTCAAAATATACCAGAATCCAATCACACCTGACCACGACCACTGCTACCACGCTGGCCCAAGCCACTGTCACTAGGGGCTGGTAAGGACCTCCTGCCCAGGCTCCCGGCTCTGTCCTTGTGCACACGCACATGTGAGCGTGCATAC
This sequence comes from Aselliscus stoliczkanus, assembly GCA_033961575.1. Classification (NCBI taxonomy): domain Eukaryota; kingdom Metazoa; phylum Chordata; class Mammalia; order Chiroptera; family Hipposideridae; genus Aselliscus; species Aselliscus stoliczkanus. The sequence goes on from CM066735.1 coordinate 17,797,624, forward strand.
GTGCTTGTGCGCGCGCGCGCACATACACACACACACACACACACACAGCCGGCCCCAAGACAATCCTCTCATCACAGCTGGAGCAAACCTAGAACCTAAGGCAGAGAGACAAGGCTCCTGGGCCCCCAAGCTTCCGGTGCCTTCCCATCTCAGTCAGAAGCCTTGGCATACCCTAGGGTGCGCTCTATCTATGCTGTCCCATATGGTAACCACTAGCCACACATGGCCATTGAGGCTGAAATGTGGCCAGTCTGAAATGAGCTGTCCACAACATATTTTGAAAATACACACCAGATTTTGAATACTTCATAAAAAAAAAAAATGGAAAGCATTCCAGTAATAATATTTTACTTTGATTACATGTTGAAGGGATAAATATTTTGGAAATATTGCGTGGAACCAATGTATTCTTAAAATTAATTTCAGGGCCGGCCGAATGGCTCAGTTGGTCAGAAGTGCGACAGGGTCGCAGGTTCGATTCCCACATGGGTCAGTGAACAGCGTCCAAGCTGAGCGGCCACAGAGCTGCCAACGGGTGGCAGGATGGCTCAGCTGGGGAGAGCACCTGCTGAGAGCACAAGGTTGCCGATTCAACTCCTACATGGGATGGTGGGCTATGACCCCCCGTAACTAAGATTAAGCTCAGCACCTTAAGCTGAGCAGCTGCAAGCTGCCGACTGGCAGCCGGATGGCAACTGGACTTGGAGCTGAGCTAGCTGTGCCCTCCACAACTAAGATTGAAGGACAACAATTTGGCTGTTCCCCTTCCCCAATTCCCCAACGCTGTTCCCCTCTGCCAATTCCCCAATAAAATCTTTTTTAAAAAAAAATCTTTATCAAAGACCTACTACGTGCAGGCACTTCACCCAGAGACACAACTGGGGACAAAGGGACAAGGTACGCATTGGGGAAGTTGGGCTGTTGTGGCAGCATCAGAAGAAAGCATCCTGCCCAGACCCTGGTCACAGAAGCAGTGACATCTCTGCTGAAGCCTACAGGGTGATGAGTCAGGAGAAAAGGGAGTGGAAAGACGCCCAGGGAGATGAAACGAACAGCAAGGGAAAAGGCTGGGAGGAGCTGACAGAACTGGGTGCACCTAGAGATGGATACCGAAAGAGGGCCTGAACAGGGGTTGAGCAGAGACGACACTGGAGAGCCGAGTTAGGGCTTGCCAGCCACGGTTGACTATCGTAGCAGTTCCCTGAGCTGCTGCCAAGCCATTCTGCCCAGGCCAGGCAAGGACCCAAGGATGCCTTTCCACACAATGGCTATTCTGGAAGCACAGCCTCTAAGGGAGGGTTCTCCCTGGCCAATCAGGTGGTTCTTTCCCATTCAGTGCACCTGTCAAGACACTGGCTGGAAGAGCAAAGCAGCCTGGGCCGAGGTGGAGAAGAGCGAAGATGGATAGGGACCCCAGAGAGAGGCAGGGCGACAACCAGACAACCACGAACAGAACAGCAGCTAATTTAGGCCCGCGGCTGCTTTTCGGTTCCCCAGGTGCTCCATTCCGCTCCTCTCAGCATGTTCCTGAGCTAATGCCGATGTAATTATAGCCTCAGTGGTTTCCATTTGGAGCTTGAATAGTGAAAGCTTTTGCTAGGGGGTGGCAGATGTAAACCCCTGGGCCAAAACTTGGTAAATTTCCTAGAAAAAAAATACAAGAAACAAAAAAAATGTGGCAATAGTAACAGTAATTGCCTAGTTACCAGGAAGATGCCCCTTGTGTTCCCCCCAGAGTGGGTACAGGGGGGTGAGTGGGCCCGATGACACGGTCCCCATGATGAGGCCTCCCCTCCACGGTGGAGAAAGGCCCCAGAGGTGGCCTCGGCTCCAGCTCTCGTCCAAGGTGAGGAAGCATGTGCGGGGGGCAGGCAGGCAGACTGGATGGCCCCTTTCCAGCCCATCTCCGCCTCTCAGTCCATGCTAAGGCGCCCTCCACTCGGGTCCAGAAGGCTGAGTTTTCCTCCTCCAGGGTCCCCACTGGGAAGCAAGCAGGAGGTGCTGGAATGCAAACACCAGACTCACCCAGTGGGGGAAGCAGCTCCTGAACGAAAATGTCCAAAAGGCAGGAGAGAGGCCCCTGATAGCCTCCGCAACTCCATACCCCTATACCCTGCCCCCATCCCTGCACAGAAAGCTAAGACCACACAAGAAACTGCCAGGAACTCAGGAGCAAGAAATGCATCCCTGGGCCAACCCACTCTCCAGACTCATTCCCACTCCTACCCACACGAGTCTCCCAGGCCTGATGAGGAGAGTCAGATGGGCAGGCTCAGCCAAGAAGTAAATGGTAACAGCTGCCCTAAGGAGAGTGAGGCGGGATTTCACCACACCTGGCACTTTGCAAAACCGCCCAGCTCCAGCCTCACATTCTGGCTTCTTCATCCCACTCCCTTCCTCTCTCTCATGAGGGCAAGGGTGGAGGGGCAGTTGGGGAGGAAGACAAAGAACAACTACAGTGGGGCTGCCTCACCCCAGCCAAGGCTAAGCCACAACACCCCCCCCTTCCCTCCTGGGGGGCTGTCCTGAGCCAATGACCAACTGTCCCTAGATCTTCAAACTGATACCCTCCACATATTTGTTTGACACGTATATAGATCTTCCATCACCCAAATACTACCTATATCATTTTGGCCATGTTTCCAGTACCACCTGTAGTCATATTTAATTATTTTGTTCTTTAAATCCTTTACTTCTTAAATTAAATGAAATGTTTAAATTTCTCTAATTGACTCACTTTTGTAAATTTTTCAATTCCTACCTAGATTTGTCCTAAATGATCACAACTACCTAAGTTCTGAATTTTTCTAGTATGCATTCAAATGTACTGAATATTTATTCTCATGCCCATCACCCACTCCAGCAGCAGTGGGCGTGCACTCAAGCGGAACAGATTTAACGGTGGTGCACTATGACTCACTTGAACTGCCTATGACACACAGATGCACAGGACCACACCAGACCCTCCAATTTGAAAGCTCTATAGCTGGCACCCAGGAATCTGGATTTCCTAAGCTCCCTGTGATTCTAAGGATGCCTTTCCAAAGTTGGAGAACCAATGACAGAAGAGAGGCTGAACTGCCAGTGGCCTGCTTCACAAATACGCATGCATGCCACTCAGCACAGAATTTGCCAAACCCACCCTCAGCAGAAGATAAGTTTGTGGCCTTTTATTGTCACCAGAGCATGCCCCTCGGGACTTCACCTCCCCACCCAACCAAGAGGGTCATCAAGGTAGATTTTCCAACTGCAAGCAGGCCTCTCCCTACAGGAGTAGAAATAAAATGCTCACCATCCTGTGATACTTCCCAGCCAAGGGGGCCTCCAGTGATTCAGCTCCCCTTCCGGACATCCGGGACCCTGCCAGCCTGGTCGCCTGCCACTAATCCTGTTTCCAGCTGCAGTGTCAATCCCTAAGCCCACCCTGGGCTCCTGGGCTATGATCGGCAGCTCTGCCACTAAAGTGAGAGTCAGAGACTCGGGCCTTAATTCTGTCTCTGCCTCTCCCAGTCGTGTGAAACCCCAGACAAAGCATGACGCTCTCAGGGTCTCATTTCCTCACCTGAAACTATATGGTCTCCTACATTTTATGACTCTCCTGCTTACCCATCTCCCCTTGCGCGTGCACGCACGCGAACACACACACACACAAGGCTCTGCAGGCTACAGGGAGTGAGAAAGCTCCCTGTCCCACCCCATTCCTACGAGCAGGCTAAAAGGAGTCCAGCTGGCCCTGTGCAAACACTGCAGGTATGCAGACAGCAACACGCACATACACGCAGGGCTCAGAGCCACACCTGCCTCCTTCACGCATGGCACCCATACCCCTGTTGATTAGCCATCGGTAAAACGGCTGTTAGTCAGTAAATATTTTCATGTACTGACTATATGCCCTAGAAATTTAGCTGTGAGCTGAATAGGCAGAGTCCCTGCTCTCCAGAGCCATTTATTCTCATGACGGGAAGACTGGTAATAAACACATAACAAAGAAAAAAGGTAATTTAAAGTACTGGTAAGTGCTATGAAGAAAATAAAATACGAGAATTTAGAAAAGAATGGCTGGGAGATGAGGGAGGGCCTGTCCCAGGAGGGGACATCCAAGTTGAGACAGAATGACAGGCAGGAGTGAAACATGCAAAAACATCCAAGGTAGGAAAATCCCAAGCAACAAGGAAAGCAGGTGTAAAGGTCCTGAGACAGACATGAGCCTGGCATGTTCACAGGCAGAAGGAAGGGTAAGGAGGCTAGAGCTTCCTGAATGAAGCAGGAAGAAGAGGATGAAGCCGGAGGGACAGTCTAGGGAAATCACATGGGACCTTGCAGGTCAGGGTAAGAAATTCAGATCTCATTCTAAGATGCAAAGTGTCTATAGGGTTTTAAGGAGAGGAATCTTCTGGGCTCATGTACTTAGGCTGGCACATGAAAGACAGAGGACACAAGAGGGAGTGGGGCTAAAGAGGAGCCAGCTATGGGTTGTTGTAGTAGTAGGTGAAAGACGGTGGTAGCTTGGGTGCAGTGGCGACTGCAGCGATGATGGAAAACAAGCCCATTCTGCACATAATTTAGAGATTAAACCAATGGGATGGATTGGACACTGACTGGAGGGAAAAGAGAGAAATCAAGGAAGTGTCCCACGTTTTTGGCCTGAGTGCCAGGTGGATGGTGGAATCGTTTTGTGAAACCGGAAGACTTGGAGGAAAGAAAGAGGGGCTAAACTCCGTGGATAATTCTGTTTGGACTTAAGGTTGAGATGCTCATTAGATGTCCAAGTGGAGACCTTGAAAAGGTAGAAGGATAAATGAGTCTGGAGTTGAGGAGTGAGGTCCAAGCTACAGACATAAAGTGAGCCTAACCGACTGGAGGCTATTTAAAGCCATATGACTAAGCGAGATGGCCGAGGGTAAGGAAGAGGGAAAGAGTCAGGAGAGAGCTCCAAGGACCGTCCCTTAGTGGGGACCGGGAAGGAGTGGACCAGGAGGTGGTGGAAATCAGGAGACACTGGTGTGTGGAAGCCAAGATAAGAGTTCAAAAAGGAGGGTAGTCAACTGAGTCCAAATAATGAGGAGCATAAGGGTGAGCAGAGGAGCAAGCAATGCTGAGGTGTAGACTAAACAAACTCTCACAGGGCTGGATGGGAGGCAGGAAGGCTGGCAAGGAAAAGCGAGCGGCGTGCCTTCCCTGTGGGGTTGCAGCTGCACCAACCATCACCATCACACCTCCTGCCCTCACGGGGCCATTCATGCCCAGGTCTCCCTCAGATTTCATTTACTTTCACAGTGGTCTCATTCTGAGCACCCACAGCAGGTGGAGCCCTACTGAAGGACCGACTACACAGAACAGACAAGGCCCCTGCCCTCCTGGAGCTTACATTCTCGTGTATAAGACACAGTATAATCAAGTAACAAACAAACTCTCCCCGTGACCTGAGGCTCATAAGCTGGGCTTCACAAGTGTACCTGCCGCCCTGCTTAGGGCTGGGCTGGTGATTAATTGCAGGGACTCTGGCCCAGCGGTGGCGTAGGAGGCAGAGGACCTGGCTGGGCCATGGAGGAGCAGAGCACAGGTTATGCAACCTCGCTGAGTCTCATTTTCCTCATCTGCAAAATGGGACTACATCATCTGCCGTACCTACACACAGGACCACGCTAAAGGTTAGGTGGGAAAATGTTCATGAAAATGCCTCATGCAGTGGCCGGCCCATAGCACGTGCGCAAAACAAATGCTTGTTTAAGAACATGGTCCCTGGCTGGAAAAATCACCCCCTCTATCACTTGGTTTTCACACAGCCCTGCTAGCAGAGGCCCGTCCCATGTGTCTCTTGCTCCAGCCTCACACACCACGCCCCCAAAAGATAAAAGGGTCCCTGGTCTCCCCATTGGTGAGCAAAAGGCACCCTTCAGAGTTCCCTCTGCTCATCCAGGAAGCCTAAGAAAGAAGGGCCTCGGTGACCTTTCTCACCTTGGGCTCTATCAGAAGTGGGCAGTGAGTGGCCAGGAGCCCCAAACCATCCAGCATGAAGTGGTGGCCAGCCCCAACATGCCTCACCCACCAGTCCTCTATCATCACTTAAGTGCCAGGAATCTAGTAGGATCCCAGCCTCCATCCCCTGCTCTGTATGGCCAGGGTGCTACCCTCCTCAAACCGGCCATGGTCCTAGTCCAGGCTCCCTTATCTCCTCGATTTCCTATCAAACTTTCCCCTCACCTCCAGTCCCCCACCAAACATGGCCACCTAGCATTCTCCATGCCACCTGTATTTTGGAAGCAGGCCAAACCACCAAAAGTCAATCTGATGAATGGCAAATTCACTGAAAACCAGTTCAAAAAAAACCAATTGCTTTAGAATATCATTTTGTATTTTGTGAAATTTCAACCACCATCAGAACTTTTTCTACAAATCTACAAAAACGTATATTAGGGGCCAGCCGAGTGGCTCAGTTGGTTAAGAGCTCGCTCAAGAGTGCGAGCTGAGCTCTGAGCAACGGCGGTTCGATGCCCAGCCCAAGCTGAGTTGCCGTTGAGCTGCCAACAGGTGGCAGGATGGCTCAGCTTAAAAAAAAAAAACAACAACGTATATTAGACTTAACACATTGTTTGTGGGAAACGAGTAATATCGCTCAAATGCCCGCTTACAATGTGAATGTGGGAAACGAGTAAACTCGTCATATCGCTCAAATGCCCGCATACAATGTGTTAATTTTGTGTTTCTAGAGATTAAAATTTCTAATTTCATTATTTCACATTTGAAGGGACTTCTTCAGCCATTTTTGAGGACTCTATATTCTTTTAAATATAGTTTTGGTAGTTTTTTTGTTTTAATATTTGGGATTTTTACCATTCTCACACCAGTTCCCACAATGGTATATCAACTTTAATTTTGTGTTTATAACAATTCAAAACCAAAATTGAAGCCTTTCATATTCATGTGATTCACCTAAATCCTTGGTCAGCATTTTTTATTTGTGGTGAATAAATGGAGGATTGGTGGGGGGCCTTGATCATAAACTACATTTTGTTTACTGATTATGGATGTACTTTTCTCAGCATAAGAAGTGTACTTCATTCATGACCCTTAGATTCCAAAATCTGAATATACCTTAAAATACAGCTATGAAAACCTTTTCCAAAAATCTTCAGAAGACATGAAAGCCATTCAACCTGAATTTCTAAAAGTTTTTAAAATAATGAAAAAAAACAAGTTTTGATAAATCAATAAAGGGTAAACTTGGCAATTTGGTCATTCAGTGCACTGACTTTGAAAGCAGTGACCCTGGGCAGCTCATGGACAGCTGACCGCTGGGCCCAGGAATGGTGGGAGTCCTTTCTCCTCATGCCATCTCTGTGCCACTTCTCCTCCTGTATGATTCCTGCCACCAGTCCACCACCCTACTCCTCCTTGGGGCTGTCACTACCAACTCCACTATCCCCCATTGCCCACCTTAGGGATGACCTCCCCCATGGTTCACTATCCTCCTTTCACCCCTTCCCAATGGCTCCCACTCAACACTCAGCCTTCCTGTCTATGGAGACCTCTGCCCCCCCCCTGTCTCCCCACTGTCATGTCACACCCTTCCTCTCACCTTTCCCACCAGCTCTAATATTCCTGAAGCAGTGGCCTCAAACATCCCCCCTCAGACCACCATCTCCTCACCTCCTGACTCCCTCCTTGGTACCCCACTCCCACACCCTAACCCACGAACCCCACCACCTGCTCTTCCTCAGCCCTCCCCCCACTCTCTGCCCCACACCCTGTCCACATTTCCCTGTTCCCCCAGCAAATACTCGGACCTCCTCAGCCCACTTGTCCTCAATCATGCTCACTGTCCAACCCTGGTTAACCCCATGCCCCTCCCAGTCGGTGGTGCCTCTGAGCCTAATGTCTGTCGCTGGACAAATACACACAACCAGGCTGGCTGGTTTCACTTCAAATTCCTGACTTCCCACCTCAAATGCCATTGTGGCCTTTGTCACACCTTCTCCTGCCTCAATCTGCCTACACTGTGTCCTCCCCCTGGTCTGGCCTCATACTTTCCTAGAAAACAGAAGGTGTGGACAGAAACTTCCTCACCTTCCCTCCACAGCAAGACCAACCTCTGTCACGTGTGCTGTGCCCCCAGCTCTGCCTCCTCTGCTCTGAGGGAGGAAGGCCCCGACCCCTTGTGCTCTGGGTCCCATCCCTCCTCCCCCTCAAGGACATCACTCTTGAAATTACCCCTTCCTCTCTGCCCCTTCAACGTCTCTCTCCAATGAATCATTTCCAACAGCATCTGGCAGGCAGCCATCACTGCCCATCTCAGAACACAAGAACTTCGCGCAGCCTTCCCATGACCCCACAACATCCTATTCCGTCGTGTCCTTCACAGAGAAATTCCAAAGAGCCACCTATGGTTGCTAGTTTTACCTTCTCACCTCACTTTCACATGTCCATCCCACCCAAATCAACTTCCAACCCACCACCCACCAAGGATATTCCAGTCAAGCTCATCTGTGACCTCCATGCTGCCGAACCCAAAGGTCACTTCTCTAAACTTCTCCTACTGACCTCTGGCACAGCTGACCGCCTCCCATGTTGAGACCCAAGCGTCTCTTGCTCCACCCTCCCAGCGCCCGTGACTTGATTTCCCCTTCCCCACTGGCCCTCCTTTGCATGGAGAGCCCCAGCCTCCCTCGGTCTCCACACACTCTCTAGGTGACCTCATTGCATGGTACTAAACACCATCTATATGCTAATGACTCTCAATCTATACAGCAACCCTGACCTCTCCTCAGAACTCCAGGCTTACAGCCAACTACCAACTTGGCATTTCCAGATGGATGTCACACTAGCATCTCAGTCCTAACGTGGCCGAAAGAGAATTCTGGTTTTCTGCTCCCCTCCCCAAACCTGTTCCCTCCCTCATTTTCCCCATCTTGACATTTGGCAGTGTAGTTGTTGTTCAAACCTAAATTATCAGCGCTATCCTTAACTCCAACCCACATCCTCTCAATTCTGCCCACAAGAGACCGCAGATCCAAGCATCCCCTCCATCTCTCCTGCTGTCTTGGGATGTGGCCACTACAACAGCCTCTAACTGCTCTCCTGCTTCCACTCTTAGCCAAGCCCCTCATCACCACATGATCCAGTCTCCCACAACACAAGAGTGCCATATTTTGCCGTGTATAATGCACACTTTCCCCAGCTGTTTCCTCTGCCATTCCCCGGACCATCCCACGGCTGGATCCTTCTCAGGAACCATATTTTAGCATTCCCAGTCTAGCGTGGCACCAGTCACCTCTGTCCTGTCATCCTATTTTAATTGTTCGCTTAGCATTCATCACTATTTTACATGTTTTTGTTGTTAATTTGTTTGTTGGCTTGTCTTTCTCTGTTTTTCTCTGTCTCAGCTAATGAAACATAAGTTCCATGAGAGCAAGAGACTCCTCTGTCTTGTTCATGGACGTATCCTCAGCACCTAGATCACTGCATGGCACGCAAGGGACACTCGGTGAGTATTTGGATATGAGTTCACACACTGTGCTTCTGCAGAGAGGTGCCTGAGGTCCAGAGTCCAATGTCATAACCTCCAGGCTGGAAAGCCCCACAATACACACACTGAAGTTCAGCCCACTCACTGTTTTTATTGGCCAGGCTTAGATGACCTTCCCATCTTTTCACGCCCCTCTGTATGCATCCCTGATTACTGTTCCCAGGGCTTCCCTCCAAGATAAGGGGGCCGAGGGGAATGGTTGTTCTTCTGAGGGAAGAGCCGTATCTCCCCTCTCCATATCCCCACTCAGCCTTCTCCAACCGGCCTCCCTTCCTTCCCTCTCCACATGCAGAGGAGGCCACTGCCAAACACTGGTAACCATCCTCACACACACACACCCAACATGTACACACACCCCATATACACACAACCCCCCACACACACACACCCAACATGTACACCCCCCCATATACACACAACCCCACACACACACACACACCCAACATGTACACCCTCCCATATACACACAACCCCACACACACACCTCACACACCCAACATGTACACACACCCCATATATACAACCCTTACACACACACCCAACATGTACACACACCTCATATATACAACCCTCACACACACACATACACCCAACATGTACACCCCCATAAACACACAATCCTCACACACACACACCCCCAACATGTACACACCCCATATACACACAACCCTCACACACACACACCCAACATGTACACACATCCCATATACACACAACCCCACACACACACACCACACACACCCAACATGTACACACCCCCATATACACACAACCCTCACACACACACACAACATGTACACACCCCATATACACACAACCCTCACACACACACACATACACCATGTACACATCCCATATACACACAACCCCACACACACACACACACCACACACACCCAACATGTACACACCCCCATATACACAACCCTCATACACACACACATACACCATGTACACACACCCCATATACACACAAACACACACACACCACACAACCCCAACATGTACATCCCTCCCATATACACACAACCCTCACACACACACCCCCATATACACACAACCCCACACACACTCACCAAACACACAACATGTACACACCCCCATATACACACAACCACACACACACACACCACACACCCCAACATGTACATCCCTCCCATATACACACAACTCTCACACACACACACACACACAATATGTACACACACCCCATATACACACAACCCCACACACACACCACACACCCCCAACATGTACACCACACATACACACACACACACACACACACACACACCACCCCACACATACACACATCCCCACACACACACACAACATACTTACTATGCATACACACATCCCCTACTTACAGGTCTAACACTTCCACACACGTGCACACACTCCGACCTGTCTCAGACACATTTCTTGCTATACCCACCCCTGGGGTTATGTTGACAGATATGGGGGGGAGGGGCATTCCCAGGGCAGTCACCAAACCCTGCCATCTACCCAGTTAATAAGGTGAGTACAGTTCATGGCTAAGCCAGGAGTATGCTCAGAGGGACAAAGTCCTGCAGAGCTATGTCAGGAGCTAAGAGCAGGGAGACCCAGCTCAGAACGCCACGCTTCCCACTGCTGGCACAGCCTGCTTATGTTCCCACGAGGAAGCAAGAAAGTGAACCCTAAAAGGTGTTATTTGAAGAGTACCAGAAAAATACCTTCACCCAAAAAAACTTCATCCCAACCATGACACCTGAAATTCTACCATTAAAAAGCCTTATTTGAGGTTAAATTTTGTTCTTTCTTTTTTTTTTTCATAGCAATTTTTTTCCTTGGACACAAAGGCAACCAAACATGACGTCAACACCCTGCTCACACCCTAGTGTGAGCAAATCCTTCTACCCAGTGACAGGAGCCTGAGGTCCCTGAGCATTGATGGGGGAGGCAGGTAATGACACGACGGGGGAATGAAGATTTCTCCAGTTTCCCCTAGACACCCTGGCACCCCGTGATGCGGGACCTGGCCTCCTCCCAGTTGTTCCTTGCTGCTGTTCAGCAGGGTGAGACTCACTGGTCCCCTGGCTCCATCCACGCAGAGGCCTCACCTCTCCCTGTCCCCACAGTCCTCTTTCCTCCACTCACAAGCCTCTCCTTGGCCCTCTGATGAATTCTCCCTAAAAGGGGAGGTGTAAGAGGTGACAGGGCTGCAGCAAAAGCCCAATTTTCATTGATACTCAGAGTCTCTGACAGCTGTTAGAAGAAGAATGTGATTTTGAAATTTAAATGGCACGCTTCTGCATTGGCTCAGGAAGACAACCTGAGGATAAGCAGTTTATCGCCAGAGCCACCATGCAGCGGGGCAGGGAGAGAGGCTGCTTGCTCCTTCAGGTCCTCCTTGCCCTCCATCCCCACACCCACCACCACCTCCTCACAGGGGCTGCCTCAGAATGGGGCCTCCGCGAGGCACCCACTAACCTAATGAATTGGTAAAGCCCTCACTGGCCAGTCTTCTGCAACCCAAGGGGAGAAGGGGCTAGGAGCACGAAGGCTCAGGCACCCCCTCTGTGGACCCAGGGAAGGGAGGGGCCCCCCCAAGCATCCAGCAGGACTAGGCCAGACCCAGTTTCTCCCCCGTCCCCGCCAGGGCAGCTAAGGGCCTTTGTGAGGGACTGAAGCCCTCCACCGCCCAAGGGCATCTCAATCCCTCCCCCAGGGACCTGGCCCCTAACCACGCAGTAGCCCCGAGTGCCGTCCTGGAGAAGTCCTGGGCAGGAGTGCCCAGGAAGGAGACCCCAGAGAGACCAATCTCCCATCTGCCAGAAGGGTCTCTATTCAGAGCCCACCAGTCTCAGAAGATGTGTGTTTCCTTCAACATCCCGAGCTTGGCCAGGCTTCCGAGCCATGATGCTGCCAGGGCCATCATTCCCAGATCCCTCTCTCTCCTGTTTCAAGGCTGCGCTGATTTCCCCAGACACTGCCAGCTGCAGCCTCCCCCGGACTCCTGGGGCAGCGCTGTCTACACCACCACCACCACTAAACTGCTTAGTGGGTATCTAAGTGGGTGCCTGCTAGCCCCACTGGACAGTGAGGACGTGGGTCTGATTGACTTCAAAGCCGTGTCTATGTGGAACCCACTGAGCACTCAGTGTTTACTGAGCAAAATGTGTTCCTCCAGACACAGCCCCAGCACCCCCTCTGCCAGGGATGCTTATGAGCACCCGGCCAGGATCTCCCATCTCTCAGCCTCAGGTACCCCTGTGCCATAGCGCACACAGGACCCCTCAGGTTTGCTTGGACCTCCTAGTCACCTCTCCTTGTGCAGGTCTAACACTTCGCACTAAAATCATTAGCCCCCCTCCAGCCCCTGACAGCGCCACCCGCGGTCACCATCCCAGTGCTCCCATGCTCCAGCATCATGTTAGTTGCATCATCGCCAATCCTTGTAGGGCAGACCGAACTGTTCCATTTTACAGATGGTAACAATGAAGTTCAGAGGGGTCAAGGGACCTACCCTGTGGTCACCCGGCTGGTGGGCCAAGGTCAGGATTCAAAACTAGGACCAGCAGGCCGAGTCCATGCTCCACCCACTATTCCAGGGCCCTCCATGGAGTTAGATTAGGGGCACAGCACTGACTCTGAAACCAGCACCCACAATCCTACCCTAGCCCCCAACACGTGACAATGAATGCAGTGCTAAAGGACAAAGTGCTACGGCACAAGGGGACAGGGTGGTGTTCACCTCTCCGGGGCCATCTGCAGGACTTCCTGACAGGAGTAGGGTTCCCTCCTCTCCTGAGCACCCCCAAAAGAGGATCATCTGAGCCTCCAACAAGAACATCTCTGGGCCTCTCCTGCCTTCATCCAAGCAAGATGGCCCACCCAGAGGCTTCTTTGCCAACTGAGGTGGACACCACTGTCTCTTCTTCCTTCACCCCACAAAAGGCCCCAAGCCGAGCCTCTCGCCAGCCTCCATGTATCCCTACTCAATCACAGTGGAGCCCAAAGGCCATAGCAGCTCAGCAGGAGCCCTGGGGTCCTACTGTCCCCTAAAAACCTCCCACTCCAGCACCCACCCAGCACTCTCCTGGGGGCGGGGCAGACTCACATCACCAAAGACATGTGTTTCTCAAATGCCGGGTTCCAGGCCGGCCCTGCCACAGCCTGACATTTGACCTTAAGAAATCACTCCATAAGGAGTTTTAATAGCTAATGTTTCGGTACAATGTGCCAGGCCCCCAGTCAAGCACTTCTCTGCTGTATCTCACTCAGTCCTTACAAAACCATGGAAGTAGGGTTTCTATAGGCCTCATGTTATGCCAGAAGAAACGGGCTTAGAGGTGAGGCACCTGCTGAGGTACACGCTAGGCAGGGGTGGGGAACCAGGATTCGAACCTTGGTCTACGTCTGTACTTTCTCCCTGGGCCCCAGTTTCCTTTCCTGTCAGAGGAAGGGGTAGGCCTAGATGATCTCAAAGTTCCCTTAGAGCTAGAGAAAAGACATGTTAGCATAACTATGTCTCATACTCAGGCATCTGGCATCGCTTGCACTGGATGCCGGAGGCCCTGAGGCGCCCGCCCCTCACCAAGACTGCCAAGGCAGCGCCTGCTGACAGCCCGGCCGAGGCCATCTGCCTGTCACTTCTCCCTCAGGCAGGGCCCATGGTTGTGAGGAAAGCCGCTGTCTGGCCCACCAAGGCTTTTCATCCTCAGTTTGCTGGCCTCCCTCCAGGTGGATGGAGCAACTCTGCTTCCCTCACTGTCCACATCGCCCCTCCCCGTCTCTCTGCCGGGACGGTCTCTTCTTTCCCTGAGAAACCTTTCTCTCTTCTTTCCACCTCATTCCATCCCCTCCTGCCTCCCAGATAGGGCCAGCTGGGATTCAGTATTCACACGGTCATAAGCACCTGAAGACAGAGGAACTCTCACCTTTAGCTCCTCCACTCCAGCATTCCCTCTAGAAGGTACCCTACCTCGATCGAAGGTCCTCAGCCGACAGAGAATAACTGACTGTCCCTCTGCCTATACCTATTCTCTTTGAATTCTCCTTACCAGCCCTATTAGCGGGTATCACACTCCCATTTGACAAACATGAGCACCACCGCTCCAATAGGCCACAGTGAAGCCCAAGATCACACAGCTGTAAGTGGGCAAATCGGGATTCAAACCCAGGGTTAAGCGGCTCAAGGCCCACGCTAGCCACACCCCGTTTCATGTTTTCAAGGGCAGTTTGAATTGCTCGACACAGGACAAACCTCACTGCTCTGTGAAATCTCCCTTCCCATCTATAAGGTTAGGCCAGGACACTGGATACCTCCAACATCACTGTCACTGTGGTTCGGGGCAGACCCAGATGCCCTCCTCCTGGCCTTGGACTTGGGACTAACTGGACACCAGGAATCCCTGGGGAACCAGCCACTGAGCCGGGGCCTGTGTCTGAACTGGAAAGAGGAGGAAAGGACTCGCCCATCCCCCATGGGATCTGGCAGCAGAGTGTTGGGGGGAATCCTGGCAGCTTTCTTGTCAACAGAATCCCAGTAGGACTTTCCAGGAACCCCAGCAGAAAGAGGTCAGGGATAAAGAACAACACACACTCCAGGGGGCCCTGCACCAGGGCTTTAAATTCTCAGACAGTAGACTGAAGAGAAAGTAGCAACTGAGGCCCCCTCCCCACCCATCCAGCCCTGCCCGATACAACAGCACCCTTCTCAAGAGTCTCTGGGGCCCCAACTGGGGGCAGTGTGGCCTAGGGGAGGGCCATCAAGACTCCATGCCCCGCCCCCCAGCCAAATATGGGTGTGTGGAAATGGGAGTGTCTCCACACAGCCCTACAGGGTGGCAGCCTTATCGTCCCAAAGCATCAGTGCAGGATCTTGGGTCACCCAGGCCAGGCCTTCCCAGCCAGCAAGCTATAGACGGTGACACATGTGCCCAGATACTGACCTCTAGGCCCACAGGGCAGCCAAGTAAGGGCCTGCGATGGCCTGAGCTCCAAGCTGCTCTGCCCACCCTAGTGTACCAAAAAATACTGCTGTTGTCTGGGCATCCTGGTGGGAAAAAGTTGGGGAGTACTGCTCTAAACCCAGGTTGTCTTCTTCTTCAGAAAGGAAATGTAAGGTCTAGGGCAGGAAGTGACCTGCCCAAGCACCTCAGCTGATTCGTGGCAGAGAATGCACTGGAACCGGGGCCCCCCAGCTCCCCATCCAGCCTTCTCTCTGCCCAGCTCACCATGGCTTGCTTGGTTTCTTTGTAGCAGGACCAGGGCCTCCCCACCCAGCTATGCACCCCAGTTTCCCCAAACAGAGCCACCCATACACCAATTCTAGGGCATGTCACCAGGAGCAATGAGGAGGGATCTGTCACAGTTCCCAAAGCCTTGTTCTCACTGTGGGAGCGGTCCCCAGAGACCAGGGACCCAGGGTTGTGTGAGTCCAGTTACATCTGGGCAGCAGGCAAAGGAAGTTGATTCAATGAGCTGCAGAACCAGTAATTTCCTCATTTGTCTTGTCAACATCCTTGTCGCACAGAGTGTCAAGTCCATTACGTAAAGATTTTCTGCTAAGAAGATACTTAATGTCAATCTGGGAAGCAGCACAGGCCTGGCTACGATGAGGACCTCTGACCTTCAACCTTCAGGGAGCAAGCTAAAGCTATTTCTTTACTGGAGGTAAACCCAATGGATCCCGCCTATGCAGCAGTCCTCAACTGATACCTGACCTACTGATAGGGTGGGAAATGGGAAGGTGGGAAACATCGGAGCCACGAAGGCATCCCCGCCATAGCATCCACAGGACAACCATACCTCCCACCTGCATCTGTGCCCCCCAACACTGTCTCAAAGCAGTGGTCTAAGGTGAATTTCTATCCAAAACAAATCAGGAAATATGAGAATCAGAATGTGTGTGCTAGGAGGAACCTCATCCAGTGTAGCCCTGTCAGATAGGCAAGACTTATCACAGAATTTGCACAGTGCCCACAGGCAGAGCCAAATGGAAACCTGCCCTGAGCCCAATCTCTCCTATTATCCCACTGAGGGGCTGTGATGGTGAGAGCCCAAGACAGGGTGCTCAGCACACAAACCATCTCTGAAGTCTCCATTCCATTCACCACTGCCACCGAGGCCCAAGGCCATGTCCAAATGGTCACTCTTTAACCAATGCCCCCTTTCTCATGGGGGTCCAGGATTACTCCCACCAGATGCATGTGTATCGTCTCATCTCAATCCATTAGATATGCATCCTCAACAGAACAGAAGGGTGTCACCCCCAAGGGAACAAAATTTGACTCAGCAAAAAGTAGACATCACAGAGCCGGCCGAGTGGCGCATTGGTTAAGAGTTGGCTTGGGATGCCGGCTCTGAGCAGCAGGGCCCTGATTCGGATCCCACATATGAGGACCAGTGACACTGCCCTCTGCAGCTAAGATGGTGAACAACAGCTCCACCTGGTTGCCTCTATAGCTAAGATGGCCGGCAATGGTGTGGGCTGCAGCCTCTGCTGCAGTGGGCTGCCATAGGCTACAGTGAGTGGCCGACAGCCAGCGTGAGCTGCCAAGAGCCACTGTGAGCGTCCATCCAGAGGCCGGCGACTAATCTGCCTCACCCAGGAAGAGCGCAATGATGATACCAACATGGGTCAGTGAAGCAACGTCCTCCGCAACTAAACTGAAGAACAAAAGGACAGCAACTTCTCTGTTCCCACTCCCCAATTCCCCAACGCTGTTCCCCTCCCCCAATTCCCCAATAAAATCTTTTAAAAAAAAAGTAGACATCACAATGATTTGTGGCCCTCCAAAACTCAACCTTGCCTGAGAAAATGTTATTCCTTGGCATTTGCTATGGGTTAATTGTTCTCCTCAAAGAGTTCTATTTGTATATGGCTATATTTGGAGAGAGGGCTTTTAGGAGGTAAAGTTAAATGAGGTCCTAAGGGTGGGGCCCGATCCAATAGGGCTGTGGTCTCATAAGAAGAAAAAGATCTCTCTCTCTCTCTCTCTCTCTCTCTCTCTCTCTCTCTCTCTCTTTCTCTTCCCCCACCCCAACTTACCTGCCCCACCCAGCCCTGTGTGGACACAGTGAAAAGGTGGCCACCTGTAAATCAGAGAGAGCACTCCCACCAGAAACCGATCTCTGCCGGACCTTGATCTTGAACTTCCAGCCTCCAGAACTGTGAGATCATAAATTTATGTTGTTTGAGCCACTCGGTCTATGATATTTTCTTACGGCAGCCCAAGCAGACTAAGACAGTATTTCTCTAAGTTGGAGGGAATTAAGTTTTTTCCTTAGGGGAATAAAAATGAGGGGGGGGGGTTTGAACAACATTGTCCTAGAGAATTCTTCATTTGAAAGGGCTTAGGGTTTCACTGGAAAATCTCTTATTTAGAGTACCGCTTCTCAACTGGCAGTGATTGTGCCCCCAGGCAATGTCTGGAGACATTTTGGGTTGTCACAACTTGCAAAGGGGGCGTTCCTGGCACCAGTGGGCAGAGGCCAGGGATACTGCCAAACATCCTAGAATACACAAGATGGACGGTTCCTCTCACAAGAATTACCCAGCTCAAAATGTCAATAGCGGTGTGGTGGAGAAACCCTAGTTTACAGCAAAAGGAACTTCAGAAAACTTCAAATACTGCCACAAACCATCTGGAAACCAGGGGCCCTGTACACAGGGATCGCAGGGAACAAGCCAACCCTGCCACCTTTGGGCACCAGTGATTACTCCAGGAAGAGCTCACCCTCACCCCCACAGAACAGTTCTAAAGATCAGAAGCCCCTCCCCAGTGCCCAAGCAGGGGCTGTCTGCCCACTGGTTCCCCAAACGACAGAGGGAACAAGGTAAAGAAGAAGAACCAAAAAAAACACATCGGGCTCCCATATGTGAACAGCAGCAAGCAAAGCTGGAGCTCAGCCTCAGCCTTCTCACTCCAGGGGCAGGCAGCGTGGGGGTGACCAGGGGTCAGAGCCCTCCCTCAGAGAGCCCTTCAGTGGGGTGCAAGGAGTGGAGCCCTTGGGAGTGGGGAACCCAGAGCACGATGAATGGCAGTGACACTAATGCCAACAAACACAGCTAATGCTTCCTGAATGCTCACCCAGCAGCATGCTGAGCCCTTTACAACCACTGGCTCATTCAGAGCTCATGACAATCCACGAAGTAGGTACTCTCTCCATGGCACAACTGAGGCAACTGTGGCCCAGAGAGCTTGTGCAACTCAATCAAAGTAAAAAGGCTCCAAAGCAGAAGAGCTGGGGAACTGGAAAGAAGGACTCCGCAGGGCAAAACCAGGGGACAGAACAAGAAAGGGACATCAAATTTCAGATTCAAAACCCGCTGCGTGGCAGGCTCATGCTAGGCAATTCCCATAAATGCTTCACTCCATATACAGCCTTGGGGGGAATGTTATAAGTCTCTTTGTTTACAGATGAGGACCTGAGGCTCAGAAACGTCAAGGGGCTTGCAAGACGCCTGAGCCAAGCCCAGGGCTCTATCTGCCATGCCGGGGAGAACCAGCGAGGCCCCAGCACGAGCCCCCTTACCTGAGAAGATTGAAGCAAGCCTGAAGATGTCCGAGAGGCGCGAGGTCACCGGCTCGTAGGGCGAGGCCTCGTAAAACTCCTCACCTGGAAGAGAGAACAGCGTCAGGCACGAGTGCCCCCTTCCCAAAGTGAACGGGCAAGCTATGAATGAAATGTTGGACACGTCACATGGGTGAATTATTTCCTCCAGCTAGAGTAGAAGGTCTCCCAGAGCAGGTCAGGCTGTCTAGTACCTCTTTCTCTCTCGTGACCTCCCCGCAGAACTAGCCCTCTTCTAAGGACTTTCAAAAGCTTCTGGAAAGAAGACACAGAGGAGGTAGAACCATGATAGCCTGTGGAAGGCCAGGTCTGTCCAATCAATACAACATCCTCATTTCACAAAAGAGGGCTCAGAGTTGGCCCAGAGAGGTGAAGCAACCTGCCTGAGATCACACAGCTACTCATGGCAGCGCTAGAGCTAGACTCTGGTCTCCCTGCCTTCACACTGGCATTCTCTCCCATTGCACCACGCTGGCTCTGCTCAAGCCACTTGAGAGGGTAGAATGTCCTCTTTGCATCCCATCATGACACCAGACTTACTCAGGGCTAACGGTCAGCTGAGCAGAGGCCTGATCCCCGGCTCCCTGATGCCCTCCTGCACTCCCTGCCAATCTTCACCACCACCTGCTGGCTCCTCAGACCTCTCCTGGAGGCTTTGAGTGTGTGGAGGCTCAGCGAATGGAAAAGCCAGGGAGTGACAGGAGATAAATGGCACAGGGCTGCCCTAGAGAGCCTCCACCACCTCGCTGGACTCCTGCGCCCTCTGCCAACACCTCACAGGAAAGGAATATCCTCTTGAGACACTACTGTGAGAAGAAATCAATGAATAATCACTCAGGCTGAGCGTGTATGTGGAGAGGCAGGCGAGACAGTGATGACCCACCTGACACACCGATCTCCCACCCACCCAGGGCCCGGTGCCATGGCAGGCAGCCCCTGCCTAGGGGGACCCATGTGGGTAGCATCCATGGGGGTCATGGCAGGAAGGTGCCAGCTAGCCAGGAGCAGGCCTGGGAATCTGCCTGTGGGGGGCTCGGTCAGCCAGGCCCCTGAGGTCACCCAGAGGCTAGGACTGGAAGCCTTACCAACCCTCAGTTGTGCACAGAGCAAGGCGTCTGTCCGCTATATTGGCAGACCCCCCAGAAGTGGGCATACACCCTCCAGATAGCACAGGAAGTGCATTCCCCCTGGAGAAAGGGCCCCGCCCTTCACTGGACCTCATGCCCTACAACACTCAACACACAGCCTTATGCACAGTGGGTGCCCAACTGGTATTTGAAGGTTGACCTGATCCAAACATTCCTCATTCCGTCAGACCTGTCTCCAACCCCACCTTCTCCATGGGGCCTGTATGATCTCAGCATCCTCCACTCTACCCACCGACTCTAGAGAAACTCCTTGTAGTGAGGTCACCAGCCACTGCTAGTTGTTGGGGCCAAATAACATAAGCACTTAGGAAGCACTTTTAAAATAAAAATGATGTTACACTGCGTTATCCAAGTGCCAATCCTATTGAAAGTGTTTTAGATGCACTAACTCATTTAATCCTCTTAATTTCTCTATGAGGTAGGGACCATTATTCTCCTTATTTTATCAATAAGGAACTGGGGCACAGAGATGCTAAGTAACTTGCCCGAGGTCACACAGCTGTAAAGTGACAGAGCCAGGCTTCATACCCAGGCAGTTGGCTACAGAGTCTAAGTACTTAATCACTATGAATGCTGTCTCCGAAAATAAAGTGTTATTGAAACCACACTCTTCTTAAACATGTACTGCTGTGGTTTAACTCTTCACAGGACCAGTCTTCCACCAGCTGGGCTGCTAGCCCAAGCAGGGCCTGTCCTTCCCTACTGCATCTGGTACAGTTCTGCACTGGGTACAGATCAGCCAGTATGATTGGCTAGGGGATCTCTGGGGAGAAATGGCTTCTCCCAGGATAGGCTGGGAGGGACCCATCCTACTTATGTCAATGGAATTCACCAGTGGGAAATCCAACACCTGGTCATTTGGGCATCCCCAGCAGCCAGACTGAAGCCAAATCAGGACATCAGGCTCCTGGGCCATAACCTGGAAAGGACATGTGGGATAGGCCGTGGACTAGGGTGACCCTGAACTTTCAGCATCACCTTTGGAGAAATCAAGAAGCTTGGTCTCAAATTCCCCATGCAGCCAACAGTAACAGCCTCACCTTGTAAATACCGGCGGTGATGGTGGTGGTGATAATAAAGAGGAAGACAGAGCCAGGGCCACAGGACCTCCTCCAGGTCAGGGTAAAGGGGCCAGATAAAAAGTCAGGGGCCTGTCCCGCCACTAGCTTGCTGTGTGCCCTGAGATACCACCTCACCTCCCTGCACATCAGCTTCCCCATCAAAACGGGAGTGGAACCAAATATCTCAAGGTCCTTTGCAGTTGGGACCATCTAGGAGCTCAACAGAGGCCACATTTCTGCCACCACCAGCTCTTTCTACTTGCTGAGAGCCTCAGCCTCAGGCAGAGGGAGAGGTGTGGGACCAAATCTCCAGGGGACTTTCACCCACCAGCAGAAGTCAAGGAGAAGCCAAGAATCAAAGTCCAGACCCACCCACACAGGTCTCTCCCAATTCCCCCACCCCACCTAGGCCCAAGCCAGGTCATTAGGTGTGTATTATGGAATAGGGAGGAAGTGCTAGGCGGACCACTTTTCCCACAACCTGAATAACTAACTCTCAGGCGGATCCTGTCACTCACAGGAACATTACCTGCTATTAAAAGACCCCTTGACTTCCCCTGGTCAGCCCTGGCCCCCAAGACCCAGGGAGGGGGCAGGGTTCTGAGGAATGAGAAAAACTGGGGGTCTGCTTTTCTAGAGTGTGCCCAGGGGAAGGGCCGCCCAGCCTGTATGCTTCTTCATGCTGTCACCCTCTGAGGCACACAATAGGTGCTTAACAGATGTTTGTTGAGTAACTGAACCAACAAACCATCTCAGGACTTGGAACCCAGCGGTCTCTACCGGCATTCCTGAGTCGAAAGGGCCTTCAAGATCACAGGGCATTCCGCAACATAAACGCACATTGTGCTTCTTATCATCCAAACACCTCATTGCCCCAGGTATGATTAGAAGGTCCTCTGGGCTCCGATGCGGTGATGTTGGAGGGAGCCCCTCAGATGGGAAGGTTCTTAGGTGGCCCACCCAGCTCTTCAGGGGGCTGTTCTTCTGGACCCTCCCCTCTGCATTCTGCAGCACACAGCACGCCCACCCCCACCTACTGCCCAATCTCCCTTGGGTTGAAACGGAAGACTGCAGGAAAGAAAACAAGAAACTAAACAACCCAGCTCCCTGAATCAGGGACCTTAATTTTCTGTGCAATACAGAGTCAGCCTGGGGCGCAGACAGCTCCACACACGGAGAACAAAGTGCGTGGGCCTCATTCTTTACTCGTTTCCAGTTCTAGGATTTGAGGTTGCCACAAATGGGAAGGGTGACCACCTGATTCATGAGGAATCACTTTGTTACTAATGTGGTGATACTATTAATAATTATATGCACGGCTTAGTCCTATATTCAGGGCACACTTGAACTATCTTGGCTACTGGTCAGGAACCCCTTGCTATGGGCTCTCCACACCTGGTCCATTTCTACCTTCCTTCCAGCACCTGGAGGCGGGGTTGTTCCTCTGACCTAAAGGCTAACCCCTCACTGAGCCCACTTCCTCTCCTCTCCCAGGCACTATCCACAGAGCACCCCTCTTTCCTTCACCTCAGCATCTCCATCACTACTGTAATGCCTTAGAATTTCAACTGCTCAACCTTCCGACATCTTTAAAAAAATAAGTCATCCTTTGTTCTCTCCTCTTCACACCAAAATTCTACACGTTGCTGTCCAGATTCTTCATGCCCAGCTACCTCCCATTCTCTCCCTAACCAGGTTTCCACCTAAGCAGCTCACCCCCAGGCATCAGGAACTCTTTTCAACCTTCTCTCCTGCTGGACCTAAAGTATTGGAGGCTGGTACACTCCTCCCTTCCAAGAGTGAACTCCTCCCTGATTTCCTGCTGTCCCCCCATCTCTCCCTGAGCCTCCTCAGTCACGCTTGCAGGCCCCCCTTTTTCTCCCCTGCCCATCTTTAAATGTCAGTGGTTCTGGGGGCTCTGTCTCTGCCCTCCTCCCAGGGTGAGTGCACCCACTCCCTTGGCCCTGGTTCCCACCTACAGGCTGATGGCAACTCCTAAATCTCTATGTCACCTGAGCGCCAGCCCTGCACCCCCAGCTGTCTGCAGGGCATGGCCAACAAGAGGCACATGACCCCGAATAAACTCATCATCTCCCTGCCCTCTCCCCACTCAAAACCTCTGCTGCTCTTGTGACCGGCCCCACCACCCACCCAGTCTCCCAAGACAGAAACAGGGTCCCTCCGTGACTCTTCACTCCCTTCAGCAAGATCCGTGGGCTGGACCTCCTGCCTAGTTCTTGGATCCTCCTCCTTTCCAGACCCGTCCTTGTTCAGCCACCATGATCCCTGGCCTGTGTCACACAGTGCCTTCCAGTGTCTCCAGTCTGCTCCCTTCATGGAACCACATGAGCATTGTCCTGAAGCAGAGCTCGAGGATGATCTCACTTAAAACCATCCAGGGCGCCCTGCTGTCCACCAGATTCCATGCCCCCACCCCTCCTCACCTCACCCCACGTCCCCCCTCCATGCACTGAGTCACCTGCGGGTATGTAAGTGAGTTCAGCTCTCTCCCATGCAGGCCTTTACCCAGCCCTCCCTGCACCTCCCATGCTCTTCCCGTAGCCCTTCACCATGTACTGCACCACACTCTTTACTCTCAGCTGGGAGGCTGCCTCTTCCAGGAAGGCTCTCTGGGTTCTGTAACAACGGGTTCGATGCCCCTCAGTGCTACCACAGCACCCAGTGCTTCCGACAGCACTCACACCACCAAATGCAGAAAGCCCCTCACTTATCTGCACCCCCCAGCTTGTTCTTGACTGTTCCCACAATGCCTAGCAAACGGTCAACTCTCAGTTGCTGAATTAATAAATGAACATCTGACCCAGGTGGCCAACCCTCCTATAGA
The DNA here is from genome assembly GCA_033961575.1 of Aselliscus stoliczkanus. NCBI lineage: Eukaryota > Metazoa > Chordata > Mammalia > Chiroptera > Hipposideridae > Aselliscus > Aselliscus stoliczkanus. The sequence continues at coordinate 17,821,767 of CM066735.1, forward strand.
ATATGCAAATCCTCTACACTGTCGTCTGCAGGGGAAGGAAATGGGGGAGGTGGTCTTATGGGGAGGGATGATACAGGTTCCAACTTGGAGACAGGACTGCCGAATGATATGGACCTGCTGCCTTCACACTGCTCCTAGGTCAGTCATGGGGTCAGGAAGCCATCTGAAGAGCAGGCCTCCTAGGAGCAGGAAGAATGGGAAGGCGCCAGCCCTCAGCTCCGTGGGCGGGCAGTGGGAATGGCAGGGGCTGGTGGGCTGGCAGTTCAACTCTGCATGTCCACCTTTCTCTCTCCTCTGTTCTCGCTTCTCCATCTGCCCGGGACACTTCCTCATCTCCTGGGACCACTTCACATGGTCCTAGGTCCTCCTGTCCCTGGCTTACTTCCTCTCCCCACAACCCCTGCTCCCTGCCTCTTTCTCCAGCCTTGTTCTCCCACCACCTCATCCTCTCTCTTCTTCAGCTGCCCTCCTAGGTTGGGCAGCTACTTCCTGGGGATCTAGTGAATAGAAAGCTATTCACTCCATCACCTAGTCCTCTCTCTGACCGGCAGCGCTCCGCGCCCCAACACACACACAGTCAGGCCACCTCCCAGGCCCTGCCAGGCTTACCCTCCGTCAGCCCCAGGTGGATGCTCCAGTAGATCTGCAGGCACTGCAGCTCTTTCTTCATACCCCGCTTGCAGCGGCAGTGGTACAGCGGGCTCTCCTGCAGGACCTCCAGGGCCGCCTGGCACTCCTTGTTGGCCAGCATGGTGTTGCGGTCCCGGCCTGCCAGGCACTGCCTCAGCGTGCGGTAGCGGGAGCTACAGTTGGATTCCGCAGCACACAGCTCATTGGCCCGGACACAATCCACTGGGGGGCGCCAGCCGTGCAGCTCGGGGCCCTGCAGGGAGGAAGGGCTGGCCAAAGAGCGGAGGGTCTCCTCTGGGTGGTGGGGAGGGAAGACAAGCATGAGTGAGGGCCGCCACAGTCTCCCACCCAAGGTGCAGGGCTGGGGGCGGGCCCCTCTGGAACCTCACACCCATTTACTCCAAAGAACATCAAGGCCCACTCAATGCCACCTTTCAGAGCAGGTCACAGGAAGGGCGGCTGGTCCCAAGACACCAACATCCCTCCTCAAACCCTACGGAGAACTCAAGCTGCCATTCTTCCCCGATTCTATGAGATTCTCTTCCGGCTCCAACCACACGCCCCTCAGCATGAGCCCTGGACCTGGAAGCAAAGCAATATAAAACCAGAAGTCCCTCCAGCAAGACCCCAGACTGCCCAAGATGCCAGGAAGCCAGAGAAGAATGTGACAGCCTCAGGAGAGGGCTTCAGAGTGCAGGGCCTGCTGGCGTGTGCAGAGTGGGGAATACATTCATAGCCCCCACGCCGCCTATCAACCTCGGTTCTAGCCAGAGGTCCACCCAGGCACTGGTGAAACAGTGAAAGAAGCAGAAAGGAATTAACTTTCATAGCCTTTAGGTTCTTTAGACACCACAGAGTCGAGGCCCCAGATTTTACCCTGAGGAAACTGAAGCCCAAAGATGGGAGCCGACAACTCAAGTCAACACACAGGCTGAAAAGGCCTCCTGAGCCCCTAGCCTATTCATTCTGAGCTCCTAGACTGTAAGAGAAGACCCAGAGAGAGACAAGCCTGACACCATGATCTGAGGTGTGCCCGGAGGGAAGAGCCACCACATTCCCACCCAGCCCCTCCACACCTCCCAGTCCAACGTCAAAGCAGCCTTCCACAGTCATGCCTTCCACAATCAATCTCCACCCCAGCCCCCACCCAAGAAAATGCAGTAGGTAAGCCTAAGAGCAGCTCCATTCTCTCTCTCTTCCTCTCTCTCTGTCCACCTTTTTCCTGTTTCTCTATGTTACTTTTCTCTTTCTCACTTCCTCCTAAGAGGTCTACTCCTCTATCACCATTTCTCTGTGAATATCCTTGTTCTCTGTCTCTCCCTATCCGGCTCTCAATCTCTCTCCGTCACCTCCTATTTCTTTTTCTCTTTCGTTCCTCTCTTCCCATCCTCCCCTGAAACCCTCTTGCCCTCTGTCTCTCCCTGTTTTCCTTCTTTCCAAAAGGCAAATACTAAGTCAATTGGAAAAGGGAAAGAGCATCCCTCCTTAGCCCTGGTCTCATACATAGAGCCCAGCTTCTCCAAAAGTGAAGGTCCCCCCTTTCTCTTCATTCATCCCCAGTGTCCAAACCCACAGTCCTCAGACCGGAGGGAGATCAGGGAAGAAGATTCAGAGGCGAAGGGCAGGGAGAGGTCCACTTGATCTTTTCAAAACCAAGCTCCCAACACGGTTTCCTCTATCATAAAGATCTTCCCCCTCTCCCTGTCCGCTCCAGATGCTGCCCCTCGTTCCAGATGCTGCCCCAGAAAAAACCCATACCATGGCCTATAGCCAAGGCTGCCTTTTCCAAGACCCAAGGAGTCATTTGAAAAGCTTCCTCCACTCCATCCCATCCCAAAATATAATATGGTCCTAGGCCAGAAGTCCCCTCCTCAGAATCCCCCCAGCTGTACTCAGAATGGCCACTTTTCACTCTTCCCCACTCCGCCACCCCCCCCACCCCGCCCCAGCCGAGGGGGCAGCTACCGCAGGGAGACAGCGACACCTAGAGGTAAAGCGCTGCACTGTGAACCTCTCCCTCCCGAAAGAGCCAAGAGCCGCAGAGGGAAAGAGCCGTGGAGGGAAAGGAATCCGCTCCTAGGCGGAGGAGGACTACTGGAGAGGAGCAGAGGGTAGGCCTAGAGAAAGCCTCGGGAGGCCAGCGAAATTGACATTTCCTTCAAGCACCAACATTACCTCTGCCTCAGGACAGGAAAAGCTGGAGGCTGAGAGGAGCCCAGAGAAGAAACCAGCATGGAGTGCCAGCATGGACAGTGGGGCATCTGCCCAGACCCTGTCCACCACCCAAGCCGAGGCAGCAGCTTGACTTCCCGGATTCAGCAAATTCTTAGGTCCCTGAGCAGGACCTGGTGCGTCTGGGCCACCAGGAGCAGCTGAGCTGACCCGGCCTCTCTTGCACCTGCTGCCTTTACCTAGCCAGCCAGCCAGCCAGCTGGAGCCTTAAGACCAACCCAGTCCTTGGTTTTCCACTGACTCCGCAGCATCCCATTATCCCAGCAGGCTTCTCACCTCCCATATTGACTGTGCCTGAGGTAGACTGAGAAAGGGGCACCTTCAACAGGCTTGACAATCAGGATATTAGCCCAGAGGGTTGGGACAATAAGAACAGTTGCCCTTCCTACCCTACAGGTGGGGTCTAGAGCGCTCGAGAGAGACGATCCTTACAGAATCCTGGCTCCTGTGCCAAAAGCAAGAGCTTCCCCCATCCTGCCAGCTGGCACATGTGACTGGGGCAGGAGATGCTCAGCAGGAGATGCTGGTGCATCCTCTCACCAAACTGTCTGACTGCCACCTGTCCTAGGCTCTTCTAGTCGGTGTCATGATCCCCGGAAGCATTCAAGCCCAGCCAAAGAAAGAAATCATGGCAACTCAGGGCCAAGAATTCTAAGAGAGTAAAGATCGGAATGTATCCTGGTGATGTTTCCAAGTTCTAGATCAGGAGAAAACTCAGATCTATTGTGAAAGACACATGGAAGAGCTTCTAGAGACACCGGAGACTAAACGGCTACACAGAGTTACATCACCCTCCTGCACTGAGTGAGCTGGGATGCCAGTGGAAAGTGGGCCCTCTGACCAGACCCTCCCACCCCCACCCCAAGTAGCTTTCCCCATCTCCTTGTCCCTCTGGGCATGTCAACACTGGAGGTCAGGATGTCTGGGCTGGAAATGCCTCTCCACCCTGAGACCACACTCAGAACCTTGAGAGGGGCACACTAAAGGCCCTTTTCCTGGGAACATGCGTCACCATGCCCCCAACCCAAGCTCCAGGAAAACTTCTCCCCAAATGGAATTTCCAAACAACTCCCAACTGTGGCTTCTTTCCAGGAAAGGGGCCCTGGGGCTGAAGTTCCCTTATCACCAATCTATCCCTTCCTTCTTGGCTGGCCTAACCCAGAGCCTTTCAGTGTCCTGTGGTCACTCAGTTAACCCTTCACCCAGTGTTGGAAAGAGACTTCTCAAGGGACAGGAACTGAAGGGCTCTGACCAAAGGGGCTGCTGACCCCACTCTCCTAATGCTCTCAGCCCTTTCTCTCACCATTCAGCCCCCAGGGTGGCATCCCCCTGGGTGAGCGTCTCTGACCAGCACACGCTCTCACACACAGCCCTACACATGCACCGTAAGAACAGAGTGGACTCCTCAGCCCTCTCAGCTGGGAGAAACCTGCCTGCAACATGGGGATCTGAGCTGGAAATCACAGAAGGAACTACACAGCTCTCCACCACTCTGGGTGCTCAGAAGACACCGATTCCTGGGGGTCCTGCAGGCCTGGGGTGTGTGCAGCTCAGCAGCGTGCAATCTGACTGCTTTTTCCACAAAATAGAATTTTATTTTCTACTTGGTCCCAGAAAGCTGGCTTTTCAAACCAGAGGGAGAAAAAGTCAGGTTTTATAGCAGTCCTTTCTGAATGAGAGTCCGCTTGCAGAGGGTGGCAGGGAAGGACGGCGGGATCTCAGCGGGCCCAGAACACCTACTCACCTTCCTCCCTCAGCCCCGCCCACCTGAGAAACTGCCTCCGGCTTAGGACAGCGGAGCAGTGGAGACCACACCCTAGAGCAGGGCTAAGCCCCCTGGGGAACTCATGGAGGGAGGGGAGATGAGAGGGAGGACACACGGCCCAGGGCCCAACCTACATGGACTGGAACCCCCAGTCCTAGTCTAGAGGGCACTTATTAGACCACCCACGTCTTTCTGAGACCAGCACAGACCTCACCAGGCCTTCCCCTCTCCCCTCCTTCAGGAAGAACTGGGTGCACTCCTAACCCAGCTAGGCAGCCTGGCTCACCCCTGGCTACACAGCAGGCCAGGATGGTAGGAATAGCGCCCACACTAAAGCAAATATGTGCTCCTCACACACACGTCACCCAGCACCCGCTCCCGGACAGCAGCCTTGCCTGGGACTCCCCACCCGCACACAGCCTTGCAAACACCCTCTGTTCTTCACCTCCAGTCCCAGCATGCTCTCTCTATACCAACTTCCCCAGCCGCTGAGGTTTCAGATAGCATAAAAGAGAGGACAAGGGTTGGAAATTCTGGGTGGGAAGGAGACTGCCCAGGGTCACCAGCACCAGGCAGCCCCTCCCCGCTGCCCTGGGGGGTTTACCGAATAAGCAGCAGTCTCCCGTTCAGATCCGGTTTTTTTCAACACTCTTCCTCCATCACCCAAGGAAGCAAACTTTGGCCTTCCTCGTCCTTCTTCCCACCAGCTACAGGGTCCCCGGTCTCCAGAGGTGAGAAAGGGAATGCAGTGAACGCTACTCACAACCCTCCGCACCCGCCTGCCCCTGTGGCTGGGCTTGGGCACAGAGGAGGGCAAACGGGGGAAAGGGGGGGGGGAGACACAAACTTGAAAAGTGTACCAGGGAGTAGAGCCGAAGGAAGAGGTTCAGGGAGTTGGTAACAGGCTGCATTTTCCAGAGGTTGATTGTTAGGTGGGGGATGGCTGCCAGCCCTCCCCTCACAGAGGTCCAACTAGGGGCTCCTGGGGAAACACCCATGCCCTCCACCACGATCGACCGAGGAGCCGGGAAAGGAGAGACTGGCAGGATTTTTCCCTCCCGACACTGAGTCTCTCCCCTCCCTCCTCTCTTCCAGATCAAGAGTTGGATTTTTTTTTTCTTAAGTTGTCCGTTATTTCGAGAGAAATGAGTGCTATCCTTGTGTGAATGACGAGTGTGTGCGTGCGTGTGTGCGGAGATGGCTTGGCTGCTCTAAGTCTCCTTCCAGATCCCCTCGTGTAACCAGCCAACCCCGACTCCTGCTCCCTGCCCGCAGCCTCGCGCCCAGCCCCACTCCGGTGGCAGCGCCTGGGCAGGCTCGCCCCCGGCCCCCTCCCCGCACCATCCCCAAGTCCCCGGCTGCTCGCCGGCGCCTGGACGCCCAGCCCCGCGCGGCACCAGCGGACCTACTGCCCTCGCCGCCCGCAGGTACTCACCTAGAAAGAAGAAGAGGCAGAAGGCGTTTGCCAAGATCATGTTAAATAAATCCCACAGGTATTTGGTTTTGGGGGTTTTTTTTTGTCTCTCTCCCTTGGGTAAAATAAAAACAACAACAATAATAATAGCCAAGCAGTGATAATCAGCCCCAAATCCAATGCGGAGATCCCAGCTAGTCCACCCGATGGATATCCTGAGTCCTGCGATTTTCGCCTCTGGCTGGAGGGGGTGGGGAAAGGAGGGCGGTGAGAGCCTCTCGAAGCCCCCTTGCCCACTAAAATCAAATGCACAGGTATATCTGTGGATGTCTGCTTCGCAGCCGACAGCGACCCTGCCGTCCCTCTGCTGGTCCGGGAGGCGCGGGTCCCCGTGGGTCCGATCCTCTGCGCTCCTCTGGAGGGGCCGGGGGAGGTGGGGGGAGAGGTGACGGGTCTGTGGAGGGCTGGAAGGGATCGGCGAGGGTGGGGGTCAGAAAAAAAAAAAACAACACGCAAATAGGAAGCAATCCACCGATGGGGGCAGCTCCAGGGAACAATCCAGCGAGAGCTTGGAGGACGAGAGGCTGGAGTCGCTTCTTTCTCTCCAAGACGAAGGGAAGATTCCGAAAGCCTTCTTTCGCTGCCCCTTGGCCGGCTCACTTTTTTCTAATGGAATTCTGGGGCCCGCGTCTCGGCGTGCGAGTGTCTTCTCCCTCTCCCTCCCGCTCGTGGCTCGCTCTCCCCAGCTCGCCCTCGCTCGCCTTTCTCCCTCCCCTCTCCCTCGCTCCCGCTCCTCCCTCCGCCCGCCCCCTTCCCGCTTCGCGGCTCCCTCGCCTCGGCTCTCGGCTCTCGCGCCCGCGCCCCTCTCCCCCGCCAGGGGCTCGGCGCTGGGGCTCCCAGGCGGCTGGCGGCGCGGGGCGCGGGGCGCGGGGCGGAGCAGCGACACTCCGCAGCGGCGGCGGCGGCGCCGGGGAGCGCGGGCTGAAAGGAGAGCTCGGCTGCCCGCCGTTCCCCGGACTCCCTGCCGCCTGGGCCGAGAACTGACGGGCTCGCCCGCCTGCAGCGCAGAGCCCCCAAAGCCTCCGGGCTCCCGCCACACCCCACCCTCCCAGCTGCGGGCTGGCAGCGCCCCTCAACCCCCGCCCCTGCCCCCCACCCCGCTCCCTCGGACGCTGCAGGAGGGTCAGCGGAAGCGCCTGGGCGCGGGGTCCAGGACCCCCAGCCATCCCGGGGGGTGCAGGAGGGGCAACAGAAAAACCCCAATTTGGCGGTTGGTGTCTGGGGAGGGAGCTACGCCCTCCGCGGGCGGCTGCGTCCAAGGCTGGGGAACTGAAGCCGGGAGTCTCCCCGGAGGCGCCAGGGAAAAGGACCCCTCTGACGCCAGCCGCCGGCCTCTCAGCGCAGCCTGTTGGCCCGGGTCTAGCCCCTCGCACACATACACGTGTGCTCTGCACGCGAAGCTCGAGAACTTTCCTCGCAAGCCGGTGGCGCACTCGTCCCCCGCACGCCTAGCGTCGCCGCCCTTCGAGAATCCCTCTCCCCACTGTCTCCTCCCTGGCGCTGGCAGACGGCTGCCGGGCCGGGCACCCCGACCGCCACCTCCCGGGCAGCCAAACCTGCCCGAAACACTGCGATGGCTCAGGTGGGGGCTCGCACCGTAAGCCGGCGGGAGCGCCCGGAGACCACCAGGGACGAGGGCTGAGCACCAGGCTCGCGGCCCCGCGCTCGGCAGTGAGCTGGGCACCGAGGAGTTCTCCTGGGCAGTGGGCAGCTCCTCGCATCCCCGACTTCGGCTGCAGCGCCCCTCCCCCAGCTAGGAAGGGGGCGATTGATCCATCTGTCGAAGGGCCAGGCTTACTGGCGTGTTTTTGGGCAGAGAATTTACAATAAACGCCCAGAAACACCAAAAAGGAAGCGTCTAGCTGGGAAAGGGCTGAAGGGGAGGTGAGATTGCTGACACGTTCCGGCAAGAAGGAACGAGGCGGCGGGACTGGGGACACGCAGGGGCCAACACCCACGCACGCAGGGCACCCCCGTTTCAGGCTCCCTCCTGACACATCCTCAGATACGTTAGCGCTGCCTGCAGCCCTCGGCTCTGGCGCACACATTCCTGCATGCAGCTCTGCGCTCGCCTCCCCGTGTGCTGGCGTGGGGCACGCTCAGTGGTGCCTTGTAAACTTCCCGCCCTACCCAAAACCGCATATGAGCTCCACCTAAGGCGTAGTTGGTGGTGCCTTTTAAGATGCATTTTTAAGTGAGCAAGACTCTGGAAAAAAGTAAATGCTAGAAATCGACCTGGGCGCAAAGGGAGGGGTCCCTCACAAAACCAGCAGCTTTCGCTAGTGGGAAAGCTAGAGGGAGCAACTTCCATCTTGTGGATTTAGGCGGGAACGCGGCTTTTTCCTGCCTCGGGAACGCAGAGCTCCGAGTCTCCTCTGAACGCCTCTCCCATTTGGTGCATCGTGGGGCGTTGGCCCTCGCTCCACCCTGTCCCAGCCGTGGAATGGTGTCTGACGGAGGCGCGGCCTGAGCGGGTTAGTAGAGGACCTGGGCCAAGACAGCTTGGGGATTGGAGCTGGGGTGAACCCCCACGGGACTGCCCTCCTGTCATACTGCTCCAGTTCTAGGAAATCAGTTAACATCTGACCAGGTCTCCTGGCTTCTTTTCCAAAATTGGGTGACTTAGGAAATGGGCTTCAGAAAATTCAGGAAAATGTAGGTTAGAGGATGAACACCGGACAGGAATTACACTGCTGGGTAGTCCCTGACCAGAGGCCAGAGGCTGGGAGCCTGGGGTGTATAAACTTTCTCCCTCTCCTCCCCTCCTTCCAGGCCCTCCCAGTGGCACTTCATCACCTCCACATTTTTTTATCCCTCTCCCTCCTCCAAAAATGTTTTTAAAGGTCTTTTAACCCTCGCTGGGCGTAAGGAGGAAAACTGTGTATAGGAAGGAGCTTTGCCCTGCCCTCTTTTCAGTGAAGGGGCTGAGAAAGCAGCAGTGGATATCCATGGCTTGACTCCCACTGATTTCCCGTGGTGGACGGAGAGGAATCTGGCAGCAGGAGGTGAGTGGTTGAGGTTTTTCAGGGACCCAGAGGTCACCCAGCCTTTATAAGGACAGCGGGCAACACCAGCCAGATAAACACTCAGCCTGTTGGGGCTGTGGGGTACTCTGTCCTTGGGTCTTCTCTTCCTTCTCCCATTACATCCCACTGTCTGCCACCCCCATCCTTCAACCGGAGCTGTCCTTACATAGGGTAGAGTCCACATGTCACACCGTTATTTCCTGAGCATCTGCAATGTGCAAAGGCCCCCTTTGCCAGGATCTGCAGAGGAAACACAGATGAACACCTACTAGTCATAGGCCATTTAATCTTGCAGAACCTCAGTTATCTTATCTATAAGATGGGGATTTTAAAAAACCAGCCTTGTAGAAATGAGACGAGATATGTTACACAGAGCAGTTAGTCAAACGCCTGGTTCATAGACAGTTGTTCATCAAATGTCACCCCTTTCCTCTGGGATGCAGAAGAAGAACTGAGAATCCATGACAAGACATAAAACCTAAGTGACAAATGAGAAGCAGAGAGAAAAGGCTCTGTTTCAAAGGAAATAGAAACTGCTTGTAGAGGATCGAGGCTAGGAGATCTTGCAAGAGGAAGTCACAGAAGGGAGTCAGTAGATGCAAGCAAATGCCCTCCGTTCCCTGATATGCTTTCACAGGCCCTCAGGTACTGCATCCTTCAGACCATCTTCAAGGGCCAGTTCCAGCAGCTCCTGAGCTCACCAGCACATGAGGCTCCTGCTGACCTACGACAGCCTGTCCCCATCACAGATCCAGGAGTTGTCATGTGCAGGTACAGGAAAGAGAATGACACCTGGTTGAGGTCTTTCATTTCTTCTTTTTGCCCTGATCACTCTAGGCCTGATGGTCTTTGTGGGATGGATTCTCTGAAGGGCATGGGCAGTAAAGAAATAGAGGTAGGGAAGAAGGACTAGTAGAAAGGGAAAGGGTTGCAGCCTCACCCCAATATACACACTGGCACGCACACACACACACACACACACACACACAGAGAGAGAGAGAGAGAGAGAGAGAGAGAGAGAGAGAGAGATGCATGCATTACCTGCACAAGTCAACTGACCAGACTTGTGCCACTCCCAGCAAAATCTCATCCCTTCCCTTCCTTTGGTGGAGGGAAGAGGGCTGAGGGTTTTCCCTTGCCCCAGAGATCAAAACCAACCAGGAATAAAGAAAAAGGGCCCACTAAGACGTGTCAGGAGCCACAGAGCTGGCAAGCAGAGGTTCCATGGGACACAGCTGACCCAGGGCCTCCCACAATCCATCAACCAGCACAAACTTATCGGATCCTTCTCTGTCCTCAGCACAGTGCCAGGGTCATGGGGAATACGCCCTGAGCAGACCTACCCTTGCCACAGAAGCATGTACAGATAGACTTAGGTCAGGTACCCATGAAAAGAGTGGGCAACCCCAGGGTACACTTGGGCTGAGTGAGAGGAAAGAGGAGTTAGCACCACCGGATGTCAGGAGGACTTGAGAACAAGGCAGGATCTGAACTGGACCTCAAAGGATGGCAGAATGTTCCTGAGCACAGAGGAGGGCTGTCTGAGAAACAGGTAGCATAGGCAAAAGCACAGTGGTAAGACACCTTCGAGGAACAGTCTAAGAGTTAGGGGGAAGCAAGTCCACAGGTGGGAGAAGATCCAGGAGGTCTGACTGGGATGTGCAGTGGAGGAAAGCAGTGAAGACTTCAGGCTTGCACCCCTGGGAGCCACTGAAGGTTTTTGAGCAGGAGAGTGACACGACCGGGGAATGGTGTTCTAGGAAGATTGATCTGACAACTCTGTGAAGAATGGAGACAGGGACCCATTAGGAAGCAATAGTAACAGTCTCAGCCAGAGGCAATGAGGGCTCATGAAAAGGAGATGGGAGTCCTGGATGAAGGTGGTGGCTGTCAGAAGCACTGTGAAGATGAATCAGCAAGGTGTTGGCGACAGATGCGACACAGTGGGCGGAGGAGGAAAATCGCCTTCCACTGAGATGGTGGCCAGGCCAGGACAAAGTGACCAGCCCAGACCTCTGAGGCTTTTGTCACTGGAAAAAGTACAAGAGCCAACTTTATGGTACGATACATATTGATATTCCTTTAATTCTTACAATAACTCCATGGGGGACGTACTATTAATAGCCCCCCCTTCAAATGAGAAAACTGAAGAAAAGTGATTTCAGTTGCCTGAGGTCACATTTTAAGTGGCAGAACCAGAATTTGAACTCTAGCAGTTGGGATCCAGGGTCCTGCCTTAGTAACTTCTGTGCGCCGAATAAATAAGCTAAGTGATGACTCTCCAGGCTGTAAATTTTCATGTTCCAGTGCAGAACACCTTAAATACTCCCTTTTTCTCTCCTCCGTAAAACAGCAGTGTGACGACATCAAGAGAACTGAAATTTCTCTTCATCTGCCCTGTGGCCCTTGTCTGGCCTCATCCTTGGAGTTCAAGCCTAGAGCCTAGAGAGGGTCCTGTCCAGCAAGACACAGCTCCACAGTGACCAGCTCATCATCCCTAGGTGCTCCCCGCCCCGGGGCCAGCCTCTGTCTCCCTCCTCATGGCAGGCTGACCCCCTCACCAACATTCCCTCCCCACTCCAGATCCAGAGGCCCAGCCAGGCTGGAATGGAAACCAGCAAGGATTTAACTAAACTATCTGATTCCCAAAGAGAGAGCAGGACTGCCGGGCAGGATGGGTGGGACCAGCCCGGGAGGAGGGAAGAAATGCATACCACTGCATTCAGGAGCATTGATTTCTCTAATTGATTTCAGTCAATGTTCTCTTGCTTCATCATTTTCTTTAGAAGTAGGCACCGAAGGAGGTGGGAATCTGGCTTTCCTTAGCCTCTCCTCAGGGCCTCAGAGACTTCTCTGCAGCCCCACCCAAGCCTGGGAGCCCCCAGGTAGCCCATTAGAGGGGGAGGAGGCAGGAATGCAGACGGAAGTTACTGGCTGGAAGCTATCAGCACCACCCTACTGGATCTAGCACCTCGGTTTCACAACTTCCTCCTGGCCTGGAGCCCTCACAACATCCTGGGAGGAAGGCGGGGCACAATTACCTTCCTTTCCAAGTGGACAAACTCAGACTTGAAGACCACTGATGACGAGGCCAAGGTCACAACGCAGCCAGCAAGTGACAGAGCCAGGACTCAAAAGCAGGTTCTCCTACACCCTGGTCTAGTGAGCTTTTCCTTCTTCACACAGAAACCCAGCATCCATCCGGCAGCACTACTTTCTCCCTCCTAGAAGATCCTGAAGGAGAGGGAGAAGGCATCCAACAATGTTTGGCAGTGCCTTTTCGTTCATCCAGGAGGGGCCTGGAAAGGGCTGTTTCTCTAAACTCGGATTTCACCAGAAGTCACAGACATCCTGAGAAAGCTGTGAAGCCCCACTCTTCCCCTGTCCTCTTCACGGCTCCCCAGTGGCCACAGAAGCTGGGCTGGTAATGGCCCTTCTGGTGAGCTACTGTCAGCTTAAAATATCCCAGCTCACTGTCAAGCCTCCTCCCCACTGGCCCTGACTACACTGTGCTCCGCCTGTGTTGGCACCAGCCAGGCCATGCCTTGGCATTGTCCTAGTGCCAGCACTATGCTTGGCAGCCCCCAGCTGCCTGGAACAACCCCACAGCCTCTCTCCTGAACACCCACAGGCACCCCAGCTCTCAGGCACTGGCGATCTGCCAGATTACCCAAGGTCAGAGGTAGAATCCAGGGAGAGGGGCAGTGATTGCTTCTGTCAAGCTGTGGGAATCCAGCTCCTGCTGTGGGGAGCAAGCTCTCAGCCCCAGTGGCTCCCTATAGGGACTGTGTCTTTATTTAGCCAAGCCTGACAAGGTAGGTGGAGCATCGGAGTTAGGTCTGAGATGGACTGTCACTTGGAGGGTTCAGCTCAGTCTTCAGGGTCTAGAAGGCAGCTCACAGGGGGCTCTGGACAGAAAGTGGAGACCACTCTCTGAGCACACATGCTTTCCCTGGGCGAGATCCAGCGTTTGGCCACATAAGCACTTTTACCTGCATGCCCACATCCCTCACCCTGACTTCATATCCTGGGAACCTCTTTTCCCATCATTCAGAACGTTCTCTCCTTACTCCCACTAACCCCAGGCACTAGTGCTTTCTCACTATCCTGTCTCTCTTGCCTGGGTAGGAAATTATGCTGCTCCCAGTGGGAGGGGTAATGTATAACACAAATGAATGAATTGCTAATGGTAGAATTTCAATCGTCATGGGCCCTCAGGCTCTTCAGGTTGGAAGGAAGCTTCCAGGACAACAATAATAAACAGCCAACAGGGGCAGAACACTCAACAGTTTACAGAGCTTTTTCTAAAAATCTGTCTCTCTGAAGCTTCCCACACAGCCTCCTAGGTGGGCAGATGAGAAAACTTCAAGTCCAGGCATCAAGTGACTTGTCCATGATACACAGTCAGTGAATTGCTGACTTAGGGCTTGAAGCCAGGTGTTCGAACTGATTCCAAATTCCCTATTTGTGAGGTGGCCTTTACTTAAATACTTCAGAAACATAAAATTAAATGCTTTTTCATTGTTTCATTCACAGAAACAGTATCCAGGACAGGGTGCTTATTTCTCCTGGGGGCCCCCATTCCATGGTCTCAGACAACTGGGATAATTGAGTTTTTCCTTAGGCCAAGACGGAATTTGCCTCCCCATGACTCCCATATCCACAAGGATGGGAATTATGGGGAGTCTCCATGAGCCCCTCAGATTGCACGTGCCCATGGAGAGCCAGCTGCCATAAACCCCCCTGGTCCCAGGTCTGTTCTGGGTACTGTTTGCTTTCAGCAGGACAGGCAGCAGCTGCTCCCAGCAAAGTCACCAGGTGCCCTGCCCACCTACTAATCTCCAGCCCAAGTTCACCACAGGGAAGAAGTCATCACATCTGCAAAGCCCACTCTAGGAGGGGCCATTCCCTGGAGTCCAAGCATCTGCTGCCTCCCTATTGCAAGATGGGTGAGTCTCTGCTCTCTGGAGGGGAGGGGCTGCCTGCACTAGTGGAGCCTACTCTTTGATAGAAATGGAACTTTTAGGATTCTGCAATGTTCCCAGCCCTGGGGCAGTCCCATCTCTGGACATTCTTGCTACCTGGCTCCCGGGCAACACCCCAACTGTAAGTGTGGCATGGTAGAAAGAGGCCAGGATAGGGTTTGGGTTATAGCTTTGACTTGGGCTCTAGCACCCAGCTGTCCCCAGTCATGTATGTCACCTTAGCTGCTCTGGGATAAAATAAAATAAAAACCCACACAGGAAAAGGAAGATCAGTGAGACACTGAAGGTGACAGTGCCTTGAAATGTCTGAGATATTCTGCAGTTGCAAGAAGCAATCATGGTGTTTGGGGGCAGCCCATGCCCCATGTTGATTCTGGGCCACTTTCCCACCTGCTTCTGGAATAGGCAGCCACACCCAGTGCCCGGCTTGGGACAGTTCTTGTTGCTCTGGTGACTTGCACTCCATGGTAACGAGGAGCATCCCCTTTCCATGGGAGAACCAAGGCCTCCAGAGCTCAGCGCTCTTCGTACTCGGATGAAAATGCCCATTTTCGAATCTGTACATCTCACTCAACTCAAAGCTCTCTGTGGACAGGACCTATGTCATCTTCTTCCCTGTGTCATCAGAGGCTGGCACATTGAAAGTGCTCAGTAAGTGCCTGTGGAAGGAAGAGAAAGGGAGAATGGGAGGGAGGGAGGGAGGAAGGGAGAGAGGGAGGGAGGGAGGGGGGAAGGAGGGAGGGCGGGAGGGAGGGAGGGAGGGAGGGAGGGAGGGAGGGAGGGAGGGAAGAAATGATGACTCTTACCTGATACAACCTTAGCACAGGGACTCAAGTCAGGATGGCTGACCTGGTTCAAAACACATACCCCTGTTATTGGACTCACTAGGGTGTCACTGACCCACACATAAATGCCTTTCCGTCCATGCTTTTCTCCTTAGAAAAAAATGGATGCATCTGACCAGAGGATTTTTTTTTTTTTTTTTTGCCATTTAAGTTCTTTTAATTCAAACCAGATTGGCCTATGCGCTCCACTTTAAAGTCTAATTCTATAAAGATTTATCCTACATGTTAAAATTCTCAATGTACACAACAAATTGCCTTGCTCCTACTTGTTAACATGTGATCCCCATGCCCCACAGGGGCCAGTGACCCTAATAAGGTTTTAGTCTAAAGAAACAAAGCAGCTGCAAGTTCAGTTGTCCCCCAGCGGGACCCCCATTTAGTGGGTACTGGGGGCACAGTCCCCAGAGAACGGGTGCCAGTGCCTGGAGCACAAATTCCCCAAGAAGGGAGAAGAGCTGGTCTGGTGCCTCCCACAGGTTGTCAGCGCCTCCTACCTCTGGCCCCCTGTGTCCCCACTGCAAGGTGCACCCTATGGGGGGAGGGGAACCCTAGTCTCCAGCCTCACCTTCCTCCACACTGACTGGCTCTCCCACTTCCTCTCTGCCAGCTGCCACTTTGGAAGGCACTCTGATAAACCGATCCCATGCCAAGTGATAATCTATACATTTTAAGAGTTGCCAATGTGTTGCATTTTCCAGAACTAGCAAAATTGATAATGGTCTCTTCTTTTGCAATCAATCCCAATCAATCAATCACTGAATTCATTGACTTCTTCAATATCTTCTTGGCACTCCTCTCTAACACGCACACAGTTTAAAGAAATATGGACAGACAAAGCCTTAATGCAGATAATGGCCCTCTAACCGTTGAAATCAGGCACAGGAGGCAGGGATTCAAATGAGATCCCAGATGGAGAATTTGCAGCATCCACGCACCTCTACTATCTCCTAACCATGGCAGACATTGTAAATTGATGGCAACTAAGCCTTTTCAGCGTAGCGCTCCAGGCAGCCACAAGCAGTCATTTGCAGTGGGCACACAGGTCCATCTAATCCATTTGCAGGTACCGACTAGATGAATTCTGAATGCCCTCAAGTTCTAAGATCTGGGGTTCTGGGGGGGTGACTGGGAGGCTGCTCCCTCCACCCTTCATGTCACACTATAGGCTGACCTGAGCTGCCCAGCCATGCCAGGAGTGTCCAGTAGGGACGGCCAAAAGGCTTTTCAAAAGATAGAAACCTCCCACTCTCCAAAGGAGGACAGGGAAGGGGTCTGTTGAAGGACACCTATTGTGCCAGGAAAAAAGATCAGCCTGTTGGAATCTGATGGCCAATTAGAACAAATCTCTGCCACAGAAGGGTTTCTACCTCCCATCAGCCCTCAGCGAGGGGCATTTCTTCCTGAGGTGCTGCTCACAGCCCTGCTAGACCACCACCCCCGATGCTCCATCCATCTGCTCCTAGATGGGACCCAGGCCACCAGAGGATGAGAAAGGACCTCCCCTCAGGTTCCCCCCTCAGTTCTCAATAAGGAACCAGATGCAACAATGAGCCAGCCACACACAGTGTCACAAGGGCAGCCAACCCAGCCCTGGCATTTCCACAGGGGCAGGACACAGACACCATGTGGGCCCCAGGGGATGCAGCCAGAGGGCAGGAGAGAAGGCAGCCTGAGCATGGTCCCCCACATCCTACACCACTGTCCTAGACCTGTGCCTTCAGAACTCAAGTGAGAACTTCCTTTCCTGCCTCCTTCACCTGCTTCCTCCTTCCCATTTGTTCAAGGGGGATACTGTTGAGACTTACTACTACGCTGCAGGCCCCTTCCTGCTATTGAGGGTATGGCAGACAAGGCTCTCCCCTCAGGGAGCATCCCTCCCAGTCCTCTCCTCAACATACCACCTCAGCTGAGCCAGGCCCTTCTCCACAATGCCACCACCACATAGGCCCCTTATTGGCCTTTAGAAGCAGGAAATGCAAATGTAACTGGAAGGCCTTACCCAGCATACTGGTAAAACAGTATTATTTGATGTCCAACACTGCCTGTGCAGCAGCAGGCCGGGATTATTGGCCATGAAGATGGGGCTCACTCCTGCTCCTGCCACTTGCTAGCTATGTGACCTTGGACAGGTGCTTTAACCTTGACGTGCCTCAAAATGGAGACAGTAGGCCTACCCTGCCCACCTCGCACAATTGTTGTCTCATTCAGCCATCATGATGGCACCTGCTGCAATAGACACAGACACACAAAATCAACCAACATGCATCTGTCTTGAATAAAAGAGATCAAGGAGCTTTCAGCCTGGTTGGGGGAGGCAGATGTATTAAACAAGTAAAAACAACAACAACAAAAAGAAAAACAAGTTTGGAAGCTACAGTGGAAGAATTAGGGTACAGTGGAGAGACAGACTACTTGAGGAACGGATATGGGTAGAAATGGGGATTTTAGAGAAGTCATTACATAAAGAAGTAACACTGAGCTCTTAGCAGCAGGCATTCCCATATAGGTAATTGTTCCAAGGATCAAAAAAGATAATAGGTGTGAACCTGCTCTGTAACAAACTGTGGAAAGCTGTACAGTGTGAGGTACTAGTTTTACTATTAATGTAACATGCCAGCGTTCAGGCAACCAAAATCAGTTGTATTTGTTAAGCTAGGCTATACTGCAGCAAAAAAAAAACAAAACAACAACAACCGCAGAGTCTCCTAGGATGACAGTGCAGACATTTATTTCTTCTGCTCCAAAGAGTCACTCAGGACCCAGGCTGACTGGTGCACTATCACCTCCCATCTCCTGGAACACAAAGCCCTCAGTCACTGAGGCAAGAGGAGAGAGGGCTTGCCATAGTGAGATGTGTCACTTTCTCCTACAATCCATAGACCAGAACCAATTATGTGGCCCTGTCTCATGGCATTGGGGCTGGTAGATGCAGGGGAAAAGATGGATGTCCGGTGGGCATCAATGTCTTTATCACGGAGGCCAAAGAAAAACACTCTGCATCCTGCAAAATCTGGGTGTTTGGCTAATCAGAGAGTTCTTTAGGGAATTCTGCATCTGGCCCCTCAGGGCCAAGCAATCTCTGGGGCACAGGACGGGACCCACATTCTTCCTAATTCCAAAGGGACTGATCATGGCAGAGAAATAAGGAACAGCCACAAAATTCAGCTTATTTCTGGGACTCAGGTGAGCTAGAGTTAAAACAATAATAACCATAGCTAACATTTATTGAGCACTTACTATGTGCTAAGTCAATGTCACCTGTATTACTTCATTTAAGCCTCACGATAACCCAAGGAGGTAAACGGTAATGTCAGCCCCTGTTGAAGATAATGAAGATAATAAAGAAGTCCAGGTTCTTCATATTCTTCAGGGAGGAAAGTAACAGAGCAGGAAACTGAATGCAGAACTACCCTGTCTCCAAACACCATTCAGTTTACCACCAAGCTACACTACTTTTCATAGCAGAACTAATTGCAAACACACACACACACACACACACACACACACACACACACACACGCACTTTGCAGTCCTGAGATCTGGATTCTCAGCCTGGTTCTGTCACTGGCTTATATGGCTCTGGCTAAGTCACTTCATCTCTCTGAACCTCAATTTCCTCAAACTGTAAAACAGGAGAAATAGGATACCTATCTCATGGGATTGTTGAGAGAATCAAAAGATTATATTTTAATTAATTATCTTATAGAAAAATGTTTTTGTCAACTATCAACTTCTCTGCTGTTACGTGGCTATATATGTATACACACACACATACATGAGATCTGACAATTAAGTTTGTGAACTTGTTGCAATGATGTTGCTAAACTTTTTTGATATCAGAGGGATTATGCATTATGAATTTGTACAAACTGGACAAACAGTACACCAACTTTACTCTTTGGAAGTGCTGAAAAGGCTGCGTGAAAAAATTAGATGACCTGAACTTTTCACCAACAGTTCATAGCTCTTGCATCACGACAATGCACCAGCTCACATGGCACTGTCTATGAGGGAGTTTTTCTCCAGTAAACAAATAACTGTATTGGAACACCTTCCTTACTCACCTGATCTGTACCCCACTGACTTCTTTCTTTACCCGAAGAGAAAGGAAATACTGAAAGGAAGACATTTTGATGACATTCAGGACATCACGGGTAATACAATGACAGCTCTGATGGTCATTCCAGAAAAAGAGTTCCAAATTGCTTTGAAGGGTGGACTAGGCACTGGAGTCAGTGCATAGCTTCCCAAGGGGAGTTCTTCGAAGGTGGCCATAGTGATATTGAGCAATGAAGTGTGTAGCACTTTTTCTAGGATGAGTTCGTGAACTTAATTGTCCAATCTCGTGTGTGCCTGTGTGTGTGTGTGTGTGTGTGTGTATAGAGAGATAGATGATAGATAGATGATAGATAGATAGATAGATAGATAGATAGATAGATAGATAGATAGATAGATATATTGATATAGATATATAGATATATATATAGATATAGATAATATAGTAGATAGAGAGAGATAGAGACAGAGATAATCTGTGGATTAGACATCGCCTAGGGACTAGGCATGGGTCTGAAAGGAGATCACACCTACTGGTCCCTTATGCCCTGAGGGGTCTTGCTGACACACCTGAAACAGCCCCAGCCAACTACTAGATGTAGGCCTTCCTGGCCTCTTCCTCTGGTCTCATACTCCCCCTGGCAACTCTGCCACAGCCTTTTTTTCCTGCAGAGGTTTTTGTAATATTTCTCCTAAGTGCAACAGCCGCATCAATAAGTTCCATTGCATCACAAGTGTGATTGAAGAGCAGAGTGTCTGGCTTGCTGGCTGGGGTTCTGGTCCAATGCACAAGGCACTGTCACACACACACACTCCCCTCCACCACAGCAGTCTGGTCCCTTTCGCCCTCTCCAGCCCTTTTCCCCTCCTCTGGCAAGCAGTTGCATTCTGCTCCAGGACTCCTGCTCCAGCCTGCCCAGTCCACGCATCCATCCCCCAAGGCGCTCACCGCAGGTCCTACCCTTCACCAACCCACAGCTTTCACTGTAGACATTTCTTCCACCTAGAATATCCTCCCACCACCTTTGCCTGTCAAAAATCCTCCCAGATACACTCAAAAATGTCAAAACAGTTATCTCTGGCTGATGAGATTACAGATTATTTCCTTTCCAATTTTCTCTATTTGGAGATTTGGGAGGATAAGCGCATGTTATATTTATAATCAGAACAACACAATGAAGTCATGCTTTGAGCCCCTGCCCTCCTGCAAGACCCCTCCTCACCTTACAGCTATCTTTCTCCTCTGAAATTCTATAGCTCTCGGCCCTCTCACAAATTGCTTTGTACTCTAGTTAGTTTGCTGTGTGTGGATGTCTGATATCCACAACCAAATTGCAAGCACCATGAGAGCAGGCACACAAGACACACATCTTTCTACCACGCCTAGCTCTTTGTGTATATTAGGGCTCCAGGCACATGCTAAGTTATGAGTGAGCTGACTGATGACTGGTGGGTTCCAGGGGTGGCCCTAAAATACCTTAGATTGGCCTGGGAAGGTAGAATCATAGGAAGTGAGAATGAAGGGGCCTTCGAGTTTATATAACACAATGCCCTGCATTTCTATCCATTGTTTCTGACATTTAATTTGCCCACTAATAGGGTTTTATCACTCCCACCCCTTCGTTTTGCCAAATTAAGGCCTAGACAGATAGAGCAATTTGGCCCAAGAGTCCAGAACCCATGTCTTCTGTCGCCCAGCCCATGCCTTAAACACTAAACCACAG
Source organism: Aselliscus stoliczkanus (assembly GCA_033961575.1). Lineage (NCBI taxonomy): Eukaryota > Metazoa > Chordata > Mammalia > Chiroptera > Hipposideridae > Aselliscus > Aselliscus stoliczkanus. The sequence continues at coordinate 17,842,504 of CM066735.1, forward strand.
CTGCCACTCCAAGACCTTAATAATTGCCATTTCTCCCCCAAGTCATGTGGCTGGACACGGCTTGCCAGGTTAATAATTTGTTCAGTAGGTGCCTAATGAATTACTTGTTAATTGCTAACTTGATGAACAGCCAGCAGTCCCCATCTGCCGGGAAAAATGGCAGTAAATAACTACAGAAGGGCCAGCCACTGGCAAGCAGGAGCTTTCAACCTGAGAAGGACATGGCAGTGGCTTCCAGCAGAGAAGCCAGTCTTGGCCATTCACCCAAAGCACTGAGAGGTCCCCAGGGAGTGGAACCTACCAGATAAGCCAGCACTGACAGAGCACCTCTTGCTGGACCTTTAGAAGTTCCCCAGAAATGCATCTCCCCAATCTTTCAAGCCCTCTATCCACGAAAACTTTCCCTATAGACTTTTTCATTTTTATTTTTGCAGAGTTTCCGTGACTTGAAGTCAACCCGACTCAATTTGCACTTCACATATACACATGTAATGATCTGTTGTCATATTTTCTCTGAACACTGGTCTTGTCTCCCTATCTTGAAGGCAGCTACAGTATCCCTATTGGACTATAAGTTTCCTGAGAGCAGAAACCACATCTTTCTAGTTTGTCCTTATATCTCCTATACCACATAGTGCCCCCCTCAATAAGTAATTATTTAAAAAGTAAAAAGTTCATACTTTCCTGTATAAAATCTGTATTATTAGCTGGCTCAGGCTGCCAAAACAAAATAGCACAGACTGAGCGACTTCAACAACAGAAACATGTCCACACAGTTCTGTAGGTTGGAAGTCCAAGATCAAGGAGTCAGCAGGTTTGGTTTCTCCTGAGGCCTCTCTCCTTGGCTTATAGAGAACTGCTCTGTCGCTATGTCCTCACATGGTCTTTCCTCTGCATGTGTTTGTTGGTGTTTCTATGTGTCCAAATTTCCTCCTCTTATAAGGACACTCTTATAAGACTGGATCAGACCCACCCTAATGACCTCATTTAATATAACCACCTCTTTAAAGACCTTATTTCCAAATATAGCCACATTCTGAGGCACTGGGGTTAGGATTTCAGTGTAGGAATTGTGGGGGGGAGCGGTAAACAATTTAACCCATAAACAACTTTTCACCCCATAATGCCCACCTCAGTACTGGGCACGTGTTGACAATTTAATGCATGCACCCGAGTTGACAGGTATTCTATTTTCTCCAGGGGGAGGATTCATCTATGTGGCCTGGGCTCCCAGTCCTGCATAGATCCCTCAAGAATTCCAGGGCAGAGTGTTTAAGGCAAACCCTCTTGGTCAGGTCAGCTCCCAAATCCTAACAGCTCTGTTATTTTTTTTTTTTTAAGATTTTATTGGGGAATTGGGGGAGGGGAACAGTGTTGGGGAATCAGGGAAGGGGAACAGACAAGTTGCTGTCTTTTTGTTCTTCAGTCTAGTTGCGGAGGACGTTACTTCACTGGCCCATGTTGGTATCATCATTGTGCTCTTCCCGGGTGAGGCAGATCGGTCGCCAGCCTCTGGATGTTCGCTCACTGCGGCTATTGGCAGCTCACGCTGGCTGCTGGCCACTCACTGTAGCCTATGGCAGCCCACTGCAGCAGAGGCTGCAGCCTACACCGTCTCCGGGGCTCGCAGCCCAGCTCCAGGTGGAGCTGTTGTTAGCTGTAGAGGGCAGTGTCACTGGCCATCATATGTGGGATCCGAACCAGGGCCGCTGGCGTCCCAAGCCAGCTCTTAACCAATGCACCACTCGGCCGGCCCCAGCTCTGTTATTTTTGAAATAACTTTAGAGCAGCACTGAATAGAGATGATGATTTTCCTCATTTGCATAGCAATTTTTCTTATCAAAGCACAGTTCTCAGTTTATCCTTCTACCATTGCTGTGAGGGAGGAAGAGGAGGGTTATGATGTCCATCTATGGACAAAGAATTGAAAAAAGAAGGAATTAGTCAATTTTCTCAAGTCAAGCTAAGCCTAATATGTGGCTTGCAACGCCCAGGTCCCTTCCTTGTGAGCCCCGCTAGGATGGGAGTCAGTCGTTTTCTTCTCTGTGTCTGAGCACCCAGCCCAAGCCAGTCAACGAGGCGGGGCTCAGAGATGTTTGGTGCTAATGATGATGCAGCTGGCGGCAGAGCCTAGACCCAGAGCAGCAAGAGCCTGAAGGGTCAGAACTGACCTCCACCATCCTCACCCACCCAACCCAAGCACCCTCAGGCAAAAGCAGCGTTCCCAGCCTGTCTGCTTTTCAGTTAAAGCCCTGAAGGCCAAGGTTAAACTGAAAATGAGTCTGGGAAATAATATATCTATTATCACTTTCACACTGCTCCCAGTGATGATAAGGAAAATGTGTTTACAATACAATTGCAAAACGATTTCACATATTATTTATTTTTATCCCTTTATATCGCAGGTATTTTTAGAAGCTGCCTTGTGGATTGAAGCAGGGTGTGAATTTTTAAAATACACCATCTCGTTTTACTCTCAGAACAATGCTTCATTAGATAAGGTGGATAAGGATGTTATACCCATTTGGCAGATGAGTAAAGCAAGGCAGGGAGAAGTCAAGTATTTGCTCAAAGTCATACAAGGAGTGGTTTAATGAGCTGGGCCTTGACTCATACCCATGGGCTCTCCTTGGAGTCATTGGACTGGTGTGGGAGGAACCCTGAGGAACTGCACCAGGACAGGTCTCTTCTGAGGACAGGAGGAAAAGAGTGCAGTACCAGCAATTGCAGGATTCTACCTGCAGATGGGCCTTCTCTGGAAGACACAGAGTTTTTGAACAATGAGTATCTGTATCATTGCAGTTAAGGTACAGACACCCCAGTCCTCCACAGGCCCTACCACGCCCTCCTGCCTAGTCCTCCACTGCCGTCTGGACACTAAAGGCTTTTGAGTTTGCAACCCCCATTTGGTCTGTGAACCTCAGCCTAATGGATATCAAGGACTAGAGAGAACTTCAGATACAAGACAAAGCTCAAAAGGAGAGTGGAGGGAGCACCAAATACAAAGTGCACACCCTTCTCACCCTGCAGCAGATGATGAGGTCTGGTGCCTTGAACCCCAGGTGCTGCTTCTCTACAGTTCTGGGCATAAGTGGACCACATTTTTATCCTCCTTGATCATCCTCCAACACATGGTGTGAAATAGGCAAAATTAACAAGCCACGGTCCCTCCCCAGCTCAGTTCAACAAGGAGAACTTCTGAGCCCAACAGGCTCCATAAAGGCCAAATACAAAAGGCACATAGCAGATGACACCTCCCTGCCAGTTTTCTTCTCTGCTGAACATAGGTGCCCCAAATCCAAACAGGTCCCTGCTGCCATCCATAACCCTGGACTCTGGGAATGGAAATGCCCCAGCCTACAACATACAGTCCTTCTTGGCCCCTCCTCATCAGTATGTCTGTCTCTAGCTGGGGTTTGGTCAGTCTCCCACCCTCTCCTCACTCTGGTCCAGAGCCTTATTGTTCCTCCTTTGTCTCATAGTGATACCCCTAATCTCTTCAAATCCTTCCCCTCCCTGGACAGAGTCTTTCCTGGGTGTTTGCTGCCAGCATAGATCAAAACCTACAACCAGGTGGTGCCAGCTGCTTGGCACACCAAGGATACAAAAAAAGGAAAGGGCTCCAGGGGAGCAGATGCATGGCAGATCTACTAGGCTGCCCTAACAGCTAGTTTTCTCCAGAAATAGATGTAGACATATCCCTCCACCCTCACCCCTAGGTCTGGCTTAACTTTGGTTGGTTTTGTTTTCTTAAACTTAAAAAGGAAAAATTACAGGACAGAAATTAGGAAATCCAAGATGGTGGAGTAGCTAAACACTGTGCCTGGGTCCTTCCATGAGCACATTCAAGTTACAACTAAATTATAAAACAACCCCCCCCTGGAGAACCATCTGAGGTCTAGCTGAATAGAAGTTTTATAATTAAGGATATAAAGAAGCCACATTGAGACTGGTAGGAGGGATGGAGACACAGAGCAGGTCCCAAACCTCTGTGTGGTGGCAGGAGGAATATCTCGGCTGCAGAGTTCCCCCCCAGAGGACTGAGGGACCCTAGCCCCCCACACAAGGCTCCCCACCCCAGAGTACTAGTGTTGGGAAGAGCAGCCTCCACAATATCTGGCTGTGAAAAACAGTGGGAATTCCGACAATCCAGGTGGGACTGACTGAAGTCTACAGGAAACCCAGAGACCCTCCTAAAGGGCCTGTGCACAGACTCACCCTCAGGCACCCACCTTGGGCTCTGGCAGAGGGACTGTGACTCATGGGGTGTGTCAGAGGCATGTGGAGGACAGATTGGGGTTTGTGGCTTCAAGGTGAGGGCTAAAGGACAGTTGCCATTTTCTCTGTGTGGAATCCTTCTCCCATGGAGCCAGCAGGAGGCTGCCATCTTTCCTGTGTTTACCCCACCTCCACAAGGTCAAATCTGAATCTGATTGGTCTGGTGAGCTCTGCTGCTCCACCCTGCTATCTTAGCTGGGACCCCACCCCAGCCAACCCATGTACTGCCCAAGGCACTTTCTAGTGAACAGCCAGCCCCACCCCCATTGCACCCTTTCTTGGAAAACTATCAGAGTCCGTGAACCCCAAGCAGGCAGTGACTGGCCTCAGGGTGCTCTGAGCCTTTTGCTGAGTAGCTCTAGGCTCAGCACTGGCACCAAACTAAAGTCTGTATTAACCTGATGACTACAACTCTTCCACTCTAGTGACTCCCTGAGACCCTGCCTCACCCAACTTGCATGTCACACAAAGCTCTATCAGTGGCTGAACCTTAAGGGAGCCAACAGGTGGCAGCAGGCCTCAGAGTAGCTTTTTTCAGAGCTACCCAAGGCCCAGTACTGGTGGCAGACATCCTTGGTTCACAGTGTGGTCTCTCCCACATGTTTCCAACTTTAGCACAGGCAGAGAACAACCATGGAGCTTTTAGCTCCTACCAGGTAGCCCCCACCAGTCACAGGCAGTGGGTGACCTGGACCTGCACTGGAGCCCCTCCCAAGAGGCCCCAGAACCAACATATTTGGAGGTTGACTTCAAACTACAGCAGAGAACTGCCCAATTAGCCCCACAAGTGGCACACACAAAGGGCGGTCTTAACAGGAATCAGAGCTCTCTAAGATGAATTCCACTCAGTCTGGTAAGCCCCTGCACCTCAGCCTGTAAACTGTGGTTGTGGCCAAACCTCCCAGCCTGTCAACATGAGGGTCAATACTACACACTGATGTGCTAATAACAATCAAGGCTCAAATATAACAGGAGTACACCCAAAATCCACACAAGAGACACTCTTGGATCACCCAGTGCAGGTGACCAGGGAGACTGTGCCAGGGCCCCACAGGACACCTACTACATAAGGACACCCAGCCAAGACTGGAAGATGTAGCAGCTCTACTCAGTACATAGAAAAAAACACAGAGAGGCAGCTAAAATGAGGAAACAAAAAAATGCATCCGAAATGAAAGAACCGGAGAAAAATCCAGAAAAAGAACTAAGAGAAATAGAGGCAAGCAACTTGCCAGAGACAGAGTTCAAAACAGTGGTTATAAGGATGCTCAAGGAATTTAGTGAGAACTTCAACAGAGAGATGGCAAGCATAAAAAAAGACATAGAAACCATAAAAAAGAATCAATCAGAAGTGAAGAATACAATAAATGAAATAAAGAATGCACTAGAAGGAATCACCAGCAAACTAGATGAAGAGGATCGAATCGGTGATTTGGAAGACAAGGTAGCAGAAAACACCCAAACGAAACAGCAAAAAGGAAAAAAGAATCAAAAAAATGAGGATAGTTTAAGAGACCTCTGGGACAACATTAAGCATAACAACATTCAAATCGGAAGGAGAAGAGAGAGGGCAAGGGATTGAAAATCTAAATAAAGAAATAATGACTGAAAAGTTTCCTAACCTGGCGAAGAAAATAGACACACAGTCCAGAGAGCACAGAGAGTCCCAAATAAGATTAACCCAAACAGGCCCACACCAAGGCACATTATAATTAGAATGGCAAAGGTTAAAGTCAAAGAGAGAATCCTAACAGCAGCAAGAGAAAGGCAACTAGTAACTTATAAAGGAGTTCCCATAAGATTGTCAGCTGATTTCTCAACAGAAACTTTGCAGGTCAGAAAGGATTGGCATGAAATATTCAAAGCGATGAAAACCAAGGACTTTCCACCAAGATTACTTTACCCAGCAAAGCTAGCATTTAGTTTTTTTTGTTTGTTTGTTTGTTTGTTTTTAGCTGAGCCATCCTGCCACCTGTTGGCAGCTCACTGGCAACTCAGCTCGGGCTGGCCTCGAACCGCTGTTGCTCAGAGCTCAGCTTGCACTCTTGAGCGAGCTCTTAACCAACTGAGCCATTCGGCCGGCCCAAAGCTAGCATTTAGAATCAAAGGACAGATACAGAGCTTCCCAGACAAGAAAATCCTAAAGGAGTTCATCACCACCAAACCAGTATTATAAGAAATGTTAGAGAGACTTCTTTAAAATTGAAAAAAAATCAAAATTATAAATAATAAAATGGCAATCGCTACATATGTATCAACAATTACTTTTTTAAAATTAGTTTCAGGTGTACAACACAGTGCAATAGTAATACTTTTTACCCCTCAAAGTGACAAACCCCCTCTCCCAATCGGCTACCCCACCCCACCCCAATATCATACATATCTATTACAATTCCATTGACTCAACTCCCAAACTATGCTCCACATCCCATGACTATGTATATATTCAATTATAGTTAACATACAATATTATACAACATCAGCTTCAGGTGTACAGTGCAGTGATCAAGCCTCTACCCCATCGATGAAGTGGTCTCCCTAACATGACATGTGACCATGTGACAACCTACAAAATATTTACATTATTAATTATATTCCCTGAACTGTCTTTCATATCCCTATGGCAATATGGTAGTTACCTCTTTATGTTATCTAATTCCTTCCCCTTCTCCCTAATCCCCACTCCCCTCCCAACTAGCAACCATCAGTTTTTCCTCTATATCTCTGAGACTATTTCTGTTTACTTTGCTCGTTCATTCAGTTTTTTAGATTCCACATATAAGTGAGATCATATGGTATTTGTCTTTCTCCAACTGACTTATCTCACTTAGCCTAATGTTCTCTAGGTCCATCCATATTGCTACAAATGGTACAATTTCATTCTTCTTTATAGCGGAGTAATACTCCATACTTTTAATGTAAATAGATTAAATCCTCCAATTGAAAGACACAGGAGGGCTAAATGGATAGGAAAACAAAACCCTTACATATGTTGCCTACAAGAGACTCACTTCAGATAGAAAGACACACACAGACAGAAAGTAAAGGGATGGAAAAAGATGAAAATGAAAAAAACAAACAAACAAAAAAACTGTGGTAGCAATATTTACACTAGAAAAAATAGACTTTAAAACAAAAGCTATAACAAGAGACAAATAAGGACGCAGTAATCCCACTTCAGGGTATTTATCTGAAGAAACCCAAAATGCTACTTGGAGGAGATGTGTGAATCCATCCATATATATTCACTGCAGCATTGTTTACAGTGGCCAAGATGGAGGCAGCCTGGGTGTCTTATGATGGAAACAGATAAAGAGGAGGTGGTACATATATACAATGGAATATTTCTTGGCCATGGAAAGAAATAGGTTCTTGCCATCTGCAGTGGTATGGATGGACCTGGAAGGTATTGTGCTGAGTGGAGTATGTCAGACAGAGGAAGACAGATGCAATGTGATTTTGCTTCTATGTGGAATCTAAATAACAAAACAAACAAACAAAACAAATTCATAGATACAGAGGATATTTTGATGGTTGCCAGATGAGAGGGGCATTGGGGGTGTGGGTGAAAAAAGGGGAAGGGATTAAGAAGTACAAATTGGTTGTTACAAAGTAGTCATGAGGATGTAGGGACAGCATAAGGAATATAGTCAGGGGGATCACTTCGTAAATTATATAAACATCTAGCCACTATTCTGTACACCTGAAATTAATATAAGATAATATTGAATGTCAAGTGTAATTGAAAAATTTAAAAAGGGGGAAAAGGTGAACCTGGAGGTTCAAACTTCCAGGTATAAGACAAATAAGTCATGGGGATGTAATGTACAGCATAGGGAAGATAGTCAATAATATTGTGACAGCATGGTATGGTTGCTAGACTTATCATGGTCTAGCAAATATAAGATTTAGTCCTGAATAGTCCTGAAACAAATATAATATTGTATGTTAGCTGTATTTTTAATTAAAATCTAAAAAAATAAATAAATTTTTTAAATGAGAGAAAAGAAAGAATTACAGATTCACAGAAAGTTGTAAGACATAGTAGGAATTGGTCTCTTAGACCCTTCATGCAGTTTCCCCAAATGGTTCCAATTTACATAACTATACTACAATATCAAAACCAGGGAGTTTACAAGTACCACGCATGTATATAGTTCTGTGCCATTTTCTCACAGGTGTAACTGTTAACTGCAATCAAGATGTACAACTGTTCCATCGCCACAAAGGTCCCTTCATTCTACTTCTCCCCCTCAAACACCCCTCCCCTCCCTCTCTGTTTCCCCAGCCCCAGACTATCACTAACCTGTTTTCCATCTCTATAAGTGTGACAGTTCCAATCTTTGCCCTCACTGAGTTAGTGGCCATTAAAAAGCACCTAAGAGGGCCGGGCGAGTGGCACTGTGGTTAAGCGCTGGCTTGGGAAGCCAGCAGCCCCGGTTCGGGTCCCAATTGTGAGGGCCAGTAACACTGTCCTCAAAAAAAAAAAAAAAAAAAAGCACCTCAGAGGTGGGCGGACCCCAGATGAGAAGAGGAATGACAGAGCAGGCAGGCCTGGGACAGAAGTGGCTCAAGGCCTAAGGAGCCCATCCTCACTTGGATTCAGACAGCCCACATACCTGGAGCCCGTGTGCCACAAACCAGTGCTCACCTGCCCGAGTCAGGCCTGCCTGATCACTCCTGTCCCATTCCGCCTCCATTCCTCTTGCTCACCTGGGACGTCCACTCCGTGTTGCATGATGTAAAAGCAGCTGCTCTCTGCTGCCCCCATCAGGCAGCCTCCTGCTCAAAGAGTCGGGGCAATAGGATTTTCATTGGAAACTCTCCCAAGTCATGCTTCCCGTACTGTACCTACATAATTCATTTTTATTACCTAAATATAGGACTCAATATTTGCTCCTGTTAAATTTCATCTTGTTTGTTTCAGGCATCATTTCAGCTTATCAGGATGTTTTCAAACCCTCAGCTATCTCTCTGGACCTCAATTACCCCTTCTGTCATCTAAAAATTTAATAAGCCTGTCCTCTGTGTCTTCACCCACGTCATAGATGAACTCATTGAACTGAGCAGGATTTAGGACCAAATTCTATGGCATAACACTAAGATCCTATCCCCTCTTTCTAGGTGGAAGTTTGAGATTTAAGCAATGCCCATTCAGGACAATTGTTCAGCAGCCCACCCAAGTGCACTATCCACTGAGTTTCATTTTTGTTGTTATTGTTGTTTTCATGTATTCACAAGGCTGCTATGAGTGCTTCCCCTGACAGCTCAAGGACTGACCAACCCAGGCAGCTAGGTCTCAACACCCTCTAAGTATAAAAAGCAGCCCCATTTCCTTTCACACCAAAATTACAATGGCCTTGAGTCCCCAACCACTTTACCAAGGATCTGATTCCCAAATATTCCCAAAAATACCCAGTGTTGTATACACTTGTTAGAAGTCAGTCTTTCTCGAGGTTGCCTGGCTGTGATCTGCAAAGAAAGTGGAACTCAGAGGCCTGCTCTGCCTATTGGCCTGGCCATAAACTCTGCCTGATTTGCTAGACCACGATGGCTCTCTGGGGGGGCGGGGGGGCTGGGAATGGGTGGCACACACCCTGCCCAGGACCCATGTTGTGTACTGGTAATTGGAAGAATGCAGCTTTTCCCCAGGCCCACCAGAGTTCTTCACTAGCCCTGGTCCACTATGGGCTCCGGAGCCATCCCTCATCCTCCACCTTGCACTGAGGGCCGTGGAGGCCTGGTATCCCTTCCCACCCATGGAACCATGCTATTCTTTCCTGCCTGCTAGCCTCGGCTGCAGCCAACAATACATTGGTGTGGGCATGGGGGTCCGTTCTCAGTCTCTGTGGGAACCCCTCTGCTCCTGTATACATCCAGAATAAAACTACAGACTTAAGAGAGGGACAGGCCACATGGCTACCCCACACTTAAATCTCAAGTGCACACGAGCAAGGACAACTCCTCACCTACCCATACACACCCCCAGCTGACCAGAGCACCCAGCCACACGCTTGGCCTAATAGCTGTCAAAACGGGAACAGAAGGTGGGTTGATGGGCTTTGTTCTAAGTGAACTCATGCTGGCTTCTAGCAATCACCTTTCTTTTCTAAGAACTCACAGACCCTCTGTTCCAGTCATCTGTTTTGGAATTTTGCCAAGAATCAACATTGAAATTCCTGAATAAGCATTTCCAGAATCAGGAAAGGTCCCAGGCTATCAGGGGCTGATGAAAGAGTTAAGAGCCATATGTGAAAACCTCCAAGCCAGGCCCTACTAACTGTTTCTTCCCCTCTTGTTCACCATCATGATCACACACATGCACATATGCATACTTGTATACACTCATGCATGCATACACACGCATACAGATATACATAGATATTCATATGCATGCATACATGCATGCACATGCACATGCATGCATGCATGCACAGACACATGTAAGGCAACCCCCCAGACTACTCAGAGGACCCATCAACCCTCTAACATGGACAGGCCATCTAGCACAGACATTCTAAGTCAATGTCCCTAATTCTTCCCCCTCTTTTCTTCTTTTCATCACATTCAGAATTGCCCTTTCCTCTCTCCCCACCACCCTGCCTCTCCCCCGGAAGAAAGTCTTCATATCTCTGTGACTGTGACTGTGGCTGAGTCGCCCTGTGATCCTAGGGAGAGGTGAGCCAGGCACATGGGAAGGTGCTCAGTGGGCTCTGACCCATGCTTCATACACACCTCCATCTGTCAGCCCGGCCCTCCTTGCGTGGGGAGTTGATGGAGCGTTGACTGCCAGTTTGCTAACGTCCCTGTCGGTGGCCGCTGCAAAGACACAATTTTCTGCAGAAGAATTCTAGGACTTAGGCTCCAGTCTTCTCAGAATTATAGTAATTAAACTTCGGACGAGCAGCATGTCACAGCACCCTTTCTTCATCTGTCACTTTTAGGCTGACTACAGGGCTCCAACTCCAAGTTCACTCTGTCCTCCTCCCAGCTGCCCTCCCTCTTTCTTTCCTGCCCCCTTCCCTCCTCTCCACCCAGTTCCCACACAGCCAAGGGCCCACTCTTCCCCAATCACAAATGAAAAGCCAACCAGGTCCCCTGGAAACGCAAGCATCTTCGAAATGCAGCTCTTGGGAGCCAGCTGAATCCCACTGGCTGTTTCATCCAGGCCTTGTGAGATCTAGGGACTGGTTCAGAGACATAATCAGAACTAAGAGAAACCTCAACTACCACCCAGGCCTGCTAATTCTACAAATGAGGAAACCAAGGCTCCAAAGAGAGAAGGAATTTGCTCAAGTTCAGCTCAACAGTCACTGATCCAGGATGAGGATTCACTTCTCCTGACTCCCGCTTTCTTCCACTACCTCAGGGCCATTTAGTGAAGCCAGGCACTGTGCAAGTGCTTTACATAAATTACCTCTAATTTATGTAACTTTTTCAGGTATCATTATCTCGCATTTAGGGGTTGAGAAAATGGAGTGATTTGCCCAACGGCACACAGAGATAAAGTGGTGGATGAAGGGGGTCAAGCTCATTACACCATTTTTGCTCATAAATGTCCATCAAGAGCAGACAGAAGCAAGTCTGAGTGGGTCTGTGAACACATGAGAGTGTCTCAGTGGGAGAAGTCCTGGGAGCTACCTACGGGAAGGTCCCAGCTATGGGTCTCCACTGATGACATCAACTCAACATGCCCTTCACAGTAAGGACCCCATGTGGCCAAATATCAACAAACATGGTGCCAAGAAAGACGCACCTGGGTGTAACAGACAGAGACGGGTTCGTGGAGAAGGTGTGACTGGAGGTTGACCTTCAAGGGGGAGGATCTGAAAAGCAGATGAAAGCAGAGAGGACCCTGGAATTGATAGAATCTCAAAAAGGACCTAGAAAAATCCAGAAGCCTCCCTTGGGTCTTGGTGGACAGAAGTGATGTAGTTTCCTAACCTAGCTTCCAGGTGCCGCCCAGCCTCTCCGCATTCTTCACCACGCCCTGGATTAACAGAAAGAGTGACCAGACATCAGAGAAAGTGGCAGGTTTATTTTGCTCCTGGATCAGTAGCTCCATCCACCACACTCCTACCACACTCTTGGGAAGTTAAGAGGCTTTGCAGAGAGAAATCAAGGGAGAAGGAGTGGGCAAAGGAAGCAGAAAATGGCTGTTTGTGGGGAAGACATAGCCTTACACAACTTGGGAATGGGCAGAGGGGGTGATCAGTCTTTTAATGCCTGACCTTTATGGACTCAGACACAGCACAGCTGACACATTTGTGGGTGAAGGGCACTGATTTCTTCACTCTCTTCATGAAATAGAACAATTGTATTATCATCAGGTTGAGTTATACCAACTTTTTCATCATTTTTCTTTGCAAAATGAGGATAATAGTATTCCCCGCACAGGTTGGTTGTGAGAATTAAATGAGATGCAAAGTACTTGGTGTAGTTGCTGGCACATAATCAGCACACAATAAATGTTAGATTTTTATTATTGTTTTTATTTCTATCTCGATGAAAAATGTATTTTTTTTACAGTGTTATAAAGCTAAGAGAACCACGGGTTAGGTCCCACAAATTTCATTGCCAAAATCATGTACTTTGGACAGTTCTATTATATTTGTGTTATTTAAACAAAAATTTCTTCTTCTCAAGCAAGTTGGGAGGAAAATGCTTTCTCTACCACCCCAAAGTGGTGCTTATGATCATAAAACACTTTTTCATTTCAAGGTGATTTCTAACTGCTCCTCATCATATGCCCACAATATAATTCTGAGGTCAGTGGGGCACACATTGTTATATTTCCTTTATTAGATCCTGAAACTCATGGTAAAGGAACTTCGTTGTCTGGATCTACAGCCAGCTCCCCAGTGCCTCTGTCAGCCCTCAGTCTAACAACACGGTCCAGACAGCTCGATAGACTGCCTGTCCTCTCCAGCTTGTATGGGGGTTCCTACTTGTGACCTGCTCCTGACCTTGTGAACTGTCCGCCCCAGCATGCATGGGGGTTCCTGCCTGTGACCTACTCCTGACCTTCGCTGAGTCCTGCCTCTCTCCCAGGCTTCAGCAGACAGGATCGTCACCTGGGAACGAGATGTTCAGAATCATGAGGAGTTTGGAATCTCATGCTAAGATGATAAGGCTGCTCTTTTAAGAGAATCGTGATACAGAGATACTTATCCATCCCACTGGGGCTTCTGGCACCCAACACTGCCATCTCCAAGTCCACCCCCACCCCCACCCCTGTTTGCAACTAACCCTTTCCCTTGCCAATCCTGCTTCCAGAAAGACATCAGGCTTACTCTGGTACTATTTGCTCAAGGGGTGGGTGGGAGATCAAGCTGGTGCCTGTTCTGATTGGTGAAAATCCATGTTCTTCCAGGTGTCAGAGCTATTCTGGTACTAGTTATTTTGAATATCACCTCTGCCTGTTTCCACATTCCCCATCACCACCCTCTGCCTTCTGCACCACAGTTGGGTAACCACCATTCACCAAACATCTAGGCTTATCCTCTATGGCCTTACTCAGTCTTCTTTCCCAGAATGACTTTCCTTTCCTGATCCCCCAGGACCCTGGTCAAGGGCCATTTCCTACAGGGAGCCCTCCCAAACCATCCTTAGCCCACAGTGTTTACCACCATTTACCAGCTCACTGAAGTCTTTGTAGTGCAGACTGATTGTTTTCAAACTGTGAGTTGTGTATCATTAGAGGGTCATGGAAACTGATTCAGTGGGTCACAATGCGTATTCTTTAACAAAATTGGATAGAATACAAAATATCAGACTATATTGCCAGTGCTAAGTATTGGTCCCAGCATTCCCATGAACATACACATATATATGTGCTGCATACTGATGTAAGTAAAATATATTTCTCACTGTGAGTTGCAGTCAAAACTTCTTGAAAAACATTGGATGTTAGTGCCTTCCATCCTCAATAGTACCACGAATGTATAATCTGCCTAAATCCACCAAAGATGCCAGGGGTGAGGTTGTGGAGAAGAAGGATGGGAAGTCAAGATGGAGCCAGTCCCACCTGGAAGAGAAAGCATGAGCTGGCAAAACACTGTCAGGCCCGCCCAGCACCTGGCATGAGTGACAAGATAAGAAGCTCAAGAGGGCAGAAACTTGGCCTCTCCATTTACCTCTCTCTCCACAGCACCTAGAATTGAATAGCAGGAGTCCATGGTGATGAATGGTGGCACAGACTAGGTTAGATTACTCTGTGATAACAAAAAAGAAAGTCTCCATGGCTTACAATGGTTTATTTCCAACTCACACAAAGGCCCCCCTGGATCAGCTGTCCTCTACGCAGGAGCTCAGAGCTGCTTGCCTCATGTCACCCTGCCTGCTGTATCATCACATGGATTCCAGATAATTGTGGCAACAAAGAGAGTTAGAGGGCTGCACGTGGTGCCTCACATCACTTCCCCTCCCAGCCATTGGCCAACCCTTGTCACATGGCCCCCACCTAACTGCCAGGAGGATGGGTAACACAGAGAAGCACGTGGAAATTTGGGGAGCAGTGAATGTCTCTACCATTGCAGTGCATGAGCTATTTTGCCTCATTCCTTAACTATGCATGATTCTGTGTATATACCTTTCCTCCCCAGCTGCTCCCCAGCACAGAACTTCGGGCATCTGCCCCATCCTATGGAAATACAGAGATGATTACGACAGTGTCCTAATGTGGATCATCCTGGAAGCAGACCTTGAGCCAAGGACCAGAGCACACATGGCCAGCTTGGGGGGTGCAGGGAACACCAGCAGCATGGAGGGAGGCAATTCAGGAGATGAGTGTTTTTAAATAGCAACCTCAGTGGGTGTCTGATGCTCAGTCCGTGGTGAAGCTCCGGGTAACGGTGTGCGGCACACCTCAAGATGAACCTCACTGAAGGGCTGAGGGAACTGAGGGAATGATCAACCTTCCGTAAGCCAGCCATGGAATCCTCATCAGGATGTGGTTCTCCAGCCCTTGTTGTACAGAGCCTGGCGCTGGCCAGTGAGAAGGGAAAGGAAATCTGCTGGGGAGGGTTCTGGGGGCAGCATTTGCTTTCCCGACCAAGAGAACAGATGGGTTTGTGGCTGTCCCTTCCTTTCCTCTCGCCCAGAATGTAAATGTGATGCCTACAGCCTCGACAGCCACCCTGCGACCATCAGTGCTGAGCAGGAGGACAAAATGCCAATAAGCTAAGGATCGCAAAGCGGAAAGGGAGAAGGAACTTGGAATTCCGACAGCATCACTGGACAATGTCTGCAACTGCCTGTCTTTTTGTCGTGTGAGAAATGTAAGGTCCACAGACGTCAGCCACATTTACTCCACTGTCCTCTACTTGCAGCCCAACACCGTCCTAAGCAGCCCAAGTGGGGGAATTCAGGGAGAGGGAACTTTGTGCCATAAATTGTGCCTCAAGCTGTGAGAGGTTCGGTGAGGCTGCTGGATGGAGTGTGTATTAGAGACTGGAGGGAGACCGGCTGCTGGGGAAAGCTAGGAATAGAATATGAAAGGCCCACCTTGCCATGCAAAGAAGGTCATAAAAGAGCTTCACAGAGCTTCAAATGAGGGAGGAAGACGATCATCTTTGTGTTTCAGAAAATAACTGTGTGGACGATATAAAGGAAGGCTATCACCCCTTTAAAGACACAGATAATCTATGAGTCATGTCCAGTACAGCTTTGTATCATCTGCAACCATTAATACAGTCGCCGTTTAATACTCATTGAACTGAATTGAAATAAAGTTAACTCCCAACTATTGTCATGTGACACACACTGTTTCAATCAACAGCAAAAGCGATTCAGAAAGGTCGTGACTCTGCCACCAAGGTTAATGGCCCTGTCATTTGCCTCTCCGGACCTCAGCATCCTCCTTTGCACCAGGAAAGTGTAGAACTGAGTGTTACTTTCTGCAGTAATCCTGGGAACCGACTGACTGCAGTTGGCAACCGGGAGAGGTGTCCGGGCTCCCTCCATGTGTCTCCCATAAAATGGGCAGAGAAGTTGATGGGACAGCTTTATCAAGACCCTTGGCCACCAAGATCTGAGCAGAGAAAATGGTTCATAGCTATGCCCCTCAAGCCTGATTTGGGGGAAAAAAAAAAACTGCTCATCAAATATATCTATTTCTGTAGGTCTCAAATTATCCAGATCCCAATCTGGTTCTTTCTCTGTCTTATATCATATACAGGCAGGGTTTACTTTTTTGTTTTGTTTTACTCTTCCAGCTATTATTTCAAACCCAAGGACAAGGGGAAAGAGGAAAGCGAATGTTTTCTCCTGTGGCATTGAAATAAAGAGTGATCAATTAACTCTCCAAATTAGGTACGCACTGAGGAGACCCACAAAAATGAGGCTTTGGACCCCATGTTCATACACCCATCAACACTCCAGTTCTAAATTATATTTGACATTTAATTAAAACCCCAAGGCAGTGAAGTCAAGAGCTGAATTGCTACATTTCTAGAAAAGGAGATGCTCTTTAGGGTGGATTCATTTATCTCCTGTCACCAAAGGCATCAACACCCATCCCCCTACCACAACTCCCTGCACCCCAGCCCAGCTCCACTCACACCCAGAGAAATTCAATAGAGGCAGTGATTGGAGAAAGGAGAACTTCCTGCCCTCCCTTCCCTCAACACACTCCTTCAGATGCTATCCCTGCCAGCATGGAGCTGGGCCTTCGGTGCCATCAAGAGCCAACGTCCCTCCTGGCTGCCCACCCACGCCCCACCCCCAATTCCCCACTTATTTTGTATCCTAGAGACAGCGCTTTTGCCTGTCCAAAGACGTGAGGGTGTTTAGCATTTAGCATTTTTCCTTCTCCCCTTTCCTTCTTCCCTCTTTCTCTCTTTCCTGCCTTCTCTCCCTGCCTCTGTCTTTTCCTCCCTCCCTCCCTCCTTCGCTCCTTCTTTCTTTCCTGGCTACCTGCTAGAAACTCATGGAGCAGCCCCCACATTCTAGGTCCACGCTAAATGTGATGGGGACACAAAGACCTGTAAGACTCAACCCTTGCCCTTGTGAACTTTTGGTGGAAACAAGGGAACTCGTGAAATACTGATTATCTGTACTAGGCCTCATGAGACAATGTAGAGTTAGTGCCAGCAAGGGCTCTAGACAACAGGAGTATTGGGGTCAGAGGAAGGGGAGACGGGCAGGCAGGAGGGGCTTCATGGAGGAGCCAAGACTTGTGCTGGGCCTCAAATACTGATTCGATCTAGAAAGATGGGAGGAAGAAGAGAGGCATTCCAAGCATATGCAAGGGTCAGTAAAGGGGAGGTAGAGAAGGCGGGAGCGGGGGTGGGGGATGGCAGAAGCCTGCTGATAAGAGATGGAGTCTGAACTTCCTTTGGAATCTGGAATCCTGTAGTCCCTGCAGAGGTTCTAGGCACATTGGTGAATGTGGAACACACACCAGGCTGAGACTGCATTGCTTCCTGACTGCTCGGAGTGGCTACATAGCCTTGGGCAGGCTACCTCCTCTCTGAGCCAAATTTCCTCCCCTCTATGACGTGGGGAGGGTCACCCTTGTTCCTGTTCCCCCCAACATACCTTTTAGGACCAGATGACCGCTAAATGGTACCACGGGCCAGGTTTGGAGTACAGGGAGTATCCCTAGCCCCTGGATCTTGCTCTCTTCTTCCACAGCTTTGAGATATTAGAACAAATGATGCTTCCCAAACACAGATCACAAAACCAGCACAGGATCAAAATACATTAGCAATGATTCAAACACACATAAACCTCACTCTGCTCACAGCAGAGCATTTCGTAACCTCTTGATTCACCTTGTTCACAATTTTATCCCCAAAAGGTTTAGAAAGTAACAAAGGCAGCAGATCTCTCAGGCCTAATTCTGATCCACCAGCAAGAAATTGCTGAGCACTGGGAATGACAGAAACTGTGGACAGAAGGAACAGGAGCTTCAAAGAGAGTCATAGAGTTCGGAGCAGCCCAGAAGGAGAACGGTGGTGCCGAGGGATGCGTGTAAAGGCTTTTGGGAGCCTAATTTCCAGGCGTTTAGAGAAAAGGTGGCTACTGTCCTATAACCAGAGACGCTAAAGGGGAAGACAGCTGAGAAAGATGGACAGCAATTCCTGGAGACAAGATTCTCACTGTGTGATTGCTAAATTTTCTGTCAGGGAAGAGACAAGAGAGAAATCTAAAGAACACAATCCCAATCCCAGCTGCACCAGTAGCTCTCTGGCCTCAGCAGGAAAGCTGAGTTAGTGAGCTCCTAAAGATCAAGGACAATGATCTTTGCCCTGAAAATTCAATTCGAGTCACGTGGCTCCCTTTTTCACTGTGAACAGCCTGCCCAACATCAACCTAGCTTACCTTCCCAGCCTCAGCGCCACCCCACACCTGCCACATCCAGTGCCCAATCCAGGGGTAAGCAGGCTACTGCCCAGAGGCCAATGTGACTCGCCACCTATTTTTGTCCAATACACAAGCTAAGAATGGCTCTCAAATTTTTTAATGGTGGGGGGTAAAATAAAAAAAAATAATATTTTGTGACACATGAAAATAATACAAAATTCAAATGTCAATGTTTATAAATGAGTGTGGAATACAGCCACACTCATTTTTTTTATATGCTGCCTGTATTGGTTTACTGGGGCTGCCATAACAAAGAATCACAGACTGAGCAGCTTAAACAACAGACATTTATTCCCTCATAGTTCTAGAGGCTGGAAGTCCAAGATCAAGGTGTCAGCAGGCTTGGTTTCTCCTGAGATGTCTTTCCTTGGTTTGTGAATGCCAGTCTTCTCCCTGTGTCCTCACATGTGTGTCTGTGTCCTAATCTCCTCTTCTTTTTTTTTTTTTGCTTTTTTTTGAGGGCAGTGTCACTGGCCCTCATATGTGGGATCCAAACCAGGGCCGCAGGCTTCCCATGCCAGTGCTTAACCACCACGCCACTCAGCCGGCCCAGTCTAATCTCCTCTTCTTATAAGGATACCTGTCATATTGGATTAGGGCCTGACCTAGTGACCTCATTTTACCTTAATCACCTCTTTAAAGGTCCATCTCCAAATAGTCACATTCTGAGGTCCTGAGAGTTAGGACTTCCATATATGGATTTGGGGACACAATTGAGCCTGTAATGTTATTTGTGCCTGCAGCTGGAACAGAGACCATATGGTCCACAAGGTCTATTAAAGACAGACTTTTATTATCCATAAACTATTTATCACCCAGCCCTTTAGAGAAAACGTTTGCCAACCCCCGCACTGGACAAGCTGGACTTGCCGCAGATTTCCCAAACACCATGCCCACTTCCTTGTTGCTGGACCTGAGCTCACGCTGAAACTTATACACAATCTCCTTTCTTTGACAAAGCCCTGCCTAGCCAAGGCACCAACACTGGTGATGGTTCCATGTGTGACCGACCAAGCCCACGGATGTTTGCATTCAAGCCAACGAAATGAGTCTTTCATGGGAAACTTTCAGGTCGTCGAACACACTGAGTCGAAGTACAGCACCCCTCTCACATTCGTCCCATCGGGGGCACATGTGGGGAACTGGAGATGCCCACACCAACGTCAGCAGCACGGAGGAACAGGAAATACAGCTGGGACTTCGATGTGGATGTAGTTGTCCTCAGTCAAGGGAATGGGTAGGTTGAGGAATGAGCCTCAGAGACACAAGTGGGAAGAAAAAGTGGCAGAAGATTCTAGACCAGAGAGCTCTAAGAGGTAGGTGCCAGGGGACAGCAGAGGGATGGGAAAGGAGTAGCCAGATGAGGAGGAAAGCCAGGTAACAGGGACTAGGAAAGGAGTGTGGAGAGAGCACAGGGTCATCTTGGCATCTCCTGGAGACAGGAGGCCCTGGGGCATACAGCATCCCGGTGCCCTAAGTGAGATATGGGAGTTTAAGGAAAGAGCACTGGAGGGGTGGGTCAGAAGTCTGGGGTTCTCATACCCCAGGCTATATTAAGGGATGGTCAACTGAGCAGGAATCTGTAAATCACACAAAAGCATCAATGGGATAAAGAAGGAAAAAGGATGCCCACGAACTTGGGTCTGTACACACAGCTTCTTCAATATTGATCCCCACTTCCCATGAAATGGACAGGGCTTGCTTGGGTAGGAACCCCACAACACTCCTCTCTCGGGCACCAACCCCAACCCCATTTAAAAAGTGTGGGGCAGAAGAGCCGACTGAGTGGTTGGTTAAGAGTTCACTCAAGAGTGAGAGCTGAGCTCTGAGCAACAGCAGTTCAATACCCAGCCTGAGCCGAGCTGCCGCTAAGCTGCCAACAGGTGGCAGGATGGCTCAGCTAAAAAACAAAAAAAAGGTGGGGGCAGATATTTTACAAAGCCTGCCTGAAGGACACCAAAACAGGCCCTGTGTGGGTATGGACAGGTCCAGGCCCCGAATCCAGCTCTGCCACGCATTTGCTGTGTGACCTTGGACAGCTACGTCCCTTTCAGCCTCAGCATCTGAAACACCAGGGCTGGGCCAGGCCCTTCCAGCAATAATATTCTGGGAGGAGCAGCTATAAGAGATTAGGCATAATGGGAGCCTTGTGGGTACCCATCAGATGCGGGGGTGGGCTGGGGAGTGAGAGAGCGCTGGCTGAATGCAGTTGAGAAACCTCGTTGTGGCTTGTTTGCTCTGAAAGCTTGAGAAGGGTATGCTACAAGGGGGAAAGACAGTGACCTTGCAAATGGAGCCCACTAGCAGACAGAGGGTGGGCACACGCTCACACACACACACACACACACACACACACACATGGGCTGGCGTGTACCCACCTTGAAGGTGCCTTCCCAGCTGAGGAGGGAGGAAGGGGCTGGATAAGAAGATAGAGCTCGAGAGAGGAAAATGGGAGAGGGAGGCTGGAAGGCCCTTTCTGCTTCAGCCCTGCACAAAACTATATAACTGTCCCCATTTTATAGACAGACAAACTGAGGCAGCCCTCAGCAAGAGTATTCTCTTAAAAAAAATAAACTAAAAGTGGGACGGGGGCCTCTGACGCTGACAGTAGCCTGGGTCTCGCGTTGATGAGCTGACAGGGAGGGGGCAAGGAGAAGCCTGGGGTATATGAGGATGACTCAGATGGAAGGTGAGCTGGAAAACATCTCATCCTTTATAGTGGAAAAAGCCACAGCCAAACAGAGCTGCCATCAGCAGGGAGGAAAGAGAGGAACATTCTGGACACTGAAGCTTGTGGTCAAATAAATGGCCCCACAGCCTCATCTCCTCACCCTCCTTGATGTATGTTTCCATATGCCAGCCTCTGAAAAGAGGCACCTTCGAGGGTAGCTTACGCCCTAGGCCTCTGTATTCCTCCCTAATACAATGCCTATCTTCTGACATAAAAAAATATATATCATTTTAAGATATATTCCCTTAACACCCCGACACACTCCAGGCTTCACACTGCATTGATCCCCATGGAGATGTCTCAGTCGGTCACAAACTTCTCTGGAAGCGAAACTCAAGCCTGTCTTGTTGAAGCCTGTTCTTCAGATTCGGTGGATGGAGTTCAGGGGAAAGCAATCATAGACACGAGTCTGGTGCTTCAGTCAGGGCCCGTGGGGAGAGAGTGGAGGTGGAAAATCAAGCACCAGTTCTCACAGAATAACTGGCCTGGACTTAATACTGTATCAGGTCCCAGAATTTCCCATCTAAGGTGAAATCCTGCTGACCCAGCCCAGGTGGAAGTGGTTCAGAAAGTGTCTTGAAAGGTGATTCTGGGGGCATGCATGTTGGAGGTAGCTGCTTTTCCCCACTCTCATCCTGAACATCCTTTATTTCTTTTAATATCATGTCATGGAACCATCATCCACAAAGTGAGTGACACCCCGAGTGGCCTGTTTATATTTCCAGCAGGGTCTCCTCTCTGCATTTACCACCCCATGGTGGAAGTAGGACCTGCTTCCCGGCTGGCCTCACACTGCCTCCCTCAGGCCTCTGGGAACCCTCGTTCTGTGACTCAGCACAACCTTTCCGACAAAGGTAAGGGGTAAGAAACTGAAATCTCTGGTCAGTCCTGCTGCCATGAGTCACATGTGGGGGGACTCCGCCAGGCCTCAGGGGTCCCCAGAGGGGAGTGTGGTGGGGCCCAAACTGCCCCCACCACTCTTCACTGCTTGTCACTCTCCTTGTGCCGGACAGATGAATTCCTGGCTGTATTCTTTTCTTGTGGCTGCTGTAAAAAATTACCTCAAACTGGGTGGAAGAAAACAAAAGAAATTTATTCTCTCACAGTTCTGGAGGCTAGAAGTCCAAAACCAAGGTGTCAGCAAGGCTGTGCTCCCTCCAAAAGTTCTAGGGAGAATCTTTCCTGGCCTCTTCCAGCTTCGGGTGGCTCCGAGCATTCCTTGGCTTGGGGCTGCATGACTCCAATCACTGCCTCTGTCTTCACATGGTCTTCCCTTGTGTCTCTCTATCTTTTCTCTTATAAGGACACCAATCATTGGATTTAGGGGCCATCTTTAATCCAGGATGATCTACTTTTGAGATCCATAATTGTATGTGCCAAGATCCTACTTTCAAGTAAGGTCACATTCCCAGATATTGGGGGTTAGGACTTGGACATATCTTTTGGGGCACACAATTCATTCCACTAAGCTGTTCTACTAGTCGTTCTGTGGAAGGTGAACCCCTCTACCAAAGTTTGAGGTCCAGACTCCCCTGTGAGTTATTTAAGGCCCACCCCCCTGCCTCCATCCCCGTACTCCTCACAGCATGTCCCCATAGCAGTCCTCTCACTTTCCTCCTCTCAGTGTTCTCAATCATGTTACTAAACTCTACTCAAGCTGTCTCCCCACCTGAAGCATCCTCACTCCTGCCCTCTGCCCACTGGGTCCTGCCTCAGACCTTCCCTGCCCACCCCAGCTCCTGAGGTCCAATGGGAAAAGGAGGACTTGTCCCAGGGCCCTGAGCACTGGCTCTGTCATTTATCAGGTGCCTGAGGTCAGACTTGCCTTCCAACACCTCTGAGCCTCAGTCCCCCCACCTGAGAATGGGGACAATCACTTCCTTACAGACGGGTTGAGAAGTAAACGGTGCAACACACATGAAAGAACCTGCCACCTAGTAAATTCCCAATAAATGCATGCTCTCCAGTTGTTTGATCTTCCCTTCTCTGAATCCATTGCTATTTATGGTCGGCACTGCCCTTAATTGTTTCATTCTGTTGGCTTCATCTCCTTGGGGTGAGCTTCGTGAGGGAAGGGACAGGACTTGGGGGCTTCTCTGGGATCTCTCACAGCACCTGGTGTAGCCTTAGTCAGTAAATATTCAATGCCAAGATTAAAACCCGCAGTAATGCCCATCTGTCTGTACTTCAGACTAAAGCTGCAGCCTGGCCTGGCTCCCAGACCCTGTGTCCCTCTGTCCCCTCCCGGGTCTACTCTGCCCCGGGGTCTCACACCTCATAGGAGAGGCCTGGCTGGCCTGGCTCCTGCAGGCAGTGGCCAAGTGGGGGCTAGGGCTGGGCGGGGGACAGTAATGGAATGGAGAGGCCCTGAGATCCAATTCCACAACCATTAAGGTGAGAGGGACAAACTCCAGAGGCCAATTGTTGGGTGTAATTAGGGAGAACAACGAATCACAGCAGGCTGAGAACCCCGAGGCCAGACAGGCCAGGCCCATCCCCACTCCAGGAGGGCCCTGTGGTTAGCCAGGCCGAAGGAAATCTCTCTCCATTAGGTCCTGGCAGAGAAGGGTGAGCGGGCTGCTCTGTATCATCTGGGTGGAGCGGCTGAGTGGATGTGACATAATTGAATGAAGCCCCTGCTTTCTCCACCCAGAGCGGAGGAATTAGCAGGCTGGCCCCTCGCCTGGGAGGCTGCCTTCGCCCTCATCTTCCTACATTGCTCCACTCTGGCGGCTTCTCCCAGGTGGGGGGTGTCGGGTGCCGGGAAGAGACTCTGGCTAGGACTGTGGGAGGGAAAGAAGAGGCCTGAGGGAGGTGGGCAGGGGGAGGTGACTCAGCCAGGGAGATCCCAAAGGAAGGGCAGTGGGGTGGGGGGGTAGTGATGAGTAAGTCACAGGGGAGGGGGCCATGGGGAAGAGGGGATAGTGATGGGCAGGGGTGGGGAGATACACTGAGTGTTTGCCAGACTACCAAACAGATGGCAAGGAGATAGCCAGAGCAGCAGGGAGCGGGGACAGGGATGGAGGGACCAGGAGGGATGGAGACAGGCAGAGAGCACAAGATGAGAGCAAGATAGGCCATGATAACACGACAGGGGACAGAGATAGAAAGACGAGCTGAACGATGGGGAAGAACAGGGTCCGATAAAAAGGAGCTTAGTAAGAAAAATAGACTGATGGGCAGCCGGAGGACTAAGCAGAGAGAAAGATGGAGCTTTATGGAGCATCAGGGCTGGGACCTCTCCTGCCATAACAACAAGATTCCTTGTTCCTTTGTGCACCAACTGTGTGGCTGGTGCTATTCTAAACGCTCCACGTTTTCTCATTTACTCCTCACAACACACCATCTTACAGATGAAGAAACTGAGGTTGGAGAGAATGGGTTACTTGCCCAAAGCGACCCTGCTAGAAAGCAAGGGAGCCAGTCGTGACCCCAGGTCCAGCCTGGTTTCATGGCCCCTCCTCATTGGGGCACTAGTGGGGCCTCTCCTGGTCAGCCCAGAGGAATCCATTTCAGGCTAGTGGCCCCCCAAGGCTGACCTAATCCAGAGGACTTGCTGATGGCTGCGGGCATGGAGAGTCTTTTTCACCTTTTCTGGTCTCTGTCCCCGTCTCCTGAGACCTGCCAACTCACAGCTGGCCATCAGTAAACCTTCACAGAAGTGTGGGCTGATGTCATTTGAAGGTATGGCCTGTGCCAGGAATGGTTAATTTGAATAAGGGGCTTGGAGTGTCATAGGAGAGACATGAAGGGGCAGGAAGTGTTCCCCGTAACCTTTAGTCACCCTTTATTGGCAGATGCCTCCCATATGTACTCATCAAGCTAGTTTTGGCTGTGTGACCTGCTCTGTCCAGGTGTGGATAAAAGATGTCTGGACACACACCACCCCCACTCCCAGCAGCCGTGGAAGATTTCTAGCCCCAGGCACCAGCTTGGAAGGCTCTGCCGCCAAACCAACCCAACCTCCCCCAGGAGCAGGGGCCTTGCTTCTGATAGGGACCACCAACCTACTGCTCCCACTCATGGAAGGAGCTCCACTGTCCTCCCTGGCTGCTCTCTGTCAGGGTCCAGAGGGGCTTTAGGGCAGTACAATCCCCAGCTGCCTAGTTGTTAGGCGCTCTCTGACTAGGCCAGATGGTTATGGAGGTCTTGTGAGGCCCCCCTGCCCCTCCCAGAACCTCCCCAGCCCCCTGAGGGAAGAGAGAGGCAGTGCCCATTTCAGCCCATAGACAGCATTGCTGAGGAGCCCTGAGGAGAGACAAAAGCCAGTTCACCTTCACGGCCAGTGGCTTCCCAAAGCAAAGTTGGGATGCTCAGTGCCAGGAAGGAGGTGTGACTTCTCCAACCCCTCTGCTCTGGTGCAACAGGGAAGAGGGCAAATCAGCTAGAGAGAGGCTTGGAGGGAAGCAGGTAAAGCGGGAGAAGGTAGACAGGAAAGAGACTGGAGAAGAGACACTAAAGGAAGAACTCAAAGCTGGAGGAACCATTTCATCCAAGACCCTCCTTTAACTCATAAGGACCCAGTTGGATGAAAAGACTCACCCAAGGTCACTCAGCTAGTCCTGACACTGGATTGGGGACCTCCCATGGCAATCTCATCATCAGATCCTGATTTGTATCTTCAAGAGGAAGCTCATGGCTTAGTCACCAAGGGGCTGGGAGTCTAGCTCTACCTGCGAGCCAAAAAGCCATGTCTCCTCTCCTGCTTAAAAACCCTCCATGGCCCCCAGAAATAAGGCTGCTTCTTCCTGGGCCTGGAAGTCAATACCCTCCTCACCTAGCTCCAACCTGTTCTCCATTTTGCTCCCTTCTACTGCTTCCCACATATCCCTGATCAAGCTTACTCCTTGCTGTGTGGTGATACCCTACCTACCCTCTCCCATCTTGGTTCACACTAGAATTCCCTTTGCTTCAGTGCCTCTCTCAGATGTTAGCTATTCTGAGACTTTTCAGTTATTCCAGGCCTCAGAAAGTCCTCTCTGTTTTGTACTGCATGCTACATTTTTTTGTACCTCTTGTACGGAGAGAGGAGATTATCATTTGTTGAGATTGGTCTCTACCTTCAATATGCCTAGTATTATTACCTTCACTTTACAAATGAAGAAACAGATTCAGAAAAATGAAGGAACAGCGGTGACTGAAATGAAATCTAGGGCTAACTCCAAAACCCTGTTGTGTTTTGTACTATAGTTTCTGTATATTACCTGTTCACAATCTCTTGGGCAATAAGTTGCTGGATATAGGGACTATGACTTCTTATCTCTGTACATCTAGCACCCAGCAGAGCACTTGGCTCACAATGGGCACTTTAAATAATTATTTTTTAAGATGAATGGATGGATGGATGGATGGATGGATGGATGGATGGATGGATGGATGGATGGATAGATGGATGAGTGGATAGGTAGGTGCATGGATGGATGGATGGATGGATGGATGGATGGATGGATGGATGGATGGAAGAGTATGTGACATCTCCCTCTGAGAAGGCAGAAGTGACTTGGAAAGGCCATGCAGAACTGAAGAGTGGAGTGGGGTTGGGGCACCACTCTAAGGACTCTGATCGGCTACCAGCAATATCTCAGCAGAATCTTAGGAAAAGAGTAACGAGATCGGGAAGGGGGAGGGCGGGCTGCCTTGGGATCCAGTGGGTGGAGAATTGTTACACCACCAGAGTGAGCAAGTGAGGGACCTTCAGCAAGTAGCAAAGATTCTTAGACATGAAACATCCGCACGGAACTGGAATATCCTTAGAGATAATGAGATCCAAGCTCTCATCACCTCTACCCTTCCATGTTGCAGATGAATAAACTGAGGCTGATGGAGAGGGAACGACAAACAACATTACACAGCGAGGTGATTCCAGATCCTCAGCTTCTATAGAAGTAAAGTGACTTCATAGAGAGGTGCAGTCAGTTGGATGCATTAGATGATATTCAGGAGCCTCTGCTTGGAGACTCTGTGAGGGGATTACGGAAAGGTGTGCTACAAGAAAGTCCTCAGGCAGCAAGGACTAATGACCACCAAGCCCCAGGGCCCTAAAAGGGACTGCGCCCTCTCCCTGCTGGCATCCTTACCCAGCCTGAGGGGGCCTTGGCTGTGATGCCCACTTAGGTGACCACATGTGGCCTTATGTCATGATCTGCTTAGGAAGGACTCTTGATCTACTCTACCTGCCTCCATTTTCAGAGGCTACTGGAACCCGAGGCTAAGTCAGCATCTCCAGGCTGCCCTAGGTCCAGTCTCTGGGCAACATCCCCAGGGGGTGGGTTATAGTTATACTCTACCTTTAGCTCCAAGGATGCAGGGAGTAGGTCCAAACACATTTCTGTGCTCTGTTTGGGCACAGATGTGATTGCAAACAGCAAGTTGTCCTCCGACACCTTCGCCAGGCAGGAAAGGAAGGTGAGAACACCACCCTTGTTCTAGGTGAGGAAATGGAGGCACTGAGCAGCCCTGGGCAGTTTGCTCCCAGGAACTCCTGGAACTGTCCCAGCTGACCCAACCCTGCCTGTTCTCTGGGGCTCAGCAAACCCCAAGGGCACAACGGAGCTGAAAGTCCTCCCTGAGAGACATTTGTCCTTCTTCCTCTTATGCCAGTTCCACATCTTCCTACTCACTTATTTTCATCCCTGAGTGCTCAAGGGCCCCTTGAAGGAGTGTCAAATGGAATTCCCCAAAAACCCTAGGAGAAAGGAGGGAAACAGGGAAGGGCCCCAAATTGGGAAGAAGCAGCAGGAAGGCACAGAGCAGGGAGCAGAGGTGCTCAGTGTGACAGGCAGGGCAGGCCTGTCAACATCCACAGGAGCCTGTTAGGAGCATGATGAGAGGAACCACAGACAGGTCAGCCATCGAGTCTGCAGAGACACAGGCCTGGGGTTCAGCTCCATGCAAATCCTCATCCCTTCCCCTCCCTCAATGAGATGAAGCAGCAGTAGTGTCCCCCCTCTCCTCCCACCCCTCAGCCTGAACCAAATGAGATCCAGAGGCCAGCACTGTCACCCAGATCAAATTTTCCCCTCCACTCTACCCACGCACCTCCTCCTAACCCCTCCCCATTCCACTCTTCAAAATGTCAACGGAGACAAAAGTTGCAGCTCTCTGTATCCATAAGGCCCTGGCTGTCAATAGCAGATAGAAGGGAATGGAGACCCACTTGCCTGACTGACCCAGGTTTTATCTGAGGGGCACCCCAAAAACTCAGGGTCTGGTAAGCAAGGCCCCCCAGGGACATCTAAGACATGGTTGCTAATTCTGCTTCTGCTACTCCTGAGCTGGGTGACTTCCAGCAAATCCTGTCCCTCTCAGGGCCTCAGTTTTTTTTTCTGTTTAATGAGTGAATTCGGGGTTGCTGCTGAGGAGACAAGGGGAGGAGTTAGCATGGTGACTTGGGTCTGTCATCTCATCCTGCCCCCTGAGCGGCCCTGCTTTTGTCTCTTTGATTTGTAAGGTTTTGGGTAAGATTTCACCTGGGGAAAAACACAAACAAACCATTTGGTGGTTGTGAAAAAAAAGATAGCGAGAAAAGTTCAAACCCATTGGCCTGGAGATGAGTTCTGTGATTCCTCTTCTCTCTCTGTCTCATTCTGTGACTCGTCCATGCACATATATTGTTCGTTGGCTACTCTAACCTGGGCAATCCTGATTTCACACTTTTTTCTCTGTGTTTCCTACAACATGGTCATAGTAGCCAGGCCTCATTCCTTGATTTTATTCACGAAGTAGGTCCTCCCACACATGTATGACATGGACCCCACCCAAAGTTCAGGAACCAGATGCTCCTGAAAAATAGATACACAATCCAGCCAGGATGCCTGTGCCAAGTGTGGAGTGAGGGTTTTAGCCAAGAAGGGTGGCAGGGAGTCTAGGGAGCAGAAGTGCTATGGGCTGGGCACACCAGGAAGCCTTCCTGTAAGAATTGGATTAGACCCCGGGACACAAAGGTGACCAGATGAGATCCACTGGGTGTGGGGCCTGGCAAATGGGCAATGGGGGGTAGAGAGGTAAGATGTGAAGGCCCTGAGTCAGAATGCGGGGGCTTAACTCCCATTCTATCACTTAGATGTCATTATGACTTGCACAAACCATTGATATTCTTAGCCTCAGTTTCCCCATCTGATTAAACAGCACCTAAGATTCTATCCAGCTTCCTATGAATCTCCCCTACTTCTGCCTCAGGCTCTTTCCTGGAGGTGACAGTTTTCACAAAAGAGGAGGACAGGGAGGAATTCAAGGTCCAGAAGTCAGAGAAAAACCTGAAAACTGGGGATGAGGCCTCATTCCGTGGTTCTGCCTCTGCCACACTCCACAGATCAGGAGGGGTGAGAGGAGGCTGGAAAGAGGAAAGGAAGGATAAAGAAAGACCACATCCCACACTAAGCCTGCCAGGGTTCATTAGCAAGCCTGGAGGAATTCCCACTGCTCAGGAAGGACAGCTCCTGATGAATATTCATAGTCACCAGAGGCCTCATTTGCATCCTCCAAAGTCCCCAAAGGCCGCAACTAACAGCAGCCTCTGTCCTCCCTGGTTGCCCCTCTCCCAGAAGGGGATGACCTGCCCATCTCGTGGCTATCACTCCTGCAACCCACCTACCTCCCTCACCTCATCTCACTTCAGCCCCACTGTTTGCCCTGACCCAGGCTCCCTGCAAGGTGCCAGGTATGTGTCAAGACCCTCTACTGTTGAACCCCACTCTCAGCACACCGGTGGGCTGCCAGACCCAGGGGAGGGAAGATAGATAGCCCCAGGAGTTTAGGTTGGCAAAGCTGTGCAAGGAGGAGCGGTGGGTGGGACTTTGCTTGGGACCTGCAGTGACACCCGCTCTGGGAGAGGAGCTGGGAATGGGATAGGACTGGGGGGAATGGGTGGTTTTGCCATCTCATAAAGGCAGCACCTGGAGAAAGAGATGGACAACAGAAGGTAAACATCGTGCCTATAATCCTGAAGGCATCATGCATTTATCAGTCAACCATCGGCCTCACCCCTCAGGCCTTCTTCAAAATGCAACTTCCATTTAGAACCATCAGAGGTCCCTCAGTGGAGGATTGGTTAAATAAGTGGTGCCTCCTGCATATCATGGAATATTATGTGGCCATTAAAAAGAATGTGGTAAAGAACCACTCACAATGTCCACAATACATTGCTCAATGATATAAGGAAGTTGTAGAACTATGCTTAATGGAGTCCTGCTTTTGCACATAAACAAACAAACAAACAGTGGATAAACCAGAAAAAAAATCTGTAAGGACATACCCAAGCTATCTCACACTGCCCAGGGATGGATAAGAAGGGATTTTTTTTTTTTTTTTTTTTACTTTTCAGGTTAGATGTGTTAAATATTTCCTTCCTGTTTGAAGTTTGAGTGCTTAACAAGCACTCAAATTTATAATTAGGACCAAAAACTTAAGTGGGGGGAATGCAAATTTCCCATGAAAAGAGTATTGCTGATACGGGCTGCCTCGTGTGGTGCCAGGGAGGCTGGACCTGTGGGCTGGCAGAGGGGCTGCAGAGGGGCTGCAGAGGGCAGGGGTCTGCAGGTGGGACCATACCCCACCCCACCCTCAAAGCGTCCTGCCGGGCCAGCTCCAGTCTGGCCATGGCCTTGAAATCGGGCTCTGTTACTTCATTATGTGTTTACCCAAGGCTCACTCTCTGGGGGAGCATATTAACAAACTGTTGTAAGTTCTGACCAATTTACAAAGCATTTATACACATTTTCATGCATTCATTCAGAAATATTCCTGAGCCTCTCCCATGAGGCAGGTTGCAGGCGCTGGGGATACAGAGAACAAATAAGCCACAGTCCCTGCTCCTGTAGGGAGACCTTGATACCATGTGGGCACGTCACCCTCGGGGTTATGTCACAGGTGTGCCCAGGGAGGGTTGAGGTGCAGATGCCCCGGCCAGAGCTAATGCTGAGCTTAAGGGAACCAAAGGCATTCTCCAGGTGAAGAAAAAGTCACCTGTAAACAAAAGAGTGCTAGATGCCCACTGAGTGTCCAACCCCATGCTAGGAAGTGAGATGCCCTCCTCATTTAATCGCCACCACAACCCTTAGAGGTGGAGCCATCACTATCCCCACTCCAGGGAAAAGGACAGGGAGCTGACAAGCATGGGAAAGGGGGAAAGGCGTCTTGTTTTCCCAGCACCCAGGGGACAGAGCCTCTGCTGGTCCCACTCAGGCCTCTGCAGGGCCCCAGTCTCCCTCCCACAGCTGCTGCCATCTCTGGGCGTGACTAGATAATCCAGAACTGTCCCCATGCCTGGACTAACCACAGTGCGACAACATTCACAGCCCAGGGTCTGCCAGGCTCCATGGGTCTGGAAATAACTGGTTCTGCCTGCCTTCACCTCCCATGCCTGGGTACTCTGTAGCCATGTCGAGAGGACTATGGCTGCCTTCACCTTCCGTGCCTGGGTACTCTGTAGCCATGTCGAGAGGACTGTGGCTGCCTTCACCTCCCGTGCCTGGGTACTCTGTAGCTATGTCGAGAGGACTATGGCAGACACTGCCACGGGTCTCCTTTGGGGTCCTCTGAACAAATAAGGCTCATGTGAGTCTCCATCCTTTGTTCATGCCATTCCATTGCCTGGGAATGCCGGCCCTACATACAGAGTGCAAGATGCAAACACCACTCCCACCATAAAACCTCCTTTGTTTGTTCCAACTGGGCTAATCTCTCCTCAGAACACCTCAGTTACACTTACAGAACCCAAGTGCTTAACGGTTCTTCATGACTTCCCTATGTGTGTGTGTGTGTGCGCGCACGCACACGTGCATGTGTGTATACAACAAACTAGTAAGTCCATGAGTGCAGGACCATTGGCCTTCTTCCTGCAGTGTCCGGTATTCCCCAGTCCATACCAGTCACAAAACAGGAATTCTCTACATCTGCCCCCATGGGTACATCCTCAACTACCTCCCCCCACAAAGAACCCCCTGCTACCTCTATAGCCCCACGAGCCCTCTGCATTTTCAGGGCTGGGTGTTCAGGGAGTGGTCAATGCATAAATGTTGAATGACCCTTGGACCCTGTGTCTCTGGCTGCCACCATCCCCTCCTTGCCCACTGCTCCCACTCCCCCCACCATGTCTCCTTCCAAAGGACCCATATGCCACGTGACTAAGAACACAGGAACAGGGGTTCCTATTTGTGTCTCAGAAACAAAGTCAGGCATCCAGACCAGAGGAAGGGAATGGTGTCTCCAGGAACCTGGGCCTCTGGGGGGCCCTCCCCACCCTGGAAGACTCTGGGTGCCCCTGCCTCAGGCCTCCCAACCCCAGAGCAGGAGCAAGGACTGCCTAGGGAGCCTGTTCTTCAGAAGAACCACTCATAGGCATGGCCAGAGCGCCTTGGGGCCTCAGCTACAAAAGTGGGTCACCATAGGGAAAAAAGTAGTTAAAAAAAGACAGAGTCTGTTTCTGGAGCCTGGTCTCAGTGCTGGCTGGGAGCTGAGCGTAGCCTGAGGGAGCAGCACAAGCCTCTCTGTTTCCTTCCCGCCTCTCTTTAGTCCCTGGCCCAACAGCCACACCGAGCTCTAAGGAGAACCCAGGGAGGCCTGGGGGCCTTTCTCCCAGCCCGCCCACCACCACTTCCAGCTTCTGGGGGCTCTTCTCTCCAAACGGTGGCGGGGCGCCAGTGCAGGGCCCTGGAGTGGGCATTGGGAGGCGGCTTGGGCTGCCTGTCTCTGCTTTCTGGGTTGTTTCTAAACTGTTCCACTTCCCATTAAATAGGACACACTGGGGAGTGATGGCACTGAACTCGGAGACGGGCAGTGCAGATGCACAGAAATTCCCCAGACCAAGGAGGGGCCTCCGGGAATAGGCTAGAGGCAAGGCCCAGACATGGGGGGAGGCTTGCCCATGACCACCCCACTAATGAGTGGTAGGGGTAGGACTGACAACCGCTGCTCACAGTGCTTCCACTCGTAGGTCGGGGCGGGAAAAAGAGGGTGGGATGGGAACTGGAACACCGAGGGACAGTGCCAGGCTTTGCCCCGGCAGAGCGATCTCAAACAAGTCACTTCACTGCACTGGGCCTCAGTCTTTTCATGTCTCAAACAGAAATGGCAATATCTTCTTCATGGGTTGTTGTGAAACCCGAATGAAACGCTGTATGTAAAAGATGTTTGTGTATAAGACTTACTAATATTCTATGCAAATGTAAGGCCTTGTTGTAATTGTTTTTTTGTGTTTTTTTTTTCTTTTTTTCTTTTTTTAAAGATTTTATTGGGGAATTGGAAGAGAACAGCATTGGGGAACCGGGGAAGGGGAACAGACAAGTTGCTGTCCTTTTGTTCTTCAGTCTAGTTGTGGAGGACATTGCTTCACTGGCCCATGTTGGTATCATCATTGCGTTCTTCTCAGGTGAGGCAGATCGGTCGCTGGCCTCTGGTCAGCCACTCACAGCAGTTCTTGGCAGCTCACACCGGCTGCCAGCCACTCACTGTAGCCTATGGAAGCCCGCTGCAGCAGGGACTACAGCTATGCCATCCTGGGGACTCACAGCAGCCCAGCTCCAGGTGGAGCTGTTGTTCACCATCTTAGCTGTAGAGGGCAGTGTCACTGGCCCTCATGTGGGATTCGAACCAGGGCCCTGCTGTTCAGAGCTGGCATCCCAAGCCAGCTCCTAACCAACGTGCCATTTGGCAGGCCCCGTTGTTGTCATTCTTATCTAAGATCCTTTCCACCAGCAAATCCTCAAACTGATCACATGTTGACAATTGCTGAACCTGTGGGGAGGGAGGCTTATACACCAGTCTCACTCTTTTTGCACATGTGTTCACTTTTGGGTGCCTCTTATGGGCCAGTCACATGTGACACAGCTGTCCTAACTACCTTTATTAAATTATTATTTTTATTATCATTATCATTATTCCCATTTTACAGAGATTGAATGACTGGTTTTAGAATGAAACTGTGGCCGAACTCTGCCCTTCTGCCCTCAGGCCTGCTTTCCTTCAGCTTTAAGCCATCGACAGGGAAAGGCAGGTTCATTCTGCTTTATTCGTGAGCACAGGTTCAGACAGCCGGATTCTTCACAACCCTCAGCGCTTAGCTCATCATGAAGACTGCATCCAGTTTTCCCTTCCCCTCCATCAGGGACCCTCTCTGAATCCTCCTCCCCCATGTAGGCACCTGCTCCGACAGGTTCACTGCGCATCCTGAAATCTGTGCATATCCCTGTAAATTACAGAGTGTTGTATGTGTGTGGAATTTTCATTAATGGTATTGTGTTATGAATGTTACTCTGCATTGTACTTTTTTCAGTCCACACTGGTTTTTGGAGATCTATCCTGCTGCTTGCTGTAGGTATCTGGTTCAATGATTCCAACACATGGAGGGTCCTACAGGATGCACCCATCTCTGACCACTTGTCCATCCCCCACTGTCAGACATCAAGGGGCCCCAGCTTCCCTCTGCCACAAACAACACACTCCATATATGTCCCTTTATCTACCGTGGGAGACCTTCTCCAGGACCCATCCCAGCAGGGGGACCTCTGAATCGTAAGTCAAACACACAATACAATTAAATAAGTTAGTCGTGATTTGAGTTGGTATTTGTGAATTGCTTAGAACAGCATCTAAAACACAGTAAGCGCTATGTGAGGTGTGTTCAATAAAAATAATTAAAGAAAGGGTGGCCGATTAGCTCAGTTGATTAGAGCGCAGGGCTCATAACACCCAAGGTTGCCAGTTCGATCCCCACATAGGCCACTGAGATGCACCCTCCACAACCAGATCGAAACAACTATTTGACTTGGAGCTGATGGGTCCTGGAAAAACACACTGTTCCCCAATAAAAAAAATTTTTTTTAAACTTACTTAAAAATAATAATAATTAAAGAAAATAATTTTTCTGGCTGAATTTGCCAGATTGCTTTCCAAAATAAGCACACAATTTACATGCCTGCCTGCAATTCAGAAGAGGTTTTGTCTTCACACATCCTCATTAACTGTCTGTTTTGCCCACCTTTCTGACTTTGCCATTCTGATGAGGGCAAAGTCATATCTCAATTGTTGAAATTTACATCTGTCTCATTCATAGTATTTAAATCTCTCTTCAGATCCTTGTTAGTTGCTTGTCCTTTTTTTTTGTTTTGTTTTTTAAGGTTGAAGCAGTGTTAAAACTTTGCTTCCACTCTCCCAGATAGGCCAGAGAATCTGAGACTCTGGGAACACCTCTAGTGGAGGTTGATGTCATGTCTTGAAAAGAAAAAACAAAAAACAGGAAGAGACAGAAAAGGAGGGGGAAATGTGGTAGAAGAGGGAGTCGAGAAGGAACAAGTTGTTTTCTGCACAGGTGAATTGTTTTAGTGAATCCATGAAGGCTCCCCCCCGCTCTTGCCACCTGCCTAGGCCATGGCACAGTGGGCACGGTGGTCCTCACACGCCCGTGGCCTCAGAGTCCTCTGGAAGGCTGGTTAAAAATGCAGATGTCTGGGCCCCATCCCCAGTTTCTGGTCCAGTGGGTCCAGGATAGGCAGGGAATTTGTGTTTCTACCAAGTTCCCAAGTGGTGCTGATGCTGTAGGTCTAGCCCCCACTCTGAGAACCACTGCATGAGAAAACTCACCACCCCAGCCACCTCAAGCCTTTCAAAGAACATTAAAGTCCAACTGGCCACCGAAGTACCCATCTCTCCTGCATGAATTCATGCCTTACCTCCAGGGCCTGCACTAGAGGCAAGTGAGCAACAGCTAAGGAGGCCCTTCCTCTCAGGGCCCAAACCACAGGGGGGCGCTTCCTTGAATGTTGCATCCCAGGGGCTCACTTGCCTGAGCCCAGCCCTGGCCCAGCCCGCTCCCCTCCCTCTTACTCCTGATCACCAACCATAATAACACATTGCATTCTATCACTTGATTCATGCTCAACCTATTGGCAATAGATTATCTCATTTGATTCTCCAGACAAACTCTAAGGGGTTGTTCATTTCCATTTGACAGATGGGAATACTGAGGCCTGGAGGGTCCTCAAAAATCAGGGAAGAGCCTCCTCTTGCCCCCTCAGCCAAGGCTTTTCTGTGCGACGTGTTCTGAGCCCTCCACCTGTACCACCACCACCCCACTGCCCTGCCAAAGAGTCATCTGCTTTATTCAAAGTCCACTGACTTAAATGTTAATCTCATCTAAAAACCATCTTCATAGGGAAATCTAGACTGGTGCTTGACCAATACCTGGGAACTGTAAGCTCGCCAGATTGACACACAGAATTAATCATTCAAGACCCTGTACTTGTCTCTCTCCCCTGTATCTGACTCTGCCGTGTTTATTTGTCTGAGTCATCACCAGGCCGTGTGCTCCTTGGGACACTCACATATCTGTCTTATTCATGGCTATATCCACAGGTGAATACAGCACGAGGCCATGCCCCTATAGGTATTCTATAAGCAGTCACAGAATGAATGAATGAAACTAGACATCACTGCCCAGTGCCACCCAATGCTATTGCCCCAGTGCACACTGCCTTTTAGTGATTGGTGTGCGTGACCTGCTCCCCATCCGCTGCTCATCACTCCCTCTCAACTTGGCACAGTACCAGGACCCGCTCTGATGCAGCCAGCCAGGCAATGCCATTGAGCAGAGGGAGTCCAGCTCAACCACCACAGCCCCAGCCAGAGAGCTGACTGCCCTCCACAGAGGGTCTCCCCCCGACTCCAGGTAATCGCTCATTCCCTAGTGACCTCTGGACATCTCTGTGTGTGGCCAGCTCTAAAGACAGCCGCCCAGGCTTTCAGGGCTAGGACTGAAGGACAGGCTGTAGGGCTGGCTTCCCAGGGAGACACCAGTGTTAGGAAGAGCAGGGCTGCACCGGGGAGCAGGCTGGGGGAGAAAACACAAAACCTGTCCCTGTCCTCCTACATCTCCCACAACCTTTTACCTGGTGACATCACATAAAGGGCACATCAAACTCTCTTTTAAAGCAAAAGAGAAGTTGCACAGAGTGACCTAGGAGGGGAGCAAAGGAGCAGGCCAAGGAGAACATGTAAAACATGCACCATGTGTGTGTGGTGTGCATGTGTGTGTGTGTGTATGAATGTATGTGCATGAGCATACGAGTGTATGAACTTTTTGCAATGATGTTGCTAAGCTTTTTTGATATCAGAGGGATTATGCATTATGAGTTTGTACCAACTAAACAAACAGTTAACCAAGTTTACTATTTGGAAGTGCTGATAAGGCTGCATGAAAAAGTTAGATTACCTGAACTTTTCACCAACAATTCATGGCTTTTGCATCACAACAATGCACCAGCTCACACAGCACTGTCTGTGAGGGAGTTTTTAGCCAGTAAACAAATAACTGTATTGGAACACCCTCTCTACTCACCTGATCTGACCCCCAAAGACTTCTTTCTTTACCCGAAGAGAAAGGAAACATTGAAAAGAAGACATTTTGATGACATTCAGGACATCAAGGATAACACGATAATAGCTCTGATGGCAGTTCTAGAAAAAGAGTTCCAAAATTGATTTGAAGGGTGGACTAGGCACTGGTGTTGGTGCATAGCTTCCCAAGGGGAGTACTTTGTAGGTGATTGTAGTTACATTCAGCAACCAGGTCTGTAGCACTTTTCCTAAGATGAGTTCGTGAACTTAATTGTCCAACTTCATAGGTGAATAAGTGCATATATGAATGTGAATGAGTGTGAGTTTGTGTATGTTGATGTGTGTATGAGTGTATGTGTATGAGTGTGTATATGAATATAAATGTGTGTATGAATATGAGTGTGTGTATGTGAATGTGTGGGCCTTTCATGTTCACATGGGCAAATAGGCCACCCCCTCCTCCCATCCCAGCACCCTGCCACGAAACAGGCACACTGACTTCGGTTCACACTTACCATGTCCCTGGCTGGGACCAGGATCCTGCTCTGCAGAGAAGTTAAGCGCCTGAGAAACAGCCTGCAGCTGGATTGAAGAGGCCAGTCAGAGGCTAAGAACACCCCCCTGGGGTCAGGAGGGCAGGAAAAAGGCTTAGGGCCAGGAAGAGATCAAGTTGAACCCAGCAGGACCAGTCTAGTGGGAAATCACCAAGGCTGGCACCTGGATAATGAGATGCAAATTGCCAGGCTGGGGGCGGAGGAGATGCAAATGAGCAGACCAGGCCTCTATCCGGATTAAGCTCAAGTATGTTTTTTAACCCTTTTTTGGCAGAATTAGTCCCCAAGCTAAGGGAGCAGGGAACAGCCCTCTCTGTTCTGCAGAAAGGAAAAGAGACTCAGCCATGAAGAGTGTCCAGGGGGGCAGTGGAAAAGCAACTAACTGCCGGAGCTCCATCCCAGAGCCCCTCCCTCCCACCACCACTCCAAGAAGCGGCTTGCAGCCTAAGCCCCACCGTGTACTGATTTGTGTGTGCAAACGACCCAACATCTATCTAAGGAGGCAGGCCTGCATCAGGTAGTAGGATTATGGGACCTGGAGGATAAAAGGACCAGGAAGAGGGACAAGGAATAAGTTGGGGGAGGGAATAATGTGGTCATGAATATGGAAGAGGAGAAGGAAGAAGACAGGCATAAGCAGAAGAAGGTGCCTAGGGCAGCGCCTGCCTGGCATTCCCAGGGCAGCAGGCTAGAAGAAGAAAGAGAAGCAGGTGACAAATGACCCACTGGCACGTCAAGGTCCCCAGGAATTTTGCATAGGAAGACCTGTGTTCTAATTCCACTCATGCAATAGACGTGTGACCTTGTGTAAGTCACTCAACCTTTTGAACCTTGGTTTCATTATCTATAAAGTGGGAACCAGTGCTCCCAGCTCTGCCTCCTTCACTGAGTAACCAAGGATCACAGGAGATAATGAATGTGAGAGGACTTTAGAAAGTGCTGGGCAAATGAGAGCTATCGTCATTATTTCTGGCCAGCAAAACAACCAGGGAGTTGGGGTCAGAAGGTAAGTGTCTTCCCCACCACCGGAAGTGATCAGGTGTGCTGGGGGGTGCTGGGAGACCTTCCTAATATTCCCTATCTCTTGAGCCCCACACTCATGCTGCAGGTGGGGTCAGCCGCAACTGGCCTTGAAATTGGGAGACTCGGCTGGCTTCTGGTCCAGGCTCTGACAGCAGCCCCCTGGGTAACCTCAGGCAAGCCACTTCCTCTCTCTGGGCCTCAGCTTCCCCATGTGCAGCATGAGACTTCTGAACTGGATGGCCTCTGGGGTGCAAACACAGAAGCCTGCTTTTTGTGCAGAGCAGAGAATCCTGCTGAATGAATCCTTGGTTTGTAGGTGACCCCATGAGAACTCAATTTGTGTTTGGTTTTAGTTTTTACTTTTTAGCAAGAAATGCTTCCGGGCATCACATGGAGGAATGGAAAATGTTTTCATTTCTCCTTCAAAGAGGGGAGGATGGGCCTTTCTATTTCTCAGAAAGGGGCCTCGCCTCACCTAGAGAATGGGTATACAGGTCTTTCTCAGTGACTCCAGGACAGGGTCCTTCCTGCCTGCTCTCAGACCCTATGATGAGAAACCTGGAGGACGGGGACCCTTATGGGATGGGCCTGAAGAAAGGTGGGCAGGGCAGAGGAAATGGGGCTAAGAACTGGGAGAAGGGGCGGTGGCCATGGGTTTGAACTGTGGGTCCCACCCCTGAAAGTGCTTCAGAACAGGTCTGTAGCCCCTGAGGACTGCAAGAGGGACAGTGTGCAAGTACCCCGGCGTGGTGTGGGAGTAGAGAGCCCGGCCCATCGCAGCCCCACCAGGAGAGGGCGTCTGACTGGCCTGCAGGCACACTCCTCACCCACGAAGCTTCAAGTTGCTGCTCAAGGACACACCTAGTACTTACAAGCTCTGGGAACCACTGGAAGCCCAGGCTGCCAGGAAAGGAAACGTCCCCTAATCTGAAGTTAGGCCCAGACTAAGTCAGATTAGGGCTCCTTGAGCTGGGAACAGGGGGACAACACCTCACTGTACATATTCATTTATATCCCCTTACCTAGTTCCGACAAGGCTTTGAGATGAACTTTGCCTGGTCACCACAATCCAGGTTCAACATTATCTGGAAACAAATGTGGATGCTTTTTAAAGAAAAGGCCAGATGACAACAGACTGGGTAAGTCCACTCTGGTACCAGTGACCTTCACCCAGGAAACGGGGAATACCCTCTGCCTAACTTGATGGCATTGAGGCATAAAGAAGGTTTTTATGGCTGCCTGCCAACTTCCCAAGATTTGTAAGTCAATGTATTCATTTCCTGGAGCTGCTGATTAAAGGAAGAACCCTTCTTTGCCTCTTCCTAGCTTCTGGTGATTTCCACCAGTCCTTTGCATTCTTTGGCTTGTAGACTCATGAGTCCAATTTCCGCCTCCATCTTCATATGGCCGTCTTCCCTTTGTGTGTGTGGATCTCGTCATGTCCAATTTTTCCTTGTCGTATAAGGACACCAGTCATTGGAGTTAGGGCCCACCCTAATCCAGTGTGACTTCTTCTTAACTTGATTGCATCTGCAAAAATCCTATTTCCAACTAAGGTCACAATCGCAGGTTCAAGGTAGACTTGAATTGGGGTGGGGGAGGGGGAAACATCTATCAACCCAGTATCGTTGGTAAGCTTTCATTCTATTTTTGTGCATACAAAACAGAGTACCACTGTCCCAAAGATTAGACCTCTACTAAGTTCTGTTTGACTGTCCAACAAACATATTTACTCCAGGTTAAGGCACAAAGGTGAATGACACATGACTCCAGCATATCCAGGCTGGGAGCACAATTCCATGTGGCAGGCAGGTACGTAGTCTGGGAGGGGGCAGCTGCTGGAGCGGGTGGAGGGAGGAAGCAAATGACAGACAAAGCGGAGTTGAAACCAGAACAAGAGGGGACACTTCTGCATTCAAGTGACCCAAATTCACACTGACTCCTGCCCACAAGCACAGACATTTCACCATCACTTTAAAAAGCATTTCATCACCACAGCACTATTAATATGTGGGAGTAGGATAATTCTTAGTTGTAGGGTGCTGTCCTGTGCACTGTAGGATGTTTAGCAGCATCCCTAGCCTCTACCTACTAGATGCCAATAGCAAGTCCCCAACTGTGATACCAAAAATGTCTCTAGGCATCACTAAATTTCCCCTGGGAGGTCAAATCTCACCCAATGAAGAGCCACTGCTTTAAAAGTTCAGAGACAACAGATTCCAGAAAGCAGGATGCTGTACTCCTGACCTCTAGAAAAGCCAAGCCATTTGCTGTTACAGGTTTTCTCTCCCA
This sequence comes from Aselliscus stoliczkanus, assembly GCA_033961575.1. Classification (NCBI taxonomy): domain Eukaryota; kingdom Metazoa; phylum Chordata; class Mammalia; order Chiroptera; family Hipposideridae; genus Aselliscus; species Aselliscus stoliczkanus. The sequence goes on from CM066735.1 coordinate 17,884,078, forward strand.
TCACCCCCTCCCCCACACACACACCAGCCCCACCAGAGCATTTAATGAATTTTTGAGGCACAGTTAAAATCATGCTTCTCCTGGGTACCATCGCTCACTACATAGAAGCTTGGACCTCATGATGATACCAAGTGGTGGAATCCATGAGCCTCAGATGCAAGACATGTTAGCATCATATCAGTGGGCCAGCAAGGGAGGAGGACAATTTAGGATCAGAGGGAAGGGACTCAGAGATAGAGCTGGCTCCACCCTTCTCCTGGGCCCCAACCACAGAGTCTGATTTCAGTCCAGTCAAACTACTATTAATGTCCATGAGCCCAGTGGGTGTGCTCTCCCAGCAGAAGTCCTAGCTGACTTCAGAGAGATCTGTCTAGGTTTAAGCAGCAAACCTTCTTGGCTTCTAGGAAAACTGGCAAAAGTTAGCTAGAGAGAGAGCTCCAACCAATAAGAGTAGGGCTCTCAGACAGGCTCCATCCAACAGAGGAGCTGAACCACCGTGGCCAGACTATTGGACCAGTTATGACCAGTGGAACTTGGAGGAAGGCCCGAGCTCAGGGGTACTTGAGGGCATCAGGGACTCACCTGGGACGCACATGGGCAGCACAGGAGCCACTAACGTCCTTGGATGCCACTGACTGAGCGGCTGGATCCTGTTAGAAGGACAAGCGCTGGCACCTGGCTCAGAGCCATGCCATCCATCCCATACTGCAGTCTGGGAGGTTTCCTGGTTGATAAATTGCCCATCCCCCTTGAATGTGGAATTCACAGTAAAGGCCTCCATTGTCACCTCTTAACTAAATCAAGCTTGACATTTATGGGGTCCGAAGAAAGCCTCCAGACGGGGAGACGGCAGGATGCGGCAAAACACAGAGCAGCGGCGGAAGGGGTGGCGCTTCGGACTCTGACGAGCCTGCAGTGCCGTCCCAGCTCAGCCGTGCACGGGCTGTTCTGCCTACAGCAAGTGACTTAATCTCCCCGCCTCAAAATTCTCCTCTACAAAACGGAAGTAACAAGAGGTACCTACATCAAAGGACTTTAGGATTAGATGAGAAGACATATATAAAGTTTTGGCCCAATGCGCAGCACACAAAACGTCCTCAACAAGTGAACTTTATTCTTAGACAACCCCATCTCGCAGACATTCCAGGAGTGGCTGCCACTGTGAAAAGCATCCCTACCACACAGGGCACAGAGAGCATGTGAGGGCATGGCAGCAGGACTTGGGGAGTGATCCCTCCAGGTGTCTGCACCCCTAGACTCAGGGGCTCAGAAAGCAGACTCCTCCAGAGGAAAGGCCACTCTAAGAGAATCTGCTGTTCAAGCCCCATCGGGGAAGTACAGGGCTTGTGGGCGCCATCTGGGTCACCTAGCATGTGAAGGTCTTTATTTTCACTTGTTGGGGATCACTGAGCTGTGCACGTGTGAAGCTTGTGCAGCATTTCCAGTTCATCAATGGCGTGGCTCCCAGGTGGCCATCAGCTGGGCTCAAGGTGCCCCAAGAATCAGCGAGCATGCCCTCCCCAGCTCCCCCCACTGCCCTTTGGGACAGCTGTTGAGGGCCAGGGTGCTCATTCAAGACTGCAGTGCCGAAGGTGTGTCCATTGCCACAGCAACCTCAAAGACCCCCTCATTGAGAAGCAAGGAGGGCAGGCCAAGCTTCTAGGAAAGGAATCAGAGGCCGAGGCTTGCCTTAGAACAGCCCAACCAGAGGCTAGTGCCAAGAGATTTCCTGAACTAGCCTCAGAGAGGTGGGAGAAAAATCAGGGCCAAGGCTACTCTGCAACAGACACCTGTTGCTTTCCTTCCTTTCCTTTTCACAGCCTCATCACGCTTTATTTTTGACCATCTGTCTCCACCACTTGACCGTAAACTCCACGGAGAGAGGGACCACGGCTGGCTTGATTCTTTGCTGTATCCCTAGCACCTACCTCCACATCTGATGAATACATAAATAAATATCTTTTGAATACAGAATGCTAAAATGTCTCTGAAAAGACAAAGCATGGGATATTATTGCATCAGGTCACCTGGAAACATTTCATAAACTCGGGGAATATTGCTGCTGCTGATACCTAGGGATCTGATGAGACTGTGGAAACCGCAGTGCCCTGTGATCAAGGCACTTACTCTAATAGGACAGGTAAACACCAGCCCAGCAGTGAATCAACTCCTCCCTCTTGCTGGACCTCTGCCAAGCCCATTGAGAGGGAATCCATAGAAATACTGCTGGGGTGCCCCCAAATAGTCATCACTCCGTGAAGAACATCCGGAGTTAAGTACCTTAAAATGTAGGATATGTGCTGCCGATAGATCCCAGAAAAGCCATGCACCAAGAAAGCCAGGTGGAGAACCATATTTTGATAGTGCTCTGATCTTAAAATTAACAGCAAATAAACTGATAAGAGGTTTTCATGGAGTCCCACACCTTCTACACACATCAGGTGTCCTCCATGAAAAGGAGAGCAATGGGAAATGGGACTTCACTGCCACCTTCATAGACCACCACACCCTTCTTGCCCACAGTTGACCATCCCTTTGCATCTCTCACCACAAGGCAGGGTCTATACCATCTGTGATGAGTTTGTTCTCAAAACAAAACAATAGCTTCCAGCCTGCGTGAGGCAGCTTCCTATCTATGATGTTTTTCTTCCTTGAAAAGCAACAATTACAAAACCAATTTAACTCCTACTAGGAAAAATGTCCCCTGGTACTGGACTTCTCATCGTGAAGACACTTCCAGGAATGTCAAGCAGTTATGGACCCCTAAGTCTGCACCGGGGTATTATAATAAACATAATCCACCATGTCTGACCACTGACATTTCACCTAACCCCACCCAGGGTGGGCTCAGCCATGAGATGCCAGAGAGAACTGATAAGCCAATTGCTTATGACTTGAGAGCAACATCAGCTGGGCACAAATTGATAAAAAGAAGCCCCAGAGATTAACACAAAAGTCAAGAAGCCTTGAAACTAATTCTATGTCCTTGCAATTATAAGCCCTTTCTGCAAATCTTTTCCAAGGACAAACCTTCCCTCTTAATTAGGCCACAATGTATGCATCCCTGAAATTGGAGGCTCTGTTCGGCATTGATGACTATATGCTTATCTTTCAGCCTGAAGATACACTTCCACATGCTGATGTGCTGAACCAGCTACTACCGGAAAACTGCCCCAGAAAGCAGCCTATGGAGGGCAGAGATGACCGCAAAAGTGGAGGTGAGACACGGTAAGGCTACAGTTAACACGATGAGCTGCAGAGAGAAATGAGCAAAAAGACCTTATCCCCCAAAGTAGAAAACTACTCCTCCCCCAACCTGAACAGTGGAACAGTCTAGGGGACATTTAGTGCAGGGGCAAGTTTGAAGAATTGAGACTCCAGTCCCTCCATGCCAGCCTTAGAAAGGGCTCCCAAGGTCATATGGCTTAGCTCTGTCTCCTGGAATCTGGAAGCCACCCTATCACAGCTGCAGCAACCTCCCAAAGCCCTGTGTGAGTCCAGTGCAGATCCCTGGGACCCACAGCGACCCGCCACCCCAGCCCCACTGCAGGAAGCTGCCTCCAGGGTTGAGAGTCCCCCTCCCCTGCCACCTCGTCAGCTTCCAAAATAGCATGAGATGGGAATATAAGCCCCTTTGGATGCCTACCCTGATGTTTTGTTGTGTTTTGGGTAACACAGCTAACATGAACTGAAACATATATGTTGAAGGCCTAAGCCCCAGTGGGACAGTATTTGGAGAGTGTGCTTTTAAAGAGGTATTTAAGGCAAAATGGGTCGTATGGGTGGGACCCTGATCCAAAATGACTGGTGTCCTTACAAGAAGAGGAACAGACACCAGGGAGGTGGGTGCACAGAGAAAAAAACCCATGTGAGGACACAGGGAGAAGGTGGCCATCTGTAAGCCAAGGAGAGAGGCCTCAGGAGAAACCAATCCTGCCAACACCTTGGTCTCAGCCTCCAGGACTGTGAGACAATAAATGTCTATTGTTTAAGCCATCCAATCTGTGGTGCTTTGTTATGGCAGCCTGAGCAGACTAAGACCACAGCTAAGCATGTGTGAGCTAAAAGTTGCCACCCTGGAGTCCAGGCAAGGGACATCCCTGTGGCCTGCGCTGTGACGCCCCAGTTCTACTCTGCTTGGCTTTTGGATCAGGTTGATCCCTTTAGTCTAATAAATCCTCAAGGACAGGAAGACAGGGAGGCCCAGCAGGGAGACACCAGGTTTACTAACACAGGAGGAAGGTGGATGTGACCACATTTTAACCAAAACCAAGCTGGAAATACCAGTGATTATCTGTGGGCAGTGGAATTCTAAGGGGATCGTACTTTCTTTCTTTGATTTATCTGCGTTTCCTGAACTTTCTAAAATGAACATGTATTGCTTTTGCAATAATAAGGAGAAGTTATCAACTTTTAAAATCTCTACCATCCTTCTGGGCCCAAATCCAAAGCCGTTTGCTCCATGTGCTGCTCCCCGATAGCTGAGTGTCTGAGGCTTTTCTGCTCCAAAAGTCCGCGGGAGTCAGACGTAGGCCATGCTTCCTCCATCTGGCCTGTAGTTATTTATGTGCACAATTTTGCTAGACCACTAGCCGTCACCGCCCTGTGGCCTTCAGATAGCGCCCTGCCCACCTCTACGGTCACTGCAGAGCTTGGCATGGCCCCTTTCCCATACTAAAATTAAGGTTTTTCAATCATGATTCTTTTAATTTTTACAACAAAAATGAACAGTGTCTATTATCTTCGTTATTTTGTACATTAGGAAAGCGAAGCTCAAAGACTGACTAGAGGCCAAGTCCATCTGACCGCATGTCCTCCAGGCATAACCACAGATGTCACACGGGGCCGGACCCCAAACAGGAGGGACCCTGAATCCATGTCTTTCAGTGGGCCTTCCACTTTCACCTCATCTGGGCTGCCATGTTAGGCAAAGCAGGGTTTATTAGAGTGAAGATAGGGACCAGGCTCCAGTGGCTTAAAGCAGAGAGTACCCTCTTCCTCTGTCTGCCATGCCAGGCTCTACCCCAAGCCCTGGGTTTTCAAGGGAGATGAATCAATTCAATGCAGACATGTAAAATTAGCCATCCCCTCAGATAACAGGCTAATGCCCTGTTCTCCAACAACTCTCAGTAATAAAGGAGGCGTTTTGGTCCCCTGCCTGGTTCATGGTTCAGAACTTAGTTAGGGAAGAGAAGGTGTCATAGAAAGATCCCTCAAGTGCCACAAGTGTCCACCTGACCACCGGGAGCCTGATATCCCTCCTTCAGGTAAGCGTGTGGGACTCTCAGGCAAGGTTTCACAGCCTTGCACTGTCAATATTTTGGGTGGGATCATCTTTGCCATGGGGAGCTGGCCTGTGCATTTTAGGGTGTTCAGCAGCATTCCTGGCCTGCCACTGGGTGCCAGTAGTGTCCCCCGAGTAGTGCCAACCAACAATGTCTCCAGGCGTTGCCAAAAACCTTCTAGAAGGCAAAGCTGCCTCCAGCTGTGAACTCTGCTCTTGAGTTTTGTGCTCCCCAACTTCTCACCCTGCACAGTGTGAGCCTGTGAGCAGAACAAGACATGGGGGGGGGCGGCGAGCGGTACAAACAATATAACAGGAATAGGGGCCCTGACCCCAAGTGAGGACTAACCTCTGAGCAGTCACAGATACTCGCATTCTAGCAGAGGCGTTTAAATGCAACCAGGGAGCCATTTGTTCAATCAGTCAATCAATAAACACGGATCTATTTTTTGATCAGTTATTGTACCCTGGGTGTTGTGCTAGATGTTGGGGACACAAAGAACAAGGAGGTAAGCAGAGTGCTTGCCCTCACAAAGCTTGCTCTCTGGCAGGAAAACAGATACTACCCAATCAATTACAACAAAGTATGATTATGATGGAAAAGTACTGAGAGCTCTGCATGAATTTGCGAAAAATGAACCTGGGGCCTAGAAAGTATCCTTTGTGTCATCTCCAACTATGGAATATAGGCCTATCCAACAAGTTGCTCTCTTCCCACCGCAACCCCCTCTTCACCAGGCTCAGAAGCCCCCCTCAAATGTGGAAACTTGTTTATGACAGAAGTCCCCTGGGACCAGGCAGTACCCCTCCTCCATCCCCACCCCACCAAACGACTGAGGGTGTGTCCAGATCCAGTTGACTTTGCTCCCAGGTGTAAATTCAGTTTCCATTTTGAGCCAGCTGAGGCCATGGAGTAATCGAATTAGGCAAATATTATGGGGAAGAAAATGGGCCTGTAAGTAGCTTAAACTGATGGAAATGACCTGAAGGTGGCCATGCAAATGGTCTGTATAATATCCTGTAATAACCCTGGCCAGGCAGCCCGAGGAGGCAGGCTTCCAATAATGAGGTGTCTGATTAGAATAATGTTCAGTGGGAGAATGTGTGAATGTCCATATAAATCAGGCCTGGAGAGCCTCCCCAATTAGCCAGGAAGGAGACAGGCAAGGTAGATGCCAGCGCTGCACCGGTAGGCTGCTGGGTAAGCTGCAGAGGTAGGTGGGGGGCAGGGGGATAACTGATCATCCTTATAACAATCCCTGACATTTTACAGCGCATTACAGTTTATAAACTCTTTTCCTATGCAATATTTCATTGGGTTCTAACACAGCTCTTTGAATGATAAAATGAGATAATAATGCTCTCTTGTGAGATAACTAATGGTCAGTCTGAGTCACGTTTTTACCCCCATCACCCAGCAGGGTGCCTGGCACATAATAGTTATTCAAGAAACAGAAGTCATTAAAGACCACATAGCATAGAGAGGACTGTTCTCCAACCACCTGCTTTTCTCCCTATTGGCACTGGGGACACTAGCAGGCTCTCCTACATCCTCAGGGAGTTTCCTTTCCCTTCCTCTGCTCCCCAAATGATGGGGGTGGATTAGCATTATTCTCAGCTGATAGCTACTAGAGAAATGTTAGTTTTATCTTTATCCTCCTATCTCTGCTGCAGCTGACAAGAACCTAGGTAGATTGCTTTAACAGGCCCCACAAGACACCTCGTTCCATTCAGTAATTGGGTATTAAGTGTACACAATGTGTCATTCATTCATTTATGTGTTCAAAAATAATTCTTGACTACCCATCAAGGGCCAGAGTCAGGTACATGGGGAAAGAAGGAAAATGGAGGAAACCATCATTTCTGGGAGCCAGGGCCTGGGCAGGACATGCAGCCTATCGTCCTGCCTCCTCCCTGGGTGCCAGAATTAATAAGCCAAGGAGAGGGGACTGTCAGAGAGCAGGAGCAGGCCACACAGCCTTGGGAGAAGACCACTGGATTCCTCACACATGTGGGCAGCTGAGCAGCTAACAGGGGCTTCCACTCTCACTGCCCTGCAGTCCTCACAGCTCACCTCTGAGATTCCCACTCTCTTTGTTTCACAGAGGAAGATACTGAGAAGAAGTTAGTATGTTGCCTAAGACAACATAGCTGATGAGCAAAAGCGTATTTCAACCTAGGGTTTCAGACAAATGTGTGTGGTACTCAACGTCCTAAGCACACCCTCAACCTCATTTAGCAGATCTGCGTGTGACTGCTCTACTTACATGAACGCTTGGTGTCCTCAGACACAAGCCCCCACATGTGCACTCCCAAGCAACACTCCCAAATGGCACCTGACCTCTTGGGCTTTTATCTTTTAATGCCAAAGAGTAGTGATTTGTGGGGAAGCAGTTAAAGAGTCGAAATGGGTTTGCAGGACTACATTCTGTGCCCTGAAGTGCTGGGCTGGATGTGAAACTTCAAAGGAAGTTTGAACCAAGATGGGAGAAACTCAACCCAGAGTGACCTTGCTGTGATCCACTGAAATCCAAATTGATTTGAAGTTTCCTTATAGGTAATCCACTGTGTATAAATGTGCTACCTGCTTGAATGGATGGATGGATGAATGAATGTTCCCTCGTGTATTACTCTGCTCAGGCCTTTATAGCAAAATACCATAGACTGCGTGGATTCAACAACAGACATTTATTTTCTCACAGGGATGGAAACTAGAAATCTGAGATCATGATGTCTGCAGAGTTGGTTTCTGGCGGGAGCTCTCTTCCTGGCTTGAAGGCGGCCACCTTCTCGATGTGTCCTCACCTGGCCTTTCCTCTGTGCTCACAGAGAGAGAAAGAGAGAAATATCTGGTGTCTTCTTACAAGGACACCAATCCTATTGGCTGGGGCAACACGTGGTCCAGGAGCAGCAGGAAGTACCCCCTAGATCCATAGGTGACCAGCTACAGTTACAGGTCTTCTGAGAAGTGGGCCTGAGGAGAGAAGAAATGGATGTCCACAATGGGGGAATCCTCTAAATAGGGACAGAGCTATGGAATTCTGATTTGCAGAGCTGGAAGAGAACCTAGAGCCCAGCCCATCCAAAGCCCTCTTTTTGCAGAGAAGAAAACCGAAGAAATAGGCTTGCCCAAGTTATAACCGGTCCCCATGCTATGTGCTACTGGCCTTTATGAACCCATAATGCAAACTTCTTTCAACCACTCTCTCAAAGTGCAGGCTAAGGTCCCAAGTGTGAGAGCACCTATGGGCTGCTTGTTTTACGCAGATGCTCCTAGCCCGAGAATCTGGTTCATAAGGTCTGAGATGGACCGAGCATGTTACTGAGCTCCCCAGATAAAATGAGTAGGCTGCAGAACTTGAGAATGATGCCCCAGAGGAGGCTGGTCTGCCATTGCAACTCAGAAACTACCAACTAACACAGGGACAGGGAGAGGCAGCGCGTCATGGTGACATGGGCAGAGGAGGCAGTCAGTGCCCCACCTATAACCAGCACAGAGCTTATGGAGTCTCACATGGAGCAGTGAGTGTGGAGCGAGACCCCACCCATTCATTCAGTTCAGCCAAGTCCACCCTAGTGATCAGAGGAGCGCCTGGACCACAACCAAATTGTCCTTACATTGAAAATATAGGCACACCCTTTCCTTTGGGGACCCCAAGATTTGGCTCAGAGGAACCTGATTCTTAACTTGGAAACTTCATGTATCTAGAAGTATACTAAACATTTGCAAGCTGCCTCTCGCAGCACCTCTTAAACAGCAACCATGCTGTGCTGGGGCTGCGAGGTCACCTGATGATCACAGGAGGAACTGTCTGACCTGACCACCTTTCACCTGCCCTCTTTCTGGTTTTCAGTGATGATACAAGACTCAACTCCATTTTCTCTATCTTTGATTATTTCTTTCAGTTGACTTCCTCTCAAATCATCTCTTCCAGGCATTCACACCCACACTCTCTTTAACCCCTTTCCCCTTATTAAATTACATCACTTGGGGTTTCCAAACTCAAGTGCTTACAGGGACCAACCAGAAAATATTTTCATTAAATAAGAGGACCTGGTCAGGTAAGCACCAGCCTATTGTCACGCTGTGGAAACTTAGTGCCATGGACCCAGGTCACTAGGGCTCCCTAGAGCCAGAAATCTGGATGTTTTTAAATGGCATTTTAATATTCTGGCAGATAATTTTTTTAAAAGCTTTAAAATGCTCCATGGGGGCCGGCTGACTGGCGCAGTGGTTAAAAGCTGGCTTGGAAAGCCAGCGGCCCCAGTTCAGGTCCCACATATGAGGGCCAGTGACACTGCCAGCAAAAAAAATTTTAAAAAAATGCTCCATGGATACTGTATGGCATACAATAAAACATTGGATTGCGAGCAACTTGGGTTTGTGAGTGTTCTGCAGGACGACTGAACATTTCTAATACATTTTAACGTGGCAAATGAGCAATGTCTTGCAATACAAGTACTTTCTTTCCGGAACGAATTATGCTCACAAACCAAGATATTACTGTACTTGAAATTTGCTAAGAGGGTAGATCTTAAGTGTTCTCACCACAAAAAAAAAAAAAAAGGGATAAAAGGGAACTGTGCAAGGTCAGAGATATGTTAATGTTAATTAGCTTGACTGTGGTGTTTATTGTACAATGTATAATATATCAAACCATCAAGCCATATACCTGAAATATATACAATTTTTATTTGTCAACTGTACCTCAATAAAGATGGAAAAATAAAACTTTTAAAAATAATTGCTGTGTGGGCCAGCATGGCACAGGCCCAACAAAACATGACTTTGGGTCACCAGTTTGTGATGCTGAAATCATTTTTGTCTCTTGTCTCCTAGTTCCCTTTTTCTCTCTCCCTCTCCACTTTCCATTGCTAAGCCCAAACTGTTACAAGAGCTGTTGGACATGAGAGAAGGACTTAGGTCAATGCTATCTCAAGGAAAAGATAAAGTGGTATAGGAGGAATCCTTGAATGTTTAACAAACATCAGATATTTAGAGAGCTTGTGCCATCAGCCTCCGTCTGAATCCCTTGAGAAAGCCCGGGTGAATCAGGGCAGGTTCTGACACATTGCCGTGGATCCCCTCGTCTTCTAAATTAACCTGCTTCCCTCAAGCACCAGGATCCTAGATAAATAAAAAATGAGTTCTTATTCAATGGAATTGTTTTTCTGGTTTGTTTAATTACCAGTATTGTGACAGTATTGTTTTGTACCATTTTCTATGCAAATGGACTGTGTTTCTGGGTCCTTGTGGATTAAGCTGCATTTTATGAGCTGGCCCTGGAAGCCAACCACCACGTAAACACTGCTCCTATGGGAGCATATGTGCCAAATTCCAAAGATCCAACTTTTACAGATCAGCTCTAGGAAGTACAGTCGGTTCATACCCTGAGCTGCCTGGAAAAATGCTGTGTGTTTGAGGAATACATTTTGCTTTTCACACCACTCTTACAAGAATCACAGACTGTGAGGGTGAGGAGATCCTTAGAAATCACTTAGTCCACCCTCTCATTTCAGAGATGAGGAAAATGTTTACACGGGAGAGAGCAGTAAGATGAAGTGATATGCCCCAATTCGCACAGCTAGACAGTGACCCGGGTCCCCAGGCACCCACTGCAGAGACAGCAGCCTTTTCAGATGATGGGAAAAGCGTGGCCACAGGCAGCCAAGGAAGACAAGAAGCAAAACAATAGCAGCCAATATTTATTGAATACTTGCTACGTGCCAGGCACCATGCTAGGCACTTACGTGCATTTATCTCTCCAAAACCCTATTGCTGGTACAGATACTACCCGCACTCTACAGACAGGGCTTCAGGCATTAAGCTGTTGGCCCAAAGTCACACAAGTGTCAAAACTAATTATCACGGTTAATAAACGATGGGAAATTCAGACCACCACATTCTTAATCAAGATGCTGTTTCAAGTCACCCAGTTTACTCCCCTGCCCACTGTACCCCCAAAGGAAGAGCCACAGCATCCAGCCATCTGGTAGAGGTCATGCCTCACAAACCTCAGGTCTGCATCCTTCTTTCCCTGCTGCAAGAGAGGTGGCCTCCACGATGTAGGATTTCTCTGTTGAGAAGCATCAGTAGAACCTTTCATTTCAGGTAATTGATAGTCTCAATGTCCAGAAAATTCTCCCAGTAAAGAATACCAAAATGATGATGAATAAAAATAAATTAATTTCATGAATGCATAGCTGAGCTGATGGAAAAGAAAAATCGTCAAAGGCCAAAAATCATCAGAAAGCCCCGTATTATGAGGTGAGTGCCCACTGACGCTCAGGGTGGGGTGAGGGGTGATCAGATGATGCCTGTTGACCGGAGCTTGGGTTCTAATGGATCAACATGAAGGAATAAAATCTTGGCTCAAGAAGAGTGGGAGGCTGGGGTGGCTGGTTGGCTTAGGTGATTAGACATCAGTGCTCGTAACACCAAGGCTGCTGGTTCGATTCCCACATGGGCCAGTAAGCTGTGCCCTCCACAACTAGATTGAAAAAAAAACAACGGCTTAACTTGAAGCTGATGGGTCCTGGAAAAACATACTCTTCCCCAATAAAGTTTAAAAAAAAGAAGAAGAGTGGAAGGCCAATGAGAGACCCTATCACAAAACCAGGACACCTCTACACCCTAAATGAACCCACTCTACACCTGGAGATGGTGGGGATACCTGCCTGTCTCTGCTCTGGGTACAGTATCCCCTGATAATTCCTCTAATCAAATAATGGCCCTCACGTGGATCTGGGGCTGAAACTTGTACCAGCTATGAGGCACCACAACAAAAATTATTTTAAAGTTGTTTTGCTTTAAAAATAGAACCACACAGAAGCTCTCTGGAGTAGTATAATTCAAACGTACACATCAAAAAATTCCTACAGATAAAGCACTAAAGAAATGATCTCAGATATCTGCTCTCCCGTGTTCAGTGCAGTATTAGTCAAAATAGCCAAGACATATTATAGAAACAACCTAAGACTCCATCAACAAATGAAAGGATAAAGAAAATGTGATATCACACACACACACACACACACACACACACACAATGGAATATCATTCAGCCTTTAAGAATAAGAAACAACATGGACGAACCTGGAGTGCGTTATGCTAAATGAAATAAATCACACAGAGAAAGACAAATACTCTACAGCATCACTATAAGTGGAATTAAGAAAAAAGTCGAACTCATAGAAACAGAGCAGAATACTGGCTGCCAGGATCAGGGCAGGGGTGGATGAGGAAATGAGAAGAGGTTGGTAAAAGGATATAAATAAACTTTCAGTTATAAGATGAATTAGGTCTGAGGATCTAATGTGTAGCATGGTGACTATAGTTAATAATCCTGCATTGTATACTGGAAATTTGCTACGAGAGAGCTTAAGCATTCACAAACACACACCCAAAGTGACTGTGTGAGGTGATGGGTGTGTTAATTAACCTGACAGTGGGAATCATTTCGGCATGTACACTTGGCAGATCATCATGGGGGACACTTCAAATACATTACAATTCTATTTGTCAATTACACCCCAGTAAAGCTGAGGAGAAAAGAAATGATCTCACGGTAAAAACTTACAGGACATAGCAGGAGATGAGAAGGACATGAAGGAAAAATTCAAAGGGGGGCCAGCAAAGTGGGCTCCAAGGTGTCGAAGCCGATTAATCCAGGCAATGAGAGTGGAAGTAACAACTGACAGACCCAGGACACTCATGACGAGTGGCACCCTGTGCTACAGGCTCGATGTAGACATGTCCCTATAACCTTTACCCGTGCTTTCAGCCCATCAGCCAATGGTGGGCTTATAAACAAGCTTCAAATAGCAGAACTGGAAAGGGCATTATCGACCACATACTCTCAATGTTTTGCAAACTGCAAGTCTTGCAATTTCTGTCCAGTTAAATAGATGATAGATGATAGACAGATAAATGTGTACAGAAATATATATACACCAATGTGTGTGCGTGTATGTATTAGTCAGGGTTCTCCAGAGATGCAGAACAATAGGAGATATGGAGATATATACATATATACAGAAGGTGCCAAGAAAACGTGTACACATTCCAAGAAAGGAAAAAACTGTATTAATTGTAGTAATATATACCAATAACAATAAATGAATACAAGTCATGTTTGACTTCTGCAATTACAAAAGGTGCTCAGAGTGGTTACAATCAGTAACCACTTCTGATTACAGTGAACTACTGCTTGAGCATAGATAACATCTTTTAAAATGTGTATACATTTTTTTGGCACCCCCGGTATATATGACTCAGGAAATGAGTTAGCAACCTTCTTCACACAAAGCTGTAAATCACTCCCATGCTCTCTTCTCTCTGGTTATTTGCTCTTGTACTAAAGGGTTGGGAAAAAAAAACAAAACATATATATGAGAGAGACAGAGAATGGGGAATTGGCTCACACACAATAATAAGGGCTGAGAAGTCCCCAGATCCGCTGTCCGCATGCTGGAGTGTAGTTCAGTTCTAGTTCAAAGGCCTGAGAACCCGGAGAGCCAATGGTGTGAATGCCAGCCTGAGATCTGGAGAAGATATGATGGGATGTCCCAGCTCAGTGAGGAGAGAAAGGGTGAATTCCTCTCTCTTCTGCCTTCTGTTCTATTCAGGCCCTCAATGGATGGATGGAGGCCACACGGGGAGGGTAATCAGCTATACCAAGTACACTTATTTAAATGCTAATCTCATCCAGAAACAGCCTCACAGACTTACCTAGAAATAATGTTTCATCTGGGCACCCCAGGACCAGTCAAACTGACACATAAAATTAATACCACAGAGTGTGTGTGTGTGTGTGTGTGTGTGTGTGTGTGTGTATACTCATTCACATACACACACACAATATGAATACATGTACTGGGTCTCAATGGAAACTACATTTCTCACTGCAGATCAAGATTAAAACGCAAAAAGTCTAGGAAATGCTGATATGGCCCCAAGCCACCATTTCCTTTCAGGGGAAACTGAGGCTCAGAGAGAGAGAACAAAGTTGCCAAGCTGGCTTGAGCAGAGTTCCCAGTGACCTGGGTCTCTCTGTTACTCCTCAGGGCAGCAAGAGGGTACCGCCAGGAGCCTCCACCCTGGGCTGAGCAGCTTCCTCGTGGGCCCCTGGGGGAGGGAAGCTCACAGCAGTTCTGGCCCTGCACTGAAGGGAGCATGAGGCTCTCTGTCTTTGGGGCTTCTTACTTCCGGCGAGGCCTCCTTTTGCAGCCCCACCCCTTTTGCAGAAACACTTGTGGCCCTGGGACTGTCTCTACTCTCCCACTATCCAGAATGGCCTCAGGAAATGAGTTAGTAACCTTCTTCACAAAGAAGCTGTAAATCAGTCCCATGCTCTCTTTTTCCTGGTTATTTGCTCTTATACTAAAGGATTGAGAATTTAAGCCAGAGACAAGACTATCTCATCGTAGAGTTTCTCCCTGGTGTCAGCCAACCTGCAAAAAAGCACTGAGGCCAGCTGCGGGGGAGGCGAGAATACGTTTGGCCTCCTCAGTTCCTGGGCACCCACTATATCTAGTGCTGGGTAGCCAGGTACCACCAGCAAACATGGGCGGTCCTGAGCCGTGGCAGAGGCATTGCCAGTATTCTCGCCATGATCTCCTCAGCTGCTCTTTCCTCAGATATGAGCCTTTTGATCTTCCTATTTGCAAGGTTGATAAAGAGATTAACAGATAAAATTATAAAGCTATGAATCTGCTTTTTTAACAGACTTAGCCAAATGTTTCATTCTAGATAAAGTCTGTCCCTTCAAAGCCATCACCTTGGGGGACAAATCACTTATTTCATCGATGCTTCCATTCATTTCAGGATCTCTGTTTTAGGAATAGTAATCACACCAATTATGAAATGCCTGCTGTGGATCAAAAGCTACGCCAGGGACTTTACGCACCATACCTTATTAAATCTTGTAAAAGATGTATTGTCCCCTTTTAAACAAGACAAAGCTCGTTTTATTCTATCTGTATCAAACCTCACTGGTGGCCACAAAAAAAAACTCTAATCCCCAATTTTAGTCATCACACTTGGCTCTCAATGACTTAGGGCTCTTTCCAGAAATCCGTCCTTGAAATGCAGAGTGACCCCCACAGAGAACAGTCAGGGAGTGTGTCACATGAGCCCTTGGATTTCCAAAAAAGCAGTTCCAGGAATATTTTATGCCATGGCAACATCTTTGCAATACGTTCATGGCGAGAGATGACGACTTTGATGTTTGAATGTGCGTGTGCGTGTGTGTCTGTGTGTGTGTGTGTGTTTAATTAGCCAAGGTACTGTAGACATGCAGCCTATACTCTTAGAAAGATCTGCCTAAATGTCCGACTTGGTATTCTGAGAGGTGGGCGCTAAGAGATGTCACAGGAGTGTCCTTTCCTCAAGAGGAAAGGTGAGGAGGCGTGGCCACTATGCAACCTGGTGCCCTCCTCTCTAGTCCGGCACCTTCCTTTTCATCCCACTGGCTGCTTTTCTGGTGACTGCACACAGTTAGTGACAGAGGGGACAACTTGCTTCTCAGCTGCATGGCGTCCCTTGCCTGGAAGGCTCTCCTTCCTCCTCCTCTACTTCTGTAAGACCTACCCTGGGGTGTGGGGGTCCTCAGGGGTTGGCCTTATTTCCCCCTCCTTCAGCTCCTCTTCTCTTTGATACGGATGACTGAAGCTTCTCTGCCTTGTAAGGGTGTTTTGCAGATTCATTGTCAAGCTCCCATCTGACTAGATCTACATCCCTAAGTTCTTCAAATGCAGAAGTTCTGGAGTTGCCACTGGTCAAGTGGGCCCTAAGTGGAACTCAGCCACCACCACAATTCCTGAGTCCATTTTCTCTCCTTTCTTCAAGCTTCCAATGCCTCCTCCCCATTTTCACCCTCAGCCTGTGATTCTTACTTCACTGAGAAAAGAAGCAACCAAATGAGACTACAGGCTCCCACCAGTGGACCAGTCGCCCTGCCTCTCTGTCTTCCCTCCTGTGACAGTGACCTATCAGCAACATTTAATGAACAGGGTGCATTGCTGTCCTCCCCTTCCCCAACACTTTCTTTTTCTTTTTTTTTTAAGATTTTATTGGGGAATTGGGGAAGGGGAACAGTGTTGGGGAATTGTGGAAGGGGAACAGCCAAGTTGTTGTCCTTCAATCTTAGTTATGGAGGGCGCAGCTAGCTGGGCTCCAAGTCCAGTCGCCATCCAACCACCAGTCGGCAGCTCAGGGCAGCTCAGCTCAAGGTGCATTGTTCAATCTTAGTTGCGGGTGGGCATAGCCCACCATCCCATGCGGGAGTCAAATCGGCAACCTTGTTGTTAGGAGCACATGTTCTCACCAGTTGAGCCACCCTGCCACCTGTTGGCTGCTCAGCAGCAGCTCAGCTCGGGCGCAGCTCACTGGCCCATGTGGGAATTGAACCAGGACCTGTTGCTCAGAGCTCACGCTCTTAACCAACTGAGCCACTCGGCCGCCCCCACCCCCAATACTTTCTTTCAGTGGCTTCCAGGATAGCCATTCTATCTCCTAGTCCGTCTGTCACATCCTCAGCTGCCAGCCTCTCTGTTGTCTATGCTGATTCGTCCTGGGAGCCTCACTGATTGCAGTTGCCCCAGGGATCAACCCTTTGACTTCTTATCTTTCTTTTACAAACACTTGCTTTCAAAGTAAGCTCATTCCATCTTGAGTCTCTTACATACCATCTAAGCTCTAATAACTAGCTCATAAAGTTCTATCTCTAGCCCATACTCTCCCCTAAATTCCAGGCTCCTATGTGCAACTGCCCACCCTCTATCTTCACTTGGAAGTCACATCTTAACCTTAACCTACCCTGCTCGCAGCCCTTGATCTTCCCTTCAGACCTGCACCTCCTGCAGCCATCCCCATTTCAGCAAATGGCAACTCCATCCTTCCAGCTGCTCAGGCCAAAAACCTTGACCCTTAACACCTCTCTCTCACAGCTCATCCAATCACTAAACCTCACTGGACCTACTTTCAAAGACTATCCAGAATCCGGTCACTTCTCACCACTACTGTCACCCTGGTCTAAGCCACCATCACCTTGCTTGCATGACTGCAAGAGCTTCTGCCTCCATTCTTGCTTCTCGAAGTCTATTCTGAGCACAGCAGTAGAGTGATCTGTTTAAAAGTAAGTCAAAGGGCCGGCCAAGTGGCGCGGTGGTTAAGCACTGGCCTTGGAAGCCAGCGGCCCCGGTTCGGTCCCACATATGAGGGCCATTGACACTGCCCTCAAAAAAAAATCCTTTGGGCCGGCCGAGTGGCACATTGGTTAAGAGCTGGTTTTGGGATGCCAGCGTCCCCGGTTTGGATCCCACATATGAGACCAGTGACACTGCCCTCTACAGCTAACAACAACAGCTCTACCTGGAGCTGGGCTGCGAGCCCCGGCTACAGTGTAGGCTGCAGCCCCTGCTGCAGTGGGCTGCCATAGGCTACAGTGAGTGGCCGGCAGCCAGCGTGAGCGGCTGGCAGCCAGCGTGAGCTGCCAATAGCTACGGTGAGCTACCATCCAGAGACCGGCGACCGATCTGCCTCATCCGGGAAAAACGCAATGATGATACCAACATGGGCCAGTGAAGCAATGTCCTCCGCAACTAGACTGAAGAACAAAAGGACAGCAACTTGTCTGTTCTCCTTCCCCAATTCCCCAATGCTGTTCCCCTCCCCCAATTCCCCAATAAAATCTTTAAAAAAAAAAAGTAAGTCAGCTTACTGATGTCTTCTGCTCAAAATCCTGCATTGGCCCTTAGAATAATATATCACATCTTTACCCAAGTGGAATTACCAGTCATACCCATCCACCCACCCACCCACCCCCTGCCCCCAAGATCTGGCACCCCACTGCCTCTCTACCTCTTTTTCCTGCCTCTTTCTTCCAGTCCCACTGACCACAGCTGTTCTGTTCCTACCATTATGCTTGCTGCTTCTTCTGCCAGTAATTTTCTTTCCTATCCTCTTAGCCTGCTTGACTTTTCCCTTTAGCCCTATCACCACCTGGCCTATCCGCTGTCTGCCTCTCTCTCCCCCACCCTAGCCGACAGTCAGGAGAGAGGGGGCCTTTCTCCACTTCCTTTTGAGGCAGTGCTCAGTAAAGTCCTCCTACCCATGCCTAAGAAACTCCTCCTGGAGCTGCAGCTGCCCCTCACCCCTCATCCTAGAAGCCACAGCGTCCATACTTCTCCCTATTCCCAACCACGTCTCCAACCTTCTGGCCCTTTCCACTTGTCCTTCTGCCTGGCATGCCCTGCAGCGGGCCCATGAGACCAGACACTCCCTAGCAACATCAAGGAAATATGCCCTGCTTTGCACCCTAGGGGATCTCAGGAAATGCTGTCTGCTTGCAAAGAAGTCTCTATGATGCTGATTTCATGATCCAAGCAGAGCTGAGTGTCGATGAGCACACCCACCCCGACCCTGGGGGGCCTACAGGCCCCAGAGCTGACTGACCAAAGGCCTATTCAGGCCTCAAGAATATCACCTGCTCCTGAGAGCTATGGGGGTCTCCATGCTCCTTGGCCCAGAAGGACAGGCAAGAGGACCTCACAGCCTCCTGAAATCCCCCTGAAGTCCTGCTGCTGGCCTTCGGACGGGCACTCGATAGCACTGACCACACAATGAAAAAGTCCCCCCTTTTTGATTCTCTTTCAAAGACCCTGTTATGGATGAATTGTGCCTCCCCCACCACCACCACCACCAAAAAATAGATATGTTGAAATCTTAACCCTCAGTACCTCAGAATGTGGCCTTCTTTGGAAATAGGGATGTTGCAGATGAAACTAGTTAAGCTGAGGTCATACTGGAGTAGGATGGGCCCCTGATCCAGCATGACTTTTGCCCTTACAAGAAGATAGCCATGTGAGATAGAGACACAGGGAGAAGGTCATGTGACAATGAAGGCAGAGATTGGAGTGTCACAGCCACAAACCAAGGAACAGCAGGGATCACCTGCCAACCACCAGAAGCTATAAGGGACAAGGAAGACCACAATGAGATACCACCTCACACCTGTCAGAATGCCCCTCGTCAATAAACCAACAAAGAACAAGCACTGGCAAGGATGTGGAGAAAAGGGAACTCTCATGCACTGTTGGTGGGATTTCCAGTTGGTGCAGCCACTATGGAAAACAGTTTGAACGTTTCTAAAAAAATTTTAAAAATAGAACTACCGCATGACTCCTCAATTCCACTCCCGTGTATTCTTCCAAAGAAATCGAAAACACTAATTCAAAAAGATATATGCATCCCTCTGTCCATTGCAACATTATTTACAATAGCCAAGATAAGGAAACAACCTGAGTGTCCTTCAATAGACAATTGGATAAAGAAGATGTAATATATATATAAGATGTAATATATATATATATATATATATATATATATATATATATATATATATATAATGGAATGTTACTCGGCCATAAAAAAAAGAATGAAATTTTATCATTTGCAACAACATGGATGGACCTAGAAAGTATTATGTTAAGTGAAATAAGTCAGACAGAGAAAGACAAATACCAAAAGATTTCACTTATGTGTGGAATCTAAAGAACAAAATAAATGAACGAACAAAACAAACAGATTTGTAGATACGGAGAACAACTTGATGGTTGCCAGATGGGAGGAGGGTTGGAGGGCTGAGTGAAAAAGGTGAAGGGATTAAGAAGAAAAAATTGGTAGTTACAAAATAGCCATGGGGATGTAAAGTAAAGCATAGGGAATATAATCAATAATGTTGTAATAAGTATGTATGATGCCAAGTGGCACCACATATAACTAATCAGGAGGATCACTTCGTAAATTGTATAAATGTCTAACCACTACACTGTACACTTGAAACTAATATACAATAGTATTAAATGTCAACTATAATTGAAAATTAAAAATTATATATATATTTTTAAAAGAAGCAAGGAAGGATTCTTCTCTCAGCACTCAGAAAGAGCATGGCCCTGCTGACACCTTGATTGCTGACTTCCAGCCACCAGAACACTGAGACAACAAATTTCTGTTGTTTGTGGCAGCCCCAAGAAACTAATACAGACCCTGATTACCTCAGGAAAGTCTCAGATTTTTAATGCCTTTCCAACACTTGCTAATTCTCCTTTTTACAAAGAAAAAAGAGTCTTCAGGCTAAGAGCTTTTGGCAAGAAAGGCACCTCATGATATTTTAATAATCTTGTTTTGATCCCATTACATTTATTTTTATGATTACCATCTATTTCTGGCAAGTGATAACTGGTTTTCCTTGCACTATAGTGAAACAAAGTTTCATTTTTAAATTAATTGAGTTTAAAATGAGTTAAAGAAAAATATTATGTCACATTAATAAAAGTGTCATAAAAATATGGCAAAAATAGCAAAGGTGGGGATGGTGACTGAAATTGGGCATATATCATTTTAAGGAAAGCCAGGAATAGCTAGCCAATATATAGCTGTCTTTGATGTCCTGAACCATAAATGTAAAATGGATAAAAAATGAAAATGACAACACATACAATTAGAAAAAAAATGGCATAAGCAAAATTGTCTTCACATCAGTCTTGCCTTTCTACACTTTTTCTCCATCACACCCCATCCCCACCCCACTTGTTGGCCTTCCCACATTAGGGGGTCAGGGCCTACATATGGCCAGGCTCTCTGTTGTCACCAAAGAAAGCTGATCTGACAACTAGATCCCATTAAGCCTGGAGTCAGAAGATCTGGGTGACAGCCACATCACTGTCACTGATATGATGGAAGACCTTGGGCAAACCCCTTATCCTTCCCAGGCTTCAGTTTCCTCTCTACAGAAGAAGATAAGACTATCTTCAGGATCTCCTCCAGTATGAATTCCATGCTTCTGGGATGTAGGTAATGCATTTCCTTCTTTGGGGCCCATATTTCACTTTACGAGAGACCCCAGGAAAGGGATGAATAAATTTGTAGAAATGAGTCCTCAGTAGGAGGAATTCCAGGCTCCATGGTGCATGGAGGAGAGGGAATTTCCCAGCGGTGGGGTGGGGCACTTCTAAACCCACACAGCGGACAACCCCATTTCTCCATGAGGTTGGCTTCACCCCCAAATGACAGGCTACCATCACCTCAGAACCCTAGCCCCAGGGTCACTGCCTTCCTCTCTATCAGGAGTCAAGAAGCCAGACCACCAATAGGACTGGAGGCCATCTTTAATTTTTAAAAAGCAAAATGTAGGTATTTATTTACATGCATGTACACACACATACACACACACACACACACACACACACACACACGCTGAGTTGGGGGCAGGAAAGGGCCAGGAAGAAAAATCAGCTTTGACAACCTAATAAATGTCAATTTCTTGGGGGGACTGAGTTAGAAGATGGATCCTCACAACTTTAATTGGAGACATGATGCTCGCACTTTGCCAGGCAGCCCGGCCTCCCCTCCAGATCCCTCCACAGATAGCAAGGCCCTTGGCTTGCTCTAATTGACAAGAGGCCTCTGTCTGCTAGCATTTGTTTCTGGGATATCAGATGCAAGGGGAGGGAGGTGCTCTAATGCCTCCAGCCCCTCTGAGGGGGGCAGCAGGACATGGGCTGAGCAGCCACCTGTATGATGCTCACATGGTACCTGCCAATATGAGATCCAGGCGAGATAAAGGGATCTCCCAACAGCTGATGCTTATCCCCACCTAACAGGAAGTAAGGGGCTCCTTTCTGACCCAGGGGCTCTAATCCAGGACATAGAGAGATGGAGAAGCAGCACCAGCGAGACGGCAAGGGAGACAAGGGCATTCCCCAAGAGGCAGTGTCCCATGGTGGTTGGGAGGACCGTTCCAGAGCCAGACTGCTAGAAACATAGCCCAGCTCCCCCACCGCTGCACCATGGATAAAGTGCTTGGTCTTTCTGTGCCTCAGTTGCATCATCTATAAGATGGAGAAAAGTACATACCTACCTCAAAGCATTGTGAGAGGGTTAAATGGGCTGTTACAGGTAGAACACTCACACTCACACTCATGCTTAGCACAGGGTAAGAACTCATAAGCAAAAGCCTCCTCCAGCCCAGCACAGCTCTCTGCCAGAGCTTTGGAGCCTGTACTCCTGGACAAACGTGGTGCCATTACCCAAATAAGAGATAGCTTGGCTATGATGGACAACCTGGACAGGAACAGCAGTCCTCACCACCAGCCGTGTCATGATGATCAGCCACTTCCCAGTAAAACACAGAGTAACACTTTTCCCTCAAGATTCCCCTCTTCAATGGCTCTTGCCCTCCCCAGAACCCCAAGCAGCATTCTCCCTTTTGCCCCCCTGCAGACCCAGGTCCTAGCCATGAAATTTAGCTCTTTGTTACAGTAATAGCCCAGTTAACTTGCATCTGCGCAGTGCTTTGCAAGTGTACAAAGCCATTTTTTTTTTTAAGATTTTATTGGGGAATTGGGGGAGGGGAACAACGTTGGGGAATCAGGAAAGGGGAACAGATAAGTTGCTGTCTTTTTGTTCTTCAGTCTAGTTGTGGAGGACGTTGCTTCACTGGCCCATGTTGGTATCGTCATTGGGCTCTTCCCGGATGAGGCAGATCGGTCGCCAGCCTCTGAATGGTGGCTCACCGCGGCTATTGTCAGCTCACACTGGCTGCCAGTCGCTCACACTGGCTAAAGCCATTTTTAATTTACACTTTCGAATTGTCAATACACTCACATGGTTCAACAGGTAAACAATATATATTAACAGGCAATCAGTTGAGACTCTCCCTTTTACTCCCATCTCTTATCCTTTGAGATCCCGGCCTCATTCCCCACAGGTGACCACTGTTATTAGTTCCTCAGAGATTCTTCTAGAGTTTCACTATTTGACATAAGCAAATATTTCTGTTTACTTTGTTTTTAGACACAAAATGTAGCATACTGTGCCATTCTGTGCCTTGTTTTTCTTCACTTGACAATGTGTCTTATACATCAGAACAAAGTCTTTCCTATCCTCTTTATGGCTGTATAGTACTCCATCACATGGGTGAACCCTCATCTCTTAAAGGCCCCTCTTAGTGGACATTTACATTGTTTCATATCTCCTCCCACTGCAAACAACACTGCAACAAATAGCCATAAACATAGACTGCTTGCATTTACTCAAACACATTTGTAGGATAAATTCCCAGAAGCGGAATTGCTGGGTCAGAAGATATGAGTATTTATAACGTTAATAGCTATTGCAAATTGCCCTCCGTGGAGGTTACACATTTATCTTCCCATGGGAAATACAAGAATGCCTGTGTCCTCACAACTTCACCATTGGAGCATGTTGTCAAATTTCTGGACTCTTGCCAATCTGATAGGTGAAAAAATTATTTATCAGTGTAATTGTAATTTACATTTCTCTTATTTTGAGATTGAACATCGTCATGTACATTTAAGAGCTATTTGTATTTCCTTCCCTTGGATGTACTTTGCTACCCATTTATCTCCCTGGTCTTCACAACCCCCCATGAGATACAGAAGGTGAGTATTAATAAGATCCACATTTTAAAGTGATGAAGCTAAGACTCAAGGCATCTAAGATGCTGGCTCAGAGCCATAGGCCGGTATGTGGCAAAGCCAAACTCCGTCTTGCCTTTTGCTCTTGTCTGCCTGAATCACACTGCTGAACCTGAACAGTGTTGAGATGCAGCGCTGGGAAGAGCCAGGGACCAGGCGTCTGGAGACCTGGCCTGGGTCTCCGAGTTATTGGCTGTGCCTTTGAGCCACAACCCCCACCCTCGAAACGGACTTTCTATATCTGCAAAACCAAAGTTTAAACTAACTCACCCAGGTCCCTTCCAGAAAAATGATTAGAGTGTGAAGCACTCCATGAATCTTTTATTGTTATTTCTTTTTGAACAGAGGCAATAAAACAGTTTTCAAGCCTCCCAAGTTGAGAACTTTCAAATCACACACTTTTATGTGAATCTAGTTTCATCAGAGGCGGTGAGGGAGGTGGCAGAGGGAGAAAGGGGGCTTCAGGCAGTTCCAGGGAGGAGGGAGGCTCGTGGCAGTAGTGTGCTGGGCTTGGCCCACACTGAGAGCCCATGGGGAAATTTGCAGGGGGGTTGCAAGCCAACTGCCGGTCTCACTGATATCTTCAAAGTGGCCACAGTGGGAATATTTATACGGAAAGCAGCAACAGCTACAAATGGCTACAAATGAGAGCGTTCCTATCTCCCACCCTCAAAGTGTGTTGTTCAACATTTCCTGCCATTTTTCTGCTGGAGGGTCTGCAAAAACCATAAACAATGGGACCCTGGGAGTAGTGAAGACTTTCTAGGAGTGTGGAGGGTTCGGGAACTGAGATGAGCTCACCAGGGCCAGGAAGATGCCCACACAGGAATCAGTGACCCTAGCCCTCCACAAGACCTCCAGGGGGAAAAGCACAGAGTACGCTGTGGGGTTCAGATCTCTGCACCCCACAAACCAGTGGTGATAGCCACGCACTTGCCTCAAGGGCGTTCTGTGAAGATGGGCGAGTTCGTCTACAGGAAGCCCTCAGGGCCTGGCACCATGAAAGCCTCAGGGAGGTCGGTTGTTGCTTGACTATATACAAGGCAAGCAGGCTGGAGCAGAGCCAGGGAGGGATGCCTCCCTGGGTGTAGCCATGGGAACTTGAGCAGCTCTCTGGGCTCCTCAAGCCCGTTACCATACCTATAAAGAACGGCATTGGACCCACAGTCACTAGGATCCCTCAGCCCTCCCCCACTTTAGTGCCAGTGTCCCTCCATCCCATGAGGGTCAGCTGGTGATGAACACAGCTCCAGGCCTCCTCCCTGCTCTGCCCTACTATGGTCCTCTGGACCTACTATGTCCTTCTTCAGGTACCCTCTTGACAAGGGCGATCCTTCAGGTTCTGACCACCCCTTCCTTCCTTCACTCACCACACCCACAGTGCATTCCACACAGAGTGACCAAACTCCCCGTCCCTCCACCTGAGCATTCTTTCTCCTCCTGCAGTTTGGGTGCTGCACTGTATCCCCTCCCTGAGAAGCCTTCTCTAGGGCCCAGGTGGAGTCTGCCCTAGAGCTAGGTGCCCACTCCATGCTATATCTGCAGACGTAGCACTGCACACACCACACCTGGATCATCTCCTGTCTCCCCGCTAGACTACTTGAGGCAGGAATTTGTCATTTTCTGCTCTACCCCCTTACCTGGCCAGAGAAGACCTTATGGTGGAATGATGGAATAAGGAAAGGAGGAAGGGAAAAATGGATGGAGAAATGGACCTAGCGAGGGAGGGAGGGAAGGGAGGAGGGAGATCAGGCACCTTCTGAAAACCAGCCCTTGCCCACCTATCCTATACCCTCCTCACCCTTCTCACCTTTGCCTCCCCCTGCCCCCCACACACACACGCCCTCCCCTCTCCCCACAGCACCTTCCCAGGCCTTGACTCTCTGCTGCAGAGTGACCCCTGACATTCTACATGGCTGCACTGCTGCCTCCAAATCTTGGTGTGAAAAAAAGAGAGAAATGGCCCAGATTAGGGCTGGGTAATGAGCTATTCAAGGTGAGCAGGCACCAAATTCCTTACTAATCTCAGCTGGCTGACTCCACGGCTCCCTCATCCTGCAGCCCAGGGAACATTCCCAGCTGGTGGTCTGCCAGGAGGTTGGCTCCCCACCTTCCCCTCCACTGGGACCCAAGAGCTCTGTGTCTCCTGGGGCGTTGGGAGGAGGAAGAGGCAGGCAAGGACAGAGGGCAGGTCCCAGGGCACTTGAACCCTCCTAAGAGCAAGTACCTCCTTCTAGTCCTTGCACTTGCCAGAGGCCAAGAGGTCAACAAACAGGTCTGCCCCTCCTCCACAAATTCTCCAGTCTCCTTCCCTGCTTTCTCCTTTCCTGTCGCAGGGACTGCTATCTGACATCCCAGAAATTTTATTTGGGTTTTTGTTTGTTTATTGCCGCCTACCTCCACCACCACCTGCCCACCACCCCCCCCCTCTCTTCACACACACACACACACACACACACACACACACACACACACACACCCTGCAAAATGTAAACTCCCCAAGGGCAAAGATATTTGTCTCTTTTGTTTGCTCTGTGTCCTCGGGCCCTAGAACTCTGTCTGGCACTTCCTGGGTGGGGTGCTTGCTTGGTCGATATTTGTTGAACGCATGGGAAAATGTGCCCTCCCTCAACTCAAATACACAAACATCACACACCTGTATCCAGACCAAACTTCTAGCTTATCTACTATATTTCCTGCTAAAATTGAAGTGTTAGTTGGTGATGAACTTAAGGCATGACCGCTTTATAGCAGTATCTGCATTTTATAAGGGAGGCCTTTAGAAATGATAAAATCTTTCATGAGCAAATGGAGTGAAGCTATAATGAGTGAATTATATAGGGAGGTATTTGGGGGTTCCCCTCTGCCCAACTCAGAGTGCCTCAAGGCAGATGAGTACATAGGGGAGAGTCAGGACCCCAAGTCACACAGCCATCAGCCAGCCGTGCCCCTCTCCAAAGCCCAGTTCGGCAATCCCTGATTCCTGTGGAAGCTGTGTTGCCATCCTGACCTCTCCCCCTCCCCCACCAGCCCCTCCATAGGAGGCCTCATTTTGTCTGTTTCCAGCCTGCCAGAGTCTGGAGTTGGTGTACAGCGCAACAGGTTCTCTAGGGCAGCATTTCCTAGCCAGGGCCAGGTGTGGCCCAGTCCACAGCTCCTGGAGGCTCCCTGGCATTTCAGGTAAGTGTTGGTAGGACAGGAACTTCTGGTGCCCAGAGAGCTGGCACACTGGCCTCTGCGTACACACCCAAGAGCAAAGGCCAGAATGATATGGAGGAAGCAGGAGACCACACAAAGTGCAGGGTCAGTGAGTCTATCAGTGAGCTCTCCTTACATGCAAGGCATGGCATGGCCCACAGACAGCACCATCCCAAGCCCCAGGGCATTATCTCCACTTCCACGGCTTCCCCATCCCCCCTTCCCAATCAGCTGGCCTAAGCTTGGGCTACTTTAAAGGAGCCAACACAGAGCTGAGCCTTGGAGGACCCCTGAAAACAGAAGGCCTTCAGAGCATTCCTCCACTTAGGGAGATCCCCTGTGTGGGTGGTATTTGAGCTTTCCCATTGGGGAACTCCCAGCCGGTAGAACCAATCCTATCACTCCTCTTGGGGACACACTGAATAGGGCCCCATCTTGGGCCAAGGGGAGGAGTTGATGCTGTAACAGGGCTGCCCCGTCCTGCTGCCCCACCTTCTGGGGGCAGGAGGAGGTCCTGAAGGCCCAAGCCAGCAGTGCTCTAAGGGTGCCCACAGACACCAGCAATGACAAGCCTGGGACATTCAGACAATGCAACAAAAGTTCACCCTCTCACCCCACCTGCTCAGCATTTTCAGGGTACACCTTGAACCGCTAGTACAGTCGCTCAGATGGAGACCACATCTGCCCCCCAGGTCTTGCACAGAGGGGTGGGATCAGCAGGGAGGGTTTCTGGGCTGTCCTAGAGTGGCGGTGGGGTGGAAAAGGGCACTGGGGCTCCAGCCAGCACTGTGCTCTTCTCTGGGGGTGCAGCAGCATGTAACAGTCTCTGGGTAGCCCAGGTGCTCGCCACATGCCCCTAAGTGCAGCCCTCCATTCAGATGGTCTCTACTGATCTGCCCAGGATTTTGCCAAGTGGTCCGTTCTCCAGCCTAGTTTTTTCTTGCAGCTCAAATCCTATCCTCCTCAGTCCATCCATCATCTGTCCACCTGCCTGAATCAGGAGGAAGGGGCAGCCTCTTAAAAGAGCCAAGCCCAACCCCCAGCTGCCCTGTCAGCTGCAGGTGCCAAAGCCTCCCTCTGCCCCAGGACCTTTACACGGGTCTGGCCCTTTGTGCTGCCTCTGGCGAGCTCAGAGGGAGCTGACCACGCCAAGGACAAGTGGATCTATGAGCTCTTGATCCCCCATCTCCTCCATGGCACCATCCTGTGTCTTCTTCCCTTTGCTCTCAGCCCAATGGCTTGTGGGAGCTCAGATGATGACCCCTGAGACATGAGCTGATAAGAATTTAGACATTTGTTTGCCATAGGGGATTCTAGAAGATGATTATGACTTATGATGAGACTCGCCTTCCCATGATATTTTTTAAGCGACATAACAACCCCATGAGGTCAATGGGTGTTACTAATCCTATCTTACAGATGACAAGACCAAGGCCCAGGGAAGTAAAGTGACTTGCCCAGGGTAGCACAGTTGTCAGGGGCGAGTTCTGGAGCGAGTTCTCTTTCCGCTCTGCCACACCGCCTCTTGGACATCAAGTCACAAAGGGGTGACCCTCCTGTAGGAACTGTAATGAACAGCATTGGCAGGCAGCTGCCTGGTGCTACCTCACCATATAGGTGCTCTGGAGTGTTGGCAAGGGCGTGGCTGAGTTCAACAGGGCCACTTAGGAGTATGGTAACTTTGGGCAAGCCATCCAGTCTCTCTGCTTTCTCATCCATAAAATACAAATAACACCCACTGTTCTGAATGGAACAGGGGAGATCATGGGATACTCTGGATTCTAGGAAACCCATGCCCAAGAAAGGGGCCATGGTCACCACTCCCCCAGGCGGCACCCACGCCCAAGTGCTTGAGACAATATGATACACTATGACAAAGCAGCCTCCACAGCTGACTGTGACTTCCATGAAGAAAACCTGCTGTCTCCCTCTCATGACTTCTTTGTGAAAGGAACCAAGAGGATCAAGCCTGTGGCTGAGAGGAAATGCAAGGACGGAAGCTCCATGGAGCAGGGAGAGGATCAGACCAGGGAAGATGGGGACCTGGAGACAGGAATTCCTGCTGGCTGAAAGAGGGTGCACCCGGCTGGGACCACGGCAGGGAGAAGAGATGGTGGGGCTGAAGGACAGACAGCTCTAAGACCAGCTTCCAAGAAAGTGATTTCACACTCCCTGGCAGGCATCCGCCAATGAAGGACCTCAGTCCATGAAAGGTGCGTCCCAGGGGTGTAGGGCTGTCCCCAGGTGCTGGCTCTCTGTCTACAGGTCCTAACACCACCTCCACTGAGACCATCATGCCTACGTCTTCTGCTTCTGCACTTCTGTGTCCACTGGGCACCACAAACTCTGAAGACACTGCGCCCTTGGATTAGCTGACAGCGCTTAGCAACCTGCAGCAAAGCAAAGAAACTCACCCTTTTTCTTTTCCGTCTCGGCCTCCACTATAGGAATGCCCAAATGTGCAGCCAGGGCTCTAAGTGATGAAAGAGATGAGTCTCAGAGATAGACACACAGACACAGTTCCACTGTGGTTCAGGTGAATGGTGTCCCCTGGTCTTGTGCAGTGCACAGCCTGTGCCACTGCACATGATGAACATGCAGCCACTCTACCATCTTCAAAGCACCCCATCTCTCTGACAACTTGTGCTTTATTCCTTGGTCAAGCTAGTCATGCTCACCTGAGCCCTCAGTACAAATGGTGATCCCTAGAGTTGGTCATTGCTCAACCCGCACACCTGTGCACAGAGATCCTACAATGCCATCTCCTTCCTTTAGGATAAGATCTCTCCCAGGAAACAGCTCTGTCCCTCATCATATGGGACCCGCCCTACCAGTACTCCTAACATGTCTGAATCCCAGCAGTGGACACCACTATATGTTTAAATTAAGATTTTTTTTTTTTTTAATTGGAGAATTGGGGGAGGGGAACAGCATTGGGGAATCAGGGAAAGGGAACAGACAACTTGCTGTCCTTTTGTTCTTCAGTCTAATTGTGGAGGACATTGCTTCACTGGCCTATGTTTGTATTATCATAGTGCTCTTCCTGGGTGAGGCAGATCGGTGGGCGGCCTCTGGACGGCAGCCGTTGGCAACTCACGCCAGCTGCTGCTCACGCTGGCTGCCGGCCACTCACTGTAGCCTATGGCAGCCCACTGCAGCAGGGGCTACAGCTATGCCGTCCCGGGGACTCACAGCAGCCCAGCTCCAGGTCAAGTTGTTGTTCACCATCTTAGCTGTAGAGGGCGCTGCGTCAATGGCTCTCATGTGATATCCGAACTAGGGCCCTACTGCTCAGAACTGGCATCCCAAGCCAACTCTTAACCAACGTGCCTCTCGGCCAGTCCTAAATTAAGATTTTTGACTCCATATTTTTCATACTGCCTCTCATCAAAGTCATTTCTGCTACCTTGTTATCCTGGCAAGGTCCCCCAAACAAGGGACTCTAGAGTTAATGGGAACTTTGAAGGTCTTCTAATCTACCTCTATCATTTAGCAGACGGCAAAATAAAGCCCTGAGAGATGCAGAGACTTGCCCAGCATCCCACAGACAGTTAGTGACTGAGCAGGCCTTAAAGCTCCTAGTTCAGTGCTCTGTCTGGTACCCCTATTGTCCTTCTTTGTGGACGCATAGAGGTTAAGGGCACAGAGCTGCTGAACAAGCAAAGATGCACAGAGGCCCCTGCACTGCTGCTGGCCTCGCTGCTTTTGCTATCAAAGGAATCAGAAGACCTTTGGGGATGGGGAGGGCAGTCGTATTGTGTCCACTGGGAAGCAGGACCCTGTGCTGGGCCAGCGAGGCAGAGGCAGGACCAGCAGAGCACAGGCGGACTGTGAGGATCTGACAGTCTGAAGGTCCGAATGCTCTGCAGGGAAGTGACCCAGTCTGCCTTAGGTTCCAGCTGGGCTTCGCTGATCCATGAGGCCCAACTGGCCCTGTAGGCCCCAGACACTGGATGCCTGGCTCTGACTGCCACTTCCTACTTCCTGTGGGCTCATCTCCAGCCTTCTAGGCTTTTGCCCATAAAAACCTGCTGAGTGCTCCGTGCCTGTGTTCCATACACATACTCCATGCCCAGCTGGGCCCAGCAGAGCCCAACAAGGCTGGCCATGGCCCTCTGACCCCTCAACCCCTCCCCCACACCACCTCCTACTCCCAAAGCCAGCAGGTTCCCACTTCCTCTCAGCCAACATTCCTGGGGGAAAGCAGGATTTTTCTTCCTGGTTCTCAAGCAGGGTTTGGACAAACCCACCTGCGGGGCCACCTGGCAGCACTGGGACCTGCCTTTCATAACCAATCTGCATCTCACAAGCCACAGCCCCTTGAGGCTTCTCCTCCTTCTGTGACTAGGTTGGGGGTCCCCGTGAGCTCCTCGGATACCTCTCCCCACCCCTCTGGAACCTCCAGTTCCAGTCCAGTCATCAACTCAGTTTGTTTCTTTTGTGTCCACACTTTCCAGTCCAACAAATCTACCCAGCTCGCCTCTCCGCCGTCCACCTCCTCTCCTTCAGCCCTTCTCCTGCCCTCGCCTAATACACTCTCATGGACAGACTCCTTCCTCTCTGCAGGTGGAAGCAGGACCCTGGGGCACGTCTGGACACGCCCCTCTGCTGTGAGGTTCCCTGCTGAGGACAGCTGCCCTGGGATCAGGGTCAAAGATAACGTGGATAAGGGGCTGGGGTTGGAGGGAAGTTACTGGAGGCAAATGGAAAGGGAACAGGACTGCGTGGCATTCCTTCCTCCATGGATCAGGGCGCGACCAGCAGAAAATGAACCGGCACCTTGTAAGCTGCCCTTGATGAACCTGGGCCTCTGGCCCACACCCTGGGGATTTGCTCCGCTACTTGTGTGGTGCCATTGGGGAAGGGAAGAAAGCCTTGTTCAGAGATGATAGAACCCTCCCGTGTGTCCCTCCCCTCCCCACATGAAAGGTCAAAAGCAATCTGCCTGGGACGTCACAAGTTTCAACATTAGTGATTTGTTCCTTTGCATTAAGCACAGCTATAAACAAATTCTAATAAAATATAAATACATTGGAGAGGGATTAAAAATTAACTCAGCCTCAGTTTCCTTAAGTGGAAGATAAAGACTCAGGCAAGAGGGTTGCTAAGGCTTCTATTGGCTCAGACATTCTGCTCTTTGACATGTCAGGGGAGAGGGGTTTCTCAGCCCCTGGGGCACCCCTGGGGCCCTGGCCCATTCAGGAATGGGGCTGAGGTTCAGAGATGGGCACAGCTATCGACAGGGAAAACCTGCCAATTCACAGTTCTATTCAGAGTTTGGCCTGCTAAGAAGTGCACCCTGATATAAGGGCCCTGTCTGTGCCTCCTGCGTCTGCAGGCCTGGCTGCCAGGCTTTAGCATCAGAGGTGCAGCACCAGCCACCCTCCTTTCTCCAGACCCAGGTCAAGGCCATGTTCACCTTCAGCCCCTCCTTTCTGCCACCCCAGGGGCCTCCTGCCTCCATCAATTCCAGGCCTGCTCATTTCACACTAGTTCTCTTCTAAGGGTTGTTAGTTGCTCTACTGAGGCCTGCCAGGGGCATTTGATTTTTAAAAGAGGCCTGCTGGAAGAGGAAAGATGGGTGCCAAATTCTAAGGTTGGATGGAGTCAGTGTGGGAGATGTTTCTGGATGAGGAGTCCTCCCAGGGCTCCACAAATCATTACACCTTGGGGAGCACCTGTGCCCACCCACCCCACCTCAAGTAAAGTGGGCCTCATTTATTCTTTCCATCAAGAAAGACATCTGTGCCTACCTTGTGCCAGGCATTGGGTTAGATGCTGGGGGTACAAGGATGAATTAGGTAAAGAATGATCCCCACCCTTAGGACGCCTGCAGTCTAATGGGAGAAAAGGCAAACCTCCCTCAGAGTGCTCTCCACTCCCTCTCCCTGGCTGCAGGGCAATGGGCTGAGTACTGATCCATCAGTTGACAGGCCATGCTCACTGGCCCACCAGGTGCTCCTGCCCAGCAAGGAGCCTGCCCTGTGCCCTGACATACCAGCTGCCCGGCCATGTATAGCTGCAGCAGCTCAGATGCACAAAAGAAATCTCCCCTGTGGCTACAGTTTTGTGGCCTTGTCCCAAGCCAAAGACCTTCAAGTCTAAGAAGCAACTTTTCTTGCAAGCTCTCATTTCTGGGCATAATAGGGCAGGCCAGCCCACTCAACCAGCTGTGCAGAGGAGCCACCCAGACAGCAGCTGAAACCCCTTTGATGTTGCTCCCTTCACCTCTCCTGGAAGGCTTTTCTGTTTTTCTTTCTTCCTGTAGAAATCCACCTCTCCTTCCCAACCAGGTCCTCCTACTTCCACAAAGCCTAAGTTCACCCCAAAGATAAGTGACCCTGCTTTTCTATGCCTCCAATCCCTTGCTATTGAAATGGGGACAATTTGCATTTCCCACCTCGAGAAGCCCCTGGGAGGTGAAGTGAGATTGTGGATACCACTGCAGGCCTGTGTGTGCCAGGCACCATTCCAGAGGCTGTGCATATTTAATCACTCAGTCTTTGCAACAAGCCTCTGAGAAACACATTAGTATAT
Organism: Aselliscus stoliczkanus; assembly: GCA_033961575.1. Taxonomy (NCBI): domain Eukaryota; kingdom Metazoa; phylum Chordata; class Mammalia; order Chiroptera; family Hipposideridae; genus Aselliscus; species Aselliscus stoliczkanus. Next base: position 17,917,601 of record CM066735.1, read on the forward strand.
CTCCATTTTACAGATGTGGAAACAGATAAACAGAATGGATGCCCAAAGACACACAGCTAAAAAATAGCAGAGCCAGAATTTGAACGCAGGGAGTCAGGCTACAGTCTGTGTGCCTAACATATTGCACTAAACTGCCCCAGAGCAGTCTGTCCATAATGGAATGCTGTACAAACTCAAGAAATTATTATTGTCCCAAATGCTATTACCCCACCTCCCACCCCCCAGGCACGCCTTCACTCCATCCCCCAGCCAGACCTCTGGTCAGACTCCCGAAAGTACAAGGCTGACTCTGTCCTGGGGTGCAGAATTACTTTAATCTAGCTCAGGGACTCTAGCTTCCCCATAAATCCCTCAGAACTCTGTGCTTTCCCCTCCATCATTTCTCCCAAATAGACCAGCCACCTCTGGCCCAGGAATCTAGGAACTGGTGTCAAGAAGAGGGCTCCAGAGATGGGACGGAGGCAAGGAGGTGAGAGGCAGGCCTGATCAGAACCTGGAAATGGATCGGCCATGCTCTGTGCTGGCCAGCATCCCATGGACCTGAGAGCTGAGTATCTGAGCAGGGTGGTGACGTACAGCTGCCTGCCTACAGCCGCCTGCCAGGGAAAGCCTGCCTGATAGCTAATCAGATCAGATATCTTTCCCAGACACCCCCATTCCTCTACCTCCCCCACCCTGCTTTCCAGCCCCGCCCTCCCTGAGGTCTCCAGCTGCCCTAGCTGATTTTATAAATGACCCTGGTAGGAGGTGGGCACCTTGGCTAATTGAATCAGCGCCCATGAGGCAGGAGGCGGGAAGCTGGTTAGCATCACTGCTGAAAGGTGGTGGCAGCAACAGCTTGAGTGCAGCCATCAGGGAGGAGCCTGAGAGCAGAGGCCCAGGCAATCTGGGCCTCGGTATATTCTGAAGCTCCAAAGCGGGGAACTCACCAGTGAGCCCTGGATGCCCCCACCATAAGCCTGGGAGCAGGATTATGGGGTAGACCATAGACACACATACATATGCATAGACAGACAGACACACACACACACACACACACACACACACCACTCATATGCTCTGGTAAAAGAAAATACAAGGGGAAGTGAGAGAGAAGAAAAGAAACAGGAAGAATGATATCATATGTCCGTGTGTGCACATACAGAGGGTGCCAAAAAATGTATACACATTTTAAGAAAAAAAAAAAATATATATATATATAAATTGTAATACTCAATATATACCAATAACAAAAGATGAATACAAGTTATGTGTATACATTTTGGGGGCACCCCCGGTACATAGTTATATGAATCTGTGTACACAGCTTTGTACTGGTCACCAGTCACAATGACATTCTGACATACCCGGATATCACCTGATATCACCTCTGCATAATAATTAGCAAATAAGAGTGATCCAAGATGGTGAAGTAGATAAACATGGTGCCTGCATCCTTCCATGAACACATTAAAATTACAACTAAATTATATAACAATCAACCTGGAGCACCATCTGAAATCTAGCCAAACAGAAGTCCTATAATAAAATTATAAAGAAGAAGCCACGTTGAGACAGGTAGGGAGGGAGGAGATGTGGAATGGGCCCCAAACCTCCCTGTGGCAGTTGAGAATCAGGAGCAATGTGTCGGCTGCATAGGTTCCCCCAGAGGAATGAGGGACCCCAACACCCCAGCAGGCTCCCCGACCCAGAGTACTGGTGCCGGGAGGAGGAAGCCCCACAACGTCTGGCTGTGAAAAGCAGTGGGGATATTAACCATTTTGGTGGGACGGAAGATTGTGGGAAACCCAGACATCCTCTGAAATGGCACAGTCACAGACTCACTCACCCGCAGGCACTCACCTTGGGTCCCAGTAGAGGGACAGTGACTTGGGGGCCTCAGAGACATATGGGGGTCAGACTGAGATGCGTGGTTTCAGGAGGAGGACAGTCGGCATTTTCCCCGTGAGGAGTCCTGCTCTGGTGCAGCCAGCAGGTGGGCACCATCTTCCTATGTTGAGCCTACCCCCACAGGCCAAATCTGAATCTGATTGTCCTGATGAACTCTGCTGCTCCACTCTGCTGACTTATCAGGACCCCGCCCCACCCAACTCTCTCACCAGTTGGAGGCACTTTGTGAGCAGCCTGTATACTCTTTATACTCTTTCTTGGAAAACTATCAGAGTCCCTGGGCCCCAGGCAGGTGGCAACTGCCATCGGTGTGCTCTGAGACTTTTGCTCAGTTTCTTTTTTTTTTTGAGGGCAGTGTCACTGGCCCTCATAAGTGGTACCCGAACCGGGGCTGCTGTCTTCCCAAGCCAGCGCTTAACCGCGGCGCCACTGGGCCGGCCCTTTTGCTGAGTTTCTACAGGCTCCGCACTTGCACCAAAACAGAACCTACATTAACTTGGCGACCACGACTCTTCCCACTCTAGTGACTCCCTGGAGCCTTGCTTCACCCAACTCACGTACTGCATGATCTTTATCAGTGGCTGAAACTTAGGGGAGCTGGCAGGTGGCAGCAGGCCTCCAGGTGTCCTGGCTTTTTGTGGAGTTAAACCAGGCCTGGTAATGGTGGCAGCCATCCTCAGCTGGCAGTGTGACCTCTCTCATGCACCTCCAGGTTCGTCACAGACAGTGAATGGCTGTCGATCACTTTATAGCTCCTACCATGTAGCCTTTGGCCAGTCACAGGCAGTGGCTGACCTGGGCCTGTATCCTCACAGGAGGCCCCAGAACTAATATAATTGGAGGTTGGCTTCAGACCATAGCAGAGCACTGTATAATTAGCCCCACAAGTGGCATTCACAAAGGGTGGTCTCAACAAGCACCAGAGCCTGCTGGGATGAATCCCACTCAATGGGGTAAGCCTCCTGCACAGCAACCCATAAGCTGTGGGCATGGCCAAACCCCACAGCCAGTCAACCTGAGAGTCACTCCCACCCAATGACATACTAATAGCAATCAAGGTTCAACTATAACAGGAGGGCACACACAACCTACACAAGGGACATTCCTGGAGTATCTAGCTCAGGTGACCAGGGAGACTGTGCCACTAGGCCCCAAAGGACCCTTATTGCATAGGCCACCCGGCCAAGACTGAGAGACATAGCAGATCTACCTAATACATAAAAACAAACAGAGAGGCAGTCAAAATGAGGGGGAAAAGAAATGTGTCCCTAACAAAAGAACAGGAGAAAAATCCAGAAACAGAACTAAATGAAATGGAGGCAAGCAGCCTACCAGAGACAGAATTCAAAACAATGGTTATAAAGATGCTCAAGGAACTTAGTGAAAACTTCAACAAAGAAATAGCAAGCATAAAAGAAGACATAGAAACCTAAAAAAGAACCAGTCAGAAGTGAAGAATACAATAACTGAAATGAAGAATGCACTAGAAGAATCACCAGCAGACTAGATGAAGCAGAGGTTTGAATCAGCAATTTGGAAGACAAGGTAACAGAAAACACCCAAATGGAAGAGAAAAAAAAATCCCCCCCAAAAATGAGGACAGACCTATGGGACAATATCAAGTATAACAGCATTCCCATCTTAGCGGTACCAGAAGGAGAAGAGAGAGAGCATAGGATTGAGAACAATAATGACTGACCTAACCTGGCAAAGGAAATAGTCCAGGAAGTGCAGAAAGTCCCAAACAAGATGGACCCAACCAGGCCCACTCCAAGACACATTATAACTAGAATGGCAAATGATAAAGACAATGAGAGAATCTTAAAAGCAGCAAGAAAAAGGCAACTAGTACCTTATAAGGGAGCCCCCGTAAGATTACTCTGCCCAGCAAAGCTATTATTGAAAATTAAAGGACAGATAAAGAGCTTTCCAGACAAGAAAAAGCTAAAGGAGTTCATTACCACCAAACCAGTATTATAAGAAATTTAGAGGGACTTCTTTAAGACGCAAAAAAAAAAAAAAAAAAAAAAAAAATATATATATATATATATATATATATATATATATATAAATGGCAATAATTACATATCTATCAACAATTACTTTCAATGTAAATGGATTAAATGCTGCAATCAAAAGACATAGGAAAGCTGAATTGATGAATCAAAACCCTTACATATGCTGCCTACAAGAGACAGACTTCAGATTGAAAGACACACACAGATGGAAAGTGAAGGGATGGAAGAAGATATTTCATGAAAATGGAAATGAAAAGAATTTTTAAAGTCGGGGTAGCAATACCTGTATCAGACAACATAAACTTTAAAACAAAGACTTTAAAATGAAGGACCCAGTAATCCCATGTTAGGGTATTTATCAGAAGAAACCGAAAACGCTACTTCAAGGAGATGTGAGCATCCATATGTTCATTGCAGCATTGTTTACAATGACCAAGATGTAGAGACAGCCTGGATGGCCTAGGATGTCTGAATGGATAGAGAGGAGGTGGTATATATACAATGGAATATTGCTCAGCCATGGAGGGGAATGAGTTCTTGCCATCTGTGGCGGCATGGATGGACCTGGAAAGTATGTGCTGAGTGGAGTATGTCAGACAGAGAAAGTCAGATACAATGTGATTTCGCTTATATGTGGAATCCAAAGAACAAAATAAACAAACAAAACAGAAACAAACTCATAGATACAGAGAACATTTTGATTGTTTCCAGATAGGAAGGGGATTGGGGGTCTGGGTGAAAAAAAAAGGGAAGGGATTAAGAAGTACAAATTGGTTGTTACAAAGTAGTTATGGGGATGTTGGGTATAGCATAATCGATATAGTCAATAATATTGTAATAACTGTATATTGTGTCAGATGGGTACTAGATTTGTTGGGGTGATAGATGGGAGGGGGTTGGGGCACAGGGTGAGAAGGTGAAGGGATTAAAAAGTACAAATTGGCAGTTACAAAATAGTCATGGGGATGTAAAGCAAAGCATAGGGAATATAGTCAATGATATGGTAATAACTATGTACAGTGCCAGGTGGGTACTAGTCAGGGGGATCACTGCTTAAATCATAGAAATGTCTAACCACTAAGCTGTATACCTGAAATTCATATAAAATAATCTTGACTGTCAACTGTAATTGATTAGTTTAAAAGGGAGGAGGGAAAGGGGGAAGGGAAATAAGAGGTCTAAGTTTCCAGGTATAAAACAAATAAGTCATGGAATGCAATGTATAGCATAGGAAATATAGTCAATAATATTGTGATGATGTGGTACAGTGTCAGATGGTTGCTGGACTTATCATAGTGATCACTGCTTTAGGTATGTAAATGTTGAATAACCCTGGTGTACCTCTGAACCTAATATAATATTGTATGCTAGTTATATTTTTAATAAAAATCTTTTCTAAAAGAAAGTAAATGAAGAAAACAAAAAATAATAATAATTAGCAAAATAAAAGCAGTTTCTAAGTGTTGTGGTCACAGCAAAACTTCTTGTGGTATCAACAGCTGTTGGGTAGCAGACCCTGGAGCCAAGGTGGAACTGTCCCTTGGTCTTCCATTGCCCCATCCCCCTTGAGACCAGCCTGTCTCTTTACCTATGAATTTGCCCCTTGACAGCCAGGGTGGCAAAGAAACCCTTCAAGGAGGGCTTTACCTCCATGTTTCCGTTTGAGGAGATGGACCCCTAAGGCTCAGGCCTTTATTAATCCATCCAGCAAACACTCTGCCTGTTGGCTCCCTGTGGGTGGGGACAGCCCCGCCCCCCAGCTCTGGGTGGGGCTTGTAGGTGGCATGAACTAAGGAATGATTCATGTGTCATGAGCGATGGTGCGGTTAAGGGTGGCTGTGTTGGCACAGTTCCCTGCAGGAAGACCCACCCACCACCCACCAGGTCACGTCTCCTGAGAGGGACCCTGACAGCATGGTCAGAGTCATCAGCAACTGTCTCAAGGACTTTCATTACCCCTCCCAAGTTCCCCAAATGCTCCACTTCCCCTACCCCAACAGCCTTCACCCACCTTTCCCTAAGGCTCCAATCTTTCACTTCCCCTTTAGAGCAAAGAACAAAGAACTCAGAAGTCCCAGGATCTTGATGTGGAGGAGAGAGGGGAGAAGAGGGAGCAATTTCAGCCTAGAGTCCCACACGTCTGGGAGGCAGGGTCCACAAGTCTCCAAGTAGGATTCTGAGGGACTGAAGGGACAAGCTCTGAAATGCCAATTCCTCAAATTATCCTCCATTCTCTTGGGCGGTAAATATTTAAGTTCGCTCCTTCAGGGCCAAGCCCTGCTGCCTGGCAGCCTGTAAGCCCCTAGCGGCCTTTTCCACAGGCTAACACTGCCCCCTGCTGGGGCTTCCACCTCAAGTGCACCTGACAGAAATTAGAAATAGGGCATCCTTGTGCAAGAGACCCCCCAAGTCCCACCCCTGGCCTGGAGAGGTAAACAACTGAAACCTTTACAGGCATTAGGCCTTCCTGCCTCCAATGTATTCTGGGGTTAGGATTGGATAGTGGCAGCGGGGACAGCTCTTTGGCACACACAAAAAAGGCATGGCTCCTGCAAGGCCACCTCCCGTTTTCAGCCAGCTCACCCATTGCCTCAAATTATTTTAAGAAGATACAGCTGGGAGATACAACTTAGATCACAACACACCTGGGAGTCTGCTGGCACTCCATAGGTCTCTATCTCATTTCCCTCCCTCTTGAGAGCCACTTTCCAGCTGCTTTTAGGACTCCTCTGGCTACATAGAGTAAAGCCATCAAAAACTAATCTCTCCTTCTTTCCCAAACTGGAATCTCTCTAGAAACCCTATTTCTCTGTGTTCCACATCCACTATGACTCCAAGATCTGCAGGCCCTGTCTCGACAGTGTCTTTCGAATCCAGTCGTTTCTGAATTCCCCTTACAATTTAGCTCCAGCCCACCTTACACCCCATCCATTTCCACAGGGCTGTTGGGCTTATTGCCCTAATGTGTACCTCTTACAGGGCTCTGCTCAGAAGCCTTGTCATTCCTCCTTCCCCACTAATTAGGTACAAATTCTTCTACCTAGATTCACACTGGCTTTTCTACCCAGGATGCTCTCTTCCCACACAGCCCCCCTTAATCATCATCAAACCCCTTCCCACTCTTGGAGGTCCACCTTAAATGCCACTTTCGATGGGGAGCCTTTCTTGATCCTCCATTGAATGGGTATCTCCTGGCTCCAGGCCCCTGGGTCACCTCTTGCGGCATTTATGTCCCCCTCTCGTGATAGACATCTGTGCCCTTGTCTCAGCCCCCTCTGGGCTGTAAGCATCTTGAAGCCAAGGCAGTCTAGAGCTTCCATAATTCTGGCTAACTGGCTTACTGCAGAAATGTACTGACCTACCTTTCCAGGAAAGCAGGTTTGGATAAGGAGAGAGCACAGGCCCTGACCTCTGGGGAAATGAGACACAATGGAGGGCCTGTGGAGAATTAGAGGGCAGAAAGGGTTCTCAGAGCCCACATGGTGGAACACCCTCATTTTACAAAGAGAGCAAGTCTCAAGGAAGGCAAGGGATTGGACGGGCTCCGTCTTATTTCTAGCACATAAGAGCCTCAAAGCTGCCAAGTCTTTCCTGTCCTCCAGCCCAGCTTGTCACACATACACCCTGCTTTCCTGCTGTTTTTCGGATATTGACCCCATGCCAGCAAAGGATTAGAGATACTTGAACATCTTTTCCGGGGTGCTCTGATTTTCATAGACCCTTGACTGTGACAGACACTTGAGACCCAGCCTAGGCTCAGAGAGGACCTTGCTTCTGGGAAAGGAGGTGTCAATGGTGGCCAATTGGAGGGTTCATCCCCCCACAGGGCTGTGGCTGTCCCATCCCTGCCGCACAGCACTCATGCCACACAGAAATATTTCAGAAATGTTTAATGCCACAGAGAAGTCCAAAACCTGCAGAAAGCTGTAGCCACATTTCTGTGTTTGGAGCCAGGGCTGTCCCCTCAGGGGGATATCAGTAGGCAGGAGGCCTACACAAGCCCAGGAAGCGGGGGTGATTTGCTGACATCCTTTTGTCCTCTGCCCTAAATGTCTGAGGTTCCCTTATCGTGGGGAAAGAAAGAAGAGGAAGTGGGAAAGGAGTAGGAGAAGGGTGGGCCTCTTCGGGGCACTCTTCCTGCTTTCGGATGATGATTCATGAAACAGGTCCCTTGAGGGACAAGTCCTCCAACCAGACTAAGGCAGACCAAGCCTAAGGTTCTAGAAGGAGCAGAGCAAAGTTCCTGGAATGCAGTGAGCAGGAGGAATCACCAGCAGAAACTAGAAGGGAGGCCTGCCTTCTCCTTCCCGCTCCTTCTCACCAGCCTCCAACCCCTTCCAGGGGTGCACAGGTCCACCTCAGCACTGGCATTCGATGGGGGTCCACATCACCTCTGCCCCCCATCACTTTGGGCCTTTCTTAAGTACAACATTGTCATACTCGGTTCCCTGTGGCCAGCCAGAAGCAGAGAAGTCCTGTCCTATTGAGTACATGTGCTGGAGGCCGCTGGGGTCCCTATCATCTGTGGCCTGCCTTCTCCAAGCATCACTCTGGGGTTCCTGGGGGCTGTCATACAGGGACAGGATGGCCACTCCCTCAGGCTCATCATATATGTGGTCGGGCCTTGAGGGTGGGCGCTCCTCAATGCTGTCATACAAAGGGTCGCCTGAGGGTTGGGGAGGGACTGTCAGGATGCCCTTCAAGTTCTTCCTCAGGTTATGGGCCACTGCATCAAAGGGCACCGCGTATTCCCCCTCTGGGCCCCTCGGCCGGGGGGTGGGCACTGGGGCAGTGGGCGAAGGTGGTGGCAGTGAGTCATGGGGCCGGGAGTAGGGGCTCTCTGGCCGGGGCAGCACTGTGGTGACTGTCACTGGCTGGGTTTGGAGCCCAGGAGGGGCCAAGTTCTTCTGGGCAGAGATGGCCTCTTCCAGGGCCAAAAAGATTTCGTTGCCTTGCCGGGTTTCAAACTCAAAGCTGCCCTCTCCAGAAATGCAGCGCCGGCCAGCCTCAAAGGAAAAGGCTACCTGTGTTGAGGGGGAAAGGGAGATGATTGGCCAGGCCACAGAGTGGGGTTGCTTCTAGATACAGGTCCCAAATACAAACCCATCACCTAACTTTTGTCCACTAGGACCTGTCCGAGCATTCTCCCCAAGGTGTTTCTCCCTCCTTCCCTCCATGGTTTTCCTTATAAGCAAAGCCCTCTCTCACCTTTCTCTTCTCTCCATTCATTCTCCTTCCCACCCATCCAAGTGTGGAGCCGGGCACATCATTTCATCCTCAGTAACATCTGCCACCACTTACCCTCTGACTTCTCCACCTCTTCCCGATCTCCTTCTCCCACTACTTTCTCTCTCACCCTTCTCACACCCGTGCCTCTTCTTTGCTTTCACTCCTCCTACCCTGGTTCTTTCCCCATCTCCTCCTTCCGGCCTTTATCTCCTCTTTTCTTCCTTCCTCCTCCCAATCCCTCTTCCTTTCAGGGCCCCTTGCCCTCTCCCTGACAGTTCCCCCACTCCCTGATAGTTCATCCTTTCTCTCCATCCACCCACTGTAACCCCTGTTCACCTTGTCTCGCCCAAAGCGTCGCAGGAATCTGTAGGGCCAGTAGTACAGCTGGGTACATGGCTCAGGGCCGCCCCACAGCTCCAGGGCACTCTTTCCTGTCCGGAGGGTATAGGGTCCCCAGAGACGACACCTCTCACTGGCTTCTGTGGGTCTCACAGTCACAGCAAACTCCTTGCAGGGGGCCACTGGGGAGGTGAGGGGAAAGAAGAAGGCAGTTAATGGGAAACAGTTGGCCTGCCTCTGTTCTGCCCTGCTGTATGGACCAGAGGTCTGCAGAAAAAGGATCATCCACGTACCCATGATCCCATAACCAGCATCTTGAAGGCTGAGCTGCTCTGTGCTGGGCCACACTCTCCCAAATGCCATGTACCCCCCCTCTTACCCTAGTAGGCATCATGCCCTAGCCACACGCACCCCGACCTTGTGCCCACATCCTTCCTGCACTGTTGCCAGAGACACAGCCTTGTCTTGTCCCTCTCATCTCTCGCGCCGACCCAGCTGCCTCCCCAGTCCTTACTGTCTTCGGTGCAGGTGTAGCCAGCCCTGCCCTCCCAGCTCTCAGCCTCCCCGCCCACTGCTGATGCCATCCGGTGCCCTCTGCGGGGTGGAGCTTGGCTGTCCCCCATATCCTCCTCCCCGCCGACACACACACCCACCCAGACAGCTAGACGGATCTCAAGAGGGTGACTACTTTGTCAGCAAAAGCTCCCTTGCCATGGGACACCTTCAATCCACACAAAGAACGTCATTCCTTTTTCAGAAGTTGCTCAGTTCCCAACAACAGAGGGTTCAAGAGCAGTATTTCCCTGGTCCCCTCAGCCCTGTTCTCTCCCACCAGCAGGGCCTGGGCAAGAAGGAGTGAGCCAAAAGTCAAGGGCTGACAATCCAGGCAGGCCAGGCTCCTCCACCTTGGGCCATACCCGGAAGTGATGCAAAGAGGCTGATAAGGGGACTGGCCGGGGATGGGGGCAACCACAAGGCAGGAAGACTCAGCAGCCAGTGGCCACACCTCCTCCCCACCACATCCCAAGAACAGACAGAGAGCAGGCAGGCCTCCTCACCTGTGGTTGTGCTGCTGTAGAGTTCGTTCTCCTCCATGCAGGGCTGACTGCCCTTCCCCTCTGACCCCGACGGCTCCTTCCTCCTGTCCTAGGGAGGAGGCCAGGGTCTCACCACTGTCACCAAGCCCAAACCCTCCTCTGGCCCAGGCCTTGTTTCAGGGCACACTCAGCCTGCTGCCCCTGTTTGCATCTGGATTGGTTCCCCCACCCCACCCCCAGAAGGAACTGCCCCCAGCATCCTGACCTTGGCTCTTAGAACACCTGCCCATAGCAAGTATCAAGTGCTCCCACTCCCACTCACACCCTTGTCCTTTCTGAACCCCTGGACCACTCACAGGGAAGGCTAGGAGGCAGATGGCCTGCATCCAGTCACCACACTCGGCAGTGGGGGCCGCCAGCAGATACTGGCGCTCCTTGGTCTCCAAGAAGAAGGCACTGGTATCCCGGGGGCTGCTGGCCTCCCCGCCAGCCTCAGCCACCCGCAGACAGTCAATGAGGCGGATCACCCTCCGGGCAGTCTCTCCCCGGCGCAGCTTCTCCGGGCCCTCCTGCAGCTCTAGCCGAGCCAAGGCATAGCCCGACGGTCCATACAGCACAGCTCCGAACCGGCGCCATTTCTGAGCCCAGATGCATGGTGAGCCGGGGATGCCAAAAGGGAGCCACCCAGAGATGGAGAGAAATGGTGACCAAAGGGGAGTAGAAAAACCATGGGTGAGGGAGACTGGGGCAGCAATACAGGGATGGGGAGAGAAGTCAAGATCCCAGGAAACTCAAGGAAGCAGAGAAAATAACTGGGGCCTGAGGAATTAAAAAGCAATGGGGATCCATCACAAGCAACCAAGAAAGAGATGACAGCAGAGAGGATACCAAATACAGAAAAGGTGGACTGCAAGGAGGCCCAGCCCACGAGATTGAAGCCCAGAGGTAGGGAGAGAAGGGTAGCGTGACGGCCCTGACTGGAGACCATCGTCTCACTCTGTACAAGCCCCTATTTCCAGGAACTTCAGTCTACCCTCCTGAATCTTCCCACCTCATCCCTTGACAAGATGGAGAGAGAGAGAGAGAGAGAGAGAGAGAGAGAGAGAGAGAGAGAGAGAGAGAGAGATCCTGGTGTGGGTCAGCTTAGGGAAAGAGGACTTTCTCATTCAAGGAGTCTAAGGAAGGGGGTTATTGGACACACTGGGCCCTGCCTGGCTTCCAAAGACCCCAGCTCAGGCTTAACACCAGCCAAACATACCCCACTGGGCAGGAAAAGGGGAGAAACCTCTACTGCAATCCTGAATGATCTCTTCCACTGTTCCTTCCATTCCCTTCCAAGGTGACCTCACGAGAAGAAGTCACCACAGAGCAAGAGAGGCAAGAGAGGGAGTTAGAGCCCTCCTGTACCCCCTCCCCCCACAGAGGGCAGCGTCAGCAAAGAGCATAGTTTTGCGCCTGGCTGGGGTAGCAGGCAGCTGCTAAAGAAAGAGCCCTCCCGAGCTGGAGATCTAACGTGGCGAGCGGCACAGCCCCCACCATCCCATACCCTCTCCTCACCAGGAATGGCCAGCAGCACCCAGCCCCTCTGCCAGGCCCCAGCCAGCCCTGCTCCTCCTACCTTTCCAAAAGTCTGCTGCTGCTGAAGGTACAGGAAACCCCGCTTCACCGCCACTTCTTCCATCCTCCCACCATCGCGGTGCCCTGTGCTGCAGCGCGCTCCTTCCACTCCGGCCCTCTTTCTCTCCTCTCTGCCCTGTGTGTGTTCCCCCTTCTCTCAAGTTCATTTCCTCTCTGCCTCGAGTTTTTCTGCACTATTCTAGTTTGCTTGATGACGACAAGCTGATAGGCCCTGTGGTTTCTTGTTCTATGTGTGTACGTCTGCTTTTTTTCTTTTCTTTTTGATGAGTGAGTTTCATGTTCAAGCTTCCTGCATTTTCAGTCAGTCAGAGATCATTTCCCAAAAGCCCAATTCCAGCTCTTCAGTGAGCAACAATTCAGGTACAGAAGCTGGGGTGGGGGTCGGGGGGGAGTCAGCAGTGACCAATGGCTGACCCACGGGAACAAAGAGACCCAGAAACCAAATTTGATGGTAAAGCCAACAGCCAAAGGCCGTCATGCTTAAGCTGGGTGCTTAGCATGATAGAGCTGGAAGAGAACTTAGAAATCAACCAGCTCAACTCCCTAATTTTAAAAATGAGGAGGCTGAGGCTCAGAAGGTCTAAGGGTCATGTTCAAGGCCACCAAACCAGAACCCAGGCCTTTCAGCTCAGTAAGAGTGGAGCCATACACACCACCAGCCCACGGGACACACTAGAGTTCACCACTTTCGTACACACAGCTCTGTTTCTCTCTATGGGAAGCACTCCCTGCCCCTCTCTCTCTTTCTCTCTCTCTCTCTCTCTCTCTCTACACACACACACACACACACACACACACACACACACCAGCACACACACCACCTCCTTAAGATCCCAGACCCATGAACATCCCCCTGCAGTGCAACATGCTGTGTTCCCAGGGCATCTTTAAACCGGTGCAGTTTACCATCTTCCCAGGCTTTGGGAGCATTATAAAGACAGGTGAGTTTCATCTACAGATTATCTTTATAAGTTAAAATAACAATCAATTTTTTAATTGCTTCATAGTTACCAAAAGTGCTTCATAGTTCCCAAAGCTCCCAGGCGCGTACTGTCACCAGCCATACTACCTATCCCTGGAAGAAGGAAGGGCAGGTATAAGTGCACCTGTTTGTCACTCTCCTGAGGTCACAGGCCTGCTGGAGGCAGAGGAGGAAGTACTGAGACTCCTGATCTTTAATTCAAAGGTCCTTTCATTACTGGCCCCCAAATGGTGGCATTCCAGGCTGCATGCAAGAGGATACATTGTTTGGGGAAACCGAAGCTCCCTGGAGAATATTTAACTTAGAGCCAGATGGTTTACAGAAGCAATTTGATGGGGGGGGGGCATGGTGCAGAAATGTTGGGGCAACTGGAGAATTAAACCAACACTCTTGGGGTAACCCTATAATGGGGGCTTATGTAACGGAGCCATTTCCTCTACCACCTCGGGTTCAATTGCCTTGGGAAGAACAGCAGAGCAGTGCACATAAAGCTCCCAGCACTCAGCCCTGCTGCCTGGACTTGAACAGGTTGATTCAGAGACCAAAGGAGAATCAAGGATACCGGTGTGAGGAAAGTTCCTTGGGGAGTGATTAGGAGTATGAAAATGGGACATGGCCTATTCCATCTCTCCAGTTCCTAAGGAGGGACCGCATTGCCTGGGAGCTGTGTGGTCTTTGGCCCACAATAGCATCTCCTTATAAAGTGAGAAAGGTTTTTAGGGTCATCCTGGGGGCTGACAGGGCAGTGCCTTTCAAACTTGAATGTGCAGGTCTTGTTAAAAGAGCAGATTCTGGGGCCGGGCGAGTGGCACTTTGGTTAAGAGCTGGCTTGGGACGCCAGCTCTGAGCAGCAGGGCCCTGGTTCAGATCCCACATATGAGGGCCAGTGACACTGCCCTCTACAGCTAAGATGGTGAACAACAGCTCCACCTGGAGCTGGGCTGCTGTGAGTCACAGGGAGGGGATAGCTGCAGCTCCTGCTGCAGTGGGCTGCCATAGGCTACAGTGAGTGGCCAGCAGCCGGTGTGAGCTGCCAAGAGCTGCCATGATCAGCCGTCCAGAGGCCGGCAACCGATCTGCCTCACCCGAGAAGAGCGCAATGATGATACCAACATGGGCCAGCGAAGCAATGTCCTCCACAACTAGACTGAAGAACAAAAAGGACAGCAACTTGTCTGTTCCCCTTCCCCGGTTCCCCAATGCTGTTCCCCTCCCCAAATTCCCCAATAAAATCTTAAAAAAAAAAAAAGTGCAGATTCTGATACAGTAGGTCTGGAATGAGACCTGAGATGCTGATGCTGATGCTGCTGGTGGGTGGGCCAGACCTCACGTAGAGCAGCAATTCAATAGAGGATGTTGCTTCTCCCATCACTCTGATCTTCCCCTAAGACAAACAGGACACTTTCCACTCAGAACCACAGGGGGGCACCCGAGCTTACCGGATGACTGGACAGCTGTTTAAACCTGGAGGCCTAAGTTCCAGGTATTCCAGACACCCTCATGCCCTCCCTTGCCTGTGGTAGCTGGAGACATTCTCCTGTGGCTGTCTTCTGCAAAAGATAGAGCAGCAGCAGTGTCCTAAGAGCAACACCCCCTCAGGGCCCCTCCCATTTTCCCTGGCAGGACTTGTGGGGATCCTGCAATGGAAGTACTAACCCCACTATCTTCTGTCTGGCCACAGGCAAACCCTATGATCATGGGCTCAGAAGACATAGCTCCAAGACACAGCAGGGGGCAGAGAATTAGAGGCCCTTGGGTCACCCAGGCACCATTGATGGGAAGAGAAAGCATCATAAAGAAAAGAATCCTGTGGCTTATATGGAGGCACAGGTAGGGTGTGGGGTGCCCCTTGGCTTCTTTGCTTTTTTATTGGAGAGGAAGAGACACCCCACACCTCACTTGTACCTCCATATAAGCCACCAAGATCCTTTCCTTTATAATGGTTTCTCTCAGCAGGAGTTAGGAATCGTAGGGATGAAAGACCTCAGCTCAGAGAACTTGGCAACTTTTTGTCAGTGTTCTCACCAGTGATCAGCAACTGAATCCTTAACACAAAAGGGCTGTGAGCTTGTCTTTGGGGGCAACAAGGGAAGGAGCAGGAGAGACTGTGTCTGATTCCTTGGGCCAGCTTGGACATTAGGTAACCCTCAAATGATGGGTAGGCGGGGTAGCTATCCAAAGGATAGCTCTGGAAAACAGGAAAGAAGGTATGGAATGGGCAGGGAACTGGTGTGGGCCTGAGAAGAATGGAGGACTGAGCAAAGAAATGTGAGCAGGGGTCATGAAATATCCCATCCCTGCCCTCTACCCCCCAGTGGTTCCTGACTTGTGGGGGGTAAGGAGGATAATGCCAGTCTCTTCAGTTTCATTCCTAGTCCTTACTCTTTCTCTATTTTTTTTTTTAAGACTTTATTGGGGAATTGAGGGAGGGGAACAGCGTTGGGGAATCGGGGTAGGGAAACAGACAAGTTGCTGTCTTTTTTTTGTTGTTGTTCTTCAGTCTAGTTGCAGAGGACGTTGCTTCACTGGCCCATGTTGGTATCATCATTGCACTCTTCCCGGATAAGGCAGATTGGTCACTGGCCTCTGGATGTCGCTCACCGTGGCTATTGGCAGCTCACACTGGCTGCTGGCCACTCACTGTAGCCTATGACAGCCCACTGCAGCAGGGGCTGCAGCCTACACTGTCACCGGGGCTCGTATAGCCCAGCTCTAGGTGGAGCTGTTGTTAGCTGTAGAAGGCAGTGTCACTGGCCCTCGTATGTGGGATCCGAACCAGGGCAGCTGGCATCCCAAAACCAGCTCTTAACCAATGCGCCACTTGGCCGGCATATATATATATATATATATATATATATATATATATATATATATATATATATATATATATATATTTTTTTTTTTTTTTAAAGATATTGGGGAATTGGGGCAGGGGAACAGTGTGGGGAATTGGGAAAGGGGAACAGCCAAGTTGTTGTCCTTCAATCTTAGTTGTGGAGGGCGCAGCTAGCTCAGCTCCAAGTCCAGTTGCCATCTGGCTGCCCCTTGGCAGCTCATCAACAGTTCACGGCCACTCAGCTCAAGGTGCCATGCCGGAGTCGAACTGGCAACCTTGTTGTTAGGAGCACGTGCTCTCACCAGCTGAGCCACCCTGCCACTTATTGGCAGCTCAGCAGCAGCTCAGCTTGGGCGCAGCTCACTGACCCATGTGGGAATCAAACTGGCAACCCTGTTGCTCAGAGTTTACGCTCTTAACCAACTGAGCCACTGAGCAGGCCTCTCTTTCTCTATTAAGTATGTCATTTCTCTCAGTACTAAGTAAACAGAGAACCCAGTTCTGGAAACTCTGAAGAGGAAGGAGTTACAATATAATGTTACTTATTATGGATATAATACTTTAAATGCTTATGTTTTCCTATGAGCCCTACTTGCCTCTAGAATGAGACTGAGCTATAAAGAAGTTAATTAAAGCAAAATTATTGAGCATGTACTCTGTACAGAGGTACTAGGGACACAGCACAAACAGGACTAACAGAATCTTTGTTTTCATCGCGGTTACTTTCTAGTTGGAGATCCTGACAATGAAAAGTGTAAATATGTAAGTACATAGTTTTGGACAGACAGTGATTAACACTATAAGTTCGACAGTAATGGGATCAGAGAGACAACTTCCAACACAGCGGTGAGAAAAGCCTCTTGGAGATAACTAAGAAGTCAATGACAAGAGGGAATCAGCCACCTAAAGGTCTGAGAGAAAAATATTCCAGGCAGAAATTACATCAAGTGCAAAGGCCCTGAGGCAGGAACAACTGGATGTGAGGAACAGCAAGAAGGCCAGAACAACCACAGCATGTGAGCAAAAGGGGGCACAATAGAGATAAGGTCAGATCACAGGCCTTCTAAGCTACAACAAAGATTTGTAATGATTCTAATGCACTGGGCGGCCACTGAAGGATTTTAAAGGAGGGGCATAAATGATCTGATTTATGATTTTAAAAGAATGTTCTGCAGATGTATATAAAATGGTTTCTCAAAGGGCAAGACAGGAAACAGAGAAACTAGCTAGGAATCTATTACTGGAGCCTAATAGAAATGTGATGGTTGCCTGGACCAGGGTGCTAGCAGTGGAGATGAAGAGAAGTAGCCAGATTTAAGTATGTACTAGATACGTATTCAACAGGACTTTCATGTAGATTAGAGGTAGGGGGCTATTAAGATCACACTTGGTTTTTAGTTCTAGTAACTGGGTGAATGGTGGTGCCACTGACTAAGAAGGGGAAGATAGAGGGAGAAACAAGTGTAGTGGGAGGGTAAGAGGGGATAGATTTGGGACTGGCCCACTTCTACAGGTAAGGAATTGGAAAACTGCCACTGCAATTGTGACTCCAAGAATGTACCACTATAGCTGGGATGGCAAGGTCAGGAAGCACCTGACCCACCACCGCTGCTCTCTATACTCAGGGAGCTTCCAACACTGGAATGTTGTTGGAAAACAATAACAAAACAACCCCCTCCCCTACTACATTTCAGAGGCTTGGCTTGCCAGCAGCGGCAAATGCTCTGCCTCCAAAATCTTCTCTGAGTCAATCTAATTGGCAGAGTCTAACTTGCATACGGAACCCTGGCTGCAAGGAAGTCTGGGTAATGTAGTTTTAGGTGCTTTGCCTAGGCGAATCGGGAAGACACACCGGGAGGAAGATTCAGATGAACACTGAGCGCCAGTCTAGTATCCACGACAGAAAGTGTGTTATCCATGGAACAACATCATCGTTGCGTGGAAATCATCATCGTTTCCATCGCACGTGGTTGCCCCCAGTCAATACAAACCTAAAATAACCAATACTCTAAGAATGCAGCTAAAATCTAATTTGGGGGCCTTGCCTGGAAGTCAGCGTGGACCTCAGTGTAAAATAGGAACCAGCATTATCTAACAGATCATTTCTAGTGGGAAGAAGGACTGGCATTGGCCTCGGCCGGCAGGGAATGACCTGATCAGACCCAGAAAGGTGGCTTTCCCGCTCAGCCTGAGCCCTGGGGTCCTAAAAACTCCTGTCTCTCCCCCAGCCCCACTTCGCAGCACCTGACCGCTCTCAGGAGGCAGCCTAGACTGCTGGTGAAAATAACAATCTACTTGGGAAGATGGGAACTGTGTTTTCTGCATGGTTCCATCATCACCACTCTTTGATGGCTATTACATGAACGTATCTGGAGAAATGGATAGACATGAAAACAAGGCGATTACTATTTGGGTGGCTGCTAACACCCAGGATCAGAGAGCAACGGCCCTTGTCCACCGGAGCAGAAAGCTAGGAAGACTCACACATAAAGTCGGCAGTGAGACTGGAAAGTCATGACTAACGCAGGCATCCTAAGTGGGGTCCTGGGCGGTGGGCGCAGCGGTAGAGCCCGTGGGGGTGCGGGGTCCCAGCCAAGGCCGGGCGCGGGGGGCGCGAGGGGCAGTAGGGGAGGACGCTTGGGAGCAGAGGAGCCCGCCAGGTGCGGGGTTCCGGCTCTCCAGGATTGCTCAGCACGCCGACAACGTCAGGGAGCCCCAGCTGCGGCTCCAGCGCCCGCCGGACCGCGCACGCGGCCCCTTTAAACCCATGTAAACAAAGCTTTGTTCCCGGCCCCCTCCCTCCAGGCCCGCCGCCCCCTCCACCCGCGGCGGCTCCGGCCGCTGACGTTGCCCGCGCCTTTACGGCGTCCCGGCGGCGCTGCGCATTCTCCAAGCGCCGCCCGGCCGCCGGGGCCTGCGCAGCCGGGCCCCGCTACGCCGTCAGCGCAGCGACGGGCCCCCAACGCGCAGGCGCAGCGGCGACGGCGGCGGCGGCCCGGCCGAGGTGCGCGCTGGGGGGAGGGGGCCGGAGAGGAGCATGAATGGAGCAAAATGGCGGATCATGTGCAGGTGAGCGGAGCGGCGGGGGAGGGGGCGGCCGTGCCGAGAGGGGAGCGGGGCGGGCGCGGCCCCCAGGGCCCCGCCGACCCGGGGCTCGCCGGGCCCGCGCCGCTGCCGCCCGGAGCCGCGCGCCACCGCCCGTCCCGGGGCTCCGGGGCCTTTCCCGCCTCCCGGGCCGGGGGCCTGCTCCATCCCCTCCCGCCCGGTCCCCTGTCTGTGGCGCGGGGCTGGAGGGGCGGGAATCGGCGCCGCGGCGCGCACAGCCGGCAGCGCTCCGCAGCCAGTGCCTTCCCGCCCGAGGGGGGCCTCCTGCGAGGGCTGGGCGCCCCCGCGACGGGGGACGGAGGGAGACCCCCGTGCGCGCTCTGTGCTGAGGGGCTTCCCCGTTACACCCGCCAGCCCTAAACGAGCAACAAAAAGAGAGCCGCTCACGGGCACCCCTCGCCCTCCCGAGTCCTTCCCGCCGCCTTCTTTCTCACGCCCCCGGTTCCAGGAGACCCCCCCCCCCGGCCTGCGCTCCCGTGGGTGCGCCCTTCACTCCCACACTCCTGACTGTACAGCCTGCAGGGCCGGAGCTCCCCAGTCCTGCAAAATGGGTGCCCGGGCCTGGGCCCGCCCGCCCCCTGCACCCCTATGCATGGTGCAGGAGCTGAGTGCCCGCACCTCTTAGGAAACACGGGGTGGAGGGGGTGTGTCTGCCATGAGCGATGCAGGGCTGGGTGCAGACGTGTCTCCGGAGGGGCTCGATCCGGTGCAGGAGCTGCGATGGGCGTGCACTGGGCCCAGGCCCTCGGAGGGGCAGCTCGGGCCAAGCCTAATAGTAGCTGGAAGAGGGCAGGCTTATTTCTTCTTGCTAACTCGATAAAGTTTTTCCTCTCTGTGCCTTCGAGCTGATATTTTTTATGACAGTTATTGACACCCATCTAGGATCAGAAACCTTTGGATTTTCTAGATAGCCGTACAGGTTTTGTGTTCTGGGACGTAAAGAGGAGAGAGCATCACAAATGTCGCTTTTCTTTTTCTTTCAGCATGTTATATAGTGTCATTCTTCAAGTCAAAAGAAGGATCTTATTCCTAATGTGATGTCTACAGGAGGCTGGAGTGGTGTGACTTCTACCAGTTTCTTTGATTGGGAGATAGGGACTAAATACAATTTCAGGCCAGGTGGATTGGGAGAGGACATCTTCGGAGAGTGAGGGACAAGTTCTTACGACAGAATGGTATCAAAAAGTGTACAAATGGAAGACCACAAGATTGGTGTTTTAAAGCCAGTTATCATGGCCTGTTCAGAAGTGGCAGTAAAACTTGATACAAAATGATAATATAGTGGAGCCCCTTGAGCTTGATAGCAGCCATTTCTAAGAAGAGTGAAAGATTTTGTGTGATTTAAAAGTTTTTTTTTCTAAAAGAGTAGATAGGCAAGAATTACTCCTGTCATTTTTAAAAGAACAAACCAAAGCATTGAACTGATAGGAGATTTACTTCAGGTAAAGCTAAGTGAACCAAAGGCCTTTGAATTTGGGTCCAGTGCTCTTATCTGGGGTGGGGGTGGGGGGGGAATAGTGTTCATGAGCATTCCAGAGCATGGTTTCTATAGATAGCTTTTCTGAATAATGCTTTGGAAAGCAAGAGGAAGTCTGTGTATTTATATATATATTCTGTCTCCTGTAAAGAAGTATCTATTAATGTGATCTCTCCCACATTTGAACCAAAAAGGTGATCATTGCTCACGAAAGGAAAGCCAAGATGCATCAAAGCAATCTTCATAGCATTTTTGTCTCAAAGGAGGGTCTCCCTTATTTTCAGTAAGGTGATGTTTTTCTCCCACCCACCCCCAAAATAAAAATATGCCAAAGTAAGAATTTATAAAACTTTAAAAACAAAGAGGAGTTTGCCCGTCAGTGTTTTATTTTACTTTCAAGAGCTGTAGTATGTTATTCTCTAAGGGAGTGATCTTTATATATCAACAGGATAAGTTTGTGAGAGAGTTTTTTTCTCTTTAAATAAAATGGGGCATATTGCTTTTCTTTGTTAGACCACTATGTTACTTTTAGTATTGGATACTGACACATTTTAACAGTGGTACTTTAACCTGATAGCAGAAGACCCGCCCAAGAAAAAGATACTTTGTATGAAATGAGTAAATACCAGTAAATGAAAGGAATAAAGACAAATGTGAAGTGCATTAAGGGGGCCTACTTTTCTGGAAACACTGTTCACATACAAAGTTTAAAAAGGGAGTTAGTTACAAATGCAAGACTGTGATTATTTGCAAGTGTCATATGTAGTAGTACTAAATAGTTGAGTCATTATGTAGCTAGTACTTTTCTGAACCACCAGGGTGAGCAGTTTTTGTTGTTTGTTTTTTATTAATTGACACTGAGTAAGTGTCATATGATTCTCAGGCTGAAGTCCTGAGCATCTCTTTTGATATGTGTTTTATGGGCGGCTTAGGTGTCACAAAACATTAGTAATGGAAAAATTGTAATATTTGATGTACCTTTTACCTCTGCCATAGTCAAACTGCTTTAGCGGAGTGGCTGTAAGCTATTCCTTATTGTGGTGGGTTTCTTATTCTTGGTCTTAGATCTTATCTAACAACCACTAAAGAGGCAGTGGTTATAGAGCATTGACTGAAAAAAAACCTCATTTGTATTTATCTTCATAAAATAAATGCCCTTTCCTTTTTTTTTAACTTTATATCTAACGTTAAATAAAGGTAATGAGGATTAGTGTCTTTGCTGCCTAGTTATTGCAAAAAGATGTAAACAACTGTTAGAATACAATGGTAATGAAAAAGATTAAGAAGGATCAGATGTTAGCTTTCATAGTGTTAGCTAGTGATCAGTATCTTGAGGGGGGAAAAAAGAATATATAGTATTATAATTGCATATCAAATACAACACAATATCTAAGTATATGTAAATATGTTACATACATACTAATTATAATATAAATGAAGGATAATCCAGGGATTTTGATAGATTTATTATGTTATGCTGGGCCTTACACAGAATCTTAAAAGTATTATTTACTGGGCTCTGCATTATGACTGTGTAATAACAGAAACTACTATTTTCAAATAGTCCTATTTTGTTTTAAATTTAAAGTACAGTAAATATTGACCACCAGTGTAACTCTAGGGAGCCATGAAGAATCATTACAACTGGCAGGTTAAAATTTAACAGAGTGCAAAAGTTTAGCCTGATAATAGCAAAATTAGTAGTTGTCTTTTCAGCTTTTAAAAATATACAAGGAAATGATAGTAGCAATGGTTAGGCCATTTAGAGAAGGGCATTCTGTACAACTTTTGAGTATTTTAAATGGAAAAAAACAGTACTTCTGTGACTCCCCCCCCCCCCCATTTAAACTAATACAATAATGCTTACTGTGCGCAAGGCCCTTTGCAGTGCTGGGCACTGCAGAGAATTCAGAGCTGAGGAAGACGGAAGCCAGACTGAAGTGTCAAATTCTGATGCTCTTTTTGAGCAGACTTCAGAAGTACAAACAGACACGAGAACTGATACATTGATTTCAAAACATGCTCCATTTGTTTTGGATGATAGGGGAGTAGCTACATCCCCTCAATCAACCCTTCTTCCTGTTAAGTTATACAGATATGTCTGGAACATATTTATATTTACTTGATAACTCTGACTTTAGTATATTTCCCCTTGTGAGAAAGCCTTGGGAAAAGTTAAGGGTTGTATATTAAATGTGGTATCATTCAAACACTTGTGCAGTGAAATACAAAACATGAATGGAATCTCTAATTTAGATGGAAGTAGGAGAAAGAAACATTGAGAAGTTCCCTGCTCTGTATCTTACAGAGAAATCAACTTCCATTTGATCCAGAAATTAATATTCATAATCACCAGATGTATTTTCTTTTTTCTCTGTTGGGTTTTGAAAGCAACATTACACCACGGCCTTTTGAGAAGGGAAAGTTGCCAATTTCAACCAATAAGCTAATGTCTCTGTAGTACAGCTCTTGAGGCTCCTTTGCTCACTTCAATATATGTTAAGGAAGATAGCGTTTAGAAATTGCATCTTTTTTTATTTTTAAACACCAAGCATATATTATCTCACAGATTTCCTCAGTCAGGAATCTGGGAGTGGCTTATCTAGAGGATTCTAGTTCAGGGTCTTTCATTTGCAGTCAAGCTGTTAGCTGGGGCTGCCGTCAGTCTCAGGGCTGAGATGGAGAGTCTGCTGCCATGCTTGCTCATGTGGTCCTTGGCAGGCCAGTTAGTGACTGGCAGGTTGTTGGACTGAGGGCCTCAGTGCCCCATTGGTTTTTGCCCAAATGTTTTGGGTCTTTACCATGTGGGCCTCTCCTGGTGCATCATTTTTAAGGACTTCTTTTTTACATTATACAATGATGCCTGTTTTATATAAATGGCCCATCTTCATTATTGTTTAATCTCTTATTGAAATATACCTTCAAATACAAAAGCCTGAAGTGTTCAGCTTGATGAAATTTCACAGTGAACACTTTTGTAACCACATCCAAATCCACAATATATTATTAGTTCCTCACAAGTCCCTCTGGTGCCCCCCTCAACAGCTAACCATATACCCTTCCTGCTAAGGGAAACTACTGTCCTGTCATTTGATTTTCAGCATGCCAGAAGTCCTGCTGAGTAAGGATGGAACTTGAACATAAGAGCCTGAACTTTAAGGAAAGAAGCAGTATAGGGCAGTGGTTCTTCAGCTTTTGGTGGAGTCTGATTTTGTGTTTGTTTAGAATATAATGGAAGCAGTGTGCTCTCCAGGAAGAAGTTTACCTACATAAAAATCTTCAATTTCAAGCCATTCATGGACTTTAGGACTAGAATTAAAAAACGTACCCCTAGAGCCAGCCCATTGGCTCAATTGGTTAGGAGCTCACTCAAGAGTGCAAGCTGAGCTCTGAGCAACAGCAGTTCGATGCCCAGCCCAAGGTGAGCTGCTGCTGAGCTGCCAACAGGTGGCAGGGTGGCTCAGCTAAAACAAAAACGTACCCCTTTTTAGACGAAAATGCTCACTGCATTTTATTCAGAAACTGATTTGCAGATGTTTCTCTTTTAACCTCTGGAAGGCTAGTTCAGGGTCCCACTATGTGTTTCTGGAGAGTTATATGTAACCTGAATTTTTAAATGTTGGCTTCTTGAGGATGATTAATAGCGACTATTAAGCATCTACTAATGTCCTGTTCTTAATGTTATGCTGACACATGGAAGGCAGTACAAGATGTGATGTCCCATTTTCAGGCGTTTTGCCTTTTAATTCCTTTTAATTGGGGAGATAATAACAAGCCTGGGTTATTGAGTTGTGAATTCGTTAGGAGACTATGGTTTTGTCAACGTGTTCCTGAATGAGGCGACTCTTACTTCTATTACCTTTTCCCCTGTTCCAATACATCTGAGTTCACGCCTCACATTTATAAGTGACTCACTATAGCAGGGAATTCACAATGGAACGAGATTGGTAGCCAGGGCCATATCAAAATCTTGGGGTAAGAAAGAGCATTGTCAAAAACTGGGCCCTAAGTGTGTCTGGTATTTGCATCCCTGGCTCTTCACCCCTTCATACACATGTTCATGCATGTACACACACACACACACACACGTACACCCACGTACTCACACTCATACTCTTACTACCTTAAATGGGAAGGATGTGTTGGAGAGAAGGCAGAATTGGAAACTTCATGCTAGCTTTTATTGGACTTTAGCTGCTTGCCACTTGACATGATTTCATTTAATGCTCACAGCAACTCGAGAAGGTTGAGTTACTGAGTTAATAGTAATGGAATTTTTTTGAAGGAGGCTAATGAAAGGAAGACTGGAAAACTGTTGGAAGATTTAGGTGATGATTGTGGTGGTGTCTATTGTAAAACTTGCTGGCGTGGGACATGGTTGGGATAGGGGAAAAGGAGATAGATACCAACATTCATTGAGCATCTGTTAGCCAGGCACTCACTGTCTAAGCCTTTTTATATGCATTATGCCATTTAATTAGGCAACTCATTTAACCTCTGAGCCTGGATTAGGTGATCTGTTGTCTCTTATACTTCTAACATTCTGGTTGGGATTTCCAGTTGTCATCCTTATAACTCTCAAATAAACCACTGTGTTTGTAATTCATATGTACGTTATCATAAATTTTCCTAAAATATTTATGCTCTTACTAATATTTCTATTTCATCTCTCCTAAATATGCCTTCCTCTACCCTACTTCTCAAGGTCTCTTATTTGGACAAGAAGCAGTGAAAGACTTTTCTTATGGGATAAACAGTTGACATTATTAGTCAAATGTTGATGCTAGTAGACTGAAAAAATGATTCTCACTTCAAAGTCCCTGGAAAACAATAACAATTATTCCCTTTAAATAGATTAATACGTTTCCCTGTGCTCCCTCAAGGAGTTGTGATCTTATACCTGTGGTGACCTTTTAATTTTCAAGTGTTTGAACTTGTGTTATACACAGATCTGTATTTTTTTTGGTAAGAAATTATGATATTTAAAATGTGTAGTCTCGGCCAGCCAAGTGGTGCAGTGGTTAAAATGTGTAGTCTCAGAAAGAATTAAATTATGCTAGACATTTGCCCTGAAGTTTGAATCAATTGCATGGTTAAAAGGAGGGTATTTAAGGATAGAAAAGGAAAAGCAGGATTTTGTTTTGTTTTGTTTTTAAGATTTTTTAAACCCCAGTTCTACTTAGAATTGCTTGCAGAGTTTTGAAAGCGTGTGTCATAAGTTTGGCAAAAATCATTTCAAAGCTCAGTTTTTTAACCTCGTTGACCTCCACTGATTACTGAGTTTTGTTGTTTTCTTTCTCTCCTCCAAAGGACATTGTCTAAAGTCAAGCATGAAATTTAATTTAACTCTAGGAACCTGTAACATACAGTTTGCTCTGAAGAGAATCTAAGAAGCCAGATGTGTGTTCCACATATCTGTATTTGGTGGGAAAAAATTAATCCCCATTTTGCCCAATGTATAGCCTCAAGTTATTTAGAATATTGTTTGTTAAGTGTTAGTAGGTGATTTTTTTTTTATCATCAGCTTGCCATTGACCCATCTGAGGGTACATTTACTCTGTAAGGTTTAGTCAAAAACTAGTCTGGCGCATCCCACTAATTTAAAAGTATAATTAAAACTCACTAGAAAATGGGAACTTGTTTTCCTTATTCTTTTTTTTTGAGGGCAGTGTCACTGCCCCTCATATGTGGGACCGAACCGGGGCTGCTGGCTTCCCAAGCCAGTGCTTGACCACCGCACCACTCGGCCGACCCTATTTTCCTTATTCTTAATATTTTGAACTGATAATGTTGCAGAGCTAAGCAAGTTTCTCCAAGCTTTCATAAGACCTACTATAATAAGACCACATATACAACAGTGGTCCCATAAACAAGTTGAATCTGAGCAACAGGGTATATTTAAAATAAAGACATTATCCCAAAGGCGTTATAAATGAAAATTTGCTGTGCTGTAAAGGATTATTTACTAATTCTTGGAATTCTACATTGAAGTTTTAAGTTAAAATCCACACTCCAAATGGAGCTCACAGTGTTGTGAACAGGAAAGGTTTCAATTCACAGAATTCCTACAACCTGCCTATTCCAACAGTGACCATTAAGTTACTATTACCGTATCCTAGAGGTCCCAGAGGCACGCTTCCATCAGCAGTGATAGCGTGAGACTTCAAACCAACTTCTTGTCTATCCCTCCTTACCCAGCTGCTCACTTAAACAGCACAAATATGAATAGAATTTATAAAAGTAAATTCATGGGGATTGCTGTGGGTAAATCTGATGCCAGTGGAATCATCTTTGAGTGTACAGTAAACTGCACCCATTTAAAGTGTACAATTGGACAAATATACACCTGTGACTCTTTCACAACTATTAAAATACAGAACATTTCCCCTAACTCTGCAGTCTATCCCACCCTCAACCCCAGGCAACCCCGATATGCTTTCTGTTACTGTAAATTAGTTTGCTTTGCCCGGAATTTTGTATAATGGACTGCCTATGTACTCTTTGTTTTAACTTCTTTCACTCAATACAATGATTTTCAGATTCTTTCAGTTTGTTGCGTAGTATGAATAGTTGGTTATTTATTATGTCTGAGTAGTATTCCATTGTGTGAATGTACCACATGTTATGTCTCCATATTTGAGTTGTTTCTAGTTTTTAGTCTCTGTAAATAAAGGGGCTGTAAATATTCATATGCAAGTCTTAGTGTGGACATAAATTTTAATTTCTCAAGTTAAGTACCTAGAAATAGAATGGCTGGGTCCCATGGTATGTTCAACTTTTTAAAGAAACTGTCAATTCTCCAAAGTGATTGTACTATTTTATTTTCTCACTAGCAGTGTATAAGAGTTCCAAGTGCTCCATATCTTCACCAACCCAACGTTGGTATTGCCATTGTTCTGGGATCTCACTGTGGTTTTAGTTTATATTTCCTTGGTGACTAAGCGGTGTTGAGTATCTTCATATGTTCACTGATCTTTCAATAGACATTTTATTTGAACACAGCTTCGCAAGTTCCTTGACAGATTGTTACTAGTTCTGTGCTACAATTGCAGGGTTAAATAGTTGCAACAGAGACCTTTTGGCCTCCTGGGCCACAAAGCCTAAAATATTTACTATCTGGCCCTTTACAGAAAAAATGTGCAGACTCCTGGGGGTATGTCCCTTCAGATCTAGTGCCTGGCTTTCAGGTGGGGAAAGGGCTAGCCCACTATGGTTCTACCTCAAGCCCAGCTTGACGTGAACCAGATCAGGCTTGATATATTTTGTTGATTGTGGGATCTCTACTGAACTATCCACAGTGGTAACCACTAGCCACATGCTGCTATTTGAATTAAAAATTAATATTAAAATTAAATTAAAAATTAAAAACCATATTTCAAGTGCTCAGTAGTGACATGTGGCTAGTGACTACCATATGTACAATGCAAATATAAAGTATTTCCTTTACGGGACTTTCAACTGGATAGTGCTACTCTAGAATAAGAACTTGCCACTGAACCAAAGGGATTGGAAACAAGTGGAACTTAGGTTTCAGAATTGCTGTCCTGTGTGCCTGTAAAAATAATCCTCACTCTCCCAAGTGTGTGAATACAAATGAATATATTAAAGTATTTAAGATTGCTTACCTTTTACACTAGAAGCTTGTATGTTCTGTCCTGTTAGCCAAGTGAGTGAGAGGAAGAGTCAACTCAAAAGAAATTCAGGATTTTACTGATAGGAAGTAGTGTTTTAAGGACTTTAAAAAATACCCTTAAATGCATTTTTCCCCAAAGCGTTTTGCAAAAACAAACCTAAAGTTCCCAAGTAACCATTTTACAGATAAGATGGAGATTGCTGAGGAAGGTATTAAAACTATAATATGAAATCACTTAAGGTGCTAAGTCTTGATATACTAGCAATCCTGGTTCCCTTCAGCTACTAATTGTAAAATATTATTGCTCTTCAAGTATTTCATGATAGCGTTAGCTTTGAAAATAACCCAGAAATGTTCTAAGTTAAAATAATTAAGATGGCTTATTTTAAAATTGAATTTAAAGACTTTTCTTCATGTCACTGAAAACTGTTTTGTGTGATTCTACTCTTGGGGGCAGGCATAACTATTTCTAAATACAGTAATGACGTTTCAGTCAGTGACAGACTGCATATACAATGGTGGTCCCATAAGATTATAGTGGAGCTGAAAACTTCCGATCTCCTAGTGACATAACTGTCATACCTTCATAGCACAACACATTACTCACATGTTTGTGGTGATGCTGGTATAAATAAACCCACTGCACTACCAGTCATATAAAAGTATAGCTAATACAGTTATGTACAATACACAATAATGTGTGTTGGCTGGCTTATGTATTTATACCATTTATCATAATTTTATAGTATACTCTTTCTACTTATTAAAAAAAAGTTTGCTGTAAAACAATATGCCTTATTATACCGGCAGCAGCTTCATATAGCTCATGTTTATCACATCTCTTGATTGCATCATTTTCTCTTGTACTTGATTTAATTTCATGTTGTTTTGTTCATCATGTTCCCTAAGTATACAGAATCCACTGCTAATGTTGCCGGTAAGAGGCAACGTCCAGTAATTGACCTGGAAATGAAATGAAAAGTGATTAAGGACTACACAGGTGGAAAATCAGTGATGGTTATTGCTTGCCAGTCAGACATGTCCCATTCCACCATAGCTACAATCTTAAAGGAAAAAAGTGATGGAAGCTGTTAAAGGATCAGCTTTATTGAAGGCAATGAGACTAACAAAAATTCAAGAAGGGCCTATATCAGACAGGGAGAAACTTTTAATGACCTGGATTGAAGACCAGACACAGAAGCAGGTCCCTCTCAGCACCATGACTATCACAGCCAAAGCAAGAAGTTTGTTTGCAATAATGTTGAAAGAAAAAGGCTGGACCCAGAAATGAGGTTGAATTTACTGCTAGCTCTGGGTGGTATAGATGATTCAAGAGTTGTTATTATACACTGTGAAAGTAAGTGGTGAGTTTGTGAGTACTGATGTGAAGGCAGCTGAATAATTTCAGGATACTCTAGATAAGCTGATAGTGAAGGAAAATTACTCACCAGAGCAAATATTCAATAAGGATTAAACCTCTCTATTCCGGAATTGGATGCCTGAAAGGACTCTCATCCCTAAGGAGGCCCAGTCAGTCAGGTTTCAGGGCTTTTAAGGACTGGGTAACAGTCTCTTTTGGGGGCAATGTTTCAGTCTACAAGTGGAAATCCTTCGTGATCTGGCACAGTGAAAACCCAGGGCCTTCAAGCATGTCAGTGAGTATGCGTAGCCAGTCCTACAGGAGCAATAAGAAGTCATGGGTGACCCAGCTACTCTTTCTTCTGAATTGCTTGCTATGCCAGCGAAATGGAGAAGTACTGTTTGGAGAATAACATACCTTTCTAGGTTTTGCTTAGTGTTGGTAGTGCTCCTGGACATCCTCCTTTTATTGGTGATCTTCATCCCAATATCAAAGTGGTGTTTCTCTCTCCAAACACCACCTCTTTGATCCAACCAATGGGTCAAGGAGTAATAGCAGCCTTTAAGGCCTCCTACCTGAGGAGGTCATTTTCCCAGGCTGTCGCTGCAACTGAGGAAGACACTGATGCAGTTCTGGAAGGATTTACATCTGTGATTGCATCAGGAACTTTGTTTGGGCTTGGGATGATGTCACCAAGGAGTGTATAAATGGCATCTGGAAAAAGACATTCAAAAGGTTCATCCACAACTTCAAAGGACTTGCCAAGGAGGAGGAGGCTGCAAAAATCAACAAGGCTATGGTTGAGATGGCAACCAACTTGAACCTGGGTGTGGCTGAGATGACATTGAGGCGCTCCTAGAGGTGATTCCTGAGGAATTGCCTAAAGAGGAGTAGTTAGAACTAGAACAGGAACGCATAGCTGAAGAGGCAAGAGAAAAGGAAACTGCAGAAAAAAAAGAGCTCCCAAGAAAATTCACAATGAAGAGCTTAACAGAAGCTTTTGCAGACCCCAACAAGCTCCCTAAACTTGAAAACATGGACCCCAATACCAAAAGCCTGGGGAGTGGGCCCGCCGAGTGGCGTGGTGGTTAAGCACTGGCCCAGGGTTCGGGTCCCACATATGAGGGCCAGTGACACTGCCTTCAAAAAAAAAAAAAAGAGGCTGGGGAGTGTTCATGGAGCATTATCTGCTTACAAGCAAATCTGTGATGAGAAAAAGAAACCAAGCAAGACACCATGGACATATTTCTGAAAAGAGTGACACCTCCTCAAGGAGAGCCTCAGGCAGGTCCTTCGGGAGGAATTCCAGAAGAAAGCAGTGTTATCATCATAGGAGACGACAGGTCCCTGCGTGTTCCTGGCCCTGAACACCTTTCAGTGGCACAAGACACAGAGGTGGGGGACAGTGACAATGATGAGCCTGACCCTGTGGAGGCCTAGGCCAGTGTGTGTGTTTGTGTCTTAGGTTTTTTTAAAGATTTTTTTTTAAATTGGGGAATTGGGGGAGGGGAACAGCTTTGGGGAATCGGGGAAGTGGAACAGACAAGTTGCTGTCCTTTCGTTCTTCAGTCTAGTTGTGGAGGATTTTGCTTCTCTGGCCCATGTTGGTATTGTCATTGCGCTCTTCCTGGGTGAGGCAGTCGTTCGCCAGCCTCTGGACGGCCGCTCACTGCAGCTTTTGGCAGTTCACACCAGCTGCCAGCCACTCACCCTGGCTGTCGGCCACTCACTGTAACTTATGGCAGCCCACTGCAGCAGGAGCTGCAGCCTACACCATCGCTGGGGCTCGCACAGCCCAGCGCCAGGTGGAGCTGTTGTTCACCACCTTAGCTGTAGAGGGCAGTGTCACTGGCCCTCATATGTGGGATCTGAACCAGGGCCCTGCTGCTCAGAGCTGGCGTCCCAAGCCAGCTCCTAACCAACGTGCCACTTGGCTGGCCCAAGTCTTAGTTTTTAACAAAAAGTTTAAAATCCTAATAAATAATTTAAAAAGCTTGCAGAATAAGGATATAAAGAAAGAATACTTTTGTACAGCTGTATACTTTGTATTTTAAGCTAAGTGTTACCACAAAAGGGTCAAAAAGTTTTTAAAGACTACAAAGTTTATAAATAAAAACATTATAGTAGGCTAAGGTTAATGTTATTGAAGAAAGAAAAATACAGTTTTAGTGTAGCCTAAGCGTACAGTGTTTATAAAATCTACAGTCTTACGCAGTAATGTCTTTCACATTCACTCACTGACTCACCCAGAGCAACTTCCAGTCCTGTAAGCTCCATTCATGGTAAGTGCCTTATACAGGTGAACCTTTTTTTTTATCTTTTATACTGTATTTTTACTGTACCTTTTCTATGTTTAGATACACAAATATTTGCCATTGTGTTACAATTGCCTACGGTATTCAGCACAGTAACATGTACAGGTTTGTAGCCTACGAACAAGAGGCTGTACCATCCAGGTTTGTGTCAGTGCACTCTGTGAAGTTCGTCCAACCATGAAATCGCCTAATGACTCGTTTCTCAGACTGTAGTGAAGTAGAGGTCAATAAATATATCATCAAATAGTAGGCCTTTTTAGCCAAAAAAAATAATTATTATACCTCATGAATTATCTTGTCCTTCACATACATGGAGATTTATTCACATTTATAAGTTTTTGGTGGTTGATTAGCCATGTCTGTATAATCCATGCTAGAAATAAATGTTTTGCTGAAATAGGAATCGGAATGCACCAGCTAGCTAAGAAAGTGGCATGGGTGTTCTATTGATGTTCTTGTGTGTAGATACAAGGAAATGTATAACGAATGGGTATTTTAAAGGTTTCCAGAAAGGCACATTTTAAACAATTTCTGTATTTCTCGTTTCAAACATAGTTGTCACATTCTCAACTTGACCTGGTGTATCTCATAGGCACCCTAAATGTGTCACCTATTTCGCTTATTTGACAGAATAGTATTGTTTAGAATACTTGGTGATTTGGTAAGATAGAACTGACAACTAAATACACATATCAGTACACATTCTTTCATTCAGCTGATAGTTTTTCATTTTGTGCCGTGTGCCAGAATGGTAGGCCATGGAAATACAAAGGCAAATATGTACAACATCTGTGCTCAAGGACTGTAATAGCTAGAAATGTACACTGATAAGGGATAGAGAGTGATGTAGCTGATATGAAACGTGCACGCATAGAACATAGCGAGACACAAATGCCAGACCTCCCTTGGAGAACCAGGAAAGGCTTCTTAAAGTGCCTAAGCCAGATCTCAAGACATACAATGAGTGCTGTTCTCCAGGTTGGTAAGAGCATACCAGGCAGAGAGAGCACCATAAGCAAAACTACTCGTGCATATATGCTCATGGAACATTCCAGGAAAGGGAAAGCAATTCAATATCTCTGCTATATTGAAGATCAAGAGGTGGGACCAGAACATGAAGAAGAGCCTGTTACGTGTTAATAAAGAATTTGTACTGTAGATGTGTAATTGAAGGGTTTTAGTAGAACTGACAGTAATCACATCACTATAGCGATGGTGCAGAAAATTGATTGGATGTGGACAAAGGAGGAAATGAAGCAGTAGTCTAGACAAGAACTAATTGGGGCTTGAACCATGGTAATAGCTATGAGAATGGAGAACAGGAGATTGCTATTAAGGAGGTTAACTAGGTGGGATTTGGTTGACAATGGAATGTGTAAAGTGAGAAGGCAGGCTCCCACATTTCTGGACAACCAAGTGGAGAGTGAGTGAATTACCAGGATGTTGAAAAAAAGTTAGTAAGGTCAGTCTTGAATATACAGATGTTGTGGTGCTTGTATACGTTTGAGTGGAGATGACCAGTAGGCAATTGTTTACTTGTTATCGAGCTGGGTTAGAATTCACATTTTCACAGTGAAAGCCCATTTCATAGCCTTCAGATGCTGCTTGTAAATATGTAAAATGTGAGCCGTTCACAATATACACCTATCCTATTTCTTAAGTCTTATAGCAACTACAAAACTTGAGTGAAAATCTTATATTTTATCCTAGCTTGTTTGCTGGAACAGCCTCAGATTCTGTCACCAGCAGCAGGAGGAAAATGCTTTTGACAGTCAGCAGTGAAATAATAATTATGCATTTAATGCAAAACAGAAACCCAGGAGTTCAAGTAAATCTTACAATGTTGACTACTCTAGCCACCAGTACTTCTTAAAGCTTTCTTTATTTTCAAGGCATTTAAAACTAAATCTACTTGATCTTCCCTTGGTATTTTTTGTCTCCCCATCCCACCTTTAACATTTGGAAAACCAGGTTAGTTTTTCTGTCCCTGTCATAACAAGTGTTTGAGGGGCATCCAGACAAGACTTCTTTCTTAAACCTCCCGTTCCCTCTATCAGAAGAAGATGGTTCTCAGCCATCTTTTTGCAGCTTGCCTGGTCCTTCTTTGCTGACTTGACAAGTTCCTGGAAAGCATTTTGGTATTTTACAAAACTGTTGAAGGAAAAATTATTTAGAATTCCAGCGAATTAGAAAACCAGCATGTATGGGGCATGTATGCCAAAACTTCTTCAGAAACATTTACTTAATACACTTTTTCACTTTTTTTGTCCAAGGGTAAACATGGAACTCTGAATTCTTTGCTTCTCTGAATCAAAGTTCAAGGTTCTGAAATTAAGTATTTGTGATTGCTTTTATCTTTTTTCCTTTAATGTTGTGTTTTGAAATTTTTTGGGCTTTTTTGTTGAGTCTTCTAAAAGAACACATAGAGTGTTTGGGGTTTTCTCATGGGAAAAGAGATAAGGAGGGCTGAGACGCTTTTTTCTGAATTTTTAGGCCAGTGAAAACTCA
This sequence comes from Aselliscus stoliczkanus, assembly GCA_033961575.1. Taxonomy (NCBI): domain Eukaryota; kingdom Metazoa; phylum Chordata; class Mammalia; order Chiroptera; family Hipposideridae; genus Aselliscus; species Aselliscus stoliczkanus. The sequence goes on from CM066735.1 coordinate 17,951,968, forward strand.
TCGTCCTCTTTATTTTCTTAAATTTTCTTTCATTCTTACTAACACTTGTTTGTGGGTTTTTTTGAGGGCAGTGTCACTGGCCTTCATATGTGGGACCCGAACCGGGGCCACTGTCTTCCCAAGCCAGCACTTAACCACCTCACCACTCGGCCAGCCCAACACATTTTTAAATGCTTATTATCAGTAGTTAGACTGTAAGTCAGGAGGCTTGCTTTCTATCTCAGAATATTACATCTAAGCTAGACTCAGAAACTACAGGCTGTTCATTCTTGATACCTGTGATATACAAGTGTATACAAGCATAGAGAAATAACATGCAAAATGGGCGCATTCAAAGAAAGTTGGCTGTATTGTGTATTTAATGTACACATGGACTCCTTTTGAGAATCAAGGATTTCAATAGGACAAGATATTTTTTTTTTTTTTTAAAGATTTTATTGGGGAATTGGGGGAGGAGAACGGCGTTGGGGAATCGGGGAAGGGGAACAGGCAAGTTGCTGCCCTTTTGTTCTTCAGTCTAGTTGTGGAGGACATCGCTTCACTGGCCCACATTATCATTGCACTCTTCACGGGTGAGGCAGTCGCTTGCCAGCCACTGATGGCAGATCACGAAAGCACACACCAGCTGCCAGCCAGCCCCACTGCAGCCTATGCCTTCCCCGGCAACTCACCACAGCCTAGCTCCAGGTTGAGCTGTTGTTCACCATCTTAGTTGTAGAGGGCGCAGTGTCACTGGCTTTCGTGCAGGATCCGAACCGGGGCCCTGCTGCTCAGAGCTGGCATCCCAAACCAACTCTTAACCAACGCGCCACTCGGCCAGTCCGGACAAGAAAATATTAACTGGCCTGTGGTCTACTACAGTACTTGATTGCCAGGATTATAGGTTCATTTCACATTCCGAGCTTTTAGAAAACAATTTAAATACTTACCTTTTGCTGGATTTTATGATGTTACCAGTGTCACTGTTATTTAATAGATGTACTACAGTTTGAAAAGTTTTCCAATTCAAGGCTTTGGGGTATATAAATCATTAGTTCCCAGTCACGTACACAGGTCTGTTTAAAATTGGAATACTGCCCTGATCCCTGTTTTTAAACAGACAGGTATTCTGATGTACAATAGTAGCTTACTTCCTGTTTAATATTACATTTTATTAATGTAGCTATGTTAGGAAAGCATTTCAAAGCCAATTAACATTTCTCCACCAAATGTACTGTTCTTGTTTACCCACAACTGAATACTAAGAGTGTTTCATTTATGAACACAATAATTGTATTACATGTCCATGGTAATCAAGATAACGCTGTTTTCAGGTTAACAAAATGGGATTAGAATCACATAATTTTTAAGCTAGAAAGAATCACAGAGTGTGATGACACAATTTAAAATATTAATATGCCCTCTTTTTGGAGGATAGCTGGCTGTCTATTATTGTTTTTTAGAAATAATGTAAGAATTTTAACTTTTCTAACCATTAAAATCTTAACTTTATTATGCAATCAGCATAATTAGAGAAACAAGAAAACATGCTTAAGGAGGTTTAGACAAGAAAATGGTTTTTTTAATTGTATATTTCACTTCTCTAAGGCAGACACTGGGCTAAATACTAGAGATAAAGCAAAGAACAAAATAAGCATGGTTCTTGCTTACAGATATTTAAGAAATTGCACCAATAAATATATATTTATAAACTGTGATAAGGGATGTGAAGAAAAGGGGTGTGTTGAAATATTTCAAGAGTGCTGAAGAGCTAACCTACTTCTGTATACATGTAACTTGTGTTTGGTATGTCATGTATGTGTGTATAGATATACCTTATTGTATTATAATATGTAACCTTGTGATTTTAGTTCCTACTAACTGGAACATGTAGTTTAGTATTTATAGAAAATCTAATTGTTTTCTGGAAGAATATTTAATATCCTTTGGTTAAATCATTCTGTTCTGAATGAATATGTTGCTACTTATGTGAAAATGTAAACACTTACATTTTATCATAGTTTCAATTTCATCTAGTGAAATTCATTATGGGGTAGAGATTTAACACTTTGTAAGCGGGCATAAAAAGCTATATGACGAGTTTACTCGTTTCCCGCAAAAAGTGTGTTAATATCACTTTTTCTCAAATGGATTTTTCCCATCCTTGCTTATTATGTAGTCCATGCAGCCTTTCTCCATCGATCTGTATTGTCATATCTATGACATAAAAAGTTTCCTTTCGGGTGCTCTGTCTATTCCACTGGTATATTTCTCTAGCCTTGGGCCTACATCATACTGCCTTGATTAATGTAGCTTTATAATAAGTTTTGCTCTCTTTGTAAGGCAAGTGCTCCCAAGCTTGTTCTTCTTCAAAATGGTCTCCATTATTCTTGGCCCTTTTTCTCTTCCATATGAATTTTAGGATCAGTTTGTCAAATTTATTATATTGGATTTGAGTTGCTAATATATTATTTAGGATTTTTTAAACTGTTCATAAATAAAAATTGGCCTATAATTTTCCTTTGTCATTCTGTGCCCTCCCCTTGTCTGATTATACTAGCCTCAGACTTAGGTAAGGAGCTTTGCTTCCCTCCCTCCGTTCCTTCTTTTCTTCCTTCCTTTCTTTTCTGGAATAATTAAATGTTTGCGTCAGGGAGGTTTAAAGCTAACTCATTTGCCATAGTGTTGGAACCAGAAACCTGAACCTAGCTTACAAATAGGTTCAAATACATTATTTTCAAATACATTATTTCTTTTTATTTTTATTTCAAGGTGTAAGCTTCTTCCAGGTGAACAGGCTAATTGGAAATTAAGCTTTTTGCCCACAGTCACACAACCATGAGAGCCAGAATTAAAATTCTAGTATTAAGCTCTTAAACAGGTCTCTTGCCAGTACTCCCTCTTTTCCACTAAATAGACTTTAACTCATATATTGGTTGGTAGGGATTCTTTTTTATTTTCACTAAGCGGCATGCCCTCTTACTTCCAATAGATAGGACTTTAAGAAGAACTTATTTTTTCAGACAGGGTGGTTTAGTGGGAGGTACATTGGATTTGAAACAACATCTAAATTTTAAACCATTTAAGTGTCAATGTAACCTGGAGCAAATAACTTTCACCATCAGGGCTTTAGGTTTTTTATATGGAAAACGTTGTCTGGGGTATTGGGACTTCCTCCTAATCAAATCCATGGCTTCTCATACCCGAGCAGAGTCCCTGTGAGGAGTATATATGGGCAGGGTCTTGCTTTCTCTGTCCAGTTTCTGTAGTGGCATGCCAGGGGTTCGGTCTGCTTTCCTCATTTTTATTACAATAGTTGCCCCATCTCTTCTGTCCCTTGGGGTTTTCTTTTCCAAAACATTTTTGCCCCTAGGGAAACAATGTCATAGGGCCTCCCCCCGCCCCCCCTCCAGCACTTCTTGCTCCTAATCACTACTGGAAGGCTGAGCAGGCATAAGAATAACAGTATGCACTGAGCTCTAATCACATACCAGGCACTTTGATAAGTATTTTTTTATTTGTTATCTAATTTAAACCTCATGACAACACAATTGGATATATATTATTATTTTCATATTATAGATGAGCAAACTGAGGCACAGAGAGGTCAAATAACTTGTCCAATTTCACACAGACAGTAAGCTATGAAATAGGAATTTAAACCCAGATCTGACCTGTTCCAATCATACAATCCTGCAATAAACCCGAGATCCAAAGGTTACAAATTCTTATGGTCGTGGTCCTTGACTTACTGTTTCTTGACACCCTTCTGAGGTGGCAGCTAGAGACATCTGCCTTTTTGTTCTACGTGTTGAAAGCCAGGCTCTCTAGTCCCTTCCCTGTCTTCTAACCCTACCTCTAATAGAATCACTTGGGGGCCGCACCTCAGCCTACTAAATGAGAATCTGATTGTGGCAACTTGATTTTTTTTTTTTTTTAAAGAGCACCCCTAAATGGTTCTGATGAGCAGTCATTTGGGGATCACTGGTAATTATTTCTTCCACCATGGCCTCTGTTTATGTCCAGAAGATAGAATCAAGAGAATAATGTTACCCTTTTGTTTCACAGAGGCTGTTTGAATCTAGAATCTGCAGTCCTACCTAACATTCAGGTCACTAAATGTCTGCCTTGTACAGAATGATCATGTGTGATGCCTGTCCTAACCAATGGACTCTTAGGATTAAAGCACACATACTCTGTGATAGTCTCAAAGATTAATCCCCAAACTTTCGTGAATCTTCCAATTTTGTGAGACCACAGGGGCAGCTTATCCATTGCTCTGTCACCCTTTCTGCACACACAAAAGGATTACTTGGTCTTAGAAGTTGGGAAACCACATGTTGTATCTCTCTCTTAGAAATTCATGGTGTGCGTTAGCATATCGAAGGACTCTTAGAAGTTCTTCAATTTAAAAATGATTTTTACGTTAACTTGGCAGTTGCCAAATTGGAATGTCTTACTCATGTAATTATAATAGTAGCCAATGTGAAACACGCACTACTCGATAGATAGAATTTTCTCTCTTTTCATTTGAAAAAAAGGAAATAATACCTACCTCGTATTTGGTAGTTTGAGGATGCAGTGAGAGTTGAAAGGTAAACGTTGAGTGCTTAAGTAGACTACTTGCCATCTACGTAAGTGCCTTGCTACTACATACCAGCCTCAGCAACATAAAACTTACTCTGTCATCAACCTTTCAGCCACTCTTGACAGACTCAGACTTTGACTAACCAAGTCTGTGAGTTCCAAAATTGTGCTACGTTTTTAAATGCCTAGCGTAATAAGGGCTCAAAAAATTTCAGACTTGCATTTCATCTGGAATTTTCAACATGGCTAGAAAAATTTTAGTGTAATGTCTATAATTTACATAATCATTGATAGGTTATAAAATACCACTATATATAAAGTATACACAAATTCATATTGGTTAAATGAATAAATGAATCTTACGTGGGCTTATTAAATGTATTTCCAAAAACATGCTTGAGTTCAGTCATTAAACTGTTTATTTGCTCTTTTTTACTTTGTAGATTTTCTTGCTTTTTACATCTTGATATGTGATGTTTCAGACAGAAACACTTGATCTCTCTACTACCAAGAAGGTTAAACTTTTAGTACTGAAATGTATTAGAAAAGACTTATAGCTGATGTTTCTCTAGCCAACTCCACAGGAGCTGAACTTAGTATACTTTCAAACTGCTTGTCTAGCTCCTTAGGATTCTGAAGTAGCTCTGAGCTATTTCCTCCCTATACCTGTCACTGTTCCTGTCAATAAAAGCTTACCAATGATCAGATCAGGGAGGGTTTTTTTTTTTTCCTGAGGTTATTAATTGCTAAAAGAATCACTAGAAGTTACTGACTAGTAACTTTGTTTAATCGTATAAGATCAAGCAGAAACTGAAGTATCCTGGACCAACATGGAAACCTGCATTTTTGTTTCTCAGTGCCTGATTCTTTTTTTTTAAAAGATTTTTATTGGGGAATTGGGGGAGGGGAACAGACAAGTTGTTGTCCTTTTGTTCCTCAGTCTAGTTGCGGAGGACGTTGCTTCACTGGCCCATTGTTGGTATCGCCATTGCGCCCTTCCCGGATGAGACAGATCAGTCGTCGGCCTCTGGACGGTCGCTCACCGCGGCCATTGGCTGCTCACGCTGGCTGCCAGCCACTCATTGTAGCCTATGGCAGCCCACTGCAGCAGGGGCTGCAGCCTACACCGTCGCCAGGGCTCACACAGCCCAGCTCCAGGTGAAGCTGTTGTTCACCATCTTAGCTGTAGAGGGCAGTGTCACTGGCCCTCATATGTGGGATCCGAACCAGGGCTGCTGGCATCCCAAAACCAGCTCTTAACCAGCTCTTAACCAGTGTGCCACTCGGCCGGCCCTCTCAGTGCCTGATTCTTGATACCTTTGTCATCTTTTTTAAAGCAATGTATATTTGTTGAGCAGCTGCTATATTCTAATTGATATTCACTTTTTGCAAGTAGAAATGTTATATGGGTAAATGAGAACTTTCAAAGGTCTTGGAGTAATTTATATAGAAGGTATAAAATTTCTATTAAGTTGCAATTTTTTATTAAACTTTTATTATTATATAGCTTCAGAGAAATAAAATGTGGATAGTGTTTATGACTTTCATATGTTTTTCTCAAGCTTTCTTAATATATAGCCCTGTAAAAGAGCAAATGGTGTCTCACAGATCCCCAGTATTGATTTAAATTATTTTGGTTTCAGTGGAACAGATAGTAACAAACATAAAACTGTGCATAAGTTCCACAGTATTGTTACAGTTATGCAACTGTAAACAAATTTACAAATTTAAAACAAGCCACAAACTAATAACATTCAAATTACATACATTTAACATCCTAGGTGATATCTATAATACTGCTGTGCTCTAAGTTCTTTCCTTGCTTTTTTATTGAGGTAAAATTGACATAAAATTCACCATTTTAAAGTATACAATTCAGTATATTCATAGTGTTGTGCAGCCATCACAACTGTCTAATTCTGAAACGTTTTCCTCACCCCAAAAAGAACCCCCATGCCCCTTAAGTATTCTCTAAGTTCTTTTTTGAGTTCTACTTGCTGTGTGCCATGTGATGACCCAGTTCTTCCTATTTTTCTGCATTTAAAAGACTGCGAAACCCATTCACTGTAACTTGGCCTTCACTTGATAGAATGCATCATTTACATATTAAATCCACCTCCACTTCTTTGCTTATTAGTCCTCGATTATTAAAGTATACTTGGCACTAGTGTTTCCATGAACAGAAATGTGAGCACCAAAATCAAGAGGCAGCACTTGATGTTAAGGCAGTCGACCAGATAATCCAAAATATGGTTGTATTATTCTTTAAACAGTCATAAAAATGAAAACATATCATTATACAATTCTCATAGAGAACTCATGGAACACTGAGACTATAGCTGAGGATCTCAGATTGAGAAACACTATTATTTATAATTATTGAAGTCTTGCATGTACTTAATGAGAATGAGGAGCATGGGCATTTATATCTCATAATACTTAAAAATTTTTAGGATAATTGCCCTGCAGTGTGGAAAATATCTTTTTGGGAAAGTCTTATTCTTACCTCATTTTGGTAGAAACAAGATTTTTATCTACATAGTTTTTTTCACTGGGAACATGAGAAATACTTCTCCATTTTAGAAACTTGAAATTGATAAAGTGAAATAATTTCATTCGTAGCCCTTTTTAATAATAAAAATTGTATTTTTAAAAATTGCTCCTTATATATTCTTTGTAACTTAAAAATAGATGGATGTAGTCATTGCCAATAGAATGTGTCCTTGATTTTTCAAGCAATAACTTATTTTTGGACTTTTTAAGAGTACTTCAAAGTATTTACTTCCAACAGTTGAGTCATCGGTTTTTTGTTTTTTAATGTTAAAGTTAATTGAGTCAGATTCTTATAAAATAATTGTAATATGAACTATGTCTAGATTTTTATGGCTAATATTTTAACTACATCAGGAAAACAGTGTGACCAAACAGACAACTTTTTTTTTTTTTAGGGTGATGGATGCTAACTAAATTTATTGTGATCGTTTCTTAACATGTACAAATATCAAATCACTATGTTGTACACCTGAACCTAATATACTGTTATAAATCAATTATATTTCAATAATAAAAAAAGACTCAAGGAAGACACCTTCACCTTCTCTAGATCCGTTGGTATCAGGACTACAGGAGAAAAACAGTCACATATAAAAGAGCCACAGGGAAACAGTGACCTCTGGCAAGAAAAAGGCTTTTATTAGAGCAAGAAAATGAAGGAAACAACCTGAGAGAAGACTAATGATGGGAAGACAGTTCTGGAAGCCCCAGTGGAAGGGTTTTGTATGTTGGGGAATTGCCTTCAACTGTTCTCTTTTAATTATTTTTTCCAGACCACCCCAAAGGTCTCCTCCAAAGATGACTAATATTACCTCTTTTCTGCTTAAAAATATTATGGCTATCCAAAAGAAAGTGCAGCCTTGTGAGCCCTTGACAATTTACCTCTCCCCGTTTTTCCTGGTTTATCTCCTTCTAGACTCCATAATCTGCCTGTTCTACTTGAACCATCCATAGCTCTTCATGATTTCTCATGTAGGCTTTTGCCGACAACAGACAACTTTTTAAAAAATTTTTTATCTGAATTTAACATAGATGTTAAGAAAGTCACATTTTTATATCTACCCTGAATTTTGTCATATACTTCAAAACTAATTGCTTATCTACATTTTCCATAACTAAAATGTCTTTGCTTATGGAGATGTACCTTTTCAGGTGTATAGCTGATCTCTACACACCTAAATCTAATGTAGCTAAATCTAGCCCTTTGTGGCCAGTATGTGTTGTTTGAAAATATGGCAGAGAGGTTAATCAAAATTTTAAATCAGTTAATTCTTAATGATATTTTAAAAATAAGAATGATTGGTTACCTTCAGAGGATGGTACAAAACCAATTCATTCATTATCTTGAAAACTGATAAAGAAAAAGAATCAATTGTTTCCCCTCCCTTTTCTGTGTGACCTGAGCCAATAGATAACCAAATAAGTAGATAAGGGACAGCATCGCTTTATAAATATATTCCAACTAATAAATGAAAAATATAGAATTAAAGTATCACCATTTTTACAATCCTCACTGACTGAATATAAATACAGATATAGATATAGGCAGTGGGCATCGTGGCTCCTAAGATCACTAAAAGAGAGAATCAGGCATTATGTGCCTCCTATAGTCTTGTCAGAGCAGAGGCGACAGAACCTGAGTCTAATCCAGTCTTGATCCATCTGTCAATATTTAGGAAATACCAAAAACAGGAACATGCTGAACCTGTACCAAGAATATGCAATCAGCAAAACCGAAACCTAGGGACCTCTAGAGGTCCAACAGCCTGGGTTCTTCAATAGGTCAATTATAGGGAAACGAAAGGGATGCTGGAGAATCCTATGTCTTAAAAGAGACCTAAAAGACACCAATTTTTTAAAAGCAGGCAAAACTCAACTGTAGTGTTTAGGGAAGCATGCCATAAAAAGAAAATGACAAGAAAGTGATTAATATAAAAGTCAGGATAATGGTAACTTAGAGCAAGAGAGGGATGGTGTTAGGATTGGGTTGCGTCCCCTAGAAAGGGATCTGGGGTGCTTGGCAAAGTTGTTTCTGGACTTGACTGCTGTTCACCTAATAGTAATTTTATTAGTCTTACCTTGCGATATTGGAGAAAATGTGCAGGTGGCAAATAGTATTCCTCAGTGTTTGTTGCTAAATAAGATAAATTAGGTAGTTTGTAAGTCCTGCTGTGTGTAAAGTGGAGCAAGGCTCCCCACATTGGTATTTTACATCAACTACAGCAGCAGTGATCAAACCTTTTGGTCTCAGGACCCTTCTATATTCTTTAACATTATTGAGGACCCCAAAGAGTTTTTACTTAGATGACCTTACAGCTGCAGTATTTACTATATTAGAACTAGTAAAGCAAACAATTTAGAATGTGTTTAATTCATTTAAATAACAATCATAACCCATTGTAAACATTTTTATCAAAAAAGTTCCACAACAAAACACAAAATTTAGTAAAGTAGCATTGTTGTATATTTTTCTTGTAAATCTTTTTACTGTCTGGCTTAATAGAGTACAGCTGGATTCACATACAGTTGTCCCTGGTCCGCGTGGGGGATTGGTTCCAGGACACAGCCCACACTCCCACAAGTACCAAAATCCGTGGATACTGGATTTATATAAGTCCTTTATATAAAATTACATAATATTTGCATATAACCTACACATATTCTGCTACATACTTAAAATCACCTCTAGATTTATACCTAATACAATGTAAATGCTAAATTATAGTTGTTATATTATTTTGGGAATGATGACAAGAAAAAAAAAGTCTGTACATGTTCAGTGCAGAGACACAAGCATGGTAGGCCTAACTACATAGCACATGGCAGCAACATCGTAACATTTGTTTTCTGAATATTTTCAAACAGTTAAATCTGCAGATTCGAAACCTGAGGACCTGTGGGCGGACTGTATTTACTTCTGCATTCAGTCCATTACCATACATTGTTTTGGTTGAAATGTACAAACAGAAGTCAGCTTCACACAGATACATAGTTGCAAAAGAGGAATATTTTAATAGCCATTTCAGATAATTGTGGATATTCTTCAATACGTCTTTGATAAGCATTAGTTCTGTGAAGGTTGGTTGCAGTGTGGAATCTGAACCCACATCTGAGCTTTCCTTATTCCATTAAGTGAAAACCCATTGGTATGCAGCAGAAGTGTTTCATGCATACTTCCCATTTGTCACAGAGTATTAAAAAGATGTTGAGATTTAACAATAATAATAATTTTTCATTTCCTTCACCAAAGACATTCTTAAATGAAACTGGCTTTTTTTTTTTTTAAGTAAGTATGTGGCAGTGAAGAATACAATGACTTATAGTACACTTTTGATACTACTGCTTTGGGTTGTACTGCCTTTGTGCCATTGGAGTACCATATATGCAAATGTCAAGCCACTAAAAAGGTAATTAATGTCTTAGTATTATGAAAATATCTTGGATTTTTTTTTTGTAATTTTTTTTTAAATTAGTTTCAGGTGTACAACACAGTGCAATAGTTATACATTTTACCCCTCAAAGTGACAACCCCCCACCCTAGCTTGGATTTTATAGACCTCCTAAAACAGTCGCAGTAACCCTCAGGGTTCCATGGACTGTACTTTGAGAACTATTGAACTAGAGACATTTGTGGAGACCTTTTATATTCAGTACTCATCTTGGTTACTTTTTGAGGAAGATACGGAAATAATTTCATGTGGGGGGTTTTTTAGAAATTTTGTTGGGGAACAGTGTTTTCTTCCAGGACCCACCAGCTCCAAGTTGTTCAATCTAGTTGTGGCGGGCACAGCTGCTTGGCCCATGTGGGAATCGAACCAGCAACCTTGGTATTATGAGCCTGCGCTCTAAACACCTGAGCTAACGGGCTGGCCCTTCTTGTGTTTTTAATGAATTGGAACACAGTGTGGCTTTCCCAGGTTTGTCAAGAATTAAGAACTTCCTAATTTATTGGAGTTCCTTTTGGATGTCATCAATTAAATAAAATATTTAGAACTGTGGTGTTAGTATGCCACAGTGATTGACAGTATGTTTCAAAATATTCTATTTCACATCATTGGAGATATGTATGGACTCCTTTACTCTTTGGATTGCTGTAACAATATGTTTCTCTCACAAGGATTGGTAGCTCTGCTTTGTTTGAAGAAATAATATTTAAGGATATGAAAGCAGATTTTGGCAGTATTAAAGGGTGAGTAATTTTATTAAACACAACATTCTTTATTTCGTTCCCTTGAGTGTAACAAAATACAGAATCATTTTTCTTCTCCCCACTTTCCCTTAGTGAAGGTGGGACTAAGATGAGAGTTCTCATTCTCTCCCCAATTGTCACATACTTAAAAGATATTCTGCTATAATAAAGCAGTTATTTATTCATGGTTTACTGAATGTTCAACACAGTGTTATATGCCATGGAAAGGTACATTATAAACTCATTCAGGAAGGCAGTATGTAGTTAAAGTGTAAAAATGTGTATTGCCGAGTTCAAAGTTGTGCTTAAGAGATCATAATGATCTGACTATTCAAAAAGTCTTCTTGAAAGGTTTAAGATGAGTTGATAAGGCTGGTAGAAAAGGGAAACGCTGTGACACAGTGTATCTGGCTTTCAGCAAAGCATTTGATAAAATCAGCAGACCTTCATAGATTTTAGGTAATTGGCTGAAATGTAAAATTCAATACAGTCTCAAATAATTTGTTGACTCATTGAATGACTAGTTGAATGGCCATACCCAAGAGTGCTAATCAGTGGATCATTGACAGCTAGGAACAAGGGCTCTATTATTGCTCAGAGCTCTGACAATGGGCTTATCCTATTCAGTATTTTTACTAGCAACTTAAATAAGGACATTTATTATTCAGCATGCATTTATTGAATACCTTCTGTGAATTATATATTTCTACATGCCCTCAAAAATCAAAAGTAAGATATATCTTGTCTGATTTCAAAGGGTAATAAAAATTTTAAAAAAACAGTGAGGGCTGGCTGAGTGGCGAAGTTATTGGGAGCTGGCTTGGGACGCCAGCGGCCCCCATTCAGGTCCCACGTATGAAGGCCAGTGACACTGCCCTAAAAAAAAAAATTTTTTTTAATAAAATAAAATAAATCATAAACAAGTAACTGCTGCTCGTATGCAGGGTGAGGGGGGATTGTTTGATCACAGGAGCTAAAAAGATCTTAATAGACTAGAAAATTTCTCTGAATCTGACAAGTAAAAGTTTATACAGGTAAATGCAAGATCCTACCTGTAGGTATAGAAAAACTACATAGGTATAAAATGGGAGAGACCTAGTTTAACAACAAATGTTTAAGGACTTCTGAAAAAAGAAGACTTCTGAAGTTTCAAGCAGCATAGCAGAGTACATTACTTGAAAATCTTTCTGTACAACACCCAGAAATGATCTGTAAAGTGTTAAAATAATTCCTTCTAAATACATAGTCGACCTAAATCAAAAAAATTAAGGAAAAGGGCCAGCTGAGTGGCACGTTGGTTAAGAGCTGGCTTGGGATGCCAGCGGCCCCAGTTCAGGTCCCACATATGAGGACCGGTGAAGTACCCTGTCACTATCTTACAAATAGATCCTGTTAGAATTTGAATAAACACTAATAAGCTTGCAAGAAATAAGGGAAATCTCTGAGTCCTCTGCCCCCATGAGTTAATATAAATGAACCTACTCAAGCTGGAGTGTGGGGAGTGAGTAGTGAAGCACAAGTCACTTTAGGGTCAAATGCCAACACTGCACACTTGTGCCTTCCACAAAGGGAGGACCTAAGCTGAAATTTCCCGTTAATTCAGGATCCTAAAAAGCTCTGGCGTTCTTTTCTTAGCACTCTCTGGCCACTAGCAGAAACAGGAAAACAGGTATTGTGGATTTCCACAGATTTATATCATCTAATTATGAGTTTATATTACCCCACACAGGAAAAGGCCCCCATAAATGAGATTGAGCAGATACTATAAGCAGCAGATTTAGATGACCTCATCCTCCCCACCCCACCCAGCACACACACACACACCAGATACTTTAGATATGGGAATATCATCAGGTACAGAATATAAATAAATAAACTATGACATACTTAACAAAATAATGAATTTTTATTAAAAAAAGAGCCAGCAGAAAGTGATCATCAAAAATGACAAGTCACATTTGGGCCGGCCGAGTGGTGTGGTGGTTAAGCGCTGGCTTCGGAAGCCAGCAGCCCCGGTTCAGTCCCACATATGAGGGCCCGTGACACTGCCCTCAAAAAAAAAAAAAAAAGAAAAACAAAAAGACAAGTCACGGGCGGCCGGCCGAGTGGCGCATTGGTTAAGCGCTGGTTTTGGGATGCCAGCAGCCCCGGTACGGATCCCACATGAGGGCCAGTGACACTGCCCTCTACAGCTAACAACAGGTCCACCTGGAGCTGGGCTGTGCGAGCCCCGGTGATGGTGTGGGCTGCAGCCCCTGCTGCAGTAGGCTGCCATAGGCTACAGTGAGTGGCCCGCAGCCAGCGTGAGCGGCTGGCAGCCAAGCATGAGCTGCCAATAGCCGCGGTGAGCGACATCCAGAGGCCAGCGACCGATCTGCCTCATCCGGGAAGAGCGCAATGACGATACCAACAGTGAAGCAACGTCCTCCGCAGCTAGACTGAAGAACAAAAAGACAGCAACTTGTCTGTTCCCCTTCCCCGATTCCCCAACGCTGTTCCCCTCCGCCAATTCCCCAATAAAATCTTTAAAAAAAAAAAAAAAAAAGACAAGTCACATTTGAAAAAAAATGAAATAAACTATGTTTTAAAATGTAGTCATTGACATTTTAAACTCAGTAAATAGGTTGGCATATTAGACACCATGAGGAAGAGAGAGATCTATGGAAGATCTGCAGACATTGTTCAGAATACTGCACAGAGAGCAGGGAAAGGTTAAGAGACATGGAGGATAGAATATATAACGTATCTAGAAAGAAAGAATGGAGGAGAGACATATTTGAAGAATATTGTCTGAGAATTTTCTAACCTGAAAAAAAAATGCATCTAAGTTAAAGGTGCAAAATGATATAAATTTTTAAAAATCACATTTACAAAATGAAATAGATTTTTAAAAATCACATCTAGACATACTGTAGTAAAGCAGACTTTAAAGAGAAAGTCTTAAAATCAGAAAGAAAAACATTGCCTACAAATAAAAAACAGGCTTATAGAGACAACAGCAATCTGGAAGCCAAAAGATAGTACAGAAAATAAATGTCACCTTAGAATTGTATATGCAACAAAATCTTTCAAGAAAGAAGGCACTATTAGTTACACTATATTAGTCATTTTTAGATAAAAACTGAATTTACCATCAGCAAATCTTACAAAACTTCTATAAAGCATATACTTGAAGGAAAATACTGTAGAAGAAGGGTTTGGTTATGTGAGAAAGGTGAGCAAAGAATTGGTAAACGTAAGTAAATCTAAAACATTGTATCAGATAATAGTAATATGTAATTCTTAAAGTTGAAAAAAAATAATGGACAGTAACAATGTAACACAGGAGAGCTGATCATGTTCTAAGGCCAATTCAGGAGGGAAGATAAAATGTCTAACTTTGGATGTTATTAAAAATGTATGGGGGGCGGCCGGGTGACTCAGTTGGTTAGAGCGCGAGCTCTGAGCGACAGGGTTGCCGGTTCAATTCCCACATGGACCAGTGAGCTGGCTCCGCAACTAGACTGAAGACAACGACTTGATTTGGAGCTGATGGGTCCTGGAAAAACATGCCATTCTCCAATAAAACTTATAAAAAAAAAAAACACAATGTATGGTAACTAGTGTAGGGAAGAAAAATGGAATTCAAAAACTGGTAAGCAAAATTTTTTTTAAATCCAAAAAATGTCATGGAAAGGAAAAGAAGCAGAATGAAAAGCGGGACATATATAACACAAAGGAATGAGGAAGAATGAGTCCAAGCTACAATAGTGATCATAAATATTAAGTTACCTCAAAGTTGAAAGCCAATTTGGATTAAAAATAATATAGAGGAAGTAAAGCTGGACCACTGCCACCCCCAACATACATACACAATGCAATCGAGTCTCTTTCAACTGGCTTTTAGACTTAACGGTGTAAGTAAAAACAACAAAACTTGTAAAACATAATATAAAAGAACATGTTTATGATCTTAGAATAGGAAAATATTTCTTGAACAGGGCAAACAAAATATTAATCATAAAAGAATGGTAAACTGGGGCCCGCCGAGTGGCGCGGTTGTTAAGCACTGGCTTGGGAAACCAGCGGCTCCAGTTCGGGTCCCACATATGAGGGCCAGTGACACTGCCCTCAAAAAAAAAGAATGATAAATTGTACTGTATTAAAATTAAGAACTTTTGGGGCCGGCCGAGTGGCTCGGTTAAGAGTTGGCTTAAGAGCGCAAGCTCTGAGCAGCAGAGCCGCCAGTTCCGTTCCCACATGGGCCAGTGATGCTGCGCCCTCTACAGCTAAGATGATGAACAACAGCTCCACCTGGAGCAACATCTGGCCACTGTGAGCATCCGTTCAATGGCCAGCAAGATACTGCCTCACCGGGGAAGAGCGCAATGATCACAATACCAAAATGGGCCAGTGAAGCGGTGTCCTCCACAACGAGACTGAAGAACAAAAGAACAGCAACTTGTGTGTTTCCCTTCCTCAATTCCCCAACGCTGTTCCCCTCCCTCAATTCCCCAATAAAATCTTTAAAAAAATAATAAAATTAAGAACTTTTCTTCATCAGATAATACTATTAAGAGTTTAAAAAGCTATCTGCAAAGTGAAAGGAGAGATTTACCACACATAACTGGGAAAAACATTTAGAGATCAAAAGAGACACTAATAATGAAAGACTGAGCTCCAAACTTGTATGTACCTCATGAAATAGCCTGAGAATATGTAAAGTAAAAACTGATCAAAGTATAGGGCAAAGCTGCAAATCTGTATCATATGAGGTCTGACAATTAAGTTTGCAAACTTGCCACTGTGCACTTACATTGGCAGCACTGTACGAACAGCTTGGTAAGGTTTCATAACCTTGGTAGATCAGTGTCTCACAGCTGTGTTCATGTCAACGTGTGGCGGTGTCTTGCTGAGTGACTTTCATTATTGTGTATTTTTGTTTGCTGTCGTGAGAATGTCTGAGCTTGAATTAGAGCAACGTACAAACATTAAATTTCTTGTTAAACTTGACAAGAGTGGAAGTGAAGTCAGGGACATGTTAGCCCAAGTTTATGGGAATAATGCCATGAATAAAATGGCAGTGTACAAATGGATTAAACGTTTTTCTGACGGAAGAGAACATGTCAGTGATGAAGAGAAGTCAGGGCGGCTAGTAATGAGCAGAAATGATGAAAACATTGCAAAAATTTGTTGAATTGTGCATCAAATTTGTCGGCTAATTGTGAGAAGCATAGCAGACCAAGTAAACATCGATAAACAGGAAAATCTTAACTGAAAATCTTGGCATGAGAAAGCGTAGACATGGTCCCAAAGGAGCTCACTGATGAACAAAAGCAAAGGAGAGTTGAAGTTTGCCAAGACCTTTTGGAGAGGCAAGATGATGTTTTGGGCCTTGTTATCACTGGTGATGAAACATGGGTTTACCAATTCAACCCTGAAACAAATCGTCAAAGTGCACAATGGAAGTCAGCCACGACCAAAACAGTTGTCAGTCCAAATCAAGAGTCAAAACGATGTTGCCAAACTTTTTTGATATCAGAGGGATTGTTCATTATTAATCTGTACCAACTGGGTAGTTAACCAAGTTTACTATTTGGAAGTGCTGAAAAGGCTGCGTGAAAAAGTTGGATGAAAACGATCTAACTTTTCGCCAACAATTCATGGCTCTTGCATCACAACAATGCACCAGCTCACATGGCACTGTGAGGGAGTTTTTAGCCAGGAAACAAATAACTATTGGGACACCCTCGTACTCATCTGATCTGGCCCCAGATACAAAGGAAATATTGAAAGGAAGACATTTGGATGACATTCAGGACATCAAGGGTAATATGATGACAGCTCTGATAGCCATTCCAGAAAGAGAGTCCCAAAATTGCTTTGAAGGGTGGACTAGGCACTGTTGTTGGTGAATAGCTTCCTAAGGGGAGTACTTCAAAGGTGGCCATAGTGATATTCAGTAATGAGGTATGTAGCACTTTTTCTAGGATGAGTTCGTGAACTTAGTTGTCATACCTCCTATATCCATCATTACGGTATCAGACAGAATAATTTCACTGCCCTGAACATCCCCTGGGTTCAGCCTGTTCTTCATCCCTCCTTTTTCCTCAAACTCTTGGCAACTACCACTCTTCTTATCATTTCTATAGTTTTGGCTTTTCCTGAATGTCATGTAGGTGGAATGATAAAGCATGTAGCCTTTTCAGATTGGCTTCTTTCACATAATAATACACATTTAAAAGTTCTTCCATGTCTTTTTGTGGCCTGATAGCTCATTTCTTTTTAGCACTGAATAATATTCCATTGTCTGGATGTCCCACAGTTTATTTATCCATTCACCTACTGAAGGACATCTTGGCTGCTTCCAAGTGTTGGCAATTCTGCATAAACCTACTGTAAACACTTATGTGCAGGTTTTTGTGTAGACATAAATTTTCAACTCATTTGGGTAAATACTAAAGAACGCAATTGCTGGATCGTATAAGAGCATGTTTAGTTTTGTAAGAAGCTGCCAAAAGAGGCTGTTTTGCATTCCCACAAGCAATTAATAAGAATTCCTGTTGCTCCACATCTTTACCAGCATTTGGTGTTTTCAATGTTTTGGATTTTAGTCATTCTAATAGGTGTTAGTGGTATCTTACTGGTTTAATTTGCATTTCCTTGATAACGTACAGTATTAAGCATCTTTTCATAAGCCTATCTGCCATCTGTACATCTTTTTTGATGACGTGTCTGTTTGGATCTTTTGCCAAATTTTTAATTGGGTGGTTATTGTCGAGTTTTAAGAGTTCTTTGTATATTTTGGATACCAGTCTTTTCTCATATATGTGTTTTATAAAGATTTTTCTCCCGGTCTGTGGCTAGTCTTTTCATTTTCTTAAGCATATTAGTTTCTGTTTGTAAATGTACTTTCTATCAGCAGTGGAAATTATAAGAACTAGTAACATAAAAGAAGAGAGGGAAACCCTAAGGTTGCTGAAGTTCCTTAAACATTCACCAGCCCACTTGTATGTATTTGGCTAGCCTATTAATAAAACTATAAGTGCTTGAATCTGAGATCCCTTTTACTTAGTCTTGCAAAACATAATAATGAAGTTTGTGTAATGATCAGTGGCCTCAGATCATTGGTGACTGTGTGTTTCATCATTTCCTTTGCTCTTATATACAAATCAGTGTTTAAATGGCACTTTTAGGGCCGGCCGAGTGGCGCATTGGTTAAGCGCTGGTTTTGGGATGCCAGCGGCCCCGGTTCGGATCCCACATGAGGGCCAGTGACACTGCCCTCTACAGCTAACAACAGCTCCACCTGGAGCTGGGCTGTGCAAGCCCGTGTGATGGTGTGGGCTGCAGCCCCTGCTGCAGTGGGCTACCATAGGCTACAGTGAGTGGCCCGCAGCCAGCGTGAGCAGCTGGCAGCCAAGAGTGAGCTGCCAATAGCCGCGGTGAGCGACATCCAGAGGCCAGCGACCGATCTGCCTCATCCGGGAAGAGCGCAATGACGATACCAACAGTGAAGCAACGTCCTCCGCAACTAAACTGAAGAACAAAAAGACAGCAACTTGTCTGTTCCCCTTCCCCGATTCCCCAACGCTGTTCCCCTCTGCCAATTCCCCAATGAAATCTTAAAAAAAAAAAAAAAAAAAAAATGGCACTTTTAATATTTTAACATGATTCTGAACAAAATACCACCAAATACTCTAAAGTTTGACTCTTGTACCAAATTGATATTAAGGATATAAAACTAAGATGATGAATGCACATTGGCCCAACAGTATCCCTCTTCTAGTATTAACTTAAATAATAAAGAACTCAAAAACAAATAATTCTTGGAAATCAAGACTAAAGTGAAAGCCTAAACAGCTCTCACATTTTGGCTCCTTTAATGCTTTACCAATAGGCTATGACTTTTTTACCGTTATTTATATTTTATTGATTGATTGATTGATTGATTGATGATTGCAGTTTCATAACTTCCTTCGACAATAGCAGTTAGTTCTCATTCACATTAACTGTTTGTTGATTTTATGAAAGTTGTGACAGGTACATACATAGGTAACCAGTGTATAGAGCTTGTTTGGTGGATGTTCATCCTCATTACTTTTTCTGCACAAACGCACCCGGATACAGTATGGGACCTTCCTTATTCCTTTGGCCCAGGCAGTCTTGTTGAGCCTGGTGTCCATGTGCACATCTGGAATTCCCTTCTCCTCCATGGCAAATTTCCGATTTCTTTTGAGTGCCTGAAACCCAATCCACGGATGCGCTTGCAAATGTTGATGGTATATTCTCTGGTCACTACCTCGTTGTTGGCAGAACGGCCCTTCCTCTCAGTGCCCTCTTTGCGGGCACCATTCTGCTGAGCCCAGGTTTTGAAAAGAAGCATTCTCTGACCTTCAGAAGTCACTTGTTTGACCATGCTTGCTATGTGGTAAAATTCATTATTAAATTTGTGAGGAAAAAAATCTGGTACTATCAATAGACAACATTTCCCAATTTAAATTGTTAGAGATGTGGTTTCATACTTTTAAAAGGAGTATTGAACTATGTAGGATTGTTCTCTCTATAAAGACCTGCTTTTTAGAATGAGCTTTTAGAGAAATGGTAGTACAGCAGAAAAGTTTATTTACACATGTGATTGTCTCAAACTGCAAATTTGGGTTCCCAAATGTCTAGGTGTTGGCCTCCTTTCCTAAGGTGATGCGCTTCGCCTCCATAATCGCCTCCCTGACTCAGCCATTTTATTTCGGCCTCTTTATACTGTCAGCATCGCAGAATCAAGTTTCACAAAGCATCTGAGAGACAACCGTCTATATACAGGAAGCAAGGGTGGCAAAAACCAAGTGTATTTTTCTTTTTCTTTTTTTTTTCCTTACTGGAACTCCATTTATAAATCATAGGGTGCAAAATTTTTCTGCCCAAAGCCTATTATAACTTTTAAATGCTGTAAGTAATTATACCATGCACTATTAATTTTGAAGCCATCCTTAATATTACACAACTGCCTTTGTCCTTGGAATGTTAGTTTAAAATGATTACACAGCTCTGTAGAAAAACTTTCTCAAGTTTAATGGAGAGTAGTTACTTTGTCAGTTGAGCGCTTTTCTATGAACTCAACTTCAACATGGATTAAGGTGAAATCTTCTTAACGTAAGAACTCGCACCCGGGTGTTCTGTCCTGGGTGGCAGCGGCGACCTTGGTGATGACTTCCTGAACATGATGTGTTCCCAGGAGCCACTTTGCTGGAATAAGGCCCGCTTGTTCTGGACGGGTGGCACACGGTGGTCACGCTGGGATGGCCCTTCACCATCCTCCCGGGGATCCCTTGACGCCCCATCCTGTGTTCCTTCCAGTTTCCAGCATTCCATGCTTAACCTTTTTATGGGATTGCTCTTATTATGGTGTGAAGCACATTCTTTAATAGAAGCATGGATAATAGATGCTTGTGGCCTTCCATACTTGAAACAGCTTTGTTCTGCCCTCACACTTGATTACTTGTTGGCGTGTGTATAGCATTCTGTGTTGAACATTTCCCTAGAATCTTGCAGATGTGCTCTGTTGACTTGTTTCCAGAGTTGGTTTTGTGCTGTCCAGAGCCATCTAATCCTTGATAATTTATGTGTTACCTGGCTTAGGTTTTGGTTTTGGTTTTTGTCCCCACCCCTGGGACAGCTTACAGAATTTTCTTTTTGTCCCTGAGGTTTCTCGGGTTTTCCAGTGAGCAGCTTTGGATGTGACTTGATTTTCCTCTTACTGTGCTGGCATTTGGTAGACCTTTTCATTCTGGCAACTGATGTTCTTCAGTTCCAGGAAGTTTTCTTGAGTTATTTTATTGATCATTTCCTCTCCTTTTCTATTCTCTGTTCTCTCTGTCTGAAACTCCTGTTAATTGGACGTTGGACCTCCAGAACTAGGCCTCTGATTTTATCTTTGCTCTCTTATTTTCCATCTCTGTCCTTTTTTTCTGCTTTCTGAGAGACTTGAACTTTATTTTCCAACCCTCTGATAGAATATTTTTCTCTGCTATTGTATTTTTAATTTCTAAGATCTCTTTTTATGTTCTTTAAATGTTTCTTTTTTAGAGCATCTTGTTCTTATTCCACAGTTGCAATATATTTTTTATCTCTTTGGTGAGTTTAATAATCTATTTCTTAATTTTTTTCAAGTTTCCTTTTCCCTGCACAGTTTCTGTTTGTTCCAGGTTGATTTTTGTGTGTGTGCTTTTTAAAAATCATATTGTTAAAAGATAAACTGAGGCATATTAAAAAGCTTAAGACTTTATTTGAGCAAAAATCTATTGAATTGGGCAGCATTCAACCTAGCAGATAGAAAGCTCAGAGGAGCTGTATAAAATGAAAGACTTTTATAGGCACAAGGGACAAGGAACAAGGAAGTTATACTAGGCAAACCGGGTTAGTTCTTGGAAAGTTACTTTCCTTTAGGGGATGACAAGGGTCTATCAGGCAGATTACCTAACTAGTGCTGACTAAGCAGTTCCTGATTGACTGGGTTAAGATTGCATTTCTGGGAGAGCTGAAACTATAATTAAGCTTCAGTTTGGTGACATGGTGCTTAGCATAAATGACTCTATTTTGGGTCTGTTGTCTTGTTTTAACACTATCTTACATGTTACATGCTTTCTTCACATTTCTGGTAATACTTGATTATTTGCTTAAAATCAAGACAACAGTGCTGATTAGAAGCTCTACGTGTGGAGGTGATGCTTGTTGTTTGAGGCATCATGGTAGGGTAATCTGTGCCATTTATTGAATGACCCCTGTATCAGTGCATCTTTAGGTATTTCTTTTGTGACTAACAATATTCTCGGGAAAATTTTTCGAACTCCTGCGTACAGAGTGTGGTCTAGACACTGGCTTTCCTGGGTAGAAGGAACCCAATAAGGGAAGACTCAGCCGCATTCGATGTGCATGTGGCCACTTAATTAACCGGTTCACTATATGATGCCCACATCCTCAAATGTACTTTTGACTGGCGTGGTGACTCCCGGTCCAGAGAAGGAGCGGCAGTCATTCAGAGGCATAGAATAAGGGGACATACCAGGGAGCATGACTTCTCAAAAATGCTGTCACCCTGTTCGTACTTGCTTTGGTCGCCTCACTTCACCGTAACATCTGAGCATGAAGTGTAAATCAGGTTGATTTTTAGCTTTTTTCACTGCTGGCAAGGGATTCGACTTTCTTGAGTCAAGTCAGTTATCACAGATTTTTCTGGCTTCCAAAATTTTGTTGCTATTATCTCCTCTCCTGTCATAATTCTTGTGGGATTTTGACTTTAAAAAAGAAAATCCCTTTAGTGTTGTTTCAGCTGGGTTTTGGGAGGGAACAAAATGAAATATGTGGTTAGTCTGCCTTTTAACACAAAGTCCCTTTAGAAGCTTTTTAAGAGCTAGACTTATTCATTTTTGAAAGACATCTTTATGAAACTCCTACTGTGTGCCAGACACTAAGTCACACACTTGTCCTTTCCATGAAGTATGTGCATTAGTATTCATTAAATAAAATCACAATGTATATTTAACATAAATGGCAATTTAAGCAAATATTTTGAGTCAGTTGTGCAAAAGTTCAAGTATTACAGACAGTAATATGGAAGTTATGTAAATTAATAAATACCTCTGTTTGCACAACAGCCTGTAACAGTGGCAATATAATTCTGTTTCTGTGGGGAAATATGCATTAAATACCACCCAGTGATGCCAGAAATACAACTGATCCTCATTATTCATGGTAGTTATGTCCTATAAAATTGCCAAGAACACTGAATTAGCAAATACTGAACCATGGCTCCTAGAGGTGATATCCAGGGTTAGGTTCCTGCCAACCTCTGGTCACAGTGGTTTCCATCAGCCAGTCAGCCTACAGCCTTGTCTTATTTGTGTTTCTGTGTAAAGACATCTTATTTAATATGCCTGAAGGGAGCTTCCCTAACATGTATTTACACACAGTGTTCTTGCTCTTAGAAACACTAGGCAGCATTTCAGCACCATGCTTGGGGGTCATTTTCAACAGCAAAATCATCAACAAAAAGCACAAAGCTGTAAGAAACATGACACTAAATAAAACACAGAAAGGACACTTATACTAGTGTATGGCATGAGAGCTAAACAACAAAGCAAAACATCACCTTATTTTTCCTCAGCTGGGAATGTGTGTAAGTGCTCCTCAAATTTTCCGCCATTCTATCCATGTCCACAAATAACCACAGGATTGCTGTGAGTATTGATTGTTGGGTTACGAATAAATTTTAGCAAGTAGGTAAATTTACAAATACAGAATCCATGAAGATTGAGGATCAATTGTATATTGTATCCCCAACCTCCTCCCCCTCCCACCCCAGCCCTACAGGGAAAGGCATTTGTAACCCTCCAGAAGAAACAGTACAGATTTTATGTGCATTCATGAATGCACTTATATAAAAAGCTGTTGTTCTCCAGAGTTTTTAGTAGCCAGTGTAATCGATAATAGCCAGTAATAAACTCAGTAATTAACAATTTACATGTATTCTATTACCTCATTGACTTTTACAACCTTGTGAAGTAGATGTTATTTCTGTTTAACAGAAATGAAAACTAGTTTAAAAGATGTGAGTAACTTATTCATCCTCCCACAGCTGTAACTAGAGAAGCAAGGATTTGTCTAACATCTGAGGTCTTAGCTATCACACTGTACTGGTAACTATTACACTCCACTGACCCTCCACTCCAAAAGGGTCCTTGCTCCTGCTGCTGGGTCACTGAAGTTGTGGGTAAGCACCTGTGCTACAGTGAGAGGGATGCCTGGGAGTGTTAACTTGATCTATTTTATTTATTTATTTATTTATTTTAAGATTTTTATTGGGGAATTGCGGAAGGAGAACAGCGTTGGGGAATCGGGAAGGGAACAGACAAGTTGCTGTCCTTTTATTTTTCAGTCTAGTTATGGAGGACTTTGCTTCACTGGCCCATGTTGGTATTATCATTGCGCTCTTCCCAGATGAGGCAGATTGGTCGCCAGCCTCTGGACAGCCGCTCACAGCGGCACTTGGCAGCTCACGCCGGCTGCCAGCCTTTTACGCCAGCTGCTGGCCGCTCACTGTAGCCTATTGCAGCCCACTGCAGCAGGGGCTGCAGCCTACACCGTTGCCGGCAACTCACAGCAGCCCAGCTCCAGGTGGAGCTGTTGTTCACCATCTTAGCTGTAGAGGGCAGTGTCACTGGTCCTCATATGTGGGATCTGAACCGGGGCTCTGCTGCTCAGAGCTGGCATTCCAAACCAGCTCTTAACCAACATACCACTCGGCCGGCCCAAACCTGATTTATTTTTTGAGTGTAATTCTTTAAAAAATATTTGCCCTATTGTTTTCATGATCATTTTGTTTAAGTATTTGCTTACTTTTAACGCTGATTTAGTTATATATTTAAAATAGGAAGAACAGTATATTATAATCATAGAATTTTAGAGCTGGGAGTGTCTTTTTAAAATAATATAATAAAATCCACTTATTTTATTTTTTTATTGCTTAGATTTTTAGCTGAGCCATCCTGCCACCTGTTGGCAGCTCAATGGCAACTCAGCTTGGGCTGGCATCAAACTGCCATTGCTCAGAGTTCAGCTCGCACTCTTGAGCGAGCTCTTAACCAACTGAGCCACTCAGCCAGCCTAAAAATCCACTTATTTTATACATAAGAAAATGGAAGCTTCAGAACATTAACTTACCCAAAGTCACACAGTTAATTACTAAGACAAGAATCCAAATTGCTTAACTCTCCATCAAATTCTTTTCTCTGCCTAAGGTTTATGTAGCTTCTTGTACTCAAAAGATTGTTTTAACCAAACTTGGCAAAAAGTTAGTACCCAAAGTTAAGCCAAAATCTGTTGTACTGCCATATGCTTACTGCTTTTTAACTTGGACGTCCTGGAGTGAACCACTGACATAAGACAAAATTGCATTAGAGCAGGGGGAGAAAACAGATGTCTCTATAGGGGCCCTGTGCCTAGGAATTGGGGTGAACCAGAGAGAGCCTGCCCAGAGCACATTTGAAAAGGCAGGTCCAGTGTTACCAGATCTAATTTTTATTTTATTTTTTTATTTTTTTTGAGGGCAGTGTCACTGGCTCTCATATGTGGGACCCAAACCGAGGCTGTTGGCATCCCAAGCCAGCGCTTAACCACCGCGCCACTTGGCCAGCCCACCAGATCTAATTTTTAATGGGAAGCTAGGAAAGCAGGTATTATTATGAAATATTGGCAACTCAAACTTTAAAAGCAAAGTTTCAGAAACCAGACGAAAAACAAAAATGTCTGTGGACCATTTTGAGGCTACCAGATGGAAACCTGTACTTTAGAAGATTCAGCTTACACTGTAGCCTTCATTCCTCGGCACCATTAGTGACTATGAGAAGGAGCCAAAACCATTTTCTAGTGAGATGTTAAATGAAAACTCTTGAGTTACATTTATAAGTCAATAAACCATTAAGTGACCAGGCATGATTAGCCTGGCTGTTTATGTCATGAAATAACTTGTTTACATGTGTCTTGGCTGTATATTATCCACACTGCAAAATCATATGTGTTTATTACAAGTTAGAATTGATTAGTATTTTGAAGTTGAGTGTAGAATTCTGCAGTCTCATATGTTAGCAGACTTGCCATCCTTATCTAATGCATGCAAGGCTCTGGAATAGCATTATCACTTGCCGAAAATACGTATTTTATCTTGTTTTACGGCAGTAGACATTACACAGCATCTGCAACCAAAAAGCTTTACTCACCCTCTTAGTTCTCTTAGAAATAGAATGTCCCTAAATGCATCTAAAAGTCTTACTTTATTTACTGAGAAAATAATGGGAGTTATGGTCTTAAAAGCATGAATTGATGTAAAACTAAAACATTCTAAATCTAAAGTGCAGTTTGTTGGTTATTGATGAACTTCTTTTCCATTAGTATCAGAAAGAAATAGATGAGAGTAAATACCCAGAGAATTGAGAGAACTGTGGCATTCATCCATCTTTTTAAAAAGCTTCTTATTGAAGTATAACATACATGCAGAAAAATACACAAATTATACACAAATGAACTAAAGTGGAAATGTACAATTCAATGTATTTTCTCAAAATGAACATGCCTAAGTAACCAGCATACACATTAAGAAATAAAAGAGTCCTACTATACTATTGATGGATATTTGGCTTTCTGTTTGGGAACCGTTACATTTACGCTGCTATGAACATTCTCGTACATGTGTTTGTGGTGAATATCGCACACATCTGCAGGGTATGTACCTAGGAGTGGACTAGCTGGGTCCTAGGGTCCTTATGTTTAGCTTGCATAGATACTGCCCGTTTCCCAGTGTGTTGGAGCCCAGTCCAACCCCACAAGCGGTGTACGGATGAATTGCAGTTGTTTCGCCTCCTGACTAAGGCTTGATCTGGCTTTTTCCTGTTGGTCATTCTAGTGGACCTCTCCTTGTGGTTTCAGTTTACGTTTCCTGATGAGTGTTGAGATGGAACACCTGTCATTTGTTTGTTGGCCATTTGGATGTCCTCTTTGAAAGTACAGATTCAAGTCTTTTGCACTGACTTTGTAAACTTTTGTCTTTAACTTTTAAAAATAAATAGTTTGCATATGTTAACGTTCTCACTCAGAGAGCCAGCTACTTCCCCACACTGACTCCACTGCAGTTAGATGACAGATGTATAAAACCAGCATGGCTCTGGCCTACAAGATTGCCTTCCACAGAACTTTATAAACAAGAGGCAACCTTGCATGGAATGTTCTTTTCAAGCTGTTTAAACTATCGACATTTATTGTTGGTAAGAAAGAACAAAATAAAAGGAGTAATAAACACAGACATACTTTTTTAGTTTAGCCTTTGGAATAGGCTTTTTGGTTTTATGAATTTCTTTTATGAATTTTGATTAGAAACAGAACCAGCTGTTAATTAGTAGTATGTTACTAATTAGAAGAGTTAATTTAGAAAAGAACATAGCTTAAGTTTGACCTGTCTGTACAGCTGTTGGGGTTTATTTTCCTGTTTACAAGTAACATATAGTTGTGGTCAAAAATTGGAAAGTTATGGAAATATATGTAACAGAAATTGAAAGTCTGCCATAGTCTTACCTCCAGAGATGTAATTGGTTTGTTTTCATCCACATTTTCTTATAAGAATTTGCTAACATATATCAGAAATGACATACTCTACACACCATTTTGTTACTTTTTTTTAACCTCACAATAATTATTGTTACCAAATTTTTAGGAATTTTTTAAAGTATTATCTGTGATAGTTGGATATTCATTGACAATAAGAATGTCTGATTCAATACATAAAAAATAAAATTAATTAGTATATCAATTTTATTAACCTTACTTATAGATCTTTAAAAATGGTTCATTTTCTGACAGGTTCAGTGTGCATCTTTTAACTTAGTTAACACAGTGTTTAGAAAAATTCCAACTGTGGAAAATCTAAATTAATGGAGTTTATGAGCAGGTTAAAAGTGGCCTGACTTTTTTTCTTTTTTCCTTTCTTTTTAGAGGGCAGTGTCACTGGCCCTCATATGTGGGATCCGAACCGGGGCCGCTGGTGTCCCAAGCCAGCTCTTAACCACCGTGCCACTCGGCCTGCCCGTGGCTTGACTTTTTTCAGCAATTCTTTTCATATTTAAGACATCCTAATCATGAAAAGTCAGCTACTGGGGCCAGCCAAGTGGCTTAGTTGGTTGGGAGTTGGCTTGGAGCGCAAGCTCTGAGCAATAGGACCGCCGGTTTGGTTCCCACATGGGCCAGTGAATTCTGTACCTGAGCTGAGCTGTCACTGAGCTCCCAACAGGTGGCAGGATGGCTCAGCTGGTGTAACAACAAGATTGCCTGTTCGATGGTGGGCTGTGCCCACCTGCAACTAAGACTGAACTCTGCACTTTGAGCTGAGCTGCTGCCCAGATAGCTCAGTGGATAGGGCATGCGCTCTGAACAACAAGGCTCCTGGTTCGACTCTCTCATGGGATGGTGGCTACACCCATCCACAACTGGGACTGAGCACAGCACCTTGAGCTGAGCTGCCGTCCGGATGGTTCAGTGGATAGGGTGTGTGCTCTTAACAACAAGGCTGCTGGTTCGACTCCCACATGGGATGGTGGCTGCGCCCACTCGCAACTAGGATTGAGCACAGCACCTTGAGCTTGGAGGCACCTAGCTGCCAACGGGAAGCCGGATGGTGACTGGCGCCCTCCACAACGAAGATTGAAGAACAACAGCTTGGCTGGTCCCCTCCCACAATTCCCCAACACTGTTCCCCTCCCCCAATTCCCCAATGGAATCTTTAAAAAAAAAAAAAGTCAGCTCCTAACTTGGTAATTAATTCTACTCTGTACTCTTCACAGGAACTCCTGGGTTGAGCCTGCCTTTCACTTCATAATAGGGTGATGGCTTCTGATCATTTCTGATGATGCCTATCAGAGCCCTTGCAGATCTGACTAGTCATCCCAGGGTCATGTTGGTTTTCTAGTTCAATATTCAGCATGATTGGGAATGGCATCATCCTTCCTAAAAGCAAAGTAGTCTCTGATTGGAAAGTTCCAAGTGAATTTTTTTAAGCAATGAGACTAATTTAAAAGTACATACTGTTAGGCTTTTCAAAGGCATATTTTGCAAATTAATGAAAATAAGTTGCAAGGTATTGTGCTTTGTGGAGTAGTATAACATCTAATGTGTGAACAAAATCCTCATTTATCTAGGTTTAAGAGACTATAAAATAATGTTGGTAAACATTAAAGATACATTCTTTTATTCTTTTAATACTGTCATTGTAACTATTGTTCATGAAATCAGTGTGGTCTAGTTTTGGGGGTTTGACTGCCTTGCATTTCTTATACTAAAGTAGTACTTTGTTAATTGAAGAGAGCCTCCCGGTTCTGTGAGGTATTTCACTCAAATGTGCTTTTCTGTTGCAGTCGAACCAGGTGGAAGCTTCTCTATGGATTATAGGTTTGGCAATCTCAGGAATAGGAAATAGACATTCTTCTCTAGAGGCTTCCATGTGACTGAACTGGCATCTCGTGATAGCCGCCCTTAATAAGAATTGGTGAAGGGGAGGTTTCATCCAGGTGTGATCCTGCAAAGGAGAAAGAGGCTGGGGTGTGTTATTGCTGCCCTGCCTGTGAAGTACTAGTTTTAACAGCTAATCACATAATTGTAGAATAAATATTTTTTTCTGGGTCCAGAAAAAGGTGATTCAAAATAATCTAAGTATTTAGATTTGCTTTGGGAACACGAGGATCCAAAAAGAACAGAACGTAAGTGTCTCTGCCTCTCTCCTTCCATGGGGAGCGTGGGCAATCCGAATAAAATGACTCTTACCCCTGTAGTTATTAGATGTTCCTACTAATTGTTTGGGAAAACAAAACTGTCTCGTATATGTTCTTCTGGAAACAAAGAAATAGAGCTCTAGTTCTTCAAACCATTTGTGTAAATGGTCAAATTACTTTTTTGTTTTTTTAAACAGTCTTGTTGCCTGAGCTGAGAACTCATTACCAGACTTAACCCTGCAGTATGTTTTTGTCTGCTGAATTAAAGCAAATCAGAACAAAACAACAACGAGAAAAGCTCACCATAACCTTGCATGTGGGTTTTTTTAGCAGTAAGGAACTGCTGGTGACAGATGCTTAGCCATTGTCATGCGAACAAGGTCTCTGTAATAAACATAAGCCACGGTAGCACTAGGGGTGCTCCCGGAACTGACTGATCAGAGTTTAAGGAGCGTCATTATACCTTAAGCAGCCTGACTGCTCAGGGAGTGTCTGGTCAAGATGTTGCAAAGTATGTGCTGGTAGCTGGGTGAGGTTATGAGGCCACTGTGGCTGCTCCCTCAGACACCCAGATTCTCCAGCCATCTCTCTCCCTTTTAGTTAGCGTGTCTTTCTGTTGATGTCTTCTGTGTTGCTTAATTTTTAAATAATTTGTACCCTTTCTTTTAGATGATTCATTTTATGGGTGGTGGGAGGTATGGCGAACTTGTCTGCTAGGTTGAAAAAAAACCTTATGAAGGAGATTTAATCCCTTGCTTAGGAATGTGGGGATCTATAATTAAACTGATTCGTTTCTCATTAGGGTCTTGGGCCAATATTGGCAAGCAAATCACTGACTTCGACATATATTTTATGGACTATATGCAATTAATTAGCCTTACCTTCTATTCCTTGTGTTTATAAGCTGTGTGACAAAATCCAGGCACTGCTTGTAGAACTTCAGGACTTGAGATCTGCTTTAGTGCCATTTTCTCTGTGCTTTTGAATTGAAGAAGGTATTACGTGGAAGTCAGAGAGGAACCAGTTAAACATAAATCTAATCAGCCCCAATGTGTTGTGAAGGGTTGCTTGTTTGTTTTGTTTTGGAGTGGGGGGTTGTGTTCTTGGGGGGACCCTCTGCAGGGAGACTGATGATCTTAGAGTGTCAGTGTTTTTCTTTCTTGTTTCCTTTGGGTTAATGTTTGAAATTTATTAATCATGTTGAGTAAAATAGGTATCCTGCCCTATTTTAATGGAAAAGCTCTGATTTATAAAGTCACAGCATAATGAAATAAAGTGATAATAAAAGCCTTGAGCAGACTGTATAATATATTTTAGGCTATTTACCCAGATAGGTTTGTTTAATAATTATTATTATTTGTTGTTGTTCATGTCAGAATTGTCATTTCTAATAGTTGGATCCCTCAAACTATTTAAACCAAATCTTGCTTGCTACTGTAGAAAATAGGGCAGATTCCTTCTTAAAGTCCAAACCATTCCTTTAAAGACTAACAGATATTTGCCCTCCTCTCCAGTTAGTGAAAGGTGATAGTTAAGTCAACTCTTACTAGTCCTTCCTCTTTGCTTTTCAACACTGCATTAAGTGGAAGTAGATTTGCATCCCTTTGGGTTTTGACCAAAACACACACCCATCTCCTTCCTGCCTTCCTGGAACTGGTTCAAGATTTGGGGAGAAGGGTTTGTTTGGGGGCGTTTCCCTCGTCTTATCTCTGTATGAGCATATGCTAGGGTTGCATTTATTTTGACCCTTCCACCTTAAATTTGGAACCGAAGCAAGAGTTTAAAGTCCAACAGAAGAGAGTCTGCTGAACTTTAGCCATGAGGGACCCAGGGAGGAAGGTGCGTACATGCGTTCTGAAACTTGCTCATAGAGGTTGGCCATCCGTATGCATACACGTAATTGTGAGCTAATAACTACTAGGCCAAGCGAAAATATTTAAAACTGTAAAGATGTATGTGACACCTATAGTGTATGTTTATGTGCTTAATTTTACAGCAGTGCCTCTAGTATTCATAATTTGGGGGGAACAAGTAAGTTCTGAAGTTTTATTTGAAAACCTTTGGGAAAAGCTTAGGATGGGTATTTTCAAGGGACAAATGTATCATTTGTGATTTATCTTTAAGGGAGTGTATAGATATTTTAGGCATTCTGTCATTTTGCCTTCTAAAGCATCAAAAACGAGCTATAAATGAATATTATTAGATAAGGTCACCCAGCTTCTCCTCAAAGTTAAGAATATCTTTGTTGTGTAATTTCTAGCACAGTGTCACGTGTATATAGTAAGCTATACTGATTTCTTTCTTGACTGATCTTTTCCAGAGCCTGGCCCAGCTAGAGAATCTGTGCAAACAGCTGTATGAAACCACAGATACAACCACTCGACTCCAGGCAGAGAAAGCCTTGGTTGAATTCAATAACAGCCCTGATTGCCTGAGCAAGTGCCAGCTACTCCTCGAAAGAGGAAGTGTACGTAAGATTTGAAAAATCCTAAAGGATAACAGGGGTTTAAGAAAACATCTTCTGGTTCTAAGTTTGGAGGTGGACTGGGACAGCCTCCATTCCTTGATCCTTCTAGCTGCCTCTGCCTTCTTAATTTCACTTTTAAAAAGCACCGTATCTGCCAGGTTGGCAAAAAACAAAGGCCATATAGCCCCGTCAGGAAAATCTCATGGAACATATATTTTTGTCCTGTCATTTTTCATCTTGAATCAAATTTCTGGGACTCCTCTTCTATTGTTTACTCTTAAGTACTACCTCCTATCCTTCACAAAGGAGATGGGGCTGTACATAAATGACCTTTCTTATTCACAAAGTCCATGTCACCTACAAGATTCCCAGTCTTCTCTGTTTTTCCTCCTTTGTACCACAGCTGTTTCTCACTGCCTTAGAAGTATAGGGGGGAAATTGTCTTGACCATGAAAACAACTTGAAGTTACAGTTTTAAAAAATAGAATTAGAGCCTCTTCAAGCTAAAGATGGCAATGCAATGATTAAAATAATGCTTTTAATGAGACACTTGATTGAATTAATATTTTTGGCAAGACAGAGGTCTTAGGAAGGGTGAGACTCCAACCAGGGGGCCATAAAAGGGCACTGAGAGATCAGAATCCCAGCCTGACAAGCAGCTAGCGTGATACTTATGGCTGGAGGGAAATGAGAAAAGAATGAAAGCAACTGATTTGTTGAGAGGGTGGAATCCTAGATGATTTTTCACTTTTCATTAGTAGTGTTATAGTAGTATGCAGTAAATAGAACAAATTACAGTGGTCTAAAAACGGTCCTTTAGTAGCTAGGGAAGCTAACTCTTTTTCCAAGTATCTGAAGGTGGCAGAGTCATGGTTAGAGATTACCTAGTGCTGTGTTCTGTTTCCTCATGTGGTGTTTTGTGCATTTCTTTTCAATCACCCAAAATCACCAAATCTTAGGATTGATCCACTTGGATTTGTACTCTGGGAGGGGCCCAGCTGTCTCTTGCAGCGGACTCCTGCCCAAGCCCCACAGCAGCACCTCTGACACTTTTAACTGCAGACCCACCCGCTGACAGTGTGCTGGAACCAGAGGATTGGTTGAATACTAAACACAGTTACAGTGGGTCTTTCTGTTTGATCTCTAATGATTTCTAAGTGACTTAGCAGATTTATTGGAATTGCGTGTAAAGACTGTTTACATGTTCTATAGTGTGTGGTTAACAGCTATACACTATATAATTACAGTACCCCTGCTTGCATTATTAGTGATTTGACACGTGCTCTAATTAGCTTAAACCATGTTCAGAGGTGTTGAAAAGAAATCACATGTCACACTCACTTTTATAGATTTCTTAACCTTAAATTTTTTTTGTAACTGCTGGTATTATGTGATGTCTGTGGATAGCCTCCTGTCTTAAGGACTTTTGGTTTCACAGAAAATTATGCTTTACCCTTGATTAAATCATTTTAATGGTTGTGAATGTGTTCCTCTTATATGAAATATAATATAGCCACATGGAGGAATTCACACATGGCTCCCTCTTACACATTATGATCAAATAGATAATTCTGATTCTGCATAAGGTTAAAATTCATTAAAACCCTTACTTGAGAATATGATAATGCTGTTCCATTGCTATAGGCATAATTTTTCTTTCTCATAAATAATTGTAATTAATTTACTTTAAAGCGCATATACATTCCCCAAAGCTGTAGCTGATTGATAGCTGTGCTGATGAAAAGATATAATTTGGGGATTAACTGTACAGCATAATGTGATGGTACCCTCTAATACTTTATTTTTCCCCTTTCTAATATCATATTATAGGAATATTTTGAGGTGACTTTGGGAATATTTTGAAGTAAAACTTTTTGAAACAGTATATATAACAAGGCTAATGATGGGAGATTTCTTGGTTTAAATGAAAGAAGAGATTTGTCTTCTAAAGATCTTAATACTTCCCTGAAAATATCCCCTCTCGCACCTGCTCCCTGCAAATGATGCAGATAACTGTATAAGAATCAGTTTGATTCGGCCATTCACTTTATCCTGCCCCTTGTTCATGATTGAAATCAGCTAATTGAGCACTTATGCTGTATGGGCCTCTTTTGCTTACAATGATAGACCCTCTGAAATCCAGAGGGTTTCAAGACTTCAGATTCAAGAATCTGAATCAAGAATTTTCTTGAGTCTGAGCACAGATCTCCAAATAAAACACCTTACGACTGACTAACTCAGTAAAATTGAATTCTAAGTCCTTTCCCCCCCACCTCTTTTCACAGTCATCGTACTCCCAGTTACTGGCAGCTACATGCCTTACAAAGCTTGTATCACGCACAAACAACCCTCTACCATTGGAACAACGAATAGATATCCGTAAGTAGAGAATTAACCTGTTCTCTCTTAAAGAAGTTAGTTTGTTTAGTGATGTGCTTAGTAATAGTTAAATTTATGTTGCTTATTTGATAATGTTCTGAAATTGCTAAGCATACAGAAGGTCTGGAATCCAGTTTTTTCCAGAATTTTGGGCTTCATAAAGTGAAGAGGGCCCACAATAATTACTTCTAGATAAAGCCTAGGTAACCCCTTTTGTTAGAAGGTTTCTTTCATTCAGTCTTTACTGCCACTGATAACTAAGACAACCATCGTTAAAGATGTTGAATTCCGTGCAGACGGTGTTAACTATCTAGGAGCAGATTCAAGGCTGCCATACTTCAGATTCTTCATTGTGACAAGTATAAAATTCTCAGTCGGAAAGCCTACTAATCTCAAATTCAAAGCCCCATTTCTCAGTAGCATGAAGAATTAAGGGAGTTTAGGGTAAATAGTGTAACTTTACCATTTCTTGGACATTTAGTACATTTAAAGATGTACATCCTTCCCTGGCAGAATGTTGTGTTATGTGGATTACTTTTGTTTTATAGGGAACTATGTGCTCAACTACCTTGCCACTCGGCCAAAGTTGGCTACTTTCGTGACACAAGCATTAATTCAGTTATATGCCAGGATCACAAAACTGGGCTGGTTTGACTGTCAGAAGGATGACTATGTCTTCAGAAATGCAATCACAGACGTCACAAGGTTTTTACAGGTATGATGTATATATTTGGTGTAACAGGAATGGGAGAAGCAACATGTATATACTTACATACTATTCTGCTTTCTAAAAGTTACACTAAATAGAATTATTTGGTATATTCTTTTCTATGTCTTTTTTACCCTTAATATGTCTTGGCTTTGCATGTTTACATGTCAGCACAGACAAACCCTACTTCATTCTTTCTAATGCCTATATACCATTCCAATCTAAAATACCATAACTTAACTTACTGGTCTCCTATGGATGGGCATGTGGTTTGTTTCTATATTTTGACTGTTAAATACCTCAGTGAATATCTGTGTGTGTGTGTGTGTGTGTGTGTGTGTGTGTGTGTGTGTGTGTGTGTCTCGTCATAATTTGAATATGTGTGTTTGTAGGGATTATTGGAATTATTCAAAGGGATATGTGTAAGGGCTGGCCGAGTGGCTCGGTTGGTTAAGAGCTCGCTCAAGAGTGCGAGCTCTGAGCAACAGGGTTGCCGGTTGGATTCCCAGCCCGAACTGAGCAGCCACTGAGCTGTCAACAGTTGGCAGGATGGCTCAGCTTAAAAAAAGGAAAAAAAAAAAGGATATGTGATGTATTTTGGCTTTCAAAGGTATTTCCAAATCACCCTCAAAAAAAGTTGCTTTCTCCAACAATTAAAAGAATACCTATTTCCCTATGCCTTCACCCTGGGAGCTGAACTTTTTTATTTTTCCAGTTTAATGGGTAAAAAAAAAAAAAATTGGTATCATCATTTGAGTTATGAATAAGAACAAATTTTCATATGTTAATTTACTATTTAATTTTTGTTTTTCAGTGATCTTCCTATTTATATCTTATGTATATTTTTTTATCAAGTTCTTTGCCTTTTTCTTGTTGTTTCTTTGTAAATTATGTTACACATTCATTTGTCACTTACCTTAAATGTGTTTTGCCACTTTCTCCTTTTATAATGTATATGGTGAAATGCTTATGGGTATTTTTTAAATACTAAAGGTTTCCATTTTAACAAAGGCAAATTTAGCAGTCTTCCTTTATGGCAGTTAGGTTTTATGTCCTGCAAAGCAGCAGTTTTAAACTACAATTCCTTGCTACCTTGTCTTGGCAGTTTTAATAGCAACACATGATTCTGTCATTTCAAAAGTATGACTGCGTTCCCAATGCTGAAATAAAGCTGTACACACCCTTTCTGTCTTATATTTTTTTACCAGGATAGTGTTGAATACTGCATCATTGGCGTCACAATTTTATCTCAGCTAACCAATGAAATTAATCAAGTAAGTGCTACAGCCTTCCTCATTGAAGTAAGTGCCATATTTTTTCTTAGTATTGGTGTTTTCTGCTCTGTGTGGGATGATCTTTTTTGGCAGTTGTGTGCTTTTGCGGTAAGTGATTAATGCCCTTTTGAAACAAAATAGTTCCGTTGGGTTTTCCTCTGTAAGTACAGCCTATCTCACTCTTTTTGTCTTGGTCCCCGTCTGTCTCCAGAATATTTTATCCTCCCATCTCAGCTTTCCTCACTGGTATTAATGTTCATTATCAGAGATGAGAGCAGTGGTTCTAGGTCAAAACCTCCATGAAATAATTGCTTTGCTAATGAAAAAGGAATGCAAAAAAAGGGTCACAAAAGCGGAACCAGCATCATTGTGTGCCCTTTCTGCTGTATACATTAGTGTATATAACCATTTAAAAATCAGTTCCCATATCCTGTTATTAAAGGTTTTATAATCTTTTCAGAATGCATAAAACATGCGCCTAAGTAGCATATAATTTTTTTAAAAATAGTCATTGATGATACAGATCGCTACAGAGGAAACACCAGTGGCTTTCTTCTGCTTTGGCTATTATTTTTTCAGCCATTGACTTTTGTATCCAGCTAAAATTTTATAATTATTGAACAGGCCAGTATATTAGTTGTAACATCTTACCTTTCAGTTCTCAGCTAATAACTACGTTGGCATCACTGTTGCTATTGCTTATATTTATGCAGACATTTTTATTAACTCTTAGAAATTTTAACTGAATCAGTGCTGTTTTAAATGCACTTGCTTATAGCCTGTTAAAATCTGGAGTCCATACTGTGTTCTGTCACATGCGATCCCCATTGTGGTTGGTAATTATCAAAATAATAGCATTCACTTTTGATTGATTACTGTGTGACAGGCACTGTTCTAAGCACTTTACTTGAATTAACTAATTTTATTCTCACAATAGTCTTAGATAGGTACTGTGGTTATTCCATTTTCTAGAGAAGGAAACTGAGGCACATAAAGGTTAAGTGACGTGTCTAAGGTGTCATAGTTAACAAGCAACAGCATCTGAATTCGAACCTACATAGTTTTAGTCCAGAGCCTGTGCTCTTAATAACTTCTTATTTATCTGCTGTTCCTCTTGTAGTAGGAAAGCATGCCTTAACTAAGTACAGAGATTGTGGGGTTCATGTTCTCCCCTTTGTAGCTTGGCCCCACAAAATACATCAATGTTGATATAAAAAAAAAAAACTTCAAAATTTTACTTGTCTTTCTTAAGACAACAATAGAAATGTATAGAAATGTGTGTGACATACTTAACGTAATTATTCCCTGTATTATGATCAGCATAACACTTTATATGTGATAAATGATATAAAATCTAGCAATACCTTATTTATCTAAGACTTTTATGATAACATAGTAACACTGAAGCTAGACTTGAGTAATATGTTGAACATCTGTGTAACTTAATTTTCTGGGGTTTGCAGGGGAGGGTGTCAGATTTAAATGAGAAAGTTTATTTCTGTTACCATTCCTATTTGAACTTAGAAATAAAGTCAAGGAGGGTCCATAACTTGGTTGTCAGAAATCTTGCTGCATTCTTTGATGTACCAAAAGCAAAATGCGCTCCCTCTTGGATGACTTGGTCAGTATATAAAAGAGATTTAAGCTTTCAGTTGAGATAAAAATATTTTTGGCAACCCTGAAATTCCTTTATTCCACTTACTGACTGCCTACTATGTGTCAGGAATAGAGGACATGCTGAAGAAGTAAAAGATTTAGTCCTTAGCCACAAAAACCTTTCAAATGTGGCTGAAAAGACAAGAAGAGAGACCGACCAATCCAACCATTTAATTGAAGTGTTCACTTCTGTGGTATAAACTCCATGTGGAAATAGGTTACAGAAGGAAGAGAGTATTACAGGCTGTTGTCATTTATCTTAAGTTCTTGGCTATTGGTTAATGACTGTTTTAGAAATTCTGTAGTAGCCCTGAGTGGATTGTTTTCCACAACCCAAGCCTTGCTACTGTCTGTTCTTGAAACTAAACCACAATGCAACATAATACAGTAATTATTAGCAATATCTGCCAACAATTTTACATAACTGCAGAGCAAATTAAAACTTTGCAGTGGAGACATTCCCATCCTTTTCTGTCTTCCCTCTGTAAGCTCTAGAGACGTGGTATCTTGGCTAGCTGTTAGCAGCTTCTTGTCCTTTGCATCCTCTTACTTTATATGATTTAACAGTAATTTAAACGTTAAAAGTGTAGTTTCATGTGTATGTTGCTTTTTTAAAAAATCTTTCCAACTTTATTTGAAGTCTGCATGAACATTATTTTTTCTTTGAAATTCTAAAACTTGCATTGGTTTATTTTTCTGCACAGGCAGATACCACCCATCCTTTAACCAAGCACAGAAAAATAGCTTCTTCTTTCCGAGATTCGTCGTTATTTGATATCTTCACACTTTCCTGCAGTTTACTAAAACAGGTGAGATTGCAGGTTGGGCCCTGCTTCACAATTCCTTTTGAAAGGATGAGAATGAATGGACACTTGTTAGCGGTCAGCTTTCAATGGACCCCATGAGCATTTATGCATCTCCTTAATCATCATCTCTCACTTAGTACCTGTCTCCAAAATGTTGAAGAAACTTGCCAGATTGACCACTGATGTTAGAGAAAGGATTGTGGCTTCCCTAGTTCAGATCTGTTCCCCTAGGTAAGAGCAGTAAGTGAATACATATCCATGTTCCTATCATAAAGGAATCTAGTGCACCACAAAGTTTGAGATTTTGTTGTTTGCTGTTTTCAGACTCACATAAAACCTTCCTGTATGGAGTAAGAGCATGTTAGCTTTATGGTGTGTGGATTCGTAGTGCTTAGAAAGCCGGCCCAGCCAATACTGTTAGCACAGTAAAACCCCTGCCCCCTGCTGAGCCAAAAGCAGTACATAAACAAGCAACATCTGTAAGGAAAAGCAGAATTTGAATTTTTAACATCCATTTGGATTTCATAACCTGAAGGGATAGACAGTATCACATAAGGAAATTACCTGTTTTAAAATAGAAAAGTTGGTGTTGCGATTCATTTGTTGATAGAGTTTAACCAAGAAAGAAATGTGAATCTTTGCAGTCTACACATGTATAATGATGCTGGGCTGCTTTGTCCCAATTGAAAGCTAAATGGGATTAGCCTCTGGTTCTTTGTTTATTTGGGAGACTTTAGGATTTTTTAGTTCTTGTTCTCATTTTCTAGTAGGTCCCAGGTTTAGTTTTAGAAATAAGTTTGCCTTCGTTCTGTCTCACCACTTAAAAGTGTCCATCTTGGGCCGGCTGAGTGGCGCAGTGGTTAAGTGCTGGCTTCGGAAGCCAGCAGCCCGGTTCGGGTCCCACATGTGAGGGCCAGTGACACTGCCCTCTACAGCTAACAACAGCTCCACCTGGAGCTGGGCTGTGTGAGCCCCGGCGATGGTGTAGGCTATAGCCCCTGCTGCAGTGGGCTGCCATAGGTTACAGTGAGAGGCCAGCAGCCAGTGTGAGCAGCTGGCAGCCAGCGTGAGCTACCAACAGCCGCTGTGAGCGACCATTCAGAGGCCGGCGATAGATCTGCCTCAGCGGGGAAGAGTGCAATGATGATACCAACATGGGCCAGTGAAGCAATGTCCGCCACAACTAGACTGAAGAACAAAAGGACAGCAACTTGTCTGTTCCCCTTCCCCGATTCCCCAACGCTGTTCCCCTCCCCCAATTCCCCAATAAAATCTTTAAAAAAAAAAAAAGTAGTGGGGTGAAAAATCGAGAGCCCCAGGCCTTGGGAGTGCCTATGTAAACCTCAAAAAAAAAAAAAAAAAGTCCATCTTTTTTCCTCAATTACTTAGTTTTATCTCAGAATTCCCAGACAGTCCTCAGTTTGGGCAAGCTGCCTGGAAAAAGTTGTTTTACCTCCTGAAGGGGAAAAGCTTTTGAGAAAACTAAGGATTGAATCGTCTCACTGATACTATCAAAAACCAGTGAGTCACGGAGGCCACAGCTGGTATGAACTTTGAGAGTCCTGGGAGCTATGGACCAGTATTGAGCAATAGGCAGGTAAACTGCCAGTGAATAAACAAAATTCAGTGGCGATTTTGGTTTGCAGGATATTTGTTGATGCTGGTGATGGTAATGCTAAAAAAGAGGAAGGGAGGTAGGGCAGGATATAAAACTTACCAGAACTCTCTCCCAGAATTTAATCCTAGCCCTGTCTAGAAATAGCTAGGATCACACATGCAATGAAATAACCACACATATTGCTTCAGGATTCCCTGTGGCCACTAGGTCTACATGTAAAGAACTAGGATCAAAAGGAGGATTTCTTTAAATACCAACTTCATGTTTTGTGGGACACATGTACTAGTAAATAAGATGCTAGGATTTTCAGAGTGAAATTAAGGCAGCATCTTGTGTGGGGGAAACGTCACTTTGTTGTGTTGAAACACAGCCCTTCTTTTCTGACTCAACAGCCTGCTCTTGAGTTGGTAGCAAGCTTGGAAGAAAGGAGTAATTATTTGGGGCTCATGATGTGGTAATTTTTACAGGCTTCAGGAAAGAATCTAAACTTGAATGATGAAAGTCAGCACGGTTTGCTCATGCAACTGCTCAAACTCACTCATAACTGCCTGAACTTTGATTTCATCGGCACTTCTACTGACGAGTCCTCAGATGACCTGTGCACAGTACAGATTCCCACCAGCTGGAGATCAGGTAACAGAGTCGCACCACCTGAAACAGGCTGCTGCTCACCTCTCCGTAGTGTCTGTAGGATGATGATCTAAAGGACCCCTGACAGTCCCTTGCTTGCTGTAAGAGAATACTTAGAATTGCAGCATCTATCTTCATGAAGTGAGGGAGAGGCCCTTGGAGGATCTTATAGATTCCTCAGCTTGGGAGAACTCTCAATTACTGACCCATGTAACTTTGGCCTTCTTGTATTAACCAGCTAGAGACTTCTGTTATCATACTCATTTTTGGTAATGTCTAGTTTTTAAAACAAAACCAAACAAAAGAACATGTGCTTATGTTTGTTTTTGCATTCCTAAGGATAAAAATTCTTGCTGTGAACAGAGCTCTGATTGTCTTAAGTTCTCTGAGAATCAGTAGAATGAATCTGTTTCTTAGAGGAGCTAAACACTAGCACTTAAAAAAAAAAGGAAAAAAAAACTATTATCTTATCACTTTCAAAGGAAATAAGCTTTCTATAAGATAAGAAAGCAGAAAGATATGCTCCCTAAAGGATGGTGCCTGCAGTTGGCCCATAGCAGGGTGCAGACATACTCAATAAAGTGCTCTTTGGTCTTTCTTTCAGCATTCTTAGATTCTTCAACTCTGCAGCTGTTTTTTGACCTGTATCATTCCATCCCTCCTTCATTTTCACCTCTGGTGAGTCAGTTTCTAAAGCAAACCTATTTCTGGAAAGTGGCACTGGTGAAATGAGTCTTTTGTTCATTTTGTTGTACAAAATCATAGAAGTAAAGCATAGAAACACTAGGGTTAGTTATCTAGCCTTTTGAGATTAGGATTCTAGCTTAAAAGTTCCCTAATACAGTCTTAATTCTTTTCAAATGATTCCTCTCTAATGACAAACTGCTGCAGATGTCAAGCTCTTTTGGTGTCATCTTGACTTGATACTATACTATACCTCATATTGCCACAGGCTAGAATGGGGGATTCACCTAATATTGTCTAGTTGAAGATTGTCCTAAGAAAAGTTTTGAAAATCTCTCAGGCATGTAAGTGATAAACGGAAGCTGTAATGGGAAAGCAAATTTGCATACTTCTAAATAACATTTGAAAGATCTTGGAAATGATTCAAGAGCATTTCTCCTTTAAAGTAATAATTAACCTCCTTAAATCTCAAAATTCATTCAGATCCTAAAACATTTGGTCTGGTATTTCAGATTGTTGGTATAAAATACTGTTGTACAAAATATACAAAGAAGAAACAGCGAAGTAATGGATGTTTTGCATAATGTGTCTGCAGTGGACTATTTTCCTGGTCATTGTAGTACTTTTCCAAATTAATATAGACCTTCACTTTAGCAGAAACAGGGATTCAGTATTGTTTGTATCAAGTTTACTATAGGAAAAGGTAATGTGCTCAAGAAGGGTAATTAATAAAAAGACTATAAATGTGTGGACAAGATTCAGGGACTCCAACAAGAGGTGGTGGCTACATCCCCCGGACTAGCAATTTTGGGGGCTTCAAGGGGTGAGGTGGGGAGCTCTGGACAGAGCCAAAGCTGTGGCCTAGGGGCGGGCTGTACAACAGAGGCAGAGAGACTGCCAACCATGGCCCAGCCAGGGGTGGCACCACTCTCCTCCTGCCCTGATGTGCTGCTGGTACTTTCCAATGGATGAAGCCAACTAGAAGCAAGAGGGCAAGGGAGTTTGGCTCTTGTTAGTCAGCAGAGGTCAGCCTCCCAGGGAACAGTAGGGTGGAGAAGGGTAGAAAATAGATCTGGTGGGGCAAAGAATATAAATATCTAGCACAGTAGGGAAAGGGTAAAATGTTTTCAGCATAAAAGCTGGGTTTTTTCATGGCACAGACCTAAATTGGTTATTTCATTGTAGCACTACATAGCAAAGTCTGATTAGCCAAAAGGCCTTAAGAAAAAATTTAAATCTAAAGCTTTATTTAAACTATGAATTGCTTGGTATTTTCAAGCCTTAAATATGTATCTTAAGAATCAAAGAGGCGATTTGGGTGGTCAAAGAATAATACCTAAGTGAATTTCCCAAGTGTGAGTTTAACTAGTTGTTGGGACCAACTTGGATGTCATGCTCTTTTTTTCTTTGAGTAAAGCTATTTCAGATATCCTAAGCTATGCCCTCCTTTACCTTTCTATATCATTGAAATGGTAGCAGGGGTTGAAAAAACAGAATTAGTGGCTTATGTAAAGAAGAACATTATAGGAGGGGAAACGATCATGAAAATAGCTGTACAGTCTTTTTTAAATCAGTTGTGTTTGGGTTGTGCCCTGTTTTAGGTATTATCCTGCTTAGTACAGATCGCTTCAGTTAGAAGATCCCTGTTCAACAATGCAGAGAGAGCCAAGTTTCTCTCTCATCTTGTCGATGGTGTTAAACGAATACTGGAAAATCCACAGGTGAGATTTTAGGATCTGTTTTTATTTAAATATATACATATATATGATTTTGTGTGTCTGTGTGTGCGTGCACCTGTTACGAGTCAGAAGGAAATCCATCTAGAGGCCACACTTAGCAGAAATCCCAGAAAACAGCTCAGCCTGTCATTTTTCAAAAGATTTAGGAACTCTATATTTGTAGAAAATGCTTGAGAACATTTGCCCAAAAGAGGAGCTTGTCTCTTCTAGCTTCAGGAATTCAGGAGTTGTGGAAAGGATCACTTTGTACAGGAAAATAAAGATAGAGCTATGGTCATTTTTCCCTAAGAAGTTATTTAAATTTGTTTTGTTTTTGTTTCCTTTTTTTTTTTTAATGTACATTATTTACCTAAGTATATAGAGCTGCTTATAGGTGGGAAGGCATCGATTTCTCATTCGAATGTTTGTTCCATAACTCGATTGCCCTTTTTGTCTTTTTCTGTCTCAAAGAGTCACCAAACATCTACTTTTTTTTTTTTAAAGCTCACTTCACTACACTGGGAAATATTCATAAAGTCAGTTCATTTTAAAATATACTCAATTCTGTCCCTTTTTAAAAAAAATACATTTATTCAACAAATTGTATGAAACAGCTACCCTGTGCTAAGGATATGATAGTGAACAAAACAAAGTACCCTCCTGTGCTAACAGGAAGACATAGATAAGGGAACAAATATACTGGCATACTGTGCAGACAAATCACGTTTGATATAAGTAGATGATAAAATATATAAATATATAGGAAGAGATAAATTTATAGCATCGATAATATAATATAAATATCTAAAACATTCATGTAACTTTGCTAGTGTAGTTTAGTGTGATAAGTTTGACAGATGTGGAAATGAAAATTTAATTATCTTTTCTTTAACTGGTGGGAAGCAAATAGACTGGCCATGTCTTAGATGATGCCCCTTTTCTGCCATTAATCAGCTTTACTGCCTTAGGAATATATTGTGGTCCTCTGGGCTTCCATTTCAGACTCTTTCAGTTGAGGCTAATAATCCCCATCTCATAGGACGCGTATTATGAACAGATGAGATAGTAGATGTGATCATCATTTTTAAAA
The DNA here is from genome assembly GCA_033961575.1 of Aselliscus stoliczkanus. Taxonomy (NCBI): domain Eukaryota; kingdom Metazoa; phylum Chordata; class Mammalia; order Chiroptera; family Hipposideridae; genus Aselliscus; species Aselliscus stoliczkanus. The sequence goes on from CM066735.1 coordinate 17,996,591, forward strand.
AACTGTTTTTAAACATTATACAGATGTGTCATCCTGAATGATGGTCTGCATCTTAGAAGTTCAAGTAGATTCCCCCTCCCTTCATGCCATCCCAAATGTCATTTGGAAGTATAGTGAATCACATTTTCTGTTTTATTTTCCTCCTGTGCTGTCACCAGAGTTTATCAGACCCAAACAATTACCATGAGTTTTGCAGACTACTGGCCCGACTGAAGAGTAACTATCAGCTGGGAGAATTAGTAAAGGTGGAAAACTACCCTGAGGTCATCCGATTGATAGCTAACTTCACAGTGACCAGCCTACAGGTTTGTCTTGGATTGCTTGGCTCTTTCTTCCTAAACATTGGAACCTCTTCTCTTGCTCATTGGCTTTAACCTTCTCAGAATTGTTTTCTTTTTTTTCTCTTGGCAGAGGTGTAAGTACATATAGGGTGAGCTTGCAGAATAGCTTCTATTGTAGCCTACTCATGTGCTCATGTGTATTACAGAAGTGCAATGAGTACTGCGAGAGGAACACAGGGGAATTGCAAGGATAATATTTAGATTCAAGGTAGAGGGAGTCCCCTCAGAATCGCCCTCCCAAAAAGGCAAGGTTGGAACAGAGAACTAGACAGAAGAGTAAAGAGAGAGTTAGTAACCTCTCTTTCCTGATCATGTAATATAGGGCTGTGGTTCTCAAATTTTATGGCTTGCATCAGAATCCTCTGGGGGGCTTCATGAAAAAGACAGGTGCTTGGGTCTTAGCCCCATAAACTCTGGTTCACTGGGTGCAGGGTGGAGCCCTGGCATCTGATTCTAACGCATGCTAATGTTTGAGAACCACTTACACAAGGTTTTCTGTGTGTTGAAGTTCACTCATCCAGCATAGTACAGCTCTTCTCACTAGATGCTTAATCTCTGAAATACTAATAAATACTTTAGACTAGTTGCCATACACAGAAAAAAGCCCATACAAGTTGATCATCCTTTTTTAAGTCTTTATCCTTTGTGTCAAGTGGCATGAGACTAGTGTATTGTGTACAAAAATGAGAAATATACCATCTGCTCTTTTGGTTTTCCTTAGCACTGGGAATTTGCCCCAAATAGTGTGCACTATCTCCTGAGCCTTTGGCAACGGCTAGCAGCCTCTGTGCCATATGTGAAAGCCACAGAGCCCCATATGCTGGAAACTTATACTCCTGAAGTCACCAAAGCCTACATCACATCCCGTTTGGAATCTGTGCACATCATATTGAGGTAAGGACACTGGGACAGCCTCCTTCATTTCCCCACTGGTAGCTTGGTGTCACACTTGCCAGAGATTGGACACCCAGTTGGCAAAAATGTACTTGATAGGAGTCTTATGGAGCTAATACTATGAGTGATCACTTTTTTCATGTCAGTAGAATAGCATAAGTCTGAAAAAAATAGTCTTTTTCTTTAACATCCTATTCGTGCCCCCCCTCTTACTGCTATCGGTAGCAATATCTTTGAATACAAAGTATATCAGTATAATTTTTGTCCTTCCCACTGATTTTCTTTAAACAAGAGAGAAATATTTATAGGCTCGAGGTGATAAGAATTATAATGTGTAAGTTTGTGGTGCTTAATGCAAACTCCTATAGTAGTAAGTAGATAAGATTACCAAATCCAGAGCTTACTAGAAGATACAAGCATTCTAGGCAGCTGATCACTGATTATGTTACATTAACATTGTTTTCTTTGTACGTGAATATTAACTGGACCAGAATCCTGTAGATAAAGAAATGTCTGGCCCTTTCAAAAATGACCTATGTAAAGCGAATTTGTTTTTTGTTTAGGGACCTTTCTTATTTATGAGTTTTTGTTTGTTTGTTTGTTTAATTTTTTGGCTTACACAACAGACATTTATTTTCTCACAGTTTTGGAGGCTGAAAGTCCAAGATGAAGGTGTACCAGCAGGGTTGGCTTTTGGTGAGGCTTCACTTCTTGGCTTGCAAATGGCCACCTTCTCACTGTGTCCTCACATGGCCTTTTTTGTGTGTGTGCGCACAGAGAACTATATCTCTGTTGTTTCTCCTCCTTATAAGGACACCAGTCCTATTGGATTAGGGCCCCATCCTTAAGAACTCATTTAACCTTTTTTTTAAATTGAGGTATAATTGACATATAATATATCAGTTTCAGATGAACATCTGAACCTAGTGATTTAATGTCTGTATATATTGCGAGAGAATCACCGCAGTAAGACTGGTTAACATCCATCACCATACATAGTTACAAATTTTTTTTTCTTGTGCTGAGAACTTCTAAGAATACTCTTGTATGTTTTTTCATTGGCTATGTTTCGGGGGAATTTTCTTGGACTCTGCAGGTCAGGGATTTTTTAGAGTTGGATTCTTAATTTGCTCAGAGTCAAGTGTATTTAGTTGTCATAAGACATATAGTCTGTCTGTAACTTGAATCATTTGAAAATCTGAGTCTTTGTGAGGCCCACTGCAAGGCATTGTTTTATTAGCTGCATAGTTTCTGTTCCTGAGGATTCAGCTGGTTTGTGAGACCATGTTGGGGAGTAGTTACATGTGTGGGCTCTGCGCCCAGATGGCCAGTTAATAGCTGTGTACTCGAGCAAAGTTATGATAGTGATGCAATTACTGTGTCCTGGCCCGGCATGTAGACCATGGTAAACACCTAACTATGAACTCTGGTCGTATTGGTGGTGGTGGTGGTGCTGCTGCTGCTGCTGCATTGTCATACTGTGATGTAACACTAGAGAGCTTGTGATAGGACAACATTTTGAAATCTAGGAAAGTAGATAGGACAAGACCTGGTATAGATCCACAGTACCTCATCTGCAACTCTGAAATCCAAGATGTGAAAACTAAATTTTCTCATAAATTTGGCATCAAAACTCATTTGGTGGCAAAACTTGACATGTGCTAGTATAAGACTATAGTCTTTTAAAAAACTTCTACTTAATGTGACTATTAGTAATATTTATACATTTTGCTATAGGAATATTGTATTTGACACACCACAGAGCCCACTGAGGGTTCATATTATATATCAGAAGCATCATGTTGCCTCCCTAAAACCTGAATTCCAAAACGCAGGGGCCTCACTTGAGGGACAGGATACTTGTCAGCCAGCGTTTACTATAGTTGAGAACAAGCCAGAAGCTAAGAGCCCAGAGCCCCTAGGGGTGAGAAGCCTAGGAATGAGGGGATTGAGGCAGACAAATGGTAAGGACTGGAAATTCAGATTGAAAAATTGACACCAAAAGGCAGAATATTCCCACGAGAGACTGATGCCAGGGTGAAGACATTTACCTGCCTTCCAACTTTTTTGATATTCCTTCCTTGGTTTGAAGTTGTGTTGGGATGTGGGCCTCTACTCTTGGAAGAAGAAAGAGAGCTGCTGCGATGGTGGGATCCATAGGTGTATTTTAAGAATGCTGCCTTCTTTCTTCCTTTGGGAGCAGAGATGGACTGGAAGACCCTCTGGAGGATACAGGTCTGGTCCAGCAGCAGTTGGACCAGCTGTCTACAATTGGGCGTTGTGAGTACGAGAAGACGTGTGCGCTCCTCGTGCAGTTGTTCGACCAGTCGGCCCAATCCTATCAGGAGCTGCTGCAGAGTGCCAGCGCAAGCCCAATGGACATTGCCGTGCAGGAGGGTGAGTGGACAGTGAAACAGGCCTATAGGGAGGCACTGTCAGTACCCTTTCTTTCATTGCCACCTCTTTCCTACCCTCCATCATCAATTACCTCCACATACACAAAAGAATATTTGTTAACTGCCACAGGGAACTAGGGAAGAGTAACTGAAATTCTGTCTGCAATGGCTGTGTTTACCTTTAAGAAAAGACTGCGCTCTAAAAAGAATGACCTTGTCTGATAGGGGAACGTTGGTTATCTAATCAATTTCCCCCTTGGCATCACCCTTACAAGAGCAGAGTAGTAGCTATACTCCATAAGAAAAGTAAGACTTGGGGCCGGCCAAGTGGCGCGGTGGTTAAGCGCTGGCTTTGGGAAGCCAGCGGCCCCGGTTCGGTTCCACATATGAGGAACAGTGACACTGCCCTCAAAAAAAAAAAAAAAAAAAATCTGCAGCCTAAGAAAAGTAAGACTTTATGGCTTTTTTTCCACGGTGGTGTGAAGATTAAGGAAGCTCATGGTAAGAAACGAACCTCATAGTGAGGGATTGCCTCATGAAATTATCACTGGCGGTGACACTAATGGGTCTTCCTCCTGTCTGTCGCAGGAAGGCTTACGTGGCTGGTTTACATCATTGGCGCAGTGATCGGCGGCCGGGTCTCATTTGCCAGCACAGATGAGCAAGATGCCATGGATGGCGAGCTTGTCTGTCGGTATGTGCTCCCTCCCCCCAGAGGTTTCTGTTTCACTGCCTCGACCAAACCCACCCTCCACCCCACCCCCGTCCCCACTTCTGGGTTCTGAGACCACAGGAGCAGGACGTGCTTCTGTTGTTGCTTTCCTCCCCATTTAGGGAATATAACCTCATGGAGCTGATTGCCCATGAAAATGAAGGACCATTGAAGGTCCACCTTCAAACCCTTTTAAAAGTACAACAAGAACTCTGCCTGCATTTGCAGTAACTTACTAAAGCAGCATTTGCAGTAACTCATCAAGGAATTAATGGATACCGAATTGGGGAAACCAGAATGGGTAGTTAGTAGCTTTTAGTTCTGTTTAAGGACAATGCCTCAGAGTGAATGAAATATGGATGGCTCGGACGGCTTTTGCCATATCAGAATAAGTCTAATCGGAAACTATGGTTCTTTGAGATCCCTAAGATAGAACCACAGAGTTTCCACAACATTTCAGATCTCTTAGCCATACACTTTCTACTTACAGGATTTCAAGTTCTTTTTGATCTGTGTGATTCTTTCCCATCTTACTATAAGAGCGCATTTAGTAATTTCTACAAATTTACCAAACAGAAATTAAAAGGTGGGATTTTTTTTAATACCGTGGCAGATTTTTTCAAACCTTTTCATCAGGACTGTTTATCCTCTTAAAACTATTGAGGACCTCAAACAGCCTCTGTTTAATGTGAGATAACATCTGTCGATGTTTATCAAATATTAGAAAATAAAACTGAGAAATTTTTAAAATATTTATTCATTTTAAAATAGCGGTAAACCCCATTACATGTCAACATAAATAATATTTTTAAATAACTATGTTTCCAAAACAAACTAATGAGAAAAGTGGCTTTGTTCTCATGTCTGGCATAGAAGTCAGCTGGATTCTCAACCATCTTATAGCCTCTGGAAACCCCCCCTGCACCCTCATGTGAGAATGCGAGTGAAAAGGCAAAAAAACATTTTAGTACTTTTATGAAAATGGTTTTGTGGCCTTCTAGAAAACTGCTACCCTGAAGGGTTCTAGACTTTCAGGTGCTGTCTTTGGAGATGAACACTTTTTAACATGATGCCTTAGGATTTATTGGTCCCCAGACATTTCAATCCATAGTCTTTATCCTGAAAAATCCTCATTTGACTCTTTCCACCCCCGTTTTGTTTATCAGATGCCCCTCTGCCCTTAGGTGCCTTAATCCTGACAAAAGTCTCCACAGCATGTCACACTGGCATTTTGTGAAGAGTTGAGCAAAGATTTGCTAAGGGTGACATCTAATGCCTCTTTCATTCTGCAGCCTGGTGTGATACTGTGTGTGTCCCAATATAAATGAGTTTAGACAGCCTTGTCTACCAGTTCTCAACTTCAGTATTGCAGCACAATGACTGAGCCTGATTCACTTGTGATATGTCACAAGTAGTGTGTTACCTACTCTCACAATGTAAGAATATCAGATGACTCACTTGTAATAACGTTATTCTTATTCATTGAACATTCGCTCACTTGCATTCCAGTATTCTTTCTTTTGGGGGGATGGGTGCAGGGAAAAGGGATGAAGTCACAGGTGACATAGCTGCTCTTGATCCCTGGAAGTGTGTTACCCCTGTGAACATCGTCCTTCGTGTGTCTACATTCTTTTCATGGCTCTGTGAGAAAAAAGATTGAGAATCACTAGTTTAGTCCAGTCTCCCTCGTTTTATAAATAAGGAACTGGGATTACAAAATAAATTGCTTTACTCAAGGTCTCACAGAAGTTTCAAGGGTGACCATTACCGTAGTGCCAGTGTTTTTTCCACCGTTTTTAAGCCTATTACAAGTTCTGCGTCAATCTACAGTCTCAGTGGACTGGAAGTTTTAAACATCTAACTAGTCATTCATCCTCATTCCTCAGCTTTGGTTCTTGTGGGACAGAAATGGAGAATTTTGTTCCCTCCACAGAGCTTAAAACCTGCAGAGGAGGCCAGCCGAGTGGTGCGGTGGTTAAGCTCAGGCTTGGGAAGCCATCAGCCCCGGTTCGGGTCCCACATATGAGGGCCAGTGACACTGCCCTCAAAAAAACAACAACAAACAAACCTGCAGAGGGATAGAATGGGAAGAAGAAGAGACATGTATGACTGTTTCTAGAGTGACCAGGATACCTTGCTGTTGAGAGAATCATTGCTTTTCTTCCTCTAGGGTGCTCCAGCTGATGAACCTAACCGATTCTCGCTTGGCTCAGGCAGGCAACGAGAAGCTAGAACTGGCCATGCTGAGCTTTTTTGAACAGTTTCGTAAGATCTACATTGGGGACCAGGTGCAAAAATCCTCTAAGGTAACAGACTCTCAGTTGGCGTCATTTGTTCTCCCTTCTGCTTGTGGAATTGCTGACTGAGGGAAAGGGCTGGTGACACATCACATACAATCTCCAGATTTTAAGTACCAGGATGGTCCAGATGTCTCTCTCTTCTTAGTCTGTAGAATTTTGGGAGACTGATCGAAGAATTGAGTCCATTTCTCTAGTGCGCCATAAACTTAAATGGCTGGTCAAAACATCTGTCATTGTCCCCAAAATTGGCAATTCTCAGTCTCTGTGCTTGAGTTGATGTTCAGAACAGAATAAGGTTTTGACAGTCTTTGTAACTTCAGGGTTGAAGAGGACTGGCAAGATAGCTCAGCATCTGCCCAGTGTTTGGTCATACTTGGAAATTAGCCCATCCTTTCCCCAGCATTGTTGTCCATTTTCTTCTCACATCTTACTCCCTGCATGAGGACAAAAGCAGTACCGGGATGTAATTTCTCTAATCCATATTTTCCGGTTACTTTTTCTTCCCTTAACACAACACCAGCTGTACCGCCGACTCTCAGAAGTTCTGGGCTTGAATGATGAGACCATGGTCCTAAGCGTCTTCATAGGAAAAATGTAAGTGACTTGGCTTGCCATCAGCAAGTGTCCCTTGCAATCCTGTTGCAACTGTAACATGTGATCTTGGCATTGTGCTGCCAGTGCCTTGGTATTCCAGCATTGATCGTTTGCGTCAGAAAATTGTGCATCTGAGTGTGTGACAAGCTGTGCTTAGAGATATGGCCCGGCCCCAGAGCATTCCAGGCTTGTACAGGCAAGGATTGAATTTTGTTCACGTGGAATCTCATCCATAGCCTCTGGAATCACAGGTGAAACCCTGTCATGGCATTAGCAAAATGGCCCTCCCTCCCCAATGATTGGTGCTCAGCCTGTCATCCGGTCACCCTGCTGCCAGGGGTGCCCAGAGTGGGCATTCACTCTCTGGTGCTGATTTTCACTAGGTATGCCCCCAAGGAAGAGAGCTCCACTTTAAAACAGGCTTATTCCTCTCAAGAAGCATCACGCTCTTTGAGAGCCTTGAATCTCCAAAATCTAGTGCTATTTGACCTGTCTTCAAAGTTGGAGCTCCTAATTGGCCCTTTTTTGTTTTTTGAGGGTTTTTTTGTTTCTTTTTTTCTTTTTCTTTTTTTAAGTTGTGCCCCTTTGTTTACATATCCCCCTTTTTAGGAGCTCAATTTATCAAAGCACACACTAGGAGCCAAATTACCCAGGGCTGTGTGCAAAGTGACATTTGTCTCCTTCCAACACCCGAATCCTAAAAACTCTTAACCACATGCTGGTTCATAATTTAAGATGAAAAAAGCAAAGGGGGTCTAAAGGACTCTGCCAGCCAAGAACCCAGAAGCAAGGGCTACTAGAATTCTGCAGCTGACAGTGGATGTGCAGGTGCAGAATTGCATACGTCTGCATGTTATCACTGCCGCAGAAATCTCTTACCCTTGCTGCAGAAATCAGCCCTGGAGTGCCCCAGAATTCCAAGGGCCTGGGTATGGGCCAGTGTAGCTTTGGAACCAAGTAGTGAAGATTATCTGAAGGATAATTTTTCTAGTCAACCAAATGTAAGTACGGAGATTTTATACCCATTTTTTGTGGTTGTGATGTCTGTGAATTGGTGATGCAGATGTGTGGTGATTCTTGATGGATGATTTTCTTCTCCCAACCCTCAGGGAAAACAGGAAATCAAAAGAGTCTCTTGCTTTTTTTTTTCTTTTTTGTCCTCCAGCATCACCAACCTGAAGTACTGGGGCCGCTGTGAGCCAATCACCTCCAAGACGCTACAGCTTCTCAATGACCTCTCCATTGGATATCCTTTTCTAAGCCAACTTGTGTGCACAACAGGAACTGTGGTGTGCCACCTCTTAGAAACCCTGGCCCTTTCCACTTTACTTTAGCTTTGTGTGTGCTTAAGTACTTTAAGTCTCCTCCCTTCTCCTAGGATCCAAAGGCAGTGACCACACAGGATTCAGGAAGAACTCCAGACCCCAAAAATGAGCCAACGCACAATCTAAGAGTTACCTACAGATTTGCCCTTCGCTATCTCTAAGATCCGGAAGTACCCAATAGACCTGCCTGATCTGTACACATTCTTTTTTTTTTTTTTTTTTTTTTTTTTTAAAGATTTTATTGGGGAACTGGTGGAGGGGAACAGCGTTGGGGAATCGGGGAAGGGGAACAGACAAGTTGCCGTCTTCTTGTTCTTCAGTTTTAGTTGCGGAGGATGTTGCTTCACGGTTGGTATCGTCATTGCTCTTCCCGGATGAGGCAGATCGGCCGCTGGCCTCTGGATGTCGCTCATCGCGGCTATTGGCAGCTCACGCTGGCTGCCAGCCGCTCACGCTGGCTGTGGGCCACTCACTGCAGCCTATGGCAGCCCACTGCAGCAGGGGCTGCAGCCCACACCATCACCGGGGCTCGCACAGCCCAGCTCCAGGTGGAGCTGTTGTTAGCTGTAGAGGGCAGTGTCACAGGCCCTCATGTGGGATCCGAACCGGGGCCGCTGGCATCCCAAAACCAGCGCTTAACCAATGCGCCACTCGGCCGGCCCTGTACACATTCTTTATGGCCAAGATTTTAGAATCCTCAGTGGTGGCAAAGTCCATCTTGATTGTCTTATCAGACTGTAGATAGAAGCAACGTGATTACAAGCTATACAATAAAAGTGATGGCTGCACTTCCTCTTGACTTGGACTAGGCCTGCTGTAAAGCTTGAATTGCTCTAAGACAGCTTTTCACAACCAGGAGTCTACAAGAGAAGTAAACCCTACAAATATTATTTGAGTGACTTTTTTCTCAATTCTCCCTGAGATTATACCTAGGTAGTACCATTATAAATGCTTAGCAGAGAAGGTTAATTCACCATACACAGTGGATCCCTTAGGCAGGGCTTTAGAGCTTATTCTTTTAGAAGTCCTGTTGAGAAAAGCTACTCTAGGAGATTCATGATTCTTGAGGGAAACTGCTGGGCTTTATCTCTTTTCTTACAGACAGGAGTTTGGAGTGGGTATTCTCTCATTGATCAGTTAAATACTGCTTAGAAGAGAACACATTTTTTTCCTTTTTGGCAGTAACCACTCAAGTGGTTAGAAAAATAATAGTATCTGGGTATAGAATTCAAAGTAAAGAAAGAAACTACTTTATCCTAGAAAGCTTCATCCTGCCTTAAAAATTCTTCGTTTGCATCACGCTTTCCTTGACCTTCTTCCTTTGTCTTTACATACAGTAGTGTAAGGAAACTAGTGAAGCTTAGTGCGGTACAGTTCATGCTGAACAATCACACGGTGAGTGATTTTAGCCCCTTTGCTGCTTTTATCCTCCAGCCCACACACGCACTTTCTCAGTATATAAAGGAGGTGCTTCAGTTGAGGCCCTTGGTGCTGCTACAGCCAAGGACCTCCCCCTGGCTCCCATCACACTGCCAGGTGACATTTGCTGTCATCATGCTCCTTGGGATCCAGGTGATCTGAGTTGTGGTGAAGTTGCCTACCATTATTCATACTAAGATCAGCTAGTTGTAGGTAACAGTAACAATAATCAAAAAAAAATTTTGATTAATACCCTTCAGACCCTTAGGGAATGACGATGTAGCCATTCGCTTGAAGGGATCAGTAATTCTAAAATTACTGGCTTGCATTCTGCCTCTAACCCATGTTTTATCGTTTTAACTTGTTTTGTTTTTTTCAATAGAGCGAGCACTTTTCATTTTTGGGTATTAACAATCAGTCCAACCTGACAGACATGCGGTGTCGAACTACCTTCTACACAGCACTTGGGCGTCTCCTCATGGTGGATTTAGGTACTGCAGCAAATCTTAGAGGCTCACAAGTAATCAGGCATTGTCCTAAACTTGTACCTGAGGATAGAAAACTAAATGTGGGGGAGGTCTTTTCTGTTGTTTCAGTAACAAAACTCTCTGAAATAACTAGTCTGATTTCACCAAGAATAGATCACACTATGGTGGTCCCTGTAACTGAAAGAGAATAAATAACAGTATGGGGCTCACTTTTTCAGCTGATATGCAGTCGTTTTAACATTCTATTCATATTTCTCATCTGTAAAATAAGGGAAGTGGGAATTGAGATCCCTAAATGTATCTTGTTGGCCAGATAACTCCTCCATCCCACTTGTGAGGTGCATCCCACCCAAGATTGTCAACAAAACTTTATTTCCCCGTTCAGTAGCATATATGAACCCAGAGAGCATAAGCACCTGTCTAGCTCTAGCTGTGATATTAGCAGCTTGAGGCCAAATCATAACTGAAGCAGAATGGCATTATCATAGTTTTGAGCTATTTAAATGTAATTCTACTAAAATAACATTATAAAACCTTCTAGGTTTATGAAAGATAACTGAAAAAAGAAGTGTGAATAAAGCCTCCACATGCACCTGATTCAAGTTTGAGTCTCGTCTAGTTTGCATACACCAGACTCAGTCCTTTTTCAGCTGCCTGTAGTTCTCACTTGAGTAAAAATAAATATATAACATAGTACCTTATACATGTATGAACCTCTGATGTTCTAGCTTGGGATTGAAAAACATTGAACATCCCTGGACTAGATCATTTCTGCCATTTTCTAGTTTAAAAAATTGTTTCTGTATATACATTTTATTCCGAAATTCCTGCTAATATCTATTGGGATAATAAAGGGCCCCTTGAATTACCCTTAGGTCTGCTCATCTTTCAGCCCGTCTGATTGTTTGTGCACACACAGCTTTGAATTTTGTATATTGGGGTCACACTCTCCTTATTTCCCTTACAGGAGAGGATGAAGATCAGTATGAGCAATTCATGCTGCCGCTCACAGCAGCATTTGAGGCTGTGGCCCAGATGTTTAGCACGAATAGTTTCAATGAGCAAGAGGCGAAGGTGAGTCGTCCCCCACTGATCGATCAGCTTCTGCTGGAGGGCAGCCCCGCTAGAGCCTAGATTAGCTAGTAGTACAGAAAATGGCATTAACCCATAAATTTTCCACTGATGGAGTTTTTTATTTCATCTCTTAGTCTCCCAGAATTTTGGAATAGAAGAGCCAGTGTAGAATTTATAAATTCTATTTTTATGTTAAAATGTGTTCTTAAGCAGCCCTTAGGATTTTTTAAGTTTTCAAATGTATTAGCATAATGTTATTTTACGGTTTTGCATTGCCTTTTTAATCTCTGTTGTATCTTTAGTTTATGTTTTTAGTGCTTCCTCTCTGTTTCTAGATCAGTCTTTCAGAGATTTCTTGGTTTTATTAGTCTTTGCCAAAAGAAATCTTTTTTTGCTTTGTTTTAGCTCTATTTTATCTGTGTTTTCTATTTCATTCATCTCTACTCTTAATCTTTATTTTCATATATTTTCCTTGGATTATTCTGTTGTTCTAATTTCTTAGCTTTTCAGCCCTTCTTCTTTCCTAATGTAATCATTTACAACTATCAATGTCCCTGTAGGTATATTATTCCAGAAGTTGTTTTCGTTAATTGTGGTAAAAAACACATAACATAAAATTTACTGTCTTAACCATACTTAAGTGCACAGTTTAGTTGCATTAAGTATATTCATTTTTGTGAGACAAGTCTCCAGGATCCTTAAGTTTTGATATGTGACATTTTTATTACTGTTCAGTTCTTTGTATTTTTTAATTGCCATTGAGAGTTCTTCTTTGATACATGGATCATTTAGAAGGGTTTACAAATTTCCATATATATGGAATTTTAAAGTTACCTTTAGTTATTGATTTCTGGCTCTCAGAATTGTCATTTTTAGGTTTTTTTGCTTTCTCATTTAGCTTCATGCACACCTGCTCTCAGCTATAAGATCTCTGTACCAAAACTGGAAGATACTGTGCTATTAACATTTGTAGGACGTTTTTACAGTGTTAGTAATGACACAGATTGCATTTCAGAGCCACCAAATAGCCACCTCACCCCAAATGCAAGGTTTTTACCTGACATTCTAAAATTCTTTTTCATTTCTAGGAAGCCTCTTAGTTTTTTGTCTCCAGGTCAGCAGAGAAGTCAGAAAGCGACACCACTTGGTCCACCTCTCTCTCCTCTTTATACCAGTGTTTTGTGGTCTGAGGTGGTTACCATTTAAAACTAGGTTAGTATGGAGCTTACCAGCAGTGTAGGCTAGACTGACAACCAATATCAAGGATAATTAAGGGATATCAGTGAGTATCAGCCTTTTTTCCTATCACATTAGTTCCATACAAAGCAACTAAAATTAATGAAAAGAACCACTGTGACCATGAACTACAACCATTACCATATCTTTGTCACGCCTCATGTAACAAGTCTTTTAGACTGATCGTGTCTTAGACTTGAAAATTGAGCTTATGATATCAGTTTAGGAACAGAACTGTTTACTTAAAGCAGGCTATTTACAGAAGTACAATCATTTTTGACAAATGAGTCGGGATCCCAAATGTGCTACAGATTACTATGAGCTTTTAAGAGCAGTCTTATGACTGTTCAAGGTCCACAAGTAAAAGTTCTATTGAGAAAGAGAGCATTAGATTTGGAGTCCTAATCTTGGCCTTCTTGCCACTTAGCAGCATTGCTGAGGGCAAGTTATTTGACCTCTCTGGGCCTCAGTCTTTTCCTGTAAAAGTACAGTGTGATCCTTGACAGCTCCGAGATTTGATATGTCAGCCTTATTTGCAGGCAGACTCCTTTGTCCTCCTCCTGGCCGAGTCTGCATTTGAAGTCCTGTGGTGCTGCTGGCACCTTCATGTCCTTAGGTGTGGTCCCAGACCTTCAGGATATATGGCTCTTCTACTTCTGAATTGGAACTTTTTCCCTTTTTTTTCTTTTTTCTACCTCTTTTTGAATAAGCTTTTTTGCTTTTCCACTTTTTACATATGATGTATCACATTAATGTCTTAAAACTTTATCAGCCTCTATTTTTGCTGGGATAGGCCAGGAAACATCCCTTTTTCTTAGTATAACAAGGTTCCAAAACTAATTTTCCACGTGAAAAGATTTCAGTCTAGCATGGAAGAGATCAATTCTGAATATTTGGGGAGGAATATTTGAACAATGGGAGGAAGAATTTGATTACAGATAGATGAAGTCCCCATCAAATGGTTATAGGTTTGCTTTTTCTTCTATTTTAACGTATATATTTTTTGCCTTCTACAGCGAACTCTAGTTGGCCTAGTAAGAGACCTGAGAGGGATAGCTTTCGCCTTCAATGCCAAGACCAGCTTCATGATGCTATTTGAATGGATGTATCCTAACACATATCACAGCAAGGCTTAACTGAAGTGTGAATGGGTGATGGAGTCATTGGGGAAGGAGGGGGTTGCTGGGGCTGGGGACAGTGGCAGGGCTTCAAAGAAGGTGAAGAGTTACCCAGAAGGCCCACCGTATGTCTTGTAAGCTGCCGTTCCATAGAGGTCTAATGACATAGTGCTGCCTGCTCTGGTCACTGAGACTGAGAAATAAATGAGGTGGTTTCCCAGCTTCTCTTCTGGGTCTCAGATACAAATGTCTGTGGAACTAAACCGCTGTGGAACTGTTACACATGAGGTTTGCTACATTTGGCGAAGAAAGACATCTCAATCTACTAAAAAAAGATAGCAATACTAGGAATTAGAAAGTCTAATCTTACTGACTTCATAACCTTGAACAAATTTCAAATCTGAGTGTCTCTGTTTCTCCAATAGTTACATAACAGAAATAGCTGATTCCCTATCATATCAAAGAAGTGGTAAGGGATAAATAACAGTATGAAATACATTGTGCTCTTCAGAAGAAAGGCATTATGTAAATTACAGTATGTTAGTAGATGCCTGTTACAAGTTGAATCACTTTAGCACCTTCTGGTTAGAAAGACTCCAAATTAGAGAACAAAAAATTAGAAAACTATAATTGGACAGCTTGTGCTTGGCCAGTGCTGAGAATTATTTTAAATTCTGTACCTTTCTGGATTCAGAATTCTTCCTTAGCTTTTCATTTGCAGATATCCATCCTACATGCCAATTCTCCAGCGGGCGATTGAGCTGTGGTACCATGATCCAGCCTGTACCACACCTGTGCTCAAGCTGATGGCTGAATTAGTTCATAATAGGTAAGCAGGAAGAAGATTTCAAAGGGCAGAACTGCCCTTCTGAGACAGCTCTAAGAGAATTTGCTTCATCTAGTGTTTTGGGCAGATTGTGGAAGATAGTAAGGTTCTGCTATCAAAATTTGGAAACCTCTAATAAAAGTTTTATGTATGTTTTTGTTTGAAAGAAGGATGTCTCAGCCCCACTAAGCCATACCTGCTTGCAGGAAATTAGTCACTTTGAAAAGAGTCTCGGGGCCGGCCGAGTGGCGGCCGCGGCGGTTAAGCCCTGGCTTGGGAAGACAGCGGCCCCGGTTCGGGTCCCACTTATGAGGGCCAGTGACACTGCCCTCAAAAAAAAAAGAAAAAAAAGAAAAGAGTCTCAAGGTATACATTCTTGTAAGAAGTGAATTTGGCAACCAAGATTCTGATTTCCCTGCCCATATACATATATATATTAGCATTTGGTAATGCCGGCATGTCCATCACATTTCCTAGACAATTGAGAGTGATACAGGACACATTAAAACACCCTGTCTTAAGAAGAGTATTTGTTAGGCAAATTGCAGCAGGATCGGTAAAGACTGACTTAAAATGAAAACAATTTCCAAAACACTAAATTTTAGATTTGCCCAACAATTTAGGGATGGAGAATAAGAAAAACCTAGCACCTTAACCTCACTAGAATTTTAGGTCTGTGTATCTATCTGCCTTTCAAGGCACCGCCAAGAGAATTAATGTTTTAAACTACCTTAGGGAAGGAGGGGGTAACATTCAAAGAGGCTATAGCCTCCCATGAGGTCTATAGTCAAGAGTTAATTCATTTGTAAAGTACATACTTGAGAGCGTCTACTCTTTGCCAGGCAGTTTCTTAGCTATTGTGCCAGATAAAACCTTAGATGCTACATTCTGGGGGGGATGACAGACAGTAAAACAAGTATGGACAGTCACCTCAGACAGTGGTAGGAACTATGAAAAAATTAAGTTTATAAAATGGGCAGTGAAGGAGAAGAGGGTCTTTCGGGGAAGGTGATAATTAACCTGAGATCTGAATGACAAGGATGCTGGTGGCCTTACAGAGAGAAGGAAAGAACAAAGAGAAAACAACTGCAAAAGTCGTGATAGGGGATGAGGTTGCTGGGACTTGGGACAGAAAAATACCACTGGCGGGAACATGGTGAATGGGGCAGGCCATGGTGGGTGGGTTCATTAGGTGGGCAGGGGCCAGACCACACAGTGACCTGGTATACCAAGAGTGTAGAATAGGTATGTATGCCCGTTACAGTGGGAAGCTGCTGGAGTATGTTAACGAAGGGGTTAAAGTGATCTCACTGACATTATTTAAAGGTGTAATTCTAGCTACCACATGAAGAATGGGACTGCAGGGCGCAAGAGTGGAAGCAGAAGGACCATAGGGGAAGTGGATGGATTCGGGGCATGTTGTAGCACTAGATCTTGATGGAGTCAGGATGGGGGCGAAGAAAAGAATTAAGAAGGACGCCTGAGTGTAAGGCCTTACAACTAGAGTCAGTGAAGCTCGTTAAAAGGTAGAGCAAACCAAAGAAGAGTCGCTCTGGTCTAGGGAACAGTCAGAACTCAAAACTCGGGTTGTTTATTTAAACTGTGTGCCTTTCCTGCCTGACTTGTACCACTCCCAGGCCCTTCGCATCTTCTCTTCTTAGAAAGCGGTAACTATGCTTACACCCCTCCCTCAGTTGCCACTGAAACTATAAAGGTAAATGGAGATTAATGTCTAAAGGCTGGTACTACCAAGAAGTGATGGTGGTAAAAGTTCTGCTTTCATCAAATAAAATTCAGAAATTTAAGAGAATAATTTTACCTCATTTTTTTTTGTATGTTTACATTTAAATGTGCTCATTTCATGAGCAGCAGAACTTGAATCTAGCACGTTGGTCTTCAAGATACAAGCAATATCACTGTTTAATAGCTTTAACTTCATTATTTCACATTAGGATAGGCAATCTGCACATGTTAGTGCAAAAAGAATCATTCACAGTACCCAGATGAGGGCCTGGCATACCCGTCTTCCAGCAACATCCGTCTGACTTTCTCTCCTGTGTTCTCTGCTCAGATCCCAGCGACTGCAGTTTGATGTCTCTTCCCCCAATGGTATCTTACTCTTCAGAGAAACCAGCAAGATGATAACAATGTATGGTGAGTGCTTAGAGGCGCATCCCCCTGGAAGTGAATTCCAGCTCCGTTGCTACACTCTGTGCAGTGTGGGTCTCATGCAGTAGCCTGGACAGCACTGCCAGGAGAGCCAAGTTGCTCATCCGTCTGTTTTACAGTGCCAGCTGGCTCCAAGGGCCTTTGGGGTAGGAGGGTTGCACGGTATATAAACTATCAGTTATAATGTGGTTGAATGAATGTATCACGTCTACTCAGGCAATCGCATCCTGACACTAGGAGAGGTCCCAAAGGATCAGGTGTATGCACTGAAGCTCAAGGGCATCTCCATCTGCTTCTCCATGCTGAAAGCTGCTCTCAGCGGGAGTTACGTCAACTTCGGAGTCTTCCGTCTCTATGGAGACGATGCCCTGGACAATGCTCTCCAGACCTTCATCAAGCTGCTCCTCTCTATTCCCCACAGTGATCTCCTGGTAAGCCTTAAGCTTCACCAACAGGTCCCGAGCCCCTCGTCATGGTCAGTCTTTTCTTGGCCTGGGCCCATGATCGCATGCTTCTCTGGAGAACTATTGATACATGCTAACTCCCACTGGGTCTTTTGTTTTTCTGTCTGGAGGGAACTAAGCTGATCCTGTTTGTCCCTTCACAGGATTACCCCAAACTCAGCCAGTCTTACTATTCACTACTGGAAGTCCTGACCCAGGACCACATGAACTTTATTGCAAGCCTGGAACCTCACGTCATCATGTACATTCTCTCTTCCATATCTGAAGGACTTACTGCACTTGGTAAGCACCTGGGCGGGGTGGGTGGGTGGTTTTCACCGCTTTACTGAATGGAAGGAGAGACTCTTGCCCCAGTATCCGAAAGGATTACCGCTTTGAGGAGTCTGCCCTACCCACAGAGTGCATAATTCCTGGGTACACCCCCGTCCAGCAGGTAACCTAGGTCCCTTCCGAAGGAGCAGGCATGTGCTTGGGCACTGAGGGTATGATGATTAATAACACAGACCTGTCCTGTAGGAGCTTTTTATCTGGTGGATGAAATAGACACATAAACAGAAACCTGCTGTTTCCATACCCAGTACAGTAGGGGGAGTACGGAGTGCTAAGTGAACCCCTGCTTTGGAGGAGGTAGGGTCAAGGAAGGCTGGCCGAGAGAACTGCTATCAAAGCGGACATGTAAAAGCTGAGCAGGCATTACCAGGTTAGTGGGGGAGGTTCCCTAGCAAGTAGCAGGAACAGCAAGTGCCAGCACCTAGATGCAGGAAAGCAGAGCAGCAGGAATCTAGATGGCTGCACACTGTGCAGAAAAGATGGAAGAGGAACCAAGCTGGAGGGAGAGGACAAGGGGGCCCTGCAGCCAGATGAGGGTGTTTGGATTCTGTCCTGAGGCGGTAGAGGCTGTGGAAGAGCTTTACATGGCTAACTCCGTAAGTTCTTTCATCCTACCCCAGCTGGTTCCTGTCAACCTTTTTGTCCCCAGGCTTCCTTCCAGCAATCTCAGTAGGTGTGTATGTTTTCAGAGAATAAAATACATTTTTATATTATGCTGAGCAAAACATACATAGGAAGATTAAGTCAACTGCAAAGTAATCGTGATACGTTGCAAACGCATAGAGTAACTTTAGGGTTGTGCTGTGGTGAGTTCCCACACATCTGCATTCACCTCCAGCCGGGTGCACAGCCATATCTGGGGCAGTCCAGCCAAGGTAGCAGACCCTGCTTTGGAACGCTGTTTTATAGTTTGAAAATACAGGGACTTCTGCACAAATGGAAATGGAATGGTTTACTCTTAAGGGTTCATCCCGTCGTCCTCTAGCCTGAGACTTGCCTGGTCAGCTCTGTCCACAGGCCGTGCTGCAGTGTCACCTTAGTGAAATGCATACATGTCTTTAGCCTCACTCCCACCCCAACTCCCCGTACCACACTCGCCCGAGATGCTTCAGAGATAAACAAAGAATACAGTAGCCTCCTCTGACAACTGCAAATGTTGATAGGCTGTACTAAGCAGGATTTAATGACATCCCCAGGTAACTCAAGAGTGTGGGCTCACACCCCTGACTTTTTGGATTCTAATCACAGTCCTTCCAAATACTAGTAGTGTGACCTTGAGGCAAGTCACATAACCTCTCCAAACTTCGGTATACTCGCTTATAAAATGTTACACGTGTATCCTGGAGTTCTCAAGAGGACCAATTAGAGATAATATCTATAAAATCCGTAGCACTATATCCGACACAAGACAAGTACTTGCTATATGGGAACTGTTAACTATGTGTTATGAGGCAGGGGACATGCATCCACACCATGTTGAGTCATAATTTCACTAATATTTATATTATCATCACACATTCACTTTCAGACTTAGTATTTGACCTGTGATGAGGCTGAGAGGGTCACAGGAAGCATCCTGTGCCGTGGCCTTGGCTCAGCTGCCCACAGTCTTGACTGAGAACCTCTAGGATCTCAGCCGAGGGCAGTGCGTGTGTGCCCAGGGCACCGTCAGCAGCACGGTACACTGCTCCATTCCACCCGTGCCCCTCTCCTCCAGACACTATGGTATGCACGGGCTGCTGCTCCTGCCTGGACCACATCGTGACGTACCTCTTCAAGCAGCTGTCACGTAGCACCAAGAAGAGGACGACGCCCCTGAACCAGGAGAGTGACCGCTTCCTGCACATCATGCAGCAGCATCCAGAGATGATCCAACAGGTAAGGAGCGGAGGGTTCCGAGGCAGTGTGGGCTGTCCCACAGTGGAAGAGCCTCTCTATACGGGGGGAGGCCAAGCAAGAGGATGAGTCTGACGAATGTCTCAACGGAGTAATGCTGCCCAGGTGAAACTGTAATAGATTTTGAGCGTGCTGAGTAATCATTAGATACAGAAAATCTGAAAAAAATCAGGTTCTGAGTTGTCGTGAGTGTCACACCAACCCTTGTGCTTTGGGCCAGTCCCATGAACAATATCTTCCTTCCATGGCAATGACTTTCTCACCCGTGGCAGTAAACGGAGCAGGAGTTGGCAGGATCCAGCCGTAAAGCTTGTACTCCTGTTTGCAAAAGAGAAAAAGAATGCCTGACAGAGAAATAAGCACACAGAGATCAAGCCATGTGTCGCCATCACTTCATTTGCATGCAATATCTTTCAAAAATAAGATTTGTGGAAATATACTAGATAAAAATAAATAAGGAAATGGAATTATTTAGATTTTAACCAATCTCACCTTTGTCTACATTGTTCTCTAAGGAACCAGTAAAATAATTCACATTCCCATCACATCCCCCAAATGTTATAAAGCTGTGTCCTCTCAGACAAGTGCAAGATGATTTTGCACTATAATCATTTGCCTGACCCATCCCATTCCCCAAAACCCAGGTGAACTGGGAAGGTCCATTTTAAAAGGCGAAAGATTTATAGGATCTGTAGAGAAACCAGAGTATGAGAAGGTCCATTTTAAAATGAATTGTCAAACCAATTTAAAGAACAGGAAAGGAAATGTCTTAGAAGAAAAACTTACCTTGTAAGAGAAAATTGAAGCTACATAAAGTATTTGGTTTCCCCTGGACAGAAAAAGCCAGTCACCCTAATAAACTCCTC
The DNA here is from genome assembly GCA_033961575.1 of Aselliscus stoliczkanus. Classification (NCBI taxonomy): domain Eukaryota; kingdom Metazoa; phylum Chordata; class Mammalia; order Chiroptera; family Hipposideridae; genus Aselliscus; species Aselliscus stoliczkanus. The sequence continues at coordinate 18,017,039 of CM066735.1, forward strand.
TAGTTGGAATCTGTAACTCTGTCTTGGGTAGCCACACACTAGGTCACTGCCTCAGATTCTCCTTTCTAGATGCTGTCAACGGTGCTGAACATCATCATCTTTGAAGACTGTAGGAACCAGTGGTCTATGTCCCGCCCCCTGCTTGGCTTGATACTACTTAATGAAAAGGTAAGAGAGCCCGGGGCCAGAGCCAGGAGCTGGGTAGGCATGCAGTTTTCAGGGCACTGTGAGAAACGCTTATAAAAACACCCACGGCGGTGAAAGAGGGAAAACGGGCTGCTGTGTAAGCATATCCTGTTCGTCCTTTGAACAACACAATTGCTTACCGGTTAGAAGTCAGCACGTGGCAGTTCAGAGGTAAAGGATGAGGAAGTGTTACAAGGAGAGAATACAGCTGGAAATCAGAGCACCTGCGACCCAAGTTCTGGTTTCAGCTCCGCCATAAACAAACCTCAGTAAATTTAGAGGTTTCTAGAGAAGAATCTGGATCAGGTGGCCCAGATAGTGTTCACAAAGTTTAAATTCTTGATTGTTCAGTAAAATAAAGACACAATACCATACAGGTGCTTGCTTGAATTAAAAAAAAAAAAATCCAATTTTAGTAGCTATTCCATTTCTCCTTGGCGAAGAACACCTCTGGGACCCTGCAGATAATGGAGGGCTAATCGGCCTTCCCCGTCTTCTCTCCTTACCCTGTCTCACGCCTGGCCCCACAGTATTTTTCGGACCTAAGGAACAGTATCGTGAACAGCCAGCCACCAGAGAAGCAACAGGCTATGCACCTGTGTTTCGAAAACCTGATGGAAGGTATAGAGCGAAATCTTCTAACGAAAAACAGAGACAGGTGAGTGGGGAGGGGCTGCCAGGAAGTGCTGGGCAACTATTGCTTTTCAAATCACTGAAACAAGGCTGAGTTCTTATCTTTCAGAGGCCTTTTAAGCAGTGCTGTCCAATAGAAAAGCCAGCCACATGAATAGTTTAAATTTTCTAAGTAGGCCACATTAAAAAAAGGTAAAAAGAAACAGGAAATTCATTTTAATATATTTTATTTAACCCATTGTATCCAAAATATGTGTAATTAATATTTAAAAATTGAGAATTTTAACATTCTTTTTATTGTACTGAGTCACCAGGATCCTGTTCAGATGCTAAATTTTCATCAGAAATACTTGATGTATATTTAGATTTCATAAAATTTAGTTGACAAAGTAGATTCCCATACTGAAGTTGTTCCAAACTTACTTAGAAGTCTCTAATAACTGAATTGAATGTCAGATTTTTCTAAATTAGTTTTCATTAGCTTAAAATATGGCACTTCAGTTTCAAATGAATTAAGGTGCAATTGGGGAACTGAATTTTAGATTTCATTTCATTTGATTCAGTTCCTCCGTTTCCCTGGGCACAGTTCATGTGTTCAGTGGCCCACGTGGCTGGGGCCTACCACATTGGCCAGCACAGCTCGGTACCACAGCCTCTTGACAGTAAGAAATTAGGTAGCTTCATCCTCTTCCTTTGTGAGGGTTATTTCCTGCTTCTGTCAGTGAGATTCTTTTTGTGCTGCCATCAACCCAAGGTGGGCCTCAGACGCCCAGATCTGACCAGATCTCAAGGCCTGCCATGAAGTTATCAAGGAGAAAGGGGGAGAGAACTAACCCAACTTGCCTGTTTACTGATCTTAGAAACAGAACCACCAATTCATCCATTCCGCCTCTGCCCCTTGTTTGTTAGAAATGTTTTACGTGGAGACCTTCCCCTTCCACCCTCCTCCCCCAACCTACGTGCGTCCTCTCTTAGGTTCACCCAGAACCTGTCAGCATTCCGTCGAGAAGTCAACGACTCGATGAAGAATTCCACTTACGGCGTGAATAGCAATGATATGATGAGCTGACACCTCCTTGGACTCTACCTGTACAGAGCAGCGTCCCTTTGGTCTGGCCCAGAGGGGCGAACAATTACAAGGGAGAGGGCCTGGCTGATCCTGGCTCCCTCCTTCAGGGGTGTGGGGGACATGGCACAGGTCAGCGAGCTGTTTCCCCGGGGAATGGGGGTGTGAGCGCACTCACTCGGGGGCAGGGCGCTGCTGGTTCTTGGGGGATGGGGTGGGAAGGGTGGTGGGAGGAGATAGAGACACAATACGTGAGACTCCAGCCCCCTCTCCTGGGGCCACCCAAAGGGGGAGAACCCCCAGTGTCCTGCCACAACCTGCCTTGTATAAACATGTACATTTTTTCATAACATTTTGAACAAGGTTTATATTGACTCAAGTTTAAAAACAAAAAGTGTGACTGAAAAATTTTTACAGAGTCTAGTGCACCAATGCTGATGTGAGGGGTTGTGTATGCGAGTGAGGAAAAAAATGTGTATTCTGGTGGCCTGAAGCTTTACTGGACGAGGATGTGTGAACGTGCAGAGATATATTTAGTGACACAGTGTAGAGAGGCAAAAAAAAAAAAAAAAGTAAAAATTCCAAATGTATATTTTTTCTTATTGCCCTTTCCTTACCCCAAAATTATCACTTCCTATTACTGTATTTCCCCTTGTTATTAGGAACTCTAAGCCATGTGGAGCACCATCCCCCTGCAAGCATAGCCGCTGCCCTAGGTCCCTTGCAGTGACAAACAACTCCAGCTAAGTGTTTGGTGTTCTTAGCTTCATCCTTTCTCCCACTTTGCTTACCCTCATCCTCAGACAGATGCCTCTTGCTTTTAAAAGTCAGATATAACTATGATTTAGGGTTCTTGGTCTCAGTCAAGGTGGAGACCAGAGAGAAGAGATGGAGCCAGTTGCTCTCCCCCAGAGCTACCTGGATGAGTCCACCAGAGGCCCGACTGCGTGTGGCCAATAACTTTGTCTTCCCCAGCCCTTGAGGCAGCGTGTGTGGATGTGCGCGTGTGGATATTTATATATGTACCCTGCACTCATGAATGTATGAACTGGAGGAAGTTACTACAGTGGAGGGGTTCTTAATAACAAGGTCTGCCTAGCATGAAGTATTTAACATTCGCCCGCCCCCTTAAAAATATACATTTTTATAAAATGAAAACCATAATAAATGTTTTGAATATTTAAAAAAAAAAATTAACCTACAGAAGAAAATTAATGGAGAAAGCTATTTGCCTTGTACTTTTTCCCCAATTGTTGCTGCTAGTTATACGCATCTCTAGTTCAGCTCTTGCCCATGGGACACTCATCAATTAGGTTTTATTTTTATTTCTCTCCTCTACCCCCAGAAACAATCCTGTTAATTTTTCCTTCCTTCTCCTCTGGCGACTGTGTGGTGAATCCTTTCTTGCGTGATCAGGTTGCGGATAGACTTGTAAGGGTGTTTGCTGCATACAGTGTAAGCATTGTGACCGCCAATAAACTTCAATGGTTTCTACTGACCCGGTTTCAGCAATGACGTCTAGTGTGTCTGCAGGGCCTTGTCTCACTCTAAACACATGAAGACGTTTGAAACATGCATTCTTTAAAGCCGGTGAATGACAGGGACCCTTCAGCCTTGTAAAAATACTTTGTTTCTCTTTGGACTAAGTCTGACTCAAAGTATGATTGGTTTAGTTGATACAGACACACACACACACAATACAATTTAATAATCTGCAGTAAAGACTTCCTTACATTTTTTCATAGCATTTTGAACAAGGTTTATATTGACTTAAAAAACAAAAGTGACTAAAAAGTGTTTAGAGTCTGGTGAACCAATGCTGATGTGAGCAGCTGTGTATGTGAGTGAGGAAAAACTGTATATTTACACATATATTGTATGCTGTCCACAACTATAAAAATGAAGCCACTCTACCTCTTTACTAGCTTCCAGGTAATATGGCAACCAGCAGAGAAGGAATCTTGCAAAAAGCCTAGTTTTGTTAATGGTCTGACATCTCTAATGTGGATTAGACCCTGACAAGTTAAAAAATAAAATGTTAGCTCCTAAAATACTTTGCAGACCTCATGGGCCAGAATTATCAAATGAAGAACACTATAATTAATAGGGATTTCTCCTTCCCATACTACGTCGTACCTAGGTATGAAGGAACGTAATTGCCGGGAACATTGAGAAGTATTAGGGCACAGATAGGAATCGGACCTTGATACACATACATATCCAGTGAATCATGGGCTCTAGAGTGCCCCTCTTGTCTACACTTCCTTTGTCTGCCCTCTTCTGGGTGCCATCTTGGTCCTAAGTTACTTCAAAGGCAAAAAATTGTATCCTAATGACTAGAAGGTAGATAGAAGTGATTCATCTTAGCCAAGTCTGTCTCTAAGCCTAATAATACAAAATGCTCAGGCTGCCTTAATATGCAAAAAAATCATATTACCCAGTGACCTGGTATTCTAATTCTGTAGTAAATACGACAAAATTTCTCACAAGTACCAGAAGACCCCCTCTCTCTTCCTCAACTATCCTGAGATGCTGACTGGTCAGCAAAACCAGACCCCTCCCTTCCCTTCTACAAAAATGATTTCAGGGGCCGGCAGAGTGGTGCGGTGGTTAAGCGCTGGCTTGGGAAGCCAGCAGCCCCAGTTCGGGTCCCACATAGGAGGGCCAGTGACACTGCCCTCAAAAAAAAAGAAAAAAAAATGATTTCAGGAGCAAGAAACGCACCAGAGGTAGTGGTCTCCTCGGTGTGGCCCAAGGGCCGTCCAGTCATGACAAAGTGCCATAGTTAAAATCTCATTAAAAGTTTTTAAACAGAGAAGCTGTTTCTTAATTAACAGTTACAAGAGGGGACATCCAAAAAAATGGCCTTTTTTCCTGGTCAGTTAGCTTCACATGATTCAACCTAATAAATGTGAATGCCAGTTATCTTTAAACTTTGGTTTCCCCAAAAAATCATGTGGAGGTTTTAGGGCACTGTGGTCAAGTGCTTTAGACAGTGTCTCCTGACACACTGTACTTTAACAATGACAACACCTCAAGTTTTCACTGCAGATTATTAAATTGTATGCATATACATATTTGATGGCTCTGCCCATGTAAGGATTATCTACTTACACTAAAGAATGGATAAGACAAAAGAAGAAGAGATTTGGCTCAGGGTCAGATTTTAGGTTTCTGTAATTTAAGGAGTAAGGACTTTTCAGCTAAGTATCACCTTTCCAATGACAAGTGACAGCCTACCAAGAAATTAGTTTTATATTCTGCAAGCATGAGCTTATTCTTAAGAACTTGTTTTTTACCGCCAAGTGGAAAAATGTCCTCCTAGTACCTTACGAAATTTCAACCAAGTGCAGAAACAGGCCACCTTCCAAAATATTTGTGGTCACTAGGAACAAACTGAATGTAGACAGCCAAAACACCTCTATATCCTATCTACCACCAGCCAACCCTCCCCCCACTCAAGATTTTTGGCCAAATCTACAAACCTGTGTTGCCATGTATTGCTGCCCAAGTGCCAAAGCAAAAGAGTGCAAAGATAATTACAGGGAACCTGCAAAAACCTTAAATCTGGTAGCAAGGCCTTGAAAAATATAAATGCTTACAACTACTTAAAAGTCCTAGTTCTTTAAATATTTTAAAAATGAATTTGAAAGGATAAAAATGTACTCACCAGCCATAATTAGTACAACTGCCAATTAGGTGCTCATTATTGTCTAAGAGGATTCTTGCCTCTAGCTTACCCTGTGTTCTGTTACACCTATCCTGCGCTTCTGACACCCTGGAATTCACTGGTCAACCACTTTGGTGTATGTCAGGAACAGTGGGTCAACTAAACAAATCAGCTGTTAGACAGTGGGACATTAGATGATCAGAATGGAGGACAGAATCAAGCTTGAAATATCCTTCCTCAGAAAACCCTTACAGTTTTCAGGACAGGCTGACTGCTGCTATCTCATTCATCAAATACTTAGCATCCACTATAGGCCAAACACCTTTTGACAGTAAGCGACCAAAAAGGAAACAAAAGCAAAAAACATTTGCAAGACGAATTTATTGCCATTCTGTGTTAAGATTCCCTCACCGGTACAAACTAAATCCAAAACCCTGAACAGCTCTTAAGCGCCTTACACTGTTACCGTATTTGCCATGTATAATGTGCAGCCGCATTTTTGGCCCAAACTTTCAGGGAAGTGGAATTCGTATTACCCATGTGTAATGTGCATCCTTATTTTTCCCTCACAAATTTGGCCCCAAAAGTGCGCGTTATACACGGCAAAATACGGTATTCAAATAATGCTTGATAACCTTGAAGACAAACTCTTAAGAGACTTAAGCATACAGCCTCACCCACATGGCCCAAACCGTCCCACTAGGTTACAAAGGATTAAATAGTGACAAGTGGGGAATCTTAATCCCTCCCAGCCAATGGATACCAAATTAAACATGTCTGGATTCAAGGTGTGGAGGACAACCAAACTCAGGATGACAACTGATTAACTGGACAACAGATTCTTCCTTAATGTAAAGCTCAGAGGGGCCACTGTACAGAGACTGGTAATAGGGTGGGCAAATTGTAAGAGCAGCAATCTCAAGGTCAGAAAACCCAAGCGATCTCCCCCTCAGCTCTTAAAGACATTATATTATGCAATCAAGGTAAAGCATCCTCTTTATTTAGGAACATTGCAGGCCATTAGCCTTTCTATTTATCAAAAAAACCAATTCCCCAGCCTTTCAGCTTGTAGTCTGGGACTCTTCTCAAAGCAAATCAAGTTATAAACTACCAACCAAGCTGCAAGTGCCGCCGTGGAACCCTTCAAATCGCCCAGACAGCTGCCCGTGCCATCTCTGCCTGCCTCTCCTGCTTCGTGCCTTTTCCAGGCGTGCAGAACCATCTCTTCTCAGTCTAGCCTTGCATGCCTTTTGCCCACCTACCCGTTTCAAGACCCAACGCACAGCTGCGCTTCCTCTTTGAAGTCTCCCCTACGATATGTAAGGTAGTCCTTACCCCCACTCTCCCCTTCTCAGCCACCAAAATGTGCTCCTTACGCCCTGGGGACCAGATGAAAAAGATCATGATAGGTGAAAAGGGTGTGTATCTGGGATGCATGCAGAGTGCAAAACAGGGTAGCTGGAGGGTGGAGAGTGGGCCTAATTTGGGTGAAGCTCCTGCAGAGAGAGCTCCGGTGGCCTGGTTTGGGTGGGTTCAACACTCATGGGCGTAGCATCCACAGAAAGGAATAAGAGCAGAAGCCCCAGACCCTGCGAAGGAAGGACGGAAGGCCTCCACCCCAGCCCCGGCACCACTTCGCCCAAGGCCGTCGTGCCCCGGAAGTAGTTCCGAGCCTTTCCGCTCTCCTGGCGATATCTGCACGCGCAGGCCGGGTCCGGACGCGCGTCCTTGCCCGCCCCGCCTCCGCGCCCTGCGCAGGCGCAGTGCTGACTTTCCTGCGCTGCCCCTCGGGCCGTTTGGCGGCTGGGAAGACGGGGTGCCTGCTAGGTGGTTGCGGGAGCACTCTCGAGGAAGGCCCGCGTTGGGCTGCTCGGCCCTGGGACTCCCACCGAATTGTGTGCCCCGTAGAGGTGTGAGTTCACACGCGCCGTGACCTCACACCCAGTATCCGCAGTGGCGATCATAGAACCACTGTTAAAGGACTTATCTCTGCTGAGAGGAACTCAGTGGAGTGGACAGGCTGGAAAGGATGAGTGTGCTCTGGGAGTACAAAGGAAGCGCCCCCAAGGGGAGGCTAAGCAGAACAGGCAGCCCGACGAAGGCAAGGACACTGAGGCATGAAACGTCCTGTGCCTTTTGAGGAGGTGCAAAAATAGCATGGCTCGAGGGATAGTGCAGCCTATTATACGTGTCTGGTGGGTGAGGCACAAGCGGTTGGGATGTGATCCTAAAAGCTTTACATGTATCCCAAAGGCCACTTTGCAAAGCAGTCTAGTAACGGATCTTTGTTTAATCCACCAGCTAGTGCGTAATAAGGATTTGAACCAAGACAAGGGCTGTGGGGAGAGAGTTGAGAAATATTGGGGATGGGGGAGTAGAAGCAACAGGATTTTGTCACCAATTGGATTTGGTCACAGGATTTTGTGACCAAAAGGGAAGAAGACTCTAAAATGATTCCCAGGTTCGAGAATAGAGCAGCAACTGAGTCAAGGCAGAGGAAGCATGGAACAATGAGGAGATGAGGGCAGAGAACTTGTGCAAGGAAGACTTTCTTGCTCCTGCAGGCAGACTACCTGAAGTTGCATGTACACACACACATCAGAAAACAGAAGAGGGAACACTTCCCAATCATCTAATGAAACAAACGTTTTCCTGATCCCAAAACATAGACATTAAAACAAAAGACCTTTATACTAATATTCCTCATGAACATAAATGCCAAAATCCTTACCAAAATACAGGAATATATAAAAAGGATATCATGATGAAGAGGGATTGATCCTAGGCATGCAAGGCTGGTTTAACGTTCAAAAAAATCAATAAATGCAAGTCACCATATAAACAAAGGAGAAAAGGCTGGCCCTCTCAAGAAAAAGAAAAAGCACATCACAAAATATACCCATTTATGATAAAAATTTTCAGCAAACTAGGAATAGAAAGAAATAATCTGTTAAAAGACATCTGGAAAAAATCTACCAACAACATACTTAAAGGTGATAGACAATGTTTCCCCTTACTTAGGTCAAGAACAAGGAAAGGATGCCCACTCTTAACTCTTCTACTCAACATTGTACCTGAGGTTTTCACCAGAGCAAATAGGCACAAAAAAGAAAAGGCACACAGATCAAAAAAGAAGTAAGCCTGTCTTTATTCCCAGATGTCATGATATGGGGTACAAAAAAACTACTGAAACTAATGAGTGAATTCAGCAAAGTCAGAGAATACAAGGTCAATATACAAAAACCAATTGTATTTGTAGATACTAAAAATAAACTTTAAAATGAAAATTTTTTTTTAATTAGTTTCAGGTGTACAACACAGTGCAATAGTTATACATTTTACCCCTCAAAGTGACAACCCCCACCCCCAATTTGCCACCCCACTCCCCCCCATATCATATATATCTATTACTCTTCCTCTGACTCTCTTCCACAGTATAATCCACATCCCGTGACTATCTATATATATTCAATTACAGTAGGTATACCACCTCCGCTTTAGTAATACAGTGCAGTGATCAAACCTCTACTCCATCCATGAAATGGTCTCCCTAACAAGACCTATGATCATCTGACATTCCACAGAATATTTACAACATTATTAATTATATTCCCCAAACTGTTTTTCCTATCCCAGTGGCAATATTGTAGTTGCCTATTTTTGCTGTCTAATCCCTTCCCCTTCTCCCTCATCCCCATTCCCCTCCCAATTAGCAACCCTGATTTTTCCTCTATATCTATGAGACAGTTTCTGTTTACTTTGCTCATTCATACAGTTTTTCAGATTCCACATATGAGTGAGATCGTATGGTATTTGTCCTTCTCTGACTGACTTATAAAATGAAAATTTTAAATATATACTATTGCTACAACATCCAAAACCATGAAATACATAGAAATAAATTTAACAAGATATGTTCCAGACCTGTACACTAAAATCTGTAAAACATTGATGAGAAAAATTAAAGACCTAGATAAATGGAGAGATTATAACATGTTCATGGATTGAATGACTCAAAATTGTGATATCAGTTCTCCCCAAATTGAACTATGCATTCAGCAAAACCCCAGTAAAAATCCCAAAAGCCTTGTTTGTAGAAATTGACAAGCTGATTCTAAAATTGATATAAAAATGTAAAATATCTGGAATAACCAAAATATTTTTTAAAAGTTGCAGGACTCAACTACCTGATTTCAAGATTTACTAAAATGCTATAGCAATCAAAACAGTGTGGTATTGACAATAGGGTAGACAGATAGATCAATGGGACAGTATGAAGTCCAAAAATTGACTGACATATGGCTAATTGATTTTTTACAAAAAGTGCCAAGATAATTCAATAGAAAAAGGATAGTCTTTTTTCAAAAATGGTGCTAGAAAAACTGGATATCCACTTGGAGGGAAAAAAATGAACCTTGACTCTGACCTAATACTATCACAAAAATTAACTTCAAATGGATCCTGATGTAAAAGTATAAGCTAAAACTACAAGATTACTAGACAAAAACTTTCACCACCTTAGGTTAAGCAAAGATTTCTTAAAACATCAAAAGTATGAGCCATAAAAAAATTATTGGGCTTCATCAAATGTTTACATTTCTGTTCTTCAAAAGATACCATTTTAAAAAATGAAAAGACAAGCTATAGACAGGAGTAAAAAATGTCTTTGGAATACATATATTTGACACAAAACAGGTATCCAAGATCTATAAACTCAATAAATACTTGAAAAGATGCTCAACATCATTTGTCATCAAAGAAATACAAATAAAACCCACAAGAGATGTCACTATATACATCTGCCAGAACAGCTAAAATTAGGAAAACTGACAATTCCAAGTATTAATAAAGATGTAGTGAAACTGGAATTCTCATACATTGCTGGTAGAAATGCAAAATAGAATTTGGAACATAGTTTTATAGCTTCACATAAAGTTTAATATATATGCTAACCAAATAATCCAGCAATTCCACTCCTAGGTATTTAGCCAAGAAAAACTAAAACGGATGTCCATGCAAAGACTTACTCTCAAATATTCATAGCTTTTTTATTCATGATAGTCTAAAACTGGAAACTACCCCAATATCCATCAATAGGTGTATCAGTCAGGGATGTATGACAAGGAATTGGCTTATGCAATTACAGAGACTGGCTAGGTTAAGTCTGAAATTTGTAGGGCAGATCATCAAAAGGGCAGGCTGGAAGCTCTGGCAGGAGCTGAAGCTGCCGTCCACAGACTGAATTTCTTCACGGAAATCACATCTACAAAATACCTTCACAGCCACTCCTAAGTTAGTGTTTGATTGAATAACTGGGTACAATAGTCTAGCCCAGTTGACAGAAATTGACATCTTACAAGCAGGTGACTGGATATGCAAAGTGTGGAATACTATTCAACAATAAACAGAAATAAAAGATTGATGCAAGCAACAATATGGATAAATAAATCCCAAACACATTTTGTTCAGCAAAAGAGGGCAGACAAAAAGACCCTGTATGAGTCTACTTATAGTGTGAAATTCTAGAATAGTCCATACTAATCTTGAGTATCAGAAAGCAGATATTTGCCTAATGCTAATTAGGCATCAAGAGGAGGAGATGGACTGCAAAGGGAAACAAGAAAATTTGAGGGAGTGATGGAAACCATAACTTGACTGTGGTGATGGCTACACAGGTGTGTACATTTGTCAAAAATCATCACATTCTAGGGGGCAGCCAAGTGGTGCATTGGTTTGGGACGCCAGCTCTGAGCAGCAGGGCCCCAGTTCAGATCCCACATGCGGGCCAGTGATGCTGTGCCCTTTACAGCTAAGATGGTGAACAACAACTCGACCTGGAACTGGGCTGCCATGAGTTGTCTGTGACTCTGTAGGCTGCAGCAGGGCTGCAGTGGGCTGCCCTAAGCTACTGTGAGTGGCTGGCAGCCAGTGTGAGCGGCCAGCAGCTGGCATGAGCTGCCAAGGGCCGCCGTGAGCGGCCATCCACTGGCCAGTGACTGATCTGCCTCAGCCAGGAAGAGCGCAATGATGATACCAACATGGGCCAGTGAAGCGACGTCCTCCACAACTAGACTGAAGAACAAAAGGACAGCAACTTGTCTGTTCCTCTCCCCAAAATCCCCAATAAAATCTTTAAAAAAAAATCATCACATTGTACACTGTAAATGAGTGCATTTTTGTATATAAATTATTTTTCAATAAAGTGAACATTTTTAAAAGAAAAAAAAAATGCTGAGCAGAAGCTCCAGTCAAGATTCCAGAGAGAGAGAGAGAGAGAGATCCAGTTATATCTCCCAGCACCATTTTTGGAAGACTATCCTTTCCTGATTGAATTACCTTGGCACCTTTGTTGAAAATCAGTGAGCCTTATATGTAGATAAGAAGTTTCCAGGATAGGAGTGAAGGATGAGGATGCAATAGCAGAGATGACCAGTTATTTCTGACTCCCAAACAGAGGTGTCTCACGAGCAGGAGGAGGGGTGTGTCAGCTGAAAAGCCTCATCCTCTAACCACCCTACCCTACCCAACCATGGAAGTGCATCCTTGTGCCCTGTGAGCCGCAGTCTGTGAAGCGACTGGCTCTGGCGAAGTCACTCATGGGATTCCCTCACCAGCTGCTGCAGCTGCCTCTTGGTCCCCTTCCTCATGCCCACCCTTCCTAGCCATGGGACAAATCATCCTTCTGAAAACAGGGCTCTCCTGTCTGGGGCCCACAATCCCGGAGAGGGACAGGAAGGACAGCAGCACAAAGGAGCGCGAATGCTGCTGCTTCCTCCTGGTGGCAGAGCCCCTCCGAGCTGGGCAGCCTGGCGCTGTAGGCCCCAGTAAATGCCGGTAGGTGAGAGTGTGGCCCCAGACCCACACAGCACGCACCTCACCTGGGAACGGTTAGAAATGCAAATGTGCTTGGCCCCAGCCAGACGTGCTCCATGGGAAATGGGCAGCGGGGCCTGTAGCACGTGCGTTTTAACAGGCCCTGCAGGTGCTTCTAAGGCACGGAACGGGGCGGCGGAGAAGAGCCCTCCTTTAGGACTGATTAGACGCTGCCTGTGCCCTTCGCCGGCCTCATAACAGCTGCAGTGGGCAGCCTGGCTGAGGCCTGGAGAGGTCGGCGTGAGAGCCCAGAGGGAGCGCTCCGAGGACCTGTCCAGGGTGGAACCCGCGCCCATTGGGCAGCCACAGTGAGGGCAGCGGGGGCCGAGGGTTGGGCCCCAGAGGTGAGTGGAACTCGGACGGGCACAGACTCCCACTTCAGCTTCCCCCGAGTGGGGGACGGGCAGCGGGCGGTCGGGCCTGGTCCCTCCTCTCCCCGCGGCCTCTGCCCAGGCCCCAGCCCGGATCTGAGCCGCCTATCCGGCTTCACCTCACTGGGCCCCTCCGCAGCGCACGGCCCGTTTCCCCCGCGCCATGAACCGCAAACGCACCAGCAGCAGCCCCGACAAGGCAGGGGCAGTCACGCTCTGGGGTGAGTGAGGACCCGGGTGCTGGGGGCTTGTCCCCCAGGAGAGGGCTGCCTGGAGGAAGGGGCTTTTTCCCTGAGCCCACCGCCTCCTTCCCTCCCTCCATCTCTTTTCCAGGCTGTGAGCTAAACCAGGAGAAGCGGACCTGGACCCTCAAACCGCAGAAGGGGGGGAAGCAGGACTATAAGGTGTTGCTCTGTACGGTGGGTGTCCCCCTCCCCCCCAAGGCGGGGAAGAGGCACCGCTAGGGAGGAGCAAGGGGGGGTCTGTGGTCCCTACAGGTGCCCTCGGGTGATGAGGTGCCTTGCCTGTTGTCAACCCTCTCAGATTTGTTTGGGGGAGAAAGCCAAAGAGGAGATGAACCTTGTGGAGATCCTGCCCCCAGCAGGCCAGGAGGACAAGAGGACAAAGCCCATCACCATTGCCTCGCTGCAGGCCTCCGTCCTACCCATGGTGAGCCTTTCCCTGAGACTCCGGAACACGGGCTGCTCAGGCCTGGGGGTGCTTGCTCGGGCCTCAGCCCCGGGGGGGGGGGGGTGCGGAATGGACACAACCCATGAGGATGCAGGCATCCTGCAGCAGTAGAGCTGTAGAGAGGAGACATAGCCCATACCTAAAAGCCTGGACTCAGCAGGCAGGCACCCCCTCTTCCATCCCAGGCCACCCTTTACCAGCTGTGTGATCTTGGGCAAGTTCAATAACCTCCCTTCAACATCACATTTTTAAACCGTTAACTGCTGGTGTGACAGGTCACTGTTGATGACTTACATATTGATTGTGTATCCAGACATTCTTATATCTAATAATTTATTTTGAGTGTTCTCAATGCAAATCATCATTGTTTGTGGAAAAGGGCAATTTTGTTTTTTTCTTGCTCCTACTACACTGGCTAGGACCTCCAGTATAATACTGGATAAAATGATAATGGTAGATGCCTTTGTTCCATCCTTGATTTTTTTTTTTTTTAAAGGAATGCTTCTAATGTTTTGCCTTAAATATGACCGGTTTGGTAGATACCCTTTGTCAGCTTAAGGAAGTCCCCATCTAGTCCTGCTCTGCTTTTAAAATTGGGTTTTCTTCTTTTTAATCATGAATGGTTATCAAATGCTGTTCTAATCAAATGATCTTAGATTCTTCTTTAAGCTGTTAATGTGGTAAATTATATTAATAGAATAATATTTGGCCAACTTTTCATTCCTGAGATAAACACTACTTGATTGTATTATAAACTTCCAGATTTATATATTTGTTAATATATTAAGATTTTTTTTTAAACTTCTCTACTCAAAAATGAGGTTGACCTATATATTCCTTATCTTATTCGGGTATCAAGGCATACTAGACTCATGAACTGACTGACAGAGTATTCCCTCCTTCTCTGTGCTGGAACATAGAATATAAGAACAAGATTATCTGTCCTTGAAGACCTGGGAGACTGATCTTGTAAAACTTACCCTCAAACCTATTTTTTTCTCTATGAGATCTCCTCCATTCCCATGGTTGTAAAGACCACCTATACAAATGAAGACTGAAATTTTTTCTGTAAATCCAACCTCTCTTTTGTGCTCCAGACCCTCTGTCCAACTGAATATATTTAATAGATACCCCAAACTTAACAAATCTAAATCCAGATTCTTGATTTTTATCTATAATCTCTCCCCCCACCCCAAAACTTGATTTTTTTTCCCCATTAAATAGTTTCTCTTCCAATTCGACAGGAAAAAAACTCCTAACACCCCAGATCTGAACGACCAGCAAATCCTGTTGACTCTACCTTCATAACATACCCCAGTCTGACCACATCTCGCCACCTCCTTGCTACACCTGGTCTAGGTGACATCACTTTTTGCTCTGGTTTGTTGCACATCCTCCTAACTGGTCTACCTGCCTTCACCCTTGGTCCCCTATAGTCTATTCCAGGGATCAACCAGCTGCAGGATTAAATCCAGCCCACTGCCTGTTTTTGTAAATAAAGTTTTATTGAAACATAGTCACACTCCTTCATTTGTATATCATCCATGGCTGCTTTCACTCAGTAACAGCAGAGTTGAGTAGTCTTCACAGAGACCATACGGTTTACAAGCCTAAAATATTTACTATTTGGCCCTTTACAGAAAAAGCTTTCCAACTTCTGGTCTATTCTGTACACAGCTTCCAGGAAGATCCTTTTAAACAAGCATCAGGGCTTGTTGCTTCTCTGCTAGAACACTTAGGTCAATGGCTTCCCATTTCATGAAGAATGAGATCCAAGGTCCTTTGAGTTCTGACCCTCCACACCCTCTCTGACCTCAGCTTTTGCTGGTCTCCCCTCCCTGAACCTGCTCAAACTGCACTGGCTTCCCCTACTGTACCTTGAAAAACCCCAACATCCCTCTTCTCAGTCCTTACATGTACTCTTCCCTATGCCAAGGACATGCCTGCCCCCTACTTCCATCTACTTTTTGTTCAAATGTCAGCTCATCGAAGAGGTCTTCCCTGACCATAAACAGCATCCCCTCTTCCTTCCCCGCCCATCATCACTCCTCTCCAGCCCTCCCTGGACCTATCATAGGCATCGATTTTCATTTGTGCATTCTTTCTCCACAACCAGAATATAAGCTCCAAGGACTTGGCCTGTTTTATCTGCTGCATTAATCCACATGGCCTGCCTAATAGAGCCTCTGTAGGAACCCAATATATAATGAAGGAGTGAGTAAATAAGTAAATGAGCTATGTGGGGCTGGTTTGATTTTAAGTTACTGTAATTTATTTAATAGTTTTTTATCTATTCAAATGTCTATTTCTTTGAGTCAGTTTTTTGTTTTTTTAAATTGGGGAATTTGGGGAGGGGAACAGTGTTGGGGAATTGGGGGAGGGGAACAGCCAAGTTGTTGTTCTTCAATCTTTGTTGTGAAGGGCGTCAGTCACCATCTGGCTTCCCATCGGCAGCTCGTGACCTCTAAGCCCAAGGTGCTGTGTTCAATCTTAGTTGCGCGTGGACATAGCTACCATCCCATGTGGGAGTCAAACCAGCAGCCTTGTTGTTAAGAGTTTTCACTGTATCCACTGAGCCATCCAAGAGGCAGCTCAGCTCAGCTCAAGGTGCAGAGTTCAGTCTTTAGTTGCGGGTGGGCATAGCCCACCATTGAACAGGCAAGCTTGTTGTTACACCAGCTGAGCCATCCTGCCACCTGTTGGCAGCTCAGCAACAGCTCAGCTCAGGCACAGCATTCACTGGCCCATGTGGGAATCGAACCGGCAGCCCTGTTGCTCAGAGCTCACGCTCTAAGCCAATTCTTAACCAACTGAGCCACTCGGCCGGCCCCGAGTCAGTTTTTTTTTTTTACCAGATTTATTGAGATATAATTTAGAACAGTAAGATTCATCAATGGATAAGTGAACAACTTGATGCGTTTGACAAATGGACATAATTGTGCAACTACCACCACAGTCAAGCCTCTTTGCCATCAGTCCCTTCCACCTACCACTGCATCTGGCAACATTGATCTACTTTGTCAATGTAGTTTTACCTTTTCTAGAATTTCATTTAAATAGAATCAAGCAATACAGTCTTTTGGGCCCAGCTTTTTTTCACTTTGCACAATGCTTTTGAGATGTAGCCATGTTGTTGGTGAGACAGCAATGTGCTCCTGTTTTATGTCTGAGTGATGTTCCATTCTACAAATAGATATATATATCAAGTTTTGTTTATTCACCTGTTAATGGAAATCATTTGGGTAGTTTCCAATTTTATACCATTATGAATACAGCACTGTGAATGTTTTAGTGTACGATTTGTATGGACCTGTGTTTTCATTCCTCTTGAGTAAAAATCTAGGAGTGGAACTGCTGAGTCATAGAGCAAGTGTATGTCAAACTTTACACAAAAGTGTCAAACCGCTGTACCACTTTGCCTTCCCACCAGCAATGTTTGAGGATTCCAATTTCTCCCCATCCTCCCCAACATTTGTTATTGTCTGATTTTCATCAGTCATCTTAGTGGGTGTGAACTGCTAGCTCAATGTGGTTTTGATTTGTGTTTCCCTGAGGACTAATGATGTTGAGCATCTCTTCATGTGCTTATTGGCCGTTTGTATATCTTTTTTTGAGAGCTATCTAGTTAGTCCTTTTTCATCCTATAAATTGTGATAGGTACTGTTTTCATTTTTATTCAGTTCAAATCATATTATAGCTTCCTTCTTCAGGCCCTGGGTTATTTAGAAGTAGGTGTGTTTTTACATTTCCGAATAATAGGGATTTTCTAAGATTCTTTAATTGACTTCTAGTTTGATTCTTTTGTGGTCTGAGAACATGCTCTATATTATTTCAACCTAAACTGTGTTGTGACTTGTGACCCATAACATATTCTTTCCTGGTGAATATCTCATGTCTGTTGTTGGGTGTATTTTTTATTATAAATGTCAATTATATCAAGTTGCTTGGTAGTTTTGTTTTGTGTCTTTACTCATTTTCTGTCTACTGAATCTGTTAATTACTGAGACAGGTGTTGAAGTCTTCAACAATAATTGTGGCTTTGTCTGTTTTTCCTTTCAATTCTCAGTTTTTACTTCATGTATTTTGAAGCTCTTTTATTAGACATGTACACTTCTAGGATGGCAATATCTTCGTTAATTGATCCCTTTATCATTCTGAAATGTCTCTCTTTATCCCTGGTAAATATTCTGAAGCCTATTTAGTCTGATTAATATACTCAATCTAGTGCTTTTTGATTAGTGTTTGTATGGTATGTTTTTCCAGTTCTTTTATTTTGTTATCATTTTACATTTAACCTGTATATCTTTATATAGAAAGTGGGTTTCTTTTAGATACCATATTATTGAGTCTTTTACCCAATCTGATAATCTCTGCCTTTTAATTAAGAGTATCTAAACTGTTAATATTTAATGTAATTATCAACAAGATTGGTTTTACCTCGATCATCTTGCTATTTGTTTTCCTATTTGTCCCATCTACATTTCTTTCTTTTCTGAACTCCTTTTGGATTAACTAAATGGTTTTTATGATTACATTTTTATCTCCACTATTGGCTTCTTAGCTATACTTCATCTCTTTGATATTTTTTAGTGGTTGCTGTTGAATTTACAATACGCATCTTTAACTTACAACAGTTTATATTCAAATACTATTATACCATTTCATGTATATGAGAATCTTACTACAGCATACTTTATTTTCCACTTCCCATCCTTTGTGCTATTGTTGTAATAACTTTTGCTTTTACATATGCTCTAAATCCTACACTACATTGTTATTGCCTTTGTTTTAAACGGTCTATGTTTTTAAAAGATTAGGAATTGGAATAAAACATTTTTGTATTTACCATTTCTGGTACTCTTCATTCCTTTATGTAGATTCAAATTTCCATTTGGTATCATTTCCTTCTGCTTGAAGGACTTAAACATTTCTTTTTTTTTTTTTTTTTTTTTTTTTTTTTGAGGGCAGTGTCACTGGCCCTCATATGTGGGATCCGAACCAGGGCTTCTGGCATCCCAAGCCAGCTCTTAACCACCCTGCCACTCGGCCAGCCCGTTAAACATTTCCTATAATGCAAGTCTGCTTGTAATGAACTCTTTCAGCTTTTGTTATGTCTGAAAAGTTCTATTTCACTTTAGTTTTGAAAGGTATTTCACTGGATTGAGTTTTTTGTTTGTTTGTTTTTGTTTTTGTTTTTTTCCTTTCAACACTTGAAAAAACGTTGCTGGTAGATTTCTCCAAACATAGTTTGCATAATTTGGAGAAATCTACTAACATTTTTGTCATTACTCCTCTGTATGTAATGTCTTTTTTTCCTCTGGCTGCTTTTCAGATTTTGTCCTTATTGCTGGTTTTAAGCAATTCGATTATGAAATGCCTTGAGGTTCATTGAATTTCTTAGATATTTGTTTTTATCAAATTTGGACATTTTAGGGCCATTATTTCTTCAAATATTTTTTCTGCTCTCCCTTCTCATCTCCTTAGGGGAATCCAATCACATGCATACTTGGCTCTTTAAAGTTGTCCAGTGTTTGTTGATGCTCTGTTCATTTTCTGAAAGTACATTTCCTCTCTGTATTTCATTTTGGATAGTCTTTATTTATTCAATATCATTACTCCTTTCTTCAGCATTTGTTGTTAACCTATGTACTTTCATTTCAGATAGTGTAGTTTTCATCTCTAGAAATTTATTAGATTCTTCTGTGTCTCAAACATTTTCAACCTTTCCTCTAGTTTCTTGAACATATGGACTACAGTTATAACAATTATTTTAATGTCTTGTCTACTAATTCCATAATTTGTGTCAGTTTTTTTTTTTTTTAAGATTTTTTATTGGGGAATTGGGGGAGGGGAACATCGTTGGGGAATCAGGGAAGGGAAACAGACAAGTTGCTGTCTTTTTGTTCTTCAGTCTAGTTGCGGAGGATGTTGCTTCACTGGCCCATGTTGGTATCATCATTGCGCTCTTTCTGGATGAGGCAGATGGGTCGCCGGCCTCTGGATGTCGCTCACTGCGGCTATTGGCAGCTCACGCTGGCTGCCAGCCTCTCACACTGGCTGCTGGCCACTCACTGTAGCCTATGGCAGCCCACTGCAGCAGGGGCTGCAGCCTACACCGTTGCCGGGGCTCGCACAGCCCGGCTCCAGGTGGAGCTGTTGATAGCTGTCGAGGGCAGTGTCACTGGCCCTCATACATGGGATCCGAACCGGGGCCGCTGGCATCCCAAAACCAGCTCTTAACCAATGCGCCACTCGGCCGTCCCTTGGGTCAGTTTTGATTGGATATTTTCTCATCATTGCGAGTTGTAGCTTCCAGGTTCTCTGGTAATTTTTAATTGGGTACTAGGCAGCCAAGTTACTTAAATGCCATTTTATCCTTTTGAGTCTGGTTTTTAAGCTTAGTTTGGTGGGATAAAAGCTAGGTTTAAACTATTGGGTTGTCAGAAAAGTCATGACATATTTTTTCTATGTTTTTTGTTGCAAAAATGCATCATGACTTTCCCGACAACCCCAATAGTTAATCCCCCCACTACTGTGATGAGACCCTTCTTAGTTCTCCCACAGGTGCCCCATAAATTATGAGCTTTGCCACTTTAGCGTTTAGAAACAGGCACTGTCCCTGATCCTATATGAGCTCCAGACACTTTTAGTGATTCTTTCCCCATTCCTCCCCCGGTAGTTTCCTCACATGCATGTGCTGTTCACTACTTCCCTGAATATTCAAGGGGGGTTTTCTGCAGATCTCCTACGTTCTGTCTTTGCAGCTCTCCTGTACTCTGCTCTGTGAACTCGAGGTGCCTTGGCTTCCCTGGGTTACCAGTTCCACTTCCTCAGCTCAGTGAGTTCACTGGGCTCTTTTGGAAACTGGCCCGAGTTCCCCTTCCCTGCACTGTCCAGGAAGGAAGCTTGGACAACCCTAGGGCTCATTTCATTTGTTTCCCATCTCTTGGGGATTACCGTTCTTCCTTGATTGATGTCCAGTGTTTTGAGAGCCACTGTTTCCTATATTATGTTTGGTGTTTTTAGTTATTTCAAGTTGGAAGGGAAATTCAGTCCCTGTTAGTTGGCCTGAACCAAATGTCTCCTCTGAATCAATTTTGATCATTTATATTTTTCTAGATATTGTTCATGCTATTTGCTAATAATATTTGTAATCATGACTATATCTGTTATTATATCCCTCTTTTGTAAATTCCCAGTAATGTGTATCATCTTTTCTTCCCCCCTCCCCTGCCTCTAATCATGGAGATTAGTCTTTTCTATTTCCTTCTTCTTTTCAAAGAACCAACTTTTGGCTTCATTGATGTTTCTATTTCCTTATTTTCCATTTTATTAATTTCTCTGGTTATCTGATAGTTTCTGCTTTCTTTGTACCCTTTTCTTCCTGAGTTAGCTATTTAGCCCATTCATCTTCTAGTTTATGTTTTCCAAGTAGGTTTTATTGATCTATTTTGAAACTATAAATTTCCCTCTAAGGATGTTTTTAGCTGCATCCCTCAATATGTGTTTTGTAGAATTTTCACTTTATTTCATTTTAAATATTTTCTAATTTCATTATGATTTCTTATTTGATCTATTACTTAGAATTTTTTAATTTCCGAAGGTATGGGTAGGTTAGGTTATCACTCCTTTTCTCAATGTAATTGCAAAAGAAAATGTGGTCCATATACATATCAGTTCTTTGGTATTTGTTGAGACTTGAATTTTGGCATAGTACATGGTAGTATTGTAGGAATCTGTGTGTGTCCATTAAATCAAGCTTATTGTGTTCAAATCCATGTATTTTTTTTGTCTTCCTGATCCATCAATTACCAAATAAAAAAGTTAAAATTTTCTATTATGATTATAGATTTTTAGTGGATTCTTAAATTTTATTGTTTGCTTTATATATGTTTATTTTTATTGAATTTTTTTTTTTAGATAATTGTAGATTCACATTTAGCTGTAAGAAATAATACGGAGAGATCCCTACATATGTAACCTTTTCAGAACTGGCTTTTTTTCCCCCGCATAGCGTAATTCCCTGGAAATTCACCCAAGTTGTGTGGGATTGCTGAGTAGTAGTCCATGGTATAGATGGACCACAGTTCAACCATTCATCTGTGGGAAAACTGGGTTGATTCCAGCTTGGAGCTATTATAAATAAAGCTGCTATGAACATTTGTGTAAAGATTTTTGTGTAAGCATAAGTTTGAATTTCTCTGAGATAAATGCCCAGGAGTGCAGTTGCTGAGTCATTGGTGATTGCATATTTAGTTTCTTAAACCTCCTGTTTTTTAAAGTGGCTGTGCCATTTTACATTTCCACCAGCATTGCATGAGTGATCGAGTTTCTCTGCAACCTCACTGACATTTCATGTTGTCACTATTTCTTATTTTAGCCATTCTGATGTGTGTGTAGTGATATCTAATTGCACTTTTAATTTGAATTTCCTAAGGGCTAATGAAGTTGAACATCTTTTTATATGTTTCTTAGCCATCTGTATATTCAATAAAATGTCCGTTCGTAGCTTTTGCCCATTTTCTAATTGGATTGTTTGTTTTGCTAATTCTTTATGTATTCTAGACACTAGTCCTTTGTCAAATAGATGGTTTGCAAACATTTTCTTCCCATTCTATAACTAATTTCTTTCATTCTCTTCACATGAGCTTTTACAGAACAAAAGTTTTTAATTTTGATGAGGTCCGTTTTATCAATGACTTTTATGACTTTTGGTGTTATGTCTAAGAACTCTCTGACTAGCCCCAGATTAGGAAGATTTTCTGATTTTTTTTCTTTTTGTCCAAAAGTATTATTTATGATTTACATTTAAGTCCATGATTCATTTTGAATTCATTGTTGTATAAGGTGTGAGGTGTGGGTCAAGATTCATTTCTTTGCCTATGGACTTGGAATTGCTCCAGCACCATTTGTTGAAGAAACTATCCTTCCTCCATTTAACTGATTTTGCAACTTTGTCAAAAATCAGTTGAATATATTTGTGTGGGTCTATTTCTAGGTCTTCTGTTCCATTGATCTACATACCTGTCTATCCCTCCAATCCCACACTGTCTTGGTTACCATAGCTATAGTTTTATGTATATTTACACTACATTGTTGGTGTATGTAATTTACAGAATTATCTTCCTTGTAAACGAATTTTTTATCAATATGTGGTGACCTTCTTTATCCCTAAAATTGAATTAAAGCTTATTGAATTAAAGCCTACATCACCTGATATGAATTTGTTTCCCATTTGTTCCTCACTATTCATTATTCCTTTATTCTTTAGTAGTGGAATTCATGACTTTTAGCTGGCCACAAGGCTACTCAGAATAAAAAGTATATTCCCCATGTTGGACATGACCAATGAAGTTCTGGCCAATGGAGTGTAAGCAGAAGTGGTATCTACAACATCTGCAGTGTCCTTATAGAGAGATCATGTAACTGCTTTTGTCTCTTCCGCCTTTCTGCTGACTGGAATGTGGATGTGATGGCCAGAATCTGAACAGCCATCCTGGGTAAGAAGGTAGAAGCCATGTATTTAGGATGCTGAAACAACACGGTACAAAGAGCCTGGATCCCTGGTGACTGAGAAACAGGATACCTGCAGCTGACTGTTTCTATCTGGACTTAGTTTATGGGACAACAAAACAAGCTTCTCTCTGTGTAAGCCACTGTTACTGAGTTTTCTGTCATTCCTTACCAAACTTACTATAACAAATACTAAACTAGCTTCATTTTTTAAGGACTTTATTTTTCATTTTTAGAGCAGTTTTAGGTTTATAATAAAATTGAGAAGAAGATACAGACATGTTCTGTATACCACCTATAGCCTTCCCCCCACCCCCACCCCCCGCCATAGCCTCCCTCATTATCAATATCATTCACCAGATGGTACAACTACTTTCATTTTCATTAGGCATGGCTTCAGTAACAGAGGCCCAAACGCAGGGCCTTCAACAAATTTGAGATTTATTTCTGTGTTGCCTAGAAGTCCAGAGATGGGCAGCCTAGGGCTGGTGTGATGGCTCCATGGTCACCAAAGACCAAGTTTCCTCTTAGCTTTCTCCTCTCCTTGGTGCGGAGCTTCCCTCCTCAAGGTCACCTTACAGCCCAGGAAGGCTGCTCTAGCTCCAGCCCTCACGTCTGCATTTAAGGTAATAGGAAAGAAGAAGCCAGGAAAGAAGCTTTCCCAGTTCTCTGTCCATGTTTTAAGGAAACATGGACACAGATACCACCCACTACATTCTGCTTACAATTCATTGGTCGAGAAATTAGTAACCCAGTCACAGCTAACTGCAAAGAAAACTGGGGAATGCAGTCTTGGGCTGGGTACAATATTTGACTATCAAGGTGCTGTTATTATGGAAGAAGGGAAGAATGGATGTTGGATAAACAACTGGAAGCCTCCGCCACATCCGGGTATATGCTTCCATGTCTTTACTTCAGCATTTCTGCCCTTATGTTTCAGGTGTGTGCATCTTATACGCAATATGTAGCAAGACATTGTTTTAATCTATCTGGCCAGTATAGTCTGTTTACATGTATTGTGATTGCTAGTATTTGGATTTATTTGTAACATGTACTTTGTGCCTCTACTTTCCTTGCTCATTTATTTTTTCTCCTTTTCCTATCTTTTATTAGATTGATTAAAGTTTATTTCCCCCTTTTCCACTGATTTGGAAGCTATAGAATCTCATTCTAATTTTTATTGGTCATCCTTAATGTTTTTTAAACAATCATGCATGATCAAAGATTAAAATGAATGTTTTTATCCCTCCGAAACAATTCAGGGAGCTTTTCTAATTACCCTCTTCTTAACTTACATGTTGTTATCATGTGGAGTTTTAGCTTCAACTTGTTTTAGATCCACTCAACACTAGTCATTACTAGTACTGCCTTATTTTACAGTAATGCTTACTTAAGTTTTTCTATGTTTACCAATTTGCTTACTCACCACTACTTGTTTCCACTTCTTCCTTCTCAATTTAATTGCCATCTTCTTAAAACATGCTTTAGTAGGTCTAGGAGTAGTAAACTTATTTGGGCTTTACCTGTAAATATCTTTATTTTCCTCACATCACTTCATGAGAGTTTGACTGTGTATAAATTCTAGGTAGAGGGGAAGTTTCTCTCAAAACGTTAGAGATGTTATCAGATTTTTCTGGTTTCTAATGCAGCTGTTGAAATCCTTGGTCTGTCTGGTTACTGTGCCTTTTTTCAAAATTTGTCTTTCCTCTCTGGTTTATCTTACGATAATCTCTTTGTTTTTGTTAGCTACCATTTCACTTTGGCATATTCAAGTGCAGAATTATTTTTATTTATCTGTTTGGGAGTTGGGTTTCCTGAGTATGAGAATCTGGGTCTTTGGTCATTTCTGCAAAATTCTTGGTGGTTCTCACTTTGAACATTGACTCCATTCTCTCCAGCCTCTTTCTCTAATTTGATGCATGTTGGGCCTTCTCATCCTGTTCTCCACATCTCAACTTCTCTTTCATGTTTTGTTTAATCTCTCTGTGTGGCATGCTGGGTAATTTCTTCACAGCCACTATTCCAGTTTCTGACTCTTGCTGCAGCTGGCTTTTATTCTGCTTTTTAACCATTTGTTCAGTTTATTTCAGTGCTAATATTTTTGATGTCTAAAAGCTGCGTTTGGTTCTTTTTCTTTTCCATAATATCTTCTTAGGGTCCTGATTCCCGCTTTTATATTTATTTGGTTTCCATCAACCTTACTTCCTAGTGGTCCAGATTGCTATTTCCTTACCTCAGGTCATTGGTAGTGCTGTTTCACAGTCATTTTGTTTCCTTCTTATTTTCCTTTATTATTTTTTTAACTTTATGGGGAACAGTGGGTTTTTCCCAGGATCCATCAGCTGCAAGTCAAGTTGTTGTCGTTCAGTCTTAGTTGTGGAGGGCGCAGCTCAGTTCCAAGTCCAGTCGCCACTTTCAATCTAGTTGCAGTGAGTGCAGCCCACCATCCCATGCAGGAGCCAAACCGGCAAACTTGCTGTTAAGAGCATGCACTCTAACCAACTGAGCCACCTGGCCGTCCTGCATATTTTGTGATTTTATTTTATTTAAGATTTTCTTGGGGAATTAGGGGAGGGAAACAGCGTTGGGGAACTGGGGAAAGGGAACAGACAAGTTGCTGTCCTTTTGTTTTTCAGTCTAGTTGTGGAGGACATTGCTTCACTGACCCATGTTGGTATCGTTATTGCGCTCTTCTTGGGTGAGGCAGATCGATCGCCGGCCTCTGGACTGAGGCTCTTGGCAGCTCACACCGGCTGCTAGCCACTCACGCTGGCTGCCTGCCACATACTGTAGCCTATGACAGCCCACTGCAACTGGGGCTGCAGCTGTGCCAACCCGGGGACTCACAGCAGTCCAGCTCCAGGTGGACTGTTGTTCACCATCTTAGCTGTAGAGGACAGTATCACTGGCACTCAATGTGGGATCCGAACCCCGGGCCGCTGGCGTCCCAAGCCAGCTCTTAACCAATGCGCCACTAGGCCGGCCCCATATTTTGTAGTTTTAGATAGCAAGTTGTCTCCAGGGTTTTGCTTTCTCTGAAAAAGTGTGGGGAAAAGAATAGAGAGTGTCCTAGGAGAGTGCTTTTGTGTTTGTTTCTGCCATGTGTCCCAGGAATATCACAAACCTGGGATTTTATACGTATTTCTTGGGTTGGCAATCCCCACCAGGTGAATTCAGACTTCATAAAAGTGACAGGTATGGCATGGGATTTTAGGTTGTCACAGGAGATGTCTACCCCATTCTCATTTCCTTGTCACCTTTCTGTGGCGGTGTGTAGTTTCTAGTTGTTGGTTTGAGGCTCTTTAGTCCCTTCTCTTTGACCCTCACCCTGGGACTTACTGAGGTGCAGCCTTGGAGGGTCCCAGTCTGCATTCAGGGGGCACCATCACGACTCACCTCTTCTGATCCAAGGTCTTGTCTCTCATCCGTGCATGAAGGTTAAAATCCAAAGCCCTCGATATTTTCACGTACATTTCCCTTCAGCTGCTATAGCACAGCTCTAGCACCTGCTCTCTTTCTATTCAGCCACGCTGCAAAAACCTTGGATTACATTTTATCCAGCCTTTCTAGGTGTCTGTGGCTGCACAGAAACTCTAAATTAATCTCTCTTAAGCCTCAGTGTCTTCCTCTGTAAAGTAAGAGTACCTCCTTCGTGGGCAAGGAGTTAAATGAGACAAAGCAGGTAGACACTTAGCATGGGGCCCGGCACATGGTAGGAACGCCATACATATGAGAATCATCATTGTTAATCTAGAAAATTTGCAAAGTCTGAAAGAATATCAAGAAAATAAATATGTACTATCTACTGAAAATTATGATTAGCACTTTAATATATTTCTAACCTTTATTTATACGTATATTTGCACATTACTTATAAGATGAAAGTAGCACTGTACATACAACTTTGTATCTGCTTTTCTCATTGGGTCAGTGTCATAGTCTATCTGAGATCAAGGTGCCAGCATGGTCAGGTTTTTGTTTTTGTTTTTGTTTTAAAGACTTTGGGGGGGAATTGGGGGAGGGGTACAGTGTTGGGGAATTGGGGAAGGGGACCAGCCAAGTTGTTGTCCTTCAATCTTAGTTGTGGAGGGTGCAGCTAGCTCAGCTCCAAGTCCAGTCGCAATCTGGCCATCTGTCAGCAGCTCCCAGCCGCTCAGCTCAAGGTGCCGTGTTCAGTATTAGTTGCAGGTGGACGTAGCAGGAGTCAAACCAGAAACCTTGTTGCTAAAAGCGCATGCTCTCACCAGCTGAGCCATCCTGCCACCTGTTGGCAGCTCAGCCACAGCTCATCTTGGAAGCAACTCACTGACCCATGTGGGAATCAAGCAGGCGGCCCTGTTGCTCAGAGCTCGCACTCTTAGCCAACTGAGCCACTTGGCCTGCCCCAGCATGGTCAGGTTTTGGTAAGGACCCTTTTCCTGGCTTGCAGATGGCCACAATGTGTTGTCACCTGGAGAGAGAGAGAGAGAGAGAGAGAGAGAGAGAGAGAGAGAGAGAGAGAGAGAGAGAGAGAGAGAGAGAATGAGAATATGAATGAATGAGACAGAATGAGACAATGAGAGAGGAGGGTCAGGGGGAGAGATCTCTGGCCTCAGCTTATAAGGACACTAGTCCTATCATGAGGGCCCAATTCTCATGATGTCATCTAACCCTAATTATCTTCCCAAGGCCTCATCTCTGGATACCATCGTATTGCGGGTTAGGGCTTCAATATAAGGATTTAGGGGACAGGATTTAGTCTGTAGAAATCAGACTTCTCTATTTAACAGCTGCCCCTCAGCTTGGGAGGCCGTCTGTGAAATTAGCCAGAGTGAGATGGTCAGATTCACATTTTTCTCCAAGAGTCCACGTCAGTTGGAAGGTGCAGGGGCTGAGAGCACAGTGAGGTCCAGAGAACCCATGATGTGTGTGTGTGGTTGGGGTGTGGGGAATTGCCTCAGTGTTTCTGTGGGAGGCCGCCCCAGCCGTGGAGCGGGCCTGAGTGACCTTGTCTTCTCTGCTTCCGCCCCATACCCCTCCTCCTGCAGATCGTGATGGGGTTGGAGCTTTCTCCTCCAGTCACTTTTCAGCTCCGGGCTGGCTCTGGACCCGTGTTCCTCAGTGGCCAGGAATGTTACGGTAAGTCCGAGCTTGGACGTGGGCAAGGTCTGGGTGTGCGGTGCCAGGGCCAAAGACATAACAGGTACTCAAACACTTGAGGGATTCTTGAATTGTTAGAGAAAATCCCCAAAGGCAACATGGTTGCCAGGAGCCTGAACTGGAAGGCCATGGGCACAGGTCCTAGCGCCATTTCTTCACCTCCATGCCACACCCTCTGTGGGCCACTGCCCTCTCGCCTGTAACACGAGGGTGGGGGAATACTTGGTTTCATCTTCAAAGAGTAATTGTGAGGAATAAATGGGACACTCAGAAACAACAGTTAACACAATGCTGAGGACTAGCATGCACATGAGATGTCAGCTGCTATGAAGTCCGTGACTGCAGTAGTGACATGGACCATAGCGAGTCGCCATGCTGACTCTCTTAATATCCCTTTGACTGGCTCTCTTCTCTGTCCAGTTGTGCATCTGTCATCAGGGTGCTGTCCTGCCCCCAAACCGTGGCAGGGCCCACTTCCCTTAGGATAAGGTCTGAAGGCCTCAGCTGCCACTCCAGGTTCCTCCCCAACTGCTCCCTCTTCCCCCGCCCTATTCCTCCCCAGAGCAAATCTTGCTGCCCAGCCGGAGCCCAGCTTGCCCCTTCCCCACCTCCTCCTACCGTCCCCAGCCCTCTGGAGCTGTCCCGGTTTTCTCAGCCCACCCTTGCCTCCGCTCTGTCAGGGAGGTCGGAGGGGCCCACAGGAGGGGTCCACAGGACTCCCCCAGGGCAACTCTCAAGCCACACGACGGAATGGGAGCCAGGCAGAGCACCTGCGCTCAGGGACCCTGCCCCTCTCCCACGCCATTGCAGACACTGCAGACCTCTCCTGGGAAGAGGAGGAGGAGGAGGAGGAGGAAGAGGAGGAGGAGGAGGAGGAGCAGCAGCCAGAGGAGGAGGAGGACGATGAGGAGGCGGAGGAGGATGTTGATATGTCGCCTGAGGAGACCCCTGTCAAACAGGGCAAGAGGCCGGTACCGCAGAAGCAGACAAGCCTCGCCAAAGTGAGGGGGGACCCAGACCCCAGGGACCTGGGCCTGAGCTGACCATGCAGAGGTGTGAGTTCGGGGCGAGCCCTAACTGTCCCAGTGATGCTTGTGTTTGGTTCCCAGAGAAAAAAGATGGAAAAAGAAGACGAGGCAGTGAGGTAAGTCTTTCCATCTCTTGTTTTTTTCTGTTGTTGTTTTTTTTTGAGGGCAGTGTCACTGGCCCTCGTATGTGGGACCCAAAAAGGGGCCTCTGGCTTCCCAAGCCAGCGCTTAACCACCGCGCCACTCAGCCGACCTCTTTCCATCTCTTAACTTGAACTTTCTGAAAAGCATTAAACCATCTTTGGACTTAATTCCTCTTAGGCAATTCCTTCCACAGGATCCCATCTGAAGTACTAGGGGAAAATTACACGCACTAAAAAACTCAGCACGGCATTATCCAAATAATAGTGAAAAATGGAAGCATTCTAAATGTCTACTCATATGATAGTTGAGTAAACTATGTTACGTTTTCTCAGAGGATGTTACCTATGTCCATGAAAACTATAGCAACCTGAAAAGTGGTTATAGAATGTAAAAGAACAGGACATTAAATCATCTTCATTTTATTTCACATGTTTTTAGAAGAAAACAAACACACACACACACACACAAAACCCTGAAAGGAAATACACCAAAATGTTAATATTGGTGGGAGGTGAATAACATAAGTAATTAATCTGTTCGCTATTTGCTATAGTTTGTACAATGTGATTAACATTAGTTTTATAATGAAAAAGACGTACTTGTGATAAATAAACAAAAGCAGATGGAAGCCTAAGAAGACAAAAACATCTTGTTTTAAGAAAAAAGAGAGTCAGAGCGGTCCCGGGCAGGTGACAGGTGAAGAGGTGAATTCTGAAGCCGCCCCTCTCCAGGGCACAGCCCCCTGCTTCCCGAAAGCGTCCAGGACCCTGCTTTCCAGTGTGGCACTGGGAGGGCGGTGGCTACTGGCGTTAGGCTGAGCTCTGTCTCCCCCTCCCACCTCCCCACTCCTTGCCCACCCCACCCCTATTCCAGATCCAGCCCTAGAGATGAGAGCCCTGGGAGGAAGGTGAGTACTGATAAGAAGGGGCTGGTCCTCCTGGGGGAGGGGGTGCTCTCTGGGAAAGAGCCAGGACCTGGGGGGAGGTGGGATACTGGTGTCCTCCCTTCCCTCCATAGGCCAAACCCACACCCAGACCTAAAAAGCCGGCATCCAAGAAATGAAGATCCAGGAGTGGCCTGGCCACAGTGACCCGGGGAGGGCCTGCCTGCCAGGCTAGCATGCAGAGTGGGCCTTCCTGGTGTGCATCGTGAACCCAGGGCACCGCCACCCCCCACCCCAGCTCCGTCCACCTGAGTCTGAATGTGATGGAGGTGTTGGGAGCAACACAAAAGCCCCTCGTCCCAACTCTCTGGATTCAGCAGGACCTGGAAGGAAGAACCCCAACCTCAGGGCCACAATAAAGTTTGCTTTGCCAGGATGTTTCCGCATCTCTTCCCGGAAGCCATACTCGTTGCCGGAGGCAGTGAGCCTTTATGCCCAGCAGAGGGCAGCAGCGTCCCAGCACACAGGGCCTGGTGGCCTGTGTCGGCCAGCTTTGCTCTGCTCTTTCATCTCCCTCTCTCCTCCTGGCACACCTTCCTCTGGCCCAGCTCTGGGGGAAGAGCCAAGTGTCTCAGCCCCTTACCCAGCTTCCACCTTCTGCCCCTGGCCTGAGCGGGGGTGCTGGCGCTGTTGTGGGTCTTCCTGTGCCCATACTCCCTTCTGGCAGGGCGGGACTGTCTAGGTCCAGAACTGAAGGGCTACAGCTGGCAGCCCCTGCCAGGAAGAGCCTCGACCCCTGTGGGACCAGCCTGAGGGTCTGTGTCTACCGGGACCTTCGGGCACAATGCTAGTCCTGCTTCCCGGGCATGTGTCCTGTTCAGGGCAAACTCCTGCTCACAGGGGCTTCATTTATGTGAAGCTCTGTGTTGGGCAGGAGCCCAGAGGCCTGTACCTTCAAGGACATCCTCCCGGGTCGGCGAAACAAGGGTGGCTATAAAGGGTCTCTTACAGGAGGTGGACAGGTGAACACTTTCAACTGCTGTGCTAGCGGTTCCCCTGGGGCAACTCTGAGCCACGGGAACCAGGCTCAGTAAGTTGTTGGGGTGAGGCCAATAGAGGACTGAAACTGGGGTGAAGGACCCCCTTGCATGGCTCTGGCCTCCTGCCCCTCCCAGGCCTGCAGAGCAGCCCTGGAACCAGCTCATCCACGATGACACATAGATGACCCCCTACTCAAGTTATGCTTGTAAGGCCTCTGCAGGGGTTCTCGCTGCCCCTTGCCAACACCCCTGCTGGCCAGGCCTAAAGTGGGCCAATGGGGAGCTGGCCCTGCCCTCTCTCCCAGGACCCCCAGGTATGGGTCTGAGAAAGAAGTCTTTGGACACCCATACAGAAGGTCAGCAACCAGGCTTGGGTCTCCCATTTAGCTTCATCATTCTCTTCGTTGCAGAGGGAGTGGCAGAAGGCAGGGCCGGCATTCTTGCTGCTTGCTTTCTACACCCACAAGAGGAAGTGAGCACTGTCCTGCCCTCTAACAAATGAGAACCGGCCACTGACGGGTTCTCACCCAGAGAGGGAAAAGGCACATCAGCTCAGGTCCGTCTCCAGGTAGGCAGCTGGCATTTACCATGGCTTCATGCCACAGTGATAGAGGGTGGGCAAGACAAAGTCCTCACCTTTCAGTTGCCTACAGCCTAGTGGAAACACAAAAGCCAACCACATAGTTCCCATTACTTTTGAGTGCTTTAGAGGAAGTAAAACTGGCTAATTTCCAAGGTAGGGAAGTGCTGTTAGGAGATTTGAGAAGGTCCCTCAGAGGAAGCAATTGGTAAGAAGGGGGCTGCCGGCTGGCTAAGTGAGCTGGCAGAGCATTCCTAGGAGCAGGAACAGAGAGTGCAAAGGGCCTGGGGCAGAAAAAGGTTGGGAGTTTGGACAGAAGGAAGGCTGATATGATTGCAGTAATAACACACTGTGAGCTGGGCGCCGCTCTAAGTGTCTTCCATGGACTCCCTCCTTTAATCCTCATAACCATGCCATGAAGTGGGTGTTATTAGCCCCATTTCTCAGAAGTGGACAGGCACAGAGAGGCTAAACAACTTGCCCCCAAGGTCACACAGCTAGTGGAGGAGCCAGGATTCACACCCAGGTAGTCTGCCCCCCCTTGTTTTTAACCACTCTGTGTAGAGGGAGGGATAGACCGCCCCAGGTCCTAGGAAGTCTTGTAAACTGAGAGCTGGCGTTAGAACTGAGTGCAGCATGCCTGTGTAACTAGAGCCCTAGCAGGGGTTGCACCAGAGCCTGGTTCCAGCAAAGCACGCATCCGTGGTGCAGGCCCTTATTCCTTTGGCCAGCCCCAGGCAAGAGCCCCAGTTCTCCGGCTCAGCCATGGCTCCACACACAAGGGCACTCAGTAACTACACTTGTTGCTAATTTGATTTCCATCTCCTGGCAGGCAGTAGGGGTCAGAGGGCAAAGATGGGGGTCTGCCTGCTTTGCTGAGGTGCCCTTTGCCCTCCGCCCCCCTCAGCCTCAACAGGAAAAAGCTGGGCTGGAGTGGAAGCAGCTGGTGACAAGTGGCAGTTCTGCAGGTGGGCTCTGTGAGCTCTGTGTCTGCACCAGCTGGGCGGTTAAGACAGGGCAGGCGTGAGACATCCCAGTAGGGGGGTATCGAACTTGGCACTAGGGGGTGGAGATTAAGCTCGAGGCCCAGGTCACTTCTCACTTCCCTTATCACCTCCTACACCCCCCATAAATGTTAGTGAACCCTACCCTTCTCCTACCAGCTCCCTCTAATCAAGGGAGAAAGTCAAAGTTTAGGTAAATTGAGGCTGGACCACATAAGAGAGTCTCTGTCCCCTCCCCACACTTTTGTGGCACTTGATACTTTTCAGGGAGTGTCCTCCATCTCAGTTGACACCATGGCAGTTTTGACAGCATCAGTAGTAGCCATTTCCTTTTCATAAATTGGGAAGCTGAGACCAGAGAAGTGAGGGGACTTGCCACAGGCCACATACCCTAGGGCCAGGGGATGGGAATAAAATCCAGAGTCCAGGCCTGGAATTCTCCATGCTGCCTCCCCACTTGGGGCCCACCACTGCCCCTTCCATGGGGGAAAAGGAGAAAGCCAAGTACAAAAGCCAAGCCTGCAGGTGTCGAATGGGAAGGGACAAGGAGCAGATGTCACACCGTGAAACGGGCTGCCAAGCCATGCGCCAGAGCCCCCTGGCACCAGCACCCTGGCTGAACCCCAAGGCCAAGTTTGACTGCTGGCATCTGTTACCATGGAGACCCAGGCTGTTCTGGGGCCTGGCCAGTGACAACAGCAGGCCCTTCCCCACTGATTGGAACCAGGCGCTCAGGCTCAGAGGCCTTTGACCCACGTGGAATGCCCCACACTGGCCTCTCCTTATGGCCTTCTGCCCCATCCCCTGACCCCTACCCGGGAGCCCAAACCTGAGCTATCTCCTCCATGTGTCTCACTCTTACCTGTGACCCCTCAATGGAGATTAGGAAGAGGTAGTCTTAAATACCCTACCTGGGAGCTGGGGGCTAGTGAGGATGTGGCGTGAGGTCACAGGCACCCAGAGAACACAGCCAGGGCCAGCATCAAGCACAGCGGAGAGGACGATACGCAGCAGTGTCTACGGAAGAAGCCAAGTTTACATTGGGCCGCACATGGTGGGACGACGGAAATTATCAGGAGGACTCTCCTGGGCAAAAAGCAGAGAGGTGGACGGGCTGGGGCGTGTCCCAAGAAAAGCAAGCGCTGGACTGGAGTCTGGGCACCTGGTACCTTGTCCCACTCATGCCACCAACCAGCTGTGAATCCCTCCCTCATTGGTGAATGATGAGGACATCTCTAAGATCCCTTCCCAAGTTGACATTCTTTCCATTGGATGCCAACCCTGGACTCCCCCAGTTATGCAGGGCTGAGGGCTAACACTGCCCTCCCCAGGCCTGCTCAGGCTCAACTGGCTCAGCTCCAGTGGGCTGGGAACCAGGTGCTGGAGCTGGACAGGCCAGAGGTGTCCCTGCTTATCTGTGTGTCAGGGGAAGGGTGGCAGACAACTTTGTGGATTGGTCTAGCTCAGGAAGGTGAGAAGGAGGCCTGGAGGTGAGAGCTTTGCCTCCCACTCATCTCTTTAGGTAAATAAATCCACATCCAGCGTTTTCCTTTCTCTTCTCATCCCCAGGGCACGGAGACCCCCCAGGGAGCCAAGCTGAAGTGTGAGTGCCACTTCCTTAGAGGGGGAGGGACTTCCCTCAAAGCACTCCCCATCACCTACCTTCTGTAGGGACAGCTTCCAGAAGGGACTCTCCCCTATTGGGATATCCTGGGCTATGCTGGGCCCTGAGGGTGTGGACACAGCAGAAAGACTCCAAACGCAACCCTGTGGAGTAGAAAGAGCATGGACTTTGGACACCTGGTTCCGCCATGCAACTAGCTGGGTTTGCCTCGGTTTCCTTATTTGCAGAACGGGGTAATAACTGGCCTGGTACAGAGCAGTGTGGGGCCAGAGGTTATGTGAAGAGTCTGGTGGGCACCTCCTCCCAGGCAGCTGCTAGGGCACATGGGGAGGAGGTCCTGAGAGGCTCCAGGCACGGCTGCTGCCCTGGGAAGGGGGCGGGGGGTGGCGAGTGAGGCCCAGAACACAGACCTTCTGACATCTGCTACGTGCAGTTATCTTCTTGGGTCCTCCAACATCCTGGGGCATTGTTGTCCCCATCTCTCAGAGGGCACTGCTGAGGCCCAGAGAAAAGTCGCCTGTGCCAGTGCAGCCAGCTCTTCTGTCCCCAGCTCAGGCCAGCTTTGGGGACTCCATGGGAGTCTTCCACAGTCCCAGTTGTTCCTTCCTCTCCACCCCTGACCCCCAAGCTGTTGCACCCACTATTTGCTGCCAGTCTGGACAGCCTTAACCCCTCCCTTCCCAGTGGCCAGATAGCAGATAGGGGGAGCTAGGGGTGACAGAAGCAATGGAAGCCCAGCTCCTGGCCAAGCCCACCTCCTGCCTCCCGCAGGGAGGCTCCTCCTTTTAAGGCTGCTTCTGGGAATTTCCACCCCTGAGCCAGACCCAGCGACCCCAGATTGATACCTGCCCTCACCCTCGGGGAATGGGGTGCTAAACCTGGAGGCAGGAGAAGCTGGCCCACAGAGGGGAGGAGGGGTACCCCTGTTGGGGTCTGTGAGGGTCAGGAATAACTCAGGAGACCCCAGGGCCAGCCTCCTGTCAAGAAGGCTCCTCTGCACTCGCTCGGGTAGCCCAGGAAAGGCTGGCAGCTCCGCCACTGGCTGCTTTGCAGTCTCACTGGCCGGGAAGGTGGACACCTCACACCTCAGTCTCCCAATTACGCCCTCCTCCCCCCCCTCCTCCTCCTCCCCTCTCTTCTCTCTCCTCCTCCCCTTTCTCTCCTCCTCTCCCCCCTGAAAACCTGTGGCTTGAAGAGACCTTGGCTTCTCTGGGACTCTACCCCTGGGGACTGCCCATATCTGCTCCTGAGTTTGGGGGGCAGGGGGGCAAGCGCCCCAAGAAACCTCTCCAGCGATGGGAGCCGCCCGCCTGCTGCCCAACTTCACTCTGTAAGTGCGCGGCCTCTCCGACTGGAGTTTTGTTGCCATCTCCAGCCTCGGGCAGCCCTAATCTTCCCGGGACTCCCACACAGACGGCGGGTGGGTCGGGGGTGTGGGTGGGGGCGGGCGCCCGGTGCACCCTGGGCTGGCTGCTGGCACCCACACCTGGGTCTGCCTCGTGTCCCCACACAGGTGCTTGCAGCTACTGATCCTCTGCTGTCAAACTCAGGTAGGTGAGCTGTCCCCACTAGCTTCTCCCCATCTCTCCCACCCCACCCAGTGGGGGAGGAGGCAGTCTCCTTTTGGTGGACAGAGGCACATTCTGGGCCCTCCCGGGGGTCCAGGATGCTCTAAGGTTCTGGGGGGTGGAGAGGGGGAGTGTCAGCCTTTGGAAGGGTTAGGGGAAGGGGCTATGGCAAATTTGGGGATTGTCTAAGGTTATTATCTGTCCTCCCTCCCACGACCCTCCCTACCTCCCCTGGTGTCTCTGCCTCTCTCTCCATCCCTGAGTCACCCCAAGGCTAAGTGTGAGGGCAGCCCAGGCTTAAGGGATGGAACTGGGAGTGGCTAGAGGAGGGCAGAGGTGATGGATCAGGTGAGGCATGTACCTGAAAGGACAGGTTTCCATGCTAAACCACCATGTGTTCCACTCATGACTCCCCTCCCATCAATATGGATGTCCTGGGAGGCACTCTCCCCGGGGGTCACTGTCCTGGGGGGTCACGCAGGCCGTCAGAATGCCCAGCCAGGGCAGGTGACTCCTTACCTACAGGCAATGAGGTCAAACCCAAAGAGGTCGTTTGGGACAAGATTCAGGGTTGGCTCCTCCAAGATTCCTCCCACCCAAGTCAGTCCCCCCCATGCCCACCTCCCCCCAGCCCCAGCCCCTGTGCGAGGCTTGGTCCCTTTTTGTGATCCTCCATAAAAGTGCAGCTATTAAAATGCACTGGTCCAGAACCGCGCTGGGGAGATGACTTGGCTTTCCCAGGCCAGAGGCCGCTCCTCTTCCTATCCAGTGGGGACTTTTTTTGAAGGTAAATGCCTTTTCTCTGGGAGAGGGGAAGGGGCTGCCTTTGAAGCAGTGGGGGGGTGGGAGAGAGAGAGACAACCCCCCCCTTTTCCTTCCCCCTTTTGCTCAAGCCCCCGTTCCAGGCCTTTTGCTTCACACATCCAGGGAGAGCAAGAAGAAAGCCCCCCAGCCTGGCCGGGAGGGGGCTGGGGGTGGGCCCAACCTGTTCTGGAAAGGGAATTAGCACAATGGTGCGGCTGGCCTGGCGTTTATGGCCTGGCTGAGGCCCCATTCAGGACGCAGGGAAGGTGGCAAAGCTGTCCTTTCCCCCTTGAAGTGCCCCCTCGCCCCCCTTGGAGGGGGGGCCAGCAGGCCGGACCACAGCCATGCTTGAGGGGCTGGCTGACAAGCAGCTGTCTGCTGCAGTGGAAGGGGAGGTCCCCCCCGCAGCGGGAACATGAAAGGGACAGGCAAGGTCCCGCGGGGAGAGCGACTTGTGGGCTGTGGGCTGTGGGGGGGCGTGGGGCTGCTTTTGTGCAGGGCTTGAAGGGGGACAAGGAGAGGAGGGGGCTTCAGGGGGGCCCTCTCTGCTCCTGACCTGGAACAGACAACCAGAAGAAGGCTGCCCGCCAAGAGGGGCGGAGGGCCTGAACCTGGGCCAGGAGGCTGGGGGCTGGGGGCAGGCCGTCTCCACCGAGGGTCCTGGGCCAGCCAGCCAGACCCCACCCCTTGGCAGGGAGGCAGGTCCCCCATCCCAAATTCAGGCCTCAGGTTTTTCCTCAGGATGGGGTGTGGGGTGGGCTGAGGTCTCCTAGGCTGGGGTCCTGGAAATGCTCCTGGCCTGTGGACAAGCTGAAGTTGGAAATGAGCAGTGACATACACGAAGGGTTAACCTGGAGCAGGTTACACGGTCAGCCTCCGGCTGCTCCTTCACCTCCCCCTTCCTCAAAGCTGACACTTCCCATCCCTCCCTCCAGGAGAGAGTGGCCCTAACAGATGCTGATCCGAGTCTAGCGCTGTCCGGATAGTTGCAATTGGGCCTGGGATAAAGGTGGACTTAAAGACTGGGACAGGGAAAGGCTGTCCCAGCATAGGCCCCAGGTCCAGGTAAAGAGAGAAGCATTTTAGTGTTAGAGCTGAGGCTGTGGCCAGCGGCTGGAAAATGTCATCCAGGTTGCACCTTCCTGGAGAGAAAGGGCAGGAAGTGGTCTCCTGCTAATGTTGCAGATGGGTAAGGAGAGTTCCGCTTGGACAAAGTAC
Source organism: Aselliscus stoliczkanus (assembly GCA_033961575.1). Lineage (NCBI taxonomy): Eukaryota > Metazoa > Chordata > Mammalia > Chiroptera > Hipposideridae > Aselliscus > Aselliscus stoliczkanus. The sequence goes on from CM066735.1 coordinate 18,055,073, forward strand.
TTGTCTGCCTTTGTACACCAGGGTGCATGGGTGGAAACAACCCCTCACCCCTCCTGGGGAAGCAGGTGGGTGGCAGCATGGCCCGCGGCTGGCTGCGCGCCTCTGTTACATTGTGGCACCGGCAGGCGGCCTGAGAGGAACAGCCCTTGGGCCACTACTGATAGTACCCCTCGCTGCTGCCTTCACCTCCCTCTGCTAAGGAGACACCTCGTCCATAGAGGAGGGAGGAACGCTGGAAGGGGCCTGGCTTGTCTGAGGGCCCTGAGTACCCAGGGGGAGAGGCAGGGGAGCAGGGCATAATTCGGGATTGTACAATAAGTGCTGTAAAGAAATACCTACGGGCTGCTGGAGCTTGAAGAGAAGATTCTTAGAGCCCCAATAATGCTCTCCCATGACCCTAACAGACCAGCTGCTGTCTGTGCATGTGCTGGGAGTAGGGTCCTTCAAGGCCAGTGAGAAGGATGGAGGCGAAATCTGGTTGTCCTGGCTAAGAGAGCCAAAACCCTGGAGATCTGGAAAGGGAACAAGCTCCAATGCGAGAGGCAGGACAGGTTCTGTCTCTAATGGCCTGTGTCACCCTGTGCATCTCCTTCATAGAAGGTGGGGATCAGATCTCAGAACTTTGAGGGTTCCTTCCAGCTTCTAGAGTCATGATTCCAAGTCTGCACTGTATCATCAAGTATCCCCCAAGCCTGGGCAGTCACCAGTTCTCTGCTCTAGGCTGGACAGGGAGCCAAGAGGTCATGACGGGCTCACCCACTGGCCTGACAAGGTCATGGCCATAGGCCCCCTTCACCCTGCACCTCTCCTTCTCAGGACAAATGGCCTGCCTCCACCACACTCACCTCTGCACCCCTCTCCCCTGGATGGACCAGTGGTGGTGTCACCCAAAGCAAATTGACACTATTTTTCCCTTGGTAACCGCAAAGGGGGAGAATCACCCGTCTCCTAATTTTAACCAGTACGTGAGGGACCAGGGCGCCATGACCGACCAGCTGAGCAGGCGGCAGATCCGCGAGTACCAGCTGTACAGCAGGACCAGCGGCAAGCACGTGCAGGTCACCGGGCGTCGCATCTCCGCCACTGCTGAGGATGGCAACAAGTTTGGTGAGACCCAGCCCTCACCAGAGGCCACCCAATCCCCTGGCCAGCCTCGCCTGGTCCATCCCCAGATCCCATGTCAGGGCAGACCAGAGGAGAGCAGGGAGAAGCCTCTGGGAAGAGGGTCCCCAAGGGCCTCCCCGTGCTCCCCACCTGAGTTCAGGCGGTGGTCAGGTTGGTTGGCGGGTCCCCTGCTACCCCCTCATGGACAGAGCTCTCTCTCCCCCTCCCCCATCACAGCCAAGCTCATAGTGGAGACAGACACGTTTGGGAGCCGGGTACGCATCAAGGGGGCTGAGAGCGAGAAATACATCTGCATGAACAAGAGGGGCAAGCTCATCGGGAAGGTGAGGCCCAGAAGACGGAGCAGATGCTTGATCTGGTCTTCTGAGGTGGGGCACTCGGGGCCCAACCGCACCCCACGCCCCTCTGTGGGGGTGGACCCAGGGCCATGACTCTTCTGCTCTGACCCACCCACCACTCTGCCACTCTCTGCTCTCTCCATTTTAATGAGTCCCTCTGGGCCTACAGCACTCTGAGGACACTGGCTGACCCACGGGATCCCTGACTCAGATTTATCGGCTATTTCCCAGAATCGATAAGTAAGAATTTCAGCACCTACATGTTGATGCAGCCCCTGTGTTGAGAGCTCAATGCTAATCGGGGTTGAGACTGAGCATTCATACAGGGCCAGAGGCTCCCCCAAGATCAGTGGGCTCCGCAGAATCCAACAGCAAGATATGCACATGAACCACCTGTTAGTGTAACCACCAACTAGCATAACCGCCTACTAGTGCAATGGCCTGCTCTGCAGTGGTGGGGCCGGCATTGGGGTGCAAGGGAGAAAAGTCCATCTCCTTTGGCATTGGTCAATCCTTGCCTTCTGATTCTGGCTGTTCTCACCAAATATATACTGATTTTTTCCAAGCCTCAGGCTACTCATCTGTACAAGTGGGCATAACGTCAGGGTTATCTCTAGGATCAAAGGGGTGCCTGTGTGGCTCTTGACACAGTCAGGGTCTATAAATATTTGCCCCTTCTTTTCATCAGAGATGGGTGCCTCCTCTGCCTCTGCCCAGCAACACCATTCACCCAGCCTGAGGACGGTTCTCGTGCACAAGTGCTCACTGGGCATGCACGGAACTGCACAATTACCTTGATCCTTATGCCACATCTCAGGAAACTGAGGCTCAGCATAGCTAAATACCTCATTCAAGGTATACAACTTCCAAATGGCAAGGCTGTATGTAAGTTCAGATCTGACCCCAAGCAAAGCCTGCTCCTTTCTTCCACCTTTGCCTCTCCAACAAGAGCACCATCGCGCCAGACAGAAATCCTTGGGCTGCCAGCCCCTGCTGCTCCCTTTCCATCCTTAAATAGGCCCACAGGGCAGCTAAGCCAAACAGAGTGGGTGACACACATCCCTCCTCTCCTTCCTTCCCCCACAGCCCAGCGGGAAGAGCAAAGACTGCGTGTTCACGGAGATCGTACTGGAGAACAACTACACGGCTTTCCAGAATGCCCGGCACGAGGGCTGGTTCATGGCCTTCACCAGGCAGGGCCGGCCCCGCCAGGCCTCCCGCAGCCGCCAGAACCAGCGAGAGGCTCACTTCATCAAGCGCCTCTACGAGGGCCAGCTGCCCTTCCCCAACCAAGTCGAGAGGCAGAAGCAGTTCGAGTTTGTGGGCTCATCCCCCACGCGCCGGACCAAGCGTACTCGGAGGCCACAGCCCCTGACGTAGTCAGGGACACAAGTGTCGGGCAGCTGCCCCTCACCAGCCTTTCTACCCCCTTCCCTTCCTAATCCAAAGACAGGGCCGGGGTGGGGGAGGGGAGCCAGAGCCCCACAGGAAGGGCCTGAGGCCCCACCAGCTTCAGAGCCCCATACTGGAGAGGGGCGGGACTGGCGTCAACTAGGGCTGGGCCTCAGGGCAGCACGGGGCCTCACCCTGGAATAGGCCCCCAGGGCTGGGCAGACCCCAGGAGCGGAGCTGTAGTGTCCCCTGGACTCAGAACCCTGAACCAAGAGGCCAGGTCAGCAGGTTCAAGGCCTTAGCAAACACTGTCTGGAGGTAGCTCTCTCCTCCGATGCTGCTCCCTGTGTCTCTCTCAGTCTGCCCCCAGCCTCCAAACTGCTCCTGGCCAGACTGTAGGAAGGGACTTTCGTTTTTGTTTCTGGAAAAAAAAGAAAAAGGGAGGAAAAAAAAAAAAAAAGAGGGTTGACGGTTTTTCACATTCTACTACCCAGGCCTGCACCCCCAACCCCAGCTCCCAGCCCCAGAATAAAACCATTTTCCTGCAAACAGGTGATCTGGAGAGGGTGGTGGTGGAGGGCTCCAACTCCCAAACTCCACCGATGATAAACTGGCTTCTCGGAGAGGCGCGGGAACGCGCAGCGCCCAGGCCCGGGCGCCGGCAGGTGCAGAGCCGGGCGGGGCGGGGCGGGAGGCCTCGAGGGTACGCAGGCCTGGACGGCCGGGGAGGCCCGCAACTCCGCCCGCGGGAGCCCAGGGCGCCCCTCCCTCCGCAGGCTCCAGTTTCCTGGCTCTCCCGGCGCGTCCCGTGCTACCTGTTGGGGCGCAAAGAACCCACACCCTGGGGCCGAGCCTCGGGCCGGGCGGGCGGGGCAGGCGGCCAGCGGGGCAGCAGGCCCGGCGCCCCGGCTGCTGATGCCGCCTGGCCGCGAGCAGGATTGCTTTTTTCCGGTGAGGAGGGTCGGGGCGGGGGAGGAGGGCGCGGGGGCGTGGAAGGGTCCCCTCGTTCTCCCAGGTTCGCTGCGGGCCGGCGGGGGTGCACCTGAGGGGAGCCTCGGCGGCCGCGGCCCCGGGGAGGGCACGGAGGAGGGGGCTGCCCTCCCCCTCCAGAGCCTGGCTTGTGGGCTTTCCCAGACGCCCCTAGGTGCGCATCTGGGGGGTGGAACTCAGAGGCCATAAAACCCGCCTCTTTCCTCCTTCGCACTGGCTTTTAATCTTGTCAAGGGGAGGCCCTTCCCTGGAGGTCTCTGTGCTGGGGAGAAGCACAGCCATTGAGCTCAGCCTTCCGCTGATGGACCCCCGCCTCACTTTCCCTCCCCCTTTCTGAGAATATGTTGGGGAAGGGGGTCATGGAGAGAAAAGAAAAAAGGCCGAAGACATCCCTTCTCCCCACTTCTCCCAAGCATGGCCTAAAACTAAGGACAGAATGGGGAGTTGCGGAGGGGCCTGGTTTAGTCCGAATGGGAGGAGAGGGAAACAGTAGTCCAAATTGATGGGGGTGGAGGCTGGGCCGCTCAACTCGCCCTTGCTGAGAACTGGAACCCTGTCTGACACCCCCAGCTCTGGGCAATTTAGACTGCAGCAGCCAAGAGGGAGGTCCCCAGGACATTCTCCTTCCAGCTTGTCATAATTGCTTTTCACCAGGCAGGTTTTTTTCTCTCCCCCCCCCCCCCAATCACAAAGAGCCTTAATCCCCGTGAAAACTGCAGGAAACGTCTTGGGAGTCATTTTCTGGGGTGTGTGTAAGGAGGGTGGTCTGGAGCCACAGCTGATAACTGGTGAGTTCAATGGGATTTTAAACTCAGGGGCAACGCCCAGCAATTACCTGAGAACAAAGGGTTGGGGCACCCAGGTGTGGAGGACTGGACTTGGGGGGCTGAGAGAGGGGCCTGGGAAGGAGCTGTGTTGGGGAGGGGGAGCTCTTACAATCCCTCTGATTTCCGCAGGAATTTGAGACAGTCTTTAAAACTCTAGACTGCCTCCCCCCAGCCGGGCTCTCAGGCCCACCCCCACCTCCCTGGCTCGGGGTAGAGACAGCATCAAAGGTGGACTGGGCCCTTTGTCTTGCCTCCGCTTTCTTCTCTGCCTTTCTCGGCCCCTCCCTCCCTCTCTTTGACCTCCCCAGCACAGATAGGCCTCTGGGGGCCGGCTCCAGAAAGCCCTCACTGTTTCCTTTCTTGGTTTTTGAGGTGAGACCTGGCCGGGAGGGACAGAATGGAGAAAGGTGAGGGAGGAAGGCAGCTTGGAGGCCTGTGCCATCTCAGAGAGTGTGGGTGCCCCACCCCAAGCCTGAGCCTGGCTGGTCTGATGCCTGCTTGTGGCCTTGGGTCCCTGGCTGGGCTTTCTGAACCTTCTCACCACACCATTTGGTGCCTCTGCTGAGTCCAAGCTCTCTACGCAGGGCGCCTCGTCATACTCTGGGGAAGTCTCTTCCACTCATTCCCTCTGAACTGGTGATTTTGAAGATGCTAACAGGAAGCGGCCAAAGGAATGGAGATCTAAACATGGGACCTAGAGGGATTTAAAGGATATAAGTGTGTGATGGAAAGGAGGCTTCAGGTGGGCCTCAGACTGCCCCACAGCTGGCTTCAGCAACCTGCCCAAAGGCTCTAAGCAAGTGTGCGTGGATAGGGAGACACAGCAGGGCAAGACTTAGGGCAAGATGAACACATCCATCTCAGGGAGGGTATGACAAGGTGGAGGGAGGTGGCAGCAGTGTGCCCCAGATCCTGTGCCTGTTTGGGATTACTAAGAACTCTAGCTAAGAATAGCCTCCATATTGATCTCCCTTCTCTGTCCTGTCCTTCAAACAGCCAGATGAGGCAGAAGGGAGCCAAAGCAGGAAGTCAAAAGGGGAGTCCACTCTCTTTTTAATCCTTGCAAGCTGGCTTCTGCTTGCCACACTCCATTCAACCCTGCCCCTCAGATTCCAGTGGTAGTGACTTTCCAGTCACCAACCCAGAAAGCCTTGCCTCAGACCTGCATGTCCTCAGCCTCATAGCCCCCTCATAACCGCCAGGGAGCACCCCGTTTTGAAGCTCTTTCCTCCCTCACCCTGCCACAGGCTGTCCTTTTCTCATTCTCTCCCTGCTTGGGTCTTCTCTTTCCTGCTGCCTCCTCTTCCTAGAAACATTCCCTACAATTTCTGCCATTGTCTTCTTGTTCTTCATGCTGTCTCTCTCTGAGCAGTCCAACATCTCAACTCTCACCCCCTTGCCCATGGCTGCTTTCTCTTCCAAACCCTGAAACACCATTGCCAGACTTCCCTGGCATGTCTCCCCACTGCAAAGCTTTCTGAAGGGTCTCTCTGCCTCCTGACACCCCCCACCCCACTCCAGGATGTCACACGGTTGGTTCAGCTTGCCTTACCTTACTGTAAAGCACAGCTCTGTCCTCGCCACATGGTCACTAGAAAACTTCTTAGCATGGCTTTCAAGGCTCCTGTACAATCCTGCCAGGGTGCCCTTCCCGGCTCCATCCCTATAATTCCCCTTTAAGAACTTTGGCAAAACAGCAACCCTTGCCATCCAGCAAGCCCATCTTTGCTCATGAGGTTCCCAATGCCTAGCATGCCCTCCTCCAGAAAGCCTGCACACCCAGACTGCAGCCATCTCATCTGCCCCGTGGACTTTCCCAGTCTCTTGGGGGAAATGGAAGTGTCCACTGAGCTGGTGTGTACACCCTTGCCCTGTGGTACATACCACAGCTGGTCCAGACCCTACTTATTTATGCTTGTGTCATGGGTCTGCTAGATAGCAAGTGCCTCAGATGTAAAAATAGTCCATCTGTGCCTCTCAGAACCCAGCACACTACATTATACAGAGTTTGGATTTACTGAGGGAATAAACCAACAGAAAGCCCAGAAAGGCATCCCTGGCTGAACACCCTTCAGTTCGTCAAGGTGGAGTCAGGCTGAGAAGCCAGATTTGGCTTTCACCCTCCATCCTTAGATAGATTTGGGAGGACAGGGGTCCTAAGCCATTAATCCAAATATTTATTCCGTACAACATGCAAGCACTGTGCTCGCTAGCCCTTCAGTTAATAATAATAATAAAAAAAAAAGATGCACAAGATATTGTGTCATCCCCTGTCAAGCTCTCAAGACACTTGAAATTTAATTGAGCAGATAAACCCATAAAAAGTCATTTGTGTGTGGGGGCGGGGGGTGGGGGTGGGGGGGAGTACTTTTGGAAATCTCTCTCCTGCACCTAAGATAGCAAAGCAGCATTTGGTACATTCCAAAAGAGTGAAAGAGGAAATAAGAGCTATGGGAAATAAGATGCTAACATGCACGGAGTTCTGGCAATGTGCCAGGCAGCGCCCCAGGCACGCACACATGGAACCCCTTATTTAGAGGATAAGATTATTCCCATGTAATGTGTGGGCAAGCTCAAACACAGACGTGTTAAATCATCCACGGTCACAGCCAGCAAGCATCGCAGTCTAAATTCTGTCCTATCTTCCACACCTCGAGTGGGATGTTCTCCACTCCCCAGCCAGGCACGGCGGGTTCTAGGGTGGGAGAGTGCATGGGGCAAAGCAATTGGAAGGACTGGGTTTGCGTGATCTTTCAGAACAAGCAGGATTTTAGCCACCAAAGACACACAGCGTGGAAACACTGAAAATGAAAACAGAATGAGAGGAAAGGCCTTGAGGCAGGAAAATGGGGAGGCTGTTCAGGGGTTGGAACTAAAGGTTTGCATAGCAAAGGGGCAGAAAGTGACTGGGTCACATCATGGCGAGTTTGGTCTTTATGCTGTGGCAAGGAGCGAGTGAGGGGCTTTGGGAAGGGAAGTGAGCCGATGCAATTGTGGGGTCAGGGTTTGGGGTAGCATGCTGGGGGCTGAGGTTCAAGGGTCCGGGAGATAGAGGGTCTAGTGATTGCAGGGGGACTGGGTTTCCAAACTCTGATGAGAAAAGGTCCCTTCTAGGCCCTCGTCCTTCTTTGTATTCCTCTGGCCCAGTTCTCTTTTACCTTTCCTTTTTCCTTAGGTGCCCAGATGCCCTAGTCAGCCTCTCCAGGAGTTAATATTTAGACTGCATAGACATGGGTGTGGGGGGGGAGGGGTTCCCTGGTGCTTCCCCTCCCCGACAGGTTTATGCTTGAGGCGGGGCAAGGGGCACTGGAGTGAGACAGAGAGAGAAGACGGAGCAGCCTATTGCACAGGCCCTGGGGAGGGGGCAGGCAGCAGGGCCAGAGTCCAGTCAGGACATCTGGCACCAGTGACCTTGCTGGAGAAAAGACTTAAGAAGTGGGTGTCCTGGGCCTGGGACAGCCTGCCTTCCAGGGACAGGAGCCCTAGCCCCTGCTGTGGACTCGAGTGCCCATCCTCAAGGGCCCAAGACAATCCTGAGCTGAAAGGTATGCTAGCCCTGTTAGCAGCATTCTGGGCATGGCCAAGCAGTGCCCAGGAAGCCGGCCCAGATACCTGGGCTCACAGGCACCGGGTGTTCAGTGTTGCCTGCTTCTGGGGGGAAGATTTTGCCTCCCCTCTCACCCCCGCCTGACGGGGAGGCAGGCGAGCAATGGGGGTGGATCTGCAGCTGGCCTTGAGGATTCTGGGGCCTTCCCAGGAGAAGGGGATTGGAGGCAGAACAAGGATCTCCATAGGATGAGGCTAGAGATGAAGTGGAAATGAAGCATGGCAGGCTGGAGAAGGGTCTCTGGCCTGTGAGTGCCCTCTGGACCCACCCCAACAAACCCCCACCCCCCCCACCCCCCCACCCCCGCCACCCCAGGATCCGGCTCAGCAAGAAATGACCTTGACAGCTACCATGCCTCAGGTCGACAGAGGGAGCCCTAACTCTGCAGTCCCCTTGATCCAGGGCTGGCTGGCTGAAGATTTTTCCTTCCCAAGGTGGCTCTGCTAGTGGAGGGACATTCCTATAAAGCTGGTGGCAGTGGGAAATGGGCCTGGTGGGATTGGACGAAGACTGTCTCAAGCTCTGACTTCCCTGTAGGTCAAGGGGAATGAGAGGTTTGGGGACTAGGAGGAGGCGCTCAGGGATAGCAGAGGTCAGATAGTGTGTCTGGGCCCGAAGCCATGCCCAGGACCTCTCCTTCCTGCCGGAAGCCACCCTCTGACCCCTCAATATAGGCTATCCCTCCCATGTTCTATTGCTCTTCCCCGGCTCCACGCTGAGCTTTCTGGACTGCCTCCTTCTCTAAGGCTAGCCTGCTCTCTGGCCCTGACTTAGGGTTCTCCTAAGGCTGCCCCAGGGGCCAATCCCAGAGCCTTGTGGGAGCCCCGGCTCCTGAAGCTCCCCCACCCACCCCAGCAGAGAGGCCGACCTCAGGCCCCCTCCCTCCATCACTGAAGAGGCAGCAGGAGCAATAGCCACCTCCTCCCCCCCTCCCTGCCGCCTCCTCGGCTGAGCCGGCAGGTTGTCTTGGCAACGGGAGGCGGAGAGGAGATGCGCCGAGGGATGGAGGTGTATGTCACTGAGGAAGCTGCTGTGCTCCTGCCCCACGCCCCAGGCCCTTGAAGGTACCGTGAACCCTCCCCCCTAGCCCCCACTCCCTTCCCCTTTACCCCACCCCTCCAAATCCAACATGCTTGTTTCCTTGAGGAGAATGTTCCTGTCCTTCCCAGCCCTGGAAGACTGTTACCCACTCCTCATGAGCCACCTCTCTCCAGGCCCCTGTCCACAGCTGTCCTTTCCAGCAGCAGCTCATTCCAGTCCCACCTCTGGGACCCTTGCACAGGGAGACAAACCTCGTGGGGTGGGGTCTGGTAACGGGTGAGTGAGAGCAGGGGAGGACCCGAGGTCGTGGGAAAATCAGCGGTCCTAAAGGCTGAAGCGTATGAGTCTGGCGCTTGGTTTCCTGGATGGGAGGAGGGAGGCAGTGCAGGCCTGGGGTGGGGCCTGGGCAGTAAGGGTGGAGTGGAAGGGAGAGAGAGCAGAGAGGCTGGCGGAGGCCAGGCTGGTTACCCAGGAAGGCCTGGTTCCTCTCCTCCAAGGCTGTGGCCCCTCCTGGACATCAAAGGTACATCCCCTCCCACATCATCTCCTGGCCTTTTCTTCATGGCCAGATGGATCCTGTGTTCCCCCCACATGCACCCCCACCTGTCTCCTACCTCTTTCCACAGGGCCCTGTCCCCAGCCACACACACAGCAGCTATGCCCGACTCTGTCTACTTTTTTTCAGCCACTCAGCTACCTGCCTTCTTCATTCCCCCTTTCTTTCTAGAGCCCATCCTTCAGGATTCAGTCTTCTCTGTCTTCCACGAACCCAGACACATGCCTCCCTTTCTGTCCCTACCTGTCCCCTCTGTCCTCTTCTCTTGGAGAAGGAGGTCCCGGGGCACACTCTCACTTGTCCCCCCAAAAAAAGTCCCCTCTGATTTTTCATTGAGGTGTCCCAGAGCCCCCTCCCCAGTTTCTAGATCTCCCTAATGACAGCTGATATATCAGCTGACCGGCTATGGGCAGTGGTTACCAGGGCAACAGCGAGAGCTGCCTAGGTAGGCAGGTCTGTCAGGAGACGGGGAGAGGAGGCTGAGGCCAGGGCCAGGGTCAGCTGGCTGGGCTCCCTCCCCTGCCTGACCCTGGGGATCACAAATTGGGCTCTGCTCTGAATCCAGAGGGACCCAAAAGGCCAATGACAGGTCTCTCCAGAGACAGGGAAACCACATCCCTGTAATTCTGGACTGGGACCTGGGCATCAGCTGGCAGGAAGTTCCCTTTTTTTTTTTTTTTTTTTGAGGGCAGTGTCACTGGCCCTCATATATGGGACCCGAACTGGAGCTGCTGGCTTCCCAAGCCAGCGCCTAACCACTGCGCCACTCAGCCGGCCCAGGAAGTTCCTTTTTGTTGAAGTTACCCTGGCCAGAAATGGGGTCTTTCTCACTTGAGCCACCACTGCTGTGCTCTGTTACATTTCCCAGGGGATTCAGGCTCCCCAGAGGGTCAGCCCGGGTTTTGTGCTGAGGACCTGCTTTTTCCAGTTTTCTCACCCATCCTCCCCAGGAAGGGGTTAATCCTTGAATGATCAATTCTGCTATCTGTGCCCATATCCCTAGCCCTTGGCATCCATGCCCTTTAGCACCGCTGGGAGGCAGGGACCCCAGAGGTCTCTATGGCTGCTCTTAAGTACTGAGTAGAAAATACAGGTACTTGGAGAAACCAAGTGTTGTCACCCCTTGGTTATCAGTAGAGCCCTATCCCCCCATGCCCACCCCTAGACTCACTGTTTATGAGGAGGCTCCAGGGGATGTGTATATGTGAGCATGAATGTTGCAGGGTTGGGGGGTGTGGGAAAGGGAAAAAGGCCAGCGGCTGGCCCAGTCTGCTTCCAATTCTGCTTCGTCATGATGCCGGCTTAATGTTCCTCTTGTTTGAAATGGATTGGGCTGCAGTGAGCGAGGTGGAAGGGCAGAAACACACAAACACACCCTGGGCTGGCCACACGCTATCAGCTGGAGGTGGGGAGAGTGAGGGGGAGCCAGCCACCCGCCTGCTGTCCTGCCCACCCGCCTGCCAGACGCAGACTCCCCAGCACCGGGATCCAAGTGCCAGGCTTTTGGAAGAGCAGGGTGGGGGCGAGGGAGGTGGGGGCCCAGAAGGATAGGTCCTCTCCTTCGCCAGCTCCCCACCACCACACCCCAGCCGGCTTTTTTCCTGTTATTTGTGCTCCGGAAAAGCACAGCTGGGTTCCTGGAAGAGATGCCTGCTACCTAGGACAGGCTGGGACCTGGGCCTGTCCCTGTCCCTGCCTGGCCTTGGGGCTCAGGTCTGGGCCACGCTGTCTGGGAACAGGTAGGTGGCAGGGTCTCTCACTCTCTTCCCCTCTCTGGGCCCTTTGGGCCACAACCTGGGAGAGAGGCTCTGGTGGTGGCAGAAAGCCTTTGGGGAGGGTCAGCTGTGGCCCCTTGTTCAGTGGGAGAATGGGCCAGGTGGCCAGACCCTGGGACTAACTGGGTTTGATCTGATCAAACGGCCTTCTGATTTAAGGAAGAGGGACTGGGGTGTTTCGTGCTGTCACCCCAGTGCTCCGTTCACCGGGTTGTGTGGGCCAGAAGCCCAAGTGATGGGACAGGGCCAGGGTGGGCAGGGGAGTTGTACCCTCTTTACTGAATGACAGGGAAGGAACAGAAAGTCATTGCCAGTCCCACTTCCCCCACACCAGGGATCCCCTGGAGGGGGAGCAGTTCACACAGAGGCCTGAATGCTGCTGGTGTGGGGTGTGCTCTTGGGGAGAGGGCCCTGGGGTGCCTCCTTGTAGACCTTGGCTGGCCAGGCTGGGAGAGGGCCGAATGCAGAATGAGGTTGGGTGGTAGGGCGTGGCCGCAGGCCTGACCTGGTGCTCTCCTGGGGCTGGCTGCTGATGCGCTGGAAGGGGCTGGGGGCTGAGTAGACGCACAGGCCCCCAAGAATCCAGAGGCACCCCTGCTAGCTTGGCCCGACAGGCCAAGCAACCTTTCCTGGGCAGATGCACCTGGTGTTTCCCTCCCAGGGGACTGTGTTGCCAGGGTCAGGGGAGCCGGCGCAGGTCTAGGAGATGGAGGCAGTCGTGCTTTGGGAATGGGTGGCACTGGAAGCCCCCAGGGAATGGGTAAATGTGGGGGGCTCTGTGTGTGATGCTATACACATTCACAGCTTGGGGAGGGGGTGTCAGCACATGGTATAAGTGGCTGTGATGAGAAGGACTGGTAGGTGGGTGCAAGTGGGTGTCAGTGGCACTGTGTGTCATTGTGTGGGGGCCTCCCTGGGAGAGTGGGGGCGTGATCTTGCAAGCAGATGCATGAGTTCTGCAACTGTGTTTCAGTGTGGGCTCCCCTGCCTGTGCTCACGTGTGAGTCTCGCCTCAGCACTGCCAGCTTCTTCATGGCCACGTGTGTCAAACACCTGAGGCAGGCTGTCCACCTGGGCGTGCAGGTCTGTAAGAATTCCTCTTCCGAGCTCGTGTGTGTGTGCGTGTGTGTGTGTGTAAAGACCAGAATGGTGACGTCCCATGGTTTAGAAAGCTGAATTTGGGATGCAAGACCCTTGTATGTCCCCCGGCCTTGTCAATCCAGCCTGTACAAATGACACCACAACCCACCAATGGGACCAGCTATGAATGGTTGCCAGAGCAGGAACATGCTGAGGACTAAGCAAACCTGACGGGCTGAGGGGACACAGAAAGAGGGGCTCCTCAGAAGGCAGATAGAGAGGAGACAGAAACTCAAGGGAGCGATCTAAGAGGAACAGGATAAATGGATACATATGTGTGTGGGGGGCAGCAGGGGATGCCTGGGCCCAGTTCTGCTGTCATCAGAGCAGAGGGAGGCCCAGGCCCCTGTGTAGATCGGTTCTCAGGCCAGGACCTAGATTCTGGCCCATTGCCCCTGCCTGATGCTTCCCAGAGTATGAGAGGCTGCTGCATAATGTTAACATTAGAGGAACCCCAACCCCTGTCCTAGCAGGTAAAACAGGGCTTCGGAAATGGGGGTGGGAGAGAAGGAGAAAATGAGAGAAGCGGAGGGAGTTATGGCTTTGCCAGCCTTAGGAAAGGCACAGGCCTCAGGCTTGGCCGAGGGGAGAGATGCTCTCATAAACCACTGGCCCAGAGCAGGGAGCCCGCCCCAGCTCTCATCACATCCTTTCTGAGGGAGCATGGGTGCCCCCCCCACACACACACACACGCACACACACACACACACACACACACACGCACACGCACACGCACAGGCCGTGGCCTCCCGGTTCCCTCCGCCAGTCCGAGCCTGGCCACTCTTCCCCTCTCCGCCCTGGGATGCTGTTTTGGGAACTGATAACCTAGCTGGATCCTGCCTTTATTTCTGGCACTGAGTTGTTGCCACAGTAACTGCGGGGGTGGGGCCCAGAGCAGGAGAGGGTGAAAGGGAAACAGATGGAGGGAGAAAAGATGAAGAAAGTAAAGGAAAAGGGAATGGAAAGCAGACAGAGCGGGGGGCGGAGCGAGCACCTTCGTCACACTGTGAATGAAACTAGAGAAAAGGGGGAGGTCAGAGTTCCTGCCCACCCTCAACCCAGCCCACTCGGACTGCTGGCCTCATTTCATAACTCATTTACTGTCTGCACCAGGCTTGACCCTGCCCCAGGGGCACAGAAGCCTGACTCCTTCAGCCTCCCTGCTCTTTGTCCACAGGCCAGGCTAGTAAGCAGGATTCTGAGCAGCCCCACTGGGTGAGGTTAACACATGGGATTCCAAGTGCCAAGTTCCAAATAAGTGGGATTGTTGGGAACCCCTTGAAAAGACGATTCATTGGTTTTCACCTGAGACAGGCCTGGGTAGGAATTGCAGCCTGGCTTCTATTCGGGTGGCCTTTAGCAAGTCAACCACTCAGCCATGGTTTCCTCATCTAAGTGGAGAAAACGCTGGCTTGTGTGAACGCAGACAGGATGCAATGGAGCCGGTGACCTAGTGATGGGTGCAGTGACTGGCTGGCTTAGGATAGGAGCAGAGGCTAGATCAGAGGACCCAGGCTGTAGGTCTGCTGGGGGAGCCTTCATTTCTACAAGCCACAGTCAGGCCAACCCCTACCTGGAGCAAGGCTGAGTGGGGATGGGTGGGAGGTCTTATCGCCCCATCCAGGAGCTGAGAGGCTCTAGTTGCCATGGAGACTTGGGTGGGCAGTGTGAGGTGGGGCTGGCTGGTTGCTTAGATAAGACAGGCCGCACAGCTAGGGGAGGGTGGGGTGCACTGGGAAGGATGAGGAGCTCGCTGCTGGTGTCTAATGGCGGGAGGGGGAGACAGCCGAGATGTCCCTTCTACCACCTGGGCTTGCCTTCCTTCCAGGTTCTTTCCCTTTCTTCCATCCTGCCCTCCCTTCCTGCTGCAGCCCAACCTTGTGGCCTCTTCCATGGGAGGTTGCTGGGATGTAGGAAGTGCGAGTGCATAGGCAGGGGGTATGCCTGGTGGGTGAGGCCTGGAGGAGGCTGAGTGAGAGAAGGTGTGGACTTGGAGGAGAGCGGGTTTGGTGGAGGGGACTACATGTGGGTGGAGTAAGCAGTTGTCTGCATAGGCTAATTTGAGAAAAGCCAAGAACTTCCCCAAATCTCTCTCTCTCTCTCTCTCTCTCTCTCTCTCTCTCTCTCTCTGTTTTTTTTTTTTTTTTTAGCTGAGCCATCCTGCCACCTGTTGGCAGCTCAACGGCAACTCGCAACTCAGCTCGGGCTGGCCTCGAACCGCCGTTGCTCAGAGCTCAGCTCACCCTCTTGAGCGAGCTCTTAACCAACTGAGCCACTCGGCCAGCCTCTCTCTCCTTCTTCCTCTTCTTCTTCTTCTTCTTCTTCTTCTTCTCCTCCTCCTCCTCCTCCTCCTCCTCCTCCTCCTCCTCCTCCTCCTCCTCCTTCTTCTTCTTCTTCTTCTTCTTCTTCTTCTTCTTCTTCTTCTCTCTCCCTCTCCTTTTCTCCCTCCCTCCCTCCCTCCCTCCCTCTCTCCCTCTTATTCTTTCTCTCTCTCTTTCTCTTTCTCTCTTCCCCACCCCACACATTTTCCCTGCTGGCTTACAATTTCACCAGTAAGACCTCACGCCTTAAGGCTAGCCCCAAATTAAAATGCAGTGCCCTTCAGAAGGGCAAGATATTAACAGTTGACCAGTGTGCTTTCTGATCATACCGGGTGGGCACTGGTGTGAGGGTCCTGAAGGAATGTGGCTCAGGGCGAGGGAGGAGACACGGGGATGGGCATGGGATTGTGGGCTGCTGTGGATAAGAAGGAACTGGGGGACAGAGCAGAGGTATCATTATTTTGAACCCCACCTTGGAGTGGCTGTGCCTGTGAGTCTCAGTGCATGACGTGTACACCTGTGACGTGGCTCCCCTCCCCCCTTGCCTGGGCATCAACCACTGATAGGCAGTCATTGCTCGATTCTGTCCTCCCCATCCCAATGGGTATTCAAGGGGAGGGTGCCAGGGCCACCCAGGTGTAGGCTCAGCCTCCAGAACACGTGGAAGCTCTCTGCTCTCCTCACCCTGCTCAGCCACCCACACTCCCCACCGTGACCCTTCCAAACCTTCTCTGCTCTCCTCAACCTCTGCCTAACCCACCTGTAAGATCTGCATGGGACATTATCTCTCACTTTTCATAAGAGCCTCCCCTTTGGCATTGACTCCTCTAAAGGACCTGTATGTGGATACCCATCTTCTTACCCCATCTTCTCCTTGTTGGGAAGTGTGGTTCCCTTTCCAAAGCCAGCCATTTACCTGGACATGGGTCCGATCCCTCTGCCCTGCTGAATGGGGCTCCTGCCAGCCCTCTTTCCAGCAGCCACCATCTCTTCCTCTCCACCTTTCCCTCTGCCTGCAAACATGTCAAGTCTCCCCTTTCCTTAAAAGCCTTCCGCCAATCTCGCCTCCTCCAAAGTCACTCTTCCTAGCCCTGTCCTGCCTTTCTAGCATACTTCCCTCCCACTCCCACCTGTGTGTCCTGGCCAGGCCTGCCTGCTCTGTGATCCCTAACAAGGAGGCCTCACTATTTCTCTGAAGATGCTCTCAGAGGCTCCCTGGCCCTGACATCCACACTGGCGAGCTATCACTCCCTGCGGCAATCTGGCCTTCTCTGGGCCACAGAGGCTTGGCTTCTCCACATTCTTTCCTCAGCCCCTCCTTCCCTCTCTTGCCCATCCTTTCTCTCAGTATTGATTGCACATTCACTGTGTATCAAGCCCTTTGCTAAAAATATAAAGAATCACTAGGCACATTCCGTGCCCCCCAAAGAGCTGGCCATCCAGTTTCTCCCTCCCTTTCATGATGTCTCTGGCTACTTCTTTCCCCTAGTCCCCTGGGTGTTTCCCAGGGGGCTCTTTTTGATCTTCTTTCTCCCTTGGCAACCTCATGTGCAGACCACCACCGCCAGCTCAAATGGCTCCCAAATCTCTATTTCCAGCCTGCCCTTTCCTCAACCCTGCATTCCCCTAGACAGTCCCACCTGTTCACCTACTGCACCCACCTCAGCCTCAATCTGGCAAAAGTGAATGCATTGCTTCCCCTTTTCCTGTCTCTCAGGTTTGCCAACCACCCCTCTCCTGGGATTCTCCAGATTAAGTCCTAATTTGTACATTGTGCCTCTAGGATTTCTCCCATTTGTCATCCTTGGACCCCGTGCCCAAATCTAACCTTCACAGTCCTCCACCTGAACTGTTGTCATAGCTTCCTGGCTAGTTTCTCTCTGGATGGCCACTTTTGTGCAGTCCGTTTCCCAGGCCACAGCAAGATTCATTTCCCCCAAAGCACTGCTTGCATCTGTCACTTCCTTGTTTACAAAAAGTTTCTAAGCATTCCATGGCCCCTGTTGCCCACAGAATACAACCTAAAAGGCCTCCACAGCCTGGTCCCTACCCCCTGCCCCAAACATATCTCAACCTCATGAGCTCTATGATGCAGCCATACACAGTGTTCCCGCAACAGACCGAGTGCTTCGCTGTGTCCCCACTTTCACTCATGCTGCTTTCTCCTTCAAGAATCCTTTTTTTAATTTTTGCATGACCTCAAACTGAGCATCTTTTAAGGCCTACCTCACATACCTTCTCCTCTAAGAAACCATTTTTTTTTTTTATTAATTTTTTTTTTGGGGGGTGGGGGGAACAGTGTGTTTTCCCAGGAGCCAGTAAACGAGTACTGCACTCTAACCAACTGAGCTAACCAGCCGCCCCTAAGAAACCATTTTTATTTTCTTGTCTTGATACCCCAGGCAGAGAGTAATCCTCTCTCTCCTGTAACCTCTTGCAGCCCCTTACACTGTCTTATCTGGCACATGTAATTTTTTGCTTTGTACAGGAGATATATATATATATAATGTTTTGGGGGGGCAGCTAGCTCCTTTGACTCCTCTTTCTGTTCTACAGAAGACTTATCACAGAGTACTGTTCTGTGATCATTGTATCTGGTGAATGGATAGATAAAACAATACATGACTGAGTGGATGGATGGATGGATAGATAAGTGTTTGCCTCTAGGGCTAAATCAAGTGTATGACTAGTTTGACAATGACTGTTAATAAAGTAGAGATTAGAGAGGAGTGAAAGGGAGCTCACAGTGCTTTGAATATGTACTAGAGTTTATTCTGGTCATCAGATACCTACTTAAAAGCATTACAAAGTGAATGCTAAGAAGACAGGAGAAGGATGAAGCTTTGCAATGGAGTCTTCCTTCCTATGGATGCCAATTACCTAGTGTGACTCTGATGGTCAGAGTCTTGTCTTGGAGAAGTCTTGGCTCTAGAATTCCAAAATGACTTGAGAAATGTGGCAGGTTCTAGTCTGTACTCACAATGGACCTGACACAGTATTAGGTAGGCACTCTGAATCATGTCAATGCCAAAGACACTTATTTTCAGCTCCATGACTCTGGACAAGTTTTTAAGCTCTCTGAGGCTCAGTTTCCTCATCTGCAAAATGGATCTACCTTATTGGGGCTGTTGGGGAGGATGAAACAAAATAATCCTTGTTAAGTGCTTATCAAAGTACCTAGCATGAGCATGCAAAACATGATAGCTATTATTATTGTTGGTTTTGCCCTGCAGAAATTAGCAGTCATTCTAGTTACTGAAAAAAATATGTTCCCATGTCAGGCAACATATAATCAAGGACTAAGTTACATGGTTCCCTTTTTAAGTCTCACTGGAATTCAGAGAAGAGTGAGGACTAGAATAGTAGGGAGGCCTTCCAGGGGAGGAGGGTTTAGGATGGATCTTGAAGAATGGGTGGGATCTGGGAGAAAAGGAAGTGGACAGAGAATAGTGGAAGGACATGCGCAAAAGCAGGTAAGTGGGAGTGAGGGCTGCTTTTGCAGCAAGCAGGTGGTTTTGGTGGCGGAGAGACAGTGAGCAGAAGAATGGCCTGATACAAAGTAATAGGTGATAGATTGGGAACACCAATGACCTCAGTCTTTCATGACTGTCTGTCACAAAGAATGGCTATAGAAAAAGCATCTAAGTTCATTAGTCCTTGTGGAGAAAGAAATAATAACTAACACTCTATATAGACCTTATAATGTTTTGAACATTTCACATGTTATAATTTATCTGATATTCAGAGCAACCCTATGACACTATCTCCATTTTACAGATGAGAAACACGAGGCACAGAGAGCGTAAGTAATTTGCCCAAGGTCACACAGCTTCTGAGTAGGAGAGTCTTGTACTCACCCCCAGGATCTCTCATCCAAAGTCCATGCTCCTAACCACTACATTATGTTGCCTCTTCCCTGGGCCTCTGTAGCCATCATCTCTCTTCACTCTATGGCATATTGCTAGCAGACAGAAAGACAGTCCTACTGCCACCATCACATTGGAAACTCAGCCAGACATTCATTGAGTGATTATTATGTGTCCAGTATTGGGGAGTGGGGGTGGGGATGGGGATGGGAGCATTGCTAAGGGAGTTAACTGAGGAAGAAGACATGGATTGTGGCCCCAGGGAACTCATAATCTGTTGCAGCAGACTGGATTTAACTCACTAGGAGCAAAGGGAGAGGAGTGTCCACTAGGATGCCTTCCTGCTGAACCAGGGGGCACCAACCTGCAGCGAAGTAGCATTTCAGAGGGCAGCCTCGGCACTGGCATCTGAGAAGGCTGTGGGCAGCTGGGATGGGGCCTTGGCCCCAAAGGGTGCTTTATCAAATGTCTGCAAGTGAGTGAGTGATACTGACTGCTGTACACGGACAGGCATTGGGCCTCCTCTCCCTTCTTCACTTGGGGGCAGGGGTTGGGATGGGGACCCCAGGCAGGAAGGGGCTCTTCTGTCCTCTCTTCCCCGTGTGTCCACCACATAGGCATTACCAAGTTCTTCTGTGTTCAGCCTTCCTGGGGTATGAGAGTGAGGTGACACAGTGGACAGTAAGTAGATGGAGGGGGAGGGGGACGAGGCGCCAGCACAGAGCCAAGGAGAGAGGCATGGCAGAAGCCATGGGGGATGAGAACCTGGGCCTGAAACTGGCCTGCAGCCCAAGGGCAGGGCAGGTAGAATGAAGCAGGGATGTGGCAGCTGCACCCGGACGGCTGACCCCTGCCGTCATTTCCTTTCCAGCCAAAGAACAATGGCACAAAAACAAGTGCAGCCCTCCACTTTCCCGCCTCCCCATCCACAGGCGCACTTGCTTCCCCGGGCTGAGCGAATGGAAAGCCTGAGTCCTGGAGGGCCCTGCGACCTTCCGCCCTGCTCCCCGGAGTCCGGGCCCAGCACCAGGGGCTACCCAGCCCCAGCCCTCGCCCACTTAGATCCCGGCTCGACAGCCTGGCTGGCACGTTCTCCCTCCCGTTCCAGGCTCTGTACTCGGCCAGCAGCCTGAAGAGTCACCGAGGGATGAGGACGCTACAGCCCAGTGGGACGCCCTTTCTGCACTGGCAGCCACGAGCGCGCAGCGCCCAGGAGCCGGGCCGAGCCTGACGCCCGGTCGTATCCCCTTGCGCACAGGGATCCGCGAGTGATCCGCCCGGCCATCTCCCTGCTGCATGGAACGGCTGCAGAAGGTGCGCGGGGCTGCACCCAAGCCTGGGCAGCTGAGGGCTTGGGTCTTGGGGTGGGTGGGGCCAGGCTTCCTGCCGAGGGACAGGTTGGGGTGGATGGTGCCACCTCGTGGTTACCCGCAGCACCGCACCCTGGGACCCCAGAGGCCTAGGGAGTCCTCTCTGTCCTAGTTCACGCTCCTGCGGCGGGTCCTTCGCCTTTGGAGAGCCCTGCCCGCGGCCCTCGCCCGCACGCACATTCCCACGCCCGCCTTCTCACTCTCCCCAGCAACCACTCACCTCCCCCGGGAGCGTCAGCTCCTCCCGAGATTCCAGTGTGCCGGGCTCTCCCTCCAGCATTGTGGTGAGTATCTCTCCGCCACCAGCACCCTTAGGCTGGGAGGAGGGCGGGGTGGACACGCTCACTGCTGGGCTGCTTCGCCCAGCCTCCCTGTGATGGTCCTGCCAGGGTTGGTGGGCAAAAAGAACCCCAAATTCCAGAGACAGTTCCCCATCCCCCTTTCTCCTGGTCTGGTGCTGTCTTGTTGTACCCAGAGTGGTTGGTGAAAGACTACATCTCTTAAGGTGACTCGCTAAACCCTTAAAATTAAATAATGGGATTATTAACTTATAGGAGCTGACAGCTAAAAAGGCTGCCCCCTTTCTTCCTGATAAATTGCAAGTCTGGCTTGTAAGGCCAGGATTCCAGGTAAGCCTTTTGGCTAGTCTGTTCCATTGGCACCATTTCCCTTCAGGCCAAGATGGACAATCAGGTGCTGGCCTACAAGGACTTGGCCGCCATCCCCAAGGACAAGGCCATCCTGGACATCGAGCGGCCTGACCTCATGATCTACGAGCCCCATTTCACCTATTCTCTCTTAGAACATGTGGAGCTGCCCAGAAGCCGGGAGGTGAGGTGGGGGGAGTTTCCTCTTAGACAAGACTTAGGGAAGGGGCTCCCCAAGGCACAAGGCGTGGGAGGCAGAATCTCAGTCATGCTTTATTTCCTAGAGGCCAAACTCCAAAACAAGAAAGGGTACTGTGCGTGAGAATCAACCAGTGATGACCAAGTGTTTGTAGGCAGATGAGCTGGAGGGTGGCTCATGTAGGGAGCAGGAGAGACCATGTTTGAATGGCAGTGGCACAGAGGGGTCAGGGAGGAGGAGGGTGGGAGTGGGCAGAAAGACAGGTTTGTGGAAAACGCCCAGGAGCACTAAACCTGGAGGCCAGAAGGAGCACTAAACCTGGAGGCCAGAAATCCTAACTGAGTGACCTGGGTGATGGCGTGGTCTCAGTCTCTGCTTCTGTAAGATAGATGGTACCTCTGCCCGTCCACCTCACCAGGTCGTCAGTGCATGAGATAACACACACCATGTGCTTTGTAAATGGTATTTGAGAAAGGGCTAGTGTCATGGCTGAGCAGTAAGATGAGGCCAGACTAAGGGGAGATTTAAATACCTGCCAGGAGCCTGGACTCCATCCTGGGTGCTTGTGGGTCTGTCCTTGCCAGGCTCTGAGGACAGGGCCACAGACATCCTCTGTGGACCCTCAGAGTACAAGCACACTATTCCAGGATCTGTGGCTTCTTGGTGTGTCCTAGGGAAAGACCTAGGACTCTGCCCAATAGAAGGGAGAAGGACAGAGCCTAGCACTGGGAACTGGCAAGGATTGATAGAGAAGAGGTGGCCCAGATATTGGCCAGGCAAGGGTACAGAGTTGGATGGGGGATGCAGTGGCCCGTCTGGGGGTCTAGGGATGAGGGTTTTATCTTACCCTGTGATTCTGACCACTCCTCTCCTGTGCAGCGTTCTCTGTCACCCAAATCTACATCTCCACCACCTTCCCCAGAGGTGAGTCTGTACCATATCTGACACCTGCCCAGCCCTCCTCTGACATGCGCAACCCCCCTCCCTTACATGCAACCAGAGAGCGTTCTGCAGAGCCCAGGGGATGACAGAATCAGTGGACCTTGTCTTATCTCTGTCCAGCTCTGTCCATCTATCTGTCTGACCCAGGACCTCATGTAACCCTTTCTTCTGGGTCAGGCACCATCAGCAGGTCGAGTCTTTGGATACTCTTCCTCCGCCCTGTGGTTGGGGGCTTGTGGGCTGCTAGGGTGAGAGGACAGAGATGATGGAGTGAGATGAAGCCACGGCTATATGGATTGGAGGGAGTGGGGTGGAGGGCCTAGGAGCTGCAGTAAACCCCACTTCTGCTCCGCAGGTGTGGGCCGACAGCCGGTCCCCTGGAACCATCTCTCAGGCTTCAGCCCCAAGAACCACTGGGACCCCTCGGACCAGCCTGCCGCATTTCCACCATCCTGGTAGGTTTTCCTGTCAGCCTGGCTGTATCTTTTACCTAGGACTTCTTTTCTCCTTAAGGAACCTAAGCCCCTTGCCCTCAGCCCTCCATTATCTGGAGTCATTACTTCCCATAGAACTGACCAGACCTCCTGATGCCAGGACCCTGGGCACAGCTCCCAAAGATGATGGGCCCTGTCATGTCTTCCCTCCCACCCAACCAGAAAAGTACAAAAATGGCCCAACCCCTTAGGGACCATTCCAGGAAATCAGGCTCTGTCTTGGCTACTGACAGGAGCCTATGAATTTCTTACCTTCTCCCATTCCACTTGTCTCCATTCTGTTCACTTGTCATCACTGACCCAGCCTCCCCCACAATCAACACATCCTCCTTCTCATGTGTTCTTGCTCCCTCCCCACAGAGACCACCCGCCCAAATTCCAACATCTATAAGAAGCCACCCATCTACAAGCAGAGAGGTGAGGTCTCCTAACTGACCCTGAGGTCCCCTTCCCCCACATGCTGGGAGGCTGTGCCGGGGGCTGGGAGGGATGAGCCAATAACTGCCCTTAACAGCACGTTACCATGCTCTGTGCTCTTCCTTGTGTGTTATTTTCACATCCACAATCTCACAGGTGTGAAGGGGGGGATGTGAGGGAGTTGGGGGCTGGAGGCATGCACAGGCTGACCTTGACCTCCACCTGCAGAGTCCATGGGAGGCAGCCCTCAGAGCAAGCATCTCATTGAGGACCTCATCATCGAATCATCCAAGTTCCCTGCAGCCCAGCCCCCCGACCCCAACCAGCCAGCCAAGATTGAAACCGACTATTGGCCGTGCCCCCCATCGCTGGCCGTTGTAGGTAGGAGCAACTGTTGGAGAGGGGAAAGGGAGGCTGGGACACCACCTCACAGCCCCTGTTGAAGCCCCATGAGTCTACCCCACCCCCACCCTCACTTCCACCTTATATCCTAAGTGAACTCTGCAGGCCACTTGCTCACCTGTCCCTGAATTACTATATCTCTGGTGTCAGTAGGCCTATTTATTAGTCATTCATCATTTTCCATTCATTTATTTGACCACTCAACAGACACTTGTTACACTTCCACTGTGTCCTAAGTTCTATGATAGGAGCTCTGGAAACGAGAAATTAAACAAGGTCTTGGTCACCAATGAATTTAAGTTGTCTGAATGTGTGTTGCCTACACAGCCTCACTGTAAGACTAGATAGTGTTACTATTATTTTATTTGATTGTTTAGAGATAATTTGTAGTGTTTGCTTTAAGGTGCAGCCCATGCCATGCACACAGTCAGCACCAGGTAAATCCTTGTTAAGCGAATGGTTGGTTGACGTGCCTGCTATTGCCCCTGTTTCCCAGAGACAGAATGGAGGAAGCGGAAGGCATCGCGGAGGGGCACAGAGGAGGAAGAGGAGGAGGACGATGATGACTCTGGGGAGGAGATGAAGGCTCTCAGGGAGCGTCAGAGGGAGGAACTCAGTAAGGTAGCATCGCGATACCCTCTACCCAACCTCCCTGTGTCTTCCTGGGGACAAAAGCTCTGGTTCCATAGCTATTCAATTCCAAATGGGTTTGTGCCTGAAGAGCATCCCGGCCAGAACCTGTGAGGAATTCCCCCTGCTTTCCCAGGACTTCATGCTGCTTTGGGAGGAACACTAGTTAATATTAGGATCAAAAGCATGGAAAGGCTGGTCCCACCATTGCCAGGCTGTGCATCTCATGGAAAGGGGAGAAAGGAGAGAGCATACTACTTGTCTCTAGGGGAGGAGAGAACACGTTGGGAGCCATACAAAGGCCGCGCTGATGGTGACATGGGCTTGTGCTTTGGGCATCGTGACCTGGGATGGGGAGACCACTGGGGAAGAGTTCCACTGAGAGGCTCTGACTCCTTGCACCCAATGTGGCAGTGCATCGGACCCAAATGACAGACTCCATGGGCTCCCGGGCATGGCCCAGCCACTCGGGAAATCTGTCCCCACTCCTGCCACAGTATGCCCGACCCTGAACCTTTTGGAGATGAGAAATGAGTACCGAAGTCTTGGATCCGTCTCCCTTTCTTCCTGCCCCCCCAGGTTACTTCCAACTTGGGGAAGATGATCTTGAAAGAAGAGATGGAAAAATCCTTGCCTATCCGCAGGAAAACCCGCTCCCTGCCTGACCGGACACCCTTTCATACCTGTGAGTGCCACGAAGGGAACTTGGAATCACCTGGCCAGACCCTGAGGCCAGAACAGAGTAGTCTGTTGAGCTGGGCTGTCATATGCCCTGCACTGAGCTATAGTGGGTGTAAGGCAGAAAATTCGGTTGCTGGCTCAAGGCGCTCACGCTCTCCTTAGGGCAAGAATACCAGTCATGGAACATGACTGGATGATAAAAGATGGTATCAGCTAAAGCAGAACTAGCTAATTGACTAAACATTTACTGAGTGTCTACCATGTGCAAGGCACTGGAGATTATCAAAAGGGAAAAAAACATAATCCTGTCTTTCGGTAGCTTCCAATCATTGGGAAAATTGACTTGGAAACTGGGGTTCGGATGCAGCAGGTATTCTGGTGAGATAAGAGGTGTGCTGTGAGTGCTTTGAGAGTCCTGGTGACAGGGCCTGGCGTCAGAGGGTTCGGGGTCTTGAAGAATGAGGGGAAGAAGGACATCGCAGACACTGGGGACTGTGGGTGAGCAAAGCCCAGGCACAGGAAACCTAGCCAGAGTCGAGGGCCTTCAGGAGCCTGAAACCACAGAGCCCAGAGAGTGCCATGCTGTGACAGGAGTGCGGCCAGAGAGAAGGGGTAGCCAGTGCTTTGGATACCATGCCTTGAATCACTGGAGTCTAGCATGGACTTCCTCAGAGCATGGCAGAGGAGGGGGAAGATCTGAGAACACAAAACTGGAAGCTACGACGTCTCTAAAAGCCTGGCCTTGGAAGCCACACTGCATCATTTCCACTGCATTGTACTGGTCAGAGCAGCACACTGGCAGCCCAGATTCAGGAAGGGGAGAGATCCACTTCCTGACAACAGGAACTGCACAAAGGCACGTGGGCTGGGGGGCTGGTGTCGAGGGCTATGTTTGGACACAATCTACCATGCTTTCCAGTAGTCTAGGCAGGACTAAAAATATACACAGGTCCGGAGAAGAGGGAATTGGTTTGAAAAATATATAGGAGAGCGAATCAAGTAGACTCAATGGCTAGTTGGACGTGGGAGGTGAGGAGGAGATGAGTTGGGGTTTTGTCTTGGGTGCTGACATACCTGGAGCCGAGATGATGAAAGAGGCATGTTTGGGGGGAAAGATGAAGAGACTGATTTGGGATATGTTGGGTTTGAAGTGCAAGTAGACAGGAGCCGAGTTTGACCGAGTTGCAAGCTTGAGGGGTAAGTCAGGACTCAGGTAGAGCCTTTAGCTTCTAGTCAGTAGTAGGACTATCAGAAAAATGCAATCGTGCAGAGAGAGAAGAGAGGGGCAGGGACGGGTGCCCAGGAGAGCTCACACCTTCAGATCCAGTTGAAGGTTGGTTAGGAGGAGGTCGGGAAGGGACCCAGCCTCAGGACATGGGGTGGCTTTGAAAGGCGTCTCTCTCTCTCTCTCTCTCTCTCTCTCTCTCTCTCTCTCTCTCTCTCTCTCTCTCTCTCCCTGATCTGGGAGCAGGCCACATTAGAAGTGGAGGTCATCTGCTGAGCAAAAGGAGGGTGAGGCTTGCTGAGATTGGGGAAGGTTTGGAATAGCTACTGCAGGGAGAGGGAGCAGCTGCAAGGCCTTCCATCCAGAGTGATGATAATCCACACTGTGTGGGCTTCACTTCTATAGCTTGCAGGTGAGAGGGGAATGGTAGGCTGATCCAGGCAGAGCATGGTGAGGCAGGTGCTGTAGAATAAGAGGCCAGGTGAGCTGCTGAGTGCTGGTGAGAGCACTGATGTACCCAACCACAGCCTGAAGGACAGGGGAAGTGGGGGGTCAGGACATCTGAGGACCCCAGGAGATGATGAGCAGAGGTGCTGGGAACGAGGCTGAGGGGAAGCTGCAAACAAAGAAGGGTGTTGTGGCCACAAAACAGGACACCCAGGCTTCAAATGTCAGGGTGAAGTAGGCATGGACGACAAAGCCCAGGGGGTAGCCACTGAAGGGGTTGCCTGCTGTGGAGTGGAGGTGAAGCCATCTGGGGTGGGACCGTAATGTATGTATGTGGCTAGGACATCCACAGGGTCACCGAAAGACCAGGATGGGTGGGAAGTGTTACAAGCGGCCTTTTTAGAGAATGTGGATTAAATAGTTAAGGCCTGAAGAATAAGACAGATAGAGAGATGCCCCCATTGAATTCAGTCTGTGTTCCACCATAATTTGCTTTTCAGTCAACAGTAGCTCTCTGACTTCCATTTGGGCCTTGCAAAGTTGAATAGCCAAATGTCTCAGTCACCATCATTTTTGGCACCCCTGAACTTGTATGTGATCAAAGATCATAGGATTGCGTGGGTTACCATCATAGCTAATCAACCTTAATGATTTCAGAATTACAAACAGGCATGTCACACTGACTTAATGATAACATTGAATGGTCACTTTTCAAACATAAGTAATCATTCTACAGGTGATTTGGAGTGAAAATCTTATGTGCCTCATAGGTCGAAATTCTATCAGTCAGTTGAAGTAGAAATATATACTTATTATCACAGAAGTGAAATGCTTCAGTAATGATAATAGTTAAAGCAGATAATTTCCTACACAAAAATAAGTATTAAGTATCTTAAAAATTAAGATGTATTAAGAAAAAAACAAGGACCTCCGAAACCATTTTGTTCTCACCAAACTTCCAAAAAACAGATTTAAAAAAATTTTTTTTTAATTGGGGGACAGTGTTTTTTTCAGGACCCATCAGCTCCAAGTCAAATCATTTTTTCAATCTAGTTGTGGAGGGCGCATCTCAGTGGCCCATGTGGGAATTGAACCGGCAACCTTAGTGTTATGAGCACTGCGCTCTAACCAACTGAGCTAACCAGCCACCCCCAAAAAACAGATTTTATAAGAATGTTTTAAGAGACATTTCCTCCCAAAAAAAGAAGAAAAAAAAGAAGACAGTTTCTTATAGTTCTGAGTCTGTCAAGGCTAAACGTTTAAACAAAAATGCTGGTCAAAATGATTGCTGTAGAATACCAACAATCTCTAGTAATTGGAGATGAAGGAGTTTTGAGATCTGCCCAAACTAAGAATCTTAGGTACAAAGTTTTTCTAGGAAAATCTATTACTGAAAACCAGTCTTCTTGAATTATAATCTGCAGTGCTTGAAAGGTTAGTGGTATTATTAAATGTGCAAGTCAAAAGCAACATCTGATCATGAAATGTGAAGTATATTGACTGCCGGTGCAATCTGGCGGCTGACAATATTGAGAACATTATTGTTTCTGTATTATAATATCAAATTGTTTGAAACTCCATTACTAACATTGCTAATAAAATTGTTATAATTTGATTATTTTGACGAAACGATAGATTTATTTTTGTATCCCAGAGGTTCATTTTACAATGGTAAGCCTCATCATCTGACTATCACTGGCTGACTCTGGATGTTAACACTCGGGCGCTTGGCCCAAATGTAAATTTGGTGCACTGTCTTAGAGAGAGAGGGAAGGCATTAGAGATAATTCAGGGCTGCCAGCACAGTGTCACTCACTGAAAGTAATGGGCAGGAGCTGGAAGCCAACAGAGGCCCACCGGGTTCCCCCAAGCCGACCCTTCACTGCCCTGGCCCTAGTGGGGGAGGCTAGGGAAGGAGCCTTCTTGGAAATGACTGTCAGGCCACAGGAACTGAAAGCCTCTTGCTGTTTTCCAGCCTTGCAAGCAGGAACATCTAAGTCATCTTCTCTCCCCTCCTACGGCAGAACCACCCTGAGCCGGGTAAGGTCCCAGAAGAGAGGTTGCAAACTGCACGCATGCACGGGGAGGAGGAGGAATGTGTGCATATGGGGGCCACTGAGCTGCTTGGGCATCCTGGGGGAGCGGGAAGACCCTTAAAGTAAAGGAGACTGATGAGGAATACTCCCGCTTCCTTCTGATCCCTTTGTGTCCTTTCTAGCTACAGTCCACAGACTTCAGCCCGTCTGGGAGTGACACTGGAAGCCCAGGTGAGAGGCAGGGCCAACCTGATTCCAGGCGAGCAGGGAAAGGGGCTTAAGCAGGCTGCCAAGGCAGCCATGTCTGTGATGTGGGCAGAGCTGTGTGGCTAGAGATCAGGGAGGCTGAGCTGGCAGATTTGGATGCCTGCTGACCTCAGAGCCACCTCTGAACAATGACTCTTCTTTCCTGTAGGTCTGCAGGTGAGTCCCTTCTGGAGGGGAACACGTGGAGCGCCAGAAGCCATGGACGGGTGACTGGCAATGTTGAGGGAGGGGGGTGTGGGGCCACAGAGTTGCCTGGTGAGGACATGAGAAGCCCAGGGTAAGGCTGGGGAGGTCTCCCTGCCCCACTCTGGCTCACTGCGGCTTTGGTCTCCCCAGAACGGAGAGGGCCAGAGGGGGAGGATGGACCGGGGGAACTCCCTGCCCTGTGTGCTGGAGCAGAAGGTGAGGGGCAGTGGCAGAGCCAGGGGGTGGTGGGCCGGGGACAGAAGCATCTACAACGGGTGGGCCAGCTCGGGGAGAAGCCAGGGAAGTGAATGCGCTAAAGGGTCCTCCTGGAGTTGCTGATGGGGGTGCATCAGGGAAGCTGGGGGAGATGGATGGCAAAATGGCATGAACCCAATGGCCCCTGCAGGCTGATAAGGGGGCCTGGGGAGTTGAGGGTGTTATGCTGACAGGGAAGCTATGAGCCTAAGACTGCCCCTGTCCCCTGCCCCCCAGATCTA
This sequence comes from Aselliscus stoliczkanus, assembly GCA_033961575.1. Taxonomy (NCBI): domain Eukaryota; kingdom Metazoa; phylum Chordata; class Mammalia; order Chiroptera; family Hipposideridae; genus Aselliscus; species Aselliscus stoliczkanus. The sequence goes on from CM066735.1 coordinate 18,084,491, forward strand.
TCCCTACGAAATGCTTGTGGTGACCAATAAGGGGCGAACCAAGTTGCCTCCAGGTGTGGATCGGATGAGGCTTGAGGTATGCAGGGAAAATGTGCCGCTGCGTGGGTGCAGGGGCTTCCAGTGGGGGAGCCTTCTCTGTCTGGTGGGGAAGCTCTTGGCCTCTTGGCCACTCAGCCCAGCCCCACCCTCCCATCCCTAAGCAGCTTCCACATGTCCCCCTACAGAGGCATCTGTCAGCTGAGGACTTCTCCAGGGTATTTGCCATGTCTCCTGAAGAGTTTAGCAAGCTGGCTCTGTGGAAGAGGAATGAGCTCAAGAAGAAGGCCTCTCTCTTCTGACCGCCCCCACATTCTGTAACTGACCATCACCCCAGCTGCTTCAGGGCTCTGGAGCAGGAACACTAGACCCCAAAACATCATCTCTTGGGGGAGCAGAGAGGTGGGCAGAGATGAGATTGGCTCCATTGCCCAGGTCAAGGGGAGCCCAGGCCTCTCAGTGCTGGGTTGTGGGACATGGAATTTCTTCCCATAATGAGCCGGGGGGCCTCCCCTCATCGCGGGTCCTCACTGCACAGGGCAAACCCAGGCTCCACTCCAGTGCACACAGAGTTAATGTCTGCATCTGCTCCCTGCCCCCACCCCATGAAGAGAGGTCCTCAGAAGGGTGAGAGCCAGGAGATGTGAATAGGCACTTGGTAATCAGGCCTGTGGATGTCTTGACCAATGGGTGGGTTGAACCCTCTGGCCTGACAGGAGGAGGTAAGGGTGAAAAGGAGCAGGCAGGCAGGGAGAGCTCCAGGGCCCAGTGTCTGCCCAGCACTCCTCACCTCACCTTGGAGAGCTTCCTGCACCTGGGCCTCCCACCTCTCTGATTCCAACAGGAGCTGGCTTGAGCTCAGCCTCCAGCAGGCAGAACGCCCTGCCTTCCAGCTTACTCTGTTCTGTCCTTGCAAATCCTATGCTTTGAAGCCTCTTGCTCAGCCCTGTGGCTTCGCCAGAAGCCTTGGCTTAGAGTGGAGATGTTGCCTATACAGAACCCCAGTGATCGGCCTCCAGGCAAAGTCAGCTAGAATCCTACCTTCTGGCACCCAGGTCCTGGGCAGAACCAGGCTCCCCTCTGATGGGATCGAGAGGCCATGCTGAATGTCTTGGCTACCAAATCCCTCCCATACTCATGCATCCCCCACCATGCCTCTAAAGAATGTAATTTATTGGAGCACCCCCAGTTGCTTTCCTTACCTAACTCCCTGCCCTACCTTAATCACACTCCCAGCTTTAATTCTCTACAAATACATATATGTGTACATAATTATATATATATTTTTGCCCAGATCTGGGTTTTGTTCCTGCCCAGACGCTGGCATCCCATTCCACTGTGTGTGTGTGTATGTGTGCTGATGATGCTGGGGGAGGGAAACTCTGCTTGGAATTAAAAGGTTGCATTGGGTCCCCAAATCTATTTGTTTTTTTATGAGCCACTAGGTCCAGGTGAGAGGGACAGATGATGACAGGCTGAGGGAGGCCATGGAAGTGAGGGTTCAAATAGGGGCACATAAGAGTTGGAGGAGGTAGAGAGATGGCACACACACGGCCCTTCCCCAACCTGGGCCACTGGGGCGGGTCCAGCAGGGTCCTATCTGCCACTTCTCCTTCAGGGGCTATGTGATAGTGGATGACAGAGGGGCAGAAACATACGCTGGAGCCTGACAAGAGAGCCAGCTAGGAGGGAAGACTGCCCTGTCCTCCCCGAGGTCCTAAATACTCCCCTTGGCAGGCAAGCTCATCAACAGCTGGTATAACTGCACCCTCCAGCGCCCAAGATACTCACAGTTCAATGGGAAGGCCAAACACTCAGAAAAGGTCAACAGGGTAAGAAGAGTAGGCGGTGAGCTGACTGGTGAGGATCAGGCAGAGAAAACTAAGGAATGGAGAAATGATGGATGAACTCTAGCAGGAGCAAGGGTCAAGTGAAGGCCAAGGGAGGAGGAACAATTTGGTCTTGGTTGATTTGGCAAGGACTTCCAGGGGAAACAGACATGGAACTGGGTGTCGAAAGGGTGGAGGGGTGAAGATTTGATTAGAAGATCAGGAGGACTTCAGTGTGGGTGCTCGTGGGCGGAGAAACCAGCCTCACCTACTTGGAACAGAGCCCAGGTATGGGCACGTGAAGAGGGGTGCGTGTGGTCAGGTGACCAGGTGAGGTCAAGGATCAGTTGAGTTGGCGGGGACCCCGGTGTGAACCTAAGACTGGAGCTGGGACCTGAATCCAGTCTTCCACCCCCAGATGAGTTTCTATCCCTTTGGCTGAAACAAAAGTGAAATAGATAAGAACCAATCAAATGTGAAAGGTGATTTTTCAACGGTCGGAGTTCTATTACATCCACAACATTGTTTTATCCTCCGACAAACCTGTCAGGGTAACAGCACAGATCATTTTAATCCTTTTAATGAAGGAGAAATTTGTGGAATAGAGACATTGCATCTAAAGCGAGAATGGAGAAACATCCGAGTTTCTTGACTGCTAACCCAGGACTTTTCCCAAAATGTCCATTTGCTCTCTAAGGGGCAGTGGAGAAGGTAGGAGGCTGCAGAGAGAGGAAAGATCTCCATACCATACTGGATCTGAGGCATCAGTGAATGTGTGCAGGGCTTACCTGTTCTGGCAGGAGGGATACGAGGTGATGAGGCCAGCATCCCTCTGTGCACCGAGCTCCCAGGCTGCTGAACACCAAGGTGTTCTGAGGCAGTGTTTGATCACAGTTCACTGGGAAATGCTTGTGGAGGGGCCGACTGGATGCTACGTACTGAAGGTTTTTAAGTTCCTGAGATTCAGAGCAACTCAAAATGGAACTCTGATTCTCAAACAAAAGCTTAGGGAGTGTCTCAGTGCCTCCTCCTCAAAATACACATGCACACGTGTGCACGTGTGCACATGCGCACACACCAACAAATGCAAAACCTTGGTGGTTACTTAATCCAGCAGTTTCCAAACCTTTTCAGTAGCAAACCTTTTTCTTTTTAATTAGATCTTACTGTAATTGGAATAAATTTATAAGTTGAATTTGATAGTTAATTATTATGAAAATCATTGAGAATAAAGAAGCCACAATGAATAAAAAGCTTTGATGAATATACAAATTTTAAGTGGGGTTATATATGTATATATGCTAGTTGCCCTTTTATCAAGCAGAGGATCTAATTTATTATTGTACTTGGTTTCATAATTTCAAGAAAATCCTGATTCACACAGGTAAGTACTTACAAAATTGTGGTGGTTTAAAAATGCATGCCAGGGCTGGCTGAGTAGCTTAGTTGGTTAAGAGCTCATTCAAGGGTGCGAGCTGAGCTCTGAGCAACAGCAGTTCGATGTCCAGCCCAAGCTGAGCTGCTGCTGAGCTGCCAACGGATAGCAGGATGGCTCAGCTAAAAAAAAAAAAAAAAAAAAAAAATGCACGCCAAATGCTTGTATCACATTCCTCCTGCTAAGCGGCAGCTCCTATGGCCCTACTTTTTGAATCTAGGCTTAGTGACTTGCTCCTTTAAAACTGCCCTGCAGTAGTCTTCTACCTTCATTTAAACTGACAGGAGGATAGGCTTTATTCAAAGGTCTTCTCCTAAATGAACTAACCTGGCAGCGGAATTTAAATATGTTAGTGAGTCTAACACTTTTGGCCTATGTATAACACATATAACGGTGTCCATTGACTTTTATTAGAACTTTTAAAATAAAATTTAAAAAGTTAAGCCAAATAAAAGGTTATAGATTCCTGATACGCTTCCACTATACCCTAGAGTTCCTTGAAACATGTTGAGGGGGGAAAGCTGATTCAACCCATCCAGCTGCTTCTTTAACCCACGAGGACGTAGGCCCAGAAAAGAACAGTGCCGACCAGACTCAGTCTCTAACGCTCCAGTTTGCTTCTCGATACACAAAACAGGCTGGTGTTTTCCCCTTTGTTCATATACATTTTGGCCCTAACCAAAGGCCAAAATATATCCTCACCAAGGAACTATTTGCAGACCAACTGTTTGAAAATATCAGGGTTTTTTTTCCCCAAGCAGCTGTGGGAGAACTGAGCTCCAAATGCTAGCAGCTCAGGGAACCCTGGCCCTCCACAGGGCCGTGATCCTGGCCTCCAGTGCCTCCATCTGAACCGCAGGCTGTACCCCACTGCGCCCAGCAGCTCTGGGCAGGCCATTGTCTCCTGGGTCTCAGCCCCTCTGGGGAATGGAACCCAAAGGCAGGGCGCGAGCAGTGGAGCCCCAAGACTCCACAGCTCTAGGGCCTTATGGTTCTGTGACAGGGGTTACCCCTGTACCTAGGTGGGACCCTGAATGCCTTCTCCTCTCATCATAGGATGGCAGAGATCAGCAGAAATACATTAAACAGATATTAGCCCCATCTTTAGAAAGAATCTCTGTCCATTCCTGAGGGGCTGAAGCTGGTAGAGGGGGCCCGCTGGAAGCCACTAAGGCCCTACCTTTGGACATTCCAGGAACCCCTGCTCCTGCTGAGGGTTCTGCCTGTGTAATTCTTAGGCGTCATTTTCACAGGTGTGGCCTCCCCACGGGAAACCCACCTTCTGTTTTCTTCCCTTGGTGCCGCCAGAAGGGCAAAATGGGCCACTTGTTACTTCCCGCGGGGACCTCTGGACCAGCGCCACTTAAAGTAATAAGCAACAAGTGAAATGAATTTTAATCATACACTGTTTAACCCAATATAACTAATATATTACCATTTCAACATGTAATCCACATAAAACCTCATTAATGAGCTATTTTACTTCGTTCTTGTGCTAAGAGGTCAGACCCCAGGGTGTATGCACTTTACACGCAGCCCACCTCCATGAGGACTCGCAGGGGCCTGTACTGCACCGCCCCACGCCGCCTGTGGCTACTGTGGGGGACACGGGGGGGGCGGCGGGGCGCTGAGAATCTTACAGGGCCCGCAAAGCTTCTCATTCCTCCACGGAAACAAGCTCCCCCGACCCACTTGCCCTGGTCAAAGCGTCGTTATCTCGCGCCACCTGGCTCCCCGAGGCGCCCCGCGGGACGGGAACCTGCCCCCCGGCTGCGGGGCCCCCGGCTCCGGCGCCCCTCCCGCTCTCCCGGCCTGACCTCCTTTCCACCGCGGGCTGGGCCGGAGGGGTCTCCGGGGACCGGGGGACGAACCCCCAGCCCCGCCGGGGCGGAGCGGGCCGGGCCCCGCCTCCCCGCCGCGCGGCAGGGCCTCCCCTGCACCTGGAGCGCCGCCGCCGCCGGGCAGCCGAGAGCGGGGATCCGGAGCGGCCCGGGCGCCATCATGCTGAGCCGGCTCGGAGCGCTGCTGCAGGAGGCCATGAGCGCGGTGAGGCCGGGGCGCGGGGAGGCCGCGGCGGCCGGGGTGCAGGCGGCGGGCGCAGGCCGCCCTGGGGAGGGGACCTGGCCGGGCCGCGCGCCCTGGCCTGCCTCCTCGCCCGGCCCTGTCGCGCCCTCCCGCACAGCGCTCCCTGCTCCCAGTTGCTTCTTTCCCGATCGCGCCGTCTGCCCAGGCCGTTCCATTCCCAGACCCGTCTCCCCAGCCTCCTTCCTGTTTATTTTTCCTGCTCCCCATTCGCTCCCAGTTCCCAACTCTTCGGTGCCAGGGTGCTCCCTTGGCACCCAATAGTTTCTCCCTCAAACTCCCTAAGTCCCTTCCCCCAGCCTCTGTTTGCCTTCCTCCGGCAAGCTTCTCCCTTTGGGTCCCCTGGACTTAAAAATAGCTGCCCCTTTCCGCTCTCGGAGCCCCCAGACCATTCCAAGACCTTGTTCAGGCCCAGCGTGCCCTTAACCTCCACTCGCGGAGTGCAGGCCCCGACTGGCCAAGTCCCCAGGGAGGGTAAACAGACAGTGGGACGTGGGGGTGGGACCTTGCCCAGGAAGTAGCCGTCTGCAGGTTTCCAGCCTGTTATCTCGCATTACACAGTTTTGAGTCAGGGGCGGCCAGCCATGGTGGGTCCTGGGGCAGCTCTGTGGGGAAGAGCATACGGATTTCTTACATTCCATCAGAGTTTGTGTTTTCGCCATTTCCTGTCGGGGGTGAAGGCTGGTCAGAGGTGGCCCACTAAGTTCACTTCATTCAGTTAGGTAAACATGCATTTAGATTGTGTAGGCAGAGGCCTTGTATTTAAAGTAACCCTGCCAAGAATCTGCAAAGTTAATTGTTATGTCTCAGTATAACCCTCTCCTAATTGATCAATGTAGATTTTCTCAGGAGAAACAGCCTTGGGCTCCAAGGCTCTTCCTCCCCACCATGGGAAATCAGAGCTTGTTACGAATGAGAACAGTGTCAGTCTTAAACCTGTGAAGAAAGTGAACAGCGCCTGCCATATCAGCCCCACCTGCCCCCAGCCATACTTTCTCCAGATGTCCAGGGGCCTCAGACCATCCTACCTGGAATGGGGCTCCATAGGATCTCTCCTTCCCCTCCTCTCTGTCCCCAGTCAAGACTGTCATGGTAGAAAGTGATCTGACAAACTACTTATTGCCTCTCAGGGAAAGCTCCATACACAAGGGTGTAGGTGGGGGTGGGGGTGGGGGGGTCTGGGAGTGTCATGACAGCCAAGACTTTAGCCTTAAGAAGTGAATTTTTCTAATGCCTCTGATGCAGGAATTTCACTGTCAGGCTGGAAACAATATTGGTGGTCAAGGGAGATACTTTCTAGGCAGGTGTTTTTAGGCCCCTCAGTGGACAGCATATAGGCGATGCCCTAGAAGCTTGGCCCTGTGTGGTCATCAGGAGCAATGGGGGCCACTTCCCCTCTGTATTCCCACATTTGGGGCATAGGTCTCCCCCCAGGCTAGTCATCAGGTTAAGACCCCAGCAAGTTGCTTGACTCCTTGTTAAGGAGGAAGCGTGCTCTTTCCTGCCCTCTTCTGACCAAATAGAATAGCAATCGTTACCTTTGAAAATAAATCGTTTGGTACAATTTCTTTGGTCTGGAGTTAGAGTAGCTAATAATAGACCCAGGTAAAGATCATACCCCTGCTTTCTTCTCTCTAATGGTCTGTTTTGACTAACCTGCGTTCTCCTGTGTCTCCTGTTTTTAATGGATTGTTCATTTTTTTTGAGCCCCCATCACAGACTTGTGAGATAATTGTAGTGTTGGTCAAGGGTCAGAGGGCTTTCCAAGAGACAAGGAACTATGGAGAGGGTTCTGAAGGAGCTTGCTGAGCTTTTTAGTAAATATTAATGAGTAGTCACTACCTTGTTTCCCAAAAATAAGACCAGGTCTTATATTAATTTTTGGTCCAATAGATGCATTTTATTCATTTATTCATGTACAAAAGTCTACATTTATTGAAATACAGTCACGTCTGACTGATTATCTTAACTGGGGCTTATTTTGGGGTAGGGCTTATATTACAAGCACCCTGAAATTATGCTAGGGCTTATTTTCCAGTTAGGTCTTATTTTTGGGGAAACACAGTATGTGTGTGCCCCTTTAGGGGCAGAGAGATTCTGAAACACAGAACCCTGGCCCTCGGGGTGCTCTCCAACTAGAAGAAGAGATGATGGCTAATCCGATAATAATAGCAGCACATAGAACATGATAAGATATGGTCACAACACATACACAGTGTGTTTGGAACGACAGTGGGAGATGTCACTCTGGTAAGGGCCATGGTCCCCACAACTAATTTTGTAAGAAGACAAGATTGCTGGGGCAGCCAAGGCAGGGGGAATGTGTCATGGCCTCTGCTTCAGTGTTATTGCTTCCTCCCCCTGTCGTAGTGACTTTCAAAGCATCCTGCTTGCCTTTGTTTCCTACACACAGCCACCAGATGACTCTTCCTAAAACACTGCTCAGAAGATGTCACAGACCTGCTCCCCATTGCCTGTAAAAACAAACAAACAAACAAAAATCCAGACTTCTTGGTTTGGCATTCAAGGCTCCGTACACTTGTGAATCCATCCTTGTCCCAGACACACTTTGCAGAGTGCCTTCTGCAGGAAATGTCTTTCCTTCATCTCTAATTGTCGAGATCTAACCCAGTTCTTCAAGTTTTAGTTCCAGCTTGACCTCAGTAAAGCCTTCTCTGTTCCAGCCTGTTGGAAGTGAGCCCTCTTTTCCCAGAGGTCACTTTCCACCCCTTCAGTGTTCTCACACTGCTTCCTGTAGTTGAGTTATTCAGTGTGGTTTTGTTTTCTCTTCTTTGTGGCACTGGATCTTAGACATCCTCATATTGTCTGTGGCATCTAGCATGGTGTCTTGTGTGTAATAGACACTCAGAAGATACTTCCTGAATAGATTAAAAGAGGAGATACTCAGTTCAGGGGTGCAATAAAGCATGAAGTTAAAGGGATATGCATCCAGGAACCGTGGAGAGGCCTTTGTAGAGCTGGTGGCCCTCAGCAGGACCTCCCTGGGACCATTAGGATCTAGACAAGTGTAGCGGGCACAAGACCTTCTGGGCAGAGGAGTGGCCTGAGCCAAGACTGAGAGGTAGAAATGAGCATTTGTGGGGAGGGACTACCTGATTATGCATTTTTTCTCCTGCAAACATTCATTCTGCAAGGAAAGAGAAGAAACACCCTTTTTTTAGGAGAAGTTTTCAGGGAAAGTGGTGGTTATCAGTTCAAGGCCAAGGAGATGAAGAGAACACTTCTGGGAAAGGGGAGGTTTAGGGCTTGCTCATAACAGAGTCAGAATCCCCCAGGGCCAGTTGGAGGAGGCATGGACGGGAACTGAGCTAGCTAAAGAGGAGTTAGGGCTGCATGGCCTGCAGCCTTGGACAAAAGCTGCACGCACTTTATAAGTAAGGCCCTTTTTTAATATTACCCACCTGGCTGAACTGAGCCTATCGTGGCCTTGAACACAGCTTTTCACAGACTCTCAGATTCAGAGGGACCTGAAAGCTTTGTCTTCGCTACACGTTCCACCTGTATCATTGTGCTTTTGTTGTTTTGGGGGCACACTTCTGTTTTCCTGTGTACCTCTATTTTAGCATAACCATGTTATACTGAAATGATTTGTTTCTGTGTCTATTTCCCCCACCAACAAACATTCTTAGCTCTTCTGGGACAGGGACCATGGAATCATGACATGTGGCAGGAGTACAGCATTTCCAGCAGGGACGTGGGGTGGGGGGAGGTCTCGGGGGAGGGGCCAGGAGATTGTTGGCAAGATATGGAGACAGTGTGGATATGTTTTCCTACACACGTTACTTTTTGAGAACCCAGTATCAGTGCCTCCTCCAAGGCCTAGCGCTGACCCAACACCTAGTAGATGGTGGAATGTCTATTCTGATGATCATGCAGGTCGTGTCTCTGCTCTCTCCATAGCGGGAGCCCAGCGTTGACCTGCTGGAGGCATTCGTGGAGCACTGGAAGGGCATCACACACTACTACATCGAAAGTACAGGTAGGGACTTGGTCTCCCCTGCAGGGAATTGGGAGAAAGTTATGGGCAGAGTCACCATGCAGCTCAGGGATGCAGGCATTTGGGGGAGGGGGAAGGTGACATCTGCTGCCTAGGAGTTCAGAGTGGGGGCCGTCCCCACGCTGACCTTTGGGAGAGGCGCTGTATGAAGTGGGAGTGGGGACAAGGAGGTTGGGGGTCTTGCTGGCCTGCACTGCAAGGCAGAGATTGAGCTCCACTTGCCCCCAGCTTCCAGCTGGGTAGAGCATCCTAGACACAGGCATCAGGGACCTGTGTCTAGGACTTACTGATTAAAAGAAAAGAAACTGAACCAATTCCTCTTTTCCCTGAGCCAACTTAGAAGGCATTTCCCTTGTAGAGTCAGGGAAAGGAGGAAAACAAAAACATGTAACATGCCTGGGCATTTCTCCCAAGCTTATACCCCAGAGAGTCAAAGCCTTGGGCCATTTGAACCTATCAGGCTCGCCACTGGGGGGCGGAATCTGATTGGCTGCTCTGTAGTCTGTGTGCTGGTATTGGTGGATGCACGGTAGTTGTCTGGTCACCCACCCATTCCTGCATCCTTAGCTTTCACCTCCCGGAGTTCAGATGGGGTGGGAGTGCGGGGGTGGGGGTTGGGGTTTGATTCCAGCCCACACCTTTCCTAAAGGCTTTATTTCCAGCCTGAATTAGCCCCAAAACTTAGAAAGTGGCCTTGGATACTCTGAGGGACCCTCTGAACCCTCTGTTAGACCAGGTTCCTCAGTCTTGGCACTGTGGATATTTGGATTGGTTCACATTTTGTTGTGGGTGTGCACTGCAGTGTATTTACAACGCTGGCCTCTACCCAGCAGCATCCAGTAGCCCCGCTTCTCATTATGACAGCCGTAAATGTCTCTCCAGATATTGCCAAATGTCCCAGGACGAGGAGAGGCTAAATCACCCCCAGTTGAGAACAACGGCTTTAGGCTGATGATCTCTCTTTATTTTTTTTCCCATTGAGATATAATTGACATATTATATTAGTTTCAGTTGTACAACATATTGATTCAGTATATGGATAGATTGTGAAATGATCACAATAAGTTTAGTTCACATCCGTCACCACACATAGTTACAATTTTTTTTCTCTTGTGATAAGGACTTTTAAGATCTACTCTCTTAGCAATTTTCAGCTGTCCAACACAGTATTATTAACTATAGTGACCATGGTGTACATTACATCCCCAGGACTGATTTTATAACTGGAAGTTTGCACCTTTTAAACTGGAGATCTCAGGGCCGCCTGAGTGGCGTGGTGGTTAAGCGCTGGCCTGGGAAGCCAGCGGCCCCGGTTCGGTCCCACATATGAGGGCCAGTGACACTGCCCTCAAAATAAATAAAAAAATAAAAAAATAAACTGGAGATCTCTTGACAGAGAGCTCCAATCCACAAGGAGAGTAGGAAGAGATCCAGAGCTGACCTGGTGCTTTACCTGTATCCAATTTGTTAATTTCCAGAATAGTCCCTACACCAGAGGTGTGGGAGTAGGTGAGGCAAGCTGCCTTATTTAAGAACCTTGCTTTCAAGAAAAGCTAGGGGGTGCTCCAAGGCCTGTCCCGAAGTACCGAGACTTAAAATAATACCCTACCCTCTGCAGCTCTAAGAAAGCCCCACTAACCAGCTTCTCCATCAGGACCGCCATATATAGTGGAGCAGGTTTAAATCTGAACCCATGGTCGTGCATGGATTTTTTTTTCCTGCTTTTTAAAAAAATAGATCGTTGCCTGCCGTGAGTGTCAAAGGGACATAAACAGGCCCCAAGAGGTTATCTGTAGGGAAGGTGCCAGAAGACAGCTCCTAAATGATATGACAGACCCCTGAGCCCATGGCTTCTCACTCAGGCCCAGAGCTGACCTGCAGCCCTAGTCAAGATCCTTCTGCAGGCTTCAGGGTTTGGAGAAAAAATGAAGCTCTTCCCTCTGATAAAGCGCTGGGGCATGCACACGTTATCAGTCAGACTTGTATCCTGGGCCTCATTCCAGAAGGCATCAGCTGTGAACTTCCATTTCCTCTGGCCTTTGTTTGAAGTGCACGGTTCACTTGGCCTCGCTCCAGGTTGCCCTCAGCCACCCCCCATCCACTGCCCCCAGCCCCCATGGGCTTGACCCCATGGAGCCAGAGTACCATCTTCCTCCCTCTCACCCTTTTTCCTGAATCTCGATTAGATGAAGACACCCCAGCCAAGAAGACGGATATCCCCTGGAGGCTGAAGCAGATGCTGGACATCCTGGTATACGAGGAGAGGCAGCAGGCGGCCGGCGAGACTGGGCCGTGCCTTGAGTACCTGCTGCAGCACAAGATCCTGGAGACCCTGTGCACCCTGGGCAAGGCCGAGGTAGGCAGGACACTCACTGGTGCCTCTGGAACCTCCCATCCCAGCCAGGGCCCCTGGGTCCCGGGCCCTTCCAGCTGTGCTGCTCCCAGCCCCAACAATGAGAGTGGGGGAGCTGATGGGGAGGGCTGGGGCCCTGGGGCCGGCTCACTTAGCATCCCCTACCGCCTCCCCTAGCTTATCTGCTTTGTTGTCCTGTTCTCACCAGTGGTTGAGGTTAAGGAAAGGCTCCCTTTCATTCATTCAGCAAAGATGTGCTAAGGACCAGCCATGTGCCAGGCTGTGTCCCAGCTGCCGGGGACATAGCAGTGATTAAGACGAAGGAGCCCGCATGTCCTGTGTTTGATAATGACAAGGTTATGGAGAAAAATAAAGCAGGAAGGGAGACTGTCAGCTCAGGGGAGACCAGTTTCAACAGTGAGGGGAGGAGGTTTGTGGAGAAGGAGCCCCCTGAGCAGTAAGGAAGGGAGGAACTGCGCAGGGGGCAGTGCCCCAGGCGGGGAGGCACAGCTTCCTCTCCTGACAGGCACCCTGTTCCCTGGGCCTCAGTACCCCCCAGGCATGCGGCAGCAGGTGTTCCAGTTCTTCAGCAAGGTGCTGGCGCAGGTGCAGCACCCTCTCCTGCATTACCTCAGCGTCCACAGGCCTGTGCAGGTGAGGGGCCAAGAAGCCACGGGGTGGATCCGGGGCTGAGGCCCCCTCTCTTCCCTGCCACCCATTCTCCTCTGTTTCTATCCTGCTCCCCTTCCAGAAACTTCTCCGGCTTGGTGGGACAGTTCCTGGATCCCTCACAGAAAAGGAGGAAGTGCAGTTCACCACCGTCCTCTGCTCCAAGATCCAGCAGGACCCAGCCCTGCTCACCTACATCCTGGAAGTGAGCGCCTCTGGGGAACAGGAGCCAGAGGGCCCAGACCCATGGCCCTTCTGAGGAAGCAGAGGTGGAACAGGTTCCCAGGGAGGCGCCCAGGCGGCCCATGCCAAGGCCCTGGCAGCCAGCACATCCTGCGTTCCCACTGGGGCAGCATGGGGAATGTTCTCCACCACGACCAGGCCTTATCCACCCTCCTTTGCAGGGTAAAAAGACTATCGCTAGGAAGCAGGTATCCAGAGAACCCACCGCCCTGCCTGGAGAGACAGCCAGCATCGAAGACAAGGACCACCCTCATAGCAAGCCTCCCGACACGGGTCCCTGTGGGGCCGGAGCCTTGAGCAGCCAGCTGCCTGCTGAGACCGAGGAGCCCGCTGGAGGGATTGGGGAGAACAATCTGATTACCTCCCTGATTGGCTTGTGGAAGAGCAAGGTACAGGCCACTGCGTGCTGTGGGGGTAGGGGATGGCAGATAGTTAGGAGGGGACTTGGGGACTCAGATGTGTGTCCCTGAAGTTGTACCTGTGTCCCCCAGAAAGGTTGGGTGGCCCTGAAGGCCCAAGAGAACCTGTTGCTCCTGGTTAGCGTGGCTTCCCAGGCAGCTGCCACCTACCTGGTGCAGAGCAGTCCCTGTTGCTCAGCGATCGTGGAGCACCTTTGCCAGCTGTACCAGTTGATGCCCACCTTCCTGGATCCCGCAGACATTGCTACTTTGGAGGGCATTAGCTGGAGGTAGGCGCTTGGCCAGGGAAGGCAGGGCTGCACCCTCCGTGGCTGGGAGCCCTGCCTGTCCCCTGGTAGCCAGCTCCTCTTGTTTTCCAGGAGGGATGGGGACCCCTGCTGGCCACTCTCTTCCAGAGGTTACAGCCCATCCCAAAGGCCTTCCCACTCTTCAGGGAAGCGTCACTTTTGCTTCTGCTCACAGAGCCCCCGGGTAGAAGTGACCACCCCACCACACCCCCTGCCCTGCAAGAGTTTCCAAGACAGAAGGAGAAAGGGCTCTGCTTCCAGAACAGAGCTGAGGCTGGCCTCACAGCTCCTCGCTCGCTCTCCTGCAGGTTACCCAGTGCCCCATCCGATCAGGCTTCCTTCCCTGGCAAGGAGGCCTTGGCTGCCTTTCTGGGCTGGTTTGATTACTGCGACCATCTCATCATGGAGGCACACACGGTGAGCAGGGGCAGGTGTCCCCTACTTCCCGCTGCTCTCTTCGCTGTCTCCACCTCAAGGACTGAGTGGGTCTCTCAGGAGCCAGGCCAGGGCCCCGGATTAGCAGGGACCCTCTGCCTGTTATGTTGGACGCTGTGCAAGGACACAGTTATTTCTCAGGAGAAAACTGTCGTGGGAGGTAAACTTGCTTAAGACATGCTCTTTGGTGCCCAGGTGGTTGCGGATGCCTTGGCGAAGTCTGTGGCTGAGAAGTTATTCGTGGAGATTCTGCAGCCCCAACTCCTGCATGTGTAAGTCTATATCCAGTCCCCTCAGACGTGATATTGGTATGGATCAAACCACCTACCTGCTCCTTCCTGTCCCTATGGCCAGAGTCAAAGGAGTCTGTGAACCCCACTGGTTCACGTAGGCCAGGCCTGCCCCCGACACACACGTGACTCAGAGCTATTGTGGGCTAGTAAAGGCTTCCACCACGGGACCCTGAGACCTCAGGTTGGATGGGAGTAAGCAGAGAGATGCTAGCCAGAGATGTAAGGAGACCAGAAAAGGGTTCTGCCACCCCAAATACTCATCCACGTTCTGCCTCTCTGGCCTCCCCTGCCCCACCTGGCTCAGTGCTCTCTCCACATAGGTCTGAGCAGAGACTCCTGACTGCCACTGCCCTGCTCACAGCACTGCTACGCCAGCTCAGCTCCCCTGCACTGCTTCAAGAGGCCGTGACTTTCCTCCTAGGCACAGAGCAGCAGCCTGCAGCCCCAGAGGACAGCCCCTGCACTCTGTGCACTCACCTCATCAGGCACTGTGACCACCTCTCTGATGAGGTGAAATGGGAGGGCCCTCGTCTCCACCAGCTCCCAGCCCACCCCTGCCAAAGGGATTTCCTGACGTCTCCCATTTTCATTAGCTTTCCAGGTGGTTCTGCCTTTGAACCATTGAATGCCCCCCACCCAAAAAAAAAAAACCACAAAACAACAACAACAACAAAACAGTGACACAGTAATTGGTAGCCAGACTGCTTATGTCACATAGTAATTTCCTGTGATCACATACTTGTGATGGCACTTTATATCTTGAAAACTGCTTTTATACGCATTGGGCTTGTTTGAGGCTCACAGCCACACTGTGAAGTAGGTGAGGCCAATATTCCATTTTTCGGACATGGAAACTGAGGCACAGAGAAGCCAATTGCTCACCTGATATCACTCATCTAATTAGTACTGGAACTGGGAACAGCCAGACAGACTTCTGATTCCCGGGCCAACACCCATCCATGCCCCCCAAAACATGCCAGGGAAGGAGTACCCCCTTCTGAGGATACTTTTCTTATCTGGGTGAGCAACTCCCAGGCACACCCAGAAGCCGGGGCAGGAAGGGGCATCATGCTGATCTCTCCTGCCCCAGATCAGCATTGCTACACTGCGGCTGTTTGAGGAGCTGCTCCAGAAACCCCATGAGCAGATCGTCCGGAGCCTGATCCTGTGCCACCTCGAGGGCCGTCTTTACGTGGTCCGGGGTTCTCCGGAGCCCGAGAGCTATGAGGACACCCTGTAAGTGAAACCCGGAGCCTCTGGGCGGCCCAGGCCCCACCGCAGCCCTCAGCACCCCCACACTTGCTCTTTCGTTGGTTCACTGGTGCCACACACATGTGCTCTGGCCACAGAGACCTGGAGGAGGACCCCTACTTCACAGACGGCCTCCTCGACACTGGCTTTCCACCCTCCAAGCCGCCCCCAGCCCCAGCCACCAACTTGGATGGCAAAACAGCAGTGACTGAGATCGTCAACAGGTAAGGGGCAGGTCAGGAAGTCTGAGCCACTTGAATCTGTTCTGACATTAGCTGTGGCCTGGCTGGGGCAGCCCGGGAAGGGTCTTCTCTCTGGGTGGAGATGGAGCAGGGCCAGCAGGGCACCAGTGGGGCCTCGCCACACTGAGGTTTCTCTCAGCTTCCTCTGCCTGGTTCCTGAGGAAGCCAAGACATCAGCCTTCCTGGAGGAGACAGGATATGACACATACGTCCACGATGCTTACGGACTGGTGAGTGTTCAGGCCTCTCTTCTTGCCCCTCTAAGCTGTGGGGTTGATAACTCCGCCTTCTCCCTCCCTGAGCTCTGCCCTAGCCGCTCCCAGCTCCAGCCAAGGGCCCTGAACCTGCCTCCTTGTGTGGGTCCCTCTGTGTGCTGGGGCCTCCTGACCATGGGCCTTCCCCTCAAGTCTTCCCCGTGTCAGTTTCAGGAGTGCAGCTCTCGAGTCGCCCCCTGGGGCTGGCCCCAGGGTCTCACACCCCTGGACCCCCATGAGCCGGAGCGGCCTTTCTTTGAGGGTCACTTCTTCCAAATGCTGTTTGACCGCATGTCCAGGATTTTGGAACAGGTAGCCAATAGGACTGGGCCCCAGCCCGAAGGCATGGGCCCATAGGAGCACCCCAGGTGGGTGCTTCTGGAGGCCTTTGGGAGAGTGGGGCCCAACTACGGGTTGAGTCGTCTTCGGTTCTTCAGCTCCACACTCCCCCACCCCCTACCTTTCCCCAGGCGAGAAGCCCCATCTCGCCTCTGCTCCACACGCCCTAACATGTTCTGGCCCTCAGCCCCAGGGGATCCATGACACACACACATCACGTGAGACTCCCACCCCCGCACACGTTCACACTGGCCAGGCGCCTTTCTGGGGGAGTGCAAAAATGCTCACTACCCCCTGCCAACCCTTGGCTTGTCCACCGTGTTCCCTGTAGCCATACAGCCTGAACCTGCAAGTGACCTCAGTCCTGTCCCGGCTTGCCCTCTTCCCCCACCCCCTTATCCACGAGTACCTCCTGGACCCCTACATCAACCTGGCCCCTGGCTGCAGGAGCCTGTTCTCTGTGCTCGTCCGGGTAAGGATGCCTGGGCAGAGGGCATGTGCCAGTAGTGGGGCAGGAAGGGAGGGGAACAGCACAGGCGTGTTGGGGGCTGCAGGAGTGGGCACCCTTGCCAGCGCTAGGGGTAAGCACAGGTACCACCCTGACCCCATGGTACAGCAGAGCCAGGGGACCCTGCATCAGTGTCACTGGTCCCCATGCCAGTCCTGTCTTATTCCTGTTCTAGGTAATTGGGGACTTGATGCAGAGAATTCAGAGGGTACCCCAGTTCCCAGGCAAACTGCTCCTGGTACGCAAGCAGCTGATGGGTCAAGTCCCTGGGGAACAGTAAGTAATTTAGGGAAGTGGGTGCCTGGGGGAAAGCCCTGGGTGGGAGGGAGGAGTGCTTCAGGCTAGGGAGGCACCAGGCTAGGGAGCAGAGGGCCCTTGCGAGCTGTCCCCACCTAGAGGGGTCTGCCACTGGGTTATGCCTTGGGAACATTGGGATATCACACTGGGGGCACACCCACTGCCTCCCAGCCCTGACCCTAAGCTCTCTCCCTCAGGCTGGACCACCAGACTCTCCTCCAGGGCGTGGTAGTACTGGAGGAATTCTGCAAGGAGCTGGCTGCCATTGCTTTCGTCAAGTTCCCCCCACAGGGTCCTCACCGGTCTCTCTCCCCACCTCCGGAAGGGCATGTCTGAGCCAGGAGCATGACGAGAGGGGAGGCTCCTGTCCTCAACTCTTCCCAGGAGCTGCCTCTTGCCTGGCAGAGCCACCATCACTCTTGCCAGGGCGAGGACTTGACTCCATCTCCTCTGTATCCAGGGACCTCTGCCGCTGGAGGCCTGGGCTTTAGCTCCCAGGTTACCTCCAAGAGACCTTGTCTTGTTGGCTACACCAGGCTGGGCTTCAGGAAGTGGGTCTCCAAGGTACTAGAAGTCAATGAGCCAAAGAGGGGACCTCCCAGGCAGCATAGTGTCCTTGGGCCCTTCTCGGGGGGGTGATGGGTAATGGCCAGGTGAGCACCCGACCCACACTCTCCTGTGTTGTGTGTCTGTTACCTGCCTCTATGGACCATCTGTGGCCTGGGCCAAGACCTGTGACTCAATTACAGGGTACTAAGGGAAGTGAGCTGATGATTCCAAGGCTAGTCAGGACCATAGGTCAGAAAGATGGAGGCATGGGAGCCCTGTCTGTCACACTAGGTACCATAGATGCTGCTGCCTTCTTAACCCTTGGGGAAGGGACAGTGGATGGCAGGGGTAGCCCTCTCTTCCTGCCTGGCCCTCCTGGACACTGTTGCAAAATCCCCAACCGCCTCATGGCAAATGGCCAAAGCATGCTCCGCGCCCAGGCGGGGGCAGCTGCTAATGAGAACCTTGATGCAACTGCACCAGGGCGGGAGAGGGCCTGGGGAGCTGGGGCTGGGTGCCAGACTCCAACTCCAGCTGGTTTCTCTCTGGCGCCTTCTGAACCCGTCTCAGCAGGTCCACAACACCTGGGCAGAGGGGCTGAGAGACCGGGGAGGCCAGGCCCAGCCTCCAGTATTCTCGATGGAATGCTTTTCCAGGGGAGCAAAAGAACTCAGGGTGCAGATGAGGCCAGGATGCCCACCTGACTGCAGGCCCCCAAGGTCTGGCAGGGAGGGGCTGAGCACAGGCAGGAGTCCTGGTGATCTCCCTGCATGCCCTCTGCGGCTGGGGCTGCCACCCCACCCGGTCCGAATCTGTCTCGGCCTGCAAGGGCACACCGGCGGCGCCAGGCATTACCTCACAGCAGGACTGCAGTTGCTGGCTTTGCTCCTGGGCAAGGAGGAGCAGGCCAGAGCCCCTTTCGCTTCCTTTTCCTGCCCATGCCGCTTCTAGAAGCCAGCCACAGGTTGCCAAGAGGTGACATGAAAGAGGAGGAAACTCAATGACCTCTACCTCTCCCGCATTCCTCCAGGCTGGGGAGGACTGAACTGCCTCTCTGAAGGACACCATGCATGTGTGTGCGTGTGTGCACACATGGGCGTTGGTGTGGCACGGAGGAGCAGAGCTCAGTGGGCAAACTGGGTCTGGACTCTTCAATTCTGAAAACAGTCAAGCATCTAGGAGTCATAGACACTCCCTTCCTCGATGCACTTTGGCATTCTCACAGTGTCGTCCCCCACTCCCACCACCACCCCCCCCAGACACCATGGCAATAAATGGTGTGGTTGCGTGGACACAGCTGACCTGTTCTCTACCCTTCGTGTGCTCCTGCCCAGGGCTCCACTGCTAATTCAGGCCCATCTTCCTCCCCAGGGAAGACCAATTAAGTTCCTTTTTCAGCACCGGCGTGGGGTGGGGTGGGGGGTGGTAAACAGAGACAGGCTCTGGCAGTGCAATTCTGACATTCCTCAGTGCCTGCCAGGAACAGCCTCTCTTGGCCAGGCAACACTGTTTCTGCTCAGCTTGCCCACAGCTGAGGCCCAGCTAGCCTCAGAGACACCGACAGAGTGGGCCATCTGAGCATCTGTATGCAAGTCTCATTTTTAGGTGCTTAGGTGGGGAGTTGTAGGACTGCTTTAGAGGTGAACAGTGGGCCTGAGAGTTTAAAAATTTTGTCCCCAAATGAATGTGTGGGGATCCTCTGAGGGGGGTCACCAAGAATACGCCAGGGCAGGGCAAGCTGAAGACTGGAGAGAGGTCAAAGCTTCTCACCCCCAGGTATGTTAGAATCGGTTGGGTGGCTTTTTAAAATACCAGTGCCCTGGTCCTACCCTCCATGAGTTAAGTCAGTATCTCTGGGGGTGGCCTAGTTTTTAAAGCTCTCCAGGTGATTCTAATGGACACCCAGGGTTGAAAACCATTACGTATAAGCTAAATACGGGGAGCAAAAATCATTGCCTTTCACCATGGCTATGGACTGGTGGGTCCCTCAGACACAGAGAAGTGAGTCAGGGTGAAAGGATGTGGTTCCATCATTTGGAAGATATTTATCCTCAGAGGGACAGGAGAATGCTGGAGGCCTGAAAGGCAGGGCGGGGAGCTGTGTGTGTGTGTGTCCAGGTCATTCTGGTCCTTCAGTGCCAGAGTGTAGATACCTCGGGAGGGAAGTGTTTCCTGGCTCAGAATCAGAAAACCGTTGGACTTTTAGATACAGCAAGGAATACACAATATATTTTCTTTGTTCATTTCCTTTGGTTTTCCCTTACACGTTAGTAAAGTTCTTTAAGCTATTCCTCCATGATTTCAGCTGGGCTGAAGGTAAATGAAGAAAGTTTTGGTCTGGTTTGGGCTGGAGTTGTCAAAAGGAAGAGGCAGGAGCCTGGCAGGGTGACACGGAAGGGGTCAATCAGAGCTCCAGGAGAAGGAAACCCAGGTGGGGGAAGCTCTCACAGCTCCTTGCTCACCTGAAGCTTCCCTGGTGTTCTCACTGCTCACACCTTGGAGGGGATATGGTCACCTCCTACCCCAGCAGGCAGGATGAAGAGGGCAGCAGTGAGCCCAACACAGGCCAGGGCAGACAGCAGAAAACCTGCCTGCCTCAGTCAGCCTATACCGGCAGGCTGGCCCCTGCACTGCCAGCTTGCTGTCTAGGATAGCGTGGGTGGCTGTCAGTGGCACAACGGGAGGAGCTTCTCTTCCAAGGGTAGCCCCCCTTCCTGCTCACTGCCTCCCCACGGAGACATCTAGGTGGGAAGGCAAAGTAAGCAACACCTATTTACTGAGCAAGGGGAGCATTCCCTTGGAATGACTTCTCACAGCACCCCTTCCATGTTCTAAGTGCCCGAGAATCTGGATTTAGGTTTTACCGAAGGAGGGGTAGGTGTGGAAAATGATAAGATGCCATCTCAGGTTCAGAAAGTTCTTACATCCTCTCAGGGAGCAGTGCCCTTGTGCCTCTGGGCAACTGGGTTCTTGAGCTCGGAACTCCTTGCTTGGTTAAGGGCACTGTCCCTTTTGGTACAATGTAGGGACCTGCTCTGTAGTGAGGAGAGATGCAAGTCCCCCTGAGCAGGAGAACTGCCCTGTTCCCAATGCGACAAGATCCCTGATGGTTATCCTGCCTCCCTCAGAAGGAGGCAAAGCCACAGTGGAGGGAGCACAGACACCCAGCTCCTTGCTCACTGATGGCATCTTCCTATCTATTGAGTGGGATGACAGATGATTCCCGAAGCCTCTGTAAGAGCTGGCTTTGTAGGTCTTCCCCCATCACTTTCCACCAAAAGAAGTTCTCACCCCGAACCTTAGGGGGCTCATTTTGGATACCTGGGTTCCGAAAAGCCACCGTCACCAGAACATTCAGGCAGATACCATCTGTATGGTCTTTGCCCAGGTGCTGTAGTCCAAGCAACCCCTTGGTCTCCACTGTCAAGTGGTGCAGGGTCAGACACTCCTGCAGTAACCGCAGAATGGCCATCTTGATGCCACCCCTCTGCTCCATGGGGGTAAAGCCACAGGCAGTGATGGGCAAGTGAGGCATCCCCGCTGTGCCCACCAACACCCACACCGTCTGGACACTGGTAAAGGTGGCCACGAGCCGCTGGCAGACCAGACTGCAGGGAAGCTCTTGGGGCAGAACAAGAGGGTGCCTGGCCTGCTGGCGATACTGGGCGGCCAGCTCCACCAGGGGCAGGACGTCAAGGGCTCGCAGCGGAGTGGGCAGGGAGGTGCGTGGGTACCAGCCAGCCTGCAGGGACTCCGCATCTGCCTCCTTGGAAGTCTTGAGAACTCCACCTAGGGCAGGGGTAGGGGACAAGGTGGGGGAAAGGGTCTGTGTTGAGAGAAGTGCTAGGCCTGGCAGAGTTGATAGCCACCCAGGCACTGTAGCCCTGACCCTCAGACTGGAATATGGAGATGACAGGCTTGTACCAGCCACTGAAGGTCAAGGTGGGGTTCCATGCCCACACTGCCACCAGGTGGGCTGTACCTGTGGGGCGAGCGAGGAACACGAAGCGGATCCAGGAGAGGCCCCTCTCCTCCACAGACAGTAATGTCAGAGGCTCACAGTGCAGCCCCGCCTCCTCCTTCACCTCCCGCTGTAAAGCCTCCACGATGGTCTCCCCAGGCTCCATTCTCCCTGCGGGTAGGTACCATGACCCATGGCATTCCTTCTTGGCCTCCTGGATCAGTAGCACCTCATCCTGAGGGGAGAGAGAGGATCCTCACCCCCACACAGCCAGGCTGGGGGCTCAAAGGAGGAACACAGCCAGAAGCCTTCCCGTGCCTTGGGGACAGAAATCTCAAACACAGTCACCGGGTACCCCCTTACTGGTGGACACCTTCAAACTGTTGAGCTCTCCTGGGGACTGGTTCTTCTGTGGTTGCCAGCTGCGGATGCCCCTCTGCAATTCATCCTTTTGCATTCAGACTTCCATTTCAGAAAGGGGCTAAGATTCCTGGGAGTTGCTTCAAGGGCAGGGGATCAGGCCCCACCATGGTGGTAGCCACGTGCCCTACACTGTCTGCATATGTCACTGAATCTCTCCCCTCCCCTCATGGTTTACAACCTGCGTGTGGCCTGTCCCCACACTGAAGTCTGGGGTTTGAAACATGCCCCCACCCCCACACTGTACAACTTCTACCTAGGGCCCTGGTCCCTTCTAGCTATTGTTGTTACAGCAATTTGTACAGGGATCAGCACCAAAACGAGCATCACACAGGGGTGAGGAGGTCTGAGGGTAAGCGCAGGTTGTGCCATTACTGTCCGGGGAACTCAGGGGAGGTCTCTACAGCACTGGGCAGATCTTTAAGACAGCCCACTCCGCGGCGGTGGGCACTATACTAGATTCTGGGGAAAGGATGCGGAATAAGACAATCCCCCCTCAAGGAACTGAGGCCTCGTGGGGTGCGACAAAGGCTCCTGGCCTCGGTTTCCTTCTCTGTACGTTGGACAATCGCAGGGCTGGGCCGCCCCAGGCTCAGATGTCAGTGTTAAGTGGGAGTGCTTTGCAAAACTGGAAATCGCCACCCACAAAGAAGCGATGGCTGCTGCTGGTAGGTCATCTGTCCCCACGGGGCAGGCTGCGCGCTCCGGGCCCCGGCGGGGGGCCGGCGGGCGGACGCTCACCTGCTCGTTGAGGCACACAGCTAGCACCACGTAGCAGACGTTCCTCCGCAGCCGCACCGGCGCCGGAGGCTTCTCGGCGGGCTCCGAGTCACAGCTCTGCACGCACAGCCCCCGACCCCCCAGCACCGCTGCCAGCTCCAGCGCCAGGTCTTCCGAGGCCATCCGTTCCGTGGGAGGCGGTGGCCTTGCCCCGCAGACCGTGCAGGCCGGGTGGGGCGCGACGCGGTGCAGCCTGCAGTGCGTCGCCCTGGCCCTCGTCCCCTCCCCCGCGGACTCGCGCCGGGCGTGCTCGCGAACGGGGAAGCGCCGGCCGAGTCCCGTCCTCTGATAGGCTGCGCGTCCCCGCGGCCTGCCTGGATTGGCTGGCTCGGGCTGGTCACCGTGGGGGCGGGGCCAGTCCCTAAGGAGGCCACGCCCCCAGCCGCGCTGCGCGGACCCCACCCGGCGTTTGCTTCTGTATCCGCTCGCAGTCACCGTCTGCCGGCACTTCTCACCGCCGGCCTTGCTACTTTCTCCAGTGCGCACAAGTCCGCACCGGTTTCGACGCGTACGTCATCCTGCCTGCAGGCTGCTGAGAGCCGCAGTGGCCAGCGACGGTAGCATCACAAGACCGATAACGTCACGGAGGCCCCGGGGCGAGGCCGGGACCCGCTGTCCAGCTTTGGTCAAACATACCACTGCATTGCCCGAAATGATCACTTCCCCCAATAAAACTTTTTTTTTTTTAACTAAAATTGTACTCAATGTCACCGTAGTGGGGAGTGGGGACATAGCTCTTGCCTTGGAGGAGATTCTGATCTAGTTGGAGAGGTAGATAGACATAGACATGTTTTTTTAAAAGTCAACTCAGTGTGGTAAGCCAAGTGCTAAATGATTGGTTTGGGCAGGAGATATGACCGTGCTCAGGAGGAAGAGAGCAGGACTGGGATGATCAAGGTGTGGCTCATGATGAGAGGAGGGGATCTGGGGCAGAGAGAGGGCAGGAGATAGGCAGGCGTAGCCCTCGCCAGTGTCCCGGCCTCCTGCCCACCCCATGTCCCACATGGTTCCAGGGCCCTCGTCCCTGCAGACTGAGAGCCCTGTTCCTTCATCTTTGTTGCCCCCACACCCAGCTGGCTCAGGCGGTCACATTGAGAGTAGGGTGTGGGTGTTGGCCAGCGCTTGCTTCTCTCCCAGCTTGACCTTTCCTCCTCAGAGCTTCCTTTAACCTCCTCTCAGGACAGGAAGGCCGGGCCAGCTGGAGTGAAACCGTGAAGCCAGCCAAGTCTGGGCTCCTCATCCTCAGTTAGGTTTTCCCTTTCCTTCCTGCTGGCTTTGTGCACCTGAGGGAACAGTGGCTTGTTGGATCAGACAAAGCATCGGACTTGGAGCCAGTTGCGAGGCCTCTGCTCACTGGCTGGCTCTGTGTCCCTGGAAAAGGTGTGGGCCTCAGTTTCCTCATCTGTAGAATAGGCTCACAACAGCTGTTCCTTCACAGGTTTGTTGGGAAGGTGAGACACCATGGGAGGAGCTCCATGGGCACCCAGCATAGGTCACCATCACCAGGCAGCCCACCAACCCCCTTGCTGCACCCTCCCGCTACCACACAAAGGCCCACTTTCATGAAATGTGCCCCCAGGGCTGCCTCCAAACTAGCTTTTACCCAGGAATTCCAGCCACACCAGATCGGCCTCTGTAGGCCCTTCTCACAAAGTGAAATGACTGCAAGTTCCCTGGAGGTAGGGCCCTCTATCAGGCTGTGGGGGATCCCCAGTGGGCCTGCAATCTTTTGAGGTACTTGGTGAATACTGCTGCCCTCCAGCCCTAGACCTCTCACCTTCCAAACAACTGAACTCCCGGACTGAGAGTCAGGGCCCCAGGACTGCAGAGCAAGTTGTCAACATAGTTTTGTGTGTGTGTGTGTGTGTGTGTGTGTGTGTGTGTGTGTGTGTGTATCCTCTGGTTTTCCCATCTGTGAAGTGGGGACAGCATGGGTCCCAGACTCTTTTTTGCCTCCAGGGGATGATTTGAGAGAGAATGAGATCATGTCTGGGCAGGGCTCTGAAAGCCTCAGAGACAGCCTAAGATAAACACCAGACGGCCTGACTGCCTGGACGAGCAAAGACTACAACAAACCCTGGCTCCACTCCCCACATTATCACTGGGAAAAGCACTCCTGTGAAGTGGACCTAATCACCCCTGTGGTGAGAAGCACATGAGGCAACGTGAAAGTCCCTTGTAAACTGTGAAGGGCGGTGCAGGCAAGGCCCTGGAGGGCGTGTACCAGCCCTTCCGGAGAGCTGAGGGAGACAACAGAAAACACACTTTCTCAACGCTTTGGGAGAGCACACACCAGACTGAGGCAGGGAGGGGCTGCTGAGATAGACACTTACAGAACCAGAAACAAAGAAAGGTCTCCATCTAGTTTGCTCTGTGCCCTCCATTACCAGAGAGGGAAGAAGAGCATTGACTGGTGGGGGCAGTGGACAGGACGGTCCACAGGAGCACCCATAGGAGCGAAGTCTGAGCCAGCCAATTCAGGGCATGCAGACAAGGGTGTGCGTGTAAGCACGGGTACAGGAAGGCAGTGTAGGCAACTTCGGAAACAGGGACAGGGATGGGCGGGAAGGGTGGGGCAAGGGTGTCTGTGACGCTAAAGTCAGTCAGAGAGCAGCAAACCCGGTCCCTTGTCAGTGGGAAGGGCAAGGAGGGCAGTCGCCTCAGGTACAGAGAGGAGGAGGCTTCAGCCTGCACCCTGCCACCAGCTTGCTGGGTGACCTGGAGGAGCCACCTCTACCGCGTAGGCCGTCTGTGTGATGCAGGCACAGGTGGATCCTGAAACAACAGACCTTAGTGGAAAACTGGTGGAATTCCAGTAAAGTCTGTTGCTTAGTTAACAGGGTTGTATTGAAATTAGTTTCTTAATTTTGATTATGTACCATTGCTTGTTTTTGTTTTTTTTTTGAGGGCAGTGTCACTGGCCCTCATATGTGGGACCCGAACCGGGGCCACTGGCTTCCCAAACCAGCGCTTAACTACCGCGCCACTCGGCCGGCTCTTGATTATGTACCATTGTTAACATGAGAGGAAGCTGGATAATGGGTAACTGGAAACTCCGATCTTTGTGACTCGGATGTAAATCTACAGTCGTTTCAAAATTAAGTCTAAAAAATGGGCTTTATAAGAAAAAAGAAAAAGGTGGCATTTGGTATACACATCCTAGGTCACTTCCAGCTTTGAGGGTTGTGCCTCTGTGCCGACTGGGCCTGAGGGGCTGGAGGAGAAGGTGAACAGCGAGCGAGGTTGCTGGGAGAAGCAGAAACCCAAAGGGCAGGGCTGGGCTGAGGGGCGGGGGGGAGCCAGCTGAGCCTCCTCCAGAAGAGGGCCACTGAGAGCTTCAAGCTGAGTCTCAGGGCCAGCCCCCACTTGGACTGGCTTCATCCATAGTCCATTCCTGGAGTCAGACCCATTATGCTCTTGGAGAGTGTGACGGAGAGGTCTGTGGGGGAAGAAACGGGCCTACAGACAGGGCCATCCCCTTCTTTCCACAGGAGGGGATGGGGTTCTGGGGTGACATCAGGACATGGCTAAATAAGGTAAAGCATAGGGAGGGATGGGTCACTCGGTGCGACTTGGAACATGGTGAGATCTAAAGTACCTATATTGGAAGGAGGACAAAGCAGACAGTAAGCCTATCTGCAAAGGCCATTAAGCGCTAAGACTATAATGTAAATGAGGTAGCTGGAGTCAGGACACTTGGTTCAAATCCCAATTCTGCCACTAAATTACAGTGTGACCTTGGGTGACTCCCTTACCCCTAGCCTGCCTGTTTCCTCTTCTGTATAATGGAAATAAATAATATCTACACAAAAATCATAAGTAATGAAATCAGTTAAATGAAAACAGTGACACAGTAAAATGTGGGAGTTCCTTAATTTTTTTTTCTTTTTTTTTTTCTATCCCATGAAAAAAATGAAAATAACCTAGCTTTGCAAACAATGAAGAAACTTTTTTTTTTTTTAAATGAGAGATGATTATGTAAATCATGGCAAAGCCACTTAGGGGAAGGTAAGCAGCCATTTAAAATGAAGGTTAGGTATCGACATAGAAAATGATCACAATAGTACTAAAAGAAAGAAACCAAGCACAAAGCACACCAATTTCACGATGTGTAAAACAGACCCTTGGAGAAAATACTAGAAAGAAATACACCAAAATACTATCAGTGGTAGGGTTGGGAGGTGAGCGGTGGTGGGTTTACAGGTGACTTTCGCTTATTTTCTAAATGTTCTGAAAGTATATTAAATTTATAATATAAAATTTTATTTCATAAAAAAAAAAGAAAAAAAAAAGAAAAAACATTTCCCGAACCACCACAGAACAATTAGGTATGACGAGCGGACGCATGTTGGGGCTGAGATGTACTAGGGCAGGGGAGCAAGGCAGAGCCACACCAGAGGGCCCTGGGGATGGGGAGGGACTGCCAACTGTCTCAGGCAGCAGGCCAAGCCCAGGGCAGGGCGAGGGCTCTCCTGGGCCACTCCCTGAGCTCCAGGTCAGGTCAGACAGGAGAGATGGGGTAGCCTGGAGTTTTCGGGGAGGGTTGGGGCTCCAAGCCACTTTGCTGCTGCACCCCCAGGCTCTCTGCCTTGCTGCTGTCAGGCACATCCTCTGGCGCATGCCCCCTGGAAGTCTCCAACTGCTCCTCAGTGGGAGGTGGGGTGACCAGGTCCAGGTCCGGGGAAGAAGATCAGGCAGAGGTATATGAGTCCCCTCTCACGAGTGCCTCAGTTCCTGCCCACCCATTGCATTTCCATATCTCCCATCCCTCCCCAGTCCATGTGGCCTGCAGGAGCAGGGCCAACCACACTGGCAGCTTTCAGAAAACAACAGACTTTAATGGAACATAGAAAGGAGGGAGGCGAAAGAAGGGAGCAGGGACAGGCCCTCACCACTATCATTCCTGAGGCCACCCCCTCCCCACACTTCACAGCTCTCTGGCAAGAGGGCAGGATTTCTGTGGCCTCTTGTCCAGCATGCCTGCAGTGCAATGGGCACCCGGAGCCCCATGAGGTGCGTAGTGTAACAAAGCTTGGCAGGTGGAACAGCAGGGGATGAGGCAGCAGAAGAAGGTGTTGCTTAAGCCAGAATGATTCCCGAAGTCCCCCAAGGAAGAACTGTTTGTCTCCTGGGTCAGGAGGCAGGGGTTGGAGGGAGTCAGTCACCCCCAGTGTGGGCCTGGTACCGTGGAGAGGAGCGCAGGGGTGGAGCAGGTGCCAGCCTGCGAAGAACAGGTGTGACCTTCTGTGGCACTGTGGTTGTTGGCTTTAGGGCCCAGGTCAGGGGTGGGAATAGGGTGCTGCTGGTGCTCAGAGTAATGCTTGTGGGATTGACCAAAAGGCCCCAAGTCCCCAGTGTCATTTTCTGCTGAAGCTGTGCCTGAGCTGAGCACCTGGTCTACCTCCCCCCATCCCTATCCCAGACACCTGGGATACCCCTAGTTAGCCTCCTGTAATGTTCCCACAGCCACCTTCACTGCTTGGAACACAGCCCAATCCATCTAGGAGAAAGAAAAAGGACAAGGAGTTTACAGTCACATCCTTTGACTCTCCCCACCAAGAATGCCCTTCCTGGGCCCAGGCTTGCTGCTTGCTTGGCACAGAACTGGATCTGCTATGCCACCCCAACTGTGCCACAGGGGGACTTGGGTAGCATACCCAGCTTCCTGGCCAGTGTCATACTCACGTGGGCATAAAGCAGGCGGTGGTCAGGGGGCAGACTGGGTCCCTGGTGGCAGAGCTGAGCAGAGAGGGCAGAGGTCTCGGGGGACAGGAAGTGCTGAGTAACGCTCACTGTGCTTACCAGGCCCTGCACCTGTGCCAGGGAGGAGGCGGGCAGGAGAGTCAGTGGACACTCAGGATCACGCACCCCCCACTGCCCGGCTCGGCCCTGAAGTCTACTTTCCATAATGACCCCACCCAGGTCTCAGAGAGCATGGGCCCTGGATCCAGTACCAGCACTCCAAAGGGCATAGTCAAAACCAGGCCAAGGGGATGCTAGAGATGGCACGGGCAGAGTCACCATCTGAGGACCCAAGGCCAGCTCAACACTCCTCAGCTTCTCCTCTTCCCTACAATGGGGGCCTGCCCTGCCTAGCTCTCCAAATCTTGAGAGGGACAAAGATATAACAGGCAGGGGAACGTTCTATCACTGTGCTGTTGTTCTTGCTGCTTGTGGCATTCTGAGCTCCCAGCAGAGCCCTTGGCCAGCTCGGGAAGCACCTGGTGGGGAGCCCCAGCAGGCACCAGCACAGCCTCTCCGGGGGCTTGCAGCAGGGTCCAGCAGCTCACACCCCACTCCTCCCGCAGGCGCCGCCGAAGCCCTGCATCCAGGTAGCAGCTGCCCGGGGTGCCAGGCTCCAGGTTGCCTGCCCCGGCCGGACACACCTCAAAGAAGAGAAGGGGGTATGAGCCAGGGAGGGAGGCATGGGGCATGGACTTCCCAAAGGCCAGGGGCACAGGAAAGAGCTGAAGTGGTCAAGTCCTGAAGGGCAGTCAGGGGAGGACATAAGAGGGTGACAAAGGGGCTGCATGGTGAGGGGTAGGGGCTGCTCAGGTTGGCAGATGGAGATTTGGCTGGAAGGAGCTTAGAGGAAAGGATTAAGAGCTCTGAGGCTGAGGGGGTCTAAATCTGCACTTTTCCTGGGGCCAGATGCCTTGAATAGCCTCTATGTCCCTGGCTCTGGGCCCTTTGTTCCCTTGCTCAAACGTACCCCTTTCTCCAAAACCCAGGAAGACAACCTGCATAGTACCAACTCATGAACTTTCTATACCCAGAGCTCTGAACCTGGAGTCCTCTGACTGTCCCAAATAGTGTGCTAAATTGTAGGTGAGTAGGCAACTCTATGTTCCTAGGGAGACAAACCAAAGTCTTCTAAGACCCCAGACCCAGAAGAGGCAAGGCTACATAGGAGTTCTGATTCTCAGTGGATGGGCAGGCTTGCCTGTCCAGGCCGAGGCCCTGAAGCAGGCACAGCTATGGGGGTGGGGCGGGCCCTCATCAGTCCAACCAAGGGGGGAGCTCTTTGGGCAGACAGACTGGCAGAGGCCGGAGATGCCCAGGGAATACCTGAGGAGGTGAACAACAGCATCGTGCCCTAACTGGCCACCAGCGAAATCTACTCCTTCAGCTAGGACCTCAACAATTGTCCCTGGGCTCAGGGCTCTAAGACTGGTCTGGGCGATGGAAGAGGGGAGGCTGGTGAGTCAGGTTGGACACTAGGGTAGCCCCAGGCAGGTGCCAAGGTTCTTTTGCCCTGCAAGTTCACATCCATCCTGGAACTAGAGCAGTGTTTCCCAGGCCACCCAGTGAGAGTACACCCCCTCAGACCTTTCCCATGAGTCATCAGGTCTGGCCATATGGGACTGCCCACATCGGGCCACACCCAGGCTAGACGAGACCATGTGTGTATAAAGGGATGCCTCTGTCTGCTCCCCTCTACGTGTTCCAGCATCTGTGTGTGCATCTACAGATCTGTGTCTGTTGACGTGTCTGCAGATGTGCATGCCTGTGGACAGGAGGGCGGTGGTGGACAGCCATGTTGATATCTGCATGTCCATGTGTGTGTGCGCATGCGCTTTAGCAGGGATAATACTTGGTGATACATCTTTTCCCTAGGACAATCAGGACTCAGCTGGACTTTGGAATCACTGGGCCCACTCTAACCTCAACACTGGCCTCCCACCTCCCCAGCCCTCTGGAGTTTCCTGCCTCCTGCTCACCTTCTCCTCCCCTGTCCCTCAGCCTGGTCCAGTCTCCCTTCACCTATCACAAGACCTCCCTCAGCCTTTACTTGCTAGCACCTCAGAAAGCACCTCTGCATGAGGTGTAGATTACAAAAAGAGGAGCAGCAAGCGGGCATGTCAGAGGGCTTCCTTTTGCCCATGAAGGGGTAGCTGCCTGCCCCCAGGAAGAGCATATGGTAGTGACCTGGGGCGAGAACAGCTATAAGCTCAGGTCCTAATGCCACCACTCAGCCTCAGTTTTTGTCATCTGCAAAATGGGAAAGCAGCAGTACCTACCTCATGGGGTGGTTGTGATGATTAACTGAAATAATATACCCAAGGGCCTCAGCATAGTGCCTAGCCTATATCAGCTCCTGCTTTCATTTCATCAGTAGCTCCCACCTCAACCCCCTGCTCTATCTGTGTACCCCACCACACGACTCTCATAAGGTCTCAGTCTGCCTTCTCTGCACCTGCCTGTGTGAGCCGAGGCTGTGCAGCTCACCTGAGGGGGTGGGGGGAGCACACAGGGCACACACACAGACAGGGAGAGCCTCTACAGCTGGGAGCCCCCACTGCCGGGGAGCCCAAAGGCTGTGCAAGGGAAGGGGAGGGCTCCCGGCTCCCTCCTCACCATCTGGAGAAAACGGCGGATGCGCTGGGCATCCTGTGCCCGGAACACGTGCCACACAGTGCTGACCTGGCTGCCCGGAGACCAGAGCCCCTCTCCGTCCAGGCCTGAGAGGAAATCTGAGGGAGAAAGACAGCTCAGGAGAGCCCAGGGTAGGCCGACATAGCACCTCACATCTGCAGCTTGTCCCTATCCCTGCTTCTGGCAGAGGACCCACCTTTCTGTGCCCGGTGCCAAGCAGGCAGTGGGGCTTCAGCACGTACCAGGACACTGACCAGGTCGGTCACCTCCACACAGAGGTTCTTGGTCCCCAGGTGCCCACGGTGTGGGCTTACACCTACATGGAAGTAGGTAGAGAAAGGAGTTGAGAATGGGCCCCAGGACTTTGGCACAGATGCACATGTGCCCCGAGATGGTAGGAATGGGGGTAGGGACTGGGTAGGAGTGGAGTGGGCACTCACCATAGGCTGCCCATAGCTGGGGCTCCAGTGGACGCAGGGCAGGGCCCGGTGGGAGGTAGGAAGCCAGGTTGAGTTTCCCATGTTGGGCACAGTACTCTGGGAGGGGCAGGCTGGCAGCCAGGTTCTCCACCCTGTGGGGGAGGGGTCATGCCCAGCAGGTTCAACCCGGGCACCAGAGACCCTATCAAAGTCCCCCCACCACACACTACTGGGATAATTCCCAGAGGTAAGCACGGAGTGCCAAGGGTCATGGGTGGGGGTAAGGAGAGGAAGATGGCAAGGGGCTGGGTGTCGGCTGGGAGGGAGGGCCAGCCCTTGATACCATACACACCTGCTTGTGTCCTCATCTCCCAGAGCTCTGTGCAGCAGGAGGACCGAGCTCTCGGCTGACTTTGGGCGAACTAGGGGAGGACACAGAAAGGCTATTGCCTGGGAAGAACTTCCTTGGCCCAGAGGCCCTGCCCCATGGCAGCAGGAGTCTCATTTCTGCCCTGGGCTCTGCTTCCATCTGTCCCCGAGGTCACTCTGGGACACTGGGGCTTTGGCTCCCAGCTCCACATCAAAGATACTTACTCTCAGGCCGGGAGAATCCCTCCCAGAATGCTGCACTGCCCAGGCTTGTAGACTGCGGAGGCCCAAGGGGGGTCAGTGCCTGCACCTGGCCTCCAAGCACCTCAAGAGCCTCCGTCCCCCATAGGTTGCCTTGCAATGTCCTCTGAATCCCTGACACCAACACGGGCTGTAGTGGGGAAGAAACGGAGACAGGGAAAGAATGGATGGGCTTCCCAACATGTCCAGGCCAGAGCGTGTTGTAGGGGGCACCAGAACAGCACGGGGACCAGGCCATGCTGCAACCTGAGTGACAGGCCGGGTCTGCCTTGGGCCTAGGGATCAGGGTCCTGAGGATAGGAGAGGCCCGGAGAGCTGGAAGTGGGGATGTGAGGAGCCTCACCTGGCCCTGTCTCCAGTGCTCCTGGAAGAGGTGGAAGCCTCGCCAAGGCCTGGGCTCTTGTAGCCACAGCAAAGCCCCAGGTGGAGGCAGCCTGGGCCGCACCGGTGAGAGGGGCAGGCCCAGGCCCTTGCGCAGGCCTGGTCCAGCCCGTAGCCCCGGCCCCAGGGCTTTCTCCTGGATCTTCCGTTCCACAACTTGTGCAATGATGCTGTCCAGGATGTTGGTGATGCGGTCGTCCTGCGGGGAGGGAGGGATGGAGGGCAAGGGGGCTCAGGACCTGCAGGACCCTCAGGAAGGGCCAGACCCCCAGACCCTTCTCCCCGCCCTTGCTCACACTGGGCAGGGCCGGAGTGACGGGGGCAAAGGCCATATGTATCCGCTCATGCCCCAAGCAGAGTTTGACAGCAGTGGAGGCCAGCAGCTCACAGAGAGAGGGACAAGGCAGGGACCCTCGACCAGCACGGTCCTCTGTGGGGGTCTCTGTGGAGTCCGGAGTCTCTGCCCAGGAGAAAAACAATGCGGGCTTCACCTTTCTCTCGAGACTCTACTGCCCACATGCTCTTCCCTCATCTGGCCAAGCCTGCTCTCTCCTCACTGGCATTGTTCATCGAAACACTGCTTTGGATGGGCTCATGTCCCACCTCCAGCTGTCCTGCTGTTGGCTCTAGAACCTCTCCAGAGGAGGGGCTCAGAACAGGGCTGTGGCTGGATGGGGGTTAGAAGGCTTTTCCTAGATTTTATATAGGTTTATTTTCTCTGGAATGACTTGAGAAGAGTGATGGCGGTTGGGGGATAGGGCAATTCCAATCTCTCCTGAGGTCTCCCACCCTGACCCAGCACCCCTTTACCCCCCACCCCAGTCTGAACGAGGAGCAGGGGGCTACTCACCCTCTTTGATGTCCTTGGTCCTGTTGGTGTCCCCGTTACAGGAAGATTGCGGAGTGGGGATGGTTTTCTCTGAAAGCTCCTTCTGTTAAACCCATACACCACCCCCCAATCCAACCAGAGATTTAAAAATGGCAAGTGCAACTCAATCCAATTCAACCTACATGTGTTAACAATGGACACTTGTAAGTCCTAAAATAGTGTTTCCAAAGAGCAAAACATTGCATGATATAACATTAGGTGGAAAAAAGTTGCTCATGGAATTCAACATGCAGTATGGTGTAAAGCATTCTAGAATAGACTTGAAAAATATAGAGGTAAATGACTGCTGTCAAAATGATCATGGCGGCGTTACAGGCCATTGTCATTTTTTCCCTTATACAAGTCTGTATTTTCCCAATTTTCTACCATGAGTACGTAGCACACTGCCTGGCATGTAAAATGCATTCAATAAACTATTTCTTGAATAAATGACTTTTATAGTGAAAACATGAGCTTCATAAAAGCTTTGCAAAATGCATATTGAGCACTGGCTATGTGTTAGGTGCAAGGAATTCTAAGAAGGTGGGCCAATACTCCATCGGCAGGAGCCCGTGCCTGGGGCATGGAGAGACAGGACACGCCAGCCAGCAGCTCTAGCATGATGTGGCAAGTGCTAAGCTGGAACATGCACAAAGTGGATAGGAGCTCTGGGCAGGCAGAGTGAGGACTTCTGCTGGGTGTGGGGGGTATGGGGGCAGATGCTAGCACTGGCTCCATGGATCCTAATCCCCAGGGGAGGGCAGGAAGTAGCCTGATTTTACCCAGCTTCCCTCTTCATCTCCATCAAAAGAAAGAGGCCAAACCCTGCCAAGGTCAGTAGTTTGCAGACACACTGCCCAATCCTGGGGCCCACAGGCTAGTGCTCAGTCACGTGTCCTATGCTCCTTACCTGCTGGCCCCCATCCCCAGGGGCCCACACCTGGGCATCAGCTTGGCAGGGGCAGTGCCCCCGGATGTCAAATTTGACCCAGACCTGGTGCATTGCGGTGCTCAGTTCTGCCAAAGCTGGGAGAGGAGAGAGGAGATGGAGTTCGGAAGTGAGTGCAGACAAGAGGCCAGTCTGTGCTGCTTGACCTCCCCAACCAGGAGGGCATGGCATTGGGCTGAGGGACATCCATACAGGAAGCTGGTCTCCCCCAGGACGCGCCCCTGCATGCCCCCTCCGCCCTCCAAGATGGCTCACCCTGGCTGGAGACAAACTGGGTGAGCATGAGGGAACAGGCACTGTGTCCAGCCTCCTGGGCACACTCCTCCATGGACTGCTCCGGAGGGTCTGTGGGGTAGGAAGGGAGAAGCTGCCGGTCAGGAAATCAAGGAAAGCACACGTTAAGGTCAGGGAAGAAAAGCAATGGCATGATATTTAAACCAGGGGCTTGACAATCCATAAAACCTGGGCTTTCTGGGACGCTTGAGTTCAACAGTGACATAGGATCCTTTGCTTGCAGAAGGCAGAGCCTTTAATATGCTGATATGCATTGCAAGGCTCCAAAATGATCATGTAGAATACAGTGTTCCAAACGTTTCTGGCCCTGGCGCTCTTTTTGGCCATGTCTATTGGAACACTGGGAGATTTCAAGCCCTCAGGTGGCTGAGTTGAGCTAAGGGAGAGAAACCTGAGAACTAAACAAAAAACAGGACTTGGAAATCAGAAAACCTGTGTCTAAATCCTGGACCCAACGCTTACTGGCTGTGTGACCTTGGGCAAGTCACTTAATCTCCCTGAGATTTTTTTTTTATCTGGAAAATGGGACACAAATACCCATCTCACAGTGTTGCAAGCTTCGCAAGCTGAGCAAAGTGGGAGGCATAGGGTAGGCTCGCGACTCCTTTTAAGGATGGGCAAAGACACATGCATGGCTCTCTGACCTGGGGAGAGGGGAAGGTTTGTTCTATGGGGCATTGGGCAGTAGTGGCTGAGGCTGGAGCTGGGGAGGGAGGCTTTCTTAGGGAGAGGCAGCCAAGAAATGGCCACAGACCTTAGAGCAGCTCTTCCAAGGCCCCAGTCCCTGCCCTCCCACCCTTGGTCCCCAGCTCCTTTCCTACCTGCTTTCTCACTGGCCCTCCCAGCACCCGCCATGCGGCCACAGGCCACACACAGCCGGTGGCTGCAGCGGGGGCATCTCCAGTGGGTGTTGAAGAGTCCATGATGGCAGCGGCTACAGCAGCCTGGGGTGGCTGAGTTGTCCTCTATCCTGGCTGGCCCTTGGCCTGCTGACCACGGGAGAGAACAAGGTCAAAGGGGGCTCAAGCCACAGGCCCCTTTTGAGGTCCTCATGTGGGAGGCCTCCAGGCGGAGCTAGGGAGAAGCAGAAGCAGTTTCTATTGACAGGCTGCCCTGGAAAGGAGACAGGCCCCATCACAGATAGCTCCACTTACTCAACAGTCCCTGTAAAGGACTTCCCTGGAACACCGCTGTCTCCAGCAAACCCTCCCAGGAGCAGTGCAGACCCAACTTCCCGGTTCCTGCCCCAGGGATTTCCCCTTCGGTCCTGAATTACCAACCCATACCACTTCCAGCACATTCCTTCACACA
Source organism: Aselliscus stoliczkanus (assembly GCA_033961575.1). NCBI lineage: Eukaryota > Metazoa > Chordata > Mammalia > Chiroptera > Hipposideridae > Aselliscus > Aselliscus stoliczkanus. The sequence continues at coordinate 18,120,419 of CM066735.1, forward strand.
CCCCTGGCTCCCTCCAGAGGTGGCTTTCTTCAGGGGACTCTATATCAGAAGAGGAAGCTTAGGAGGCCATCCTTTCCCTCACCCAGAGTTTCAGACTAGGCTGTCATTGGTGGGTGCAAAGCCCCAGTGAGCCAACATTCATTTACTCATTCAACAAACATCTTGTCCTGTTCTGGGCTGAGAACTGGGATTTGGAGCTGTTCAGGACTTGGCGCTTGCCTTTGCAGTGCTCATATTCCAACAGGAGATGGACCCATAAACATGGCAATGATGAAAGCACCACAGGGTGGGTGTTGGAGTGTGAGAATGGGACAGAAGGCTGAGGGTGGAAATGGTGGGGGCAGGATCACAAACGGGCCTAAGGGATGAGTAAGTTTTCATTCACAAGGTAGAAAGGGAGGAGGACGGCATTCCAGACAGAAGCAGCAGAAAGTGCCAAGGCTGGAGGAGGTGGACAAGCCCAAGTGAGTTAGGAAGGACGCGAGGGCCGGATGGTGATGCGGTGTGCTGGGAATCCAGGCTCAGGGAGTGGCAGGGGCTGATGAAAGGAGATGGGGGCTGGACTTTCTGGGACAAGAGAGAACCACCAATGGAACTCCACCCAGGAGGGATGGACCACAGGTGTGCGTTTCAAACACACTGCTCTCGAGGTGCCATGAAAAGGATGCAAGAGGGGGCCGGCCGAGTGGCGCGGTGGTTAGAGCTGGCTTGGGACACCAGCGGCCCCAGTTTGAATCCCACATATGAGGGCCAGTGACACTGCCCTCTAAAAAAAATTTAAAAAAAAAAGGATGCAAGAGGGAGAGCCTGGAGCCAGAGGGACCGCACAGTCTCAAACACCAGCTCAAATCCTACCAGCCTCCTAGGGCCCATGAACCTTGCCACCCAGGAAGCCTTCCTTAAGTGCCAACCCACAGGAAGCTCCCCCATGGACACTTGGCACTCAGTCTTGTATCCCCAGCAAACCCAAGAAGCTCCTAGACCGTTGAGCTGGACCAGGTTTTACATCTCCCCAACATCCCCCACCCAGGCCAGGAACTTCAGAAAATATGGTGACTAAGAGTCTCAGCTGGGAAATAAGGGCAAAGCAGGCCAGCAGTTCTCCTGAGCTAGCAGTATGACAGCCAGTGCTGGTGGGTGGAAGGGGCCCACACTCTGCACGTCCCATGCCTTGTAAAAGCACCAGGCCCCCCTGGGATCCTAACGCACACCATGAGTCCTGCTCACCTTCCCGCTGAGCCCAGGCCAGGGCCTCTCGCTCCCTGCGTAGCAGGCGGCACAGTCGGTCCCCCAAACCACTCAGCAGGTGTTTGGCGAGGCCCACGCTGAGACCAATCTTCGGGCCAGACCCTCCTCCCTCCTCGGAGTTGGCTGCTGAGTCTTCCTCCTGCTGCTGCTCACTTCCCAGAGACAATCTGGAGTCAGGGCAGAGAAAGGTGAGAAGGGAGCCCCAGTGGGAGGATATGAGGGCATCCAGGAACAAGGGCTCACCTTGGCACTTGCTGGGAGTGGCAGGCCAGCCCTCCCACCTCTCCTGCCGCCTGGGCACAGCTTTGGCACTGAGCGACGCCTGCTGTGGGAGCTGAGCAACGTGCATCCTGATGTTTTGTGTCCTGAAGGCTGGTCCTGCCATCTCGGGGTCCTGAGGAGATAAGGCAGCTGGTCAGGAGTCTGGGCCTCCGGGGCTTACCCGACCCCCAGGCCTTGCCTTCACACCCAGCCGTTCACACGCAGAACCTAAGCCCAGGTCCATAAGGCCTGACTCGGAACCAGTGAAACTGGATCAGATAGCTAGAAGTTTCACAAAAAAGGCTGCGTGGGGAGCTTGACAATGCCCCAACATGACTGACAGGCTGAGAGAAGGGGTCCGGTGTTCTAAGTCCAAAGCCAGGGCAGCTGGGGTGATGGTCCTGACCCAAGTGTAAGATCCAGCCAGTGTAGACTTTGGATAGCTCCACCGTGGGCTTAGCGATGCCACTGGCTGTGTGACAGTGTGAGGAGACAATCTCAGCATGGACGGAGGGCGCCGGAAGGTGAGAAGGCTGGAGAGTTTCAACACACGCCACAGGTGCAGTAACCCAAGAAGGCAGAAGGGCCAACAGCTTCCCAGCCCAGGCACAGGCCTGGGAGAGTGTGGACAGACCCATGCCAGGTGCAGGGTGCTTAGGCAAGGCCATCGGGAGAGTCCGGATCCAGGCCCAGCAGTCCAGGAGCCAAGAAACTGAGGTGATCCCCAAGAACTGGGGCTGGGGCTGGCAGTGCCAGAGCCTTTCGTGAAGGGCACAACGTGACAAGAGGGGTCCAGGATGTGTCCAAAGCTCTAACACTGGCAGAGTCCAAACTGAGTTTCCATGATCCAGCTGGCTAGGACAGTAGTTGTTTGTTCCTGAGGTAGGTAGGACAAGGGGTCCTTCAGGAGAGGCGTTTCCTCCGACGGGGATTTGTAACATATAATCAGAAAGGTGAACACTTAGGGGCCGGCCGAGTGGCGCGGTGGTTAAGCACTGGCTTGTGAAGCCAGTGGCCCTGGTTCGGGTCTCACATATGGAGGCCAGTGACACTGCCCTCAAAAAAAATAAAAAAATAAAAATTAAAAAAAAAGAAAGGTGAACACTTATTGAGTACTAAGCACCAGGAATTCTTCAAAGTCATTTCTGTAAATTACATCGTTTAATTTCTGCAGTAGTCTTTGTGAGGTAGGTTCCGTCTTTCTCCCCATTTTTATAGATGAAGAGACTGAGGCGCAGAGAGGTGAAGCAACTAGCCCAAAATCACACAGCTACCAGTCAGCAAAGTCAGGACCCAGGCACTCTGACTCCAAAGCCCAAGCTTTGAACCATGTCATTACACTGCCACCAACACACCATGGCTTGGGAGGAGGCAGACGGAAATAGAAACCACTTGCTGGAAGACTCTGGCCTGTAGATAGTGAGGAACTCCCAACGAATGCCAGGCACAATCCACTCATAAAGGACCTGCTGATCCCAACTCCTTGCCAAGCCCTAGTCTTGGCTGTCCCCTCCCAGTAGGGCCCCCCTGCCTCCTTACCTCTGTGGTTATCACGCTGTTCTGCCTCTGCCTTGGTCCCCAATGATGAGTCCAGGACCTCCTGCCAGTCTCTGGCCCCCTGCCCCGCACTGCCTGGGAAAGCATCAGGGGTGCGCTTGGCAGCTGGGCTTCCCGCCACTCCCTGGGCCTCAGGGCTGCTTGTCCTCTTGAGGGCCCGAAAAGGGGCAGCTGGGCTCTCCTCGTCCCCAGGGCAACCGCCTGGGCACCCAAACTGCTCAGAGTGTCGCGTGAGCCATGTCTTCTTCAGCTTGGTGTGGTGGCTAGGTGGGCAGGCCCTGGGACCAGGCGCCTTGCTTGCTTCCTCGCTGGATTCACTGAGCCCCTTGGTGCTTCCTTCCAGGCCCTGCTGACACTTCCCACAGGGACCAAGACCTCCATCTCCAGTGGGTGGGTGGGATGAGTAACAGCCTATCTGGGTGGTAGGAGGCCCAGGAGAGGGGCACCTTGATGTGGCTGATGGCCCCAGCTGGTACCCAAGGCTCCCACTCCCTGGTACAGTCCAGACGTTGCCAAGAGTATGAACCAGGCCTGGGGGACAAGCAGGCCAGGCGGTCCGGGGAACAGTGTCTGGATGTCCCAGGAGAAGTGGACAAAGATTCTCATGCCTGCTGAGGCCTGTTTCCCCATCCCTCTGGTGCAGTGAAGGGCATTCCACCTCCCCACTTCTCTGGAGAGGCCCACCAGGGGCTAAGCCCAGCAACCCAGGTTCCACAGTTGCCAATGGCTCCTTTGCCAGCCTGAGAATGCTCGGATCCTTATGGTAAAAACCCTAAAGAGAGGAGAAAGGATTAAGCAAGTGCTCACATTGGTTCCCAGGGCTTAAAAGGATGAACAAACTGATAACCGAGCAGGCGTGCACCTGTGTGTCCTTAAGAGTTGTGAAAATACTGAAGAATTCACATACTGATTAATAGGCATTGCTCCTAAGTGCCCCCCCCCGCCGCCCTGGCCATCCCAAGGTCATCCCTTCAGGATTTCTCAGACCTTTCCATAATTCAGCCATTAAAGGGGTGATGTCTGACACAGCCAAAGGGCTTCTAGGATCTATTCAGATTGGTTGAAGACCTGTGCGATACAGGTTTTAAAACAGTTTAGATCTCATCCCTGGTCATGGGGGTAGCCTGTGGAGGAGGCGCTCTGGACACAGGCCATGGGGCTGCCTGTACATCCCTCTCCCAGATAGAGGGCCTTGCCTGCCCCCGCTCCTTCCCAGGACAAGACCACGTGTTCTGAGGTCCCAGTTCCCAGGGCTTTGTTCTGAGTGGACAATGGGTGAGTCAGTCCCTGAAATGGCCCGAAGGCAGGGGAGGTCTTGTGAGATGGAGGTGCTCAGAAGAGGAATTGCTTGGTGTTGACTTTGTCTGAGCTGACAGGCTCTTCCACCTGGGTGCTACTTTATCTTTTCATCAGAATGGAAGGACAGTAGTGTGGTGTGGTCCTGTCAGGGCGGCTCAAGGACCACTGAGCAACCTTGCATGGCCCAAACCCCAGGTATCCTCTCTGCTCCAACACTCACCTTGCTGCCTAAGCTGAAAGCAGAGGGCACTTTGGGCTGGCCTCCTGAGTACACCCAGGGGTGCGGGGCCAGGGGCCAGTCACATGGGCGCTCTGGAGGCAGACTGGACACTAGGTAGGGTGGCAAGCAGGTTGGCACCCAGAAGGGAGCTCGCTCCAGGATCTTGGTCTCCAGAAGAAAGGGGCAGTGCAACGGCCGGAAGGCCACAGGGTCACTTTTTGGATGACCGCCACCATGCTCAGGAATCAGGGGGCCATGGCGAGGCGGGCACGCTGACCCACAGAATGCCAGTGGATGAGTGAGCATCGCCTCCTTCCAGCGCTGCCCCTCCTTGCTGCCCAGCCAGCTGGCCTTCCTCTCCCCATTCCGGGGGCCTTCGCCGTCCACCAGTGGGAGCATGTCCTTGGGGCCATGGGGGAAGGCAGGGGGGAGCCAGGAGTCTGGGGTGTTCAGGACACCCCTCCAGAAGGGAGCAGGCTCTCCCAGGCACAGTGCCCCATGGCGCAAGCCATCTCGTGACAGGGTATCAGGCTCCCGTCGTCCCACGATGCTGTTCTCAGGGGCTGTCTTCTCCCAGGCTGGGGTGTCCTTCAGGAAGCTGGGCGTACTCTCCATCACTCTCCTGCCCTCATGGGGCTCTCCCAGAAGGGGTCCCTGGAGCATAACCACCAAGGCATGAGCATCTTAGGTCTGCCCCAAGTACCCTACCACCTGGTACAGAGTGGGCACCGCCCTGGCAGCACCAAGGCAGCTCAAACCAGTAAGGCAAGTGCCAACCCACAGCTGGGCTCCACATTGCCTGCCCACATGTAGCTTGAGGACCCGCCTGAGTGGGATGCTGCAGTGTAGAAGGTTATTCCTTCCCCCAAATGACTGGGATTTGATAGCTCTCCTGGGCCCCTCAGCAGAAACTGCTTTTTCAAGGATGACATGCCTCCCTGAGCCTGGAACCTGGTCACTAGCCATGGGGAAGGACAGGAGGCAAGAACCCAAAAGATGGTCTCGGTGAAAGGCACTGCACTGGGGACAAGAAGGCTAGATCCTGACCCTGACTCAGTCACTGGCTGTGTCACTTTGGGCAAGTCATGTCACTCCTCTGGGCCTCAGTATAACATTGTATAAAACAAAACTTGGAAAGCGGCTCATTGCAGAAACCTCTTCCCACACTGCAGTCTGTGGTCCTGGGGGTGCTGCTTGCCCACCTCAACCCCCTCAGCCCCATCCAGGCTTGTAGGGGTAAGACATGCAGACGCGGCAGGCTGGAGTCACTGGGAAGAGCCACCAGGCAGGGCTGCCGGCTGGTACCGTTCCCCACACCTGGGCAGCCCCATCTCTGCCTCTTCCCAGCGCTCTCCAGTTTCTTGGCTGCTGAAGCGGAGTCCCAGGACGACTCCTGGGGGCTGGGATCTCCCCAAAGGAAGAACTGAGCCAGCACAGGAGAGCGCAATTAAGAGGCCTCAGCTGGGGTGGGTCAAGCTACCCCTGTCCAGCCAGCGGTGCCAGGGCCACCGGCGGCCGCTGTAACTGCAGCCTGGCGAGGGGGGGAGGGAAGGAGGCGGGGAAACCAGGCTGCGCCCCAGAGAGAGGCAAAGGAGGGAAAATTGAACGTGTATACAAAGGACCAGGATGACAGATGGCACGGGAGCCACCGCGCTCTCCCCGTGTGGCCCCCTGGGCCGTTTGGGTGAAGCCCCAGGAGGGAGATGAGGGAGCAGGGACAGAAGGCGCTCGGGTTTTCTGGGGCCACGGCTCCGGACCCGTCCGGCACCCTAACTTTCGGGATGCGTGACCCGGCCCAGAACAGCACCAAGAGCTCACGCAGTCCGTGGCGGCTCGGACTCAGCTCCGGGGGACCCGGAAGGCGGCCCCTGGCGCCCCCTCTCGGCGCTTACCTGGGCTTCACGGGCCTGGCGCGGCGCAGGCGGCAGCTGTCGTCGGGGCCGGCACCGGGCGCCGGCTCCCCATGGGCTGGCTCCGGGGCCTCCCGGCCGGCGGGCAAGGCCTCGTTCCCCCGCGCTCCGTGCTCAGCGCTCTGGCGCTCGCTCTCCCTCGGGGCAGCGGGGGTGCTCTAGGGCCGCAGGTTGGAGGGGTCGGACTCCGGGATCTGCAGTATGCGGCACACGGCGCGGATCGGCCGCACCAGCTTCTGGGCCAAGGCTGTGGGTTGCGCCATGGGACGCGGAGACTCCGTGCTGCGCCGCGGGGAGGGCCGGGCCGGGGCTAGGGAACGGTGCCCCCGGAGGGAGAGAGGGAGCCGGGCCGGGGGGAACACGCGCCCCGGGTCGGAGAGGGCCGATTGGGGGGCAAGGCCGAGGGGCCGGGGAGGGGGCCGTGCCTGAGAGGGGGCCGATCCCCGGACACAGGAGAGAGGCACCAGCGAGGGCGCAAAAAGGCGCGGCGCGGCTAATGGAAGGAGAGCGCGGCGGAGAGCGCAGCAGGACCTCTGATCGCCATCGCCAGACGCGCAACTGAGAGTGGGGAAGCTGCTCCGCCGGTTTCCTCCTACAGCACCCTGCGGGAAACAGGAGCCCGTGATTCGGCGGCCCCGCCTGAGCCTGCCCCCTCCCAGGCCCTGGGGGCTTCCGCCAACGCCCCGGCGATGCCACCGGCTGCGCACGGGGAGAATGAGGCCTTTGTTCCCCCCTCCCCCCCGCGGCACCCGGGCGCCTGCCGAGAGAGGCTCCCCGGGGGCAGCGTGCCAGCTTCCCAGCCGCCCCACCCTCCCGTGGGCCCGGCCCCGGAGCCTGGCAGGCGGGCAGCACCCCCACTATAGGTGCCAAGCTCGGGAACTGGAGCAAAGGGCGGGAGGGGCCGGACCAGGCCACGGTGGGGCGGGGTGCCCCCTGGGGTGCTAGGGCAGGCGGCTGGGAGGGGGCAGTGCCAGAGCTGGCAGGGGCAGTTGGGTTCTCACGGGTCAGTGATGGGCGCTCTGACCCACGCCAGCCGGCCCTGTGCCTGCTGGACCACTCGCTCCTGGTCCTCTCCAGCTCTGGCACATGGGCACACCCATTGGCCAACTCTGCCCTGCCTTCTCACCTGGCCAAGCTGCTCTTCACCTTCTGACCCAAGCCCCTTCCCAAGACCCCTCCTAGGGCCCAAGGGCACAGTGTCCTGCGTTGGCAGTTCTGGGAGGGCCTACGCTCTAGTCTGTCCCTGCCCTAAGAGCCTTGGTTTCACCAAGTGCCTGGAGAGAAGGTGGGACCAGATGAGCTCCACCACCTGCTCCAGCCTCTTGTTCTGGGGGTCTGCCCCATTCCTGTTCCTAGTGCTTCCAGGCCCTGCACTGGAGAGGAGCCCATGGGAGTGGCTCCTGGGAGGGAGCAGAGAGGAGGAGAGGAAATAGGAAAGCAGGGCACCCTCCACCCGAGGAAGCATCCCGACTCCTCTGCGGGGGTGGTTCCAGAGCACAGACGCAAACAGACAGATTCAAACACACACAGACAGATTCAGACACACACAGAAACCCACACGCCCAACGGGCGCTTCCCTTCCCCTCAGGCACCCACCTCCCACCCCTAGACTCCCCTGCCTCCCTGTGGAAACCATCTTTGGCCTGCCTTCACCCAGCCTGGGACAGAGGCAGCAGCACCCTACCCACCCCATCCCATCGAAGGGATGAGTTCTCAGATGCCCGGCCTGGTCCCAGGTCACACCACCATCCCTGGAGAAGGGAGCCATGAAGAGCCGGGAGGGAGCCTTCCTCCCAGGAGACTGGAAGGGAAGCAAGGGTCCTTTCACCATCTGAGGAGAAGACAAAGGGTGGGGAGGAGAAGGGGCCTGAAGGGGCTGGCACCCAGAAGGACTTGGGTCAGGTTGGCATGGATTCCTTCTGCCCCTTTGCCTCCCTCCAGAGGCCGGTTCTGTGGCTGGGCAAGCTGGTAGGGGTTGTTTACTTGACTGAGTTATTAACACTCCCTTCCTCCCCCAGCTCCCCTGAGGGGTGGCTGGACCTGAGTGTGCCAGGGGCAATAATTGTAAAGGGTCTACTACCGATTACAATCCCAAGACCCTAAACCCTCTAGCCCCGGCCTCCTGCTCCCAGGCTGGCTCCAGGGTGCAGAAGGGGGCTGGGGTGTGCCTGTGGTCCCCCATCTGTGTCTTCTGGCAACCAAAGCTTGTGGGAGAGTCTAGGGGAGAGAGATTCCTGTGGCTTGGGGCCTAGAAGAGGCTGGGCAGGACAGGGTGGGAGCCTGGGCTGCCCGGGGCCCTGAGGGCCTGTCACTGTCGTCCCCAAAGAGGATGGGGACTGTCCCAGGGGAGTGGGACAGATGCCTCCCCCCATCCCATTCCAGTTGCCATGTCTGCTTTGTCAGGTCACAGCCTCTGGACTGGACCAGGGCTCTCAGGACAGGCTCCTGAAATGCCCAGGGGGTCTTGGGGGTGGGGTGGGGGGAGACGCCCCTTTCCGCCTTCACCCAGCTCCCCATCCTGCTCCACAGCCCGTGCCACAGGCCCACGGAGCCCTGATAGCTGGCTCTTCTGTGCCTGAGGACAGAGCAGAGCTGAGCAGACACACAAAAGACACAAACACAGAAGGGAAGCCACACAATGTGTGGACACAAGGCTGGATTCGTGGACAAAGGCAAGCTGACCAGCACCCGCAGACACGCGTGGGCCCACCCGGCCCCACACCGACCCCTTGCACACTGACACAAGCACACACACACATCACACACACTGAGACACACATTCATGCTGACAAGCGCAGCAGCACTCACGAGCCAGCTGCCCTCACGCTGTCCCCAGAGCCCCTTACCTGGGCAAGCACAGTGCCCCTCGGGTGGAGCAGCCCCCTGCCCAGGGGAGGGCAGCAGGCGGGGGCGGGGGAAGGAGCCCCGGAGAGTCAGGCCAAGCTGCCACTAATCCGGGCGGGGAGAGGGGGGGCACCCACGTCAGAGCGGGGACTGCCGGGTGGAGGGCATCTGAGGACATCCCCTCCCACACACGCGGCCGTCTGGGCACCTAGCCCTACTTCCCCAGCCCCTCCATCCTTCAGACAGCTGAGGCTGGCCTCCCCCCACCCCACCCCCCACCCTTGTGGCAACGCCTGGGGCGGGGGCATGGGGGAGGGGGAATACCGGGGCAAATTTTCCCAAGACCTGGGGGGAAGGAAGAGCAAGGGAAGTGTGGAGATGCTTTTGGAGCCAGGGGGAAGCTCCACAGCAGATGCCCCCTTCCCCTGTCGCCCGCACGTCCACCCACCGACATCCCTGACCTAATTCCTCTTCTCAGTCCTTGCCTCCCAGTGCCCTTTCCTCTTCCCCACAACCTCTCCAAGCAGCAATCTAACCACCCAGTAGAGAAAGCTACCTCATTCTGCCTTGGTTCAGGAACTTCCGCCTAGCGACTCCAGCTCTGGCCCCTAGGATTTCCTGATCTGCTAGCATCACCCTCTTGCCCAGGCTTCTGTCCCCTACCCAGCTATTGGACATCTCAGTTGATGATCCTGGGCAGGGGACAAGAAGTAAGGGCCTGAGTGCTCATCTTCTCAACCCCCTCAAATGTGAGGCAGTGCCAGCCAGGACTCCCCAATTTAACTCCTAGGCTAGGGCTGTGTGAAACAAGGGCCTAACTACCCTGCAGCCACCAAGAGTAGCAGTGAAATACAGCAGTGGGGTTAATGCATGTGGAGGCCAGAGTTGGGGAAAGGAGACCAGCTCATGGAGGGGCTACAAAGAGGAGGGGGGCTGAGGGGCACTGGAAAGGTCCAAGGGATGATGGAGCCATAGGGAGGAGGGGAAAGGGAGGGAGGGATACCTGCACCTGAGGACCTGGAGGCAATGGATGAGGCACTCAGAGGCAGGTGTGAAGGATGGGGAGGCTGAGGAGTTGAGACCAGGGCACAAACCAAGTGGGGTATGTGCTTCAGAGGGGCTGGCCTAGGCTGCTTCATCACCCCACCCGGTGCCTAACATGGAACCTGGCACATCTCTGCTCCAGGCCAGGTGGAAGGGCAGCCCTGCCCTGGTCTTGCCTGGGGAGGCAGTGGGCACACCGGTGGATATGGAAAGCTGGGGGCGTGGGCAGGCCAAAGCACAACCTAGCCTTTGCCTAGGGGCCGGGCCAGACAGGGTGAAGGATGGGCCAGGGACCCCATGCAGAGGGAGGGAGAGCTGGCAGATGTCTAGTGATCCTCAGAGGGATAGGGCAGGTTCTGAGGGGAGCCCAGTCCACACCAATGCCTCAGTCTCAGAAGCACGTGTGTGCTTGTCCAGAAGTGCCCCAAAACTTGGAATTCTCCTCACCCCTTCTCCTCTGGCCCCAAGATGTCTTGGAACCCATACGACTGCAGCAGCCATTCACCAAACGTGTCATTGAGACTCCGGCATTGTTTAAGTCTTTGTGATGGGCACCAAGGAGAAATAGGGCACAAAATGAAAGCAAGGACATCCTCTCCCTGGAGGAGCTTATACTCACTCAATGCATTTGTTCTTTACCAGCAAATATTTGCTGAGGCCTCCTAGGTGTCAGGCCCTGTTCTGGGCACTGCAGGGTGACTACTGGAGTCAGTCATGTTAATGATTACAAGGCGCTCCTAGTCACACCCTGGGGAAGTGGGAGGAGCTTCACGGAAGAGATGCCGCTTAAGCTCAGACATCAGAGCATAAGTGTGCCTTCACCTGAGCCACTTGTGAACGACAATATTTCACTTGGGCTAAACTACCATTTGTTCCGGCTGGGATACAAAAGTGGATAAGATGCCAGTCTGCTCTTCATGAAGTCACCATGCAGAGGGAGGAAACTATATGATGTGCTCAAGGCAAAACCAAAAGTCCATGCAAGAACAGAGATGGCACGGTCTAGAATGAACGCTCACCTCCAGCGGGGCAGAGGGGGTGGCTACAGAGGGCTTCCTCAGGGCCACAAGGTCCGAGTGCGCTTCAAAGGGCAGATAGGAATAGGACAGCTTGTGGGGTGGGGGAGGAAGAGCAAGTCAGGGGAATGGCATGGAGCCATGCAACAGTCCAGGTTGATGGAGATGGGCAACACGAGGCAATTTGGGTATAAGGGAGGCCAGCTAGGAAAGGAGGGCTGGAGAGGGCCATGGGCATTATATGCACAGGACAGGGTGAACAGGCCAGAGATCAGGAGGCTTAGGAGCTCAAGGAGCAGATGGCAAGTCAGGGAAGGTCCCTCAGAGAAGCAGGTCTGGAAGAAAGGACATGACAGGGCGGGAAAGAAAAGACTGGAGGGCCTGAGATTCATTCAGCTGGAGCAAAGGCCTGGAGGCTGATGCTGGAATTAATGTGATGTGCTCAGGAGACAGAAGGAGCAGCATGGCCAAAAGCAGGAGTTGTGGAGACACCAGGCCAGCAAGGCCAGGGTATAAGGCAGGAATCATGGACCTGCAACAGCATCGCCAGTTCTGCCTGGGGGCCCAAGTGACCCTGCTGCTCACGCGAAGGCCCCATCCTAGGAATGAGGGCATGTATAGATCAGCTCCCATGAAAGCTCCCTCACCACTCACCCTCTCCCCTCCCTACAATACACACATACAAAACTCCAGGCACGCCCCAGCCAGCTCCCTCTCTCTTAGAGTTTTTGCCTTATTTTGCTCCATTCATCGTACGCTTCTGCTTTGTTCCCTCAGTTTAGGGGTGTCGATCCTGCCATTTCACCTCTATCAAGGCCACTTCTGGGCAGGCTTGCATCAGGAGATGGTGCCCGAACCCACGGGCAACACAATTGCTTCACCTCTCTGAGTCTCAGTTTTTCCATCTGTAAAATGGGTATAACTCCTACCTGACAGGTTCGTTGGGAGGATTCAAGGAAATCATCTCTGTCAGGTGCTCAGCACAAGGTCAGGTGCATACCAATGTTTAATGCATCCTAGTCCCCTTCTCCTTGCCTCCCAGGCAAGAAACGTCTCATTTACTTTAGTCCTGCACAGCAGTTAAGTACACTGACTCTGGAGCCAGACTGCCTGGTTAAAAGCGCAATTCTGCCACTTACGAGCTGTGTGCCCTCTTGGTGTCTGGTTTCTTTTTGTAAATTGAAGATTATAATAATAGTGCGTACCTCATGAGATTGTTGTGAGGATTAATGTGTGTCGAGCACTTAGAGCAGCACCTGTTGGGGTGGTCACGTTCCAGGTGCTAGCCATTACTAGACTTCGCATCCCCCAGTGTTTGGCAATATGCCTCATACCTGGTAGATGCTCAAGTAAGATTTTTTTGAATGAGTAAATGAAGAGATAAGGCAACATCATGATGCAAGGGAATGCCAAGATAGAAAGTCACCGAACACCAAAATGTGAGGAGCTAAACCGCCCTGGCAGATTAAGTGCCTCCCCCAAATAAAACCCTGATAATCCCCACACCAAGAGTTAATTCACCGGTTCCTCGGGTCATTCCAGGGTACCACCCCATCCCCCCTCTTCATACCCAACATCCTCATCCACCTCTTTGCTTATTCAACAGCAGGATGGAAGAGCAGGCATGGAGGGTGGAAGAGGGGAGCAACCCTGAGTGAGAAAAGCATCCAGGGGCAGGAAAGGGCAGAACCTGACTTGCTGTACCAGGATTAGGGTAAGGGATAGGGTGGAGCCAGCCCAGGCATAGAGCCTGAGTTTCAGGACAACACAAGAGACTCCGTGGTTGGGGCAGGCTGAGGACCAATGACCATGAGCAGCAGGGAGCAGCAGCAGGAAGGGCCATCGGAGGCCAGGCCAGAGTTCTGCATGGTCCCTTCAGTCAGCCAGCAGCCAGGCCCCTGCAGGGCAAGGCTCTGGCGAGCCTCCGAGCCCCGCCCTCCTTGACCTGGAAGCTGGGGGCAGCCCAGACCCTAGCAGCTGCTGCCCTCTGGCGGCCACTCTACAGAGGAGCAATGTTCCCAATGTTATCTGAGTATTTATAGAACTCAATGCCCCTGAGCTGTCTGGAGACCCCTCAAGGCCTACGAAATCAGTCTCCCAGATGTAATCTGCTCCACAACCTCACCGGATCATCACGTTGCCCAAGCCCACACCACACCTTTGCTCCCACTGGTTTCTCTATCACCTTCGGTCAAGTTCAATCCTGCCTCCTGACTGCAGTCTTCTTAGGCTCTCACCTCGCTCAGTTAGTTCCCCACTCTCCCATCTGTGTTCTCAGGGGTCCCCTAGAGCTTTCCGTGACAGCACTTGCCCCATCACAACTATTTGTCAATGGCTACCTCCCCCAGAAGACTGGCAGCCTGTCTGTCCGTTAGCCCTCCTCCTAGGCTGTTTAATAATGTGTGCTGTGAGGACTGGGAATAAAAACAAGGAGAAACAAAACATTTTTATACATTTATTTATCAAAACTTGCACAAACCTGACTTCATTTACCAACACAATACACACAGTGAGGACACACACACAGGCCTTGGAGAAGGCTATCAAGTACTTTGAAGGACAGGAAATAATGAACACAGTTGGGTGGGCTTTGGTTACATTCAAGGGATCTGGGGAGGTCTCTGGTCCCATCAATGCCAAGGTAGAGGGATGAGAAAGGCAATAAATAGAACTCTGGGCACAGTCTTTGGTACATTGTAGGTCATCTCTGTGCATGGCCCCGCAGCGCCTGCCCCTGGCCCTTAACCAGCCGTTTAAGAGCCAGGAGGGCAGAGCCTGGGCAGCTGGAGCAGGCAGGCCTGACGTGCAGCCAGGGGGCCCCTCCCAACAGCAGCCTGCAGGGCACAAGGTTAAGACTGGGCAGGTTCTGTAGACCCTAGCTGCCCATGTCTGAGGTCACAGTCTTTTTCCTTGTCCGGACCTTCAAGGAGCGTGAGGTGCCCTGTGGGAGAGAGAGCGGGCACACCATGAGAGGTCCAGGCTGAAGTGCCAGGGCAGCCCACCTCCCTGGCGCCTTCCTTGCTGCTCACCTCCCGCGCCGGTGGCTTCCTCTTGATCACACGCAGGCTCTGGCTGCGGCTCAGAGCCTTCTCTCGGAGCCGGGTTGTTAGATGGGGCATGACTTCTGTATCGGACCATCGCTCATCCTCAGTGTCACTGTCCTGCAGGCCCCCTGCTCGGTACCCTGTGTGGAGGAGAGAGAGGCCAGGGAGGCACAGCTGGGCATTTACAGTCTGAAGGCCTGGGGCCAAGCCCTGGGGAAGCCACAGCCTGCCTGGAGGAAGCCATCCCTCTGCCCACTCACTGATGGGTGGCCTTCGGCGAGGCACCTGGTCCTCCAGGTAGAGGGGATCCCGGTAGGTGGAGGCAGAGGTGTCGGGGATAGTGCGCAGATCCTGCATGGAAAAGCTGCGTAGCCTTCCGGCCAGCGCATCCTGACTCTACAAGAAAGGGAGAGCCACTGCATCACCTGTGGGAAGGGGCTGGGCTCCTAGCAGGAAGGGGCTTCAGCCAGGGCACCTGCCCAGGGAAATCAAGGGCTGACCAACAGTTAATCACTGGGGAACAGGCCTCACAACTGAAAGCAACATGGCAACCTTCTAGCCCCAGGCCTTTGTGGCACCGACAGGAAACTTAAGGCCCAGAGAGCAGGAACAGCCACTCGCAGTCAGTGTCAGAGCCATGGGAAGTGTGCACTTCCAGCTCCATATTCTTGCCAATACCCCACCTGTCACTTCTCACCCCTGTGCAGATACAGACAGCTGTTATCTCTCAGCACCTTGACAGAGAGCTGGACTCGCCCAAAAAGCACTGGGGGTGGGGAGGGGCTGGGGCTGCTGGAGGGCTGGGGCCCAGGGCACCTTGGTGGCAGCCTGCACAGCGGCTGTCGCAGCAATGTTGAGGCCCCGCTTCCCAACGCTGACCACCGTTTCACAGATGCTCTCCTTGGCCTGCATGATGTATGTGTCAATCTCCTGCAGATGAAGAGAGAGCTCAGGGGACAGCTCGAGTCACTCCTCCTCTGCAGACCCAGAGAAGCCACTGGCTGCCACGCCTCCCAGCCTACCCCGACCCACAGTAGGCCCAAAATCACACCAAGAGCAGGGCTCCCCACTCCCCCACCCACTCCCACACCTCAATGAACAGCCATGCTCCAGCCTCCGCCGGCCATCCCCAAACCAACTTCCAGCTGATGTTTTACACTCTCAAAAGGCCACTCACATGTGCCCCCATTTGCTTATCCCAGAAGCAGAATGCTAGGCTCTGTCAAGGTCCCACAGGTAAACAGCAGCAGGATTGGGATCAGAACCCAGGTATCCCACAGTGTCCTGAACTCTGAGTTTGGGGCTCTTTCCCTCACACCCACTCCTACGCTTCCCTCCCTGCCTCCCCCTGGGGTACCTTCTCATGTCGGGACAAGGACAGGTGGACGAACTTGCGGTAAAGCAGGCTGGCCCCCTTGGTGTAGGGGGAGAGCAGCCATAGCACGAAGGCCATCTTGAGCTCATAGTAGAAAGGGAACCTGTCAGAGCACAGCAGCGCAAGGTCAGCCAGTGAGCCAGGCTGAGGGTGGGCCATCCCTTCCCACAGCCCACAGAGCTCTGCACCCATACCAGGAAATAAAGATGTCTGTGAACATCTCCACTGCCATGAAGAGTGCAAAGACGATCCAATACATCATCCACCGGACCTGGGACGGGGCAGGGAGGTCAGAAGCCATCGACTAAGCCTGCAAAGCCAACTCCCCTGTCCTGGGCTGACCCAGCCACGAGATGCCAGAGAGCCTGTCCCGCTGCATTCTCTTGGCATCTGGATAGCCCTAGAGAACTGCATCTGAGAAACTGCCACTCATTCCTGTACCCACTCCCAGCGGGCTTTACCTATAAGGTCCTGCACAGGCACCCTAAGAGCTCACCCTCCGTCCACACCCACTCTGCTCAGGATCCAACAGCTGATTATGCCCCTGGAGAAGGGGGAAGCCAGCTCAGACGGTCCCCATCTCACCAAGTCCTTCCATACCCTCCAAGGCTGCCATCCCACTCCACTTGAGCCAAGCCCTCCTGCCAACTCCCATACTCACATATTCACGAACATTCTTGGTCTTTACAGTCTTATAGGAAGCATAAGCTGGGTACAGCATCCCAAACACCAGCCTGGAAGAGCAGCCCAGAAAGCGGAGGGGGAATGTGAGGGGCACCATGACCCCCACCCCCCCACAGGTGGCTGCCTCCCCCACAGGTGCAGAGTGACAGGGCCTACCCTGTTCTTCCCGCTTGGCTTGCACAACCTGCATCTGAGTCAGTGCCCTGGAGGCCACCTCCCCACCCTGCTGTTTACAAACATCCCAAGCCTGCCCAGGCCTGCGCAGTGTGGCCCATGGGTGCTTGATACAGCCAGAGCACACACAGCCACTCAACAAGGTGGGTGGCAGGCAGTCTTGTGAGCTGGTGAGAGCACCTCCCATGGACATGCAATCAGGCTGAGGGCCACTAGACTTTGCACTGCCAGGCTGCAGACAGGGATATTCAAGCCAGGCACTCAGTATTGAAAGGTGAGGAGTAGGACAGAACGGGGAGGTGAGGCCACGGAAGTGAGGCCAGGGTGGTGAGTCATGTGACTGCTCATATGGGAAGCAGGCACCTGGATTCTCCGCCCACAACATGCCACAACACCTTGTGTTTGTCAAGGGGCTTAGGGCCATCCTGTGGTCATCCACCCCACGCACCTGTATGCCTCGTATGTGAGTGCGGAAGGGGTCGATATCAGCCAAGGAGGCGTAGGGGGCTGGGGAGACAAGCTCGCGGTGCCCGATGCCGCGTGCAGGCCACAGATCCGTTAACCTTTGCGGTGAGTGTTGGCGGGAGGCGGGGGGGGGGGGGGGGAACCCGCTGCTGTGCAAGTCCCCTTGACTACCTGATGTTCCCAGCGTCCACCCTAGGGGCGGGCTGGCACCGGGGAGAAGGGGTGTGAGAGCGGCCATACTCACACCACCAGGCGACAGATCATCCAGGACACCATCCTGCAGTCTCAAGGGCGAAGGGAAGACCCCCGAGAAGTCGCCCCGAGAGAGGTTCGCGCGGGGCTGGGATGGGGGAACCAGCAGAGGTGCGGGAACCAGGCGAGCGCTCAGGCTGCCCCTTGGCGGAGGCGCAGTCCGCCGGCCCCTAACTTCGCAGGGCGGAAAGACCAGCTGGCTGGGGCGAGAAGACCAGAGCACCCGGGCACTGACGCGGAGCGGAGGCGAGCGGCAGCGCTCTTCCGCCCCGCAGCGCCGTTGGGGCGGTTCCGGCTCCCACCCGCACGTCCTGCCGCGGAGACCCAGGCGCTCTGCTCTCGCCCCGGCGCCGCTACGGGCACCAGGCGCAGTGTGGCGGGTCGAGGCCTTCTCCAGTGGGAGTGCCCACGGTCTCGGGGCGACCAGCCTCCGGCCCCGGCCTTGGGGCGGAGTTTGCAACTCACTTGAAAGTTGCACGGAACTGAGGCCTGCCCAATCGCGGGGCTCCGGCGCGCTGCGCAGGTGCGGGGCGGCCCTAGGGGGGCGGGGCGAGGCCGGGGAGGCGAGCGGCCTGGCCCTTAAAGGGGCGGTGCGCCTCCGACTCGCGGGTGGCGTCCCTCCGGGAGCAGGCGTCGGGTTCCGTAAGGGTGAGGGGTGGGAAACAAGAAAGGTGGGGCTCGGGGAGGAGGAAAGAAAGGAGATTTGGACTTGAGAGTTTCGAGGCTCTTCGATGACGTCTCCCTAAGGCCGCGTTTTCTCCTCTGTAACATGCAAAAGGCTCGAGATGGGTGTAGGTCCCCGCCCCTCCCCCCTCCCCAGGCTCAGCCACAAACTGGGAGAAGGTTTGGCTGAGCGCGAGCAAATCCAGGTCTGACGCCACTGGATCGGGAGCTCAGGATGGCCTCAAAGATGCCGAGCTGACTAGAGGGAAAGCCCGAGTGGGGGAGAGGGGACCCGAGGGTCTCATCACCCCCATCAGCCTCACCAGGAAGATTGGACTTCAGTAGCTGACTTCTGAGTACCTTGCCAGAGCCCACAAGGCTGGGCAGGCTGACCGCGAGGATCTGAGAGATTCTGGGCAGAGCACCCAGCTCCCCATGCCTTCTTCACCAGAAATGTGAAATTCCACCCATTCCTGTGAGCCAAGAATACAAACATCCCTCAGCGCTTAATAATATCACCGACTTCCATTTTGTAGTGCATTTTTGATTTTTGTATGCAGGGTCTTGATCTTTACAAAGATTCTTTTTTTTTTTTTTTTTTTTACCATGTAGGAAATATGCTCAGTGATGAAAAGTCCTTTGCCCAACATCACCTGGTGGCATTTGTTGCTGGTCAGTGGATAAATGCTTGGCTGGATCAGTCTTTTTCCTGTGGCTTTGGGAGGGGACAGGAAACACAGATGCTCCTCTGGGAGGGGAGGGGGATACCTGGAAGAAGGTGGGAGGCTCAAAAGAGAGGACAAACCCTGCTGCTTCTACAGTTTTCCGCATGAGGTTGCATTCAGTGTGCCTTTCTTACTTAGTGCCTCCTTCCTCCCTCTAAATGGGGAGCACAGCATCCCCCCACCCTATGTAGCCTCTCCTCGGCCTCACAGGACTGAGGTGAGGGTGACGGCAGAGCTGCCCAGAACTGTGGGGGCAGGAAGTGGGCAGTTATTACTTTTTATTAGAGCCATGGTTAACACCCACCACCCCTCAAAAGGATGGAATAAGTAATGATGGGGACCAGGGAAAGGAGGCTTCTTGGGAATAAATAAAAACATTGTGATTATACTTAATTATTATCATCAGTTTTATTGCTGTTGCTGAGTGTGAGAACTAGCAGTGAAACTGGCCCTCCGGAGACGCTCCCTGGAGGCCTTTCTGCCTCCCTACCTAACCACCCCCTCACCTGGGCCTAGCTCCCACCCTGCATTGAAGGAACAAGAAATGCCAAGGGTTAGTATCCCACCATCCATGTCTAGGCACAGTCCTTGGAGCAGAAGGATGTGACTGACTTAGGGACCAGCTCAGGGGGAGCAGGGTAGGGGTAGGGGTTGCAGAAGAGGGAAGGCACCTGGGCTGACTGTGTGAATGTGAACCTCGGGTCCTTCGGTACCTGCCACAGGACCACCTTCCCACCAGCTACCTTCCAGAGTCACCAGCCTGACCTCAGCATCACAGACCTCTCTACCCCCATTCAATGGGGGAAAAGCTCCTCTGTGTCAGCTCTGAACCCTCCCAGCTGGGACAGTATCTCACATGAAGATTCCTGATCCTGATGACTTTACTTGGGTAACCTAAGAGACAAATTGTGAGGAGTCTGCTGCTGAGAGCAGGGCCTAGCATGCAGGGGCATGAGGCTGGCAGCTGGAGGGGGTGTCATCCTTAGCTTTGACAGAGTGAGTGGATTCTGCCTCCCATGGCCTTTGGTCCTGAGCTGTTGACACAGTCACCTGGTTACACTGGGTTGCTAAGTAGCTCTCTGGACACACAGATGACCCCCAGGGCCGGGGACCAGGCAGGCATAAAGCAGATTTCATTCCCCATGTGCAGACAGCTGGGCATTCAGGGAGAGAAGTGTCTCCCATCCTTGGGAAAAGCTGGGGGTGGGGGTATGGGGGTGACAATCAGAGTGATGTTTATCTTTCTACTGGGCAACAGACTGCCAACGGATCTGGGAGACTCAACCCACTCTCCCTGGCAACCTCTCCTTGGCACAGCATGAGGGCCCATTCCCCATTTGAACAAGCAGGACAGGCATTCCCAGGACAACATGGCTGGGGGACCCGATGGGGAGCCTGCTAAGCCAAGGGCACTTGAATATGGTTTGAGGAAACGGAAACCCAGACACATCACCTATGAGATTCTCCATTGTGATGGGTGGCCAGGGGCAGGGTTGGTTGGGCATCTGAAATGTAGAGTACAGGGGCTCTGAGACCAAGGATGGATAAGGAACCATAATTAACAGACAGCAGTTCTCCCTAAAGGGTACCCTTCTCCTCTCCCACAAAACAGCCTTCTCTGTGCTACCTCTGTGTCTCACATAGTCCTATAGACCAATAAAAATCATACTTCGGTGCCAGACACACTCTTCGAAGTCTTGCATATATTAATAGACTAGATATTGAATGCATTTACATTTCATGCTAATCCTGTCAGTTCAGTATCATGACTATCCACATTTTACAGATGAGGAAACAGATACAAATAGGCTAAGTAATGTGATTGAGACCACCCAGCTAGCAAGTGGCCCAATCGAGGTTCGACAAAGTAGGATTTATCATGTGTGTTGCAGACAGAGAAGTTCAGGCTCCGGGAAATCAGTCCATTTGTTTGAAATCTCACACCCAGGGCAGAGGGTGACAGTGATGATGGACATTTACCCAGCAGAGGGGATGGGGAGAAAAGGGACTGCTGACCTTGTCCTTGGCCATGTTGATTGGAGTTGTTGAACTGACAGAGGAACAGACTCGTTTCAGTGGCCCCAAAACTGTGATCTCCAGGAAGGAACACTTGAGCCATGAGTCAGCCCCAGGTGGTGGAGACTAGTCACATTGGTCTGAGTGCCATCACCATGAACTCCTGACCCCAGCACCGGCTGACCTTGGGGGTGCCCATTTACTCCAGGAGGGAAGGGAGCAAGGAGTAACAGGGTCTGAAAGTCAATGCTTTCCCCCTGGGAGCAGCAGAGACAGAAAACACACTTGGTTCTTAACGAAACAGATACTGCTGACTGTTGCCACTGTACACCTGAGAGCTGGCAGTGGGGTGGGAACTTTTTATTTGAAGCAAGTGAATTATAGCATTGTCCCCAAGTGCCCCCGCATCCTCAAGTGCCCACCAGGAGCCCCTCACATTATCTGGGCACAGGGAAGAGCCCCCACCACCCATTTCTTCTTTACCGGCCTTGTACCTCACAGCTATCCCCAGCACACAGCAGAGGGCAGCAGATGCTTGGCTCCCTGATGACACTCCATAGGGCCCTCACCCCTCTACCACTCGGCTTGCCCTGAAAGGCGGAGCCCCTGGTGTGTGCCTCTGTGGACTGGAGGGGTGCCAGGGACCCCAAGATGCTCTCCAGCCCAGCTCTACTCCTGACACCCACTCAGATGGTTCAAGTGCTTGCAGGTCTCCTGGCTTGACCAGCTCTTGGATCCATCCAAAGAAGTCAGCACAGCTCAGGGTTCACATCTCAAAGGAGGGGCTGAACCAGGGGGTGGGGATCTGAGGCTGGGACAGCTACAGGAAAGAAAAGCAGAAAAGCTTTTGTCTGGGTGGTCTCCTGTCCATGGGGACAGGGTCAGAGAAGGAAAATCCAGTGAGAACAGAGCCAGCACTAGGAAGAAGCCAGGGTCTGCTGGGGCTGTTGTTACTGCTTTGGGCAGAGGGGCTTTGCCCCCAGGAGATCAAGCTGGTGCCTAGAGGCTGGCACCACTATTCCCATCCTATCAGCCGCAGAGTGGGCATACTAGGGGTGAGCAGAGGAGGACAGTATTATGTGCCCCCTCCAAGAATAGAGGCAAGACAATGATGGGGAGTCCCTTTCGGCCACGCTGTGACTGCGTGTATGCATGGGAAAACAGGGGTGTGGACAGGGGTGTGTGTGTGTGTGTGTGTGTGTGTGTGTGTGTGTGTGTGTGTCTGAGGGTGCAGGCCAGTGTCCATGTGTGCATGCAGGAGGAACAGAGCATAGGCGAGTGTTCCCACAGTAGGAAGGATGTGGTGATGGCGGCTATGTGGGGCATGAACAGGTTAAACAGACACCTGGAGCACCAACAGGAGAGACCAGAACATCAGAAGGAGTAGCCCAAGACCCTTCGTCCCAGCACCCCTCCCTCTCCCCAGACTAGAGCATGTGGAAGGCAGCAGAGAGAGGGGGCCTGCAGATTGGGTGTGGGGTCCAACAGGTGTCCACAGACAGAAAGGCCCCAGGCGCTGGGTTTCCTGGTGCATATATGAGTCCTCCTGCTGATTACAACTATGATTCGTGGCTCCCAGGGCCAATCCACGTGGTGCCCATGCTCACCAGGAAAGTGTGTGTGCATGAGGTTGGCTACATGTCTTTACATGGGCACACATGCTGCTCACACAGAGGCTCCCCCTCAGCCTCCAACCCAGAGGTCTCGGCACCCCTCTAGGCACTGAGATCCACTACTACGTGTCGGTACACAAGTGTCTGTCCCTTGAAGCTGGGGGCCAGGAGCAGCTGGGCATCCCCTGCAGGCATGTAGCAGAAGGCCCGAGGGGCCTGCACAGCCAGCTCCTGGAACCGCACAAACTTCTGCCGCCCCTCATCCCACTGGTAGATCTGGGTGAAGGAGAAGTCACTGCCCAGCGCCAGGTAGCGGCGGCCACCCACAAGGAAGGGCTGCAGGGCCAGGGAGCCCCGGGAGGGCAGGGCCTGCACCTCGGAAAAACGGCTGCCCTCCCAGCGAAGAATCTTAGAGTCCCCGATGTAACGACTGAGGCACAGATAGCTGTCACGTCCGGCACGGAAGTGTTTCACGGCCTGGGCGTCAGGCACCTGAGTCACCTCACCCTGGGCCACAAACTGCTTCTGGGTGCGACTCCACTGATAGATGACCGGAGCCTGGGAGCTGCTCGACACAATCAGTCGAGGCTTGCCCTCACCGTCCACAAACTCCAGGTCGGTGTCCCGGTGCCAGGCGTGCAAGGCCTGGTGGGAATAGAAGCCATTCTGGTGCCAGCGGTAGAGGCTGGTGGCACCAGCCTTGGAGCTGTCGGCCACAGCAAAATACCAGTCGCCGTCGATGCGGAAGGCCTCTAGGTCATTCGGCTTGCGCACGCGCTGCGGGTCGATGTCCTGCAGCTTGGTGAAGCGTGTGGTGTTGGGGTCCCAGTGGTAAATGTAAGAGCCTCCAAACAACTGGGCCACCACCACGTACAGCTGGCTGTCCACCACCATGGGCTTGCAGTGCACCGCAGAGGGGGCTGCCAGGAAGCGGGGAGGCAGTGTCAGGCAGCGCATGCGCCAAATGCCCGGCCCATACACAGCCTCAGAAAAGAGGGTCGGTCTCCTCTGCCCCTGGGCCAGGGCTAAGGCCTTCTGTTACAGTAGCCCCTCTCCACTGAAGTTCATCTAATTGTTTCACAGCAAATAATCAATCTGTGTCACCCTTCCTCCACCCTTGCCGCCAGGGTTCAACTATAAGTTGACACACACTGAGCACAAAATAGGTTTTAATACATATTGACCATATTCAACCATAATGTCAATTATTGAAATTATATTGTGTGCAGTAACTGTGCTAAGCGCGAACTCATTGTCTCAATTAATCATTCTGAAATGCACCCTATTATTTTACCATGTCACACAGAAAGAAACTGAGACTCAGAGTCTAAGTGACTTGCCCAAATCTTCCCCACCCCGCTGGCAAGTGGCCAGGCAAGGGAAAGGAGGGAGTGTTTGAGCTCATCCACAGCTGGGTGCAAAATGACAGCTTGACATCTGGAGAGCTGTGTATGGAAATACATTCTCCCGAGAACTCCCACTTTTGAAAGGCTTTTATGCACAAGAACAGCAGATTGGTCTCACCCTTTCCCAGACACCCAAAGCATATAGGGCCACACTCCTCACTTGTCCTGGTGTCCCTAGTCATTGCCTTTACTCCCCGCCCACCATTTCCATCACCCCGCCTCTCCTCCAAGGGAATCCTGTGCTGAGCCTCAGGCTCTTGCAGTCACCACCCAGCTCCCTCCCACAGCCTTGGTCTGACTGCCCAGTTCCCGATGATTCCCCAGCTCCTGAATGAACAGCAGCTCGGGCCCTCCTTGCCCCCACACACTCAAGCACCTCAAACTCCAGCTTACCAAAACTGAGCTCCACATCTACCCCTGAAACTGCTCCTCCCTTTCCTCGTGTTCTTGTTGTCAATTTGTAACACCACCTAATTAATCGCCCTGTCCAGAAATGTGGGAGTCCTTCACTCGTCCACAACTGATCAGTCCCCAAGTCCTGTCAACCCTCCCTTCTGCATTCTAGTACAGTTCATGTAAAATTCATGTTATGTCACCTTAAATGTTTGCTACAATTCACTAGTGAAACCACCTGGACCTGGTGTCTTGTGCTGAGGAAGGGTTTTTTGTTTTTGTTTTATAATGACTTCAAGTTCTTTGAAGATAATAGGGCTATTTAAATTTTCCATTTCCTCTTGCATCAGTTCAGTCCTCTTTTCTAAATATAACTCTCTATCCCCACCGCTGCTGCCCCAGTCCAGGCTCCAGCTGACCCTCCCTACTGATCTGCCCCCATGTCTTACTCCATGCCTAGCCACTCTCCACCATGCTCACAGAGAGAGTTTACTAAAACACAGACTGGATTGGTTCACATACTTTCTCAAAGCCCATCAATGACCTGATCCTCATCTCTCTCAGGTCTCATCTGCCACTTTCCACTTTGAACCTTAAGCTGCAGTCACATGGGCTGATTATTGTTTACATGTGCCTGCACATACGCACACCTTCTTGACTTTGCTCATGCTGATCCCTCTGCCAGAACACCCTTCCCATATTTTTTTCCTCCTAGCTAAGTCTCCCTCTGCCTTCTAGACTCAGCTTAAACTCAGTAGATCCCAAACTGAGCTCATTTGCTGCTCCTATCTCCTCTTCCTTAGTTCACTGGCACCATCCAGTTACTTAAGCAGGAATCTGGTCATCACCTCTAACTCATCCTTCAGGGCTGCCCTCAGCTAGGCATCCCTTCATCAGGAAGCCTTTCTTGATTTCTCAGTGTAGGCTTCTCCTTTGTGCTCCCAGAGCATCGTGTTCCTGTCTCCCTCCTAGAACCAACATACTCTATGGATATTATCTGTGTATGGATCAGCCTCCTTCCAAAGACTGAAACATTCTTATGAACAGAGACCATGTCTCATCTAGCCTTCTCCCTGTAGGAACTCAATGGAGAGGAGCAATGGAGCCTACCCACCCACCCAGCACAGCCAGGCCTGGTGCAAGTACCTGAGATTCTATCATAGTCTCGAAGCTGCCGTTCAACATAGTCCCACTTGAGGACAGTGCAAGCACTGGCACCCGGCTGGGCCAGAGCCACATAGAGGTCGCTGGAGTAAAGGAAGGGTTCAGCTGACACCGCCGGGAAGGACAGGGTCTGGTACAACACGAAATCTGCAGGGATGGGGGTGGGCAGGGAGTGAGAGCTTGCTGGGAGGTAAGGGTTGCTCTGCTGGTGAGGCAGGAGGTTGGGGGGTTCAGGCGGTGCCTGTGGAGCTGCCCCAGGGAAGCCGAGCCTGAGGCCAGAGGCAGGGGCACCTCCTACCTGTGGTGATGCAGTCGAACTCCCGCAGTGGCAAATCCTGCACCTTGTGCTCTTGGAAGCGGGGTGGGCTGGCACAATAGATGGGGGCCACCGTGGTGTTGGTGTGTGCCAGCCACTCCACCAGCCACTTCACCTTGCAGTCACAGTTAAGTGAGTTGCCCCGCAGGTCCCTGATCATGAAGGTGATGGAGGGGACACAAAGGGGAACAGACTCTCAGCTGCTCGGCCCACCCAGGCCCTTGAGGTTTCAGAAATAGATATTATCAAGGCTGCTGCTGGTTGCTCACATGGCATCTTTGTGCCCTTTAGAAAAGGGTTCCCCTCAGAATGGATACAGCTCCGTGGACACATGCTTGGCCAGTGGAGTGGGGGCTCAGTTCAGCCCCTACTTACCTCCTTAGCCAGGTGCCTTTTGCAGTGTATAAACTGCACAACTCTGTTCTGTACCCCAGTACCTCCCACCCTTCCACAATTCAGGGCTTTTGTTTTCTTGTATAAATACTGATCAATGACTGTGGCTATGTGACCAGACTGTAATGTAGATTCAAATCAAACATACATTCAGAAAGCACATGTTTAAAAAATACATGTAGTGTCTCATGTGCATTTTAAGAGGGCCCAAAGATGTCTTGAGGAACCCTAACTTAGAAGCCTACCAACATATATATATATTACTCAACCTAGCCTTCCGGGTGCTAGCCCCCCCAGCCCCACCCCCAACCCAAGCCCTTCCAGCCTCCCAAGACCTTATGATCCTCCCAATCCTGGCTCCCCTAACACTGCATCCAGGGACATGCCGCTGTGTGGCATTATTAAAAATACTAAGGACTCAGGCCTTACAAGTCACTCAGGATGTCCAGGGGCCGAAAGATGTCTCTAGGCAGCGTCTGCAGGTTATTGTTGGCCAGTGAGCTGCAAGAGAGACCTGGGTCACCTAAAGATGGTGACTGAGGCCAAAGGCCATAAGAAATAGGGATTGGGGTGGGGTGGGGCTTTGGTTCAGTGAGGGTATGTGCGGGATGTACTCACAGGTGTGTTAAAGACTTGAGTCCCCTGAAAGTGAACTTGGATAGTGCCCAGATGTCATTGTTCTCAATGAAGCTGGAGGAAATGAGAATTGTTTCGGTCGTCAGTCAGGATTTCAGGACCACCTCCCCAACTATTGCCCTATACCCCGCCCAGGTTCTAACTCATGGCCCTGAGACAGGCCTCCATTCCAACTCTGGGGATTATTAAGCCTGTGGTGATAGGGCATCCAGGCAGGATGGTTTAGATAGAGGGACAGATGAAATGACCTCTGACCGGATTCTGCAGTCAGAGGGTTCAAGGGCTCTCACTTCCCCTTAGCCTTTCTCAATCAACCTCCCCTCTCAGCCCACCCAGGCCCTGCTCCTTTCCCTCTTCCACTTCCCATTTTCCCTTTCCTTTCCACGCACAGGTACTGCAGGTGTGACAGTCCTGTGAAGGAGTTGTCTCCGATCAGCGTAAACTTATTGGAGTTGAGTAACCTGAAGAGACAAAGGCAAAATTAGAGCGTCCAAGGGCATGCCTGCTTCCTCATCCCTGGGTTTCCTCAAGGCCTGGCTGCCCTGCCATCCACCTTTGGGACCCCAGCAGAGAACCCCATAGCAGACTAGGTAACAATACCAGGCAGGAGCCTATTCTGGTCCCAGAAACTCCCAGGGTCCCTATTTGTTCCTAGGGTAAAAATAGTCAGTGTAGATCTCTGCTGGCAAGCTGGGTCCTTCCCCACTGGTTCTCTGCTCGACATCTCCTATCGTCACTCCCCACTCCTCCATCTGGAACTGATGGTAAGAAAGAGAAAGAGGTGGGCTAACTTCTATGTACGCTGTCTCGTGACTGGGATTTATTTTAAAATTTTATTTATTTATTTTTCTTTAGAGGGAAGTGTCACTGGCCCTCCTATGTGGGATTCGAACCTGGGCCGCTGACGTCCCAAGCCAGCTCTTAACCACTGCGCCACTCGGCTGGCTCTGTGACTGGGATTTTGAATGTAAACAGCCCCTTTTAGAACTTCAGTCTATCTGGTCTTCCTTCTGTTTGGATCCCCAGCTCTTTCTTCAAATTGTGGGCTCGCCTGTCTTTACTATGACCCCTCTCCCCTGCAGCGTCCACCCTCCGGCACCGGTCCAAGTTATTGCACCCAATTCCTTTGGGTCTCCATTCCTAACTGGGCCCCAAATACCCACTTCTTGGCTTTTGCATGCGACCCCTGCCCTCCTTCTCCCCAACTGCTGCTCCCTCCACCCATCCTGACTCCAGGCTGTTCTACCTTTTGTGGCAGATCCCATCAGGCATATAAGGCATCTTAATCTCTTAATCTCCAAAGGCTACCTACAAGGATTCTCCTCTCCCCAATCCAGGATCTGTCCCCTTCCACTGCACCCCTCCCCCACCCCACCCCACTCCCGCCTTCCTCAGGGCCCTGTCCATACAGGAACTGCAGCAGTGGCAGGTGGGAGAACGCTCCATCCTGGATCTCTGAGAAGGCAGCATTCACCAGCGTCCTGTAGGGGACACCTGAATCAGTACTGTGGGGGAGTGTGCAGGGACCGCTGGGGGTGGGGAGATGTGCGGTGGATGCGAGGGCAATGGCTTCTATAGGCACTTGCCCTGGAAGCTCCCCATTTCACCAGCCAGGCCATTCTCCAGGGGCTGTCTTCTCCTTCTCCTCACTGCCCACCTTCATCGCTACCCACCCTTACTGCCTCCCTGAGTGCCAGTGGCCCCAGGCTCAGCTTCCCCTTCAGCCAAAAGAAGGTTCCATTACCTTCACCTTCATGATCCTCCAAACACCCACAGTTGCACTGGGTGCTGTTGAGGGATGGGACCCTGAGATGGGAGTCGGGGGATTAGCATAGGGCTGTCAAGGACCACATAGCCTGTCTGTTTGCAGAGGCTGCTGCTGCAAGTGACAGGTTGGCTGGCCCTGTGCAGAGTGACTGGTGAGACCAGTGGCAGGCGTCTGCCCTGTGCCAGGGTGCTGTGTGGGTGTATCTCACTTCTACCCCTCCCCCTGCTGCCTCCTTCCCTCCCCCTACAAGAAGCCTTTTGGCCCTTGGTATGACATCACAGGCAGGGACACACATGCTGAGGTAAACAACCCGCTCCCTTCTCCCCTGTCGCGAGCTCTGAACATAGTAGGTCTCATTGATGCTGCTGCTGGTGGTGATTCATTCTTGGCCATGAACTCCTGCTTTCCCCAGCCATGGCTGCTGAGCCTGCATGACTGCAGAACTCCTTGCCTGGCTGATGCCTTGAATCTCCAGTTCTGAGGGCCCCCCTGGAGTTCTCCTGGTTCCCACACTCTGTAGAGGGGAAGCGGGGTTCTCCCCATCCACTCATAGAGCTGTCCATGTCTTCCTCCCCATCTTGGCTCACCACTACCCCAACCCCTACCCCCCAGGCCAGGGCTGGGCACTCACAGAGAGATGACCTCGGAGGGCAGATTCCTGGGCACTGCCTTAGAGTCCACGCAGAAGGCCGTGTCTCTGGTGCAGGAGCAGCTGGGCGGGCAGGGGGGCGTTTTGGGGGGCCTCTTGGCACTGACTTGCAGCATCAGACAGAAGCCAAGCGCCGACAGCACCAGCAGCGGGAGCCTGGAGCCCCGCCTGGGCCGCAGCCCCGCCATGCTGCCCGCAAGGTTTGCCTCCGGCCCCGGGCCGCCCCTGTCCCACCGCTCTCCGCCACCCTGCGGGCTGGCACCGCCTGGCCACCAGCGGCCCCTGCCGCAGCTAGGGGCCCGGCTGCAGGTTGCGGAGAGCGGACTCCTCTGGCTCTGGGTGTCGGCTGCGGTCCCCTCCCCTGCTCGTTCCCGCGAACCGACTCGGATTGATGCGCGGAGAGTAGCGGAGCAGAGGGCTGCCCGGCTGGGATGGCTGCGGACTGCGGCGGCGGCCGCGGGGGCGCGCAGGGCGGAGGGGGGAGTCCCGGGCTGGGAGTAGCCAAAGAAGGGAGTGGTTGCGGCCCTGGCCGCTCTATGCTGCATGCCCTACGGGAGGTCTCTGGGCCATCTGCTTGTGTCCGGCAGACAGAGCGTCTGTGCATGTGTGCGGGGTACACATGTGCATCCTAGAGGCATGACTGTGTGCACGTGTGCACACCTGTCTCTGCAGGCACATGCACAGATCCCCTTGTGAGGCATTTCTGCATTAGGGATCGATGCGCCTCCGTGTTCCCGTGTGTATGCCTTGGCCCTCAGGGGATACATCTTCTAAACAGATTCACTGGCATCTTAGAAGTGACAGGTGCGTGTCTGTATTCACATTTGTTTCCACAGCTCATGAACAGAATGTGCCATTGTGTGTGTGTGAGCTGAAAAAGGGAACGTCATCCCTGGAGCTGGCGTGGGAATGTGTGGCATTCTGGAACATTTCTCACCACACAACCACAGCCTGTTGGAGCTGCGAAGAGACTTGGAAGTTTTCCAGTCCAGCCCTGTATGTAAGAAATGAGGAAACTGAGGCCAGAACCAAGAGGAAAGTAGCCACACCTACTGCTTGTGTTGTGGACTCTATTCACTTAATCCTCTCTGCCTTTTGAGGTAGATGATATGAATCCTCTTTTACAGATAAGAAAAGTAAGACTTGTAGTACCAGGGGGAAAAAAAAGTGACAGAGCAGGGGTTTAAATCCACTCTGCCCAACTCCAAAGCTCACAGCTGTTGGAGTGTGGGCCAGGCAGCCCAGGGGTCCTTGAGAAGCTTTCAGGGACTCTTTGAGGTCAAAATGATTTTCCTATGAAAGACTTTATTTGCCCTTTCATGCTCTCACAAAGTACCTTGGAATTTTCCAGAGGCTACATGATAATACATCCTCTATTAAGCCAGAAATGAAAGAAATTTGTAAAAATGTAAGACAATGACATTCTCCTCTCCAATTTCTTTTTGGCTTTGTAAAATAATTTTATTTAAAATTTATGTTATTTGAACATGTAATGGCTTTATTATTGCTATTTTAATTTAGGAGACTTTTTTTTTTTTTTTGAGGGCAGCATCACTGGCCCTCATATGTGGGATCCGAACCGGGGCCGCTGGCTTCCTAAGCCAGCGCTTAACCACCATGCCATTCGGCGGGCCCTATTGCTATTTTAATTTAATTCATTAAGAAATATTTTTTAGGGCCGGCCGAGTGGCGCATTGGTTAAGAACTGGTTTTGGGATGCCAGCAGCCCTGGTTCGGATCCCACATATGAGGGCCAGTGACACTGCCCTCTACAGCTAACAACAGCTCCACCTGGAGCTGGGCTGTGCGAGCCTCGGTGACGGTGTAGGCTGCAGACCCTGCTGCAGTGGGCTGCCATAGGCTACAGTGAGTGGCCGGCAGCCAGTGTGAACTGCCAATAGCCATGGTGAGTGACCATCCAGAGGCCGGCAACCAATCTGCCTCATCTGGGAAGAACACAATGACGATACCAACATGGGCCAGTGAAGCAACGTCCTCCACAACTAGACTGAAGAACAAAAGGACAGCAACTTGTCTGTTCCCCTTCCCCAATTCCCCAACGTTGTTCCCTTCCCCAAATTCCCCAATAAAAAAATCTTTAAAAAAAAAAAAAGAAATATTTTTAAAATTTCTCAGTAAACATCAATAGATATAACCCACATAAACAAAAGCTCTTTGAGGTCCTCAATACTTTTGAAGAATGTTAAGGGGTCCTGAAACCAAAGAGTTTGAGAACTGCTGCTTTATACAGTGTTATCTCCCAGGGGTGTGGGTATATGGTGGTGGTGGTAGTGGGGAGGGGGGCATGACTGTCCCAAGAGCTCCCAGGTACAGGACAAGGAGAGTCCAGAAGTCAGGTGACTGGGCTCCCAGTCTGGTGCTCTTTACACATCAGTCCAGGAAACCGAGCTCACTGGGCTTAAGATGCTTTCCCAGCTGACCCCAGCATCTTCCAGCAGGGGATTCTCTGGTCTGAGCTTAAGTCCATGTTCTCCCAGACAGGGATGCCCCGGCCCTTTGATGCTCACTTGCCACTATGCACCCAGCTTCCCGTGCTGCCCTCCTCATACCAGCTTGTGGGAAGACAAGCAATGGGGGTGGGGAGGGTAGCTGGGGCAGCTGGGCAACCATCTCCACTGGTCCCTGGCACGGCTCTGCCCAGGACACAAAGGGCAGAGTGAATTTTGTCCCGCCCCTGCAGCTGAGGGGCTGGAAGGAGAAAAAGGGAAGACACACATAGAAGGAGTGGCTATTGGGGGACTCTCCACTGCCACAGTTCTCAGAGGCTTTAATCCAGAGACAGACAGAAAGGGGGAGGCTGGGTCCTACTCTTAGCTAGTAAGAACTGCCCAGGGCATTGAAGTAGATGGAGATAATCATGATGATTGGACTTTCACATGATTATGTCATTGGATCCTCACAACAGCCTGGGATTGGGAACAGGACAGGCAGCACTAGTCCAATTTCACAGATGAGTACTCTAAAGCCTAGAAAGATAGAATGCCTCATTCAGAGTCCCAGAGCAGGCCAGTGAAACACCGAGACCTCCGCATATTGAATGAACAATGAGCCCCCGCATGTTTGGGGATAGTCTTATCATTGGCTATAATTACATGTTGGGTGCATGCATGCTCCTTGCCCTTGGCAGGTACAAAGAATCCTCAGGAAAGCTTGATCCCAGGGCCAGTCTAGTGGCTGGCAGCTTGGGAAGATAAGGCAACAAAAAGCACCCACATGGCTGATGAGAACATCAATGAGTGTTAAGGGGCAGGTAAACATGTGTTGGGGCGGCTGGGAGATTTTTGGAGGAGAGATGGGACACTGTAGGCTGGGGCGGTAAGGTCACAGAGTAGGAGCCATTGGTTCTTGTTTGGCCTTTTAGGGTGAGTGGTATTCAGAGAGGTGGAGAGGTGTTGAGGGTGGGCTTTCCAGAAGGGAAAAATGGCCTAAGTAAAGGCCAAGAACTCCGCAGCAGAGGGCTAATGTGAGGGGCAAAGGGACAGCTATGCATGATCACCTCCTTCTTTCTCCAAGGTTCCCAAGACCTCTACCAGGTTGCTGGCAGCAGCTGAACTTCCCTTATGAAACTGGAAGGCATCCTTCCTTCCCAACCTCCAAACAGGCAAAAAAAAAAAAAAAAAAAAAAAAAAAAGGAAGGAAAAAGAGGAAGAAGGAAGGTGAGAAGGGAAGGAAGAGCTATAAAGCTTATGAGAACTACAGCCTAAGTCTAAGGCTGCAGGGGAGACTGAGGACCCAAGGGCACAAAAGTTTCTCTCCCAGAAAGACCCCCTTTCCCAGCACCCTGTGATGATGATGGCAAGCCCTACCAACAGCACCTGTTCAGAACAAGCCCCACAGCTAGACTAGGCAGTCCCCGGAGATGCCCACAGGGACCTTGCGATGCTTGCAGTTATCCTTGGCCCTCCCTTTGGCTTGCTGCCCACCTGGCGCAGGCCCAGTATGTGTGAGTCAGCCAATCAATCTCAGTGTTGCCAGGACAACTGGGGGTGGGAGTGGGGGCTCTGGGCACTGTCTCCTGCATCTGGCACCTGCACATAGCTGAAGCTGCACACAATTGAGAGGAGGCTGCTTCCCCCTCCTCCATGAACCCCTCTCCCCATCTTTCATTCCTCCTAGGACACTTGCTGCTAGAGACTTAAGCAAATATTTAAAGGAGCAGTTGAGGAGAGGCAGTGAGAAGGGTGGTGTGAGCAAACATTTCCTTCCTTCTCTCCTTCCCCAAGCTACTCAGAGGCTCTCAGCTCAGGTGCCATACCATTGTGCAATCTGGAGGCTGACGGCCCTCCAGCTGGAGAGGGGGTTGTTGTGGGGACAGGGGGACCTGGCAGGGCTGAAGAGTTGGGGGTCTGCTCATGATTGAAGGTGAGGGCCAAGGTGTGAGGGAGCCCCTGGGCAAGGGATAAGAATTGGGATGAAATGTTGGAGTTACAGTATAAGGAAGGTGAGAGAGTGAGGCCAAGAGAAGAGCGAGGTGTGGGGCTCAGACTTACACACTTGTGAAAGTTTAGAGTTTAGAACACACCTGCCCCAGAGAGCGGAGGGGAACCTGAGAGAAGCATACAGCCATTAGTAGGCTTATTTAGCACAAGGCAGCAACAGAGATGGCTTTGGGAAAGTGGGGGAAAGAGATAGAGGAGAGGAGAAGGTCCATAGAGTGGATCCCATTTGGGCGAGTAGTGTCCTCAAGTCAAATTTAGGATCAGAGGATGTAAAGGGAAGAGTGGAGAGGCAAAGGGTGATGGCAGCGCCAAGCAAGTGCGCTTGATTCAAGGATGAAGAGATTAGAAGCCCATCAATCACCACAGCCGGCCCTGTGCAAGGCTTTCTGGACATAAGAAAGAAATGTCAGGTGTGGAATCTGCAATCAAAAGTCTTCAGTTTGATCTCTGAAAATGGTTTGCCATGCACTTGACGCAGAACACCCCTCAAAGTCATGCAAATCAAGAGGCTCAAATTTTTGTGTTCATTTTAAAAACACTCATGAAACTGCCCAGGCCATCAAGGGTATGTATCTCCAAAAAGCCACCAAGTAGCTTAAAGGAGGTCACTTGACAGCAGTATGTGCCATTTTGTCATCACAATGGTGGAGTTGGTAGGTGTGCCCAGGCCAAACAGTGGGGTTGGACACCGGGTCGGTGGCCCAAAAAGAGTGCAGAATTTTTACTGCACATGCTTAAAACTGCAGAGAGAGGGCCGGCCGAGTGGCGAGGTGGTTAATCACTGGCTTGGGAAGCCAGCGGCCCCAGTTCGGATCCCACATGTGAGGGCCAGTGACACTGCCCTCAAAAAAAAAAAAAAAAAAAAAAAAAAAAGAAAAACTGCAGAGAGAAATGCTGAACTGAAGGGTTTAGAGGTAGATTTTTCGGGTTATGGAGCACACCCAAGTGAACAAAGCTCCCAAAATGAGGCACAGAACTTACAGAGCTCCTGGGAGATGAACCCCTAAATGAGCTCCCCTTGCTGTACTGGAACGATCTTTACTGGAAAAAAGCAGATTGTTCCTAAACCAGAAGAGGAGGTTACACAGGAGACTGAAGAATCAAAAATGTATGGCCCGGGAATAAATTCAGCATCAAATAAATGCAAGTAAAATAAAAGCAGGGGAAAAAAGAAGTCTTCAGCTTACAAACGAGCCTATAGCAAAGAACGTAAAAACCTCATGTTAGTAAGAATTCTTAATTGGAGGGGACAGAGTTTTCAGAATTTGGAAAAGAATGGCTGGGGGCAAGTCTGGGGCTAGGTAAAGAAGTGTGGGAGACAGCAAGCAGGTAGAGTACTTAAGTGAAAATCTGAACGCTCCCAGAGAACTTATGAGCCATTTATGAACCCCCACACTGGTGCCTTCAGCAGTGCCCGATCTGGGTCCACAGACACTGCCTCCTCACTTTCCCCTTCCTGGAGCACATCCCTATGCTTGGGGAAAATTCTGTTGGGAAATGTGATGGACTCCCCATTGGGTCAGACCCTTGGCTGCCTGAGAGGTTCAGCCTGGAAAGCCACAAGACTGCCAGGGCAGGTGCCAGCAAGAAAGGCAGGCATGCCAGGAAGACACCCACAGTGAGAGGCGCAGATTGCCCAAGGGCGAATTTTCTCAGCTCACCCAGCTTTGCTTTCGCCAGGGCCAAGGGGACTCATGTGCCAGAGCCAAGGACCCTTAGGCGTTCTTGCAGCTGTCTTATCAGGGCTGCGGTTCTGGAGGGCCAGGAACAAACAGGCTTCAAAGCTGAGGGCTTGGCTGGCAGATGAGTGCTGGGTCCTTCACCTTGGTCCCCTCTCCATACTGATACGTATAAAACCCTAGTCTCACACTTGGGAGATGAGGAGGGGAAGGTGCATGCAGCAAGATGGATGTGGGCAGCAAAGAGGTCTTGATGGAGAGTCCACCGGTGAGTGTGATGATCGTGGACATGTGTGTGCATATGTGTGGTGGGCCTCTCTGGACTTATTTCCTCATTCAAATTCATTCACTTAACCAACC
Source organism: Aselliscus stoliczkanus (assembly GCA_033961575.1). NCBI lineage: Eukaryota > Metazoa > Chordata > Mammalia > Chiroptera > Hipposideridae > Aselliscus > Aselliscus stoliczkanus. The sequence goes on from CM066735.1 coordinate 18,156,053, forward strand.
TAAGATTGTGCTAAGCTAGAGCAGAGACACCAGTCCCTTGGGAAGATAGGCATGGCTGCCAATGATTCTAATATAAGTGGCACAGATCAGTGGAAAGGGCTGTAGAAGGCACTGACCGTTGCTTTCACGGTCACAGGAAGCGCCACAGAGAAAATGACATTCGAGCTGACTCCAGAAAAATAAGTAGGAGCTCCCCAGGTGGAGAAGTGGGAAGGCGCTGCAGAAAGAAGGGTAGTAGGTGTAAAGGCACAGAGGTGTGAGAGAGCATGAATTATTTGGGGAACAGAGAGGGAGTGGGCATGGCTGAGGTGCCTGGAGGAAACAGCAGGAAATATTATTAATGAAGTGTGCTCTCTTGGGTTTCTCCAAGCAGCTTCTAAGCATCTATTGGTTTGTTGGAACCCAGGCCACCTCCTCCAGGAAGCCCCCTCTGACCTCCTGATCCTTCCTCTGCAAGACCATAGCATAGGTTGCCCAGGGTTGGGAGGGCATGAGAGGATGTCCGGCTTGTGCAGGGAGAAGAGGGGGCATCCTCATGACTTCATACCTGTCTCCTCCCCACCCTACCTCATCAGGACTACTCAGCAGCCCCCTCCCGGAACCGGTTGGGCATCCCCTGCTGCCCTGTGCACCTCAAACGCCTTCTCATCGTGGTTGTGGTGGTGGTCCTTGTCGTCGTGGTGATTGTAGGGGCCCTGCTCATGGGTCTTCACATGAGCCAGAAACATACTGAGATGGTGAGCAGGCCTGGGATGGGGTGGGCAGCAAGTACAGGGCATGGCAGACAGATCGGCGTGGGGGGCTGGCTAGCTAGCAAACAACCCAAGGGGAATGAGAGGAGGAGGCAAGGGGCACCTCATGGAAGGACAGAGGCAGGAACAGGGTGGCAAACCTGGTCTGGGCTTTCCCATCATCCCTACTCCACATTGGGACAGCCTGTACCTTCAAGTACCTTGTTCCACACAGCCTCTCTGAACTCTCAGGGAAGAAGGAATTGCATTTGAGTACAGGGGATTGAGGGTACTGAGTATGAGTACTGAAGGGACATGAATACTGAAGGGACAAGTGAGGAAAGAGGAATGCCACGCAGCCCTGTGCCTTCCCCCAGGTCCTGGAGATGAGCATTGCGGGGCCAGAAGCTCAGCAACGCCTGGCCTTGAGTGAGCGTGCGGGCGCCACTGCCACCTTCTCCATTGGCTCCACTGGCATCGTAGTGTATGACTACCAGCGGGTGGGTATGCCTGGACTTCTTGACCCTGGCCCCAGGGGACCAATGACAAGACTTCGCTAGATCCACCCAGCTGTGCTACTTCATACACACCCATCTTTCCCCATCCTCCAGTCCTTTTGCCTCCCCTGGGGGTGCCTGAGCTCCAAATTCCAGTATAACTCCCTCCTGTGCCCAACCTAGAGGGAGATGGCGCAGGACCAGGGTTAGGGAATTTGCGAGGCAGGGCCTTTCTGGATTAACTCTGGGGTTCCTATGCCCAGCTCTTGATTGCCTACAAGCCGGCACCGGGAACCTGCTGCTACATCATGAAGATGGCTCCAGAGAGCATCCCCAGTCTTGAGGCTCTCACTAGAAAATTCCATAACTTCCAGGTGGGTGTGAGGGTGAGAAGGAATAGGTTGTCTCACTCCCAGGGCTGCTGGGAGTTCTAGGAGTGCCTGTGTGTGGTGGCACAAGGAGGTGGGGGCAGGTTGCTCGAGTCCTGACCCTGTAAAGTGCTCTTCCTCTGGGGCCGCCAGGTAAGTGTCCGTCTCCAGGCGCACCTGCTCTACACCTTCTCTATCCATTACCCACCCTGGCCCTGCCGCCCCACCTCCAAGCTGCTGGCCTCAATTTAGCCCACACAGGGGCATCTGACTCAAGCACAGACCCCTCTTTACTAGTGAGGAAACTGAGGCTCAGAGAGATCGCTTGACATGCCTAAGGTCCCACAATGAGGGCCACAGGTGAAACGCAGCTCCCAGGCTCCAAATCAGGTGCTCTTTCCAGGTTAAGCCTGAGGTGCCTCCTGCTAAGCTGAGCCAGGAGGAAGGCCATAACACTGGCTCAGCATCCTCTGGGGACCTGGACTTCCTAGGCACCACCGTGAGCACCCTGTGTGGCGAGGTGCCCCTCTACTACATCTAGGACCTCTCAGGTGAGCAGTTGTGACCTCCAGGGCACTGGAGCAGCAGTGACCCAGGAGGGCTTGGGCCACTTTGTTTTGTCAGCTGATCTGGCACAGGGGAATCCATTGAGGCAGGTCACCTAGGGAGCTCAGGGGAAGGAGCTCAGGTTCCTGGCACCCCCTCCCCCACATAATACAGTGTTTCCTTGCTTTACAGGGAATGCGGACGCCCCAAGGAGACAGGAAAGAGCCACGAGCAAAAGTTCTTTTGCAGACAGGCAGGAAGCTGCCCCTGCCACACTGCAGGGACTGGCCCTGGAGAAATGGGACCGGGGGAGAGATGGGAACAGTCAGATGAGAGGTGGCTCCTGAGGACCGGGGGCTCCTACCAGAAGAGAATAAAGCAGCCTGATTGAAAAACAAAAAGTGTCCCTCTTCTGTCCTCCCACACGCCTGAGGTCCTGCTCTTGGTGGGCGCCGGGAGGGGACAGGGCCTTGAGGAGCAAAGGTGGCTTTCCCATTCTCTCTGGCCCAGGCTGACGGCGAGGAGACGGGACCTGGGAGCCATCAACGGGCTTCAGGCGCCCTCCAGTGGTGTCTCCCGAGAGAGGGCGGGAGACAGAAATCACTCGAGGGACAGGGACCGGTGTGAAGGAGAGCAAGGGTCGGAGAAAGGGAGAGACCGACAGGCACGGGCTGAGAAGCGCGGGCAGCGAGCAAGGGAATGAGCGAGGCACAGGCAGCGAGAGAGACCTGACAGCCGTCCCGCACCCGGAGGGGCTCGGGCCGGGCGCGCGCGGGAGAAGCGCCGCTAGAGGGCAGCGGGCCGGGGCTGCCGCCGCCGGCGCCCCGGGGCCCCAGTGCCTCGCCGGCTGGTGCCCCGCGCCGGGACCGCCCGAGCCTTCTCCGGGCGCGGGTCGGCTGCTCGTCTTCCCCGCCCGGGCTGGCGCGCCGCCCGGCCCGCCGATCTGGGTCCCGGCCCCCGGGGGGGGCCGATCTCCGGGCGAGAGCCCGCCCCCCAGCGAGCTCATTTCCCTACAGGGGGGAGGGCGGGCGGGAGCGAGGGAAGGAGAAAACGACGGGCAGGGAGCAGAGAGGCTGGAGGAGGGCGCGGGCCGGGAGCGGGTGGCGGAGGGCGGGGGACAGGAAGGAGGGCGGCGAGCGCAGGGAAGGGGAGAGGTGGGGAGCGCGGGCGGGCAGCGCCTCCCCCTCGCCGTCAGCGCTCCGCTTCCCCTCGCCCGCTCCCGCGTCCGGGCGCGACCCGCCGCTGCCACCGCCGCCGCCGAGCCCGCCGCCGCCAGCATGCCCGGCGTGGCCCGCCTGCAGCTGCCGCTGCTGCTGGCGCTGCTGCTGCTCCCGCGCCCCTGCCGCCCGCTGGACTTGGCCGACTACACCTACGACCTGGGCGAGGAGGACGACTCGGAGCCCCTCAACTACAAAGACCCCTGCAAGGCGGGTAGGCACCCCGGACCCCGCGGGCCGCCCGACGCGAGGGCCCGGCACGGGCAGGCCTGGCCGGGAGGCGCGCGCTGCCGGGGATTCGCGGTGGGGGGAGGACGGTCCGGTGTGGGAAGCCGGGAGCTGCCTGGTTGGCAATGCAGTGGGGAACAAAAGAAGGAGGGAAAAAGGGAGGGGAAGTTTGGGGGACTTTTAGGACTGAACTTTTGCGCTGTGTGTGGAAGCCGCTGCCTCTTGTCTTCCCAGAGGATTTCTGGGGAAAGCTGCTTGGGTCCGGAGGGAAACCTGCGGCCAAGGAGGCTTTTCCTCCTGCAGGAAAGTTTTCTGGCCAATCTCCCGTGAGTGTGTGTGTGTGTGTGTGTGTGTGTGTGTGTGTGTGTGTGCACTTTTCCCTTCTCCCCGGTCTCCAGCTCCAGGACATTGGTGTTTTCCAGCCTGTCTGTCTGGGCAGTCCGGAGACTGCACATCTGTCTCCCTGGTATGAGGTGGCCTGCATCTCCAAGGAGCAGGTTTCCTGAGGCCCCCACCCAGCCCAAGTGGAAGAAGAAAGGGATCCTCTGAGATCATGCTCCCTGCGTGTCCTGGGGTCCCCACCTGCGCAGCAGCTTTCTGGGACAGAGGAGACAGCTGTCAAAGTCAGAGAAGCCAGTGCAGGAGTGGGATTTACCCATGCCCCTGTGTGCCAGGGGCTCCCAAGACCAAGTTTGAAGGAAAGGGGGAAACGCAGAGAACCCAGACACTGTATATCAGCTTTCTCAGTCCACACACACTGGAAGGTTATTAGTTGAGGTCAGGAGCCTGGAGTGTGTGTGTGTGTGTGTGTGTGTGTGTGTGTGTTTTCTTTGTCCATGAAGACCCTGTGTAACCTCTTCACTCCTGCTGGGCCCAGAGGGGTCCTGCCCTTGGAGTGACCAGATGGCCAGGCACTCGGGCTGTTTGCCTGATTGGATGACCCTGAACAGGCTGCCTGGAATAAGAGAACACACAGGGCATAAGATATCAGAACCTTTCCTCGACTTCGTACCTCTGACTTCAGCCTATCTCCGAAGACCCAGAGCCAGAGTCAGTGGCACAGTTCCTAGAGGTCTAGGAGTGCCTGTGTGTGGCACAAGGGGTTTAGGGCAGGTTGCTCGAGTCCTGACCCTGGGGACCCTTGTCTGGGTGAATGACAACAGCAAACTTGGGAATAGGAGCTCCTTCCTGTGGGAGGAGAAGAAACCAAATCCCTCTGTCCTTTTTTTCTCCACCCCTGCTGGGCTGTGGGTAAACCACCAAGTTGGCTGTCATCTTTCTTTCTGGGCTTGGGGTGGGCGTGATGCTAAGTGGACAGAGAGTGGGCTTTAGAGGCAGGCAGACCTAGCTGTCAATCCTGGACCCACAACTCATTAGCTGTACCACCTTGGGAATGTTAATTAGCATCTATGAACTTCGCTTTTCTCACCTGTAAAATGGAACTGATGATATGTCTGACCATGGAGTTGGTGGTAAGAATTAAATATGAGAATATATAAAAAACACTTATTAGAGTTTAACACACACTAAATAAATAATAAATAAGCACTAAATAAATGTTGGCTGTCTACCTCCTGTTTTCTGTGCCTCACACTTTCACTTCATTTTTTCTGAGGGAATAGTCTAGGTTTTCAGAAAAAGGGAGTGTCTCTCTGGCCCTGTCCTTGTGTCAGTTATTCACTCAACTGATTTGCCTTTACTGAATGCCTTATATGTGCCAGGCCATGGGCTTGATGTTGTTGGAGATACAGAGGAGTGTAAAGCATGGCTCCCACCCTCAAGGAGTTTACAGTCCAGGAGGGAACAACACATGGGGACAGCACAAACCAAGATGCATTGTGTGTCACCTTGGAAGGAAAGGACCTAAAGGCTCAAGAAGCTTCTTGCCCCTTTACATCTCTGGTGGTGGTGGCAGTGGTGGAGAAACAGTGATCACAGCAGGCTAGGAAGGTCTGGGGGTCTTCATGGAAGAGGCTGGCTGGGGCAAAATCTTAAAGAATGGGTAGGAAGCCAATCTGATGTATTTCACTACTAGTTGGAAGTTGCAGTGATTTTCAGGGCAGCAGGAGGCTGAGGGCTTTATCCCCAGTCTCAGATTTCATGTTAGGGTGGGGCTGCCTGACTTGGAACTTCAAACAAGGGTTCTGGAGAAAGCTCTCCACCAGGATGAAGTGAGGCCGGTGGGGAGCTGGGCCAGGCATGGGGGTGGCCCAGAGGGCCTGGGAGCCTGACAAGGCCAAGATTCAGGGTCAAATCAGGCCTCCCTTATGGGTGTGTCTGGTGCAGCCCTGCCTCCGCCCTGACTTCCTAAGACCCCACACCCACATCCTCAAGCCTCAGGTCCCCAGGCTCTTTTCTCTGTTTCTCCTGCCAGGCTTTCCCTCTTGCCTTCTCTGAGCCCTGACCTCCACGTGCTGGAGGTAATGGTGACAGATGTGCCTCACTTTTTTTACAAACTGAAGGTTTGTGACAACACTGTGCCAAGCAAGTCTACTGGCGCCATTTTTCCAACAAGCTCAGATAATGGTTAGCGTTTTTTAGCACTAAAGTATTTTCCATTAAGGTGTATACATTGTGGGCTTTTTTTTGATATAATGCTATTGCACATATAATAGACTACAGTATAGTGGACACATAACTTTTATGTGCACTGGGAAACCAAAAAAAATTCATGTGGCTCACTTTATTGCAGTATTCACTTTATCACAGTGGTCCGAAACTGAACCGGCAGTATCTCCAAGGAATGCTTGTGCTTCCTTTGGATGCAACAGGTGTTCCTGCTTACCTCTGCTCACTTGACCCTCTCCAGCTCTACTCTCTTCCTCCTCCTTCTTGCACATGAAGGACCAAGAATGAAAGCCCAATTGACTCCCCGGCTCACCTGCAATCTCTCACAATAGCCAGACCCCTTCATTTAAAGTCACCTCTTGCTCTTACTCTCCGAGTATGGTTACTGTTGCAGTAAGGGCAAAATTGAGACCATTGATACCTTGGAGAGGTTCCTGGATCTTCTTGGTGAGACTAGAGCAGTACGGGATGCCAAGCTGGTCTGTGAATGTGCTGGGAGCTGGTTCCACGAAGCCCTCTCTGTCTCGCCCTTGCTCAGGGAAATTGCAAATCAGCCCTGATTTCATGTATGTTAGGTTGCCAAAACATCAAGGGGGCCTTTCCCCGAGATTCCCAGCTCCAGTTGGCTGTCCTGGTGACTTGGCAATGACTCGGGACCCAGTTGCTCCCATAAGCAGAAAAGTGCATGGGACTGCTCCTGAGCCAGCCAGAACCTTACTTCAGCCTCAGCTGGTAGCTGAGAGGTCTGCTTTGGGAGGTGAACTGGGCCAGTATTTCCTCAGCCCTCATCACCATCCTCACCCTAAGGGCCTCGTGGCACAGGATTGGACTTCAAGGGCCCTCAGAGGAATAGGTTCCACGCTCAGGAGGCTGAACAGCAATCCCTTCTCCAGCCAGACCACATTCCCCCTCCAGACACTCTGAATGAGTCACCCACCCACTTATGCCCCTGCTTCCTGAGTCACCTTCTCTTTTAGGTGCCCCAAGGGAGGAGGAAAAGACTTAAACAATCTCCCTGGGCTCCAAGTGGAGGGAGACCAATGGGACTCCCCAGGAAAAAGGAACTCTCAAAAATTCAAAAATTCTAGTTTCTCCGGAGATTTTGGGAGAAGATATTGGGGGAAGACAGGGAAGGAATAGAATGTTATTCCATAGACCACTAAGGACCTCCTGAGGATATCCCGGAGAATGGGCTAATCTCTCTCTCTCTCTCTCTCTCTCTCTCTCTCTCTCTCTCTCTCTCCCCCTTCCCCACCCCTTCCTTTCTAAAGGTGTCCTTTGAGGGTGTGGCCTGTGAAATGGGGTATGCACATCCAGTTATGTGTGTGTAAAAACACTAGGGCTTGCACAGAGAAGTTAGTTGAGTGTGTTTTTGCACATTTGCAGATGTGCCCCTGCTTTATGGCCCAGTCTGTTTAAGTATGCATGTGGGTGCTCCTGAAAGTATATAAGTGTGTGTGCAAACATGCACCAGTGCATCAGTGTACAACACATGCACACATTTGCGGGGACTTGAGCATGTCCTTCCCCAGCTAAAAGCTTGCATTTGTATTAATGGGACCTGTGTATGCTTGGTACACAAGGTGCTGGGGCTCCCTCAAACCAGCCAGCTCCTCTCCCTTCCCACAGAAGGAGGTGCCTTGCCACACCCCAGAAGAGGAGACTGTGGACTTAGGAAGCCCACCTGAAGGATGGGCACAGGGGGTTCAGTGTGCTCTCTTTTTGCTTTCATACCCCTAGGACCTGGGTGTGGAGCAGCCATGAGTGCTCCTGGCTGGTTTTCAGCCAAAAAACAGAAACTTTTGATTCCGGCTTAAAAAAACTGAGTATTACCCTGACTCTAACCTCGGGTTATCCTTCGAAGTGAAGAGGGGTGTCCTCGCTTCCCAGCATCCAGATTCCTTCACTTCCCCCTGGGGGAGTTCTAAAGGAGCAGGGCCTTCAGGCCCAGCCATCAGGCTCTCCTGCACACCCCATCTCTCCCCACCCCCACTGTTCCCACACATTCTTCAGCCATGACATCCCCACCACAGGGCGCCCGCTCTGCTGATGAGCGGCCAGCCCAGGGCTTGACCCGCCTTCCACTTGCCCTGTCCTCCACACTGCCCTGGTCCCACAGGCCAGCATAGTTCTGGGGGCTCTGTACTTGGAATTCAAGATTCTGCTTCTGAGCATTTGGTGGGGGTGGGGGAATTTACTCAACTGGGAGGCCAGTGTGGATGAGCCAATGTGCCCTTGGAAAGGGGAGAGCTGAACCTGAGCTTACAGGATTGTTATTGGGATAATATTAACAGTGGTCATTTAGTAGGTTTCTCTCTATGCTCTAGGCTTTGTGCTAGGTGCCTTTGCCGTGTCCCGCACAACAGGGTCGTAGGAGTTGTTAAGGGATGGCAAAAGGTTGAGAAACAGAAAAATAAAGAGAGAGAGACAAGAAAAAGAGAGAAAACCGTGCTAGCCAGGGGACTCAAAGCCTCTTGGACTGAGAGCCCCGAATCGGGCTTGACTGCAGCTTTTATTGGGATACACGTAGGGAAGTAGCATTGTTTTCTCCACGGTCTGTAAGTCACATACATCATACCAGAGAACTGAGCTCAGAGTCAAATCACCCCATGGCCTGCAGGCTGCCATTACCAAAAGTCCCATGATATGTACACGTGCACCTCCTAAGGGACAGAAATTTCTTATGCTGAGACTCACTGATAAGAATGCACGGAGGACAGATGTTATCACCTTTTTAGGTCATTTCACAGGCAAGCTGTCAGCACCTGAGACAAGGGCTCTTTGCCCATTTTCCTCAACTCCGTGATTTCTCCTATGGCACCCATGCGACTATGCCTGGCTTGGGTTGCCCTTCTCATGAAGGGTCTTAGCCGTCATTGACTAACCAGCCATATTCTGGGACCAAACAGGAAGATAGAGTAGGCATGATGTTGAAGCACTGTCTCTATGAGGATCTGTTGTTATGGGAAGATGCACGGGGGCAGACGGCTGATTTCATGTAAATAAATCCTAGGAGACAGATTCTTGTGTTAGCTCCTCTTTATAGAGGAGAAAATTGAGGTTTAGAAGAGTCTATATGACTTGTCAGCTAGAAGTTGGCAAGTTGGGATTCGAAGACAGGTCTGTCTGACTCCAAAGACCTTGCTCGTTGCTGCTGTGTCCAAAGAAGAGTCTACATATCCAGTCACATGTGGATGGTGATATCCGTGGGTGTGGGTGTGTGAGCCTAGAGGTGCAGTGTCTGTGCAAAGGCACAAAGGTGTAGGGGTGTTCATGTGACCCATGAGTGCCTGTGTGAATGATGGCATTTAGGGACCCACCATGCCTCCTTGGAATGTACCTCCCATCCCATATCTTTGCTAAGGCTACCCTTGCACATCAGCTGAGAAGTGTCTTCTGTTGGTGTCCCATCAATTGCTGAGCCAAGGCCACCAAGGGTGTTTTAAGTAAGAGAATCTTTCTCATGTGATGGAAGAGATACTGGGCCACTTACTAGCTGGTGACCTTGGGCAAGTCATTTACCCTCTTAGGTCCAAGTGTTCTGACCTCTAAAGTCAGGGAGGTGGGCTGGAATCCATAGCCACCAGGTTTTCTCTCCATGTATTTGTAATGGGACACTCCTAGGCAAATGCATGGGTGAAGTATGGCTTAACTGGCTTGTACTGGGTGGACCAGGATTACATGAATTCATTAACGTGAAAACACTTTGTCAACAAGAAAACACCACATAAATTTCAACAGACATTTACACAAGGTCATTATTGCTGCTATTGCTGGCTTAATGAGTTTGGAACTTGCACTTGGTTTGTGTGTGTTGGAGCTTGTGCATGTGTGTTTGTTAGGATTGTCTGTGACTGTGTGTGTATTTTTTGGTGGACATGTGTGTCTGAGTGTCTATTTCTGTGTATATGTATTTACAGTATGTGTTCTACAGAAGTAATGAACTTGAGTGCAGTGAGCACTAGAGTGGGAACCAGGAGTCCTCAGTTATAAATCCAGCCTTTCTAGTATCTAGCATGATCTCAGTTAAATCATTTCCCTTCTGGGCTTCAGTTTCTGTATCTGTAAAAAGGAAGGTTGGAAGGTTTAGCTTAGATAACTGCTAAAGTCACTCTCACATTCTGCTGATCCAGCTTTGGGTCATGGCCACAGAAGAGCGTGTATCTGAGAGCACGTGTTTGCAGACTCAAAGGATATTGTCGTGATACTTCACTCAAACATTATCCAGTGCCTTCCACCTTTCAGGGTGTTGTCAGCACTGCTTGTGTGCACTGGGATGTCTCTGTGACTTTGCAGAGCTCTGAGTTTGATGGCATGGGTGTGGATGTCACCTTGTGTCCGTAGGGACACTAACCCTATGTGTCTGATGATGTTTTGTGTGTGTGTGTGTGTGTGTGTGTGTGTGTGTGTGTGTGTGTGAACCCAGCGGGCCATCTGGGGAAGAGAAACCTATGTGCAAGGCCTCAAGGTTAAAACAACTTGTGTCATGCTGCCCGCCAGGCCTGTGAAGCACTGGGATGAGAAGCAGATGTCATCGCTGGGGTGGAGCTGCAGGGAAGCTGCCCTCTGCTCCGCCTCCTGCCCTGCTCCCCGCCACCCCCCTGCATCCCATCCCTGCTTGAAGTTCACATCTCAGCTCCTTCCAGAGCGCTCAGCTCTGCAGCCTCTGCTTCCTCTCCCTCCCGACTTCTCAAAAAGTAGATGGACTGTGTAGCCCGTTTCTCTGGAAACACCACCCTAGCTCCAGAAATCAAAAGGGCCTGTTAGGGGGACTTTTTTCCCCGGGTCCTTCTTCCTCCAGAGAAGGGACCCTGAGACTCCAAATAGGAGTCACTTGAGAACTGTTAAATATTTTCCTCCTGGCTGGGAAACTCCCATCACGTGTCCTGGTTTCCTTAAGGTGGCTATCTGCTCCACTTCTTGTTCCTGTCCTCCATCATTGTAATTCAGATGGCATTTTTTTTTTTTTTAAAGATTTTATTGGGGAATTGGCGGAGGGGAACAGACAAGTTGCTGTCTCCTTGTTCTTCAGTTTAGTTGCGGAGGATGTTGCTTCACTGTTGGTATCTCATTGCGCTCCCGGATGAGGCAGATTGGTCGCTGGCCTCTGGATGTCGCTCACCGCGGCTATTGGCAGCTCACGCTTGGCTGCCAGCCGCTCACGCTGGCTGCGGGCCACTCACTGTAGCCTATGGCAGCCCACTGCAGCAGGGGCTGCAGCCCACACCATCACCGGGGCTCGCACAGCCCAGCTCCAGGTGGAGCTGTTGTTAGCTGTAGAGGGCAGTGTCACTGGCCCTCATGTGGGATCCGAACCTGGGCCGCTGGCATCCCAAAACCAGCGCTTAACCAATGCGCCACTCGGCCGGCCCTCAGATGGCATTTGTGGAGTACATACCACGAGCTCAGCACAGCACCAAGGTTATGGGCCCACAAAGTAAACATTCTATCATCCCACCCCCTTCTCTTCTCTTTATAGCACCCATCACTGTCTGGAATTCCCGAGTTCGGTATTTGTTTACTTGTGTGTTGTCAAAGGTTAGCTCTGTGTGAGCAGGGACCTCGTCTGTCTTGCTAACCACTGGAGTGGTACCTGGCCCACACTGGGTGCTTACTAAGTATTTGCTGAAGAATGATGGAGTAAATGACATGACCCCATCTTCGTGGAGCTAATGGTCTGGAAGGGGCTGGGCATCAGCTTTACCAGAATTCCAACTAAAAAGTGAGCATGAGTCTCCCAAGACATCCCCAGCGCTGGCCCCCATGGTGTTTCTCCTTCCTCAGAGAATGGTTAGGATTCAAGTAGCTGTGGGAGCCGGGGTGTGTGTGCATGGAGTCAGGGCTGTCAGTGCTGGGGAGGTGGACTAACTTGGCCCCTGGCCTCTTCTTTTCTCTCTAGCTGCCTTCCTTGGGGACATCGCCCTGGATGAGGAGGATTTAAGGGCCTTCCAGGTGCAGCAGGCCACAGATCTCAGACAGCGTACAATTTGCAGGTCTTCTATCAAAGCTGCAGGTGCACTGGGTACGGGCTGTCCCTCGTATGTCCCAGAAGTGGGTTCCAGAACTGGAGAAATAGGGACCCTCCCTGTTTGCAGCCAGGCCTCCCCACTCAGAGGCCATGAGCTTGAACCCAGTGTAAGGGTTTGTCTTCTCTTAGATATCTTTATCCTTTTCCCAGAGGAGTAGCAAGTATAAACATTCCCAGGAGCTGAGAACCAACATTCTTTTTGCTTACAGTTCACAAAGTACTTTCAAAAGCATTATCTACTTGACTGTACCCAACCACCTTCAAAGGTAGGTGTCAGGAAAACTCCCGCTTTATAGATATAGACACTAAGATCCACGGAGATGATGTGATTTGCTCAAGATCACAAAAGTGGAGCCGGCTGAGTGGCGTGGTGGTTAAGCGCTGGCTTGAGAAGCCAGCGGCCCCAGTTCGGGTCCCACATATGAGGACCAGTGACACTGCCCTAAAAAAAAACAACCAAAAAAACCCCAAGCAAACAAAAGTGGTCAGTGGCGGAGCTGGGACAGGAACCCAAGCCTCTGACTCCAAATCTAAGGCTCTTCATTCAGCAGCACCGTCCTGCCTGGCTTCTCCTCCTGTTCCCACTTTGCAAGCTTCCATGCATTCTTCAAGGTCCATCTCAAGAGCTTTCCATGTGAAATCTTCCCTGATCACGCCCCCTAGACATGACTGTACGTCCATTTTCTGTGTTCTCTGTCCTTACACTGTTAGCAGCTCACTCAGTGCTCCATAGTGCAGCAATTTGTTTGTATGCCTACCTCCACAGCTGCACTCAAAGCTCTTCAAGGTCAGGGATGGGTCCTTCTAATCCCTGGGTGTGATCCAAGCACCTAACAACCACCCTGGCACTTGTGCGTGGCTGAGGGAATAGGAAAAAGGAGGCCTGGGCTGGCTTGGCTCAGTTCTGTCCAGCCTTCTTCCAAATCTGGAACATGGTCCTGCCCTCAGGTAACTCTCCCATTGCCAAAGGGCGCAGATGCTCACCTGGGACCTGTTCTGAGCACACTCTGGTGGTGCCAGGCATTGTCCTGTCCAGCATGGGGGAGGACCCTGGCATGGGCAGCCAGGGATTGAAGGTCAAACTACCCAGAGAGCAGCTGGCATTGGAGGGTGACCTGGTGGCCTAGTAACAAGCAAGGCTTACTAGACTTTGGTGGGGACGAGTAGACACAGTACAAGGGGAGACCAGAAGGGAGGAGCTGGATCACCTGGGCTGCGACTAACCCACCACATGACTTTGGGCAAATCTTTGGCCTTAGTTTCTTCCTTTGTCCAGGGTAGATAGTGAGACTTGCCTAGTTCATCCAAGAGAGCTACTGTGTCAAATGAAAACATGTATTGGGGAATACTTAAAGAAGACATCAAGTTCTGTATGCACCACAAATACGAAGGTTTATTGGATGAGAAGGGAACATTTCCTAGTCTCAGTTCCCCCATGGTTCTAGGAAATGAGTACACCATTGTTCTTTTTTTTCTGTTATAGTCAACCCTCACTATTCATGGTAATTATGAATAAAGTTATACAGTAACCTTATAGTCATTCTGTAAAGTCACCGGAAACCCTAAATTAGCAAATACTAAGCCATTACTCCTGGGAGAAGTACAATTAAGTTCCTGCGAACCTCTGGTCGCAACATTTTCATAACTCATCAATACGTAGCCCTGCCTTATGTGTGCTTCTGTTTACAGACACTTTATTTAATATACAGTTGCTTCATTAACATTGAACTCCTCATGACCAAATAGCACTATGACACATGCCTGACCAAAGCTTATCTAACACAGGCATTTTTCTCCATAAAGCACATCACAGCCTTCTTGCAAAGAGGAACACTGCACAACTCTAGTGGGTGAGGCAGAGGGGGAGTCATGTTAAACAGCAAAATCACCAACAGAAAAAGCACAAAACTGCAAAAAAAAAAAAAAAACCCAAAACGTGGCACTAAATAGCCTGTGAAAAAGATACTTGTTTACAGCATGGGAGCTGACACAGGAAGGCAGGGTATTGCCTTGTTCAGCCTCAGCCAGGGATGTGCACACTGGGTGACTCAAATGTTTCACTGCTCTGTGCACGTCAGCAAATGACCACGAAAGAGCTGAGGGGGCGGATTTTGGAGTTACAAATAAATTGTAGTGAGTGGGCAAAGATGGAATTCCCCCCAATAATGAGGATTGATTATCATTTGTTTCCGCCTCCCCCCCACACACACACACACCTTCATTCACTTGCTACCAATGTCTTCCTCTTTCAATTCCAGGAAATGCCTCTACCCCTAACTGTCAGCGTGCTACTGGGCAGCCTCAGAGGAGAAGCCGTGGGAGATGGAGAAGCAGGACCCGGAGCCGGCGGGCAGCAACGTCCAGACCAGAACGTGTATGGCCTGATGGGGTCATCCCCTTTGTCATTGGGGGAAACTTCACTGGTGAGCGTGATGTTGGGGCAGCCCTGCCGTGCATGGTAGTATGAGTGATACCTTCTGCCTGCCTGGCGTCCACTCCTGAGCAGTGGGTGGAGGTGGGCTCATCTGGATATTGTGACAGCCTGGCCTCTTTCATCCTGGCAGGCAGCCAGAGGGCAGTCTTCCGGCAGGCCATGAGGCACTGGGAAAAGCATACCTGTGTCACCTTCTTGGAACGCACTGATGAGGACAGCTATATTGTGTTCACCTATCGACCCTGCGGGTGAGCAAGAGCCCCTAGGCACTGCAGCCTTTCCTATCTCCCCAACCCATGTTCTGCCCTGGGCACTGCAGCTGCCCCACCTGGGCAAGGCCTTGCGTCCGGATGTGGCGGTGACTCCCCCCCACCCCCATCACACAGCCTGGGCATCCCCAGGCTCAGGCCCCACCCCTGCCCCTCTGCTTCCTGCCCCCTGGGCAGCCTAGCCCGGCCCCTGAGTGGATGCACTCCCCCAGCTCGGGACCGCCCCCCTGAGCTGGCCCCGCCCTCCAGGTGCTGCTCCTACGTGGGTCGCCGTGGCGGGGGCCCGCAGGCCATCTCCATAGGCAAGAACTGTGACAAGTTTGGCATCGTGGTCCATGAGCTAGGCCACGTCATCGGTTTCTGGCACGAGCACACCAGGCCAGACCGGGACCGCCACGTCTCCATCGTGCGCGAGAACATCCAGCCAGGTAAGCTCTTGGATCTGGGAAGAGGGTGGGGGGAGGGAGACAGCACCGTGGCTCCTGCCTTAGCCCCCGACTCCAGGGCCCCTGGTAGGGGTAGTAGCTGCTCCCTGGAGCCATCACCTTTGGTCAACTCAGCATATAGTCTCAGGCCTACCCAGGGCAGATTGGTATCGACCCTACCCCTGAGGCATCTGTTCCACAGTAGCAGTTCCGGACCACAGACCAGTTGTGGAGCTACTGTGGGGGTGTGGGTGTGGGGTGTGGGTGGGAAAGGGTCCTGGAACAGGGGCCATCCATAGCAGCCAGAACCCAGCTGGCCTTCAGGGTGGTGTTTGGGGAGGGGTTGACCTGTCCCCCATGCTGCCTCAGCCTTTCTCATCACTCACTCAGTCTTCTGCTCTTTGCCTGTTCTGTCCTCTAAGGGTTTTTTCTCTCTCCTTTCTCCTCGCTGTACTCTCTTCCCTCCCTTCCTGTTTCCTCCCTCTCTCCCCAGGCCTCCTCCACTCTTCATTGCTTTCATCTCGCTGTGGTTCTAGAAATGGGCACTTCCTTCCCATACTCCCTTGAGCCTTTCCTGCAACAAGTCCTTCTTCACTCTGCCCCCTCTGCTGGACACTCTTCTAGAGACCTGCCCCTCCCCCCAAGCTTCCCTTGGCGGCTCCCTGGACCCTCAGGTAGGGGGGCATCTCTCAAGTACAGGGAGGACCCCATTCCCCATCCTGCATCCCGCACAGACCTGCCCCCTCCCACCCCCCACACCCTTTTCCTGGTCTTCGCAGGGCAGGAGTATAACTTCCTGAAGATGGAGGTCCAGGAGGTGGAGTCCCTGGGGGAGACCTATGATTTTGACAGTATCATGCACTATGCCCGGAACACGTTCTCCAGGTGAGAGATGGGCCTGCCCTCTGTGGACCTCCTGCTTTGCACCAGGCTGCCCTGGTGGGGTAGTTAGCAAGGACAAGAGTGAGTCCTGGAGAGCTGTGGCCCCCAAGCAGAGGACCTGTGGTGCTGCCTGCCCTGCTGTCCTCTTCCACCGTGGGCCCATGGGCAGGGCCAGGACACACAAAAGTCACGGTCTTCACCTAATGCGGTGCATACCGAGGGCACCTGACCCAGGAGGCTGAAATCCAGCCACTCTGCAAGCTCTGCACCCGGAAACTGTGTCAGCCCAAAGGGGCTGAGCTTATCCCTCCTCTGAGGACCAAAGGGGGACACATTGTTGTAATTGGGAGCACCCTTTTCAAATCCATCTGCCTTTTCGTAATTGGTTAATTTGCACAAAGCCTGGTTGCTGCTGTGGACCAGTTCCCTGCCCACCTCACAAGCACACACACACACACACACACACCTACCCTTTATCCTGGGCCCACGTTCCCCAAGTCACAGCCAGAACTCCAAGGTAGCGGGCCAACGTCCCCCACACCAGCTTCTCCTTAGCCTAGTGTCGTAACCCACACTCATCCTCCTCACCCGCCTTCCTGCTTGGCTTTTCCCATGCCTGGCTCTTTCCTCATCCTCTATCTGCCCTCCCTCTCAGTCCCAGACATCAGCCCTCCCCCACTCTCCTCAGTTCTCCTAGACCCACTCTTCCTGCCTCCAGATCTGAGGGAAAAGAGACCAAGGAAGGGTGGTGAGGTCATCCTGCTCCCCACACCCACAGTACAGGGGGGCCTGTATATTTTCCACCACATCCCTCCCTACTCCCTGCTGAGTCCCATCCAGCTGGTGTGAGTCAGGGGCCCTGGGGAGGGGGAGCTGCTGCTTCCCCTCCTCTCAGATGGAAACACCCAGGATTTCATAGGCAGGAACTGGGAGGACTGGAGACGCTGATGGATCGTGAGCTGGTGGGGCTATCCCAGGGTCTGATCTGGCCACGATGGAACCTGCCCTTTGGCTTTGTCCCAGATGCTGTCAGAAGCAGCCATACCAACAGGGTAAAGCGTAGGCACTGGGTCATCCTGGGAGAAGTGCCGTCAGAGCTGAATTAGCACAGGGGCCACAGAAGCAGGGACTGGGTGGGGCTGGACACATGATCATCGACTAGGGGTCTGGAGCTCTCTTGGGGCTGGGAGTCGGGACCAGATTGAGCTGGGCACCAGCGGGTCCCCAGGGCATCCTGGGCCTGCATCCCTGACCTCCCAAAGTGTTTCTGGGGCTCCCCCAGGCTCCTGTGGTGTGGCTGCCACGGAGCAGGGTGGCTGCTGGTCAGTGGGCAGCTTAATGATAGGGTGAGATGTCTCCACCCGTCCCTGACCCTGTTGAGGAATGTCTGGGCTCTGGCAGGGTCGTGACCTTGGGTGCACACAGGCACGCCACCCCTCTTTCCATCAGATTCTCACCCAGGTCGGGCTTGTCCTCCTCAGGGGCATCTTCCTGGACACCATTGTTCCCAAGTACGAGGTGAACGGGGTGAAACCTCCCATCGGCCAAAGGACACGGCTCAGCAAGGGGGACATCGCCCAGGCCCGAAAGCTCTACAAGTGCCCAGGTTGGGGCAGGGAGGGACGGGCCTGGGAGGAGTGGAAGGTATGGCCCCAGGCAGGCAGAGGCCAGAACCTGGGACCAAGAAGGTTAGAGCTGCAAGTCTTAGAGAAGGCCAAGGCTGCCTGGTAGAGGGGGATCCCAGGGAGGGGCTGTGTTCAGGTTATGGACCAGAATGGGGCTAGGAGCAGGTGGTGGTAAAATGCCGAGCCACCCACCTTCTGAGGGCCTGGGAGAATGGGGAGCACTAGGAGCAGAAAATGGGGAGAGTAGAGCAATTCTCAGGGAGTGAGAAAGAGTGAGGTCCACCAAAGGAGCCTGACCTTAACTCTGGAACCCAGTTGCCTTGACAACAGGGCATCCTGTGGCACTTGGCGGGGAGATAGGATGGTATGAGCTTATCTGTGAGGAGAAGGGGGTGGATCTTAAAGGGACAGGACCACCCCAGACACCCCTCTCTCCTCAGCCATTCTCCTCTCCCTCAAGGATGCCAAGGTGCAGGGTGGGGAAGCCTGAAGTTTGGGGGACCGGGTGCCTGCAGCCATCCGTCCAATTGTTTCCTTTCTTGACAGCCTGCGGAGAGACCCTTCAAGACAGCACAGGAAACTTTTCCTCTCCTGAGTACCCCAATGGCTACTCTGCCCACATGCACTGCGTATGGCGCATCTCCGTCACACCTGGGGAGAAGGTAACTGAGCTCTCCTCCTGTCAGGACTGCAGAGTAGGAGCACAGAGTCAATGTGGTGTGAGCGACCAGCCAGGGGACAGTAAAACATATCCACCCCACAAGAATGACACAGCACAACAGTGAGGAGAGGCTTCTACCAATAGTTGTAAATGAAGGCTAACTCACAGACAGCAGCACTTACTATGTGCCAGGCACTTTTCTAAGTGTCTCTCAGATCCATTTACAGGCTTTCCACATGGAGTCTGGACCTCTCACCCATCCCTGGACCTTCTGAGTCCTTTGTATTTTTATTGCTCCCAAGAATCAGCTTTAAGACTTTGTTTCCCTTGATTGGAACATGATACTTAATGTACTAGTGCAGGCTTGAGTAGCCGTGAGCTGGATTAGATTTTATTACTGGTCACATTGTTCATTCCAACAGTACTCAAGATCATTTTGAATCTGAACTGCACCTTCCAACAGCTACCATCCCTTATACTCTGTCGTGCGCTCGTTTGATAAGCATGTCTTCTGGGTTTTTGGAACCTGGTCTTTGATCAAAATACTGAACGGGACATGAATCAAAGCAGATACAAGATCACCCTCTGAACGGACATCGACCTATTAATGGGTAGGCTTTGGGAAGAGTTAGGCCACCAGCTATGACACCACTTAATGTTACTACCATCCAGCCACAGGTCACCACCTAATTGACCAGGATGTGGGCTTCTTCTAAGACCACTTCTTTGTCATTTTTATATCGATTGCACAGGAAGTGGTTAATAAATGCCAAATATGTAGATGGATTGTCTGGCCAAATCGATTCCACTGTTCCACTAATTGGTAAAACCCCTTTTAAAAAGGAATTGGAATTTGCGACATGCCTTGTTTCAAGTTAACTCAGACTGATTCCTAGTAATCAAGTGTTTCTTTTCTAAATGGTCACAAACCATCTGTTTAATTGGAGATGGACATTCAACTCAGTGGTTTGCAATTCCCAGAATTCACTCCAAACCCCTCCTCCCAACACACACATGCACCCATACCACATACAACCCTTCTGAAATTGGGAAAGCTTTTGTTCTGAGTTCTCAAAATTACAGACACTGATCACATCTGCAAGTTATTTGAACATCTTCTGATGTCATTTTTGAGCCTAGACACAAGAGCCAACTTAGAGAGGTACCCACTGACTCTCCTTATGTGTTACTGAACTTCATTTCCTTTCCAAACTATACTTATTTTATTTTTGTAATTTGAAGATTATTCCATTAATGACAGACTTTTACTGAGGGTTGAGTAATTCTGTCATCTCTCTTGTGGTTAACACTCTACCATCTTCCCTCAAAAGTGAACCCGTCCCTTCCTTGTGCTTATTCTGAAGCTAAAAATTGCAGTCCTTTTTGCCATCTTGTACTGACTGTGCCCTGGCTTCCTTCATCCCTCTGCTGAAGGCCTTCACTATTCCAACCTTTGGAAATTTCACCACAAATAGCAATAACAACTAATGATTATTGAGCATGCAATTGGCCAGGCATGTATTAAGATCTTTATGTGTTATATCTTTTAATTAGCCCAACAATATTATAGGCTGGGCACTAATGATATCTTCATTTTGTATAGGAGAAGAAAAAAAAAGAACTTGAAAAAATTAACTTGCCCAAGATCTCATAGAACCTGGATTATGACACAAAATTACAGCATGTGTGTTCTAAGCCTCTGTCCCATTTCAGCAACTACTGAAGTGCCCTTCAGCAAACCTGTGTGCCCAGTATGTGCCCAGCACTGGGGATAGAAATGTGCATGAGACAGCCCCCGGCCCCGAGGAGTGCAGAGTAGGGTAGAACATTGCTTTCTTTCCTGTCCAGGTTTGCTCAGGTGGCAGATGTATGGCAGCCCTCAGGCCTGCTCCCTCCATAATTCCCTGAAGACTCCCCATCTTTTATCAGAGGCCTGCCTGGAGATCCAGGGAGAGATGTGGGCTGCAGATAAAAATTCCAGGTTAATCAATGCATGGTGGTAGAAATGGCAAAAAATAAAACCCACCCACGGTCCTGGATGAGATTGTAGAGTTGTAAGTGAAACAAAGATAGAACTGGGGGACAGACCATTTAAAAGGCCTTCAGAGGCTGGGGAGCCAGAAGAGGATGACATCATAAACTTACAGCCACTCTTGTTACTTAACAATTACGTGCCAGGCGAACTATCAGTCATCTTACATGCGTGATCTCATTATGTCTTAACAACGGTTCTGTGATCCCTATTGGATCGATGAGGGAGCTGAGGCTCAAAGGGCATGAGTAAATCTGCCCAAGTTTACATAGTCGTCGTGGTGGAACCAGCATTCAATTCTAGGACTGTCTGATTCCAAAGTCTATGATCTTTCAACAGTAAACCTTAAATAAACCCACCTCTGTTAGCCGGTGGACTTTGGCATCTGTTTGGCTGCTGAGAGGTTGTTTTCTACTGGCTTCCCAGCTCTCGGCTTATTGCCAGAAATGTGAACTTACTTTATACAACTGTGCAAGTCAGGAGTATGTCAAATAAGAGAAAGACCCTCTTCGGAAGGCTTCTTTGAGGGTCCGCAAGTCTCTACACCGCATGTAATTAGTGGCTGCCCTGAAGAGGAGTTGCAGTATTGCCGAAGCCAAGAAGCCAGCTTCTATGAGCAGGAAAGTGTTTTCAGAGGCAGATCGTGGTCAAATGTTGCAGAGGAGCCAAGAAGATACAAATTTTAAATGCCTTTTGGATTTGCCGGTGTCCACCCTCATTCTCATCCCTTCTGACATCCTGCCTATTCTTCAAGTGCCAACCCAAATTCCATCCCCTCTGTAGCGCCTTCCCTGACTCCCACCTCTCGTCCTTCAACCGACAGAGACAACCCCTCCCTCCTCTGCAAGGCCTGTGCTGTGCCCTCCCCTAAGTCCTACTTCTCAGGCACTGAAAGGTGTGGGGCTCTGAGGATGGAGGGGAAGTTGATGCTCATTCTTTGCACAGCTGTTGGGCAAAATTGATTGGCAGGCCTGAGGAGGCCACATGGAGTGCTGGTTAAGGGTGTAAGTTTAGGAGACAGGACCTGGGTTTGACTCCCGGCTATGCTCTTTATTGGGTGTATAATCTTGAGAAAGTTGTTTAACTTCCCTGTGCCTTTGTTTCCCCATTTGTAAAACGGGCTTGATGATAGTCCCTCCCTCATGGGGTTGATATGAGGATTAAACAACTTGATGTATGTGATATGCTGAGGGCATTGCAAAGCACGTAGTGCGAGTTTAGTCCATGTCAGCTGCTGTTACCATTCTCTGTTCATCATCTGATAAATGAGTGTGCCCTGGTCAACTTTTCTGGGGTCCATCTGCCTCCCTCTTACTTCCAGGATTCTGGTCTGAACCATTTCAAATACCTTAAGCAAACAACTCCAGTAGTGAAATGAACATTTATGGAGTGGCATACACTGTTGTATGTATGTGTGACATGTATGTATGACACATACATGTTTCAGGCACTGCTGTAAACTACCTTACCTACATTAATTTAATTCCCCTTGGGCCTATGAGACAGGTACTGTTACCGTAGCTGTCTTACAAATAAGGAAATGGAGCCACAGAGGAGTTAAATTATGGGCTTAAGATGGTACAGCAAGGCCAGACTGAAGCCAGACAGTGGGTCCCCGAGGGGTGATATGTTCTCCCAACTCTTCCATGAGAAGCACACGCGGGGTGCCCCTAGAGACTCTGTATCCTGTATCTCATTTAATCCCCTGACTCCCCAGTGCAGCCATTGGGATCACCTCCATTTTTCATACAAAGACACTGAACCATGAAGAAGTCAAGCCATGGGCCCAAAGTCAGGAAATGGTAGAGCTGGCCAGGTTTTCTTTGGCAAAGGGTAATGCCCCTGTCACCAGAGCACAGCTGTTTCCACATCACAAGTTGTTACAACTCTTAATTAGACACCTCCGGTCTCAATATAGCCATGGCTGTGCCTCCATGTAGGATGCCCCAGCCACCAGCACAGGTCGCTTCCTCCCGTGTGAGGCAACCTCTGGTGCCTCCTGCCACGTAGGAGGTCTCGGGTGGGCCCTTTGGGGTTCTGCCAGTTTGGGCGTGTGTGGTTTCTTCTTCAGAGGGTCTGAACTGATCCGCCCTGGACAGAGCCAGGGTTGTTTCCGAGGAGGGGACAGCGCTACTGTTCTTAGCACAGCTGGTGAGCAAAAGTGATTGGCAGGCCCAGAGGGGCCACCCAGAGTAGTGAATGAGGGCATCAGTTTAGAAGCTAGAGTGCCCTCACTCGGCCCTCTGCATTCCTTCTTCACATCCAGCAACTCTTTAAAAGATATCTTTTGTTGTTTTTTATATCTAACATATGCATGTTGTAAAAATTTTGAACAATATAGAAATACATAAGGTAAAAATTGAATAGTCTCCCCTTGATCCTCTTCCAAATCCTACTCCTCAGAGTTGACTAAGCATTGGTACACTCAGTATGTCCTTTCAGAACCTTCTAGGTGTGTGTGTGTCTGTGTGTGTGCGCTTCTGTAACTTGCCCTTCACTCAACGGTAAATCATGGTCATCATTCCATGTCAGCACATACAGATCTAACTCAGTCATTTTCATGGCTACTTATCATGCCATCATCTTGATGTCCCTTAATTTAATTATTCTGTCTTCCCCGGCAGGTCTCTATTGATGCATGTCAATATAAGTTTTTCCAAGTTTTCAAAAATGCTACTGTAAATATCTTGAAACTTATATCTTTATACACTTGGGCAAGTGTATCTGTAGAATATATTCCTAAAATCAAAATTCTGTTCAAGAAATATTCATTAAGCAACTACTATGTGCCACGCACCAAGGATTCCATAGTGAATTAAACTTCCTCTGTGATCATATTTCCTGATTTTCTAAAAAGATTAAGTATAGGGTAATGAGACATTGGCTCCATTACAAGAGCTGAAAAAGATTTTCAACCTGTTTTTCAAAATGCCAGGACTCATATTTTCATAAAAATATTCTCAATGATTAATAATAATTATCAACAGTGATATAGTAGACTTTTCAAAACATGATCGCACTTCAGAGTACGATTAATAAAAGGCCATCAAGCATACACATACTTGAGCTTATGAATCAAAAGAAAAGAAACAAGATGGACTCTGAGTCCAAGCTAGGTAAGGAGAGATGTGAGACCCTGGAGGTGACAGCCAGTGACAATACCGTAGGCTCAGTGGATTGAAGGTTATAGGGAACTGGAAGGATTGTGGACTCAGTGGGAGTGAGCGAGGAAAGATGGGGTCATGTGGCTGGAGAGTGGGGTCCTTGCACTTAAGATTATGAATGATAGGATCTAGGCCATGTGCTACGTGTAGATGAGAAGGGGCAGAGAGTGGGAGAGAGGAGGTCGTGGAAAAGAGAGACCAGGAAATGGGAAGAATCATCTAGACAGATACGGAAATCACCAAGAATTCTGCCGTGGTTGGTGTGAGTGAGTGACCATGACCCAGAAGCTCTTCCTTCACTGGTCACAGGCTGCAGCATTGACACTGGCTGCAGACAGCAATTGCCAGCACCTGCTTTGGGGTCTTTTTCATCTTGGCCTGTATTTCTGTCTGCTTCTAACTCTGCCGTGAGCCAGAGCGGAGACCTCCTCGTCCCCTTCTCCTCCAGCAGGAAACCCAGCTGGCACCACACAGGTGGGCCCCTTTGGGCCCCATCGCGTGTCCAGTGCACACGCCTCACTGGTCACAGCGAACTGTTCTCTGGAGTTCCTGCTTGTTGGACTCAGAATACGCAACAGGCTTTGGGGCTCATTCTGGAAACTACTAAGGAAGCAGTTTCCTTTTTGGAAAGTGTGCTTCTCTACCTATTAATGTGCTTCCTTGCTGGGAGAGTTGGTACTTAGGAAGGTGTCACATTCCTCCAAGATTAGGTGAACATTCGGTGAGTTCAGAGGCTTAAATGAGTGTGAGTGGGAGGCACTTAGGGGCAGTGCCTGTACCTGTGAGGTGTTGTGTCAAGGTGAAAAGTTTTGCATTTTATCCTTGAGGTAGCTGAGGTTCAGAGCGGTTGGGTGATTCACCCAAAGACTCAGACCAGGAAATGCGGAGGTGAGATTCAAACCCAGGCCCGCGTGATTGGAGTCAAGTTTTTCCACCAAGTGATTTTTCATGCATATATCTTGGCCTTCTAAGTCCTGAGGACCTTGACAGGAATGTATCTTAAACTCATTCACGAGAAGGATTCAGATGTGGAAGGTGTGACCTCATGCCCAGAGTCAGCGATGATAGGTGACTGGACCCGTCTTCCCTCTGCCTCTTCCCTCTGGGCCCTTCGTTCCCATTTCAGACCCCCTGTACCACATGCCACCAGGGTCCTTTCTCTCACTGAGGAGACCTCTTCCCTCTAAAGGTGCTGTGATTTAATATGACTTCAGTTGACCACGAGGAGAGCTGGGAGCTGGGTTTGTTTAACCCAAAGCCATGGCTCCTTCCTAAGGGAGCCACTGAAATGAGCCTGGTC
This sequence comes from Aselliscus stoliczkanus, assembly GCA_033961575.1. Classification (NCBI taxonomy): domain Eukaryota; kingdom Metazoa; phylum Chordata; class Mammalia; order Chiroptera; family Hipposideridae; genus Aselliscus; species Aselliscus stoliczkanus. The sequence goes on from CM066735.1 coordinate 18,181,028, forward strand.
ACACGCACATATTCATGAGGCTGTGCATTTCAGGGAGGACTGGCCTGGGATATCTGGGAAGAACGCTGACCGAAACAGGCGCACAGCTGGCAAGGAGGGATATTTGTGTGCCAGCAGCTTCTTTTTGGAAGCCCTTAACTGTATCACATGCGGCAAACCACCTCATGAGAAAGCAGGGCAGTGGTCATGAGGCCGGCAGGCAAGGTCGTGAGGTGTGGGGAGCAGTGTAACCCTCTTCCTCCCCCCGTTCCCCTAGATTATTCTGAATTTCACGTCCATGGACCTGTACCGCAGCCGCCTGTGCTGGTATGACTATGTGGAGGTCCGAGATGGCTTCTGGAGAAAGGCACCCCTCCGAGGTAAGGAACCAGCCCATCCTGCCTCCTCCGCTTCTGACTCCTTAGTACTTCATCCTTCCCCAGGGCCCAGCGCATGGCCAAGGGCGACACCCGGCCGTGGGAACCATGCCTGCTAGCTACGTCACTAACTAGCTGTATGACTTTGGGCAAGTCCCTTTCCCGCTCCGGACCTCAGGGTCCTTGGTATAGGCGTCTGGGCCTCCCTCATAGTGGCTGTCAGTGTATGGGTCGGGGGCCTCATCTGAGTTGACAGGGAGATAGACAAGCTAGTCTGTGCATCCCTACAGTTCCAGGCTCTTTTCCTCATCCGAGTGATTTTAGAGGCTTTGTTTTCTTTGTCTGCAAGGTCTGGCCTGAGAGTGCCCACAGTGCGGTCTGGGGCACCATGAGGGCTACCTTCCTGGCACAGTGGTGGCCACCTACATGGCACGGTGGTCCCGACTTGTTCACACAGGGTGCTTTTGCCTGGGGGGTGGTGAATAAATAGGGAATGAGTGAGCCGGAACCAAAGGACAAAGAATGCTTTCACAGACATAGACTTCGGGCAAAGAGAGGTGTTCTACGAGAGTATTGGCATCGAGACTGTGGAGCTGTATGAATTCTCCTTCAATCTGGACACCATTCTAAGTAGCTCTGGTCTGCTCTTTAGCATTAGAATCCCAAGCCTGTGCCTGTAGCAGGCTGACAAATCCTTGCTAATCATATTTTCCCCCCAGTTTCTGATCCTCGAATATTTCTTGTTACCCAAAGCAGCTGTTATTACAACACTTCCTTCCTGCAGCCGTGTGAGCTTTTCCAAGATTGCAGTTTATTTTTATAGCTTACATCCCTAGGTCAGTACCCTCTGTCCCTTGCTGAAAGTTGGGAAACATCCATCTTATTAGGAATACACAAAGCATCCCTGGTTGATTTCTTGACTATGAAGACTTCCACAGATGGCCAGCCTCATCCACTTGTGTGGATTCTCTTCAGGTTTTATTTCAAAGGGAACATTTTCTAACCCAGTCCCCGGATCCTGGGATTTATCTGGGGTCCTGTGGCATCCCCTGCATTTGCTCAAATGACACATTTTGTAATGTATTGGGTTGTCAGAAAAGTCATGACGTATCTTTTCTATGTTTTTCATTGCAAAAATGTGTCATGACTTTTCCGACATCCCAATATAAGGAAAGCTGTATTCATTCTTGCTTATTGTTTGCATGGAGATCAAATAAGAAAATATAAGTAATGATGGTAATATGCTCTCGCTTACAGTTGGTTATTGGGACGACTCACCATTCATCCTAGAAACAGACTCATATCCTATCCCTTAAGTGCATGAAATCCTCTAAAAGGTTTCTGGCTCTTCAAGGCCAAGCTGCACCTTGGACCAGACACAGGCCCACTGGAGGAAGTGCAGTCTTGGGAATATAAGCCCAGTGCAGACCAGGGCCAGAGCCCCCCAGACAGGTGGGACAGGCTTCCTGGAGGGACAGCCCTGGTGCAAGAAGGGGAGAGGGACTAACTTCGGGCCTCACTGCCCCTCTGTCCACACTGTCTGCACAGGCCGCTTCTGTGGGGGCAAACTCCCCGAGCCTATCGTCTCCACCGACAGCCGTCTCTGGGTTGAGTTCCGCAGCAGCAGCAACTGGGTTGGAAAGGGCTTCTTTGCCGTCTACGAAGGTACTGAGGATGAAGGAGGGGGAGGAGGCAGATATGGGGTCCCTGGGCACCCTAGAACCAGCCCCTCCTGGCACTCCAGGGGCAAGATTGAGGGCCCATGAGGAAGGAGGAAGTAGAGATCCCCGGTGGGATTGGCTGGGATGGGGGGCGTGCTACTGGGAAGCTGGGGGGATATGGGAGGGGCTGGAGGAGCGGGGAAGGGGGCTCTCGAGCAGGGCAGAGCGTTCTCACCGACCTCCCCTTTTTCCCACCTCACACTGTGTCCCCAAAGCCATCTGTGGGGGAGATGTGAAAAAGGACAACGGCCACATCCAGTCACCCAATTATCCAGACGATTACCGGCCCAGCAAAGTCTGCATCTGGCGGATCCAAGTGTCCGAGGGTTTTCACGTGGGCCTCACCTTCCAGTCTTTCGAGGTAGGACAGAGACCCTGTGGTCCTTTCCTGCCCCAGGTGCCCCCAGGGCAGCCCACCTCTCCGGAGGGCTGCTGGATGTTGGGTTCTGGCAACCAGCGCTCCTCCTGTTGACTGAGCCCCCGACACCCAGATTGAGCGCCATGACAGCTGTGCGTATGACTACCTGGAGGTGCGTGATGGGCACAGCGAGAGCAGCACCCTCATCGGGCGCTACTGTGGCTACGAGAAGCCGGACGACATCAAGAGCACGTCCAGCCGCCTGTGGCTCAAGTTCGTCTCTGATGGATCCATTAACAAAGCTGGCTTCGCTGTCAACTTTTTCAAAGGTGCCTCCTTCCCTGTTCCTCCACCCCACCCACTCTGTGGCCATTCCATCTCCTCCTTTTTTTTAAAATCTTATTTTATGGTAGTATGAACTCTTAGCATGCGAACTACCCACTGAACACATTTTTGATATTGCTGGCCACAGGCACAATTGTTGATGGACGATTGGTCTGTTTCTACATCCTGGCTATTGTAAATAGTGGTGTGAAAACTTCATTCCTCCTTCATTCGCCCATTCAACACAGAGACTGGGAGAGATGCATGGACTCTGGCACCCTGCCCTTGAATTTATGGCCTAACTGGGGAGAAAAGGTTAACCTCACTGAAAAACTGCATACCTCATTTGAGTACATGACAAACTTATATAAAAGTAGCTGAGACATGGTAGGTGCTCGACTATGACTTGAAATGACAACACAGGAATTGCCTTGACGTCCAACAGTTTGTACAGAAGGAGGGCCGATGAGGCCTAGAGGCAGGAAGTGCTATAGGAGGTAGGAGCTCAGGGCAGAAGCCAGGCAGCATAGACAGTTTGTCAGTGTGACCTTGGACAGAAGGCTCTTCCTGAACTTCATTTCCTCCTCTGGAAATTGGGGATGGTAATAGCCCCTCCATCACAGGCTTCATGTAAACATGGAAAGAGCAATGAAAGAATAGTTCTTAGCCAGGAACAGCATAGGAGAGGCACTAGTAAACGGTGGTGGCCACTGGCCCAGCCAGTGTGGTCAGAAGGAAGGCTCTGTGGAGTCCCCCTGTCCCCTCCTTCAGGTCACTACCTGTCCCTTTGGGATCTCACGAGAAGACTTCCTGGGGGACCAAGTGGGTCCTGAGCAGCTATGGAGGGCGGGGTGGGGCCAGGAGGCCATGGCCTCAGAGCTGAAGTCCTCAGGCTCAAAGAGGACTTCCCATTCTGGAATGGGGCTGGGAGAGGTCACAGGAAGCCTGAGGGACCCTGAACTTGGCTCTCAAGCAGAAAGCAAGAGGAGGGACCCGGGCCCTGGCCTGGGAGTCACTGATACCCTTTCCTTCCAACCGGCAGAGGTAGACGAGTGTTCTCGGCCTAATCGTGGGGGCTGTGAACAGCGATGCCTCAACACCCTGGGCAGCTACAAGTGCAGCTGTGACCCTGGGTATGAGCTGGCCCCGGACAAGCGCCGCTGCGAGGGTGAGTACCCCAACACTGCCCCAGGAGTCTGTTTCCTCCCCGATCCCAAACCCTCCAGCCAGATCTCTTATGCCCTTGGACAGACCCCTTTCTGAAACATCTAGGACTCCCTGGCATTTTCTTCACCACTGGTGGCTAAGGAATACATTTCATATTTCAATCCCCCAGAATACTATCATCAGGGGTGCTGTACTGTGGCTTTTTTTTTTTTTCATTCTTATTCTGTTTTGTGAATGCTGATGTTGACCTGCGGATTGATTTCATCACGCACTAGAAGGTCATGATCCACAATTTGGAAACCACTGTTCTCAGATAGGCACTGAGTTTCAGCCTCTCCCTATAAATGTTCCCAAGAGGCTGGTGACAGCACTCTATGGCTCCCCGACTCCAGCTCAGCCTGACCTTGCTGAATGGCTTCTGTCTACTCACCCCTGGGCAGCCTCTTCTCCGTGCCTCCCAGTCCTCGCTGCTCGCCGGCACTGCCTTCCTGGAGCCCCTCGTTCTCCCTCCTCTCTCTCAGCAGATGGCCTGGCCTGTATGAGATAGAAGCGGCTGCACACACACTCATCAACTCCTTGTACTTTGAAGATACCCTGCCCCTTCCATGCCACCTTCCCTCCAGAGAGTCCAGACCCAAGCCCCAGTCTCCTCCTTAATGAACCCAGCCCACTTCTCATGCCCTTCCCTAGAACGGGGACTCCTGGAAGGTGATGCCACCTCCCTTGTGCCCCCAGCTGCTTGTGGTGGATTCCTCACCAAGCTCAATGGCTCCATCACCAGCCCGGGCTGGCCCAAGGAGTACCCCCCGAACAAAAACTGCATCTGGCAGTTGGTGGCCCCCACCCAGTACCGCATCTCCCTGCAGTTCGACTTCTTCGAGACCGAGGGCAATGATGTAAGTGCTGCCCAGGGCTGAGGAGACACAGGAAGCTCAGTACCTGCTTCCTGTCCTCCGAAAGAAATATTCCAAGAATATAGATGGATTCAGGGAAGCAGGGGGCGCTCAGGGAAGAAGGCCTTGAAGACCCGGGAGCACGTGGCATGTGGGAATGAAAGACCTGGTGTTGGGCTTGTGTGGGGAGCACAAAAGGATCCATCCGATGGCAGCGGGGTGGCACTGTTTTGAATGGTTAGATTTGGTAAAGCTGGTAACTGAAGGTGGAAGGACCCCCAGGACAGGAAGTCTCCTGGGTGGGGGTGGTCAGGACAGGCTTCCTGGAGGAAGTGGGCCTGGAGCTGTGCTGCCCTGCAGGTGTGCAAGTACGACTTCGTGGAGGTGCGCAGTGGACTCACGGCCGACTCCAAGCTGCACGGCAAGTTCTGTGGCTCCGAGAAGCCTGAGGTCATCACCTCCCAGTACAACAACATGCGTGTGGAGTTCAAGTCCGACAACACCGTCTCCAAAAAGGGCTTCAAGGCCCACTTCTTCTCAGGTAACCTTGACTCCCCAGCCCCGAGCCCGCTCCCCTGCTTCCTGCTGCTGCACCCTGCTCTCCCCAGTCCCCGTGGTGCCCCAAGCAAGGTCTGTCTGCTGCTCCCCCTCTAGCCCTCCACCACCAGGCCAGCCCCTTTGCCCTGAACCCTGTTATTCCTGAGCTCTCAGGGCTCTATGGCGGCTGGCCTGAGGCCAGGCAGGACATGGGCAGGACACAGAGAAGTAGAAATGGAGGGAGAGGGCGGTCCAGGTGTCAGGAGCCTGAGAGAGGGCAGGCCCTGGGGCCAGAGAATAGGAGGAAAAGGCAGAGAGCAGGAGGGTGTTTGCTTTGGACTGTGTGGACCAGATCTGTAATCAGATCCTGCAGGTGCCAAATGGGTTCATGCCCGGGAAGGAGTCGCCCTCCTTATAACCACCAAAGCCTTCCCGTTCCCCCTCCGCCCTCCGGTGGGAGACTCAGGTCCCCAGCATTGACTTTATTTTATTTTACTTTATTATTCATTTAAAAATGGTTTTCATTTATTTTATTATTATTGTATTTAGCTATTTATGTATCATTTAGTTTATTGAGAGCTTCCCCCTGTAAGGCTTGGGGTCGAGTCCCTTTGATGGCGCCATCTTCAGGTGGCATAAATGGTAGACAGCAACCCCCTGCCCGGCCTCTCTGAGCTTGACCTCCAGAGGTCCCAGGAGACATGTCTCTACTTGATTAATCCCTCTGTCCTTGGCCTTGGGGCTAGGCTGGGAAGCGGCTGGTGGTCTTTCTGAGGGAGTAGGACCCAGGACATAGGCAGTGCAGTGCAAGAACTCCATGGAAGTGAACGTGGGGGAGCAGAAGGGCTTTGTGGGGAGCAGCCCAGGGATCCTCATCCCCAGCACGCCTGGTGGGGTGGCAGGAAGGCAGGAAGCCCACGGCCCGTCCACGCTGCCTTCCTTCTCCCCTCCTTCGCCCAGGATCCTGCATCCTCCAGCCCCCTCTGTGGCCGCCCTACACCCCTGCTTGCCCCCCTGGATGCCATGCACTGCCCCTGGGTACTGGTTCACTGCTTGGCACTGCCAGCTCCCCCGCTTTGCTTAAAGTGCCCGCAGCCCCTGCCCCCTGCTTTCTGAGACCCTCCCCTTGCAATGCAAACCCCTTTCTTCCCTGTGCCCACCTGGTCTCCGACGGGGTGCTCACCAGAGGGCTATGGGGACGTAACACCTACTCCGATGTGGGCTTGGCCCCAGGGAAACCATTACCTGCTTACTCTCGTCTCTTTCTGCCCTTCTGTTGCTCCAGTCTTGGAGGGAGAGGGGGACAGACACCACGTCTGTCGGACCTAGAGCCCAGGGCTCAACCCCTATGGTTACTGCCTTGCCCTGGCATGGTACTGTGCCAACCCCGCCCTCAGCCCTGCACAGAGATGCGCACACACACACGTGCATACCTGCACAGACACGCACATAGCCCCGCCGCACAAGAAACCTGCAGAGAACCCTCACCATTGGGCATCAAGGTCCAGCCCTCAGGGCATGGGCCACCTGACTCTGGGGACAACGAGCCAGGAGACTGTAAGCCAAGAAGGAGAAGAAAGAGCCTGAAGACCTTCAGTCTGACCCCAGCCACCTTCCGGGGCATTTGGCACTGGAGGGTGAGTGCCATCTCCTTGTCTGGGCCCATGTCCACCTCACCCCCTGCTCCTGCCCCTCCTGCAACCTGCCCTCTGGCTCCGAGGGGAGGCTGCCCATCCCTCACTGGGCCAAGGCCCCACCGTGCCAGGGTCCCACCCCAGGATGCTAAAGCAGGCCTTCCTCAGGACTCACTTTTCTCTCATTCATTCATTGAGCCATTCACTTACCCACTCACTCATTCATTGGGCAAGCATTTTTTTATCACTGCTATGTGCCAAGCCTTGTTCTAGGTATTTGGGGTGCAAATACGAGGAAGGCATGGTCAAACAGTTCAGGGAAATCTTTGCCCTTTCCATGAGCTCCCAGCATAGTCACCTCTGAGTTCCTCAGTCACACCCCAGGACCATCATAGGATGCCCATTCCCGCCCCCGCCCCCACTCTCCTGCAGGGCTAGTTTGAAGGCAGCTTCTACAGGCCCTCAATTAGGGTCCCTATGATGCTCTGAGCAGCCCTACAAAGGGACTTGGGGACTCTTCCTCTTGGCCCTGGGTTCCTGTTGGCCCCAAGGAGTCTGGCCCACCTGAGAATGGATTAGAGAAGTAGGGTCTTCTGGGAACTAACGCACTAGGCCTCGGGCCCCTCTCCTGATAGACACCAGTAACAGGGATCCCCTTGTCACAGATCCCACCTAGCTGTTTGAATACCAGCAGGCATCTTTCTGCCTCGCAGTTCATCTCTGGAATTCTGGGTGTCCATTCAATCCACACACCTCCCCTGAGTGCTTGCCTCTGTGCCAGGCACATGGTCCCCAGCATGAGCACAGACAGACTGGTGAATATGTGGGTGTGATGTGCACATGCCTGTGACCAAGTGTTTGTCTGTGTCAGTGCACATGTTTGTGTGTTCACATTAGAGTGCATGTGTGGGTCCACCTGAACATGAGCAGCTGCAGCGTGCTTGAGTGTGTATCTATTGTGTGCACGTGTACACATTGGATAGATGGCTGATGTGTGTGTGTGTGTGTGTGTGTGTGTGTGTGTGTGGTATCTGTGACTGCTGGTGGATTTGTGTGTGAAAGGGTGTGTGTATCCTGTGCCCGTGTATGTGTGAACCTGTGGGTCAGTGTCTGTGCTGACCTCCATGACGGGATCCTTGTCTATGGGTGTGTTGGTGTGAGTGTGCATGTGTGTCTAACACACTCTGTAGCTGCAGCAGCCAGAAGGAGAGAGCAGACCTCTTTCCAAGGCTCACCCTTTCTGTGGACTGCTCCTTTCTGCTGGAGACTGTTTTTCTTCCCCCAGTGAGGGCCTGGTGCCCACCTCTGCAGGCCTTCTCCCTGCCACCCGCTTTCTCCCCATCCATCCATCCCCTGTCGCTGTGCTCCTACCACCGGCTACCCCTCTGTGATCTGGCTGCGACAGACATGGCCATCCTGCATGTGTGTCCCTGCTGCCTTCCCCCCCTACCCCGTGGATCTGCCTCCGAGGCCCCAGCTCTGGTGTTCACTGCTCTCCCTGTCTGGTCCCTGCCCTCCACCCCCACCCCTTGGTCCCCTTTCTCCTTCTCTCTCTCGTTTCAGAAAAGAGGCCGGCTCTGCAGCCCCCTCGGGGACGACCCCACCAGCTCAAATTCCGAGTACAGAAAAGAAACCGGACCCCCCAGTGAGGCCTGCCAGGCCTCCCGGACCCTTTGTTACTCAGGAACCTCACCTTGGACGGAACGGGATGGGGGCTTCAGTGCCACCCGCCCCCACCTCCGCTCTGCCATGCCAGCCTGCCTCCCTCTGGCTGGACAGAACTGGTGCTCTCCTCCTCCCCGCTGTCCCCCTCAGGTGGACGGGGGAACTTCCCTGCCCCCACCCCCTCCCATTTTGATGGTGTCTGTGACATTTCCTGTTGTGAAGTAAAAGAGGGACCCCTGCGTCCTGCTCCTTTCTCTTGCAGTCTGCTTGTCCGTGTGTCTGTTTTTCCACTTGTCCGTCTGTCCAGTAAGCAGGTAATGGTAGAGGGTTCCCATGCTGGTCAGTTCCAGACCTAGACCTCCCTACACCCCACTTTTACTTTTTCTCCCCACAGCTGGGCCCCACTAGGCTGGCTCCGCTTGGCGCAGTGCCGGACCCCATCATCACCTTGGCCTCTCATTCCCCACCCAGCTCATGGGGGGAGGAAGCCCAGCCAGGCCTCCCACTTCCCCTGGGGTGACTGTCCGGACTTCAGCCCTGCACAGACCTGGGGTCTGCCCTTGTTTGCTCCCCTGCAGACAAGGACGAGTGCTCCAAGGATAATGGCGGCTGCCAGCAAGACTGTGTCAATACCTTTGGCAGCTACGAGTGTCAGTGTCGCAGTGGCTTTGTCCTCCATGACAACAAACACGACTGCAAGGAAGGTAAGTGATGCTGGTTTTGGTGCCCAGAGCCTGCCGGGACCTTGTATTGCCTGCAGTATGTGGTCCTGAAGGGCCAAAGGCTCGGGGAATGGGAGGTCAGAGGTGCCACCTCCATCGGGCTCAGTTTAGACTCAAGGAGCTGAGTGACCTCTGAGGCCACCGCATTTCACCTCCCACCTGGTGTACAGATCCTCCCAGTCCCAGCAATATCCAAGCCACATTTACTGGCCTTCTCTTGTCCTTTTGTGCATGTCAGGAGAGGAGGGACTCATAGCTGCTCCCAGACTCCATTTTAAAGCTGTTCTGGTGGTCAGTGCATCTTCAAATCCATGTCTAAGTTCTTCTCTTTGAAACAACCTCCCTCTAGCTGAGAGGTCAGATAGGACAGTAGTTAAGATCATAGACTCTGGAGCCAGGCTGCCTGGCCCAGCCCTGCCACTTGGCCAGCTGTGCGACCTTGAGCAACTGACTTCTCTCTGTACCTCAGTTTACTCCTGCCTGACAGGCAATAGCACCCACCTCGCAGGAGCATGAGGCTGTGAAAGGCTCCAAGCAGTGCCTGGCTCATCACAGGCACAATCATGCATGTCACCGTTATTGGTCAGACTGCTGACCCCGGGGACATTTGGAACAGGGCTGCTGCCTACCAGACACTGAAGCCCTGCAGATATCTGAAAACAGCCCTCATGTCATCCCCAATATCATCTGACACAATAGCACACTGGCCTGTTCCTATTTCCACTGTGTTCCTATTTCCTAATTCCACTGTGGCCCTGCCTTCTGGGAACATAGTATCCCCCCAGCATAACACAGACTCGCCTCTGCCACTGAGTCTCTGTGTGACTTTAGGTGAATCACTTCACTTCTTTGAGCTTCAGTTTCCTCACCCATGAGATGATTTCAAAAAAAAAAAAAATGGTACCTACTTTGCAGGGTGCTAAGTTTCACACATCTTGCTTTGAGCACTTAGCACAGTGGCTCTCGCATGTCTCTGCTCACCATTATTAGGGGGACAACCAAGATATAAACAAACTACTGGCCAGAATAAACAGAATTGAAGCCCTCGACGGTGACCCAACTTAGGAGCTTGCACCCCGGTCACTTCAAGCTCCCCAAATATAGAACCCCCCCATCTTTAAGCTAGAGGGGTCCTTATTATGATGTTGTCTAAACTGCATACCTCTCTGTACCCTCTATGAAAAGAGGGGTTTTGCTAAAGAATCCTCAGTGTCAACATCTACGAGATGCCAGGAGAGGGTTTAAACTTCTTGGGAAGATGGCCTTTAGAAACACTGATGGTTCTTTACTCAAGGGTTAGGCTAATTACAAATCAGTCAGTATTTCCTGAACCCCTGTGCAGATGCAGCGCTGTGTAAGTTTCTGTAGGGGACTTAAGAGAGGAGCCCACCTGCTCCCAAGGAGATTGCAGCCTAGCTGGGGAAAGAAGTGGGTGTGCAAGGAAAAGTTAGAGGGCATGGGAGACCAGGGTAAGAATGGGGGAAGGTAGTGTGTATGGAAATGGGAAACCAGAGAGAGGTATGAAACAGCTCATAACCCAAACGGGAGGGCCAGGAGATCCACCTGCCTCCACCACGGCCCCTGGGGGGCCTTGGAGGGTGCCAGTCCACTGTGGGTCCTTCTGGCTGTGCCCTCACCCTGTGAGCCTCGGTCTACAGGCACAGCTCTGCGGCCTGCACCCCCCACCCCCATCCCTTTCTCCTCCCCAGCCCAGCAGTGCGCTTTTCCTAGAGGGACTTGTCAGATTGGAGAATAATGAATAATGAATAATGAGCACCGGCTTTTAAACTTGTTTGTGAGGCCACACTTTTCAGAGGCAAAAGGCAGATGGTAGTGGATCGAGGGGCCATAAGTACTGAGGATGTGGTGATAGCAAGTTTTCTTGAGGGTTGGCCAAGGAGAAAAGGAGAGAGGCTGGGTGGCAGCTGGAGGGGAATATAGGGCCATGGAAGAGCTGGTTTAGGATGGGCACAGTTCCGGAAGGCTCGCAGGCTGGCATAGGCTGGCAGAGAGAGTGGGCATTTTGTGGTACAATGGTCCCTAAATGGTGGCTAGCAATGTGCTCTCTCACAGAAGGAGAATCCATTCCTGCCAGACAGAAGGGACACCTTCTCCAAGTCAGGAAAGGAGGGAAGGGGGCACGGGGAAAGATGAGTTGGCAGGTAGGATTGGGAGGTTGAAGCCCTTCATATCTGAGGCTGAATTTCTCAGGAAGGCAAGGAGGTGAGGCCGTCTGCTGGTAGGAGAGGGCTGAAGGTTTGGAGCTGTTGCTGAGGAAGTGAGAGATGGGGCTGAGCAAGCACAAATCCAGGAGTGCCAAGTGGTTTGGGGCCCACCGCAGTTGGTGACTACAGATGGGGTTTTCCAAGACAGTGCGACAGCAGGACGGCATGTTGATGAGTAGCTGGGCTGGTCGGCCATCTAGTCCAGCTGGTTAGGGAAGCAAGTCAAGTCAACCAAGGAGGGACGATTGGGAGAAACTGCAAGGACGAGGGTCGTGGAAGTCTCGAAAGTTGAAGAAGCATTGACGGAAAAGTGAGGGCCTGAGCCCCCTGGAAGAATAGGAGGTGGCCACAGAGAGGGTGATGCGTTTGTAGCATCAGCAAACAGTGGGTGATGATGAAGCCTGGAGTCAGCTCATGAGCAAGCGTGCCTCAGGAGGAGGGAGATAAGAACCAGTAGAGTTGAGGGTAGGGACAGAGAGGTCAGTGTGTTAAGTGGACCATATGTGTGTTTGTTGACATCACCAATGGTGGCAGCAGGGGTGGAGTGGAGATAACTGAGTCAGGTGTCAAAGTCTCCTGTGAATGTGGTGGAGGCATGGCAGGAGATCAAAGAATGACAACGTCGCAGAGCGCGGAGGTGATGTGGCCAAATGGTCCAGGGATCTACATAGGGGCACCTATGAGAGAGGCTTCCAAGGGGGGCCTCGCGTGGAACCAGACCGCTCAGTTTCTCCGGGCATGAGTAACTGGAGGGGAGGAAGTGATGTAAGTTGAGTCCGTTTTCACGGGTGGACAAGAGAAAGAAGGGAGGTGGGCAGGAAGGAGGGACTTTCTCCCTTTCTGCGCTGGGGGCATTGGAGCATCAGAGTCCCTGCTGATCCCCATTCTCTCACTCACCTCCCACAGCCGGCTGTGATCATAAGGTAACATCCACCAGTGGCACCATCACCAGCCCCAACTGGCCTGACAAGTACCCCAGCAAGAAGGAGTGTACCTGGGCTGTCTTGAGTACCCCTGGGCACCGGGTCAAGCTGGTAAGGTGCCCAGTCCCCAGCCTATATGGGCACCCTGCCCTCCCCCCCATACCATGTGGCCATCACCTATTTCCTGTCAGCTCCAAAGCCCTGAGTCACTCAGAGGCACTGCCCGAGCAGTGCAGGCTGCAGGCGGATGCCTGGCTCAGCCCATAGGACTGCCATCCTGTGAGAACCCCAGTCTGGTTTGGACAGAGGCCCTCCCCCAATGTACCTTGGGGGTGTCCCTGCCACCACCCCATTCCTGGGCACTCCCTCACTGCCACCGCCAGCAAGTGGACATTCTCCCCATGTCTGTGAGCTTCAGTTGGAAGGCTTGGGATGGGGGCCACCTATTCCCCACCCCACACACATTCCTAACTTGCTCTCCTCCCCCGTGCCCCCCAGACCTTCTTGGAGATGGACATCGAGTCCCAGCCTGAGTGCGCCTATGACCACCTGGAGGTGTATGATGGGCGTGATGCTAAGGCCCCCATCCTGGGCCGCTTCTGTGGGAGCAAGAAGCCGGAGCCGGTCATGGCCACAGGCAGCCGCATGTTCCTGCGCTTCTACTCTGACAACTCCGTCCAGAGGAAGGGCTTCCAGGCGTCCCACTCCACAGGTGAGGCCACCTCTGGCCAGGGTGCTGGGCAGCCAGGCCCTTGTGCCCAGATTTGTTCTGGCGGGATCTGGGGATCCTGGTCTCAAAGGCAGGCTCTACCTTGGTGGGGGGTTACGAAGAGCTTGTGAAGGCTCAGACCCACCCAGCCTGTGGCCTGGCTGGAGGGACAGTGTGTGCTGAGGGCCAGGCAGGGGAGCAGAGGGAGCCTCCTGCTCCACGGACGGAAGGTCCTCATTAGGGACTATGATGACGGTGGCCCTTCAGACGACAGTGACGACAAGGGATAGGGATGGGGCGGGAAGCCCCAGTGCTAGCATACTTGACTGTGCAGCGGTCCACCCCCATTAAACCCCCAAATTCACTCTTTCATTCATTCTATACGTATTTATTAATGTGTAACATGTATGAGGCAGCATTCTAAGTGTCACAAAATGAACAAAGTAGATGAACATCTCAGCCCTTAAGGGGCTTCCTTTGCATTCATGTGTTGGTTTATTTAACAACCATTTACTGAGCTCTGGCTCTAAGCATGAAGGCTCTCAGGACACATGGCTACATATCAGGCCTGAGCCCTTCATCCCGCCCACCCGGGAGTGAGACAAGATGTGCACAGATAATTACAGCAGGAGACAACTGGGATAAGGGCCTGGTTCTGGGTGTGACTAGTGGGGTCATTTCAGCAGGGGGAGGAGCCCAAGGACAGCAGCTGCAGCCCTGGGGCAGTGCTGGGTGTATACAGGTGACTCCAAATCACTTGGTTTGGCCTGAGCAATGCATCCATGAGACCAGCAGTGAAGTAGGAAAGTGCAGTTTCAGAGAAAGGGTGGAGGACAGTCCTCGGGGACCTGGAATGTCAGACCAAGGACATCGGATGGGGGCTTCCCAGGCTCCTCGTGGGTCTGCAGCCACCTGCTAGGGAGTCCCCAGAACGGATGGGTCCACAACCTCCCTTCCCCACTTTCAACTCAGTCTCTGCCCTAGGCCATGTCCCCCACCCCACCCCTCGGGAGATGTGAGTACCAGGTGTCCTAGAGGCGGAGGGCATTGGGTGGAGAGGATGGCCACTGCATGCTTTCTTTTCCCCTCCCAGCCTAGGGTCACAGACTGGAGGCCTGGAACTCCATCTGGCCCTCAGACCTGCTGTGTTTGGCTCACAGTGTGTTTTTTAAAAATGTGAGCCAACATTTAAAAATCAGGAATTTCCGCATAAAATCTAGAGGTACGTCCTCTCACTTAAGAATGGAAGCTCTGGCAGCCAGGCCCACATTCTTCCATGACAACCATAGCTGGAGCAAATTAGCAATGTCCTCTTTTGACAAGCATGCCCTCCCCAGTGCCTCTGCTCTGAGCGGCCCCCGCCTCCACAGGCCCCTATCCAGAGGCAGAGCAGCAGAGCACGCGTTCTGGGCTAAATCCTTCGCGGGGTCCAAACCCAGTCCTCACTAGCCACATGGCTTCTCCCAGGGCCTCCAGCCAGTAGGGCCAGCGTGGTGAGGTGCAATGCCTGCCCACGGCCCCACTCAGGAAGTGACAGCCCATCTTGTCTCTGCAGAGTGTGGAGGGCAGGTGCGGGCTGAGGTGAAGTCCAAGGACCTTTACTCCCACGCCCAGTTTGGTGACAACAACTACCCCGGGGGGGTGGACTGCGAGTGGGTCATCGTGGCAGAGGAAGGCTATGGCGTGGAGCTCGTATTCCAGACCTTCGAGGTGGAAGAGGAGACCGATTGCGGCTATGACTACATGGAGCTCTTCGATGGCTACGACAGCACAGCCCCTAGACTGGGGCGCTACTGCGGCTCAGGGGTGAGGCTCCCCAGGACCCCCAATCCAGAGACTTAGCGCCAACCCAGTGCCTCTGCAGGTGTGGGGTGCTGGCGTGGGTGGCAGCACATGCCTGGCCCTTAGCTGGAGCTGGGAGACCCAGCCTGCTGCGTGGCTGCTCTCAGAGGACAGCCGTGCCCTGGGATGTTTCCACCCAGGAAACCCAGTCCTTTTGGGGCAACACAGAGGTTCCTGCAGCCTCCAGGATAGGCCCTGCCGACCCAAGCCTGCTCAGCACCAGTTCGGTTGGGCATCCATATGTACTCACTCTCGTGCACACACCCAGACATGCTCTCCTCCCATCATCTCCCTGGTCTCAGCCTCATGGCCCTGCGCTAGGCAGCCGGGTGCCCCAGGAAGGATGAAACTTTCTGGAGCTGCAGTAGCTACCGGACCCATGATTTGGCAAATCTCCCCTTAGGAGCAGAGCTTCAGCCTCTGTTGAATGGCAAGGGCTGGGCAGGGTGAAAGGTGGAGAGGTAGGGTGGGAAGCAGGGCACACAGCCCCCTTGCCTGCCTGAGTCAGTGGCTCTGGAGTCCCCTGGCTACCAAGCTGGCACTCCCTTCCCACTTTGCCTTTTGTTACTCCCTTGATCTGGCACATTTGGGTGTCCCAGGTGGCTTCTTCCATAGGCTCCCACCAGGAGCCAACAGGAGGGGGCCTGGGGAAGGAACCCAATCCTCTCAAGGCTTCCTGGTGTGGTTGCTGGAAATGTCCCCAAGGTTGTCAGAAATGATCCTTTCTATGCCTCAAAGGCCAGGGCATCTGTGTGCTGATGCTCTGCGGGAAGCTGTCACTCAAGACCTGTGCACAGAGGTGACAACAGGCTTACAGGGGCCTGGGAAGGGGCGTCACCTGGAGCTGATGATGGCCAGCGCCGGGGGGAGGACAGGAGGGAGAATAGCCAAGTCCAGGTCTGGGGGACCCAGCTGTCCCATCTTCAAGAGATGGCTGTGACAGCAAGAAGGCAGCCACTCAGAGAACCCGCACCCTTTGCAGGACCCTTCACACTGGTCCTCATGTGCCCCCTCCCCCAGCCCTTCTAGGCTTGGAGAGCAGATAATGTTTGGTCCTTTTGGTCCTGTTTGCATCTGAGGGAAGTGAGGCCCAGAGAGGCAGCGCCTTGCCTAAACTTCACAACCAACTGGTTAATAGTAGAGCCGAGTCTGACTCTGGTCTTAAGACAAGTTCCTCTGCCCCCTGCTTTCTGCCCTTCTCCGGGTGCCCCATTAAACTCCCTCTAAAAGAGTATTCCTCTTGCTTCCAGGGCCTGGGGCATCTGGTGAACATCAGATGCCACCTTCCTTAGAGCAGGGGCACTTGGGGATGGAAAACAGCAGCCCTGGCCCCTGTCCTCAGCCTCACGCCCATCCCTTTCCTCCATCAGCCACCGGAGGAGGTGTACTCGGCAGGAGACTCTGTCCTGGTGAGATTCCACTCTGATGACACCATCACCAAAAAAGGCTTTCACCTGCGCTACACCAGCACCAAGTTTCAGGACACTCTACACAGCCGGAAGTGACCACTGCCCTCGCACGTCAGTGGGGACACGAGGCCTGCTGTCCTTGGTCACCTGTACCGGACAGTGGGGGTGAGCAGAAGGTGGGCTCTGTGTCCCTGCCACCGGGACCTGCAGGGCCGATGGTCCAGGTGAGGCTGTCCTCAGGAGGCGGGGACTTGGACTGCTCCATGAGCCACTTCCCCAGATACCCTCTTCCCTTGCCCCCAGCAGAGCAAGGGGCCAGGGCCAGGGCCAGGGAGCCAGAGCTTTCCCTGAGACACTTGAAGTGGCCATTTCTCTGTGGGCGCCGGCCGGTGGGGAGGGTCTGTCAGCGCGATCTGCCCGCCTTCCCTATCCCTCCCTGTGTGCTGGATTGTGTATAGCCAGTGTGTATCTTCATTGTAATATACATGTCCCAGCCCTCCCCCAGCCTCATTTGGTTTTCCTTTAAGCCCCCACTTCTGCTATTTCCTGGGGCATGAGTTTCTGTACGGGTCCCACGGAGCCACAGTGGGGAAACGAAGGGGAGGGGTGGGGAACAAACAGGGCTTCTCTCAGGCCCAGTGGCTGGTCAGCCACACCAGGGCATCCCAGCCAATAAACCGAAAGTATTACAGCCAGTATCCTGTGCCAGATGCTGTCTGGGACATGGTGGGAGGGGGCAGGGATGTCTCATTCCAGATGTGCAGGTTCGCTGTGTCTGGAGTGGCCCGCAGCCAGGACACCTGGCCCCACTGGCTGCCTTTCCTCCCTTCTATTTCAGGACACCTTAGGGTGTGATTTCACACTTGGGCACACACAAACATAGCCGCCTCACACACTTCAGCCTGCGGGCGCACCACATACACACACTCCACATAGCCCTCCCACACAACGGGAGGGGTGGGACGTTCTGTAAAAGGCTGTGTGGCGGGGAGGGAGGAGGTATATAAAGGGATAGGCATGTGTTGTCCATCCGGTGTCCATCTGGGTTTTCTGTCTCTGTGTCTCGGGGCGGGGTGGGGATCTGCGAGGGTGTCCAGCGAGGGGAGCTCTCCAGGAGCCAGAAAACTGGCATCAGCCAGAGCTGGCCCCAGTGCCTACCTTCCTGAACGTCAGACACGGAGGCCCCCATGAGTCCTTCTCTTAGGGAGACAAGAGCCAGACGCTGAGCAAACATTCCAGCTCTGGCCCCCTCTCCCAAGGCAACCCAAGGCTATGTCTTGTCTGGCTTCCTCCTTCCTGCCGTTGCCTCCTCCCTGCCAGCCAACAGGGAGGCTTGGACCTGTCTCCCCTGAGACACCATGAGGGGAGAAACCACATCCCTGCTCCTTCCCTTCAAAGGAGCCTTTCTCTCCCCTTTCTGTACATGGATCTCACAGGGAAAGAAAGTCAAGAGAGGACCCAGGTTCTTATAGCTGGGCTGGCCATGCCCAGATTCCCAAGAGACCTGGCAGCCTGCTCCAAACCCCCCAGTTCCCTGAGAGCCTTCAGTGGGACTGTAGGTCCTTTACTGGTCCCAAGTTCCTCCTATAGCAAGCGCAGGTGTTCTGTCAGCTGTTGTCAGGACTATGTGGGGGGACCTGCACTCAGGGAGCACTATGGCAGGGTGCACCTGATATTGACCCTTTAAGCAGGAAGCAGTAGTGGAAACCAGACACGTTGCTGATGTGCACACAGAACCCTCTCCTTCCAGGAAGCCAGCTGCTCCCATGGTCAGGCTGAAGCCCTGTCTTCCAGTCCTGATGGCAGGTGAGGCTGTGAAGCCCTGCGAGGAAATGAGCAATGGCCAGAGGGGGTTTCTGCATAATGCTCCAGTGAGGTCACAAGCTATGATGTCATAGCCACCCCTCAATGCCTCCACCGCCTCTGATCAGGGTACTCAGGACAGCCTGGAGGGCCATGAGCAGAATGGCAAGGTCCCCAAACTGTTGGAGACGCCTGAGCATCTCACCCAGATACTTTGCCAACTGACTTGGCATCAGCGCCTCCACAGTCAGATTTGTAGTCAGGTGTCACGGTGTCTCCTCACCAGCCCTCCAGGTTCCTCTGAAGCTCAGAGAACCACACTCCCAGTTCACAAGCCATATGTGCAGAAGGAGCCAGGATCATAACCTAACCCAGACTGCGAGGCTTCAGCCCACAGAAAGTACCCATCCTATACCCCAAACAGGGCCCCTGGGAACAAACACCACAGCCGAAGCAGCTCAGGATTGCCCCGTGCAGCTACCTGCCCCCACCATGACACCCCCGCCCCCCCCAAAAAAAAAACACACACACAAAAAAAACTGTCTCAAGACCATCATCACCATAGACGGGAACCTCTGATTACTCAGGGATCTAGGCTGCTTGGCCTTCCCAGTCTTCCCATCTTCAGATGCTGCCACCTGGTGGTGGAGACTGCTTAGAAGCTGGGGCAGGCCATTGATTCATATTCCAGAACTTAATGTGTGTTCAGGGCCCAGCTCGCCCTCACCTGGCTGCTTCAGGTTCTAAACGAAACCAACTCCAGCGCAGCCACCCATCACCTCAGGTGATTGCATGTCAGAGGAAACCACCCTTGCTCCAACTATCTCCAAGCCCCTGAGATCCTGCTGGGTCCCCCTGGGTCCTAAGTGCATAGCTGGCAATGAAAGAGCTAGGATGGACCTGCCCCATCTGTGCTCCCAACCCTTGTAATCAGATTGAGATAACTAGGTTGAGATAACCACATACCCCAGCGCTTCCGTCTCCTCCCTCTGGGAGCACCTCTCTAGCCCTGGGAGGACAGGATGACAGTACCAGTCTGGCAATCAAGAGACCTGGCTCGGCTGTGCTATGCCCCGTGATGTTGGCCAGCTGCCCCTCCCTGGGCCTCCGTTCCCTAAGCCTGTCTGTCATCTTTCCCCAGCAGCCCTTCCTGCCACAGTCAAGGAGAAAATCCAGCTTCCAGTCTCCGGGCAGCCAGAGGGCTGGGGCCCTCAGCAGCAGTAGGGGGGCTTCCAAGGCCAAGTGTTAGCTCTGCTGTCGAAGAAGGAAAGTTGATGCCCTGCACTGCTTGCTCATCACTCGCTTTTCTCTCCATTTCCCTTCCCTTCCCCTTCACTCCCCAAAAGGTGTCACAAGCTTGAAGGCAAACATAGCCTGTTTTGAACACAAGCTCTACCACTTGAGTGCTGTGTGTCCCGGGGTGAGTCATTGCACCACCCTGAGCCTTGGTTTCTTCATCTAGAAACATGCGCTGGTGACACCTCACAGGGTTTCAAGGAAGGAATGAAATAACTTTTGAAGGGAGCCTGTCCCAGTGCGGGACAAATGGGGGGCTCTCCAGAAACGGGCCTTCTTTTCCTTTCCTCTGCCAGACAATTTTCCAGTTTCTGGACAACTCTCTTCCTCTGCTACAAGGAAACTACTGGGTACACAAGTTTCCAGTCGGGCATCAGGAGCTCAGCACGGAACTACTCCTTCCAGAGAGGACAATGCTTAACCCACAGCAAGGCGGGGCTTGGGAAGCAGGGGACATATTTCTGGCTAGCTGGTAGCCTTTCTGGGCACCTCCCAAGTCACACCCTGTGCTTGACTGTCCTGACACACAGAGCTGACTCCAGAACCCGTGAAAAGGTTTGCTGTTCCAGTTTGCAAAAATAGTAGTGCCTGACTTGGCGAGTGGGGCGAGGGCAGCCAGATGTTTACCCAGAGATCCACGAGGCCCCCAACCCAGCTTTCTGCTGACCAGTGTGCTTCTGCTCCAGCACCTCCCAGCCCCACACCCTCCCTTCCCCCATCCCAGGAACATCTGGTTCCAATCTCCTGCAGATGCTGTGGCCAAGCTGTTTTATGGCCAATCACCTCAGCTCAGCTTCCTGAAGGCCTCCCTCCATTTTGGGGGAATAGTCCCTTCTTGTCCCTCTCCTTGGGACCCCAGCCATCTCTTTTCCTAACATGGAGAAAAGACACATACCGAAGCCAGATGACACTGTGAGGGTCCTCAGAGCGAGCACCTCCCCTCCCACTACCCTGGGGTGGGGTGGGGTGGGCGCTGTCATCCATCAGGATTCAAAGAAAGATGCTGGCACAGGAGGAAAGGAATTGGCAGGGAAGTGTGGGTGTCTGAGCCGGGGGGGGGGGAGTGGGGGGCGAGAGAGAGAGAGATTAGTGCATGTGGCCATGTACATGTGTTGGCTGTGTCTATGTGTCTGTACCTGCACAGCAGAACACCCCACCTATTACTCGGAGGTGCCCCATGGTGGCCACCACCTCATTTTCCCTCCTTCCCTGCACTGGAGCAGGACCAACTTGGGGTCCCTGAGCTGGACAGCAACAGCTGCAGTCCAAAGTTGTCCCTCACTTTGCAGCTCTCTGTGGTCACCAAGGCTGTCTTCTAAATCCAGCCCAGGGAAGATGTGTGTGTGTGTGCGCGCGCGCACGTGAATGCACGCGTCCACACAGACCTCTCCCCTACCAGAGGGACACAGGCCAGAAGCAACCCGGGCCGACTTCAACTGATACCTTGACCCAGTTGGTCTGATGGGTGGGCATGTGCCAGAAAGCAGCCATCTGGAGAGAAGACGGAGGGGCAGGCTCTCTAGAGAAAACCTGCATGCCCTGCCCTGTCCACCCCATCTCAGCTGGCTGCCTCCATCCCCCACTAAGGGGACACTGGGAGCCCATCTCTCCTAAGAAAACCAGAAGGGTTCTGAAAAGGAAAACTGAAGCTTGTGCCTCTGGAGGACTCTGAAAACCCCTCAGTTGGTGGTGGTGGGTTTGATGTACCCTGGCTGTCACTCCCTGTCCTGGGAATTCTGGACTCCAGCTGCTGCCCAAACCTCTTCATATCAGCCTCTTGAGCCATTTGTGACTCCACATCCCCCCCTGGTGTTATTCAGAAACACTAGGCACAGCCTTGGAAGAGGTGTAGGAGACCCTTGGGAGGATCGCTGTCTGAGATGGGTCCTGCCATGTCTTGCTGTCTCAGGTGGGCCCGGCACACACTAGGGGACACAGGGCAGTGAAATGGGAAAATTCCAGTTCTGACCACTGTGACCTACTGACTGTGACATGGGCAAACTTTTTAACTTCTTTGCTCCTCAATTTCTTCATCTGTTAAATGAGAATACAGCACAGGGCCATTGTGGACTATAAAAGAGCTGATGTGTGAAAGAAACTGGTGCAATACCTGGTACATAGTAGGTCCTCAGGAAGTGGTCCTTTGCCCTTCAGCTCTCCTTCCTAGCCCCAGGAGGCTGTGCTCAAGCCCTGGGTGACACATGTTCATTGGCCTTGAGCCAGGCAATGTCAGGGAGGTAACTCTGATTTTTCTGGAGCTTTTCCACTCCTGAAGAGGATCATTTTAATAAGTCTATAATAATAGATGTAGAGGGGACAGATCTACAAGTGAGAAGCCTTGCTGGGGAGGGGACACGGGCTGTGGAGGAAGGAAAGTCAGTGGCACCAGTGGGAAGGGCTCCAAGTGGGGGGACTTGGGGGGCCTTGGCTAGGCTTCTAGGTTTCTACAGGTTCTCCCTTAAGAGGCCTGTTTCCCCTTCAGCAAAGTGCAAGGTAGGTCCAAATGACTTCCAAAGTCCCTTCTGAGCTGGGGATGTGGCTCTGTTTCCTGCAGCAAGATTTGGAACACCCTTGGAGACAATTCTGGGCGGCCCGTCCTGGGAGGCATCCCTATGTGAGCTCTTCTGTGATTATATAACTTGCCCACCTGCCCTTCCAGAGCCCAAGGAGAGGTGGAGCTCTCAGGCCATGGCGGTTTATTGATGCACAACGCAAGCACAGCACAGGCGGGCATGCCCCAGCTAGGGGCAGACACTGGGCCAGGGGAGGGCAGCAAGCCACCTCCACAGCAACGCTGCCAGCAGAGGGGGAAAGAGCCTGGGGGCCCACGTCCTCTCCTTCTCCACGCATTTCCCAGGCCCCCCAGGCCTCATCCATGCCACAGAAACAGCTAACCACACCACTCCCTGTGGCTACAGGAGAGGTGACCAGCTGTCCCACCTGCCCCTTACCGAGATATGGCCTTGTTGGCCTGCTGGCTCCTTCTGTGGTTTATCACAGAAATCTGGCTGTCACTGTGGAGGCTGCTCTCTTCCGCCTGACATCACCTCCGTCACTCCCCCAATAGCTAGTTGCCTCCGTCGACAACTCTCCCCATCACCCCACCTGGTCTGCTTGTCTCGGGGGGGGGGGGCGGTCCACCGTCACCACCCTTATGACCCGTACAAAAGTAGGAAATAGGTAAAAACACTTATTAGGCCTGGGAAAGTCTTCAACAAGAGTTCCCCAGGGTAGGGGCTCTCCACTAATAGGCTTGAGGAAGGGGCTGGCGAGGACAGTGCCAGTGGGCAGGGGCATGAGGTGGGTGGCGGGGAAGCCACAGTCCAGATCACACACAGGCGCAGTGCAGTCGTGGCACCGTGGCAGAGACAGCGAGGAAAGTGCACAGCCAGGTGGGTGCCGGGGCTCTGCGGGAAAGCCCTTGGGTCTAGTTCCACACCAGGTCCCCTTAGGTGGGAGGCAGCCCACCCCTTGCCTAAGGTAGGGGTCGTTCTGGGTCTCAGGGGTCTCTTTCCCCCTCCTCAACCCCAGTGGCTACCATTCCAGGCTCCAGTGCTCTGAGCAAGGGAGAAAGTCTGCTGGGATCTCTATCATCTCCAGAGAGATGAAACAAAAAACTCTAACAGCTTGTATGCCCCAAAGCCAAGAGGAAAAAGAGGGCCTCTGAGTGCAGGTGACAAGTTGGGGGGGGGGACAACTCTCCCCATGCAGGAGGAGGTGCTTTGGGCCAGGAGCAGCTGGGGTCACAGCGGTGCAGGAGACTATTTATAGAGGGAAGGGGCCAGACCTGGAGTGGGAAGCCCCCCAGGCCCAGCTGAATGGGCAGGAGCATCCTGTGGTGGCCCTGAGTGGGGTGGGTGGGGCTAAGGAAGAGCACCCCACAGCTCTCTGTGTCGCCTCTGGAGGCAGGCAAGCTACACATGGGCTTTGGCCTGAAAGGCCCGGAAGGCAGCAAGTCTCCATGAGATGGAGGCCTGGCATAAAGCAAGAAACAGCAGGACTGGGAAACCAGAGGAAAGGGGAAGTCTCCAGAAATCCAACCCCCCACCAAGCTACGGAGGCTAAGAGCCTTTCCAGGTCTACCAGGCCTGCCAAGGGGGCCACCCTCTGCTGCCGCTAATGCCAAGGGGTGGGGGAGGGGGAGACCGAAGGCATGGAGGGAGCAGGGGGATAGGGGAGAGAAAGCCAGCTCCCTGAACCTATGCCACCCACTGAGCCCTGCCTGTCATCTCTCCCTAGCCTCCCAGCTCCCCAGGAGTCCCTAGCGGCCCACACTGATATTGCAGGTCTTGCAGCTGGGGTCTTTCTTGGCATCAGCAGTGGACAGGCTCATGAGTTGGTGGCCGCTGATCTCTCCCAGGGTGCCCAGGGACAGGTCGACGGGCTCGGTGTAGATGATCTCCAGGATGAGGTCCTGGGCGTGGCGGAAGACCAGCTCCCCATCCTCCACGCTACAGGTCAGGAACTTGTTGCAGGCAATGTCCAGGAGGGGCAGGCGGTCTCGGCAGAATCGGTCCCCCAGGGAGCCCTTGGGGGCCAGAACCAGGATGGCGTAGTGGTAGGCTGTGTACATACAGTAGAAGTCTGCAAAGTAGAGGTTGGTGCTGGGGTTGAAAAGGCGCTGGGCGGGAATCTGGAAGCGCCAGCGGCCGTAGGGAGAGTCCTGAGGGGGCTGGCCTGTGTTGAACTCTGTGTTGCAGCTGAAGAAGACTCCGTGGAGCATGCCGCTGGTCGGGGAACCATGGCTGCCGCTGTTGTCCTTCAGGTAGGGCTGCAGCATGTTCCCGCAATGGGTCCTGCCCACCCGGGGAAAATGCCAAAAGGAAGAGAAAATGCCACTGGTTAGCTGGGCAGAGGCTTGGCTGCTGTGTGTGATGAAAAGGGAGCCAGCCCAGCTCCTGGCGCTCCCACCAACCACCGCCTCCACCAGTCACAAATAGAACATACCAGAATGTGACAGCAGGGAGGGCCCTGGAGATGGGCTGATCCAGCCCACTCCTTCACAGAGGAGAGGTCTGAACGTGCTGTTCCCCAGCATAAAACCCTTTGATGGAGCTTGAGGGAAAAGCAAAGCCGTCAGGATCTGGTCTTTCTGGCTCCACCTCCTACCACCTCCACACCCACAGTCACATGGGAACCCCACTCCAGCTCTTTCCTGCCTCTGTGCCTTTGCATTGCTCTTCCCTCTGCCTGGATTGCCCTTCCCAACTTTCACCACCTGGCCTGGCAAACTTCTATTCACCCTTCAAGGCCCAGCACAGGTGTCCCCTCTTCTCTAAAACATTCCAGGAACACCAGGTATGTTCAATTCAACAAAATGTTGACTGCCTACTATGTGCAGGACACTGAATTTTACTCAACAAGCACACACACTTATTCTATACCATCTGTTGGTACTGTCCCCCGAGAGACTCTGAGGTTTTCAGGAGGAAGATTCTGCCTTTATTCCTGGCACACATAGATGCTCTCTGTCTCTTGCTTGCTTGCTGATAGAGGGACCCAAACCGCACCACTTATCTCACTGTCGCTCTTCTTTAGTACAAACACCAAAACCCCCGAGGCCTCCAGTGCCTGGAGAAGGGTCAAAATGCCCCCGCCCCAGTTGATGCAATCAATGATGAAGACAGTACCGGCGGTGGCTGGCCCTGGCCCAGTCTTACACGGAAATGGACTTGGAGCAGCGTCAGCAGGCAAGGGGAGGATAGGGAGCCCTGGGTCCAACCTTACTTTTGCCTGGTCCTGGCTGTCCTAAGTGACTATAAATGACTTGTTGGCCCTCTGGGCCTCAAGCTCCTTATATGTAAGCTGAGGGTACTGGATGGAATTGTCAATTGGATCGAGCAGTTTTAGATGTGGAACCCCACTCTTTTTTTCCTCAAAGGAAACTATACATAAGTGGGCCATGGACAATAAAATTAAAGCTGCTCAGGTTGAATGATAGGTATGGGGTCCACCAAGCCTCACCCTTGCATTCCCTGGACATTCCCTCAGCACCACCCTAAGGGCTGCCTGGGACATGCCCTGGAGCCTCCAGGCTCCCTAGCACACTGTGTGAGGTCCCTGACCCTTCATGCTCAGAATCTGCTCACATTCTGTGGCCCCCTCATCACCTCCCCTTGGGACCTGGGGCCTGAACTGGAGACAGAGCTGCTGACCTGCCGCATTAGAACCCAGTGACAGTAACTGCCCCCTAGGAGGATCCCACCCAGGACCTCACTCACCCAGGCCTGGGTGCACAGTGCCCCCGGCAGCCCCATCCTGAGTGCCCCCTCTTTCCCAGAGTCCAATCCCAGGCCACCAGCCACCCCCCCACCCCCCCACCTTCCCAAAGCCAGCTGTAATGGGAGGGCATGGCGACTGACTGCAGAGGTCCCACAACTGACAAGGTCGGGGTGATGTCAGACAGCCTGGGTGGCTGAGGCAGAGCTGGGGGAGGGAGGAGGGACCTGGTGGGCCATGCAGGGCCTTGCTCACCTGGCGTGCTGGAAGTACTCCTTGTGATGGTTGCGGTAGAAGACGGAGAAGCGCAGCATGCGGCCTGCGATCTGCTCAGCCTTCTCCTGCAGCTGTGCCAGGTGCTCCTTGGCATAATCTGCAAAAGTGCAGGTGGGTGAGCTGAGAGCGGTTGGGGATTGCAGCCCCTCCCGTACTCCCCGCACTGCAAACACCAGCTCACCACTGTGCCCAGACAGGCAGGGGACACCAAACAGTCACAGCACCTTGGACCACATTGAAATGGGCCAGCCAGACGCTGTCTGTGACCCCAGTGCCCGAGGCTCAGGACTCTCTGTGGCAGACAAGGGGCAGGGCTGTCCAGTTATGCAAGCATGATGGGCTCCAGGGGCTCTAATCCCAGGCCATTTTCATGTGAAAGGAGGACCAGCAGGCAAAACAAGGGTGGAGAAAGGGAGAATCTGAGGTCCTTTAGGGACAAGCCCCTCAAACCCAGCAGGTAGGAGGCTGCCTGCACCACTACATGGAAGCCAGTTGTTATTATAAGTGGGGGCTCATGGACAGCCTGTGGAGAACTAGGATGAATGTTTAGACAATGTCTGGGGCGATGACTCCCACTTTAGCATCCCAGGAAAAACATAGAAACCTGGAAACAAGGAAATGAAATTGGACCCTCCCAGGGGCTAGGGCCAGAGGCCAGAGCCCAGGGCTGCTGGTAGCCTAGACAGCGCCTTTGTACAAATTAGGAAAAGATCCCCTTTCCTCTTTGCTCATGCAGCTCTGGCCAGGGTGCTGGGTTTGGCAAGAGAAGTGTGGTCTGGACTGCAGCCATCCCCAGTTCCCCTGTTTGAATTAAACTCCTACGACACATGCAGTCCTGGGGTCAGCTAAGAGGCTTTCCCCACAGAGAGTGGAGAACCTCCAGAGAGTGGGGTTTGCAGCCAAGCTAAGAGAAAGCACCACTCAAAACAGAAGGGCAGCTCAAGGAGATGAGGCACAGACCTTGGCAGAGGGCGGAGCCAGCAGCATCATGGGCCCAGGGCTAAGAATGTCCCTTGCCCCTTCCTTGTGACAGAGAGATCTGGGGCAATTCTCACCATGGACACCAAATGAATGGAATATTGTGGGGCCAATCCTGGGTCATCAGTGACCAAGTGTGCATGAGCCTGGTATTTGTTCATGCTGGAATTTGCAAGCTAAGTTCCGCTAAGAGAGTTTGGGGGACCGCTGAATAGGGACCATTTTCCCAGGCTAAGTGAAGGCTCAAGACAAGCAAAATGTGATTGTTCCACAATGCTTCTAGCGACGGATGATTGATAAACAAAACGCAGATTAGCCACACGATGCCATATTATTCCACCTTAAGAAGGAAGATAATTCTGATGTATGTTATAACATGGATGAACCTTGAGGACATGATGCTAAGGGAATAAGCCTGTCACAGAAGGACGAATACTGCATGATTCCCCTCACATGAGGTACTGAGAGTGCTCAAATTTAGAGACAGAAAGAGGAATGGTGGTTGCAGGGGCTGGAATGAGGGGAGGAGCAGAGTTGTCGCTTAATGGGTATAGAGTTTCACTTTGGGAAGATGAAAAGTTCTAGAAATCAGTTGCATCCCAGTATGAATGAACTTAACACCGCTGAAATGTACACTTAAAAACGGTTAAGATGGTAACTTTTACGTTATGCGTATTTTACCACAATTCCTGCCCCCCCCCAAAAAAAATATGCTTGCCCCAAGCCAGAAAAGTGACTCCATCCCTTTATGGAAGTAGTGTTGCCACCACGACGAGGTGTGTTCCCATCTGCGTCCTGCATCAGGCTGCAGGCTTTGGCAGGGCAGGGGCAAGTCTCATCCACCTGTGTCTCCCTGGCTGCCTAAGCCTGGTGTTGGGATACAGCGGGTGGTCCTGGTGTCTGCTGGGTTAAGACGAAGCCCCCTCCTGACCATAACTAAACCGGATGTGCATAAGCAACAGGACAGCAGAGCCTCACCCCCGGTGCAGAACTCGACCGTCTCGCTCCAGCCGGACACCAGGTACTCCCCATCACTCTGCTTCACGGCAGTCTGCACCGCTACGCTGTACTCCGTGCGGGGGCTCAGGAACCAGTGGCCTCTCACTGTCATAGGCAGCGGCACGGCTTTGGCCACGAGCTTGGTGGGGACATCCTGAGACACGGGGTGCAGACAGAGAGCCAAGAGTCAAACTGGAGTTCATGCTCAACCTTGACATTCCCTCAGACCTCCATCCCCAGGCAGCCCCAGGCCTCCTGAGTCTCAAGGATTCAATGGCTTGGTACCCTGGTCACTGTTTTCCTGCAGGAGCAAGCAGTGGCTATTGGGAAGGCCATACAGACATTCCCCAGCCTCCACCCCTTAATCTCTTGGGAACTGAGGAGAAAGGCCACTGGGGTGGAGGCCTGCAAAGTTGAGGGTGGCAAGACCTCCAAGATCTCCATTTTCGAGGGAGACTTCGAGAGCTCAGCACACTGCAGTGCTGTCTCCACGGCAACGGCCAATGCTGAGAAGCCAGGGAGGAAAGGAAAATATGCCTTATTCTTTTGGGGGGAGGGTTAAGGGGGTGGTGTTGAACATTCACGTCACCGTGGCAACTGGCCTGCCAAAAGACACCCAGATGGGGTGGGGGGGTGGGGGGATGCGGGGAAGCCAATTCCAAAGAGAGAGAGGGCGAGTAACCCACATGATGCCGTCGTCGTGGGAACCAGCTCCTTCCCACCTCACTCTCCTCTGCCTCTCTGCCAGCTTAGAAGATGGGAGCCTTCCTTCCACCCGCCCCCACAGCAGCTTTAACACAGGGAAAGGACACCCCAGCCAGCGGGGTCCTCCCTCACATTCCTTTTCTAAACCCAGCAAACAGGCCACAGGGCCAGGGACAGAGAGGATCACAGGGGCCTGCGGGAGATCTCTGAGGACCTGGCCAAGGGCCGCACCCCTGCCCACCGCCCATGTTGCCCACCCAGTCAACAATAAGGTTGCTTGCTGAGTCGGAGGCCATGCCCAGGTGTGATGTCATGGCCCTGCCCTGGGTTTTCTCACTCGTGCAGAGCCCCAGTCATGATGCTGATAACGGCGTTCATCGTGTGCTGGGCCCTGAGCCAAACACCAAACAAACGTTACCTCACAGAAGCCTCTCACAAGCCTTCCGGGGGCTAGCATTATCATTATTCCCTTTTTACCAGCGAAGGAACTCAGGCTCAGTGAGGTTAAATAACTTTCCCAAGTTTACACAGTAAGAAGAGCCTGGATTGGAATCAGGCTTCTCCAAACCCACACCTATCATCTCCAGCCTCTGTGTTACCCTGCCTCCTTCAACAGCAGGTGTGAGGAAGAAGTGATCTAGGCTCCCTCACTCACCCGGTGCTTGAACTTGTTGGAGTTCTTATTCTCCTTCTTGTTGAGGTCGATGAAGTAATGGGTGACCCTCTCCAGGTCACTGTTCTCCATGGCCCAGGAGATGCGGAAGGAGTCACAGGTGATGTTGTTGACCTCAATGCTGTGGGGTGTGGACAGCAGCTCCATGTTCCCCTCCGGTTTGGCTCCCGTGGGGACTGAGGGGAGAGGGAGAATCAGCACTGCCCTCCCCACCACAGAGTTTTCTGGCACATCTTGCTCCCAACATCCCTTGAGGGGTGGAAACTTGAGGACCCATTGATTGCACCTACCTCATAGAGTCTGATGGAAAGATTGCACAGGGAAGACTAGTGGGGGACTGAAGGTGGGATGGGGTGTCCCCCCCACAGGGGGTTCTTGGCTGTCCTCGGAGGGGTCTGCACAGCAGACGGTACCTGACAGGTGGCAGAGGCAGTGGGAATGCTGCAAACGCCAGGCAAGACAGATTTGCAGCAGATGGAGCCGAGGAGGGGGCTCTCAGCCAGCAGGCATTAAAACAGAAAGGGGTGGGGGTGGAGAGAACAGTGCAAGGCGTAGGAGAGACCGGAAACACCCACTGAGGGGATGAGTTTGAGGGTGCAGGTGGGCAGAGGGTAGCAGCAGCTAAGAGGCCAAGAGTGCCAGAAGGGGTGCCAAGGCTCTGGACCTCAGGATCCTCTACTCCGGGATGACTCAGTAGAGGTCACCATGACTCAGGGCTGGGAGTTCAAGTGCCACAGAAATGCACTTGGATCCACTTGGTGGTGGCAGGACAGTACGAGCCATAGCCCTTCTCCCACCCATAACTTTCCCATGATCACTCTCCCTTTCAGCACATCCTCTGTTGCTTGACTCTTTTAAAAAATTAGTTTCACCTTTGACATCTATTGCAGGCTGACTATGTACTAATAATTTCACAAACACCATCTCATGCAAGCTCACAATAGTAGGCACTATTATTATCCCCATTTTACAGATGTGGTTGCTGAGGTTGGGGGGTACTAAGATGCCAACAGCCACACAGCTAGAAAACGATTCGAACTCAGTCTTTCTGACTCTGGAGCCCAAACTCTTTGTCATTAAGCTAAAGTTGTTTCCTATTGTGGGTGTGTGTGGGTGTGTGTGTGTCACATGTGTCACGTGTGTGGCATGTGTGTATGCAAAGGTGCACATGGTTTTACCGTTATTTGTTTTTTCTCCTTCTGTTCTTTTCTTTTAAGCAATGGCATTTTCTCTCACCTCCCCGTCTCACTCCTTCATTCCTTCTCCTGGCTGCTCTTCCAGGTGTAAAAAGACCACACCACCATCACTCTCACCTGTGCTTATTATCTAGGAAGCGCTGACTCTGACCCTGACTTTGGCCTGGCTCCCTGACTTTGGGAAGCAGGGTAGGGAAGTGAGAGGGGCGGAGAAGGACAGTCTCTGGGACGAGAACTTAATTTTGAGCTGGACTTTCTCCCGGGGCATCTGTTTAGTACCCAGTCAAGCTCACGCCTCCTACTTATTCCTCAAACCCAGTCCCAACACACCACAGAGTTCGGGAGGGTCAGCTGCTTCTCACTTCCTTCCCTCTCCCTTTCCTCTCCTTGCCCAGGCGCTGCTAAGGGTGAGGGTACCTTGTGCCATCAAAAGCAGGTACATCTATTTATAACTTCCAGAAGATTCAACCCACACTTTCCTGTCAATTAAGCCTGCTCCAGAGGCTGGCACCTCTAAATTAACCCATGGGCTGCCTGGATGGCAGGCACAGGGTGAAGAATATGAGTGATGGCCCTTACTTGCCCCAGAGTGTCACCTGCATCCTTGTTTCATCTTAGCTTCCCACCCTAAAGCTTATGCCTGCCTGTTGTGAGGTTCAGTCAAATGGCAGTGGCTTCGTGCATAGGGAATCCTATGGTAAATAAGCACAGTGATGCTACTGGATTCACCCCAAAATAAAACAGAATAGGATTGGGTGTCTAGAAACACCTGTACTATAATAAACCAGTTTGTAATTCAGAGGGACAGGTGTGGAGCATTGGGGAGTTGCCATCCTCTGTGCTCCCAGTGAGAGCTCTCCAAGAAGCACACATGAACCCCCACATACATACACATGCACGCACGCATGCACACATACACACGCACCCATGCACACCAGCACAGCCGCCTCCCATTCACATGGAATGCAGTCCACACTCACCCTCTGGGTGGGCACCTGTTCCTGCCTCAGCCTCCCAGAGACAGAGCAGCCGTGCTTGGTGATGGTATCGCCAGGACCTGGCTCATCCTTTCCCCTGTACTGTCCTACGAGACCTGAGACTACCGCCCATGTGAGCTTGGGAGAGTTGCCGTGAGTGACACTGGGAGAACAGTAAAGCTGGGTGGGCATGAACCCCAGTTCTCCAAGCCCAGATGACTGGGGAAGGGCAGGGTGTGAGGGACAGGTTGAGACAACACCTGAGGAACACCCACACTCCCGTGCGAATCCACCCCGACACAAGTATTCACACACCCACACGCAGGCGAGCGCATGCGCGTGCACATGCACATGTATGCACCAAGCATGCCCACCCACATCTTCCACCCACAGGCTTCACACACCTCCTCAGACATTCTCATCCCCACACACTCATCTACGCACTCAGGTACCCTTTGTCACCCTTCACATTCTAAGAATGTCCCGTAGTTCTCCCTCCACAAGCTGTCACCTCCATACAGACCCACGCATGTGCATGTCCACAGGCTCACACACACACACACATACGCATGTATACCTTCTCACAAGCCATATTTTTAGGGAAAAGAAAGCCACAGGAAACCATATACATGCATGCCACCTTCACAGATGGCAGGCACCCCATACGCCTGCTTGCACACACATGTACATTCACACACATGTCAACCTCTGCCTATATTCTGGTATTTGCTCTCAAGCCTTCTCCAGGCTCAAAAACACAGACTTTGGAAATATGTTTGTCTCTAGCTACACTCTGCCATCCCCGAGCCTTCACATGCCAACAGGTTTGCACACCCACACGGCTTTGCCCACAGACAGGGGCTTCTGCCCACTCTCTCCGCCCACATACCACCTTCTGCTCCAGAGTCGCACCTTCCCACATAGACACCCTCTGTCAACATGTACTCCCACATGCCTAACAAGCGATATGTCCACCCCATAAATATACTGCTTCGCACTGTCCCCACCTACATGTACCCACAGGCTACTCAGAGAAGTGATCCCCCACACATGTGCCTTACGTATACAAAAAACATATGTTCCTAGACATGCTACACAGCAGTCAAAACCCACACATGAGCCTAAGTTTATGCAGACAGAACTATCTACGTAAGCAAACCTCCAGTCTTCTCGAAAGCATGCATACACAGTGTACACACTGGTACCCTTTGCCCATGCCCATTCAGGAAAGCCACTGCGTGCCAGAGGAAAAGCTGCCCCCCGCCCGCTGTCCCTGTTGGCATTGCTGACTGCAGCAGAATGGTCATGGGATGATGAACTATGGTGCCCCGGGGACCGGATCCAGCTGTTAACCCCTTGGCCAAGGGCCTGAGGGAAAGGGGACAAGGTCATCAGCACTGGCAACCTAGGTGGGCACCGCAGGCAGTGGCTGGACCCTGGTGCCCCCAGCTCCTAGCCCCTAACCTCTCGGGATAGACAGCAGGACGCTCTGGGGAGGAAGGGCACTCACCTGGCTCCGATGGGCTCTGCAGAGGAAGACCTGGAAGGGAGGGAAAGGAGAGACCTCTGTGTGGATGGGCTCCCCAGGGAGAGGGGCAGTGGCCAGACGCCTGGGTCACAGGCAGCAGTGCTCGCTGGCTCCTCTCGCTCCTTTCACAGCTGCCAAGGAGGCTTCTTCCATGCCCCACAGGCAGCCCCTGCGTGGTCCGCAGCGTACTGCTGCCCCCGGAAAGCTGATGTTTCCAGCCGCGCGCAAGGAGAGGCAAGAGCGAAATCAAAGCGGCGTGGAGGAGAGAGAGGCAGAGAAGGCGAGAAGGAACAGGAGAGCCAGACTGAATCTGGCTCCACCAATGGGATCAGTGGCTGCCCAGCGTCAGGTGACAATAAGCAAGCTTGGTCCCTGTTCGCCCGGGCTGGTGGGAGGGGGAAAGGGTAAAAGGTCTGGAAGGGAGCTATGTTGATGTCCTCGGAGACAGTGGTGGTGGCTGCCCCCTTTCCCGGTTCTTCTAGGAAACGTGCCCTCAGCATAAGTCTTCCAACACACCCCTACTTGGAAATCTCTCACTTGAATGCAGCCCCTAAACTTTAGGATGCTGGGAGAGGGGTGGGGCTTAGCCCAGGAGCCGGGAGCCTGAAGCAAAGATTCCAACTGGGGGAGAGGATGGCTGGGAAGGGACAGGATCCGGGTGGGAGCTGGTGTGTAGGGAGGGGTTCTGTCTTAGTCTGGACTCCCTCCTCAGAGCCTTTGGCTGATCTCTGGCTCCATTTTCTTACCAACTTTATTAAGAGACATTAGACTGCAGCCCCAGGAACCCTTGTGGTCTACGGAGAATCCTCTGGCTGTTTAACGTGTCCCCAGGGAAAAAGAAAAAGAGGAGAGAGAGAGAGAGAGAGAGAGAGAGAGAGAGAGAGAGAGAGAGAGAGAGAGAGAGAGAGAGAGAGAGATTTCTGAAGGATGTGCAGAGGCAAGAATTGTGGGGGTGAGAGGAACTCACAGAGCTTGGAGTGTCCGCATCCCAGCCAACCATCTGGGCTCACAAGAGCCAAGGCCTGAATGCTTTGGACAGAAAGAGTACTTACTCTCTTATCTGCAGGATGCTTTTGTACCCCCAAGAAATGAGATCCCCATGGACATCACCATGAAGAATATTCAAGGAAATTTGATCAAGCAATTGACAGTAAGTATGTGTCATGTGGAAATGTATGGGCTTTGCTGTCAGACACATACGGTTAAAATTCTTTCTCTATCTCTTTCCAGCTGGGTGACTTTTTAGACAAGTTACTCAACCTTTCAGAGCTTCAGTTTCTTCATCTGTCAAATGGGATAGTACCACAGGGTTATTGTCATCCCTGAATGAGTTAAATATGTTAATTACTCAGCTCTGGGCCTGGTACACAAGAAGTGCCCACTCTAAGAGCTGTTTTCATTGCCATCATATTGACAGTGTCTGCCTGCGAGGAACCCACCATCTTTTAGGGAAGAAAAGGTGGACAATTAAAGAACAAGAAGTAGACAACTAAATTGCAGGGCACAAATAAGAATTCCAAGGAGAAGTCAGGGCCAGCTTCAGATCATAGGTGGGGCTCAGCCAAGAGGAGACCATGGAAGCAGAAGTGTGGTGGGTGGTGGGGAATAGCAGACAGGAGACAACAGAGCATGCAGGCAGGCCCCGGGCAAGGGCCTCAGAGAGCCATGGAAGGCATGAGCTAAGCATAAGGGACACTCAGTGAGAGAGACTTAGAGCTGCAGACATCAGCAGCAAAGGTAAGAGATGACAGGAGACAGAAAGTGAACAGTTCCCAGAAAGCAGAGACAAGCAGAAGCCAATCCCACCCTAAATGGGTGTGGAAAACCTGAGCAAGTTTGGTCAGATCCTAAACCACAGAATGCGGTGTGGTATGTTACACTGAGGCAGGATTCAGCACTCCCTTGGCCAGAGATGAGTAGGTCCCGCCCCTCACACACCTACATTGAGATGGTGAAACTCCAAAGAGATGCCAAACGTAATCTCATGGTTATGGTCAGCACCAGACATCTGGGCCACAACCTGTCTCTACGATCTTCCTGAGGGGTGGTGTGAGGAAAAATCCAGGTTCTCTGTACCTCAGTTTCCCCGTCTGTAAAAGGAAGGCTAGTCCCAGCACGTCTCTGCCTCCACGTAGGCAGGATGGCATGTAAAGAGCGCATGAGATCATGTGTCCTGAGCAGTGAACAATAGCCGTCTCAATGCGCTTTTGTGGAGCTGCACGCCGGCGTCAGGTGAAGACACAAACCCTTTCAGGGTTTTTGCCTCCTCTTTCCTCAGAGGACTTCTCTGCAGATCACATGAGGAAACACATGGTAAGACGAAAGCATAGCGTGCCAAACATAACTACCTCCGCATGAAACCCAACGACTGCCAAGAGACACTGCTGCTGCATTTTTATCTTTAATAACATTTTATTACATGAGTAATACGTGATCGTCGTAGAGAGATGAAATTTAATTCTAAAATCTAAGAGAAAATTAAAGTTGCTCATTTCCTCAGCATTCAGTAAATGGCCTCTGAGATATATACTTTATTAACAAAAATAGAAAGTATAAATACTATTTTATAACCCACTTCTCTCACTTACCAATCAATACCTTTTCTGTTCATTATAGCGTCTTTCTACAGTATCCTTTTCAATTGCTGTATTTATTCTATTCTCAGATTGTACATCCTTTTTTGTAGAGCCAACCCCCTATTCATCTAAAATTAAGTTATCTTACTTTTTCTCCATTTCAAACAACACTGCAAGGAACATTCTTACAGCAAAATCTCTTCCCACGCCTTAATTATATTTCTAATAAAATATTAAAGGATATGTACCATATTTGGATGCTGATTTAAACAAACTGTTAAAAAAAAACCAACCAAAAGCCTTATGTGACAATTGGGAAATTTGAATATGAACTGCTGGGTATTTGATACTATTTAGGAATTATTAGCTCCGATAATATTTTATTGTTATCCTTTTAAAAGGATATCCTTCAGAGATACATATTATAATATTAATGGATGAATGGCATGATATCTGTGATTTGTTTTAAAATTATCTGGGGAGTGGATGGGGGGTAGATGAAACATGAGTGGCAGGGGTGGCTAACTGTTGAAGCTGGTACTTTGAGAGTCAATACGCTATTCTCTCCAGTTTTGTGCATGCTGGGAAGTTTCCATGTTAAATATTATAGCAAAGCTATGAGGGTAATAATAACAAGCATTTATTACCCAAGACAGAGCACAAGGCATGCGATTCTCATAACCCTGAGAGATGGAGCTATCAGCCCTATTTTAAAAAGGCTGATGATGGGAAATGGGACTCAGTCCACAGAAGTAAAACCAAAAAAATAAAATAAAAGAAGAAGAAGTAAAACTAGATTCAAATTCAGGTGAGGCCGGTTCTTCTTGGTAAAAAGACATAGAGCGAATACAGTCTGAAGTAAAAGAGATGAGGCTGTAAGTGAAAAGAGATCTACAGTCTTGCTATTGCTATGCACTTTATAGACTCAAAATGTTTACGTGTATTTTCCCATGGTTGAACTAAGTATGGCGATCTCATGGGCCAAGGAATGCATATACATCCAGACAGCCCAGAAAAACCACCTTGTTCATTTACATGTGTTGACAGTGACAGGAGTGGGCAAAGACTGTTTATAAGAACTGAATGAATTTCTCAGTGCTTACTTTATCTTTTTTGAAATTATGTTTAGACCTCCTAGAACGCTTAGCGGTCACCTATTTTGAACTTACTAAAGAGCACTGAAGTAATTCTAAAAACCAGACACATTTCTGAGTATTCATTCAACTAAAGAATATAAGTTTTTTAGCTTTGTTTTGAAACTGAAATATTTAACAATTTTAGGACATCGAAAAATGCCGAATTATATTTGAAGACTCTGGAAAACTATAGAAGAGAACCTAGTGAGATGTTGGAAGGGCAAAACAAACTTGAAGGGAAGACAAAGAACAGTGAAGAAAGAAGCACAGATGAAACCGGAAGTGACAGAACCATGTACAGAGATAGTCACTGAGTTATGCCTGAAGTGGGTGGGACAGCATGCTGGAGGAACTGTGGAATACCACTGGGCACTGCGTGGCAGGATACCAGGGCCAAGACAGACATATTGAATACACAAACTGCTGCCATGCTGGAAAGGCTCAGTATTTGCCACTTATTCTCTTCAGAGAGTTGCATACAGAAGAACCTATAGAGAAGACATATGAAAAACGCAACACAAAGATGGCTTTTATATCCATGGTGCCAAAGTTAAATTACTGATGCAATCCACCTGGAAACAAGCCACCCTTCTTTTCCTAATGCATATCCAGATTTGCTACTTCGTTTCACCACAAACTGGAACTCATTCATTCATTCAACAAAAATATATTGAGTGCTTCCTATGTACCAGGCACTGTTTCAGACAACGAGCACACTGTCGTGGGATGGTGAAAAAAGCTCTGTGCTCTTCTGGGGCTTTACTTTCTGGTGAGAGGAAGAAAGACAAATGAATTAACTCTATAGTTTATTAGGTAATAAGTGCTACAGAGAAAAATAAGTCGGTAAATAGGGATAGGGAATGTTGTGGGGGAGGGGGAGGTTACAATTTTAAATAGAGCCATCAGTGAAGACCTCCTTGAATAGGTGACTTTGGGATGAAAAAAACCTGACTGAAGGGTGGGAGGGAGCCACACAGAATTATGTGGGGAAGAGCATCCCAGGCAGCAGGTGCAGATGCCCCGAAGTGGAAGCATGCCAGATTATTCCAGAAACAGCAAGGGGACCACTGTGGCTGGAGGAGAGTGAGTGAGGGGAGTGTGGCAGGCACTGAGGACAGACAGAAGGTGGGTGAATGAAAAGATGATGCAGGGCTATGTTAGGCCAGTCTAAAAACCTCATGTTTACTCTGAAAAGGCACTGGGTAGTTTTAGAGCAGAATCATGACCTGATATGAAATATGTTAATTATGCTGTGTTGAGACAAGACTGAGAGGACCCAGATAGTAGCAGAGATGCCAGTTAGGAGGATATTATAATAATCACAGAAAAAAAATGGTGGCCTGGACTAAGGAGGGATGTCAGTGAAGGGGATGAGAAGTGGTAAGATGCTGACTATTCCTGGAAGAGCTGACATATTAGATGTATTGCATGAGAGAAAGAGAGGAGTCAAGAATAACTGCACGATTTTTGACTTGAACTATTAGAGGGATGGAGTTGCCATGTACTGAGATGGGGAACTCTTGATTAGTTCGAGGAGGAAGATCAAAAGTTTGGATGAAGACATAGGTTTGAGATGTTTCCCAGACGCCAAGTAGAGGTGTGGGATAGACAGCCATACCCATTTGGAGTTCAGAGAGGTCCAGACTGAGATAAGCACAAGGTCTGAAGCCGAAAAACTGGACCATTGTCTGGGAGTTAAGTAAGATTAGAGAAAAAGGGAAGAGTTCTGAGGACTGAATCCTAGAGCTCTTCAATGTTTAGAGCTCAAGGAGATGAGGAGGAACCAACAAAGAAATGACCTGCAAATGATGCAAACAAATTAGGACAAATTACTCATAAAGAACATGTAATAGCTTGAACTTGGATAGCATTCTCATGCCACACATTCCTCTTATTCTACTGATACGTATTCAAAACAGTCCCTTGTTCATTTAGTATATGCAACACCCATCAGGAATTCACAGGAACGGCCTTTTGACAGAATCTGTTTATACCTTCCGAAACCTGCACTTAGGCCCAGAAAGCTATATTTGTTCTTAAGAGTTTGATTATTAGTTTCAATTAAGTCATCAGAAAAGAATGAGATTATTGTCTTTACTATGAAATACGAGTATATAAAAATAAAATGCAATAAACTGTCTCTAATAATAAATTAAGATCTAGAATCACAGATGTGATTACATGGGGTTCAGCCAGTAAGATTTACAAATTTCTTTTGAATCTAGATAAAAGAATGAACACTCTTTGGGAGAAAACGGGAGGTGTTGAAGCAAGTAAAGAAAAAAAAAAGCAGGATGGTGCTGATATTAGCCTGATGAGAAGGAAGTTTGGAAAATCTTCTTAAAGGGAAATTATAATAATCATTGTCAAGAAGTAACTCCCCAAATGTTAAAGGTGGAAGACTTGCTTTAAGTCTTCTTTCTTATTGTCATTTTGGAGTGAGAAATGCTGTGAAAATCCAATAAATATCGCAGGAAGGAAAGTGGTTAAGTTACAGTGCAAGACAACAATGTGGAGTACTATTTAGCCATTGAAAATCATAGTTTAGAAGCACACTTAACTCAGAAAAATGTTTATAGTATATTGTTGAGAAAAAAGATTATCTCAACTATCTTAAAAAAAAGCAAAATATCTAAATTTTTAAATATCTATATGCTAGGTGGGAGAGGTGAGGGTGGGGAAGAAGGTAACTGGATTAGAAAGAACAAATTAGTAATCACAATATAGCCATGGGGATATGAGATACAGTTTGGGGAATACAATCAATAATGTTGTAGGGCCGGCAGAGTGTCGCAGTGGTTAGGCGCTGGCTTGGGAAGCCAGCGGCCCCGGTTCGGGTCCCACATATGAGGGCCAGCGACACTGCCCTCAAAATGAAAAAAATAAAAAAATAAAAAAAATAATGTTTAAAGATTTCGTAGGGGTTCAGATGAGCACTTGTTTTAGGGAGTCCACTTCATGGACTCTGTAGATGTCTGATCACTGCACTGTACACCTGAAGCTGAATAATATGGAATGTCAACTATAATTATAGTCACAGGATGTGGAGTACAGCATAAGGAATAGTCAATGGAATTAGAAAGGTAGTAGACTGGGGAAGGGTTATCACTTTGTGAGGGGTGTAAATGTCTAACTGTTACATTATTTTGTTTACCTGAAACTAATTTTTAAAAAAATCTACATGCATAGAGAAACAACTTCAAGTATATAGAACAGTTGATGGGAGAATAAGAGTTGATTTTAATTTTCTTCTAGTTACTTTTTTTAAATTTCCAAATTTCTTACAATGAGTATCTTTGTAAAAACAAACAAACAAACAAACAAACAAACAAAAAATAAAAAATGAAGAGCTGCTAAAAGGCTGGTGGACTTCAAAGCCCAGAGAATGACATCAAAGCAATTTCCTTCATCTACTGCTCCCTTCAGAAGTTAACAGTCACTGTGTGTAGTTCTGTAGTGGACAGGAAGAGTTTTTACTTGGTTAGGTTTGGTTATCATAAAACAAATATGGAGAAAAGAAGCTGAAAAAAGTCTGGCTAGAAACCAACATAAAATATTAATATATTACAAAACTTTTTATTAATATTACAAATTAATATATTGCAAAACAAGTTTAAAATTTTAAGAGCCAATACTCAAAAGGATGTGGAAAAAAATATTTTTACATACTATATACATACACATTCTTAGTAGTGATGTGTATTAGCACAACCTTTTTGAAAGCAATTTATCAATAGGGATGAAGAAAACATAAAATGTCCATGTTCAAAATGGTACAGCCACTGTGGAACAGTTTGGCAGTTTCTGATAAAACTAAACAACTACCATGCGACCCAACAATTGCGCTCTTGATCTGTTTTTTTGTTTTTGTTTTTTTTGAGGGCAGTGTTACTAGCCCTCATATGTGGGACCGAACCGGGGCCGCTGGCTTCCAAGGCCAGCGCTTAACCACCGCGCCACTCAGCCGGCCCCTAACAATTGCGCTCTTATATATTTATCCCAAAGAAATGAAAACTTACGTTTACACAAAAACCTATACATGTACGTTCACAGCTGCTTTATTCATAATAGCCCATAATAGTCCTTCAAAGGGTGAATGGTTAAACAAAGCATGGATACTCAGCAATAAAAAGGAATGAACTAGTGATAAACACCAACAACTTGGATCATCTCCAGGGAATTATGCTCAGTGAAAAAAGCAATCCCAATAAGTCACATACTGTGTGATTTCATTTTTGAATGATTTTCGCTTTTGAAATAAATAACACAGGTGTAAATATGGAGACTAGTGGTTGCCAGGGGTGGGGGGGAGGGAGGGAAGTATGGCTGTAAAGGGCAACTAGAGGGATCCTTGTGGTGATAGAAATGTATTTTGACTCTCAATGTCAATATTCTGGTTTTGATATTGTATTATAGTTTTGCAATGTTGCTATTGAGAGGGACACTGAGTAAAAAAGATACTTGGGATCTCTGCATTATTTTTTACAACTGCACGTGTGTCCACAATTATCTCAAAATAAAAAATTCCCTTAAAAAAACGTATGTCTTCTTTTGGCCAGTTATCACAAATCTGGAAATTTGTCCTAGGGGTATATACAAAAGAAGAAAAACATGAAAGGCACTAGATGTCCACTATCCGAGTTCTTTACAACTGGGAAATGAAACCATCGAAATGTCCAAAAATATTTAGACAAATCATGCCATAGCCACCCAAGAATTAAGCAGTCTTTTGACTGCTTAAAGAAATGTTATTTGAAAAGGGAGGATTCAAGATCAAAGTACAATATGACAGCTCTATGAAGGGGACTGGACTCTATCACAAAAGTCTTAATCGTATTCCATGTGGAATTCTAGCAGAAATGTTTATCTTTCCTCAAACTTTCCTTAACGTTGTTACATGGCTTGTACAGGGTTTGGGGATGAGGGTGGGGGGAATAACAGTAAAGGATATATTTTTTTTAAACATTAAATTACAAATGTCGGCATCACAATAGAAGTTCTTTACATGCGTCCCTCCCAGTAGAGCACACTTCGTTTTTCAGGCTCCAGGTTTGGATCAAGAGCCTGCAGTCCTGAGCCCTGGGCGGGTGCCATGAGGTCGGGACCCAGCTGGTCCGCTGCTGCTGCTGCTGCTCCAGAGCTGCACTCACGAGCCCCAACCCGGGACACGCGAGCAAGGGTGAGGCCGCTGCCCGGAGATGCAGTGACCACTCCAAGGTCACAGCGAGGCCGCAGCCGCGGCTCGGCCCGGGCTCCCCGACTCCGAGTCGGGTCTCGCTCTCCGCCCCTCGCCCCGTCCGGAGCTGCGACCCCATGGCCCCAGGGCTCCTCCGTGGAGGAGTCTCCTATTGTGTTGGCTGTCAACGCCCACAAGACCCTGAGCGAGGCGCTTCCACCCACCGCCTCGGGCCAAGACCCCCCGCCGAGGCTGCACCGTGGCTTAACCTGGACCCGTCCCCTCTTCCTTTTTCGCCCTCTCAACCCAGCTTTTCCCGACTCCGGGAAGAACCGGGAGGAGAAGGCGGAGGCGAGCGGGCGCCGCAGGATAAATACTGTGGCCGCCGGCCCCGCCCACCGACCTCACTTCCGTCTCGCGGCAAGATGGCGGCGCCCGGATCCCGCCACGCAGACTTCCGCCTGGTGCTGAGAGCCATGGCCGGCTGCGGGCCGCGCTGGAGCTGAAGTTGGAACGCGCGAGGTGTTGAGCCGCAACCCGGGGACGCTGGGGTGCGTTGCGGCCTCAGGGTAGCCAGGGCGCGCCCTCTCCCCGCGGTCCTGGGAGTCGCCACGTGGGAGGGGAGGAGCTGGGACGCCGCCGGGGGGGATGCACTGGCCGCGGGGCGGGCGGCCAGGGGGGTGGGACTCCGCCAGGGTCCGCGTGGCCGGCCCCTCCATTG
Source organism: Aselliscus stoliczkanus (assembly GCA_033961575.1). NCBI lineage: Eukaryota > Metazoa > Chordata > Mammalia > Chiroptera > Hipposideridae > Aselliscus > Aselliscus stoliczkanus. Next base: position 18,223,772 of record CM066735.1, read on the forward strand.
ACCTGGTTGTCTCTTTCCTCGTCCCTCCCAAGCGACATGTCCACGGAAGGAAACGCCGCCGGCGAGCCCAGCGCTCCGGGAGGCTCGCGACCCCTCCTCCCCGGCGCCCGGGGTCTGATCGGGCGGCGGCCGGCTCCTCCCCTCACCCCTGGCCGCCTTCCGTCCATCCGCTCCAGGGACCTCACCCTCGGGGGTGTTAAGAAGGTACCCGACCCCCTTGAATTCCAAGCCCCGGGGGCTCTACTGACGTTCGTGTAGATCAAGCCTACCGTGCATTCCATCCCTGATGTTGGGCCTTGCGGACCTCGTCCCCGGGTGCTTTGGGCACCTTTAAGAAACCCAGGGGGGCCGGCCGAGTGGCGCGGCGGTTAAGCGCTGGCTTGGGACGCCAGCGGCCCCGGTTCGGGTCCCACTTAGGAGGGCCAGTGACACTGCCCTCAAAAAAAAAAAAAAAACCCATGAAGTCACGCAGGCGCACACTTGGCCTGCAGTGTTAGAGCTGTGAATTCCCTGTGGATCCCGGTGTGTGCAAGCGTCTGCTCTAGAGTGTCCTGCATCCCACTCATGGCCTTAGAGGCTCTGCTCCTCTCCCGTTACGTTTATGACCATAGAGGTAAAGAAGAGCCCTGAAAGCGGGGAGGCGAGGGCGACGACAGAAGCATAAAGCAGCCAGTTTTTAAAGACCTAAGTTTGCTTAGAGAAATCCTGGTGGCAGTCTAACCTATCATCTGTGTGTGAGTGCTGGCAGATCTGTCCTGACTACGGAAGCCTTGCTGCTGGAAAGAGGTCTTTCCCTGTGATACTGACTGCTGCTCCCTATAGCAGTTGGAAGAGAAGTGAGATTAGATAAATTCCTTTGCTCTCAGGATTCCTGGGGGCTCTCCAGAGGGTAGAAGCGGAGGCTGCTAGTTTAAATAGTTTTGGGGTGCCCCTTCTGTGTGTAATTCTGCTGCCACCATGACATCACAGTTTTTCTTTACAAGCATGCGTCTATTTCTATAAATCTTTTTGTTTTTAATTTATTTATTTTTAATTAGCTTCAGGTGTACAACACAGTGCAATAGTTATACTTTTTACCCCTCAAAGTGACAACCCCCCCTCCCCTGTTTGGCCACCCCACTCCTCCCCTATAAATCTTTTGACAACAGTGTGGAATGTGCAGAAGAGAGCCAAGATGGTTTAGGTCCATAGAAAATGCCTTGTGCGAGTTTTTCCTCTGTATTTTGGAATCAGAATTGACCAAATCAGTGACTCCTGTATTTTACTTTCAGAAAACCTTCACCCCAAATATCATCAGTCGGAAGATCAAGGAAGAGTAAGTAGCTAGGCCTTCTGAGTACTTATGTCTTATTTACTTGCTCTGAATTTGGGCCTTTTGGGAAATCACTAGGTATGTTGCCCAGAAATTTAAATTTGTGTATTTCGTTCTTTTCACTAGTGATTTTCAAACCTGGCTCCCAGATGATTCTCATGTGCAAGCTTGGAAAAAATACTGATGCCTGGGGGTCCATCCCAGAAATTGTAGTTTAACTTGTTTCCAGTGAAACAGAGTGATTATCTTTTATAGCCAGAGCTGAGAGTCACTAGTTTAGGCAAAGATGTATTAGGTTTTCCCTTAAGTAATTTTGCCTTACAGCCTTCCTGCTTTCAATCAATACAAAAAAGTCCACATTTTGGAGCAGTTGCTATAATTTAACTTTTGAGTTATAGTCCTAATATTATACTCTCAAACAAGAAGATAAAGTAAAGGAAACTGAAAGGACTGCCCCATCAAAGAAATATAAAAGGTGCTGGACATAGGATTGAGTTCTGTTTCTCATCATGTCATTATTGGCCTCAGGTAGAGTGGTGTGGTGTGGGAAAATAAGACCCATTCTCTGAGGCGGGGTAAGTGAGTGGTGTCTTTTAATCCATTCTCTTTTCCAGGCCCAAGGAAGAAGTATCCATCAAGAAAGAGAAGCGTGAAAGGGATCGAGATCGACAGCGAGAGGGACATGGACGGGGCAGGGGTCGCCCAGAAGTGATCCAGTCTCACTCCATCTTTGAGCAGGGCCCAGCCGAAATGATGAAGAAAAAGGGTACAAAAGGGAAGGGATCCGTGGAATTCAGTTCAGACTGCCTGAAAGAAGGGCAAGGGCGTGGAATTTCCCTGCCCCCAGTTTAGTTTTCCTTGCTGTCGACCTCTTCCTTACCCCTGGTGAGCTGGATGTTTTCTCACAGGGAACTGGGATAAGACAGTGGATGTGTCGGATGTGGGGCCCTCTCATATCATTAACATCAAAAAAGAGAAGAGGGAGACAGATGAAGAAACCAAACAGATCCTGCGCATGCTGGAGAAGGATGATGTAGGTACCAGCAGGCTAGTGGGAAGGGCCTTCTTTGTAGCTGTGGGAAGGGCCTCTGGGAGCCAGGGTTGAGGGAAGAGGAGCTCTCTGATATACTGGAAGCCTGATGAGCAGCAGGAATGTGTGGTTAGAAAAGAACTAAGGTAGATTGCAGTCCAGGTATGTGTGCATGCTGGCCAGGCTGTGTGACCCCCCCTTACTCTTTTTGGCAGTTCATCAGTGACCCTGGACTGAAGAATGACACTCGAAACATGCCTGTGCAGCTGCCGCTGGCTCACTCAGGGTGGCTGTTTAAGGAAGAGAATGAAGAACCAGATGTTAAACCTGGGCTGGCTGGCCCCAAGGAAGAGGACATGGAGGTGGATGTGCCTGTTGTGAAAGGTACTCTGTGTCTGTTATCGCCTCATCTCCTTCTCTGTGGCTGCCCTCCAGGAAGTTCCCCAGGAATGAGCCTCCCAGACTGCTGCTAATAAGCAGGTCCTCTTCCGTTCCAGCTGGAATGGCCTGAGCAAAGACACTAAAATCTTACTCTCAGAGGGTTGACATGGACCGGTGGGCCTAGCCTCAGATATCCCTTATTAGATTAAGTCATGCAACTCCTGGATCCCTTTTTACAACCAGTGTTTTTCTCCTTCCTGGCTGACTGACAGTGAAGCAGTCGGGGGTGAAGGGGTGGTGACAGTGAGGTGGCATGGAGGGCAGCCTCTTGACAGCCTTTCCATTTCTTTTACCTTGGGCAGTGAAAGAGGAGCCACAAGATGAGGAGGAGGAGACCAAGATGAAGGCTCCTCCTAGAGCAGTGAGAAAGACCCCAGGCCTCCCGAAAGACATATCTGTGGCAGAGCTGCTCAGGGAGCTGAGTCTGACACAGGAGGAAGAGCTGCTGTTCCTCCAGCTGCCAGACACACTCCCAGGCCAGCCTCCGACTCAGGACATCAAGCCTATCAAGACAGAGGTGCAGAGTGAGGATGGACAGATGGTGGTTGTGAAGCAGGAAAAAGACCGGGTATGCTCAGGAATAAGTTCTGTGAAAATGTGGCGAGAGGTCCAGCGCGACCTGTTAGGGGGAAGCAGAACTGTGCCACCCTAGCTGAAATGCAAGAATAATATGCTTTGTCTTTTCTTTTTTTTTACATTTGTTCTTTCTTTCCAGGGGCTTGGGACTTCGTACTTCAACCCCAATTAGATGTGTATTTACTTTTTATAATGAAATTTTTTATTTTTATTTTTTAAGATTTTATTGGGGAATTAGGGGAGGGGAACAGTGTTGGGGAACCAGAGGAGGGGAACAGCGTTGGGGAAACAGGGAAGGGGAACAGCGTTGGGGAACCAGGGAAGGGGAACAGACAAGTTGCCGTCCTTTTGTTCTTCAGTCTAGTTGTGGAGGACATTGCTTCACTGGCCCATGTTGGTATCATCATTGCGCTCTTCTCGGGTGAGGCAGATCTGTCGTCGGCCTTTGGATGGCCACTCACAGCAGCTCTTGGCAGATCACACCAGCTGCCAGCTGCTTACACTGGCTGCCAGCCACTCACTGTAGCCTATGGCAGCCCATTGCAGCAGGGGCTGCAGCTGTGCCGTCCCCGGGGACTCACAGCAGCCCACCTCCAGGTGGAGCTGTTGTTCACCATCTTAGCTGTAGAGGGCAGTGTCGCTGGCCCTCATGTGAGATCCGAACTGGGGCCCTTGGTGTCCCAGCCAGCTCTTAACCACCGCGCCACTCGGCTGACCCTGAAATATTTTGAACATGTACAAGTGAGAGAACATAAACTCATGTACCATTACCCCGTTTGAGCAGTTATTGATATTTTATCCATTTGTTTACTTGCTAGCTGTGGGTTTTGTTTTTTAACCAATGGCAGGCAGCCCTAGGAAATATCCCTCTTTGGGGAGCTCATGCTAACCTTTGCTGCTGCCTTCCTTTCGGAAAGGGTTCACTGGTGAGGGATGGAGGAAACAGCTTGTTTCCCCCTTTCCATCCCCTGATTCTCTTCACAGGAAGCCAGAGTGGCAGAGAATGCTTGCACCCTTGCTGACCTGACAGAGGGTCAGGTTGGCAAGCTGCTCATCCGCAAGTCGGGAAAGGTGCAACTCCTCCTGGGCAAGGTGACTCTGGATGTGACAATGGGAACCGCCTGCTCTTTCCTGCAGGTGAGAGCTAGTAGGGTCAGGGCAGAGGCTCTTTAAGAGGTGGAAGAGTGTTAGCAGATCAGTGCTAAATAAGGGAGAAGGATTCCTGGGGTTATCATGTTAAAATCAGGACTGCATGATGGGCTTTGTGGTCTTGGCTCTCATCACCTTCTTTGTTGATTGGCAGGAGCTGGTGTCCGTGGGCCTTGGAGACAGTAGAACAGGGGAGATGACAGTCCTGGGACACATAAAGCACAAACTTGTATGTTCCCCCGATTTTGAATCCCTCTTGGATCACAAACACCGGTAAAATGAGCAGATGGAGGATGCCGATGACTGTGCCCACGGCTGCTGCCTGCCCCAGACATTTTGTTCTAAAATCTGTGACCCAGAAGGGGCCTGTCAACCCACTCCAGGCTTCGGCAGCCATTGTCCCGGTTTTCCCCACAGGGCCCACATGCCTCCCTCCCACAGCAGCTGTGAATGGCACAATGACCTTCCCACAGTGTGGATACTGCGTGTCCTTGCTGCTGGGGCACTTGTCCCTTCTATTTATTTTTATATTTATGTCTTATCTCTTCAGCTGAGTGCATCATCCTTAGATAGAGAGGGGAGGGTCTGCAGAAAAGTACAGCCTCCTTCTCGTGGTGACCATCTTGGTTCTCACAGTGGGAATTTTAAGGACGGCTGCTGCTACTCTTGCTCCCCGCTTCCTTCTGAGGGACAGTGTCGGAGAGAGAGCAGGGAATTTTTTTGTACCCAGTTCCAGCTCTGTCAGCAACTAGTTGTGTGACCTTGGACAAACTACCTAACCTTTCTGAGCCTCGTCTTCCTCATCTGACAGAAATGAGGATAATACCTACCTCACAAGGTTGGTGTGAGGATTAAATTGAAGATTGTAAATGAAAACTCCTTGTACAAGGCCAGACATACCCTGTAGGCACTCAATAAATGTTTGTTTCCCTTCCCTTTGCCTGAGTCTATTTTCAGGCAAAATAGAGAATCTGAGAATCTCGCGCAGGAAGTGAACAGAACTGCCTTGTCTCCGCGTTCTTACTCCACGTGCCATCCCCACCCTGGGCCTGATGCTCTGAAGGTACAGGTTCAGGGCTTCCTGTATCCTTTTTCTCCTGAGCACTCTTAGCCACATGCTTCCTGTGCATTGCTATAAAGTGCGAGCTGTAGGTTCTTTCAGAAGTGAAGAAGTCTGAGACTCCTCCCAGCATCCTATGAATACCTTCAGGTGACGTGATGGTTCCAGGACTCATTCCTCCCCTCCCCACTGCAATAAGCAGCCCAGCTTCTGTTGACATACTTCTCAGAAAAGAGTTTAATAATTCTCGTAGAGAATCATCATCACACTAAGTCAAATGCTACTGAAAAACAACCCTTAGTATGATACAAGTTAAAGATTTATTAAATAATGGCCTCCTTGACACTTGACAGATGACCTCTTACTTCAAAAGCTTTGAATTTAAGAGGTGTGCTTCTGTCTCCTGTCCTAGCATCACCAGGTCCACCCACTCAGCCTGGACTCCACTCCCTGTTGGCCACACTGGCCTTTTAGCTATGAGTCTGTGGTCCTGTTCTTTTCACCAGGTCATCACACTCTTGACCCTTCCAATGCTCCTCCCTGGAGGAGCAGGGACTCTGCCCCCCCCACCCATGTCCACAGGGCTGGGTTTTCCCTTGGTTCAGCGTGGAGAGCCGTCTTAGAGGTCAGGGAAAGCCTCCTGCAGCAGTGTTTGTGGTCATTAGAGGCTGAGGTCACAGCTCCCTTTGCTTAGCGCACCGCCTCTGGAATGGGTGGGCCACACAGGCTCAATAACAACAACTCCTGACATTCAGGTGACCCCAGATGGATTTGCCTTCCTTTAGTCTCACCTTCCTTCTGTCATGGCTGGGGCTTTCCCCACACTGAGCCCTTCAAGCTGCCTAGCTAACAGCTATTGGGGTGGGGTGGGGGGCGGGTTGACTATTCAGTCACCACATTCCCCTTCTGTAGCTACGAGCTCACGGAAGCTCTGTTAGATAGTGTTCTGCTCTCTTCTCACTAGAAGACTGGAGCAGAAGGGTTCCATGGAGACATGTATGTGGAAGCCCTGTTTGGTCTAAGGCTGAGCTATGAGGAGCCAACTGCCTTCTGTTCTCTGGGCTCCGATGCTTGCTTTTAAATAGCTTATGTAGGGCTGGCCGAGTGGCATGGTGGTTAAGCGCTGGCTTGGGAATCCAGCGGCCCCAGTTTGGGTCCCACCTATGGGGGCTGGTGACACTGCCCTCAAAAAAATAAATAAATAATAAAAAAAATAGCTGATGTACTGCCTGTGGGTCTCCATTGTAATCCTCTCTTTACTGTTTCTTTGGTTCAAAAACACTGCTGGGGCCGGCTGAGTGGCTCAGTTGGTTAAGAGCTCGTTCAAGAGTGCGAGCTGAGTTCTGAGCAATGGCGGTCCGATGCCCAGCCTGAGCTGAGTTGCCATTGAGCTGCCAACAGGTGGCAGGATGGCTCAGCTAAAAAACCCAAAACAACACTGCTGCTTTTCTGGGCTAACTCAAAGGCCCTGCCTAGTTAGATGTTTGGGATCTTGCAGTCTTTAGTTCTTTGACTCTTCCAAGAAAGTTCGAGGAGGAGGATGTACCACTTTCACGTTCGCCATTTCAAGTATCTGGGGAGTTGAATGTTAGGGCCCTGTCTCAAAGTCCCTATGACCTGTCTCTCTATTCCCTGATCCACAGATTGGATGTCATCAGTAAAAGTGTGGAAAGAGGAAAAGGCATGTCTGCTTTCTTGGCGGAGCCTCTGAAGCATATACATTTCTGCCAACAAATCAGTGCAAAAAATGGGAGTAAAAAGCCCAAAGCCACATTCTTACATAAGTGCAAATGTATTACTATCTGCATCTGTGAGCATGCATTTTGTTAACACACCGAAAGGGGGAACTAGAGGCTTGTTCATTTTTTTAACTCTGTGGTTAAGTGACAGACGTGGGCTTTAGAGTGAGAGTTGGGCTTCAATCCAACTCCACCAATCACATGGGGAAACTTCCATACCTTTCCTAAGCTCAGTTTTATTTATTTTCCCTAAGAATGAGGTAACAGTAGCTTTTTAATAGGCTTGCTTTTAAATTAGAGTGGACTTAAAAGTATTTACTTGATGCCGGACAGAAGGTGCTTCTATCAGGATGTGGTCAGCACAAATAACAGGAAATGAGACTGAGTGAAAGAAGCAGTAAAGATGTTTAATTATCTCACGGACAAGAAACCTGGAGATAGGTGGTTCCAGAGTTGGGTGGTAGCCACAATCTCATCAAGGTTTTCTCGGATCCGTTTTTTCTGCTATCCTCTGTTACAAAGTAGCTGCTACGGCTCAGCATCATTTCTTGGACAGTGTCCAAGCCAAGCAGGGAGCAAAGTAGACAGCAGTAAAGGAACTTTCTCCTTCTGCTCTTATCAGGGAGGGATGGTCTTCAGAGGCCCAAAGAGACTTGCCCCTGGGTCTCCTTGAAAGAGTTGGGCACCTTATCCACCCTTAGACTGGGCACTGGCAAAGAGGGATGGATGGAGCACTTTGTCCCCTGTCACTGGGCATTCTGTTGCCTGACATGGTTTTATTAGTAGCGAAGATGCAGGAATGACAGGTCGACAGTCCATAAGAGTTGCCACCATGTTAAAAAATTACTGTCTATTGCAGTAGCATCATAAAGTATACCTAGGTAGAATTTTTTTAAATGTTCAATTACCTTTTCTAATATATAAGCCAGTTTTAACATGTTAGTGCTCCTTCTTTCAGACTCCAAAATTGTGTGTATTGTGTAAAATGACATAAACATTATGCTATTTTATCATGTACATTATCTTAATGAGCATTATGTTAATGAGCATCGTGTACTTCAGATACTTCTGGGCTACCTGAAAGAGTCAAAGACGATATCCATTAATCCTCCCAGATCTACCCACAGGGTCACATTGAATTGACCATTCAACCTCAAACCTTTCCTCAGGGCAGGATAATCAGGAATTCTTTTGGGAAGGTCTCTTGCACTGTGCAACAACAGTAATGGCTATATTAGAACCCATCTTTGGACTATCAAAATTCACCCAATCCCTGATTTCAGAACATTTTGGATTTTCCAATTTTTTTTTATAAAATAATGTGATAAACAATCTTGTCATTAAATTGTTGCCAATATCCTCACTTTATTAGCTTAGAAATCTTTATTAAAAATTGCTTTGCTGAATCAAATTCTATGACATTTTTTAAGGCTTTGGGTAGAAACTGTCCTTCAGACTGCTCGTACCTGTTTACATGCCCTTCATCAGTGCATAAGAATTGCTCACACATTTGTCAAGTTAAATGTATAATCGAGATTCTATTTTAACACGTATAAATGGGAAAAGATACTGAGTAGGACTCCTGAGCTCTCCTTACTGACCCCCTGAATAGATAACCAGTGTTCCCTCTCTTCCCTCCATCAAACATCAGAGAGGGCTCACATGTGAAAAACACACTGCTCCCACAGTTGAGTTACTTGCTTTCCAGAGTCAGCTGTGTTTTTCCCAAGCTTGCTTTTGGTGGTTGTGTTCATGATTGTAATAACATAATTCAATGAAACATTGTAAAAACTAGTATATGAGGGTGAAAAGAAAATATTCCTCGTGAAAATAGGATAAATATGTAATTTAATTCAATATTACATAAATGGACAAAATATAGGTGCTAAAAGAAAGTCCTTATTTCTATGGAAACTAAGGTACATACTTTGGAAAGAGTTAAAGGTGAGTCACTAAAAAATAGTGTGGAATTAAGTTTAGGCAAATAAATGTAAAGATGGGGGTAATCGTAAACATCCAGGGTAATTGTGCATTGAGATTGCTTTGCAAGTTCTCTAGTGCTTTGACTTCTCATTCAGCTTTTGGAGAAACCAAAACTGATGACCTTAGCAGTGCGTCATGGGTGCGTGTAGTTTCTGTGAAGCGCTAATGAATGGACCCAGCTCAAAGAAAAGGACTTGTCCCGACACCAAAAGGCTCGTTGACGAATGCCCATTTATATAAGTGATAAGTTCAAATGAAATACGTAAAATCGGTATGTTTCTTTCATTTAAAAAAATTCCTCCAAAATATCAGTTAGGATTAGGTTCAGGTCTGAGAAATAGAGCCCCAAAATAACAGTGGCTTAAGCAAATAGAAGTTTATTTCCATCTTGTAAAAACTGAAGATGCACAGTTTGCACAGCTCTGCTTCACAAAGCCCTGAGGGCCTCGGCTTCCTTGCAGCTTATGTCCCCGCGGTATCCAGGCCGTGGCCCTCATCCTCATATTCTGAGTTGGAGACCAGAGCTCCAGTCATTGCATCCCCACCCCAGGCAGCCAGATGAGTGACAGGTTCGGATCCTGCCCCCCACCCCTTGCTAGAGGACGGGGTATCTCATCTCTCCTTGCAGGAAGATTCCTGGGAGCTGTCTGGTTCCATTTATGATTACATATCATTGTACAGAGAGGAGTGACATAGTCACCCCTGGCCTCAAAGAGGGGTGAGAAATGTGGTCTTTATGAGAAATGAGTGTGAACCCCCTAAAAGTCAAGGTTCATTATCAGAAAGAAAAGTGCACACTGAGGAAAAACCGACAACCTCTGACACATCTATTTAACTTAATTCTAAGAAGAACTGAACAACTACTGATCCCTGTTGTGACAGAGAAGAACTTCCAATGCAAACTTAGATACCATGTGCTGCTGTTGTAACCATTTCCTTGCACACTCTGTACTCGTGCCCCGCCTGTCTTACTCATCAGAAAAAAAACCCCAGTTTTGGGTAAGTCAAATCTCTGGCTACTCGGCATCTTCCCTGAGGACTTAAACTTGGCTGGAGAAACAAAACCAAGCTGAGTGCTCTCACCTTAAAACCAATAATGTACTACATTTTTTTTGTCCATTTACTCCTCATTGCCCAGAGGGTACTTCCTAACACCTTGTCCTAAGTCTCCAATACCTCTCCCCTTCTCACTCTCAGCTGCTGCTGCTTGTTGCATAAAGAAAACAGAAGCAACAGAACTCTACATGTTCCCATTACGGCATCTACCTGTCTATTTGTGGCTGTGCCAGGTGCACAGCCTTCCTCCTGTTACTGGGGATGAATTGTCTGCACTCCTCCAAGACCAGACCGTTTCCTGGGGCACTGGATTCCATCTCCTCTCACCTATTCAAAGGAGATTGCTCAGCAACGCCTGCCCCACCCCCAACACACACACACACACACACACACACACACACACACACACACACACACACCAGTTTCCCCCTCGGTTAGATCAGCCTCACAGGATACAAATAGGCTGCTATGGATCCATCTTGAAAACAACCCATTTCTTTTCAGGGTGGCATTGGCCTCCAGTTATCACCTGTTGTCTCTGCTTCTTGCTGCACAATTTCTTGAAACAGTTGTCTTTACTTGTCCCCACTTCCTCTCCTCCATTCTCTCTTCAACCCATTGCAGTCAGCCTTTCATTACTCCACCCCACAGCTTTTCTCAAGGTCACCAGTGAGGCCTTTTCCAAACTCAGTAGTAAATTTGCAATTTTCATTTTACTGAATCTATTATCACATTTGACATGGTTGATGACCCTTCCTTAAACACCTTTTTTTGGCTTTGGAGTTACTTGTCTTGCTGGATGTGCTCCTCATCTTCTTGTCTTCTTGTCTGGTACCTCCCCATCTAAACATGGGAGTGCCCAGGGCTCAGGCCTTGGAGCGATGCTCCTGTGTGTCTATTCTCGTTCCTCCAGTGATCTTGTCCAGAATCATGGCTTTCATGTTCTTCTTTTTAGTTTCAAGTGTACAAAACAGTGCAATAGTTATACTTTTTACCCCTCACAAAGTGACAATACCCCTCCCCAAATCCACCTCCCCGCTCTGCCCTCCCCCCATATCATACGTATCTATTACAATTCCATTGACTCCACTCCCCAAACTATACTCCACATCCCGTGACTATTTATCTATCTATCTATCTATCATCTATCTATCTATCTATCTATCTATCTATCTATCTATCATCTAATTACAGTTGACATACAATTATTCAATGTCAGCTTCAGGTGTACAGTGAAATGGTCAAGCCTCTACTGCATCTATGAAGTGGTCTCCCTAACAAGACTGTAACCATCTGACACCCTACAAAATATTTACATTATTAATTATATTCCCCGAACTGTCTTTCATATCCCTGTGGCAATATTGTAGTTACCTATTTATACTGTCTAATCCCTTCCCCTTCTCCCTCATCCCCACCCCCTCCCATCTAGCAACCATCAGTTTTTCCTTTATATCTCTGAGACTATTTCTGTTTACTTTGCTCATTTATTCAGTTCTTTAGATTCCACATATAAGTGAGATCATATGGTATTTGTCTTTCTCCGACTGACTTATTTCACTTAACATAATGTTCTCTAGGTCCATCCATATCGTTGCAAATGGTATGATTTCATTCTTCTTTATAGCTGAGTAATACTCCATTGTGTAAATGTACCACAGTTTCTTAATCCAGTCATCTACCGATGGGCACTTCGCTTGATTCCAAGTCTTGGCTATTGTAAATAGCGCTGCAATAAACATAGGGATGCATACATTTTTTTAAATTAGTGTCTTGGGTTTCTCTGGATAGATACCTAACAGTGGAAATCCTGGGTCATAAGGTAATATCTCAAAAAACTGTAAATGGAACTACCTTATGATCCAGAATCATGGTTTTCAACTCTAAGACTCCCAATGTATTGTCTCCAGCCTGAACCTCTCTCCCGTCTCTCAGCCTGGTGGTATCCAGCTGCCTATTTTTCCATCTCTTCTTGTATGTCTAATAGGCAAGTCAGCCCTAACTACTAATTTGGGAAATACAGGGCCCAAAATAACCCATTAGAGTCCAGTCAGCAAAATCCTGTCTGTGTCGCCATGACAAATGACTCAGTTTCTTCAACAAATCAATTTAAGGGGAAGAAAAGGAAAGAAAGGAGGAAGCTTCAGATGAAAAGAGATGTAAGAGATGTCACTGAGTTGCAACATACAGATGTTATCTGGATACAGATTCCGAGAACTGCAGAAAACTCAGTAGGGAAAGTCCATTCAAAGCCCTGCCCTGAGTCTAGACCAGATTTCAACGTGACTTCCTGCAGCTTAAGGCCACATCCCTGGGACAACCCACTCCCCTCTGAGTTTCTGTTTGGAAAAGCTGAAAGCTGTCCCAGAAATTGCTGTTTGTTCTAGCTAACACCTGACATAGGCCCCTGACTTCCCTTTCTTAGAGCATTTACTAAAAAAGTGCTTATAACAGTGAATCCTCCCTCTGTCCTTTTAAGATATATATGTATAATCTGTAACCCCAGAGTGTCTGTCTCAAGGACCTGAAAACCATTCCTTTGAAATATCATCAGGAATGAGAAGGCTTCTTTCTTCCAGTATCTGTTTGGATAACATCCTAACTTATGTAATTTCCATCTAGCTGACACTGCTGGCCTACTCACAGTTATGGTGACCACTCTTTGTAATTTTCCACGTGAGTCCTGCTCTCTCACCACCCCTACTCTCCCTTTTATTTTATTTTATTTTATTTTATTTTATTTTATTTTGAGGGCAGTGTCACTGGTCCTCACATGTGGGACCAAACCGGGGCCGCTGGCTTCCCAAGACAGTGCTTAACCACTGCGCCACTCGGCCGGTCCCTACTCTCTCTCTCTCTCTCTCTCTCTCTCTTTTTTTAAGGGCAGTGTCACTGGCCCTCATATGTGGGATCCGAACCCAGGCCGCTGGCATCCTAAGCCAGCTCCCAACCACCGCACCACTCGGCCGGCCCCCTACTCTCCCTTTTAAATGCCCAGTCACCTCTTTGCAAATCAGAATGAGTTTACCACTTTCCTCTACTGTCAGTCGTCACTAAATAAAATCTGTTTTCACCACTTTAGTATCTGGCTTTGTTTATTTTTGACATTTCTAACAAAATTTAAAAACCATGATGCAATCTGGGATATATTGACTAGATATTTGATAATATTAAGTAATTATTGTTAGGCTTTTTTTTTTTTTTTTAGCTGGGATAATGGTGTTTTGATTATGTTTTCCAAAATAATCATTAGAAAAAAACCTATCCAGAATGTTATTGCTTCTCACTGTTTCCAGCATCGTCACTCTTGACCAAATTAACATCCTCTCTTGTGGGATTTTTACAGTTGCCTCTTAAATGATGAGACTGCTTCTGTACCCCCTCCTACCCACTCCCCCACCAGCCTGTTCTCAACAGGACAGCCAGAGAGATCATGGGAAAATGTGCCATATCCTGCCACTTCAGAGTAAAAGCCAAGTCTGTTCAATCTACAAGACCTCATGGCATCCTCCCTGACCTCTGTGACCTCATGCCCTGCTCTGCTGGTCAGCCCACCCCAGGCACATGAGCCTGGCTACTTTTGTAACATAACAGGTAGGTCCAACTTTAGGATTTTGGCATTATTTCTCCCCCACTTATAATCCACTTTCCCAAGATACCTTCGTGTCTGGTTTCCTTACTCCCTTCAGGTCTCTGAGACTTTCCCTGACCACCCTACATAAATTAGTAATGTCCCATCTTTGACACTCCTTATGACTCTTTCCTGCTTGCTTTTTCTCCATAGAGTTTATCACCACCTGATATACTATCTCTGTCCTTTTTTGGCTGATATCCCACTAGAACATAAGCTATGTGAGAGTAGAGACTGTTTTGTTCATTACTGTATTCCCAGAGCTTAAAATAGTTTCTTGCACATCATAGGCACCAAATAAACATTTTTTGAAAGAATGAAGAAATGAGTTATTGTGTGTGGTTCTAAATGTGTGATAAGAATTGATAACCATATTCCTGAGAAAGTGATAAAAGGGCTTTTCAAGTCTCTTGGCTTCCTCCCCAGGGAAGACTGTCCCTCAATTCTCCAAGGAGAAGAAAGCCTCTCGTGGGCAGGGCTTTGGGCCAATTCCATGTGCTGGCTTCATGACTTCCACTACTGAGTATATAATTTGCACTGGTGTTTTTCTATAAATTTACGGTGAATGCTCAGAAACACCCGGAGGATTATACCAACGTTGATTGCTGCTTGTAGGGAAGTGACACTGTCTCTGGGACTCCAAAACCCTGTGACCCCTCTGAGCTAAAAATTCCTCTGATCATTTTCCAGACTGGAGCATTTGGAAAAGGGAGGCAGGCTCCACCCAGAGGCGACCTTCATGTGTGTGTGTGTGGGGGGGTGGGGGGTAGGGGGAGGCATGCTGTGTGTGTGTGGGGGGGCGGGTCTTAGTTGCTTCCCTAATGGGCTAAGAGATATACCTCTTTTGAAAAGCAGCTTTGAGCTTACTCTTGGGCTCTTGTCAAAACCAAACACCTGAGTGTGTTAAAATACACACCCACAGAGGCCTTGTGACTGATATTTAGGGAGTGGATTAACTCAGACCCAGCAACTAACAATGTGGGGAGGGTCCAACAAGCATCACTTGGAAATGCTTTATTTAAGTCTGCAGCTGGCCTGGCCCCACTTTTTTTCAGCTTCACTTGAAAAAAAGGCAGCTGTCTTGCAGGAAATGGTATCCTCCACTCCACAGCCTGAGACAAAGCCACTCACTCAGCGGAGCTCTCTTTCCACAGAGGTTCCCTGGAGTGCCCATGCTGGGTTCACTGATGGTTTGATGAAGCTGAAACCCATGGTGTTCACTAGGCTGCCGTGGCTATTCAGCATCAGTGCCAGCTGGGTGGAATGGAAGACAGATACAGTCACTCTACTCAGCGGGCAGAACTCAAAGCCCTCCGTACAGCTCCAGCCAATACTCCTTTGTGAACCTTGTTATATTTTTACTGACTCTTGGGTTGTTGACAATGGCCTACCTGTTTGTTCTGCTGCTTAGAAAACTACAGGCTGGCAGATTAAAGACTTCCCTTTTGGGGCCATGAACCATGGAGACAAATCATGGCTGCTGATGGAATAGTCTGAGTCCCATGTAGGTGCCCATGGTGAGGGTTCATTATCTAATGAGACCAACTGGATTCAAGCTGTGGATTGAGCCTGCACTGCCCAGATCTTTGCTGCCTGGACCTACCATTGAACCAGACACATAGCACACCCACCACGATAGGTTGGGCACCAAGTAGAAGACTGTGTTTCAGGTACACCAGTTACTACTGCACACCAGGTCTGCGACTCCACATAAAAGTCTCTTGGTGAGGAAGGCCCATTGCACAGGGTGAGGCAGTTTGAGTCCATGGAACCTTTGACCCCTTCCTGAGGCTACTGGTGGTGGCTTGCCACTGTTAATATTTTTTTCAGTTTGTTGTGTTCCTGTCTCAGTCCAATCAGCTGACTCTGGCCAGACCATTGCAGCCCTTAAAACTAATCTTTTGTTTATTTCCGGCTTTCTAGATATTTGCAGTCTGATGATGATACACCGTTGAACATAATAGGCTCTCAAGACACTCAAGGTATTGATGGACCTTCCACACTGTCCACCATCCACAGTCACCTGGATTGTTGAGCACTGCAACTGCCTCCTCAGAAATCCCCTCAAAACTACTTCTGACCCTACCTCCATCGCCTCCTCGTGGTCCATGCACCTTGTAAGGCAGCGTGGTCACTGTCTAAATATGACTGTTTTTAGAAAGTGATAATTTCTTCCTGGCCACTCCCTGTGTACTAATCATGGTAAAAAAGTGTGTGTGTGGGGGCGGTTTATAAACCTATTTTGAGAATTTGGGATTCTCTTTTAGGTCTGATGTTTCTTTCTTTGTCTTAATGGCAACGTAGCAGGCCTGGTTGCTTCATCTTCTGGTGGCTGCCCAGCCAAAAGGGGACCTAGGGAACTCAACTTAATGCTGATTCATTTTTTTTTTTTTAAATATTAACTTTTGGGCCGGCCGAGTGGTGCGGTGGTTGAAAGCTGGCTTGGGACGCCAGCGGCCCCAGTTCGGATCCCACATGTAAGGGCCAGTGACACTGCCCTCTAAAATAAATAAATAAAATAAAATAAAATAAAATAAAATATTAACTCTTGATACAATTTGTTAACATTCATATATTAAGTAATATCAAGTGTGATGTGATTTTGAATTTTTTTCCCCAAGAATTTTATCTCCAAAACTGAATAACAATTCTGTCTTAGAGCCACAGCTCCAAACTGTATCCTGGGGCTCCTCAGGGTGCTGCAGCAGTAAGCCCATGGAACATCATAAGACATCTGAAATGTTTAAAGGAGACATAGTGATTCTCAACATCTGTAGGAGACTGTGTGAATTACTAGTACAAGATAGATCATCGTTTCCACATTAGATTGTTATCCTTTTAATAATGTTCTATTTTTGCAAAGTTAAGTTTTCTGCAGTTCCTGTGATTAAAAAAAACCAAGTACTGCATGAATAGCAATGTGGAACTGAAAATGAGAATGGTGGTGTCCAGTCTTAATCCAAGCTGTGAGAAGTTGTACAGCATCCAGCACATCCCATCAGCAAGTAATTATGATTATGTAAAATAGAATAAAAATATTCTCTTTTCTTTCAATTTATATGTATTTTTTTTTCAAATAGCTACAAAGCTGTGACCATATAAGTATGTATTAAGATATTTGGACTTGGCAGCTTAATAAATGGAATTGTTAGGTATTTCTTTAGTCCTGAGTTGCTGTGAAAAAATTACTGAGAAACTAGGAGCATAAGTGATTCAATTTTATAAAAATACCCTTGCCCCTCTTGTACCTGATCCTTCTAAACAAAAGGTCTGGGTGAAAAATGGTAAATGTATAGTTACTGGAATGGGACACAGTGGAGGGAGAATAATGACTCAGGCCCCAGGGAGGGACCACTTCAGTGAGGGACAAGCTAGGGCCATGAGAGAGCAAAGGACATTAATGATCTTGGTCCTGCAAAAATGCTTCTGGAGCTTCTGGCTCTCTCTAACTGTGGCAGGCCCTTTAAATTGAACTGACTGCTGAGTCGGCCATCCCCTACAAGATGACTTCGATTTGATCAGCATTCTCTTTAAACTCAGCTAGGAGTCTATGGAAACAGCAGGGGCTGGTCCTAGCTCCTGCCCTTTCCACACAACACACCCATCATCGCCTGATTTCATCATCATCCCCTAGCCATTGCTCAGTCATTCCATTGGGTAGATGAATGCCACTTGGCTGGTTGTGTGGACAGATAGAGCAGGGTGAACGGACTTCCCTTAGCAGTCCCTCCAAAAATAAGGACTAGACTGAAGTATTTGAACTGCTCTAGAAACCTTAAGGGTTATAATCCTGCCATGTTGAAGACACCGCCAACCTGTGACCCCTGCCTGCTGTTAGGTCCTATTTGGAAGCCCAAACAATGACAAACCATGACCTTTTTTTTTTGTTTTTTTAAACCAGGGGTACCATGAGCACCCTTGGTACATGGAAGCCAGGCATTAACTCACTTGCCTCCCAAAATAATGGTGACATTAGGGTGATTAATAAGAGACCATAAGAAAATATTACCAGATCATGTGGCCCTCAGAGAACTGCACAGCTTTCTTCAAAATGAGGCTGCCTTTAATTACTCAGAGATAATGGACTTGTTATTTGTGTGCACTCTATGGGGAATTATCTTCATGATGGGAGTCATCCTACTAGAAAAAGTTCTGTGAAATTTGTCGCTGAAGTGAATTTCGCTGAAGGGATCAGTGGTACCACCTTGACTCTGGAAGGCATTCGGGCTAGAACCCGTTTCAGTTCTTGACAAAAGCTCTTAGAATAGTGCCTTTTACATAATAAACCGTATATAAATGTTCATTAAACAAACAACAAGCACATCAATAAACCCAATAAAGCATATTATCTCTGTTATTCAAATTTTCCCTAACCCCACTGGTTTCTTTGGTTTGCTTGATCAATTAGTAAGAGAGATATTTTGTCACCTCCCAGTATGGTGGTGAATTTTTCTATTTCTCTTTGTATTCATCAGTTTTGCTTTATATATTTTGATATTATGTTATTAGATGCATATAAATGTAGAATTGCTATAATTCCTTGAAACTTCTGTCATTATAAAGTGACTCTCTTTTTCTCTAATAACACCTTTTGCTTTAAGGTTATTTTGTCTGATATTGATACAGCAGCACCAGCTTTTTCTTTTTCTCATCCTTGTTTTTTTGGTTAATGATTGCCTGATATTTTTTTTTAAACCATTTGACTTTCAACTCTTCTCTATTATTTTGTTTTATGTCTATCTCTATCTATCAAACATGGTATCGTCAGATTTTGTTTTTTAAATCTAGTCTGATAATCTTTGTCTGTTATCTGGAAAAGTCAGCTCATTTATACTTACAATGATGATACACTTTTGATTACTAATCCAATTACTAATGCAGTTGGATTTATTTTATTTTATTTTATTTTTTGAGGGCAGTGTCACTGGTCCTCATATGTGGGACCCGAACCAGGGCCGCTGGCTTTCCAAGCCAGCGCTTAACCACTTGTGCCACTCGGCTGGCCCCAGTTGGATTTATTTTTACAACTTATTTTGTGCTTTTGCTTTCTCTAGGTTTTTCTGTGATTTTTCTTCTTCCTTGCCTTTTGTTTGGATTGAGGTTTTCTCATTTTGTTTTTTTACTCTACTGATTGGAAATATATGCATTTTATTTCTTTAATTTAAAAAAATAGAACTATGATATGATTCAGCAATCCCACTTCTGGGTATTTATCTGAAGGAAATGAAAACACGAACTTGAAAAGATGTATTCACCCCCATGTTCACTGCAACATTATTTACAATAGATGTGGTAATACATAATTTACAAAGATATGGAAGCAGCCTAAGTGTCCATTGATGGATGAATGAATAAAGACACACACACACACACACACACACACACACACGAATATTATTCAGTCATAAAAAATGAAATCTTGTCATTTGTGACAACATGGGTGGACATTGAGGACATTATGCCAAGTGAAATAAATCAGACAGAACCACAAATACTGTAAGATCTCACTTATATGTGGAACAAACAACAAAAGCAAAAGAACCCAAGCTCATAGATATAAGGAATAGACTGATGGTTGCAGAGATGGGGGTTAGGGCGTGGGAGAAATGGGCAAAGGGGGAAAAAGGTACAAACTCCTAGTTATAAAATAAATAAGTCATGTGGATATAATGTACAGCATGGCCACTATAGTTAATGATACAGTATTGCATATTTGAAAGTTGCTAAGAGTAAATCTTAAAAGTTCTCATCACAAGAAAAAGAAATTTTTGTAACTATGTAAGGTGACTGATGTTAACTAGACTTATTGTGATTATCATTTTGCAATGTATGCAAATATCACATCATTATGTTGTACACCTGAAGTTAATGTCATATAACATATTTTATACCTCGATAACATCTCTTTTAAAAAATATTTTATTGGGGAATTGGGGGAGGGAACAGTGTTGGGGAATTGGGGAAGGGGACCAGCCAAGTTGTTGTTCTTCAATCTTCGTTGTAGAGGATGCCAGTTGCCATCTAGCTTCCCGTTGGCAGCTCATGGCCTCTCAGCTCAAGGTGCTGTGTTCAATCTTAGTTGTGGGTGGGCGTGGCCACCATCCCATGTGGGAGTCGAACCAGTAGCCTTGTTGGTAAGAGCTTACGCCCTATCCTCTGTACCATCCGGGCAGCAGCTCAGCTCAAGGTGCTGCATTCAATCTTAGTTGCTGGTGGATGTAGCCCACCATTGAACAGGCAATCTTGTTGTTACACCAGCTGAGCCATCCTGCCACCTCTTGGCAGCTCAGTGCAGCTCAGCTCAGGAGCAGCATTCACTGGTCCATGTGGGAATCTAACCGGCAGACCTGTTGCTCAGAGCTCATGCTCTAAGCCAACTCTTAACCAACTGAGCCACTCAGCCGACCCCTTAATAACACTTTTTTTCACTTATGAAGTTTTATTGAAAACAATAAAATACAGAAATGCCAGATTCTCATTTTAAAGTAAAATTGACAGTTTTTTCCAGAACTTTTCTAGTACTGCACTGTTCTTATCACTATTAAAAAAGAAAACCAAGTTCCAGATCCAACATCATTACTGAACTTATTGGTAAACATTCTTCTCATGGTTTGTTATTTTTCTAAATTTTACATTTGCACCTCTTTAAGAATGAGTCATTTTTTTAATTTGACTAGTATTTGTGAGAACTGGACTTACTTTCTTCATTTTAATAAAACAAAAAACAAAACTCACACACACCCTACTCAAACTCAGAGAAAATATACATTTGTTCATTAAAGCTCACCTGCTTTAGATAATTTTTCATTTCACACATCTGTATAGAAAGCCAATGTTTGATCCATGCTGCAAAAGCTGTACAAACTGAAAAGACCTGTTATTCCTCTAGGAAAACTTTAAGGCAAATGCAAACCCCTTATGCTACAAAAGAAAAAAAACAAAGCAGAGGCATGGAGACTGCAGAGTTGGCTCAGATAAATAAGCACCACAAGGATGAAGACAGTTTGTACACAAACATATGCAAGAAGTTTAAAAAGGAGCCTTAAGCATCCATTTTCCTGCAGAATTGTCATGTCAGGTAGCTTGATTCCTGAAACAAGTTCTGTTCGGATTTTTTTTTTTTTTTTAATCGGGGAATCGGGGAAGGGGAACAGACAAGTTGCTGTCTTTTTTTTGTTCTTCAGTCTAGTTGCGGAGGACGTTGCTTCACTGTTGGTATGGTCATTTCGCTCTTCCTGGATGAGGCAGATAGGTCGCCGGTCTCTGGATGTCGCTCACCGCGGCTATTGGCAGCTTGCGCTGGCTGCCGGCCACTCACGGTAGCCTATGGCAGCCCACTGCAGTAGGGGCTGCAGCCTACACCATCGCTGGGGCTCGCAGCCCAGCTCCAGGTAGAGCTGTTGTTAGCTGTCGAGGGCAGTGTCACTGGCCCTCATCTGTGGGATCCGAACCGGGGCCGCTGGCATCCCAAAACCAGCTCTAACCAATGTGCCACTCTGCTGGCCCTGTTTGGATTTTAATTAACAGAATCTTAACTGTCTCCTATATTTATGAATGGTATCAGGTATCAGAGCCTTATTGCGGGGGAGGGGTCTTTCCTCCTTTTCATTGTACAGACCTTTAATCAGAGGCCTGTCCAACAATTCCTATAGAAGACAGTCAGTGTGTTTGGGTCCTTCTTGGGAAAGCTGTCACCTCCCCTTTCACCCTAACATTGGGATGAATTCCAAATTCTGGGCAGTCACTTCATGTTTTTAAGTTGTACTAGAACAAATTTTTTAGCACGGAGATTTCTTTAAGGCTATAAACTTTGCAAGTTGGTCCCATTAAAAATGATCTAAAGGCAGGAGCTTTTCACATGATATGAATCAAATACTTGCAGATTTCAACAGAATACAGTTTACATTCATCTCTAAATCTGAGATTAAGAAACTATTAGCTGGTTTCCAACTGGTTTCAATACTGTTTGATGTTTAAATAATTTTACTATGTAGATATTAAATATTTTGTTTAAATATTAAACATTAAATCTTTTCCTGACTATCCAGACAGAAATAGAGAAAGCAGGAACAAAATGCAAGAGAAGAAACAGTCTAATTAACAGACTTGTGACTTCTATGCCATTTGTAATGGGGATGGGTTTCAAAAATGCCTGGGAGCTGGTTTCTAAAGTTACCTCTACTTGGCAAAAACCACTGTGGGGTTTTTTCCTACACAAAATACCAGAGTCCTACAAAGGGGGAAAAAACCCCGAAAACAAAAAGAACAGGGGTGGTATCCTACTGTGTGATGAAAAGGCCAGTATACACTATTACACTCATTTAATAAGTTATAGTGAATATTTTGTAGCACTAAATAAATTGTCATTTTACTTTGCACTACTGAGTCCTTGCCACACAGAAGAGTTCTTCCTGAGAAATAAAAACTTGAATCCTGGTTACCCCAAAGGACATCTTGAACCAGTTTAGGTCCTCAAGATGAAGATTTCCCGCTAGCAGGAAGCTATACTCGACTAACTTTTAGGCTACTGCACAATAGTTGAAGCACCAGGCAAATTGGCTATTTCAGTAAATCTCAACATCTGCCCATGTGTTCTCAGTTAATTATGCAGTCATCATTTCCTAAACTAACATTAAAAACTCAACTTGCTAATACAGGTACAACCTTTTAACTACAGAAGTTATCACCGCTGGGCTTAGCTGACACTCCACTTCCTTGGGATTACCTAAGGGATGCTTCTCCCATAGCCAATTTGCACATGGGTTACCTCTTTTAAGCTATCAAAGTTAATTAAGTTGTAAACATTACTGAATAACTTATCAATTATTTATATGCAAGGAAAACCAAGGAGCAACAGTAGCACAAGGCAAAAAAGCCTCAAAGGAAAAACCTTTGCATTTTCTTTGTATTTTCATCACATTAGAGGCAAAGAGGTGAGCCACAATGCTACTGGATATTTATCAATATAGCTTCATTGAACTGACAACTAATATCCAAGTTTCAGAGCCTCTATTGCTACTGCTTTCTTCCCTCCTTCTCCCCAATCGTAAATAGTCACCACTGTAAATAGAGCTTATATCTACAGATGAAGTCGTGACTCAGGGTCCAGTTGTAGTAGGAATATCTTTCTTTCTTCATACATCTTTTCCAATTCAAAGTGTCAGTATTCTCCAAGTATACGAATGGTTTAGACAATGTAACACGTGACTTAAGTTACCCTTATACATAAAGCTTCTATACTTGCCTTTGCAGACTATAACCTCACATTAATAATCCCTCTAGAAAACAGCTTTTCCCTGGAGACAAGCTTCCTTGGCAAAAAGATGAATTTGGCTACGAAATGGCTACCCAAAATGAGAGTCCCACCCCAAATCACAGGTGGAGATATTATTATTACACCCATTTCATAAAACTTACAAGGTCCTATACTATATACAGAGGCTCACAACCAAACATGAGCCTTCTGGGCCGGCCTAGTGGCGCAGTGGTTAAGCGCTGGCTTGGGAAGCCAGCGGCCCCGGTTCGGTCCCACATATGAGGGCCAGGGACACTGCCCTCAAAAAAACAAAACAAAAACAAACATGAGCCTTCTAAAATTTGACAACTTTAGTATAGAAACAGGTTTCTAGAGTTCCGTCTCTTCTTCTGTGCAAGCAAGCAGCTGTCTCCAAACTAGTGTAAACAGGCATCCCTGTTCGCCGAGGTTCCAAGAACAGTTCAGTTCTGCTAGGGAAGGCAATGCCAGCAGTGGCATGCTTAGTTTGCCTCTCTCCTGTGTTGTTCTTAGCATTAGATGACAGGTTTGGCTTATCAGAAAGGAGTTCAGGGAGAGGTTTCTGGAGCACAAGCTCCATGGAAGGATGGCTCATGGACTCAACCATTTTCTTTGTAAAGACTTCATCAAATTCTCTCTTCAAACCTGTTTTCATGGTATCAGAAAGGACAAGACAGGGCAGATGGTTAATATTTCTGTCAGCTTCAACTTCTTCATCTTCGTCAATTATCCTGTCCTCAATTTCCTGAAGCCTCCTCCTGGCAACTTCAAACTGCAGTTCTCCAGTTGTCTGATCCATTTCTTCACAAATAACATCTAACATGCCAGGTGCAGAAAGGCCACTAGTGCATGGATTTACTCCATGACCCTCTGTATCCTGATGTGCACAAAGAATACAGTCATTAGAACCAGCACAGAGCCCTGCTTCAGTTAACCTTTTCTTTCCTACTGGACAATCATCATCCTCCTGCTCTAGCTTGTGTTTCTTTTTACAGGGGACCGAAACACGTCCGCGAGCCGCGCTCCCGTCGCGGCTGCTCTGGGCGGAGCGGGGTTCCAGCCGCGGGGCCAGCTCGGGCCGTCCGCTCCCAGCGGGAGTAAGGCCGGCGGCGGCTGCAGTAAGTACGAGCCTCCGCTCAAGGCGGAGACCGCTGAAGGGTCGGCCGAGGCGGCCATAACCGGGGAAACGAGGAGTTTGCGTCCGCGTCCCCAGCCTCCCAAGTCCCCAGGCCCGGCAACTGCGCCCACAGCGACTCTTAATAACACTTTTTAACATTAAAAATTTTAATATGCATACTCAGAGAGTGAAGAGTTCATTATTATTACCCTTTTCCAGAATCTTATAATGCTTTTATTCTAACTACCCCGCTCCTGACTTACATGCTATTTTTCTTAACCTCTTGGCTCTTTTTTTAAGGTCACTGTTAAACCCATTACAGATCCTCTCAGCCTTACCAGTCTCTCTATATAACCAGCACTGTGGTGAATAATTCTCTGTGGGCACTCACCAGGTCTACATAGATACAACCCGAAAATGGCT
Source organism: Aselliscus stoliczkanus (assembly GCA_033961575.1). Taxonomy (NCBI): domain Eukaryota; kingdom Metazoa; phylum Chordata; class Mammalia; order Chiroptera; family Hipposideridae; genus Aselliscus; species Aselliscus stoliczkanus. Next base: position 18,248,563 of record CM066735.1, read on the forward strand.
AGCCTCAGTCTTGCCCTGTGCATCTCCTACTTCTGCCCTGAGGCTTCTGTGTTGATGCCAAGGCATGGAACAGCATGGGACACCATGGTGCACCTAGAAAGCATAAGGGGTTAATATTCCTTGAGGTGTGTGTTTGACCAAGGGAGAGGAGTCTGTGGATATGTATATCCCCTTCACTCTCCCAAGATGGGTAGTCTTGACATGTACTTTATATAGCTTCTTCATGGTCCTGAGTGATGGAGCAACCAGACCTTTCATAGATGCAAATTAATAATGCATCTATGAATGAGCTCTCTCTCCCTCTCTGCATCATTCTTCCATGCCTCACTCCTGTTCCGTGGGATTATACTCCCTAATAAAATCCTTGCACTAAACCTTTGTCTCAGGCTCTGCCTTCGGAGGAATTCAGGTTAAGCCACCCACCTGTTAGACATGATTATTATTATTAGTACTTTATTCAGTCAAGTATGTACTTATGATTCCTTTTTCTCATCTGAAACTTTCCTTCTGGTATCATTTTTCTTCATTTTAGTGGTTAGAAATTTCTTTGAAGAGGGTTTGTTGGAGACAAATCTCTCAGTTTGTGTTTATTTGAAAATCTTTTATTTTACTCTTGTTCTGGAAAGAAAATTTCACCGGATATGCAATTTCTAAGTTGACTTCCTTTTTTTCCTGAAACTTTCAGGCCTGTGGATGATTATACCAGTGTTTTCCTGGCTTTTTCTGTTGAGCCAATTTTCATTCATTTATTCATAATGAGTTTTCTCTCTATGACTGATTTTTTTAGATCTTTTCTTTGGCTTTGGTGTTCTGCAGTACAACTGTGATGTGCTAAGTGTAGATTTCTTTTTACTTTTCTGTTTGAGATTCACTGGACTTCTTGATTCTAAAGATTTGTATCTTTCATCAACTCTGAGAATTTCTCAGCCATTAAATCTAAATATCATTTTGCCTCTTTTCTCCATATTATCTTCTTCTCAAACTCTGTTGGACCTTCTAGTCTAACTTTGTTCTCCATGTCTCAACCTCTTTTTCACATTTTCCATCTCATTTTCTCCCTGTGCTAGATTCTGGGTAATCACTCCAGATTTATCTTCTAATTTATTATGTCTCCCTTCAGCCATGTCTGTTCTCTTGTGTAATTTTTCCTCTAAATATTTCATTTCAATTTTTATATTATTCATTTTTAGAAGTCTTTTTCATATCTGCCAGTCAATTTTGATAGCCTTTGCCCTTTATTCTTGATTTTAATTGCCACCTGAATTTCTTAAAACATAATAAAGATTTATTTACATTTTGTGTCCAGTGATGCTTTTTTTAAAATCTTTGTGGTTCTGTTCACTGTAGTTTCTTAATGTGTGTGTGTATGGTTTTGTTTTTTTTTTAAAGATTTTATTGGGGAATTGGGGAGGAGAACAGTGTTGGGGAATTGGGGAAGGGGAACATTGTGTTTTTCTAGGACCCATCAACTCCAAGTCAAGTTGTTGTCCTTCAATCTTAGTTGTGGAGGGAGCAAGCGCTCAGCTCTAAGTCCAGTCGCCACTTTCAATCTAGTTGCAGGGGGTAAGGTGGGGGGGCACAGCCCACCATCCCATGAAAGAGTTGAACCAGCAACTTGTTGCACACTGAGCTATCCAGCAGCCCGTCAGCAGCTCATAGCTGCTCAGCTCAAGGCGCCATGCTCAAACTTAGTTGTGGACAGCGGAGGAGTGCAGCCCACCATCCCATGTGGGAGTCCAACTGGCAACCTTGTTGTTCTCACCAGCCCACACCACCTCAGCGGCAGCTCAGCTCGGGAGCAGCTCACTGGCCCATGTGGGAATCCAACCAGCAACACTGTTGCTCAGAGCTTGCACTCTAACCAACCCAGCCACTTGGCCAGGCCCTTAATGTGTGTTTTTAAAAATAGGTTTATTAAGATATATTTTACATATCACAAAATTTACCCTATTCAAGTGCACAATTCTGTAATTTTTGGTAAATTTAATGAGTGGCACAGATATCATAAATCAGTCTTAGAACATTTTTATCATCCTAATAAGATCCCTCAAGCTCTCTAAACAGGTCATCCTCATCACCTCTCCCAGCTCCAGGCAACCACTATTCTACATTCTGTGTCTATACATTTGTCTTTCCTAGACTTTCTGTATAAATGGAATCATACAGTATATGGTCTCACATCTGGCTTCATTCACTTAACATAATATTTTGAAGTTCATCCATGGCATAGAATAATAGTTTGTTCGATTTTATTGCTGAATCTGTCCATTGTATGAATTCACCACATTTTGTTTATCTGTTCACCAGGTGATGGACATTTAGGTTGTTTTCAGGTTTGGACTGTAATCAATAATGCTTCTATGTACATTTGCATGCAAGTTTGGGTGGATATATGTTTTCATTTCTCTTAGGTAGTTACCAAGAAGTGGAATTTTTTAATTCCTACAATAATTTTTTGTTTAACTTTTTGAGAAACTGCCAAATGTTTTCCAAAGTGGCTGCACTATTTCACATTCCCACCAGCGATGTATTATGGTTCTGGTTTTGCCACATCTGTTTTGTGTCAGTCTCAGCCTATCTCATGTGAATCCCCACAGACATTTCCCTGACTAGAACCAATGTTGTGGGCGGACCACCCTTGTGGGTCTTTTTTTTTTCTCTACATGATAGCAAGATGCACCTCAGCAACAACCATCAGAGAACTTTGAAAAATCAAGGTTCACAAGCCCTGGAAGGTACACATTATGCCTGAGGACTACCCAGCAAGGTTACGGGCACCTGGGGTTCTGCCTTTATTAGAGTGGAGGGTGGGGTTCTTAGGGTTTCGCTGGTTCGCTCTTTATTGTTGAATTTAAAACATAAGAGCAGAGGGCCATCCGAGTAGCTCAGTTGGTTAAGAGCTCGCTCAAGAGTGTGAGCTGAGCTCTGAGCAACAGCAGTTCGATGCCCAGCCCAAGCTGAGCTGCTGCTAAGCTGCCAACAGGTGGCAGGATGGCTCAGCTAAAAAAGATTAAAAATGAAACAAGAGCAGCAATTAGGGCATGGGAAGAGAAAAGCAGTGGCATTCAAGAGGTCAGTTATCTAGGTTACCCAGGGCTTTCTAAAAGGGGGACTTCATGGGTAGTGATGGCCTGGTTCAATATCTAGTTGTTTAACTGGCAATATGTTTATTCAAGATGGATGTCTTTGAAATGTGTGTCTTAGCCATCAAAAGCTTAATCTCAGACACTTAAACTACAATATCCTTGGTGATGGTTATTGTATTAGTCAACTAGAGCTGCCATAACAAAAGACCACAGGTGGGATGGCTCAAGCAACAGACATTGATTTTTTTCATAGTTCTGGAGGCTACAAATCCATGATCAAGGTTCCAGCAAATTCGGTTTCTGGTGAGGAGAGCTCTCTTACTGGCCTGTAGACAGCTACCTTCTTGCTGTGTCCTTACATGGCTTTTCCTCTTTGCTTGCATGGAGAGAAAGAGGTTTCTGGCATCTCTTTCTCTTCTTACAAGGACATCAATCCTATGGAAGTAGGGCCTTGCCTTTATGACCTCATTTAATTTTAATTAATTTCCTATGAAGAAACTTATGAAGAGAAAACAGCTTTGACTTCTGGGCATGTGGCGGGAGTGGCAGCCCTGAGAATCCCTGAATCACCTTTGGGATTATTCTCCCCTTTTCTTAAAGGATAAAGCATGTTGAATAGCTCTATTGTCCTGTTCTGTAGAATCCCAGAAAGCCAAAATCCTCGCTTTAGAAAGTGTTCAAAAGTGTTCCTTGTTTACATCCAGCTTCTGTTCCCTTTGGTCCAGACTGGTAGTGTCTCTGCTGGTATAATCCCATCTCTGCTCCTAGCTTCTGCTGAGGTGGCTGATTAACTCCATTGTTAATCACAGATAATCTCCTAATGGTAGATAATCTCCTAATGGTATGATTGTCTAGTCACACACTTGGCTTCTCTCCAGAACAAGCTTTCTTATTGTTGTAATATGGATCTACTGAGAACTTCCCATATCTCAAGTTATGCTTTCTGTTTGCTTAATCTTTCCTTCAATTTATCTCTCTTCACTTGCATTTTACTATAAGCAGTAGAAAGTCAGGTCACACTTTCAATACTTTGCTTAGAAATCTCCTCAGCTAAATATCCAGGTTCGTTGCTGATGAGGTCTATATTTCACAAAACACAATTCAGCCAGCTTCTTTGCCACTTATAACAAGGATCATTTTTCCTTCAATTTCCAATAACATGTTCCTCACTTCAGCCTGAGACCTCATCAAACGCACCAATAAAATTTATATTTCTACCATTAGTTCCTTGAAGGCATTCTAGACTTTTTCTAGCATGCACCTCAAAACTCCAGTCTATACCCATCACCCAGTTCCAAAGCCACTTCCACATTTTTATTTTTGTTATATCAGCACCCCAATTAAAGATATCAAAATTTGCCTTGGTCAGGGTTTTCCAGAGAAACAGAACCACTAGGATATATAAGGAATTGGCTCATGTGCTTATGGAGGCTGACCAAGATCTACAGAGTGAGTTAGCGAATTGGAGACTCAGAGAGCTGATGGTGTAATTCTGGTCCAAGTCAGAAGGTCTGTGAACCAGGCATGCTCAAGACCAGAAACAGTCAATGTTTTAGTTTGATTCTGAAGGCAGGATAAAAGCTAATGCCCCAGTCAGGTAGGACGAATTCTCTCTTATTCCAGAGAGGGTCAGACTTTTTGTTCTATGCAGGCCTTCAACTGATTGGAGGAGGCCCACCCACATTAGGGATGACAATCTTCTCTACTCAGTCTCCAGATTCAAATGTTAATCTCATACAAAACACCTTCCCAGAAACACTCAGAATAATGTTTGTTCAAATATCTGGGCACCCCGTGGTCCAGTCAAGTTGCTACATAAAATTAAACCATCACAGTCATTACCTGTCTTATTTATTATAGCCATTCTAGTGCATATGAAGTGATTGATATCTCATTGTGGTTTTCACTTGCATTTCCTAATGACTAATGGTGTTGAACACATTTTCATGTGCTTAATAACCATTTGCATGTCTTCTTTGTTGAAAGTTTATTTATTTATTTATTTATATTGGGGAATTGGGGGAGGGGAACAGCATTGGGGAATCATGGAAGGGGAACAGACAAGTTGCTGTCCTTTTGTACTTCAGTCTAGTTGTGGAGGACATTGCTTCACCGGCCCATGTTGGTATTATCATTGCGTTGTTCCCTCGCTGGCCATTGGATGGCCGCTCACAGCGGCTCACGGCAGCTCATGGCAGCTCACAAAAGCGCACACCTGCTGCCATCCAGCCTACGAGGTCACCGGCAACTCGTGGCAGCCCAGCTCCAGGTTGAGCTGTTATTCACCATCTTATCTGTAGAGGGCGCAGTGTCACTGGTCCTTATATGTGGGATTGGAACTGGAGCTCTGCTGCTCAGAGCTGGCAACTCTTAACCAATGCGCCATTTGGCTGGCCCCCTATCTGTAGTTTTTAGGCCAAACAAGTAACATAATTTTCTGCTTTTAATCTTGCTGTGGCCCTAGTGACCTTATTTTCTGACAAGAACAACAAAAAACCAGGATACATGGTCAACATGGAAGTATTTATGGGGACCATGGGCAAGACTATTTGATGTCATGACTACCTGGGAAATCCAGGTTGTATGTAGTTATAGGCCATTCTCATGCTGAGTTTTACAGCCTGGCAGGGCCAAGTAGACAGAATTTAGTGTTATGAAAGTCTCATCTGTAATTTAATTTTAAATATTTTAGACACCATGATATGGTGGTACTATTTTTAGTCAATATTCTAAGGATGGTTAGTTAACAAATGATGTGCCCTGATGAGGAAAGTAAACTCCAGGAGCAGTTGATTATTTGTTGCAAGATTCTAAGATGTCCACATTTTAGAGAACTTCAACTGTCTTTATCTCCAATTAACACTGAGACTATATGGATTTTCCTTTGGTGAAATAAATGGTATTCATGATGTATGGACTGGCTATAAGTACTGTACTAGAGGCCACCTACTCTTGATGACAGGATATAGAAATCTAGGGAAACCAATGCATACACTTTTTGTAATTGTGGTCTGGTTTAGATTACAAAACTGACAGCTTCAAAAAATTATCTGAGGATTGCTGTTGTGAAGATCTGCTGAGCCCTGGCCCTAAAATATTACTTCCTGAGTATGGGATGAATCTTTTATGAAAGATTTTCTAAGAGTACCTACAAAGACAGGAAGCTGGGACTTCATCGAGTTTACAGAACAGTTTGTATAGCTGTTTTCGAGTGCACTTGAGCTACTAAATGTTTGCAAGGGCAACAGAATAATTCTGCCTGTATGTTATTATAACATATACTGTAAGATACTAAGGTTGTGGGGTAGAAGAACTTACAATGTTTTAATATAATGTTAAACAAATAACATCTACAAAGAGTTAAGTGGTATCCTGCCAATAAATTCCTGCTTTGGAAATCCTCCTGCTCTAATAATTTTCAAATTCTATTCTGATTTGGGAAGGAGAGGAGAGTGCTTCAATGTATGGATTAAAACAAGGTACAAGATATTTGAAGCTTGAAAAAGCCTTGTCTTGCCTTATTCCATGCAGAGAATTTGCATGTCTCTACGGCTTAAGCCAAGATCTCTTGAAGCTTGACCCCAACCACTTCAGAAAAACTGAGGTTGGAGAGGGGTGCAGTTTTTTTGCCAAAAAAGTTGGGAAAGTGGGAGAGATTTTTATTTCCTTGGGTGAAAATATTCTGTAATTGCAGAATTAACCACCGATACTTTTATATAGTTTGAAGAAAGCTATTTTTAGCTCACAGATCCAGTCATCAAACAATGATAGGCAACATTATTGCAGGCAATTTTCTCATTGCGCTAAGTATTTTTGTATCTCATGAATGTATGTACATTTCCATACAACCCTATGAATGGATGCTTTTATTCCTATTTTATATGTAAGGAAAGTGGGTCGCAGAGATGACATAATTAGGTGTTTTCGAACGTAGTAAACTCAACTTTATTCTTTCCTATCGTCACCTATATCCCTATATCCTCCAGGGAAGGATGGGTGGGGCAAGTCAATTTCAACATGAGCGTGTAAGCTAAATCTGATTACAGTAGCTACCCACAAAAAAGGGAATCAGGATCTTTAAAACGTGGCCATTTTAACTCTTAGGTTCACTCCTAATATCTAGAGCAACGCTTTGGGATGTACCTCCCTGTAGCGCGAGGCCGCTAGACAGGGAGCAGCCCTTTTTGGAGGTGGGCCAATGAAATGGCTGGATCTTGTGAACGGCACGTCGCTTGGCCAATGGGCTCAGGCGCCGAGGCCTCGCGAGAGGACCGGAATCAGAGTCTGAGCATGTGGGTCCTTGGGCGTGGCCCTTGCGTTGAGCTCCGGGTACTACTGAGGCCAGCAAAGCCAGACGCGTGCTCGGGCCCTGGTGAGTGGACGGGAAGCAGGGTGGGAGGCCCAGGCCGCTCCCTTGTAGACCTTTTGCTCAAGCTCGCGGTGGCTAGCGGAGTCCTTCTACGCCCACAGCGGACTTTCCCCTTCCCTCCCCCCCCCAGGCGCAAGGGGCTATGGGCCGCGGGTGGGGCCGGAAGTCGTTATTTGAGGCTAAGTGTGTGTAGACGACAGGAGACTTCGAAAAGGTGGGAAGGTGGTGGCCTGGGGGTCGGGGGTGGGCTCACGCGGGGTTTGATTAGGCGTGAGTGTTTTGTGGAGCGAAATGGTGGTTTTGGGAAGGGGACTTTTCTCCGGGGTGGAAGGAAGGTAGGATTTGCCTTGAGGGGCCTGTCGTCCGGTTAGGCCGCAGGCCTGTTGCCCCACCTCAGAGCTCGCTCCTGGAGGCTCCGGGGAATGCAGGCCTCGCGTGTCCTGGGACCCTTTTCTGTTAGAACGTGTCGTCAGCCAGCTGTCTCATGAAAAGTGAACGTCCACGTGAAGGGTGGGCCTCCTGGGGGAGGTGCCCACATCTACAGGCGTGATGGTGGAGGTGGGGGCGGGGCGGGGACAGGAGGGAGGATTCCGGAAATGCCGTAACTGAAAGGTGTTAGCGCCTCGCTCCGTGGATGGGATGGGGTTAGATTCTGCTCTGGATTCTGGGGGGAAGCGGGGAAGGAAGGCGTGAGCAGAGGCCAGGCCAACGGGAACGGAGGTGAAGCAACTAAAGGAGACAACTGTAAGTCTTTGAGGAAGGGAGAAATAGTCTGCCATTTTATTTTTTTATTTTTTTTTGAGGGCGGTGTCACTGGCCCTCATAGGTGGGACCCGAACCGGGGCCGCTGGCGTCCCAGGCCAGCGCGCCAGGCGGCCGGCCCCTCCGCCATTTTAGTGTAAAAGAGTGTAGTCAAAACTTTTTTTGTCAGATCCTAAACTACCTCCTCCACCCATAGTATTGACGTAGGAATTGTGCGTCAGTCTTGCCGTCGTATGCGTGGACAGATTGCTCTGTAGCTAACGCTTATGCCAGGTTTGTGAAAGTTACGAAGAGGCTTGTTGAACTTTTCAGTTAAGAAAGGGTCTTCAGAGCTCAGGGGTGGGTCAGGGCAAGGAAGGGAGCCCCTGAAAGAAGGAGTCCTAAAATCTATAGGTTATAAAATGATTTGGAAGAGGCCCAGTGGGCCTGAGAGTTGGGAATCAGGAAGAGCCTCCTCCGTGGTTCCCTGGGGGAGAAAAAGGGGTTAAGTGTTCCCTGAGACTCAGCAGGTGTTGTAGGCTCAAAGCCGAAAGGGTCTGTGGCCTGGAGGCCTCAGTTCTGGTGGAATTCGAAAAGTTTTCTAGAAAAGAATTGGATTGGGCCGGCCGAGTGGCACAGCGGTTAAGCGCTGGCTTGGGAAGCCAGTGGTCCCGGTTCGGTCCCACAGATGAGGGCCAGTGACACAGCCCTCAAAAAAAAAATAAAAAAAAAAGATTGAAAAGAATTGGATAAAGATGCAGAGACGCAACTAAGGAGATCAACGAGGAGATGGAATAGTATAATGTGATAATTAATGGACTGGGGGAAAAAAATCAGGCTCTGGTAAAGGAAAGAGAGAGAGGCCAGAAATAAAGCAAAACCCATAAATATTTATCGACACAATAATTTTATGATATGGCTGTTTTAACTTTCTTAGGCTCATACATAAAAAGTACTTCCTTCTACAATACGTAGTTAACATACAGGGCTGAGTTGTCTGAGAGGCTGTTTGAGTAGGAAATACAGGAAAATTCAAGGAAAGCGATCTGTCATGGATGGCTAATGGAGAGCGTTTAGAATATTCTAGGCTAAAGAGAAGCTTTTGACGTGGACGTGATTAGGAAGCTCCTTGTGTCCCTGGTGTGACCTAAAGTAAGTTTTTTTTTGTTTTGTTTTGTTTTTCTTTTTAATGCTTTGTGAGTCTGTCTTGAAGGAAAAAGAAAACCATTGGGAATCTTTAATCTTTATAAAATGCTGACAGGTAATTAATTGACCAGAACAGGATTGGCAACCGTGTTAGTCTGCAGCCTTTGAATGGATCCTGTGCGACCACCCTTCAGGAGCCCTTTTCATGGGTACCCATCTCAGTGTGTACGGATGCCATGCGCTTGGCCACAAGGTCCTCAACCTCTGGACTCAGTTTTGGGCAGGGCGAGACCTGTAGGCAGAGGCCATATATTTGGAAAGCCAGAGGAACCAAGCCCACAGAGTGAACCGGCACAAAGGGTAAGACCATGTCTGGACACATAGCAGCCACATATAGCTTATAATCAGAGGAAATAATGGATTTCAAAGTGCTTAGAAAACGGTGAAGTCCTGTAGGAAAACAAGAGTTGTTGTTTGTTTGTTTCCTCTGACAGGTACGGTAGTTGCGGCTTCTGGGTATATAATTCAAATTCTCGAGTTGAGAGTCTAGGAAAAGTACCTCATAATGAATGCTAGATGGACTTGGGTAAATGCCTTTGCTCTCTAGCTTATATAAATATAAATACATACATAAATGGTAGGTGTAAAGATATAGCATTTTGCTCTTTTCTGAGTGTTTTTTTTTTTTAATCTGAATTTAGCTATATGGTATTAACAGCCACTCCTGCCTCTGAGGTAACAATTGTTAAGAATGTTTCGTTTCAGAAGGCTCTTTGTCCAAATCATAAAGAAACAGAGGATTTTCAGCAATTGTTGCTGCTCGTATGTACTTTCTTAATCTGTTGGGTTGTTGGAAAAGTCACGGTGCAGTTTTGCCTAGAAAATATAGAAAAAATACGTTGTGACTTTTCTGATGACCCAATAATTATGTAGCAATTTTAAGAATGGTGTTTGTCTAATTAATAAATCTCAAAGAATAAAGAGTTAACAAATAAATATAGGAAGAATATAATAATGCAGTTGTGACAATTTTAAGCTGAGTTGACAGTCAAATATAATATTCTGTAAAAAAAATTTTATACTTTATACTATTGTATACTTTTTACTTATGACAGTAATTTTATACTTTTACTCAGATGAATTGGTTGAGTATATATGTGCAGCTCAAACTGGTATAACAGCAGTAAACTTTCAAGCCTGCTATAGGAAAACAGCAAGTTTTGTTGGAGGTTGTTTAAAAAACAAAAACCCCAACCTCTGATACCCTTAAATGATCCAGATTTTTTGAAAATGTATTAACCAGTATACTTGTTCCCTCTTGGTTATACTGGTCCCTTGGGTGTATAGGAAATGAATCAGAAAAATAGAAAAGTTAATGCTGTTCTGTTCCATTCTGTTATGCTGTACACCAAATCATAGACTGTAACTATTTATACTTAAAAATATAATATGGCTCCTTTTTGGCCAGGACCGCCATCTTCCAGTAATTCATCAAAATGACCAACACAAAGGGAAAGAGGAGAGGCACCCGCTATGTGTTCTCTAGGGTTTTTGAAAACATGGAGTTGTTCCTTTGGCCACATACATGCGAATCTACAAGAAAGGTGATACTGTAGACATCAAGGGAATGAGCACTGTTTAAAAAGGAATGTCCTGGGCCGGCCGAGTAGCTCAGTTGGTTAAGAGCGTGAGCTCTGAGCAACAGGGTTGCTGGGTTGATTCCCACATGGGCCAGTGAGCTGCAATCGAGCTGAGCTGTTGCTGAGCTGCCAACAAGTGGCAGGATGACTCAGCTGGTTCAACTCCCGCATGGGATAGTGGGCTATGCCCACCCGCAGCTAAGACTGAACACGACACCTTGAGCTGAGCTGCCAACAGGCAGCGGATGGCTCAGTGGTTAGAACGTGCACTCTTAGCAACAAGGTTTCCAGTTTGACTCCCACATGGGATGATGGTGAGCTACGTCCACCCACAACTAAGATTGAACACGGCACGTTGAACTGAGTGTCCTCACGCTGCCGACTGGTGGCCTGATGGTGACTGGACTTGGAGCTGAGCTAGCTGCATCCTCCACAACTAAGATTGAAGGACAACAACTTGGCTGTTACCCTTCCCCAATTCCCCAATAAAATCTTTTTTTTAAAAAAAGGAATGTCCTACAAATGTTACCATGACAAAACTGGAAGGGTCCACAGTGTTGCTCAGCATGTGGTTGGCATTGGCATTTTTGTAAACAAACAAGGACAAAATTCTTGCCAAGACAATTAATTTTCGTATTGAACATATTAAGCACTCTAAGAGGCGAGATAGCTTTCTGAAACGGGTGAAGGAAAATGATTAGAAAAAGAAGGAAGCCAAATAGAAAGGTGCCTGGATTCAACTGAACCGCCAGCCTGCCCCACCCAGAAAAGCACACTTTGTGAGGACCAATGGAAAGGAGTCTGAGCTGCTGGTAAACCCATTCTCTATGAATTCATGGCAGAAGTGTAAAAAAATAAAATACCTCTGTACTGTTCAAAAAAACAAACAAAACCCAAAACCTAATATGACAGTTACGTTGTTTCTTAAAAGCTATAAGTATTTAAACATTTTTATGAGCTATTTTTATCCTTTATTGTAACATTTATAGAATTTAAAGAGGACGATTTTTATTTACCAAGACTTTTAAGAACACCACCAATGTTTCTGAGGTTTTAAACTGCGTCTTTGAATGATTTTATTTTTTGACTTTACATAGGAAACTGTGGGTTTGGTTTCCATGTTCCGAGGCCTGGGTCTTGAAACAGTGTCCTGGACCCCTCCAAAACGGGCAATGCCTCCTTTAGGTACGTACAAAAGTAACCTGAGAAAATGTATGTATGATTGCTTTGTTCTTAAATTCATACAGTTTATCGTCAGAAAAATAACAATCCTTTGCAACATGTTCAACTCACAGTTATAGCTGGGCTTGATCCTTCCTTTCAGGTAGAGGCATTTTAGGTCGTGGCTTGTCTACCAGTATGGTGCACAGTGGCAAAGAAGAACCCCATCCCACTTCTCTAGATCCATCATTGTTGGCAGCTGGGGATAGCCAGATGGCAGAGGCCTCCATTGGTTGGAATAGGTGGGTAAAATTGCCTTCTCTGAGAACCATCAAAATCAGATGAAATATTTCTAAGTTCAAAGAAAAACTTTAAAAAAGTTGTATTCTTTCACAAACAAACAGTGTATGGTTTTTTTTATTTTTTTATTTTTTTAGCTGAGCCATCCTGTCACCTGTTGGCAGCTCAGCTCAGGCTGGGCATCGAACTGCAGTTGCTCAGAGCTCAGCTCGCATTCTTGAGCGAGCTCTTAACCAACTGAGCCACTCGGCCAGCCCTAAAATAAGGACATTCTCTTTTTTTTTTTTCTTTTGAGGGCAGTGTCACTGGCCCTCTAGCCCTCATATGTGGCATCCAAACAGAGGCCGCTGGTGTCCCAAGCCAGCTCTTAACCACTGCGCCACTCGGCCGGCCCAATATAAACTTTTTTTTTTTTTTTGAGGGCAGTGTCATTGGCCCTCGTATGTGGGACCCGAACTGGGGCCGCTGGCTTCCCAAGCCAGCGCTTAACCACTGCGCCACTTGGTGGGCCCTGTATGGTTTTATATTAAACCATGGATACTTTCCAAGAGTAGTCAGCAGCTACTGATCCAATTAGTATTTGGAAAAGGGTAAAAAAGGAGTTCTCCACTGGTCAGTTCCCAATTTCATTTGCCCTCTTAAGAAGTTAACCTGAGGGCCGGCCGAGTGGCGCGTTGGTTAAGAGCTGGCCTGGGATGCCAGTGGCCCCGGTTTGGATCCCACATATGAGGGCCAGTCACACTGCCCCCTTAAAAAACAAACAAACAAACAAAAAATCAAGAGGTTAACCTGATAGTTGTGGTTTTAAATCGGAGTCCAACTCCCACCTCAATTTTGCCATGGAAGTTGGCCCTGAGAGTAAATATTAGTAGCAGTTGGTGAGTGAATCATGCTGGCATATTGGACGTGGAGAGAATCCCAAGGCTTGAGTCCCTCTTCTGACTACCCTGGGAAGAGAATGTAGACTTGGGGGAATCATTTAGATGGGGCAGAGATAGAAGCATGATTAAGAAAGTCCTGATTTGCCTCTTTTTAACATTGCAGAATGCTTGGAAGAGGAAATTCAGATACATCTGTATTACCGTTTGGAAGAACAGCTGGTGGTATAGGCAGAGGCGTGTTCAAGGGTCTTGGTGCTGTCAACGACGTGCCTTCTCGGGGTCCTACCCAACAGCCATCACTGCCACCTCTTCCCCTTTCCTCACTGCACTCTCTGGATCACCTTCCACTGAAGATGGCAGAATACAAGGAAAAGTAAGTGAGGAGGGTGACCTCTGCTTGGTAGTGATGTGGGAGCAGGCCTTTTCATTGTCTTGTAAATGCTGTTTGTGTTGTGTCTGAAGTCCTCTGTGGGTGGTAGGTACTGCAGGGTTGTTCCCTTTGTTTTTTGCTCCTGGGGAGAATGACAAAGAGGTGGGACAATTCCTGAAGTGAAGTGAGGTTAATGATATACATAGTATGTACCAGAGAGCAAAATAATAACTTCATTTCCTTCCCAATTCATACATAGACAGTTCTTTGTCATGTTGAAGATCAGGCAGTCACTTAGGGAAAATATTGTAGCAATTCATTTTCTCTATGGAATTAATTTTATGTTCTTAGTTAGCTGGCCTAGTTTATTCCAGTGATATTACTAGGACAAATAGGGTGACTTTGCTTCTCTAATTAGAGACTGCTATTCATTTATCTATTAGTCTTTAAAGCTTGCTTTTTTATGTCTCAATTCTTGTTTTATGTACCTGTAAGCAAAGTGTGAAATATTACTTTCCTTCCTTCCCTTCCCTCCCCTCCCCTCCCTTCATTCCCTTCCTTTCCCTTCCCTTTCGTTCCCCCTTTCCTTCCCTTTCCTTTCCTTTGTGTTGTGGGTTGTTTGGTTTTTTGGTTTTGGTATGTGTGGGTGCTTTTGTTTTTTATTTTCCAGACAGCTTCTTGTGAAACAAGGATCAAAAGGAGTGCCTCAATCTTTGGGATTGAACCTTATCAAAATACAGTGTCATAATGAAGCAGTTTATCAATATCATGTGGCTTTCAGGTATTGACAGCTTTTTTTCCCCTGTATTGTTCACTTAGCAATAATGAAATCGTTCCCCTGGAATAACTGAGTATTTGTATAATTTCTGATGAACCTCTCCCTCACCCCACAATAATGCATGAAATCAGATCATTGCAATAAGTTCAAGGTTAACATTTCTTTTTGTATTTAGCTGTATTACCAATTCAGATTTTAACTTAATAGGTGCAATTTTATGAAGCATGAGATTAGAGGTAGATTTATTGTGAAGTTAACGAAGCTTAAGTTCAGATCTTGTACTTGCATAGATCCCTTCCATGACCTTTTAACTTATTTTTTATTTGTAATTTTGCATTCCTCCTCTTAAAGGGAGCCCATCTCCCCCAGTGGTTTAAGGCGCACATCCCACAAAACCTTTGATGGCTCTAAATGTGAGGGTGAGAAAAGCAGAGAAAGTAATTTTTTTTTAAAGATTTTATTGGGGAATTGGGGGAGGAGAACAGACAAGTTGCTGTCCTTTTGTTCTTCAGCCTAGTTGTGGAGGATGTCGCTTCACTGGCCCATGTTGGTATTATCATTGCGTTCTTCCTGGGTGAGGCAGTCGCTTGCCAGCCATTGGATGGCCACTCACGGCGGCTCACGGCAGCTCACGAAAGCGCACACCAGCTGCCAGCCAGCCCTACTGTAGCCTACATCAGTGACTCACGGCAGCCCAGCTCCAGGTCGAGCTGTCATTCACCATCTTAGCTGTAGAGGGCGCAACGTCACTGGCCCTAATGTGGGATCTGAACTGGGGCCCTGCTGATCAGAGCTGGTGTCCCAAGCCAACTCTTAACCAACACGCCACTCGCCCAGCCCCAGAGAAAATAATGTATATCAATAACTTTAGAATGGATCATATTTTTTAAAATTAAGAATTCACATTAGTTTGTGTTCTCTTAAAATCTCAGGAGAGTCATTAGCTGGAGGTTAGTAGCTGGAATTATGAAAATGAATGAGTATTTTGAAATATCTGTGGAGCAATTAGGAAGATGGGAGACTGAATTTTTAAAGAACAGCTACTAATTGGTACAAGAGGAGGAAGTGGAGTGAAAAGAAAGGAACAGTCAGGGAGGAAAATACCCTGAAGACAGGTTATAAAGACCAAAGGAAAGGCCCATTTGAATGGTGAGGAGGTGGTTGACTTTGGGCACAGGAAAACATTGTTGAATATGCTTTCCAGAGCCCCCTTGGTGTCTAGTACTTTTGTTAGAATTATGGAGGAAAAAAACGACTAAAAGTACAAAGGAGAGCATAGAGATAGCCAGTGAATTGGCTACTTATTTAGATAGATTGTAAGGGGACGGAGAAATGGAATGATAATTGAAGGTAGCAGGATTGCTTTAAAAGTTTCTGTGAGGTAAGAAAGCAGAACTGAGCACATACGACAGGTGAAGAGAAAGAGCCAGAAAAGTGGTTGAAATTGAACCCTGGAGAGGGGAAGGTAGTGGGAATAGGCCTGTTCTGGAATATAAGGGAAGGAGATGAGCATTAATGAGAGGGAAGAATCCTTTCTCTGGAATTGGATTGACAAATGTTAACAAAACAGAAAGGAGTGTGAGGTCTCAACACTGACCTGGAGAAGACATGGATTCTGTGAAGTTCCAGATTGTGGAACTTGAAGCCACAATGAGAAGAGGATGCCAGGCCAATGAGAGAATACTGAGAGGATATATTACAGTGAATTGGTTGTCCTGTAGTTTCCGTACTATATGAAGGGAGTCTGGAAAGACATCTTTAAATACTGTGTTTAGGGCGTAGCACCATGTATGTGTATGAATTTTTTTGAAGAACATTTTGAAATGTAATCTTAATACGTGAGTGTTAGTTTTGAGGACAACTATATTGGATTACCACTTGGCTTTTTAAATCTTTATTCATGTACTTGAACATACTTGACTTTTTTAGCTTCGGATTTATTTAAACTTTGCAGTTGTAGAACAAGATTGTGTGTTACTGTGATGTAATGGGACAGTTATGGTACAAGGTAACTACTAGAATTTTTCAAAGCTATAAGATTTGTGGCAATGAATTAATAAAAAGTTGAAACTGCCATAAGTGAAAAAAGGTCAGAGTAAAATCCCATAATCAAATTTTGCTGGAACATAGCGGTGTTCATTGGTTTACACATTGTCTTTGGTGCTTTTGTGCTATGTCGGCAGAGTTGAGTAGTTGCAGCAAAGACCATATGGCCCATAAACCCTAAAATATTTACTACCTGGCCCTTTATAGAGAAAGTTTTCTGATTCTGTGGTCTAAACTCTGGAAGAATATATACTAACATGCTGAGGCAGTGGTCTTCGGGGGTGGAATTATGGGTTGTTTTTATTTTTTATAAGTATCCTTGTGTCCAAGTTCTTTTTTAAGTCAGATAAAGTATTTGAATTTTTAATATGACCACTAGATGGAGCAGTAGTTACAAGAGACTGCTTCTCTAACAAACTATTGCACAGCTGTAGTAAAGAAAAACTGCTGTTTGAGTCAAATTGAGATAAAATCCTCTTTATTATTTTCTAGCCCCAGTGTGGAGTGCAAAAGCATGAGGTTTGGCATGTTGAAGGACCATCAAGCTGTCATTGGAAACGTCACTGCTTTCGATGGATCCATTCTCTATCTTCCTGTTAAGCTTCAACAAGTGAGATTAAACTGGAAATGTATTTTGGGATGAAACCCAGGAGTATTCTGGTGCTTTGAATGGTGGGAAATCATAGACTTCCTGAACATTTGAGTTGTATCTTTTTATTCTTAGAGGGAAGGCAGATTTCTCCATAACAAAGAAATGACAAACTGAGCAACTTACTTTTGAGTTCTTCAAGAAGTCCCATCTCACACATGAGGAGTGGTTGGAAGCCTTTGACCTCTGTGACAAAGACTGATTTAAGATTTCAAATTCAAAGGGATCTATTGCCAGCTCTCCATTGGGTTCCTTTTACCAAATCCTATCTTACATCTTGGTTGTCATGCTGTGATTTTGTACACCATGGGCAGCAAAGTGAAGCAGAAGTAGAAAACGTATTTAAGATATTTTTAGTGTTTTCCAGGACACAGTTGGGTTAGATTAGAGCTTGGTTGTCTCGTCATTTTTTTTACTTGCATATGTTTATTTGTTAGGTTCTTGAGTTAAAAAGTCAGAGGAAAACTGATGGTGCCGAGGTCAGTGTTAAGATTCAGTTGACCAAGATCCTGGAGCCCTGTTCTGACTTGTGCATTCCCTTCTACAATGTTGTTTTCCGTCGGTGAGAAAACAGTTGATGTCTTATTTTCTTTAACCTCATTCTTAAAGAAAAAGAGCACTTGTAACAGTGCTCTTCAAGAAACTTAGATAGCAGTACACTAGAGTGTGTATATAGATGAGTTTGAAAGCATTTAATAAATGGATGATATTGAGCTAATGTACTCAAAAGTTATCTCAAATGATTGACCAGATTTGTGTATATGAAAGTAGGTGTGAGGTAGTTGGATGGGGGATGGGTTCCTTTGGATTCATTCAGGAACTTTAAAAGCAGATGTTTATAGTGTACATTTAATGGTGTTAATGATGGGACTACTTGAAGAGGTAATGTGTAAAAATTTTTGCTGGAAGAATTTTTTCCCACTCTCTTGAATTTTTGGATACAGCCTGCTTATAATTTTAAAACTTTTTTTTAGGTTCCCTCATTTTCATAATGTTATTCCCAAACCACCTCTTTTTTAAATGAAACACAGAACCTAATTTGTACCTAGTAACCTGAACTGCCAGGAACAAATGTAACTTATTATTCCAGACTGATATTCACAAACTTAGAAATTAACACTTTTGCATTTTTTTTTTAGTTAATGGTGAAAGTAATGTAAATTGAGCCTGGGAAATAAACTTGAGTTTTTGGTTACCTAGTAAGTAGGAAAAGCTGCAGTTAGTTGCATATACCCCAAGATAAGTGCTGTGGTAAATTTTCTTTTTCTTTTGGCAAGAGTGTTCTTATGATAGCTATATTGTACAAAGAGCACTGACATTTCTGACTCTTTTAGGCTTCCAAAGGAAATGTAGTTAAGAGTAATGAAACCAATTTTTTTTTTAATATGAAAATCCATTCTTGCTCTTTATTTCAGGGTAATGAAACTTTTGGATATGAAGCTTGTGGGGAGAAACTTCTATGACCCTACAAATGCTATGGTACTGCATCAGCACAGGTCAGTTGTATTTTCCTCGTTCTCACTTTAGAATATTCTGAAAAGAAATTTTTCATTGCAATCACCATATAGGACAAAAATCTCAGCAGTATTTTACGAGAATGAATGCAATTTATCAGTTAAATCTCTTCCATAGTTTAGTATTTTAATAAGTTCACAATGATGTTGATTTAATTGAATTTGTTTCTTGGCGCTTTCTCATTATTGCTAGGGAGGGGCGGTATATGCTCCAAGTACTGTTTCGATGGGAGCATGGAAATGACTATGGTTCTTTTAGAACCCCAAAGGAAAGCCCACCTATCTCTTCAGATTGCAGATCTGGCCAGGTTATGCAGTCAGCATCCGGAGGACAGATGGTGGTCTCTTCCTGCTAGCTGATGTCTCTCATAAGGTCATTCGAAATGATTCTGTGCTGGACGTCATGTGAGTGAATGGTGGGGTCTACCTTTAACAAGCTAACAGTTTTCTGAAAAGCTCAGTAATAGCTGATAATAAATACAGATTAGCTGTTATTGTTCTGTTGGGTTTTAAGTTGTAGAACAAATGAAGAATGCTGCATGGATATGCACCATTCCACTAAGTCCTGCCAAGGCAGGAATCTGGTTAGAGACCTGCTGTGCTTTACTGAGGAGGAATTGTATTTAAGTCTCTGGTTAAGAATACTTGATTTAATATACACAGACCCTGAGTTTTTGTTTAAATGTGTTACTGTAGCAAACATTTACTGTAGTAAGGATAGATGTGTATAATTTGTAATGGCTACATGAAGCGCATCTTTTGATTAATTTTTTAGATTTTATACTTAGAAGTGGAATTACTTAATGAAAGGGCTGAACATTTTAAAGACTTTAAATATTTATTAGAATATAATAAGATACTTAAATATATATTGACAAATTATCCTCTAGAAGTTTATTCAATTGTTTTCCCACCAGCTGTGTACAACTGCTGGGTGTTATTAGGCTTATAAATCTTTGCTTGTCTGATAAATTCATTTGTTCCTTCAAGTATATTTACTGAGCTCCAGTTGTGTACCAGAGTCTTGGGACATATCAGTTAACAAAACAAAAATCCCTTTCCTCATTGAGTTAAATTGTAGTCAAGTGAGATAAACAATAAAAAGAGTGATAATTGTATCGTGTACTAGAAGTGATGAGAGCTATGGAAGAAAACACGTACAACACAGGGTGGGAAAGATGAGGATTACTAGGGGTGGGGCATGGGGGAGTGGAGAGCTGTAATTTTAAGCACAGTGTTCAAGCTCATTTGTGCCAACACTGTTAAGAGGTGAGAGTTAGCCAGGTGAAGATGTGGGCGAAGGGAGTTCTTGGCAGAGGGACAGCCAGGGTAAAGGCCTGAAGATTGAAGTATGCCTGGCTCATTCAGGAAGCCGTGATGGCTAGAGCAGAGTGAGGTCAGAGTAGGAGAGGAAAGGAGCAGATGGAGGACCTGAGCAGAGAAGGTTTTGTAAGGCTACTACTGTCAGGATTTTCTTAGAGTGAAACGCAGGCCTTGTAGCCAAGGACCCACACGGTGTGACTTCAGTGTGGAAGGATTGATCCAGTTGCTGCGAAGAAAATAGACCAGTTAGGATGGGGTGTATGTGGGGAGACCAACAAGGAGGCTACTGTAACCCAGTGGGGGGATGAGGGTGGCAGCAGTGGAGGTGCTGAGAGGTGGTGGGCCTCTGCACGTATTTTGAAAGTAGTACTCAGTCAATTTCCTCATTGGATTGGGTGGTGTGAGAAAGAGAGAGGCTGAGACTCTTTGGGATTCATTTGTAATGATTTATTCTCTCTCCTTGAACACAGCAGGCCATGTCTCATTCTCTCCCATGACATACTCAGCCCTAGTTTATTCCTAGCAGATATTAAGTGTTTAAGAATACCAATAAAAATAGATGTCTTCAAATTCACTATTTCTTTCTTTGCAGTTTCTGCCTTCACTTTTCTGCTTAGAAAGCTCTACTTATTTTATATTTTCCAATGTTTTAAACCTTTTGGAATTTATCTTGGTGTGATGTGGGGATCATCATGCTTGTCTTGGTACTATTAGATAATTTATTGGAAAATATTTTTCTTTAGATTTAAATCATTCTAAAATACTTGGATTTATTTCTGAATATTTCATTTTCATCCACTGGTTAAAAGCAATGTTATATTGTTTTAATTATCATAATTTTATTAGGTTTTGATATTTGTCAACAAATTCTATTTTTAGAATTTTCAATTTTCATAGTGAATGCCACCCACTTACTCTTTTGTGTGATCTGTTGAGTAATTTAGTGAAAAAAGAAATGTCAGTTGGCATTTTGATTGGCATGGACTGGGGAGAATGTCCAGTGAGTCTTTCTAGTCACAAATATGGCATGTCTATCCATTCATTGAAATTTCTAATTAAAGTTTTATTTAGGTAAAAGTTTTAGTTGTATTTCACTGACTACACAAAAGCTATATATAGGTGAACTATGTACGAGTAGTATATACTATAATTATTTTTATTTACTGCTTAGTTTATCTTGGATATAAAAATTGCATTCTTTTCATTTTCTAAGAACATAGTTGTATATATAC
The DNA here is from genome assembly GCA_033961575.1 of Aselliscus stoliczkanus. Taxonomy (NCBI): domain Eukaryota; kingdom Metazoa; phylum Chordata; class Mammalia; order Chiroptera; family Hipposideridae; genus Aselliscus; species Aselliscus stoliczkanus. The sequence continues at coordinate 18,269,799 of CM066735.1, forward strand.
TTAACTACTAATACTTCAAATTCTCCTCATTGTACATTCCAATGCTAGGTATTTTGTCAGTTTCATCCTCCCTCATTCTCCCCCCCCAAAATTATATTTTTTGGATTGTCTAAATCAATTAGATATATTCTAGCTTTGAGCACTTGTTCTCTAAGATAGTAAGCCATGTGTCAGGCATCACCCCATTATGTCACACACACACGAGGCCTGAGGGGTTTGTGATCCTGGTGCTTAGTCCAGCTGTAGTGTCCGAGCTCTCAGGCAGAGAGCATGACCATGCTGTCAGGTGTGGAGCTCTGCATGTCTTAGTCCTCCCTCGTACCCTTGCAACTGTCACAGACTTGGGTTCTGCTGCCTCTCCTCCCCTATGCCCTATCTATTATGAACCACTGGAAACCACAAAAGAGCAGTTATTTTCTTGGAGGTCAGAAATGCTCAGTCTTCAGAAATGCAGCGGCCTCTATCCTCATCAGAAATGGCCCAGGAATAGTTCATGTATTTCTCAAAAAATAGTGCACCAACTAAGGTTTGCCAAATAACGTTAAGTTTCATATATTTCTATTAAGTTCTCAGTAATTCATTTAATAACCCATCCCCACAAAAATTGCTGTCATCTTTGAAATCTCCATTAAAGCCTGACTGGCTTCAATTTGGACTGGTTTCTCTCCTGGCTTCAATTTGGACTGGTTGCTCTCTTGGCTGGTAACCATCATATTGGGATTCCTCTTCATTGTAGTGAGGACTTCCTTTCCCTCTTAGAGCAAATCTGTAGCTCGGATCTCTGACTACATCTTTCTTTTTTTTCTTTAAAGATTTTATTGGGGAATTGGGGGAGGGGAACAGACAAGTTGCTGTCCTTTTGTTCCTCAGTCTAGTTGTGGAGTATGTTGCTTCACAGGCGCATGTTGGTATTGTCATTGCGCTCTTCCCGGATGAGGCAGATCTGTTGCCGGCCTCTGGATGGTCGCTCACTGTGGCTATTGGCGGCTCACGCTGGCTGCCGCCACTCACGCTGGCTGCCCGCCACTCCCTGCAGCCTATGGCAGCCCACTGCAGCAGGAGCTGCAGCCTACACCGTTACCGGGGCTCGTGCAGCCCAGCTCCAGGTGGAGCTGTTTTTAGCTGTAGAGGGCAGTGTCACTTGCCCTCATATGTGGGATCTGAACCGGGGCCGCTGGCGTCCCAAGCCAGCTCTTAACCAATGCGCCACTGGGCCGGCCCTCGGACTATGTCTTTCTTGGTTTACTCTCCTGTTTTGGTGTAGAGTGTATCTTCCAGTATTTTCCTGAGGAAGGCTACACTGCAGGAAGAGTTTTTGCGATCTGTCTTTATTTTATCTTCATTTGGGCATAAAATCCTAGATTGGAGGTAATTTTGCCTTAGAATTTTAAAAGCATTGCCCCATTGTCCATTTTTTAAAAATAATCTTTATTCATGTTCACATATTCTTTCACAATGAGACTGTTTCCTTGTTTAACTGTGGGTGTTCTTGTAGTAATGCTCTATTTGAATACACCTTGTTTCTGAAGTTTCCCACTTCTTCATCTTGTGGGTGAGTACACAACCATTTCCTAAACTCTCATTCTATCTTTTTAATCTTATTTATACCTTTTGGGCAAACCCAAAACTTGATTTGGACATTGCTTCATCCCTTCCCTTTTTTTTTGACCATATTTTTTCCCCCCAACTACATCTATTTGTTAAATGCTGTATAGGTACTATACTTTTAAAAAATTATTATTGTAGTTTAGTAATATTATATTTTAATATTGGTAAGGCAAGTCCTTCTTCCTTGTTCATATATTTACTGTCTTCTTTTGTCTTTCCTATAACTATTTTCACATTTATCCAGATTAATTTCTGAATCCTTTTGTTGAGCTTCCCAAAAATGCCATTGCAATTTTGCTCCATTGTCATTTTGCTTTCTGATTTGCTGCTGAAAAAAATCTGAAACCTTATTTCTAATCCCAGGATCTTTGTATGCCCTCCTACCCTCCTTTCCTCCCTCCCCCCCCCACACCCTTGGAAGCTTTGGTAGCTTCTCTTTACTCCAGTCTTCTGAAATTTATGTGTTCTTCATTTCTTCCACATCTCAGGATTCTCTTTTTCTTTTGCCTGAGGAACCCCTGGAGTATTTTCTTTGGTGTGGAATCTGCTGGTGACATACTTTCACAGTTTTTGTTTATTTAAAAATAAAAATGCGTTTTATCTTGCCTTTAACTTAGAATTCTAGGCTTGGCAGTTATTTTCTTTAAGCACTTTGAAAATATCCCATTATTTCTCAGTGTACTATGTTTGCATTAACAAATCTACTACAAGTGTTACTGTTTTGTTTTGCTTTTTAAGGTAGTATGTCCCCCCTGCTTTTTTTCCTTTGTTTTGGATTTGCAACAGTTTTACTATAGTGTGTTTAGATGTGGTTTCCCAGTATTGATACTGCTCAGCCCTTCTGTAATCCTTCCCCTTGAATGTGGGCTGCATTTATTGACTTGTTTCTAATGAATAGAATATGGCAGAAGTGATGGGATGTCACTTTTAAAAAAAAAAAACACAAAATTGCGATACAATTGACATATAACAACATAATGATTCCTTAAATGTATACATTGTGAATGATCACAATAAGTCTAGTTAACATTCATCACCATATATAGTTCCAAAGATTTTTCCTGTCAGAAAAAAGTTCTTTTTAGAACTTCTAAGATCTACTCTTTTAGCAAGTTCAAAATATACAATACAGTATTATTAACTATAGTCACCACACTGCCCATTATACCCCAGGACTCACTTATATTTTATAACAGGAAGTTTGTACCTTTTGATCACCTCTACCTATTTCGCCTGCCTCTGGCAACCAGCAGTCTGTTCTCTGTACCTATGAGTTAAGGGTTTGTTTTTTTTTATTCCACATATAAGTGAGATCATACATTATTTGCCTTTCTCTGTCTGATTTATTTCACTTAGCATAATAAACTCAAGGTTTCAATGTTGTTGCAGATGGCAGGATTCCTTCTTTTTTATAACTGAATAATATTCCATTATATATATCACGTTTTCTTTATCCATCTATCTGTTATTGGACACTTAAGTTGTTTCCATGTCTTGGCTACTATAAATAATAGTTCAGTGAACAGGAGGGCACATATATCTTTTATTTTTTTGAGTTGGTTTTTTTGTTTCCTTCAGATAAATACCCAGAAGTGGAATTGCTGGATCATATGATAGTTCTATTTTTAGTTTTTTGAGGACCTTCTATACTGTTTTCTATAATGGCTGTGCTATTTTACATTCCCACCAACAGTTCACAAGGGTTCTCTTGTCTCCACATCCTTGCTAACACTTGTCATTTTGATAACAGCCATTTTAACAGGTGTGAGGTGATATCCCACTGTGGTTTTAATTTGATTTCCCTGATGATTAGTGATGTTGAGCAGCTTTTCATGTATCTGTGGGCCATCTCTCTGTCTTTGGAATAATGCCTGTTCAGATACTCTGCCTATTTCTTGGATTGTTTGTGTTTTGCTATCGAGTTACATGAGTTCTTTATATATTTTGAATATTAACCCCTTATCACATACATGATTTGCAAATATTTTCTCCCATTTGGTAGTTTGCCTTTTCATTTTGTTGGTTTCCTTTGCTCTGCATCAGCTTTTTACCCCCCTCCCTTTTTTTTTTCTTTTTGATGGCAATGTCACTGGCCCTCATATGTGGGACCATACGGGGGCCGCTGGCTTCCCAAGCCGGTGCTTAACCACCACACCACTCGGCCGGCCCGCTCTGCATCAGCTTTCTAGTTTGATACAGTTCCACTTGTTTAATTTTGCTTTTCGGTGTCTATGGATGTCACATCTGAGGTGAGATTATAAAAAAATTATGGCTACTGCCTCTTGGGGAAGCCAGCCACCATGTTGTGGACAGCCCATCGAATGAGCTTAGAACCAGGTTACCCTTCAGTTGAGCTATGAGATGTCTGCAACCCTGGCTGACACCTTACTTGTAGCCTTGTGAAAGACCCTGGACCAGAGGCACCCAACTAAGCTGCATTCAAATTCCTGACCCACAGTAGCTGTGGGATAATAAGTATGAGGTATGATCAATAAATACAGTGAATATCTAAATAAAAAAAATTTATTACAGGAAAAGACACATTGCCATTAATGCCCCTCAAAATACTCCCCCTTGCTTTGAATACACTTATCCCATTGTTATTGCCACTTTCTGAAGCAGTTCTGGAAATCCTCTTTTGTGAATGTCTTTAGTTGTGCTGTCATGGCTGCCTTGGTGTCCTGAATCATTTTTACTTTGGGGAAGAGCCAGAAGTCACATGGTGCCAGATCTGCTGAATAAGATGGATGACGACACACTGTTATGTTTTATTTGACAGAAATTGCTGTACCAAAAGTGATGTGTGACATGGAGCCTTTCCTTTTTGATCAAAAACTATGGTGAATGTTGCTGCCAAGTGCCATTCAATGGAAAGGCAGGGATCTTCACGGTGCTTGTCGAACCTTAGTAACTGTGTATGACAAGTTCCACTTGTTCGGTGCAGTGGATCAGGTGTGTGCTACAGTTGAGAGAAGGTGTGTTTTAAAGTGTGCCCTAAATCATACTCCATGATGACAGTGCTCCATGTCACACATCGCTTCTTCTGGTATGCAGCAGTTTCTGTCAGATAAAAACTACGGTGTGTCCTCATACCCCTTATTAACTGGATGTGGCACTTGGTGACTTCTGGCTCTTCCCCAAAGTCAAAATGATTCAAGACATCGAGGAAGCCATGACAGCACAGCTAAAGACACTCATGAAAGAGGTCTTTCATATTTTGAGGGGGATTAATGGCAGTGTATCTTTTACTGGAATAAATTTTTTTTTTTTTTTTGAGGACAGTGTCACTGGCCCTCACATGTGGGACCCGAACCGGGGCCGCTGGCCTCCCAAGCCAGATGCTTAACCACCACGCCACTCGGCCGGCCCTGGAATAGAATTGTTTAACTTTAAATATTCACTGTATTGTTTGATCACACTTTGTATGCATGATGATGATTTTTTACAGCTTTATTGAGATACAGTTCACACCCTGTACAATTCATCCATCTTAAGTGTGGCTTAATATATGAGTATTCACAGAGTTGTACATTTATCACTACAATCCATTTTGGAACATTTTCATCACCTTAAAAAGAAACTGCAGCTATCACTTCGCAATTTCCTCATCCTTCCCCACTCTTAGGCAATCACTAATATACATAGATTGGCCTATTCTAAACCTTTCATATAAATGGAATCGTATAATATATGTATAAATCTTTCACTTGGCATGTTTTCAGGGTTCATCCATGTTGTAGCAATTATCAGTATTCTTTTTTTGTTGTTGTTTTTTAAAGATATTATTGGGGAATTGGCGGAGGGGAACAGTGTTGGGGAATTGGGGAAGGGGAACAGACAAGTTGCTGTCTTTTTGTTCTTCAGTTTATTGCAGAGGATGTTGCTTCACTGTTGGTATCGTCATTGCGCTCTTCCTGGATGAGGCAGATCGGTCGCTGGCCTCTGGATGTCGCTCACTGTGGCTATTGGCAGCTCACGCTTGGCTGCCAGCCGCTCACGCTGGCTGCGGGCCACTCACTGTAGCCTGTGGCCCACTGCAGCAGGGGCTGCAGCCCACACCATCACCGGGGCTCGCACAGCCCAGCTCCAGGTGGAGCTGTTGTTAGCTGTAGAGGGCAGTGTCACTGGCCCTCATGTGGGATCCGAACCGGGGCCGCTGGCATCCCAAAACCAGCACTTAACCAATGCACTACTCGGCCGGCCCTTCTTATTTTTTTTTTAATGGCTGAATGATACTTCATTGAATGGTTATGTTATTTTGTTTACCCATTCATCAGTTGATGGACATTCGGGTTGTTTTCACTTTTGTGCTATTATGAATAATGTTGCTATAACATTTATGTACAAGTTTTTGTGTGGACATATGTTTCATTTCTCTTGAGTATATACCTAAGAGTGGAATTGCTGGATCATATTATAGCTTTATGTTTAACCATTTGAGCAACTGCCAAACTGTTTTCCAAAGCGGCTGTACCATTTTACATTCCCACCAGCAGTGTGTGAGGTTTTTGATTTGTCCACATCCTCACCAATACTTGCCTATTATCTGTGTTTATGATTCTAGCCATCTAAGTGGGTGGGAAGTGATGTGACTTTTATTTGCATTTCCCTAATGGTTAATGATGTTGAAAATCTTTTTATGTGCTTATTGGCCATTTGTATATCTTCTTTTCTTGTGATGCCTGTATCAGGTTTTGATATCTGCATAATTCTGACAGGACTGGAAAGTATTCCCTCCTTCTCCTGTTTTTTAGAAGAGTTTGTGAAGGATTGGTATTCGTTTTTCTTTGAATGGTTGTCTAAGGATATGTGTTTGTGAACCACATTTCAGGTTCCAACCACAAATAGGAACGGGGTTATGAGATTAGCGACCCAACTCTCAAATTCCCTGGAATTTGGACTAAGTAAACAGAGTGATCTTCTTTCACAAATTGACAAGACAAGGAGTACCTTCATGTTGTTTGACCAATTGCTGTTTTACAAATTAGTCGCTGGTCTAATGGACCTCCAACCATGATCTCTCAGGAGCAGGTTGGCTTGGTTTTGAGACTTAACCTGGCTTATGCCTCCATCCATTCCCTATTGAGCACTCTTTTGTATATGTAACAGAGACAAGGAAATCCAGCACAAAACTAAACACATGAAAGAAGACTTTAGGCATATAGATAAATAATCGTTAAAGTAAAATAAGCAAATGAAGAATAATCAAGTTAATGGCAAAAATATTTTCAAATAGTATATTATCTTCAAAACAAAAAGCTTAAAGACCCAGGTCTAATTTTATACCCAATAGTATAGTTCCAAGCAGAACAGGTCAATATTATACCAGCAACTAGAGCCTAATGAAACTTGTGAGACCTCTGATGGGTGTTGGGATTGACTCCCTTGGCAGCAGATCTGAAGGACAAATGGAGTTAAGCACAAGGGGCCCAGTGAGTGCATCTGTTGGCCTGAGACTCCTGAAATGTTGCCTAGGAAGAGCTTTTACACTTACCTTGGTGGGACCTCCAGAACTGTGAAAAGATGATGAGACCTTTATTCTGCCTCACATAAAGAAAAAGCTGATGTACTGCTTGTACAGTAAGAGATTGCTGGTCTGATAGGGAGTATTTGAGAAGTGTGTAGCTGAGGACTGCAGATCTGCAGAAGGGCAAGTAGGCCATCATCATCTGTAAAAGCATGGCTGCTGCTCAAGTGAGACTGTTGATTGATTAGCACTCAGTGGAATGCTTATTACATTAAAGTCATTCTCTGGCTGATTTACAGAAATAGGGGGATGACACTGGTTGGTTGGCATGCAAACGTACATCTGCTGAGGTGAGTTCATATAGATTGATTAAACATGTTTAAAATTGGTTCTTCTGGCTACTTGTTACCATGACTACAGAACAATCCATCTTTTCCAAGTTTGTGAGTTTTTTTTTTATTCCCAGGAGTATATGAATGTTTATGTTTCAATCCAGTTTTATTGTTTAATTTATTACATATTAATCTTCAGTTCATAAAGAATTTATTTTTTCAATGGTGAACAAGTTATCCTATCTATTTTTTTTTCATTTTTTTTAAGAGGGCAGTGTCACTGGCCCTCATATGTGGGATCCGAACCGGGGCCGCTGGCGTCCCAAGCCAGCTCCCAACCACTGCGCCACTCAGTTGGCCCTCCTATCCATTTTTTTTTTTTTTTTGAAGTCAGTGTCACTGGCCCCCATATGTGGGATCCAAACCAGGGTCGCTGGTGTCCCAAGCCAGCGCTCAACCACCACCAACTTGGCCAGTCCTCCTATCCATTTTTTAATGATCATTTTTTTCCCACTAATTTGAAATGCTACCAGTAATTGCTGTACACTTAATCCTAAGCTGTATTTCATGCTAGTTCTGGATCTTTTATTCTATTCTGTTATTTTCTTTTATTTAGATTTGTTTAGGCATGTTTGGCATACAATACACCGTACACATTTAAAATATATAATTTGACAAGTTTTGATATATTTATATACCTGTGAAACACTACAGTGAAGAAAATGAACATATACATTGGTGCCTTAAAATTTACTCATGTTTCTTTAAAACGTCTTCCCACCTCTGTTCTTCCTCTTCCCCCCACAGGCAGCAAAAACTGATCTGCTTTCTGTCATTAGTGATTAGTTTGCATTTTCTAGAATTTTATATAAATGGAATCATAGTATATAATCATTTTTTGTTTTTCAGTCTTGCTGCTTTCACTCAACATGATTATTTTGAAACCATTCATGTAGTTGTTGTATGTATCAAAACTTTGTTCTTTGAATATACCACAGGGTTTTTTTTTGTTTTTTGTTTTTTTATGTTTTACCTGTGATTTCCAAGTTATTTCCACTTGTTGGCTCTTACACATAGAGCTGTTGCAAATATTAGTGTACAGGTCTTTCTATGGATACACAATTTCATTTCTCTTGGTTAGTAAATACCTGTGAGTGGAATAGCGAGGAGGTTTTATGGTAGATGTATGTTTCACTTTACAAGGAACCGTTTTCCACAGTGGCTGTACCGTTTTACATTCCCACCAGCAATGCATGAGAATTCAGTTTGCTCCACCTTCTTGCCAACACTTGGTATAAGTCTTTCTAATTTCAGAAATTCTGATCAGTATGTAGCGGTATCCTGTTGTGTTTTTTATTTTATTTTATTTTATTTTATTTATTTTTAATTAGTTTCAGGTGCTGTTGTGGTTTTAATCGGCATTTTCCTAATGACTAATGATGTTGGGCATCTTTTCCTGAGCTTATTTGACATCCATTTATCTACTTTGGTCAAGTGTCTGTTCAAATCTTTTACCTATTTTTTTAAGTTAGATTATTTTTTCACTTAGTTGTGCAAGACTTCTTTATATGTAAGAAATAGAAATCCTTTGTCAGATACGTGATTTGCAGATATTTTCTCCCAGTGTGTGGCTTGTCTTTTCATTTTTAGTAATGGTGTCTTTTAAGCAGCAAACATTTTTATTTTGATGAAGTCTAATTTATCAGTTTTTTTTTGTGTGTGGATTGTGGTTTGGTGTCATATCTAAGAAATTACTGTGTAATTCAGGGTCACAAAGATTTTCTGTGTTTTATTTTAGGAGGTCTATAGTTTCAGCTCTTATATTTAGGTTTGTGATCCTAAATGTAAGATTTGAGTTAACTTTTATGGGCAGTATGAGGAAATGGTCTAAGTTCATTTTGTTGCGTGTGAATATCCAGTTATCACAACACTATTTCATAAAAAGGCTATTCTTTCTTACATATTTACCTTGACACTTTAGTCAAATATGTGGGTTCTTTCTTATATAATTTGAAGCTATAAATTTCTCTCTGACCACTTTGTTCACTACAGCCCCTGAAGTTTTCATATACTGGTTTTTATTTCCTGTAAATTCAAGATATTTTCTTCTCATGTGCTTTCTTCTTTGGATTAATTTAGAGTGTGCTGATTAATTTCCAAATATTTGGAGATCTTCCGTTTTTCAATTTGCTTTCTAGTCTTTTTCTAATGTGGTTGGAGAACATATTTTGTATTATTTCAAGTCTTTTGATTTTGTTGAGACTTGTTTTACAGCATAGCACAGAATCTGTTCTGGAGGAAGTTTATGTGTAGTTGAAAAAGATGTGATTCTGCTGCTGTTTGTTGGAGTGTTTTTTATATGTCAGGTTCAGTTGGTTTAATACTGTTCAGATCGGGCCGGCCGAGTGGCGTGGTGGTTAAGCGCTGAGTGGCGTGGTGGTTAAGCGCTGGCTTGGGAAGCCAGCGGCCCCGGTTCGGGTCCCACATATGAGGGCCAGTGACATTGCCCTCAAAAAAAAAAAATAATAATAGTGTTCAGATCTTCTATAGCCTTCCTAATTTTCTACTTGTTTTATCAATTACTAAGAGAGGAATATTGAAATCTCTAGTTATAATTGTCAAATTATTGATTCTTTTGATTCTGTCAGTTTTTCCTTCAGATACATACAAATATTTACATTTACATAAATATATAATTGGTAATCTTCCTGATCTATTAATTCTTCTATCATTATGAAATATGCCTCTTTGTCTCAAGTAATATTCTTGGCTTAAAGTCTATTTTGTCTGACAGTGATTTAGCCAATTCAGCTTTTATATATTTCATGTCTTTTCCGCTTCATTCCTTTTTTATTGCCTTCTTCTGTATTAATATTTTCTAGTATACCATTTATATTTCTCTGTTGAGTGTGTGTATGTGTGTGCTTGTTCATGTGTTCATTCTAAAGAGTTTAGTAAGCATCCTTCACATATCCTAATGTACTTCAGGTTAGTATCATACATACTTAATTCCAGTAAAATATAGAAATTTTGTTCCAGCACAGCTCTCCTCCTTTGTGCTGATATGGATATAGATTTTTCTCTATGTTATAAACCCAACAGTACAATGTTTTAATTATAGTTTTAAACAATCTTAGGATTTTTTAAAGAAATGGAAGGAAGGATAATATATATATACAATCTTTTATATTTATCCATATATACGTCATTTCCATTTTTCTTTTCTGTGGATCCAAGTTTCTATTTAGAATCATTTTCTTTTTTAAAAGATTTTATTGGGGAATTGAGGAAGAGAAACAGTGTTGGGGAACCTGGGAAGGGGAACAGACAAGTTGCTGTCCTTTTTGTTCTTCAGTTTAGTTGTGGAGGACGTTGCTTCACTGGCCTATGTTGGTATTATGATCATTGTGCCCTTCCTGGCTGAGGCAGATAGCTCGCCGGCTCACGCTGGCTGCGGGCCACTCACGGTAGCTCATGGTAGCCGACTGCAGCAGGGGCTGCAGCTACACTGTCGCCCGGCAGCCCAGCTCCAGGTGGAGCTGTTGTTCACCATCTTAGCTGTAGAGGGTGCAGCATCACTGGCCCTCATGTGGGATCCAAACCGAGGCCCTGCTGCTCAGAGCTGGTGTCCCAAGCCAACTTCTAACAATGCACCACTCGGTCAGCCCAAGGTGTCCAAGGGGTCTTGTTCTTATCCCTATCTTTTTTTTTTTTTTTTTGAGGGCAGAGTCACTGGCCCTCATATGTGGGACCTGAACCGGGGCCGCTGGCTTCCCAAACCAGCGCTTAACCACCGTGCCATTCGACTGGCCCATCAGCCTCCCTATCTTTTGACTGAAGCATTTAATCCATTTACTTTGGAAGTAATTATTGATAGGTTTGTAGTTATTGCTATTTTATTATTCATTTATTCATTTATTTATTTGATTCGTCTTAAAGAAGTCCCTCTAAGATTCCTTGTAATACCTATTTGGTGGTGATGAACTCCTTTAGCTTTTTCTTGTCTGGCAAGCTCTTCATCTGTCCTTTGATTCTAAATGATAGCTTTGCTGGGTAGAGTAATCTTGGTTGTATGTCCTTGCTTTTCATCACTTTGAATATTTCCTGCCAGTCCCTCTTGGCCTGCAAGTTTCTGTTGAGAAACCAGCTGATAGCGTTCAGGGAGCTCCCTTGTAGTTAACTTCCTTGAGTCCTCCCCCTTCCCAGCATGTAGATGTAGGCAGCTGCCATGTCCGAGTTTCCATCAAGCTGGCTAAGCTGTTCGTTTGCCACACCCTGGTGATTCGAGACCCCGCCTCATACAACTTTCAGGCATACCCAAGCCAATTCCAGTGGCTTTTTCATACAGACCACCTGCAACTTCCTTTGATTCTATAATTATGTCAAAGTAAGAAATATTTTAAAAGAAGAGTTTTAGTTGAAAGGAAATAAAACTAAATACATTTCTCTCCTTTATCAGCCTGATCTGGTAATGTATGTTGGTAATGTAATATGTAGAATGAACTCAGCTTTCTTGATTATGGAACCTTCTTCACCTGCTTATGACCTCTCAAGGGACCAGTGTTTCTGAGGAATATACCCTGGTGACAGTGGCCCACAGAAAAAAGTCCAAGCTCTGACCCCTGACTTACAAGAGAATTCATATCTGTCCCCTGACTATCTACAGCCTATACTTACCATCTTCTGTTCCTCTTTCACCTACTTGCCTCCCCAGTCCCAGATCCCGGATTGTTCCCTGTGTGGTGTACTGCTCATTGCCGCTGCTAGAGTCATCCATTCTCCTGCCTTGGTGTTTCTGCCTGTCAGATTGTCCCTTCAGATATCAGCTGCCTCTAAATTTTCTTTGACTCCCTAATTCAGACATGGTTTTTGTGAGTTTTCTATGTTGCCTTGTTCATGGCACTGTTAGGTTATTTACCACAGGGGTATATTTGTACATGGTGAGCCTTTTTATCTCTGCTTCTTTTGTATCTTCACCAGGGCTGCATTCTGATGGGTACTGTAGTTTCTTTTTTCATTTAGAAAGAGCAATTATAGTTTAAAGAATGTTTTATTGTCCTTCTGTGGGCTATATCCTAATGATGACACAAAATAGTAATTATTTTGGTGACCAAAGTCCCTTATTCCCAAAGGAATACAGTGAATTTTATTAATTTGTAGTTTCTATTTTCAATTTGATTTTTATCCTTTCATTATTTTTTGATTATTATTTTTTTGTGTGTGTAATGTTAAAAAGAGATGAGAGTCCTATCTCTTAAAAGAGACATCTGGAGCCTTTGGTGCTTTATATTAATAACTGCTTTTACCCCTAAAGTACTTATTTGCATCACCGATCCCTTTCGTATTGCTCAGTGTATACAAATGTGATTCAGAAGTCTTTTGTTTTTTCCAAAGGCATGCCATGTATCAGCAGAACAAAGAAAACTTCCAGGAGGAGTGCACTAAGGTTCTGATTGGCAATATTGTCATAACCCGATACAACAATCGTACCTATCGTATTGATGATGTGGATTGGAATAAGACTCCAAAAGATAGCTTCACAATGTCTGATGGGAAGGAGATCACATTCTTGGAATACTACAGGTAGAGAAGAGACTGGGCTTGCGCCTACAGGTGGGGGTAGGTCATAGTTTACAATTCTCTACCAGGATATTGAGTTCCATATTGGCGTACAATGGGACACTTTAAATAATTTGATTGGTAATGTGCCTAAGACGGAATGAGTTCCTTTGTAGGCTTGAACCTGAATATGCCACCCTTAACAGTTTTGTTGTTTCTTTTAGTACTTTTGACAGTTGCTTTATGAATTAATCTCAGAGCTTTGAATTGTATTTCCTTTGCTGATTTGGTTAGAAGTCCGCTTGGTGAGATTAAATGCAAGTCATTCATCATTTAACTATCATTTTCCTTTCTAGTTGCCTAAGCCCTTTAGCCTGATGGAGTTTAAACAGATCCCTTCCTGGATTTCTAGCCTATTTCTTCTCTATTTAATTACAAAGTAATTTGAGCCTGCTTTTTCCAGTTATAAATATGCTGTGATGCATTTCCGATGGACCCTTGACAAACGGACTATGCCAATTTGTACCTCAGTCCTGGTGAAGAGACTCAGACTATGTTGTTGTAAGAGTAGTGATGCAGCCTCTGAAATGTTTTCCTCCCTCTGCCCTGCTGCAGCAAAAACTATGGGATAACAATTAAGGAAGAAGACCAGCCATTGCTGATCCACAGACCCAGTGAGAGACAGAATAACCAGGGGATGGTGAGTGGGGAATGTCCATCAGCTGCCCTTGGCCTTCTTCACAGTCCTGGGAGGCGAGCAGCAGTGACTACATACAGTGTGGTTGGGGAAAGCTGTGCAGAGATTTGTCTGGGTCATCTAGTCAGAGGTGCCGCTTCACACTGTAGGATTTGCTTTGAAGTCCCCATAATGAGGAGCTAAAGATGCACATGAGCGAGTTAGGTTAAGGAATCAGGAGAATGTGCTGCTAGTATTAAAACACTGGATCCATTAGGGAAGTTTTAGACATTTTAGGAGGTGCTAGGAGTGAGGGTGTAGCGGGGCTAGGGGGCGGGGAGTGCCTTGACACCTGACTCTTATGTCTTAAGTGTAAGCCTGAAGATTGACTGGCTAAGATGAGATAGAGGCATCGGCTTGATAGGATTTATTGTCTTAGCTTGTCTGGAAGCCCAAGAGTGACAGGATTTTTTTTTTTCCCCTAGTTCTTTCTAGCCTTTTGACAGTTACAGTATTTTTTTCCTTTATTGACAGTTTCAGTATTTTTTTCCTTTACTTAATACAACAGCTATAAGTATTGTGACGAAGGAGAAGGGGTAACCCACTTGTTTCACTGCTCTCTTTTCTGGGGTTTTATATTCCTTTGTTGCCAGCCCTGGGCAGGCATGTTCTGGACAGGTCAAGGGAACAGGATCCTCTTTTAGTGCCTTATTTTCTCTCCATTCTCTTTTCAAAGCTGCTAAAAGGTGAAATCCTGCTGCTGCCTGAGCTTTCCTTCATGACTGGGATTCCTGAGAAGATGAAGAAAGACTTCAGAGCCATGAAGGTGAGAAATGCCTGCTCTGAGCTGGAGACTTTTCCAGTAGCAGATTGAGCTAGAACTGGGCCAGGCTTGCGTGTGTACCCAGGCAGGTCCATTCTTCCAAGCTCCAGTTTTCCTTTCTGTAAAACCTGATTCATGTCCCTTCCCACACACTGAAAGAGCAGATCAGAACTTCCTTTTGAAGGTTATTAGAGTGACAGCAGAGTGACTGGATTATAAGGTACAAGGAAACAATTCTGTCTTCACCCTCACCAATCAAATGGATGACTAAACTGGCCATTTGATCATAAATGAGATTCTCTGAGAGCACTGAATTTTTGCTCCCCGCGCCTTAAAACATTTTTGATAAGCCTTCAGTTTATTTGAAGGGGTGAGAAGATAATGTAACAAAATGTCAACAGGTCAGAGCATGATGAGGTAAAGAGTAGTTTATCATGCAGGACTTGGGATATCCTGGAAGTGTTAGGCTCAGTTCCCATGAGAAATAGTGGAGAAGTGTGAGATGAGTCCAGACCCTGAGTGCTTCACCTCCACACTCTGCGGCCCTTGGGGCTCTCCACTCTGTTGCTTCATTTCCCAAATCCTTGGACTATGCTTGTCTCAGATACCGCATACTATTTTTGGTAACATCATAAAGAACCTGAAGTGACACTCAAAATTCCTGTAAGAGATTTCTTTCCTGTTTACTTCTGATACTTCTCCTTTTAATATGTGTGTCAAGGGTCCCTCCTTACAACTCCGAGTTGCCTAATGACTTTATGATCACAGAGCTATCCGTATAGCTCCATAAACTTACTGAGCCTGATGATACCTTTCAGGGAACAATGGCTGTATAATTCATTTGTGCCAGAAGAATAAAGAACTCACTTAAGAGATTCAGAATCTTCATTTACACTTGTTAAATACTCATTCAGCAGGCTGGCCGAGCGACACGTTGGTTAAGAGCTGGCTTGGGACGCCAGCGGCCCCTGTTTGGATCCCACGTATGAGGGCCAGTGACACTGCCCTCTATCTACAGCTAGCTAAGATGTTGAACAACAGCTCCACCTGGAGCTGGGCTACTGTGAGTCTCCGGGACGGCATAGCTGCAGCCCCTGCTGCAGTGGGCTGCCATAGGCTACAGTGAGTGGTCGGCAGCCAGCGTGAGCGGCTGGTAGCCAGTGTGAGCTGCCAAGAGCCACTGAGTGGCTGTCCAGAACCCGGCGACCAATCTGCCTCACCTGAGAAGAGCGCAATGATGATACCAACATGGGCCAGTGAAGCAATGCCCTCCACAACTAGACCGAAGAACAAAAGGACAGCAACTTGTCTGTTCCCCTTCCCTGGTTCCCCAACAATGTTCCCCTCCCCCAATTCCCCAATAAAATCTTTAAAAAAAAAATTCAGCAATAAATATTTAGAAAGTAACTATTATGGGCTAACCACTGGACTGAGAAAACATGTCTTATGGTGACATTAAATGGGTAGTGTAGTATGACAAAGTATAAGACTGGATGTGGTTTTTCATTCTGTTATGTTTGGCTGTGTGCCTGGCACAGGACGTTTTTTCCAAAATATTAAATGGGTATAATCAAGCCCCCTTTGCTTCTGTTTCATAGAATTTCTTAGGAATAATTTTAAAAATGCAGAACATGGTTTTGAGAAAGAGATAAGATTTAGACATTATGAGGAAGAAACAATAACTTAAAATTCCTTTATGATTCAAATTTTAATCTTACACTTCATTCACATTCCTGGGAGATGCTTATTAAAGTCTTTAGTGATATTTGAAAATTTCTACAGATTTCAATGGCAAGGGGGTTTCTTATGGAAACATTTTAGACACATTCAGGTTTATTTAATCTCATACTGGAGAAAGTAATACTTATAACTTATTATCTCCATTTTAATTCTATTTAGGATTTGACCCAGCAGATCAACCTGAGTCCCAAACAGCACCATAGTTCTTTGGAATTCTTGCTACAGAAAATTGCAAAGAATGAGATAGCCAACAATGAACTCACACGCTGGGGACTCTCGCTGCAAAAGGATGTACATAAGGTAACCCAGAAGATGTGATAGGTTAGGAAAACAGCAGTAACCAACGATTTTAAAGCTTTGTGAGACTGTGCAGTAACTTCCTATCTCTATGTTGAAGTTTTTGCTTTATTAATATTATACGGTGTTTTTTTTTCCCTAGTTGTAACACTTGAATTTTGTTGACTTAATTTGCCTAGTATCTCTTACAGATTTTTCCTCTGTATTTCCCAGGGATATGAGCTATTAATTTCCAATGAAACAGATAGCAAAAGGAATATTGACTTAAAATTGATCTCATTTCAGTTTTCCAACCCAAATTCTTCTTCAAGTTTTATGTCTTTTTCTTTTTTTCCAAGTTTTCTTTTCCATTCCCAATGATTAACTTGTGTTTCTTTGAATATACTATTGTCATTCTTCCTGTAGACCTAGTCTCAGACTTGTACAATCAAATTTTTTTGTGGCCCTTCTGCCTGCAGTTTGCTGAGTCCTGTGTTGTATTTGTGTGGGCTGATCCCTAGTGCAGAGACAGCATGAGGTCGGTGGCGACATCCTGGGCCTTGGTGTCAGCTTATTTGGCCTTGAATCTCCATTCTAACACTTGTCATCTTGGTTACTTTGAACAATTTGCTTAGTATCTTTTAGTTTCTTTATCTGTAAAATGAAGATAATAATTGAGTTAAGAGATTGGTAAAATCTTTAGCATAATATCTGACACATAACAAGTGCTCAGTAAATACTAGCTATTAGCATGTTTCACCTTTCTTTTGATGTTATCCTCAAATAATTGTCTTTTCTTTAGTTCTCTTGTACTCTGAATTGACTCCTTGTTTAAAATTTTTTCCTTCTTATATTTTTATAAAAATAATGGGTAGTTAATAAGGAAAATGTGAAAACTTTAGAAAATGTAAAGAAGGAAATATAAAGACATCAGTAATTTCATCATCCAAAGATAATATCTCTGATTTATTTTAGACATATATAAAGATATTTTCAATGTGTTTTCTTTCCCTAAACTTTTCTGTGAAAGTAAATCTTTTTCTTATAAAACTGTTGTTATACTGTACATGGTTTTGCATTTTCTTTCTCATTTAAAGTTGTACCTTGAACATGTTTTCATGTTATTAAATATTATTTCAAGATGTATAAAACATAAGCAAAAAAAGAAAAATGTTTATCGATAGTCTTCCTATATTAAATAACCACTGTTAACATTTTATTACATATCATTCAGTGTTACTTTTGTGTGTGTACATGTACACACTCGCAGTATGTATTCATATGGTTTCCTTTTCTTCCCTCAGTATGTTTAGAATGTTTTTCCATGTCATTTAACATTTTTCTAAATATTTTTAATAGCTGCCAAATACTTCATTTTAGTAACAATTTCTTTTACATTAAAATTGAATTTATAATTTTCCTATTTTAAATAATGACTCGGAGCATTCTTGTAACTAAATCTTTGCACTTGTTATTGTTTATTTTCATAGTAAACTTTATGGTAAAATTATTAGGTAAAGGGATATTTTGTTTCTAGTACTTTTATTATACAGAGGGTGCCCAAAAAATGTATACAGATTTTAAGAAAGGAAAACTGCATTAAAATTGTAATGCTCAATATATACCGATAACAAAAATGAATACAAATCACGTCTGACTTCTGCAATTAATTACAAGAGGTGCTCAAAGTGATTACCATCAGCACCCAGACACTTCTGATTATGACAAACTACTGCTTGAGCAACTTTGACTGAAGTGCCCACATTTTTTTGTATGCCGAAATATACGTTGTTTTTTTGGCACCCCCAGTATATTATCAGTTGTCCTATAGAAAAGGTCAATGATTTTTTTTTTCATAAGCATTAGATGAGTCTGATTCCTTACATTCTTGCTAATATGGGTATTGTTATTCATTGTGTTAGACTTGCATATTAAGAAAACCATTAAAATTTTTTCATTATAGGTAAAATAACTTAACTTTTTTGAAAAAGCAAATAGTAGAGGTCGTAGAAAGTGAAAATCCTCCATAATCACACTTCCCCAGAGATAATCCCTACTGAGTGTGGATTCATTGTTTCTATCATGTGTACATTGGTATTTATATTTTGCCAAAACAGGATTATATTACATGTAGTTAGAAATAGACTTTAATGATTGCAGAATAGTCAATCCTAATGACATACCATCAACCTAGTTTCCTTCCTATTTGGGGATATTTAGATTTCACTGATTTGTTATTCTTTAATTTGTTCTTTGATTACATTATGCCTTTTTCTTCCAGCTTTTCCTTTATAAAATAAAATAGTTTATGTTCAGCTTTATTAAGAAATTTTACCTTTAATTTTTCTACTTTCAGTTTTTCCCTTAAAATATGTTTAAAGATTATTTTCCTGTTAATCTTGAAATTATAGTTGTTTTACATTCTTCTCTGCTCTGAAGAGACAGTGTTTTCTAATGCCTTTCTTGGAAGACCATGTTGGAAGCTTCAATAATTAAAGAGGAGTGTATATAAAAATTTTACCTGTATATGTCCAGGATTTCATTGACATGGACTCACTAGCAGTTTCATTTGTCTGCCATTCTCAGAAATTATAACAGGGATAAGTTTATATAGTGGAGCTGACCACGCCCTAGAGAGAACAGTATGTGTTTTTCTAAATAGTGTATGTAGATGGCTCATGTCATAGGTACTTTCTTTTCTGTTTAGATTGAAGGACGTATTCTCCCAATGGAAAGAATTAACTTAAAAAATACTTCATTTGTCACATCTCAGGAACTAAACTGGATTAAGGAAGTAACCAGAGACCCTTCCATCTTGACAGTAAGTGATTTTTGAGGTGGTAAAAAGAGGACCAGTATTTATAAATGTGTGAAAATTAGGACGCAGGAATGATTTTAGTGTCCCTCCTTTTGAGAGAAAGTTCCAGCTGAATTCCCATCCTGAATTATCTACTAAACAGGGTTCTTCAAACGTAGCAAGGTGATGAGTTGCTAGACGTAAGCCTTCTGCTTGACTGTGGAATTAGGAAAGGAAAATAAATTGCTATGATAATTCATATAGTGTCAGCCTACAACCCACTTGCCCTTTTTTCTTCCCTTTGCCCTGGGGGTTCTGAAAGGTATTTTTATTCATGAAAGGCAAAATTAAAACAGTTCCCTACTAAGGGCACCAAAGAACAAAATGCTATGTAATTATTTTTCAGTGTTTTTGATTAACCTGGTCTTTATGGCCATACATAAAGTAGACACATCTATTTTTAAAACTTTTACTTCTCAAAAAAATTTTCATGAATAAGTACGCTTCTAAGTGTATATAGCTTGATGAATTTTCACAAGTTAAATAGACCTGTGCAATCAATACCAAGGGTTAAGAAACAGAACTTCACCAGTGCCCCAGAAGCATCCCACGTGTGCTCGTGGTTACTGCCTACCTCTCACCATGACACACCCCAAGAATAGCCGCTATGCTGACTTCTAAAGGCATAGATTCACTTCAACTGTTTTTGCACTTGAAACCATACAGTGTACATTGTTCTTGTGTGTCCAGCTTTAATTCTTCAACCTTGTATTGGTGAGTTTCACCCATATCTTTATGTATGGTTGTAGATCTTCCATTCTTATTGCTGTCTGATATTCTGTGCCACAATTTCCTTATCACACACATCTGTGTTAGTAATAGAATGTAGATAAAACTCAGGAAGAGACAGTGAAAAGTAATTTTCCTGAGTCACATTTGTGTGACACATTTGTGTGTGAGTGTGTAGTGTTGAAGTTGTGGAAAGTACTAAAAATAGCTTGTGGTTGTTCCTAGGTCCCCATGCATTTCTGGGCACTGTTTTACCCAAAGAAAGCAATGGACCAGGCCCGAGAACTGGTTAACATGTTAGAGAAGATAGCTGGCCCCATTGGGATGCGCATGAGCCCGCCGGCTTGGGTTGAACTAAAGGATGATCGAGTAGAGACCTATGTCAGAACCATTCAATCCATGCTAGGAGCTGAGGTAATAATTTAATTTGAGTAGATTTATAGAATGTCTGTTCTAAAATACTTGAATTCTTGATTTTAAATGACCGTGGTTGTCAGTCTGCTGTTGATAATGTTCAGAAACCTGTGTCTTACTCATGTGCATGTGAAATACTGAACTAAGAAAATACCCTTTATGCCCTTTGGTTAATTTTGCTTCTCTCATTCTGTGTTGGCACTCACACTCACTCTAGTGTTCTGTTTGTCACGTAATTGGCTGAGAATAGCTGACTTAACTTTAGTTTGTTATCTATATAGAACATGTCGTGCTCAGAAAGCAACTTCTTGGGCCAGGTGCCATCCTGTATGATTCAGTACTGAGCTGTCACAGTCTGGTCTGGCTTGAGATTCAAGTTGCTATGGTGAAGAACTTGGCAGATGGCCTATCAGCTAGGTTCTGAGAGTCCATCAGGACCACTGGAGCTGAACAGTTCATAGGACTCACAACTCGGTAGTTCAGGCCTGTAGTTTTTATCTCTTTGTAAAGAAAACAGACGAAGAAGATTAAGGAGGAAACAAAAGCAGAGGAACATTTTTGGAAGTAATTAGTCCTTGAATTGAAGATCAGTCCTCATGAGATCAGTACTAGAATTAGATTATCTTGACATCATAGCTTTCTCTGATACCGCTCTGGGTGTATCTATCCATAGCAGCACACTCATATTCTCTGTCTCTTTGTAATTTCCTCCTGACTTCCCATGCCAACCATACTCTGCCATTGCCACGCTTCCCTCCGCACCTCCCCCCGGGCCTCGTCATTGATAAAGTCTGCTATGCTTGCAAAAGAACAACCCAGTTTAGTACACCAACTCCCCCATTTCACAGTTTCTCATGTTCTGTTGATGAGAGTGTTGCCAACAGATTTCCTGCAGCATGGACATGGACGTGAGTTTCATTCACAATGTTTACCAGGCTTAACTCATATTGGTCTTGTTGTTTCTCTGTAATCTTTACAGCATTCTGTTTTATTACTCTCTTTGGTAAGGATCACAAACTCAGGTGTCTACAGGAGCCAGATTGAGTAACACACATGAGTGGAGTGGGCCAAGAGGGGACTGTAGTGAACTAAAGAGAGTAAACCCCATAAGTGCAGATAAAAGCCCAGCATTGTCATATTGATTGTTTATTTGTTTTTAATAGAAGCCAAAAATCTGGATTTGCGTATGTGTGCACCTCCCTATGTTTAAATGTTAATAATAATAAACCTGTAAATCATTGTAGGGACTGCAAAACCATATCTGTTTGCTATATCCAGCCCATAGACTCCCAGTGTACAGCCTGTGGTGTACGTGACTAGGGAAGCTCTTTGATGTGATTGCTGGAACGTCCTCTGAGAACTCTTAATCTAACACTAATCTTGATTTGGAATTGAATACTATTGATTTACCATTTGTAGCTGTTTCTGGTATAAAGGGTTGGTAACTTTATTTCACTTGAGTGCTACTTTTCTTTATTCAGACTTTGGAAAGTCATCTGTTTTTAATATTGGACTCTAAAGCAGTACAGAGGGTGCTGACCTGAGATACGCTGCTGACCATATCATCCTCTCTCCTAACCAGAGTGTCACAGAGAACTACTGGTGGATTTGGCAGTAGCTTCTTTTCCTTGTGCATTTCGCCCTAACGCCTTTCTTGTGGTATTACATTCCATGTGTCCTCAGTTAAAGTTCTGTGGTAGGAATGTAATACAGTGCTTAATTTACTAAAACATTACAGGGAATTGAAAGCAGCAAGTGATGAGTAAGTAGCTCTTGTATATTCTCAAACTTTGTCCTTTTCCAGGCATCTTAAGTCTCCTAATAAATATTCAGCCCTCGATAATTTATGGTAACGTATTACGTATCTATGCAGAGGACCAGTGGGCGCAACATTCATGGTCAAGGACCTTTTTCTGTGTTAGAATATCCACCCTCTTTCTTTGAGCCCCCGCTCTACCTTAAAGATCCTGTGGTTTTGCAGACTCTCAAACTGCCCGACTGGAACCTTGTCGGGGTCCCCTGAGAGTTCTAAAGTCTGACGTATATATACTTTATCTTCTCAAGGGAAAGATACAGATGGTTGTTTGCATCATCATGGGCACACGTGAGGATCTCTATGGGGCCATTAAAAAACTGTGCTGTGTACAGGCTCCAGTGCCCTCGCAGGTGAGTGGGAGCTGGGCAGGATGCCCAAATGGAATCGAACCCCCTTGAGGCTTGGAAGAGTGGGATATATGCGTGTTCAAAAAGACTAAAGGAAGGGCCGGACGAGTGGCTCAGTTGGTTAAGAGCTCGCTCAAGAGTGTGAGCTGAGCTCTGAGCAACAGCAGTTTGATGCCCAGCCCGAGCTGAGCTTCCAACAGGTGGCAGGATGGCTCAGCTAAAAAAGAAAAAAAGACTAAAGGAACTATTAGAAGCCAGCATGTGTAGACCCTCCTGACGAAACCTTCCCCTCATTAGAGTAAACTGGAGAATAGCAGATGCTCTTCATAAAGGCTGCCTTCATGTTCCCAAATTAATACTTCTGCTTGTTCAGAGGCCGAGTCTCTAGGTGGTTTCACATGACTGGGTTCTGAGAGTATAGGCTTCACTCCAAAAGGAGAAAGCTGTTTTTTCTATGGTGGCTAAAAAACATTTTACTCTACATGATATTTTTGGAAGTTTTTGCTTGTTTTTTTATTTTGTTGGTGGTGTGTGTGTGTGTATGTATGTGCGCTCGTGTGTGCTTGCACCCCTAGAAGCCATAGAATTAGAACTATTCATGCAAAATATATTGCTAACTGGAGTTTCTTAAACAAATGTAGTATTTACTTTGAATTGTTTCTATTGTCTGAGAGGTTGATAATGTCCTCTTTCCCCATACCTTTTGGTCTCTTCGTTATAGGTCATCAATGTCCGAACCATTGGTCAGCCCACCAGACTTCGGAGTGTGGCTCAGAAAATTTTACTTCAAATTAACTGTAAATTGGGTGGTGAACTGTGGGGAGTGGATATTCCTCTGGTGAGTGATGCTGAGATATGTCTTCATTCAGTTCAGCTCTCCAGAGAACCCTGCCTGGCTATTTTCTTTGTTTTCCTCATAGAGTTAGGTCTCAGTGCTTAGTAGTTTGAATAGTTCATTGCCTGTATTGGATAACCCATGTGCTAGGAATAGTTTTTCACATTTTTTAATGGTTGAAACAAATAAAAATTATTGTTTTGTATCACATGAAAATTATGTGAAATTCAGTTTTCAATGTCCTTAAGTGCAGTTTTATTGGAACATATCATACTCCTGTATGTATTGGGTTGTCTGAAAAGTCATGACGTATTTTTGCAACGAAAAACATAGAAAAGTACGTCATGACTTTTCTGACAACCCAATACTATCCGTGGCTGCTTTCGTGCTGTAATGGCAGAACTAAATAGTTCTTACAGAGATCCTGTGGCTCACAAAGTCTAAGACCTTTACTCTTGAGTCCTTTACAGAAAAAGTTTGCTGATCCCGGGTCTAGATCTCTGACTTTGTCCAGTGTTCAAACTTAATTGTAATCTTTCTCTTCTTTTCCTAGAACTTACTTTCAGATGTTGCTGTGGGGTTCAGATAATAATTAAAGATGGGCTGATGAATTGCTTGGGGTTTTTCATTAATTTTTTTTTCTAATGCAGAAACAGTTAATGGTGATTGGGATGGACGTTTACCACGACCCCAGCAGAGGCATGCGCTCTGTGGTTGGCTTCGTGGCAAGCATCAACCTGTGAGTACTCCTCATAGTGCCATTTTATTTGATTATGTCCTTTTGATGCTTAATGTTATTATAAATACAGCATATATTTTTTAATATTTCATATTACAGTAAAAAGTATACTTAACTTTTACCCAACCCATGAAAGTATACTCAACTCCTTCCTCTTCTGTCTTCCTATGATATTGGTTTATATGATCTGTTTACCAGACTTGTCACATGTGTAAGTTTGTCCTCCAACTTCAGTGTAGTCTTCTTCAGAATGAGGGCTGTGTCTTGGTGGGGAGTTTTTTCCCCCCAGAAATGAGGGGGTTTTTGTTCTGAGTTTCTCCTGGTCCATCTTCTATTAACCACCACCTAAGGTTTGATGTATATATACTTTCAGATTCTCTTTCATACATATGTTAACACACATAGGTGCTGTATCTGTACATATGCAAATGACATAGTACTATGTATACTGTGCCTCAGCTTGATTTATGTACTTAAACTGTATATTTTGAACATTTTTACCATATCAGTGCAGGTAAATCTTTACTATTCTTTGTAACTGCTGCATGGAGTTTATTGTATGCCACAGCATTATTTTTTTAACTTGTCCTCTGATGGTGGCTGTTTAGGTAGTTCAGTTTTTTCAATTGGAAGCAGTTTTGTAGCAAGCATTGACATTTATGCCTATATTTTTACATTTCGTATGTGGCTTATATACAGAGGGTGCCAAAACAAATGTATGCACATTTTAAGAAAGGAAAAGCCTATTAAAATTGTAATACTCAATATATACTGATAACAAAAGATGAATACAAGTCATGTTTGACTTCTGCAATTACAAGAGGTGCTCAAAGTGGTTACCATCAGCGTCCAGACACTTCTGATTACGGCGAACTGCTGCTTGAGCAACGTTGACCAAAGTGTCCACTTGTATAAATTTTTTTGGCATCCCTGGCATATCTTTTCTCCATATCACCATGTGTTTTCACATGTAATGTAAATGCATTTACTACTTGTTGTTGGATTGGTGCACAGAGAAGCCTGTGTTGACATTCACACTGTGGGCCTTCCTCTATGAGTGTGTGTTCATATCTCTCTCTCTCTCTCTCTCTCTCTCTCTCTCTCTCTCTCTCTCTCTCTCTCTCTTCCCCTCTCTCTCCCCCCACTTCCCTCACCTTAGCACCCTCACAAAATGGTATTCACGAGTGGTATTCCAGATGCCTCATCAGGAGATTGTGGATAGCCTGAAGCTGTGCCTGGTGGGCTCCTTAAAAAAGTTTTATGAGGTGAGTAGAACAGAAATCCTAAAGTTTCAGGTTTTGGGTTTCTTTTTTCTTTCTTTCTTTTTTTTTTTAGTTTTAGATGTACAAAACAATGTAATAGTTAGACATTTCACCCCTCACAAGGTAATAACACCCCTCTCCCAATCTATTGCCCCTCTGACAACATATATATCTATTATAATTCCATTGACTCTATTCCCTATACTATACTCCATGTCCCGTGACTATATATATATATATATATATATATATAAAATTATAGTTGACATACAACATTATTCAGCTTCAGGTGTACAGTGCAGTGGTCAAGCATCTACCCTGAGTAATTTTTTACTGATATGCCCCCCTGGGCAAGAGAAGTAAAAGAAAAAGTAAACATACGGGATTACATCAAACTTAAAAGTTTTTTCACAGCAAAGGAAACCACCAATAAAACAAAAAGCCATCCTGGGCCGGCCGAGTGGCGCGTTGGTTAAGCACTGGCTTGGGAAACCAGCGGCCCCGGTTCAGGTCCCACATATGAGGGCCAGTGACACAGCCCTTAAAAAAAAAAAAAAAGACTCACGTGTTCCAACAAAATAAAAAGGCAGCCTACTCAATGGGAGAAGATATTTGTCAATGATACAACTGATAAGGGGTTAATATCCAAAGTTTATAAAACACTCAGCTCAACACCAGTAAAACAAGGAACTTGATTTAAAAAATGGGCAGAGGACCTGAAGAGACATTTCTCTAAAGAGGACATATAGATAGTTGGGAGGGGGGTGGGGATGAGGGAGAAGGGGAAGGGATTAGCATAAATAGGTAACTACAGTATTCTCACAGGGATATGAAAGACAGTTCAGGGAATATAATAATATTGTAAAAATTTTGTGGGGTGTCAGATGGTCACATGTCTTGTTAGAGAGACCACTTCATGGATGGAGTAGAGGCTTTATCACTGCACTGTACATCTGAAATTGATGTTGTATAATACTGTATGCCAACTGTAACTGAATATATAGATAGTCACAGGATGTGGATTATACAGTGGAAGGGAGTCAAAGGAATTGTAATAGATAGTATGATATGGGGGGGACAATTGGGGGAGGGGGGATTGTCACTTTGAGGGGTAAAAAGTATAACTATTGCACTGTGTTGTACACCTGAAGCTAATTAAAATAAATTTTAAAAAAGAAAAAGAAGAGGACATATATAGCTGGCCAACAGACTGAAAAAATGCCCAACCTCACTAATCATTAGAGAAATGCAAATAAAAACCACAATGAAAGTTTCAGGTTTTTGAAGAACTGCTACCTGAGCATTTTAAGAAGAAGTCTGATTTAGTGGGAGGGCTTCCACATCAAAGGTGAGTCTCTTGAACAGACTGAAGAGTTTGTCATTGCTGAGCAGGCGGCTCGATGGGACTGCTTTCAGGCTGTTGCTTGTACTGAGCAGCTTAAAGAGCTAAATACTTTAATACTTTAATATGGTTTGGTGGGTAATGATTATCCCCTGTGTTGTCAGCCTGATCCCATAGACGTAGTCTTTGTGCCTTTATCAGGGAAGCTGGGGGTAAATTTCAGCAATTAAAGCAGTTTTATGAATTTACTCAGCTTTATGGCTCTCATTAGGCGTTGCCTCTTTTCATTTTGATTCAAGACAAATGCCTCCCTGTAAATTACATCTAGAATTTAAAGGAATGCTAACCATGGAGAATTGCTGTCATTAAGCTGATATTGGGTCTGGAACAATGAACAAGCAAAATACCGTTTTTGCCTTGGCCAGTACATCAAAGGAAGCACTGATAAGTAGCTTTCATTTCTTAGGGTCAGAGCCATTTGCATAGAGATTAACCAGCAAGAAATTGGACAATTTCATATGATTAAAGTCAGTCTCTACAACTCTTACCTTTTTTTATTAAAGTAATGTTTCTTATTGGTGTCCTTCAAATAGCTTGATACTGTTTGATACTGTTAGAGATTATGTAGAAAAGTTGAATTTTTGTCTCTAGTAACATGTCCATATGACAGGTTACTTTGCCATCAAGTTCTATCACACCTTCCTTTTGCTTGTTGTTGTTGCTGTGATTGTTTTCCTTCAAATTTCTGTCTTTTAAGCCCTTGCTCAAAAATTACTCCCCTGCAGCCTTTCCCATTTCCCCCACTACTCTAGCCCCTAGCTAGACTTACAGCTTTATAGTCTTACAGCTCTTTGTTTATATTTTGTATAGTGACTGGTGCATTCTGCCTTATGTTAGTTACTTGTCTCTTTCCCCCTTGGGTTGTAAATTACTTGAGCACTGTTTGATTATCAATGGCTGTGTAACAAATTACTGTAAAACTTAGTGGCATGCAGTGAGCACTGATGGTGTTCACCATCAGGAAGCTGGACAGGGCACAGTGGGCTCCAGTTCCTCTCCATGTGGGCCTCTTCTTGTGGTCTTTCCTCATGAGCTAATGTGGGTTGCCTCATGCACAGCATGGTGGCTGGGTTTAAAGATGAGAGTTCCCAGAGACTGAGTGAGCCAGGTGCAAGTCTGGTCACCTTTTTGTACCTTAGCCTGGAAAGTCATGTAGTATTACTTCCACTGCATTCTATTTGTTGAGTAGTATCATTATGAGTATGCCTAACATTTGGAGGAGCCAGTGAACCTCAATTCTGCTAGAGGGTGAAGATATAACCCACCCCATCAGGTTCTTAGAAACTCTAACATAAAGGTTTAAAAAATAGAGTTATGTAGTTACAGTTTCTTGCTTAGAGATTGTTATGGGTTGAATTGTGCCACTCGCCCTCCTCCTTCCCCCCCAAAAAAGATGTTGAAGTCCTACCAAGGAATGTAACCTTATTTGGAAATAAAGGTCTTTGCAGATGATCGAATTAAGACGAGGTCATTAGAGTGGACCCTAATCCAGTATGACTGTGTCCTTATGAAAAGGGGAGATTTGGACACAAACACACATACTCGTAACTGTTTACCACAATGGCTGCACCATATTACATTTCTGCCAGCACTGTATAAGGCTTCCAATTTCTCCACATCTTCGCCAACATTTTTACTTTCCATTTTTAAATTATAGCCATTGTGGAGTGGTATCTCATTGTAGTTTTTTTTTAACTTGCATTTCCTTAATGACCAGTGATGTTGAACATCTCTTGATGTGTTTATTGTCCATTTGTATATCCTTTTGGAAATGTCCTTTCAAGTTTTTATTTCATTTTAAATCGACTTATTTGTCTTTTTTGTTGTTGAGTTGTGAGAGGTTTTTTATATGGAAACCTTGTCTGGTATATGATTTACAAATATTTTCTTCCATTCTGTTGGGTGTCTTCACTTTCTTGATAATGTTATTTGATGCACAAAGTTTAAAACTTTTATAAAGTCCAATTTATCTATTTTTTGTTCCTTGTGCTTTTGGTGTCAAATTTAAGAATCTGTTGCCAAATCTGAGGTCATGACGATTTACTCCTATGTTTTCTTCTAAGAGTTTTATAGATTTAGCTCTTATATTTATTGATTTAGCGCTTATATATAGTCATTGACAAATTTTGAGTTACATTTTATATACAGAGTGAGGTAGGGGTCCAGTGTTATTCTTTTGCACGGGGTTATCCACTTGTCCCAGCGCCACTTGTTGGAGAGACTGTATTCTTTCCACTTAGAATGGTATTGGCACCCTTATTAAAAAATCAATTGACCATAGATGTTTGGGTTTGTTTCTAAACTCTTAAATTCTATTTCATTGGTCTATTTATTCATTCTTATGTTAGTACAACACTGTTTAGAGTACTGTTTCTTTTTAGTTAGTTTTGAAATTGGGAAGTGTGAGTCTTCTAGTTTTGTTTTTCTTTTTCAATATTAGGACCCTTTAGAATTTGCTATCAATTTGAGTATAGGCATTTCCATTTCTGCAAAAAATGCCATTGGAATTTTGATAGGGATTGCACTGAATCTGTAGATCATTTACAACTATTGCCATGTTAATAATATTCAGTCTTGAAATACATGAGCACAGGATGTCTTTCCATTTATTGAAGTCTTCTTTAATTTTCTTTCAGCAATTTTAGTTTAGCTTCCATGTAAAGTATTTGCCTCCTTGGTTGGCTTATTTGTAGGTATTTTATTTTTTTGGATGTTACTGTAAAGGAATAGTTTTCTTCATTTTGTTTTTGGATTATTCATTACTAGTATATAGAAATATAGCCAATTTTTGTGTATTAATCTTTAACCCTGCAACTTTTCTGAATTTATTAGCTTTAGGGTTTTTTCTTTAAATTTTTTGGGACTTTCTATAAATAGAATCATATCATCTGCAAATAGAGATAGCATACTTCTTTATTACCAATGTAGATGCCTTTTATTTCTTTTTCTTGCTTAGTTGCTCTGGTTGGAATTTCCAGTACAATGTTGAATAACAGTGATGAAAACAAATATCATGGTCTTTTTCCTGATCTTAAGGATATAGTTTTAAGTCTTTCACCATTGCGTATGATGTTAACTGTGGGTTTTCCATAAACTCCCTTTATCATGTTAAGTAAGTTTCCTTCTATTCCTAATTTGCTCAGTGTTTTTATATTGAAAGCGTGTTGGATTTTATCATATGCTTTTTCTGCATGTTAATTTACAACAATCAGAATCATACCAAATTAATTTCAGTAGTATAAAAAACTTTGTGCCTCCCTCTTTCTTCGTACTAATTCTCTATTTCTCTCTCTCTCTCTCTCTCTCTCTCTCTCTCTCTCTCTCTCTCTCTCTCTGTGTGTGTGTGTGTATGTGTGTCTAGAAAGAGATTTATTTTAAAGAATTGGTTCACATTTATGGAGGCCGGCAAGTAAAAAATCTGCAGGGTTGGCCAGCAGGCTGGATACCCAGAGAAGAGCTGATGTTGCAGATCAAATTTAAGTTTATCCTACTTGGTATTCCATTGCTTAGGCTTCTTGGAAGTTCAGTTAATTTCTTTCTTCAAATTTGGGGATTTTGGTCCACTATTTCTTCAGATACTGCTTTTGCTCTGTTCTCCCTGTCCTCTCCTACTGAGACTCTGATTATTCATATGTCGATATGCTTGATGGTGTCACACAGGTCTCAGAGGCTGCATTCATTATTCATCTATTTTCTTTTCTCTTTCTCACTGGATAATCTGATTGACCTATGTCCTAATTTGCTATTATTTCTTCTGCCTGATTAAATCTATTTAAGCCCCTCTAGTGAATTTTTTATTTCAATTATTATACTTTCCAACTCCACAATTTCTATTTGGTTGTTTCTTGTTTCTGTCTCTTTATAAATAGCCTTTATTTGCTGAGACTCTTCTCATACTTTCATTAAGGTCTTTAGATGTGATTTCCTTTAGTTCTTTGAACAATATTTAAAATAATTTAAAGTACTTGTGTAGTAAAACCAACATCTGGGACTGTTTCTATTGACTACTTTTTCTTTCCGTGCATATGTGCCATACTTTAATTCTTGGCATGTCTCAAAATTTTTTTTGAAAACTGAACATTTTTGATATAATGTGGTAACTCTGAAAATTATATCTCCACCTCCAAGGATTGGTGTTGTTACTTTTTGCTCATTTGATGACTTGCCTGGCCTGATTCTGTGATCTCTGTAATCTGAACTGTGTATAGCCACTGAAATCTCCCTAGTTAGTTTAGTGATTGGTTAATGACTTGACAAAGATTTCGTTAAATGCTTTGAACTCGTTCTGCCCCTGCTGTTGACTGCTAGATTATTTTCAAATTACGGTGGTAGTGAAGCTGCAGGTATAACAGCTACTACAGAGAAGGGAGATGTGCATAGAGCAAGGTAAAACATGACAAAGCTCATTGTTCTTAACTGAGATTCAGCAATTTTTATTAAATAAATGCTCTTCAGATTGTTGCAAGCCTCTAGTTAGTATCATAAGTTCTAAAAAACTTGATTTTGACCATTTTTGTAGTGTACTTGTTGCTTTTATACAGTAACAGATTTGGGGAGGTCCTTGCTTTCCCATTCAAGAATTACTTCTGGGGCTGGCCGAGTGGCGCAGTGGTTAAGTGCTGGCTTGGGACACCACGGCCCTGGTTCAGGTTCCACATATGAGGGCCAATGATACTGCCCTCAGAAAAAAAAAAAAGAATTACTTTCTGAGGGGTGCTTTTGATAATCTTGCAGTTTTCTAAATGGACAATGAGTGATTAGAGTCTAGAACCCACTAAGGGTAGGTTGCACTAGAAAACCTCCATCCTTTTGGTTTGGGACCCCAAAGGGCTACATCCTAGGAATATGGGTGATTGAAAGGTTATATAGGTCCTTAGAGCAAACTACAGCTCATCTTTGAATGATTTCAATTCCTAAATCATAGGGGATGATCCAGAGTGCCAGTGTTCCCAAGTTACTCATAGTGCTAATATTCCAGAAGCCTGGAAGAAACAGCTTAAACCTTCTCTGTATGAATAACATCATTCTAGGCCCTGTATTATTTCTATTAACAATATTGTAAATACTATGTTTGGCACACAATTTTTAAAAATTAATATATTTATATTATACACACACATGTATGTATACACATGTATGTGTGCATGTGTATGTATATCGGTATAGATACATATACACATACATGCATATATATATATTATGTGAGTGTGTGTGTGTGTGTGTATATAAAATCTACTTCAGTTTAATTGGAGAGTAAATAAAGCAAAAAAGAACAAGAAAGCCAGAATCCAAAAGGACAGAAACCCTATGGACATAGCTAATTCTGAAAGAGGCAGATAAACGGTTGAAAAGCTTTGCAACTCTTGGAAAGTCTTTAGAGATCAAAAACTGGAGGCCAGGCCCACTGAGTGGCGCTGTGGTTAAGCGCTGGATTGGAAAGCCAGCAGCCCTGGTTTGGGTCCCACATTTGAGGGCGGTGACACTGCCCTCAAAAAAACAAAACTGGAGGCCAAAATTAGTGGTGATTCTGAGTACATTCCACACTCTGTTGTGAATCTAAAAGGTTAGAAACTATGAGTAAAGAAGAATTATAGGTAGACCAATGCTAAGTCATTGCAGTCTGTGAATATGGATTTAGGTGAACTCTGACTGCTAGTTTCACTGCCCACTTGCCAGAAGCAAATATAAATCCTTTGAAGGAAGATACCATCATCCTAGGCATCATATTGTTTCCACAATGTCTAACAATCAATAGATAACACCAGGAGAGAAAATGAACTGTAAATCAAGAAAAACAACAGATCCTGATCCACAGAGGATTCAGATAATTGAGTAATCAGACACATTTAAAAATAGCTACATAGGGGCTGGCCGAATGGCTCAGTTGGTTAAGAGCTCACTCAAGAGTGTGAGCTGAGCTCTGAGCAACAGCAGTTCGATGCCCCGCCCGAGCTGACCTGCCGCTGAGCTGCCAATAGGTGGCAGGATGGCTCAGCAAAAACAAAAAAAATAAAATAAAAATAGCTACATAATCAGAGATAAAAGATAACATTAAGAATTTTAGCAAAGAATTAGAAACTGTAAAAAAAATTGGAATTTCTGGAACAGAAAATTATGCTAACCAAAATTAAATACTTAATAGATAGGTGTATTAAGTTACTGGGGCTGCCATAACAACACATCACAAACTGGGTGGCTTAAACAATAAAAATGGGGGCGGCCGGTTAGCTCAGTTGGTTAGAGCACAGTGCTCATAACACCAAGGTTGCTGATTTGATCCCCACATAAGTTGTGCCCTCCGCAACTAGAATGAGTTGTGCCCTCCACAACTAGAATGAAACAGCTACTCGACTTGGAGCTGATGGGTCCTGGAAAAACACACTGTTCCCCAATAAAATAAAATAAAATAAAATAAAATAAAATAAAACAATAAAAATGTATTTGCTCACAGTTCTGAAGGATGGGAAATCCAATATCAAGGTGCTGGCCAGAGTTGGAGTCTCCTGAGGCTTCTCTCCTTGTCTTGTGGATACTGTCTCCTCTGTGTGGCATATGGCCTTCCCCTGTTTGTGTCTGTACCTTAATGTCTTCTTATAAAGACACCAGTCCTATTAGAGTGCATACCAATTACCTCATTTGCATATGATAACCTTTTTACAGACTGTATCTCCAAATACAGTCATATTCAGAGATACAAGAGGTTAGGACTTCACCATAAAAATTTGGTGGAGGGCCTGCTGAATGGCTCAGTTGGTTAAGAGCTCACTCAAGAGTGCGAGCTGAGCTCTGAGCAACAGCAGTTCGATGCCCAGCCCGAGCTGAGCTGCCGCTAAGCTGCCAACAGGTGGCAGGATGGCTCAGCTAAAAAATAAAAAAAAAAATTGGTGGAAACAAATCCATGCATAAAAATGGCTAACAGTAGTTTATAGACTAAATTGAGGAAATAAGTCAACTGAAAGATAGATAAGGAGAAACTCAAGCTGAGATACAAAAGGTTAGAAAATATAACAGGACAACAGACATGGGAGATACGAAGTTAAAATGTGATATGCATAATAAGTGTCCCATAAAGAGGTGAGAGAGGGTATAGAGCAGAAGAAATATTTGAAATTACAATGGTAAATAATATTGCAAAAGTGATAGATGACATCAAGACACAAATACAAAAAAATCCAACAAATCCCAAGAAGGATATATAAAAAGAAAAGTAAGCTAGGAAGAACATGTAGGCACATTATAATAAAATTTTTGGAAATACAGACAAATTATACACACACGTGCATGCATACACACATGACCAGTCTAAGGAAAATAGCTACAAAGTACTTAAGAAAACAGCTGCCAACATAGAATCTAATATCCACTAAAAATAACTTTTAATATGGTAATGTAAAGACATTCCATGGTGAATAAGAAATTGAGACTGTCACCAGCAGACTTGCACTGAAAGATATACTAAAGAGCATTCTTCACCTAGAAGGGAAATTATCCTAAAAAGAAGCTTAGAAATGGTTAACAGAGTAAACAGGAATAAAAGTTTCAAATATGGGGGTAAATTGAATACATCTAAAATAATAATATAACATTTTGAGTGGATATATTCATAAGTGTATAAATTTCAAATTAATGACAACTAGCACATATATCAGGAAGAAGTAAATGAAATTCCAATGCTTTCAATTCCTGGAATTGTTGAGGAAAGCGGGGGAAAGTACTCATTTTTATTACACTTTGATATGCTAAAGATCTGTGTTGTAATATCTAAGAGAGCCAATAATAGAAGAATAAAAGAGTATACAATTTTCAAGATGAGGAAGAGAAAATAATTTTAAAAAATTTAACCACATAGAAATGCCTGGAGTTGTAAAATTTAATACATGAAAGCTCCAGTAGAGGGGCTTACCATTAGATTTGATTAGACAGAAGAAATAACCAGTGAACTTGAAGACAGTTCAATTGTGATTATCCAGTATGAAGAAAATAAATGAAGAAAAATGAGTAGAAACTCCCAAGATCTGTGGGACACCATCAATCATACTAACATAAACATAATGTGATTCCCAGAAGGGGAGTAAAGAGAGAGCATGGGGAAGAAAGGATACCGAAAGAGATAATAGCCTAAAATTCCCAAATTTGATGGAAAACAGTAACCAACTCATCCAAGAAACTCAATAGGAAAACTTAAAAGATATCTACACCTAGACACATCACGGTAAAACTGCTAAAAGACCAAGAGGACATCTTAAAAGCACCAAGAGAAGGCCATTCATTGTGTTCAGGGCATCTTCAATAAGAATAAGAGCTGACCTCTTACTAGAAATCATAGAAGCCAGAAGGCACTGGGATGCTATATTCAAAATGATGAAATAAAAAGAAGGTTGAATAAGAATTCTGTATCCATAAAAACTACTCAAAAGTGAAGGAAAAGCCTGACAATATTATGTTCAGTGGAAAAGATAGACATAAAAAGCCACATTTTATGTTGTTTCATTTCTGTGAAATGTCCGGAATAGGCAAATCCATGGAAACAGAAAAGAGATTGATTCCTGGTTTGCAGAGAATGAGGATGTGTAGGCAGGAATGGGGAGTTACTACTAATGGATACAGGGTTCTTTGAGGGATGATGAAAATATTATGGAATTAGATCGTGTCGATAGGTGCAAATTTTGTGAATATACAAAAAAACACTTCATTGTAGATTTTAAAGTGAATTTTATGGTACGTGATTTATATTTCAACTTCTTTAAAAAAAAAAAGGAGAAATTAAGTTATTCTCAGATAAACAAAACCTGAGAGAATTTGTCACTAGCAGACCTGTCCTACAAGAAATACGAAAGGGAGTCCTTCTGGCAGAAATGAAATGACATTAGATAGTAATTCTTATCCACATGAAGAAGTAAATGCCACAGGAAAAGGTAATTACATACACAAATACAAAAGAAAGCAAAAATGTATTTTTGTTTGTAACTTTTCTTCTACTCTGTGATTTCAGGAACAAATGCATAAAGCTGTAAATATAAATCTGAGTGTATGTGCATACAATATATAATCATATAATCTGAATGACAGTAAAAGAGGGGAGGGAATAGAGCCATATAAGAACAAAGTTTTTTAATATTACTGAAATTCATTTTGTTCAACCAAATGAGATTGTTGTAAGTTAATATGTTAATTGTAATCTCCCAATTATTAAGAAAATAATTCACAACAAAGGAATTAAAATGGTAACTAGGAAATGTCTATTTGGTAGAAAATAAGGCAGTCATAGAGGAATAGAGGGACAAAAAAGATATAAGGCATGTGGAAAACAAATAGTAAAATGACAATTGTAAATCTTCCCTTATATGTAATTACATTAAGTGTAAATGGACTAAACATTCTGTTTAAAAGATAGGAGTTTAGTAAAGTGGATTAAGTAAAAAATATATAGGTGTGCTTTCCACAAGAGACACATTTTAGTTTCAAAGACGTAAATTGAAAGTAAAAGGATGGAACAAGATATACCATGCAAAACTAGTAAACAAAAGAGAGCTGGAGTGGCTATACCAAGATCAAACAAAATAGACTTTAAGATAATTGTTACTAAAGACAAGGAAGGGTAGTATATAATGGCAAAAGTGTTCATTCACAAGGAAACCTACTGTAGGCATATATGAACCAAACAACATAGACCCAAAAATACTTGAAACAAAAAAATAACATAATTGAAAGGTGAAATTGACAATTCAACAATAATAGTTGGAAACTTCAAAATTTCATTTTCAATAATGGATAGAACACTAGAAATAAGTAGAAATAAGATAAGCAAAGAAACAGAACTGACTTGAACAACACTATGATCAACATACCTATAGAACTCTCTACCCAACAACAGAGTACACATTATTCATAAGTGTACATGGCACATTCTCAATGATAGATCATATGTCAGGCTACAAAACGACTCAGTAAATTTAGAATTAAAAATCATATAGGGCCGTCCGAATTGCATGTTGTTTAAGAGCTGGATTGGGATGTCAGTGGCCTTGGTTCGGATCCCACGTATGAGGGCTAGTGACACTGCCCTCTACAGCTAAGATGATGAACAACAACTCCAACTGGAGCTGAGCTCCCCAAGTCCCAGCAATAGTGTAGGCTGCAGCTCTTGCTGCAGTGGGCTGCCATAAACTACAGCGAGTGGCTGGCAGCCAGCGTATGCGGCAGGCAGCTGGAGTGAGCTGCCAACAGCTGCCATGAGCGGCCATCCAGAGGCCAGCGATCAATTGACCTCACCCAGGAAGAACGCAATGATAATACCAAACATGGGCCAGTGAAGCAATGTTCTCCACAACTAGACTGAAGAACAGAAGGACAGCAACTTGTCTGTTCCCCTTTCTGGTTCCCCAACGCTGTTCCCCTCCCCCAATCCCCCAATAAAAATCTTAAAAAAAAAAAAAAAAATATGTTCTCAAACCACAGTGGAATGCAGTTAGAGATTAATAAGAGGAAACTTTAGGAAATTCACAAATACATGGAAATTAAACAATTCTCCTAAATAACCAAGGGGTTAAAGAAGAAATCACAAGGGAAATAGGAAACTATTTTGAAATAAATAACAAAGACATAACATACCACAATATCTTTGGATATCTATATCTTTCTATATGTTTGGATATAGATAAAGCAGTGCTTAGAGAGAAATTGATAACTGTAAGTGCGTACATTCTTTTTTTAAAAAAGATCTTAAAACCACCAAATTTCCACCTTGAGGAATGAGTAACAGAAGAGCAAATTAAACTCAAAGTAAGGAGAAGAAGGAAATAATAGAGCATAAATAAATGAAATGGAGAATTGAAAAACCAATGAAACCAGTGTTTGGTTACTTGAAAAGATTAACAAAATTGATAAACATTTAACTAGACTACCATGAAACAGAAGAATTCGATTACTGAAATCAGGACTGAGAAAGGAAACATCACTCCTGACAAACAAATAAAAAAGTATTGTAAGAAAATACTGTGAACAACTATATGTCAAGAAATTAGATTACCTAAATGAAATGGATGAACTCCAAGAAAAACACAAACTACTGAAACTTACACCAAACATTTAAAGAAGAATTAACACCAATCTTTCACAAACTCTTCCCAAAAATAGGAAAGGAGGGGACACTTCTCGATTCATACTCTGAGGCCAATATTACCCTGATACTAAAACTAAACAAAAATACCACCATAAAGCTGCAAAAGACATCCACACTGGAAATAAAAAAGTAAAATTTGTTCCTAGATGACATTACTTTATATATAGAAAACCCTAAAGAATACACACACATGGCACACACAGGCTAAATAAGCAAGTTCAGCAAGATTGAGGAGTCAAGATTAATATACAGTAATCAGTTGTATTTCTGTATACTAGCAATGACCCAAAAATGAAATTAAAATAATTTCATTTACAGGAGCCTTAAAAAAAGACTGAAATATGTAGGAAAAATTTAACAAAAGTGCAAGACATTACTGAAAACTGCAAACTATAGTTGAAAGAAATTGAAGAAGATCTAAATAAAAGAAAAGACATCCCATGTTCATAGATTAGAAGACTTAATATGGTTAAGATGGCAGTACTCCCCAAAATTAATCTACAGATTCAGTAAAACTCATATCAAAAGTCTAACATTCTTTTTTTTATAGGTGTGGACAAGTTGATTTTCAAATATATATGGAAATTCAAACAAGTTCAGAATAGGCAAAAACAATTTTGAAAAAGAACAAAGTTGAAGGACTCTCACTTTTTATTAGTTTCAGGCATACAAAACAATGCAATAGTTAGACGTTTCACCTCTTACAAAGTGACAACCCCCTTCCCCCAACCCACCACTCCCCACTCCCAATATCATACATATTTATTACAATTCCATTGACTCCACTCTCCACACTGTACTCCACATCTCATGACTATATATATATATATATATATATATAAAATTGTAGTTTACATACAGTATTATTCAATGGCAGCTTCACATGTATAGTGCAGCCTCTACACCGCCCATGAAGTGGTCTCCCTAACAAGAAATGTGTCCATCTGACAGCCTAAAAAATATTTACAACATTATTGATTATATTCCCCAAACTGTCTTTCATATCCCCGTGGCAATATTGTAGTTAACGTTCAGGACTCACACTTTCTGAATTCAAAATTTACTACAAAGCTAGATTAAGCAGTACAGCCCAGTACTGACATAGAGGTAGACTTAGAGATCAGTGGAGTAGAATTGAGAGTCTAAAAATAAACTTGTGTGCCTATGGTAAACTTTTTCTACAAGTATGACATTCAGGGGTAGAAAGAATAGCCTTTTCAAGAAGCGGTGCAGGGACTACTGTATATTCATGTGCAAAAGGGTGAATTTGGATCTTTGCTTCCCACAACATAAAAAAAAAATAACTCCACATGGATCAAAGACCTAAATAAATGTAGGAACTAAAACTAAAATTCTAGATAAGATGTTGTAAATCTTTGTAACCATGTATTAGACAACAGTTTATTAGATATAAATGACACAAAGCAAAAGCAAGTAAAGGAAACCAAAGAAATTGAACTTCATCAAAATTAAAATATTTTGCACTTCAAAGGACACTATCAAGAAAGTGAGAAGGCAACTCATGGAACAGGACAAATCATTCATCTAATATATCTGGTAGTGGTCTAGTTTCCAGAATATATAAAGAACTCTTACAGCTCAACAAAGCGATAACCCAATTTTTACGTGGGGAGACATTTGAATAGACATTTCTCCAGAGAGCATATACAGATACACAAGAAAAGCACATAAAAAGAGCTTAATATCATGCAAAAAAATAAAAAGGAACGTATACACAGACCTTATACCTTTCATAAAAATGAACGCAAAATGTATTGCAAACTTATTTAAATGCAAAACTATAAAACTTCTGGAAGATAGCATAGAAGAAAATCTAGGTGACCTTGGGTTTGGTGATCACTTTTTTTTTTTTTGAGGGCAGTGTCACTGGCCCTCATATGTGGGATCCGAACCGGGGCCGCTGGCTTCTCAAGCCAGCACTTAACCACCGCGCCACTCGGCTGGTCCTGGTGATCACTTTTTAGATACAAAAAAGCACGATCTGTGAAAGAATTGGTGAGCTGGACTTAACAAAAAACTTCTGCTCTGTGAAAGACACTAAGACGAAACTACAGAGTGTGAGAAAATGTTTACAAAACATGTATCTGATAAAGTAGTTATTCAAAATACACAAAGAACTCTTAAAACTTATAAAAACAAGCAACCTGGGCCAGTTGAGTGACGCTTTGGTTAAGAGTTGGCTTGGGAGCTGGAGCTCTGAGCAGCAGGGCCTCTGGTTTGAATTCCACGTGGGCTAGTGACACTGCCCTCTACAGCTAGGATGGTGCACAACAGCTCTCCCTGGAGCTGGGCTGCTGTGAGTCACCGGTGACGGCGTAGGCTGCAGTGGGCTGCCATCAGCTACCGTGAGTGACTGGCAACCAGCGAGTGGCTGTCCAATGGCCGGTGAGTGACTGCCTCACCCGGGAAGGACACAGTGATCACAGTACCAACATGGGCCAGTGAAGCGACGTCCTCCACAACTAGACTGAAGAAAAGGACAGCAGTTTGTTCCATTTTCCTGATTCCCCAATAAAATATTAAAAAAAAAAATAAAAGCAAGCAACCTGATTAAAAGATGGGGAAAACAATTGAACAGACATCTCCCCTAAGAAGATATACAGATGACAAGCATATGAAAAGGTACCAAATATAGCATTAGGGAATTTCAAATTGAAACAATAATGAGATACCACTACACACCTGTTAGAAGGGCCAAAATCCAAAACCCTGACAACAACAAATGTTGGTGAGGATGTGGAATAACAGGAACTCACATTGCTGGTGGGAATGCAAAATGATACAGTTACTTTGGAAACAGTTTGGCAGTTTCTTACAAAACTAAATGTATTCTTACCATAAGATCCGGCAGTTGCACTCCTTAATATTTACCCAAAGGAGTTAAAAACATGTTCATACAAAAACATGCACAAAGATGTATATAGTAGCTTTATCCATAACTTCCAAAATCTGGAAGCAACCAAGATGTTCTTCAGCAGGTGAATGGAAAAATAAACTGTGGTACATCCAGACAATGGAATTTTATTTCAGTGCTAAAAAGAAACAAGCAATCAACTCATGAAGAGACATGGAGGAACTTGAAATGCATGTTGATAAGGTAGAAGAAGCCCTTCTGAAACAGCTACATACTATGATTCCAACTATATGACATTGTGGAATATGCAAAACTATTCACACAGTAAAAACATCAGTGGTTGCCAGGGTTTGGGGAGGATGAGGAAGGAGAGGATAAATACTCATAGATGTAATGTAGCACAGGAGATTTTTAAGGCTGTAAAATTATTGTGTATGATACTGTAATGGTAGATACCTGTCAAAGAGTGAACCCTAATTAAACTATAGACTTCAGTTAATAGTAATGTATCCATATTTGTTCATGAACTTGAACGCTGTGACACCAATGTAATATGGTAACAATAGGGGAAACTCTGTGTTCGTGGGAACTCTGTATTGTCCCTCAATTTTTTTGTAAGCTTGAAACTGATCTAAAAGTCTCTAATTTTAAAATACACACACACACACACACACGATGTGTAGTGTAGTGTGGGAGTGGAGTCAAGGGAATTGTAATAGATATGTATGATATCGGGGGAGTGGACGGTGGATGGGGGAGAGGGGTGTCACTTTGAGGGGTAAAAAGTATGACTATTGCATTGTGTTGTACACCTGAAACTAAAAAAATTGAATAAAAAAAAATAAGTAAACATACACAAACATGCACACCGCACACACACTGGGATGGCTAAAATGAAAAAGACAGATAATAAAAGTGTTGTCAAGGATGTGGAGACATTGGAACCCTTATACATTGCTGGTTGGATTGGAAAATGGTGGGGTTACTTTGGAAAACAGTCTGGCAGTTCGTCAGGATATTAAACATGGAGTTAACCATATGACCCAGCCATTCTACTCCTAGGTTGGTACCCAAAAGACTTGAAAACATGTCCACACAAAACCTTTTGCACAGGTTTCATACTAGTATTATTTAGAATAGCCCCAAATAGAAAAATCCAAATGTCGGTGTACTGATGACTGGACAAACAAAATGTGATATAGCCTGCAATGGAATATTGTTTGACAACACAAAG
Source organism: Aselliscus stoliczkanus (assembly GCA_033961575.1). Classification (NCBI taxonomy): domain Eukaryota; kingdom Metazoa; phylum Chordata; class Mammalia; order Chiroptera; family Hipposideridae; genus Aselliscus; species Aselliscus stoliczkanus. Next base: position 18,311,912 of record CM066735.1, read on the forward strand.
AAATGAAGGACTGACTGATACATGATACAACATGGATAAACTGTGAAAATATTATGCTAAGTGAAATTAGCCGCAAAAGACCACATATGATTCTGTCTGTCCAGAATAGCCAATCCAAGGAAACAGAAACTACATTGGTATGTTCCAGGAATTGGGGGTAGGGCAATCGGAAGTGCCCTAATGGGTATGAGATTAGGGTGATGAATGTGCTCTAAGATGGGACTGATGGTTGCAAAGCTCTATAAATGTGAAAACTTCAAATTTTAAACCCCAACATGTAACTTTTATGGTTTAGCAAATTATATCTCAAAATTTTAAAAAAGCATCCCTGAGGGCCAGCCGGGTGGCGCGGTGGTTGGGAGCTGGCCTGGGATGCCAGCGGCCCCGGTTCGGATCCCACATGTGACGGCCAGTGACACTGCCCTCTAAAAAATAAAAAGCATCTCCTAGCCTTTTAGGTGCCTCTGTGGAATCAGCAACATCTGAAAATGGGGGGTGGTGGGGAGGAAGAGATTCAAAAGCCTGGCTTACAAGTATTTCCCTGAGCCCCATGTTCCTCTGATGCTGCCCAAATCTAAAGCTTTTACCTACGTGTTTTTTTATTTTGTCCAGCTTCTCCAATTGCCCTCAGTTGCAGGGTTCCTCAAAATTCCTTGTCTACCACCTAAAGCCTGGTAGGCAGCTTAAGCTTATCTAATCTATGGCTTTATTTAATACCTGTAATTAGATTTATATCAAGCCCAGCCGTTCTCATAATTTTTGGTCTAAGGAATACTTTACATTAGTTAATATTATTTGAGTTCTTGTTTATATGGGTATATAACTATCAATAATATATCAGAAGTAAAAATTTTAATGTTTTTAAAATTTCCTTATAAGTAATAATAAGACAAGATATAATGAGTGTTGGTGAAGATGTGGAGAAAAGGGAACCCTTGTGCACTGTTGGGAAAATAAATTGATGCAGCAACAATGGAAAACAGTATGAAGCTTCCTCAGAAAATTAAAAATAGAATTCCTAAGTGATTGAGCACTTCCACTTCTGGGTACTTATCCAAAGAAAATGAAAATACTAACTTGGAAAGATACACATACTCCATGTCCATTGCAGCGTTAGTTACAGTAACCAAGATATGGAAACAACCTACGTCTCCATTGATGGATAAACAAATAAAATGTGGTAGGTGTGTGCGTGTACACACACACACACACACACGCACACACACACACCAGGGGTGCCAAAAAATTGTATACACGTGACTTGTATTCATCTTATGTTTTTGGTATAGAGTATAACAATTAACAATTTTAATACAGCTGTATCCTTTCTTAAAATGTGTATACATTTTTTGGGCACCTTCCATATATATATATATATATGTATATGTATATGTATATGTATATGTATATGTATACACACAATGGAATAGTATTCAGGCATAAAAATAGTATTCTTGCCATTTGCAATAACATGGATGGGTCTTGAAGGCATTATATAAGTGAAATAAGTCAGACAAAGACAAATACTGTATGATCTTACTTATATGTGGAATCTAAAAACCAAAAAACCAAGCTCACAGATACAGAGAACAGATTGGTGGTTGGTTTCCAGAGGCCAGGGTTGGGTGAAATAGATGAAGGGGTTCAAAAGGATCAAACTTCCAATAATAAAATAAGTCAGTATGGCAACTATGGTTAATACTGTATTGCATATTTGAAAGTTGCTAAGAGAGTAGATCGTAAAAGTTTAAATCACAAAAAAATCGTAACTGTAGTGACACATTGTGATCATTTCACAACATATACAAATATTGAATAATTATGTTGTGCACCTGAAACTAATATGTTGTTAGTGACACCTCAATAAAAAAGTAAGAAAAATAACAAACTCAGTACATGTTAATAACATAATTAACATTTTTTTTAAAACATTTTTTTATTTTTTATTTTTGTATTTATTTTTTGAGGGCAGTGTCACTGGCCCTCATATGTGGGACGCGAACCGGGGCCGCTGGTTTCCCAAGCCAGCGCCCAACCACCGCACCACTCAGCCGGCCCATAAATAGCATTTTTAATTAGAGATTATTACTTCCAAAATGTTCAGTGCAAAGAATGCCATTGTTTTATATTTTTGTAGCTGGCTTTAAGGTTTGGGTTACCAAAGCACAAGTAAATATTCTACATTTAGTCTGTTGCAGTGTCACACATTTGCTCTCTGGAAAATTCTGTATATTTGAGAGAGAATTAGAGTGAACATGGCAAATAATGTAGTAGTAGTATTATAAAAATAGTTTTGACCTTGTGGACTCCCCTGCAGTGTCTCAGAGACTCCTTGGTGGGGAAGGATGGGACCCCAGCACACACATTGTGAACCACTGCTCTAGTCCACACGGTTCATCTCAGCCCCTAGACACATCTCCAACTGCCTACTTGGCCTCTCTACTTGGATGCCTCATGGGCAACTGAAACCTAACATGTGAGCCTGAGTGTTAGTGTTTCCTTCCACGTAAGTGTGAAAATCAAAACTGAACTATATTGTTGACTAACTTTATCCCTCATGATGAGTAATCACCAGATGTTGGAAGTACCTGTTATTTGTCCTGAGCTTTAAGAAGACTGAACTCAGTTGTGGTTAATTCAGCCCCTGCTGGTGCCAGTGTTGCTCTGGCTGTGGCTATGACTACATGAGACTAAACTTTTCATGACTAGTGTTTGACCCTAGAGCAGGAAGGGAGTGGACCAAGGTCTTGCTTTTGACATCAGAAGTTGCAGGCAGCTGTAGAATGTGTAAGAGTATGGGTTCTTTCTGCCTTTTAGTTCCACCTGCACTTCCTTCTTAGCCGAATTGGGAAGAGATTGGGGTGGAGAGTTATCTTGAACAAGTGATTATTGTTTCAGGGAATCTTCCAGATTTCAGCCTGTCCTTCCTGTACCCACAATTGCTGATGGCTTGCCTGGCTCCTTTCTTTTTTTTCCAGTGTTTTCAAGTAAAATATATACAACATAAAATTTACCATCTTAACCATTTTTAAGTATACAGTTAAGTGGTATTGAATACATTTATAATGTGCATCATCATCACCATCCATCTCCATAATTATTTCCATCTTGCAAAACTGAAACTCTGTCCGCATGGAACAATGACTCCCCATTCTCCCCTCAGCCACTATTCTATTATACTTTCTGTCTCTGATTATGATTGCTCTAGGAACCTTATATAAGTGGAATCATACAGTATTTGCTTTTTTGTGTGTGACTGGCTTATTTCACTTAGCCTATATCTTCGAAGTTCATCCATGTAGTAGTATACTGTGGAATTTCTTCCTCTTTTAAGGTTGAATACTATTCCATTGTATGTATATACCACATTTTCCTTATCCATTCATCTGTTGATGGACACTTGGGTTGCTTCTATGTTTTAGCTGTTGTGAATAATGCTGCTATGAACACAGGTGTACCAATATCTTTTTGAGACTCTGCTTTCAGTTTTTTAGGGTATATATCCAGAAGTGGAATTGCTTGATTCTCTTGGTAAGTCTATTTTTAATTTTTTCAGGAACTGCCATACTGTTTTCTAGAGTAGCTGTACCATTTTACATTCCCACCAGCAGTGTACAAGGGTCCCAATTTCCCCACATCCTTGTCAACACTTTGTTTCCTGGGTTTTTTATTTGTGTTTAATTTTTACCAGCCTAATAGGTGTAAGGTGGTATCTCACTGTAGTTTCGATTTGCGTTTCCCTAATGATTCTCCCTTCAATTCTGTGAGTTTTTGCTTCAGATATTTTGATTTTGATTGTCTGTCATTAGCTGTGTAATTGTTCCATCTTGCAGTATTGAACCTTTTATTAATATATAATGTCCCTCTTTGTCTTTTATAACCATCTTTGATTTAAAGTCTTCTTTTTTTTTTTTAAAGATTTTATTGGGGAATTGGGGGAGGGGAACAGCGTTGGTGAATCAGCGGAGGGGAACAGACAAGTTGCTGTCTTTTTGTTCTTCAGTCTAGCTGCGGAGGATGTTGTTTCACTGGCCCATGTTGGTATTGTCATTGCGCTCTTCCCGGATGAGGCAGATCGGTCGCCGGCCTCTGGATGGTCGCTCACCATGGCTATTGGCAGCTCACACTGGCTGCCAGCTGCTCACGCTGGCTGCCGGCTACTCACTGTAGCCTATGGCAGCCCACTGCAGTAGGGGCTGCAGCCTACACTGTCGTCGGGGCTCACACAGCCCAGCTCTAGGTGGAGCTGTTGTTAGCTGTAGAGCGCAGTGTCACTGGCCCTCATATGTGGGATCCGAACCGGGGCCGCCGGCGTCCCAAGCCAGCTCTTAATCACCGCGCCACTCGGCGGGCCCTTAATTATGTTTTTATAATGTATTGAGAGCAATTGCTTTGTATATCTGTCTCCCAGTTCTAATTTGAGTTCCATGAATATTTGGATGGTATTGAAGTAATTTTCTAATTTTTTGAAATAAGCACAATGGCTCATATATAGTGGGCATTAAGTGTGTGTTCTGTGAAAAAATGAAAGCACACGTTAAAAAAAAGTTCTCGGGGGCCGGCTGAGTGGCGTGGTGGTTAAGTGCTGGCCTGGAAAGCCAGCGGCCCTGGTTCGGTCCCCCATATGAGGGCCAGTGACACTGCCCTCAAAAAAAAAAAAAAAAGTTCTCGGGCTTTTAGCAGGTATTTATTTTCTTCTTGACCCTTGCATTGTACCCAGTTCTAGGGATGCCAAGCCAAACAAGCATAACCCTGCTTTCAAGGCACTCACTAATTTATTGTTTCATGTACAGAAGTGTTTTAATAATATATAGTTTAAATATAATTTAAATATAAATATAATTTAACCTTTTTGTGTCAATATTGTGATTTGTCACATATCCTGACCCCTCCTTAGAGCTTGTTTTTTTATCATTTATGAAATGATGAGAATGTATGAGATAACCCAGAAAAGTTACCATTGTTGACTGTTACTAGATTTTTAAACTCCTTGATAATAGGAATTGCGTCTTTCACTTCTGGAAGCTTACATAGGGCAGAGTAGTGTCTCACACTCAGTGGTTCATTAGCAAATTTTAAAGAGGTGATATCCATGAATACTTCCAGTGAATTGGATTCTATTTTTCACTCCATTGATCTTATGTCCCTTCTCTCTCTCTCTCTCTTTTTTTTTTTAGAGGACAGTGTCACTGGCCCTCATGTGGGATCCGAACCAGGGCCGCTGGCTTCCCAAACTAGCTCTTAATCACTTCGCCACTCGGCTGGCCCTTATGTCCCTCTCTTAATGTAGGCTCAGTCTCAATTTTGTGTACCACTTTAAGTTACGTACACACACACACACACAGAGGGTGCCCAAAAAATGTATACACATTTTATGAAAGGAAAAAACTGTATTAAAATTGTAATTTTCAATATATACCGATAACAAAAGGTAAATGCAAGTCATGTGTATACATTTTTTTGGCACCTCCCATGTATTTACTTTATCCCTCTTGACCTCATTATATACCTCCTCAGGGTTGTTATTTATCTCCGTTTTTCATCTGAGGAAGCTTAGTCTTCACAATTACAGCTGAAGAGCAGCAGAGTTAGACTCAGTCCCCAGTTGGCTGGCCCAGATCCAGTGTGCTTCCTCTCTGTCTCATCCGTGAAATGAGGGTTTCTTCATATCTAAGTGCCTGTGGTACCCACCTTTTAACACAGCATGTCAGTTAGGGGTCTTTGGGAAATCACAGGAATGTGCTAACTTTAGCGAAACGGGAATTGATAGAATCATGGAGAGTCTCAGAGGAGTAGTGAGAAGGTTGAGTGTCAAACTGGGAAATGCACAGGAGATGGGGTAGTCCTGGAGTTCCAGAAGCAGGGACATGAAGGGGCACCACATCAGAGGGACCAAACTCCAAGTGATTTTCATTCTCTGCTCAGGATTCAGAGTAAGGGAGGAATGTTCTGTTGGTGTGGCTTGAGTCATCTCTCTGTTCTTCGGTTCTCAGCCGGGGGCTATTTTGTTCTCTCAGTGGGAAGGGTCTAAAGACATTTTGGGATATAACTGGGGGAGCTTGCTACTGGCATCTAGTGGGTAGAAGCCCAAAGGCTGTTAGATGTCCTGTAGTAAGGAGAATGGACTAGATGAACTAGACCTAACAAAGAATTATCCAGCCCCACATGTCAGTAGTGCTGAGGGTGAGAAAGCCTGGATTAGGGGAAGGTACCTCAATTAGTAGCCCCACCAGGCTCTCTTGTTGGAGGCAGGAAGAAACTAGATGCTCTGACCAAAAAAGGTGGAATAGATGTTAGCCAAAAACAACACAGAAACAAAAAAGTGCTTCCAACTGGGGCAGAATATGAAGATCAATTACAAGTTTGTAAATTTAGTACTTGAAGTTGTCTCTCTCAGAAAAAAAGGAACATTTATAAAATATTTCAAATACTGAACTTGGGCTCCAGAAAGATTCTAGGTGATTATTTTAAGAAAGCGTTCTTTGAAATGAAACTTAAATTTTCATGTAGAGTAAGTAACATATAGGGAATGTATAGCATATGCATATTTAATTCAATGATAATTTAGGTTTTGTGAACAAAACCCGAGAATGAGCTACACTCAACTAAAATCAAACTGTAACTTATTAACTGTAAATTAAACTAAAATACTTTTCAGGGCCGGCCGAGTGGCGCATTGGTTAAGCGCTGGTTTTGGGATGCCAGCGGCCCCGGTTCGGATCCCGCGTGAGGGCCAGTGACACTGCCCTCTACAGCTAGCAACAGCTCCACCTGGAGCTGGGCTGTGCGAGCCCCGGTGATGGTGTGGGCTGCAGCCCCTGCTGCAGTGGCCTGCCATGGGCTGCAGTGAGTGGCCCGCAGCCAGCGTGAGTGGCTGGCAGCCGAGTGTGGGCTGCCAATAGCCGCGGTGAGCGACATCCAGAGGCCAGCGACCGATCTGCCTCATCCAGACAGAGCGCAATGACGATAACAACAGTGAAGCAACATCCTCCGCAACTAAACTGAAGAACAAAAAGGCAGCAACTTGTCTGTTCCCCTTCCCCGATTTCCCAACGCTGTTCCCCTCCGCCAATTCCCCAATAAAATCTTAAAAAAAAAAAAAAAAATACTTTTCAGAGAACTTCTAGTTTAAAATGGAACATCTTTTTCTCCAACTGTTGAAGTTGAACATGACTAGAACATAATTATATTCTCAAATGGGGAAAAAAGTATTCATTAAACTGATTTAAGCCAGCACTTGATTTGCTTTGGATATGAGTACAGTTTACCATGACTGTTTGCTAATTACTAGTTACAGTAAAAATGTTTCACATTATACCTGATTGTAGGATAATATTTAGTAAAGGACCCTTTCACTTGTTAGCAACTTTGGATGTTGCTGGTACATAAAAATGTGAGGATGGTCCATCTGTGGGATGTGTGGTCTATGTTAGAATTTCTCTAACAGCTCACCTTGTTCTTGGCCTAGACAGTAATTAGTGTTAAATCCAAGTAGAAGATTGATTCAGCCCATAATTTTCCTCCCATTCCCTCTAACTTTGTTCACACTGTTTGAATATGAGCCATATGCATGTGACTCATAACTTGTTTATTTGCTTTCATATTTTATAAAAGCTTTGCCATACCCAGCCTGTTTCACTACCCTGAGGAAGTATAAAAATGACAAGAAGCTTTTTCCCCCTTGCTCTTCTGCATGGTGGCTTTGGGCCCAGCTGTCAGAGGGATCTGTGTCCCCAGGACGCTCACTGCCTGTGCTCATTAGCCCCAGGGCTCCACGCTCACCTCAGTAGATGTCATTTCAGGTGAACCACTGTCTCCCAGAGAAGATTGTGGTGTACCGTGATGGAGTGTCTGACGGCCAGCTAAAGACAGTTGCCAGCTATGAGATTCCTCAGCTACAGAAGTGTTTTGAAGCTTTTGAGAATTATCAGCCCAAGATGGTGGTATTTGTAGTTCAAAAGAAAATCAGCACCAATCTGTACCTGGCTGCCACCGAGCACTTTGTGACTCCCTCCCCTGGGACTGTGGTAGATCATACAATAACAAGCTGTGAGTGGTAAGTGGACAAAACAACACATTTCAGCAAGAATAGGCTGCAGAAGTTATCCATTCACTGGGTATTGGAATGGGTGGGTTGCCTGGAGAGATGTGGAATGGAATCCTCAGAGAGTGTACTGTTAAAAAAAAAAAAAAGCTTAAAAAACTATTAGGAAAAAAGCAGTAATAAAGTTTTTACTTCTTAAGTATAAAATATTGAACATACCTTCTTTCCCTAAGCTCATACATGCTTAACGTTCTGCACACAGAAATGGTAGTTTCTACCACCATTCTGGAATAGCCTTTTGAGTCAGGAGACCTGAGTTCTGATCATGGTTTGGTCCCCATATGTCCTTGAACGAGTCATTTGACCTCTCTGAGCCTTAAGTGAAGGAGCTACAATGATCTCTAAGATCTTTTCCATCTTTGTTTCACCAAGTCCAATCATATCATTACTTTGTCCTTTTTCTTTACTAGGGTGGACTTCTACCTTCTTGCTCACCATGTACGGCAAGGTTGCGGCATTCCTACTCATTATGTGTGTGTTCTCAACACTGCAAACCTGAGCCCTGATCATATGCAGAGGTGAGCTGACTAGTAACTCACTCTTTCTCTCTCGTAAATAATTCTGGACAGCTAGCTAAAGTGGAGTCACTGCCCAACCCCAGGAATATTTACTCCTTGAGTTTCTTTATGTCTTTCATGATAATGGTAACTTTTTGAGAAGAGATTGGTAATCCTTGTTGTACATTAAAATTACTTGAAGAAGGGCCGGCCGAGTGGCTTAGTTGGTTAAGAGCTCGTTCAAGAGTGCAAGCTGAGCTCTGAACAATGGCGGTTCAATGCCAGCCTGAGCTGAGTTGCCATTGAGCTGCCAACAGGTGGCAGGATGGCTCAGCTAAAAAAAAAAAAAAATTACTTGAGGAGCTTTAAAAATATATATACTGATGTCCAGGAGTTACCCCCAACCATTCTGAGGCATTTATATTTTTAAAAACTGCTCTGGATGATTTTGACATCCAACCTGATTTGAGACCCAAAGCCCTTAAGCTCAGACTATATAAATACTTTGCTGGGGTACTTATCTTTCTGCAGGCTATTCTTGAGGCAAAACAAACAAACAATTCCTTGTTTTAGTAGAAAAATGGGGTGGGGGAGCCCCTAAAGTGACTTACTGACTTGAGGACTAAAGTGTCCTCCTGACTTACAAGTGGTGGAAACAGAAACAATTCTACCTAAAAATATCGATTCCCAAAAGTTGCATCATATAAAAATAAATAAGTAAAAGTTGCATCATGTATTCCTTAATCCCCCAGTTTGCTGGAAATTGCACCCATAAGTACATAATCATGCCCCAAATTGAAGGTGAAGAGTCATAAGGATCATATTTTCTTCTTGGCCTGCAGGCTGACTTTCAAACTATGCCACATGTACTGGAATTGGCCGGGTACCATCAGAGTTCCAGCTCCTTGCAAGTATGCCCACAAGCTAGCTTTCCTATCAGGACAAATCTTGCATCATGAACCAGCCATCCAGCTGTGCGAGAACCTGTTCTTTCTGTGACTGGACGACCAGGATATGGACTGAGTAGAGAATTTAGACTTCTGGACTCGGCTGTGATTCATGCAGGATCAACATAGACTGAAGGGACATTTGTGTTCATGTTTTCTTTTTCCAACCCAGTAGAATAAGACACTTTTTTTTCCTTTATTTCTATTTTAAACCTGGTATCATCAAGAAGCATGTTCCATTCCAAGTATCAGCTGGAATTGCCTTGTTGCCTTTGTAGAGCAAATGGGGGTGATACTGCTACTGTGTACACAGAGTGGGTGAACACGGGGGAACCTTTCAGAGCCTGTAAAGCCAACAGGAGCTGTAGAAACCTGCAGAAGCTGCAATTCCACTTGGAAGCTCTGCTTCCTAAGCAGTTCTCACTTCTGATGCCAGAAGTGATCATGAATGAGGTCACCGCATGTTCCTCAAAGTAGAGAGTTACTTTATTTGAGCATCTGGGAAAAGTAATAAAAAGGCCTGGAAGGCAAAAATTTTTCAAGATATGGCTATTGCTGGCAAGTGTGAAAGACATGTAGTAAAACCAGTTGGTGGGATAGTCAGGCCCTTGCTGACCTAATATGCTCCAGGAATTGAGTTTCTGACACCTGCGACTTAAGCTGACTGAAAGGGGCGTTTCTTTTTCCTGTGGCGTCCTGAGAAAGGCCAGATCAAGTTTTTCTGTTGTTTCAGTTACCATGGTAAACCATGTGGGTTTCCTTCGTACCCTCCCACATGCATACACATCTGTACTCTTTATTACTGATCTTTAATTTAGTAAGTTTTAAATTAAGAATCACAACACGTGAAATTCAACAGCAAGGAAGGTTTATGATGGGATGTGAGTTTCTCCTGAACTTTTCTCCCAGGTGTGTGGCCTTCTTTTCTGTTGGTTTGTTTGTGAATTGAATCACTCATTTTCCTTGCTCAATAACCTCTTCCTGGCTGTTGGGTCGCTTTGTTAGGGATTTTTCTGAATCCAGGTTAAGATTTACAGAAGTTGGCTTTGGAAAACATGACACTCCTGCCAAAGTCCAGACATTTCAGTTTAGAAAGTTATCACTATGCCTGTGGGTTGCAGTGCTTTGGGAAGCACTGTTTTTTGTGTTTACTTTCCCCATTTTAAAGTCTTCCAGTCCCTTCAGGGTAACTTCAGTCTTACCCTTGCTTTAACTGGGTTTTAAAAACGAGCTTTATTTAACCTTTACAAACATCTATTTATTTCTTTATATATTGGCATAGTGATAGGGAAGGGCCGAAGTAGAAATTCCATTTTATGTAACAGTGTGTGAGAAGAGAAACTTGAGCTTGGAGCTCCTCCTTAGAAGAAAACCGAGCTGTGAGTTGGTCACCGTGCCCAATGGGGGGCTAAGGAGCGTTGGGTGTTGATGGCCCTCTGGTATTCTGGCTTCCCTGGGAGTGGGACATGGCGGGGCAGAGACCTGGAATTTTAACACCTCTGAGTCAGACACATTGGAGCACAGGTCTCTGGCTTAACATCACTTTTCGGATTCTCTTTGGAAGCATTTTTAATTTCTCTTTGGAAGTTGGATTTCCTAATACTCATTTTTCTCTTATATAATCAGAAAAGGCAAATACTTGAATATTCTAGAAAAATTTCTTCGCTTTTTACTCCTGGTTTTCTTGCTTTGTTTTCCAGTCTTAATGTGAAATGATCGGGTCACCAGGTGGGAAATAAATAAAAACAAATTTGTATAAATGTGCCGTTGTGTTTAAAATAGTGTTGTTGATACATTGATACAGGTTTTTCCTTCATAGAGCTGCTGTAATACTTGAAGTATTAATTTATTACTAGAATTATTTATTACTCGGCATGCAAGGTGCAGTTCCAGTATTAGTAACCAGGAAATTTCACTGTGACTTGGGTAGTAACATTTCTTGGGAAAGACACTAATAGCCTTACTTCTGGAACACAGTAGGCACTTGTGTGTATATGTGTGTTTGTCTTGTTTTTTAAATCTCTTCCCATCAGACAATTTTTATTCATCTTACATGATGAGAGCCAGCTTCCAAGGGTGGCCCTCCCGCTCCTCTTTTTCTAATGCTTGCTCTTTGCATGTACTTCATCATGTGTCTATAACCCTTAAAAATACTTTCCTAAAGCACTCTGGCTGCTTGCTTCATCACTACATCCCATTCTACTTATTTAGAAACTCCTTAAATGAGACAGTGCTTCAGGTACATGCACATTCCAACTTAAACTTCTTAAATGATGCAGAGCTTTTCAAACTCATTCTAGAAAGAACCTAATTTCTATAAAGTGCTATAGGGCCATTTTTAGTTGGGCAGCATTTTTTTGAATGGTGTGAAATTCTTTTTCCAAATAACTAGTTCTTTTTATTGAAAATGTTAATATTTTGCCTGAAATTTCTCAGTGATTTGGATTATTGCAGAAGACCCTGTTCTCTCTTTGGGGCTCTATTGCCAGCTTTATCTGAGTGTAGTAGTAACTTTTCCTGTCTGGACTTTATTTAAAAGAGGAGAATCAGGATGACAAGCCACAGACTGGGAGAAAATATTTGCAAAAGATATATCTGATAAAGGACTCTTATCCAAAATATACAAAGAACTCTTAAAACTTAGCAATAAGAAAATAATCTGATTAACAATTGGGCAAAAGACCTGAACAGACATCTCACACCAAAGAAAATATACAGTTGGCAAATAAACATGAAAAGATGCTCAACATCATATGTCATTAGAGAATTACAAGTTAAAATTAGTTAACCATTACACACCTGTTAGAATGGCCAAAATCCAAAACACTGACACCACCAGATGCGAGGATGTGGAGCAACAGGAACTCCCATTCATTGATGGTGGGAATGCAAATTGGTACTGTCAGTTTGGAAACCATTTGGCAGTTCCTTATAAAACTAAACATATTCTTACCAATAAGATCCAGCAACATACTCCTTGGTATTTTGCCCAAATGAGTTGAAAACTTATGTCCCCACAAAAACCTGCATACAGATGTTTATAGCAGCTTTCTCATAACTGCCAAAACTAGAAGGCAACCAAGATGTCCTTCAGCAGGTGAATGGATAAACTGTATCACAGTTTAATATTCCAGATGATGGAATATTAAAGTGCTACAAAGAAATGAGCTATTAAGCCACAAAAAGATATAGAGGAAACTTAATTGCATATTGCTAAGTGAAAGAAGCCAATCTGAAAAGCTACATACTGTGTGAGTCCAACTGTATGACATTGTGGAAAAGGCAAATCTATGGAGACAGTAAAAAGATCAGCGTTTAGGGGAAAGGAATAGGCAGAGCACAGGATTGCTAGGGCAAGGAAAGTGTTCTGTGTGATATTGTAATGGTGGATACATGGCATTATACATTTGTTCAAACCCACAGAATGTGAGAGACTAAGCATGAACCCTGAGGTAAAAACTATGGATTCGGGGTGATTAGGATGTGTTAGTGGAAGTTCATCAGTTGTAACAAATATACCACTCTGGTGGGGATTGTTGACAATGGAGGAGGTTGTGTGTGTATGGGAAATCTCTACTTCCTGTGCAGTTTTCTGTGAACCTAAAAATACATATTTTTTTTTAATGAGTAAAAAAGGGAGACTAATGGAAACATGGCACACTGAGCTGACCATACCGACAAATGTTGGCCAGAATAGGAAAGTATTTTTTTTGTTAAGTAGCTGAATTTGGAAAAAATGGAACAAGGGAAAGAGGAAGAAAGGAAGAATATCGAGGTAAAAGAAAGAAAGGGCAGTCAGAGTGGTAATAGTTGATGACGACACAGCTGCCAGGGTTAATGGACAAAGTGCAGGAGCACTGAGGTTTTTCATTCCAGGAAAGGGTAGAAGATGCAGTCTCAGATTCTATGAGATACACAATAGCTGGAGTGAGGTCTCCTGGACGAAGAGAGCTGGAGCCTGGAAGGGGAGTAGAGAGTCCCTGCCAAACCATCCTGGGGCAGCAGCAAGGAAACTCAGATGCAAAAAGGCATTCACAAGAAATCTCTAAGCCTGGGCCACATACATGTGTGTAACTCCATATTCATATTACTAGCATGTAGAAGAACCACAAGCTGAAAAATTGCCACGAAGATTGGCCCAGGCTGGTGAGAGCCCTGAACCCTGCAGAAGCAAATACTAAGTCAATTTGATTGCAGCACAGGTATCAATGGGAATAATGGAAGAGAGGTGAGACTCTTGCCTAATAGTTCCTGCAAGTTAAAATAGAATGAGCAACACAATATGGAAGACAAAGACAGAATTTTCCAGAATTAGAAACAAATACGAATCTTCTACCTGAAGAAACTCATTGAAGATAAAGAAAAGCACATCTACTCCTACCTGTATCTGAATACTTCGGAATACCAAAGACAGAGAACCTTAAAAACAACCAAAGGTGAAACAGATCGCTTACAAAAAAAGGTCATCAAACCAGCAACACTGTCATCACCCACAGCAGCAGATGCTTAAAACGAAAGGAATAATTTCATGCAGCATTAAGATGGAATTCTGTTCCTAGCTAAACATTAATTCAAAGGTGAGGACAAAAGTAATATTTTCTAATAAAGACCACAGCAGGAATTAATGAAACAGAATAGAAAAACAGTAGAGAAAATCAGCACTTTAAATTGGTTCTTTGAAAAGACTGACAAAATGAACCAAGCTTTAGCTACAATGGGGAAGAAAAAAAGACTTAAATTACTAAAAACAGGAATGAAAGAGGGGACTATTGGGACAGCCAAGTGGCGCGGTGGTTATGAGCTGTCTTGGGATGCCAGTGACCCGGGTCCCACATATGAGGGCCAGTGACACAGCCCTCAAAAAAAAAAGGGGGACTATTGATCTTACAGAAATAAAAAGAACTATAAGGGAATAATATGAACAATTAAATGCCAACAATGTAGGTATCTTAGATGAAATGAACAAATTCCTAGAGATAACTTGCTACTGAACCAAGCATTACTTTTCCCAATTGACTTCATCTGCCCAAACCGTCAGATGATAACAGAAATGATTGAGGCTTCTAAAGGTGTTCTGACTCTTTTGGCTGGTAGTGTGGGGTGCTGATCCTCTGACTTGATTTTGGGTAAACTAGAACCTTCACATTCCCTCTTAAATTCATTAAGCCATACCAAAACAGAAAACTCATTTTCCCCCTTGGAAGTATCATAAAAACCTGACCAGGTTTCTCTCTTCAGTCTGGAGCTGGCTTGGTAGCTGGGGAGTAGCCTGCTGGTAAGTTAGTTGCCTACCTTGTTTACACAAACCACAGAGGGGCTTTGATTTTCTGAGTCTGCAGTCCATCCCATACACACTCAGGGCTGGTGGTCTCATTTCTCTGGCTTCTCTCCCAAGGCTGTTCCACTCCTTCCGGCTATAGGAAATCTCTCTGTATATCTTTTTGCAGGTAGCTGTGGTATCTTGCCAGAAGGGAAATAGCAGTCACAAAAAAATGTCAGATTTTTGTGCTTCGTTCCCTTAAACACTGCCCAACATCAAACTTAGTGAGCTGGCCTATTCATTAATCCAACAAATATTTGTTGAGACCCTGTTACGTGCAAGATGTTATGTTAGTGGATGCAGTTCTATACAGAAATCTTCAATCAAGACAGATTGAGGTCTAATAAGGAGGTTAGGGATAGAAATGAAATAATTTTAAGGGGAAAATGCATGTACCATAAACCATATAAAATGTTTTAATTCTGTGAATTATGACTCAATAATGGGTCATGAAATCATTTTTTGGGTTTGTTACTACTTTTTAAAAAATGGAAGTAGAATATAAAATATTAGTACATTGCATATACTAAGAATATTGTGTAAAATTTTTGTTTGCCATATTTGTACTGGAGTTGCAGTGTAAAATATTTTTTAATGTGGGTTACAGTAAAAAAAAATAATTGAAAGGACAGATAAAATATGTTTCAGAAGAGTCAAGCAGCTTTCTGAAGGGAGGTGGCTTTGAAGAGTTAGAATTTTGACAAGTGGAAATGTAATAAGAAGAAAAAAGGGCATATTAGGTAGAGATAAAGATAGAATTGGGACCCCAAACCTGGCATTAGATGTGAAAGCCTGAGTACTAACAACTCAACAACAAGGATGGATTTGTATATCCTACAAATTCTGTAGGGTATACCTACAGAATTTTGTGTGGGGGTGGATATGGAGAGTTAAGACCTTTTGCTTTCAAGCTGTGTTAATAATTAATTGTATTCCCCTAATGGGTTACTGATAGCTTATCAGCTTTGGTGGACTTTGGCAGCTCTACCCTTCCTCTGGTTGCAAACAAGCGGAGAACGCTGTGATAGGCACTGTGGTGGGTGTCTTGTCCTGCCACCCCTCTGGTCTCTCTGACAGGTGCTTTATTTTCCTGTGGGTAGTATTGATACCTGGCCTGGAAAAGCCATAGGATTAGACTTCAATTTTCAGAAGTGATTCACACCCTTTGTAATATGTATTTGTGGCCTTTGTACTTTTCAGAGCTATGTGTTAGAAGCATGCTTGTTTTACTTAATCTCTGGCGAGCTTCTCATTCCTTTTCCCGAATTTAAGGACAGGAAGGAGTGGTACAGACTGGACCATTTCTGACAGCCCCATTGGAAATGGGATTAAGAATCCCAAATGAATGACATAATGTCTGAAAAATATCCCGCGTTTAACCAAGACAAATATAAGGGCTATTACAAAGATGACGAGGCTCTGAGGGAAATTCTGCAAGAGATACTATTACTGTTGAAATTGCTTGGAAAATGTAACATCGCCCCACCCCTTACCCAACTGGAGCACTGTAATTGCAGGGTGAGAATAATTGAATTTTAGAAAAAGCCAGGGCCCAAGCTAGTCTCTCAAAGGGTGGCATAAACAATCTACCCTTTCTGGCATTGCTTCAATGCTTTGTCAATTTTTCCCTCTCTACCCAATCCTGCGGGACAAGTTGCCATCCAGCCCGGAATCTTCTAGCCACCTGCTCCAGGGATTGTCTGCTGTCTTTGCCATTGGCACTGCCATCGTGGGCATCTTCTCCCTAGGACCGACAGAGGGGAAAGTGGTTCCCCTTCCCTGTGCCAATGCACAGACAGCTGGGCACCAGCCATTGAGCTAGTCATGGGGTTGGGTACTAATTAGCTACAGTTCCATCAGAAGGCCCTTCTTTTGGGTCCCCTAGACCCAGGTGGCCGCTGGCTTAACTGTAGAGGAAATAATCAAGATATCCAGCAGATTAGAAAAACGGGAGTTTAATGTGTGGCTTATTTTCTCAAGAAATTTGCATTTCCGAGTCCTGATATCCAGGTCAACAGGACTGTCCCACATCAAAGAGACTCCTAGGACTCCTCACAAAAACTAACACTTCTCCCAGCTTTGGGTTAAGAAACCTGGCTCCTTAGAGAGCCTGATCATTTGTGGGGAGTGGTGTGACATCTAGCTCGAAAAGAGTAATATGGTTTATTTGGCACGTGAACAGGAACTATTTTTGTTCTTTTGGCTGGTGAGAAAATGCAGAAGAAACATCATCTTGGTGCTTCCCTTTTGGGGGTACGTTTCAGAACTGAATTCGGGAGGGAAGAGAGAAGCTTTTTACATTAATCAGAATTCTTAAAATATATACATACTGGTCAAGTGAGTAGCAGTCTTACTCCCTGGGGGACGGAGGCCAGGTTGAGCGTTTCCCACGTAAGGGGGAAAGGATTTAATGGGCGGTTTCCAGGGGAAGGCGGAGCCTGTGGGGCCTCAGTGATTGAAGAACGGAATTCACCATGCGATTAGAAGATGAAACCGACCAAGCTAGGATGTGAGCTAGAACTCGGCGAGCTGGGGTCTCGAATTGGGGCAGCGAGGCGCAGAAGAGTGCCGGCTCGCCCGGAAAGCCCTGAGCAAGCCGAGCGCGCGTCCAGATCTAACCGGCAGCGGCCGGGTAGCTCCCGCACGCCGTCCTCCCGCCGGCGGGGGGCCCCACGTGGCCGGCCCCCGGGAGCGCGGGGCGGGGCGGGGGCGGGGCGAGGCTGACGCGCAGGGTATATAGCCGGGCATGCGCGGCGTGGCGGGGACGGACGCAGGCAGGGGGGCGAGGGCGCGCGGGCCGACTGCGAGGACGCCGGGACAGAGCTGCTGCCGCCGCTGCCTCTGCCGCTCCCGCTCCCGGCCGCCCGAGGGCCTGGCCTGTGAGATTGCGCGGGCCCGGTGGTGTGCGCCCCAGCGTCAGGTGAGGGGCTGAGAGCGTGCGGTCGGGGCCGCCCGGGCCCCGGGGATGCGGCAGCGCGCGGAGGACCGGCGCGCCTCCGGGCTCAGGTCACCGGGTGGGGGCGGGGGCCCGGCCGCTGTCCCCGAAGCCTCGGCCTGGACCGGGGAGTCACCCCGGAGAGTCCGCACACGGGCCCGGACGCGGGAAGGAGGCGACACCTGGCCGCGGCGCCACCATGGGGGGACTGGCAGAGGGGAGGGAGATCGCCGCTTCGGTCCTTTGGGCTGCAGAGCGCGGCGTGCGGGGACCAGAGAAGGTGTCCGGAATGTGGAAAGCTGCGCCGCAGGGCTGAGGGACGCGAGGGCAGAAAGAGCGGAGACCAGCTGGGCCAATCAGGTGGGCAGCTCTTGCGGCGGCCCGGGTGGCGCACTGGTGTCCCTCCCGACGTGGGTTTCCAAGAACCGTGGCCTCTATCCCGCCCCACCTAGACCACCTCGCAGCTGAAGAAATGCCCCCAAGTTTCCCGGCTGGCCGGTAGCAGGAGATGGAGAGTGGCAAAGGAGGGACTAAGCGAACTCCGACCAGCCTTGCCCGATGGGCATGGATGGATTTTTGGCTATTTTTGGTCGGCACCGACCAATTTAGGTGGTCTAGTTTAGGCTGCCCTCTCTTGGTGGAGTAGGGCAACAGATCAAAATCGCCATCCAAGCCCTTTCAACCACCATGTGATCCTGAGGTCCAGTGAAGCCAAGAAAATGTCCTCAGCTCTGGCTTGTGGCTACAATTTTGACGATCTAGTGTCTGCCAGGGTCTGGGTGTTGAAGAGGACTGTGTGAGCATGATTTGGTGAGGGACCTAAGGAAGGGTGGAGGAAGGCGCAGCCTTGACCTGACCCTTCCCCCTGGAGCCACCCTGGACCTGGGTTTGTCTTTAGTCACTAGGAACCCCAGGCCACTTGGGTAGGCTGCTCGGAAGTGGTGTTGATAGCGTGTAATGGGGACTGGCCTGGCCACCGTGGCCTCTGTCCCAGCTCTGCTCCCGACTTGTCCTACAACCTTAGGAAGGGGTCAGTGCTGAGGTCAGACTAGGATCTGTGGTCTCTTATTCATGAAACCTTACCCCTTAAAACAAGAGCCATAAAAACTAACAGGAACTTGGTGAAGCTAGAGGAAGAAGGTCCAGAATCATAACTTTTAGCTGCTGGAATTAAAAACCCCATATTCCGTGTCCTGTTGGATGCTCAGAGGTGAGTTTTCTATAAATTGTGTGGTAAGCCAGGAGGTAGACCAGTGCTCTTCTTCCTGCCATTGGTTTGCAGGTATGCCTAGGGGGCACCAAACACAAAATGATGGACCTTGTCATTTAGGCAAGAAGAGTCAGAACTGTGGGCTTCTTGAGGTACCAGAGCCTCATGACTCGCCATTCATCCCTCAGTATGTAAATGCACAGGACCTGGTCTATGGTTGGCTCTGCACTGGCCACTGCAGGGAGCAAAGAGAGAATGAGGCCCGGCTCCTGCACACTCTTGTTGGGCAGAAAGCACATCCATATGTGAAGAAGGAGGTAGAGTAAGAGAGGTCCCATTGTTGTGTTTAAGATCAGAGAGGACAGAGGACAGTACTCCACTAGAGGTGGCCGTGGCAGGAGAATACCTGACTTTCGAGCCAGATGAAGCTGTGTTCAGATCCTGGCCCATCACTGTCCAGCAGGGAGAAATGCTTAATCTCTGTGGGCCTGTTCTCACCATGAAACAGCATGTTGTGATTCTGCCCAGAACACAGGCCTCCTCCTCATCCCTGTGGGATGGACCCGAGTATTTAGGGATCCCAGAAGCTGATCAGGAGGTTGGGTTGTAGGAGTTGTAGGTTGGTTTACCTCCTCAGATTGGATGCTGTTTCCCTGCCTTTTTGGGTAGGCCTCTTCTGTGGCCTGCCGGGGGTTGTCCCACAGATTCACTGGGCAAAGGAAAAGAGATTTTTGTTCCACTGTTAGTTTTGGGAGCTACTCTGATTTCCTCAGGTAATGGAAATACTTCTTTTCTGGGCTGATTATAGGCAGGAAGGACTAAATGTGTATGTATGTGCCTCTGTGTGTTTGTGTGTGCATGTATGGACAGTACCAGTCACTGGACTGATTCTGATTTCAGACTCTTGACTCCTTCTTCCTCTTTCTCCTTTTCCTGCTCACAGCCCTCTGTATTCCAGGAGGAACCTCAGTCCATGTCTAACGTTTTCAGGATCTTGGGATTGAGGTAGTAGGGCTGTAAGTTGATTGTGTATGTCAGGGAATTGGGATCTTCTCCCCATCCTGCCCAAATAATTCAGCCTGTTTGCACTTGATGTCTGAAGAAAGTGTTTTCAAGAAAATGCTTGAGTATTTTGCAGAACCACAGACGATGGGATGTTGAACTGGAGGGACTTTGGGAAGGTTTGAGTCTAGCCCCTTTGTTTTACAACTAAAAACACTGGATTTAAAGAGGTGAATGGGTGTCCCCAAGTCACACTGCTTGCTAATGGCCGCGAGACTTATGGTGAAAACTAGAGAAAGGTTCCATTTTTATTCCTAAATTTGATGATGTAATTTCTAATAATCCTAGCCTTTTCCTTGAAAAACATAAAGAGGAAAGAGTGAGTTGTCCCTGTTCTTATTTGGGTGGATGGGGGTATTTGCATGTGTGGAAAGAAGTTTCTTCTGGAGGAATTCTCTATTTTTTTCTCTTTCCAGACTCCCTGGGGAGTGGGGTGCAGAAGGGTCATGCTGCTGCCTGGCCAGGATTCACTAGGTGTCTAGAGAGAACTTCTCTGACCTTGAGGCTGATGGGCTGGCAGAATGCCGGCAGATATGGAGTCCAGAGTCTTCTGCCAGCTAGGGGCCTGAGGCCCTCCCTGGGGAAAAACAGGCCAGCCTCACCACAAGGTCTCCAAGCCTCAAGCCTTGTGTCCCTCCATCCTTACTGTGATCACTGAGGCTTCCAGAGGGGACCCTTTGTTGGGCCCAGCTGAGATCCTGAGGCAGAGCCCCGTGTTGGCCCTCTGTGACTCCCATGACAATGGGAAGAATCTGCCTAGAGGGAGAGCTTGGCATGATCGGCCATGGGAAACCAAATTCCCTGCCTTGGAAACTCGAGATCTGTATGCTCTGTGTTCCCAGACCTCCTTACTTTCCTCCATCATCAGGCCCAGGAGAGCCCTGGGTTGGATAGAATGAGAAGGTGACCATCCTGAATTTATCATTATTACCTATAGGCTCTTCAGCACTAAGTAGTTAATAAAAAGTGTCAGCCAAAAGTTTGGAATTAAAAAAAAAAATCTCCATGTTTTAAACAATTAATTTTACCTTAAACACATGTGCATGTATTTTTATTTGCCAAAACTTTGATTTAAGGCCAAGGCCTTTTCTTTGGATCTCTAGCTGGGTCCCCTAATGAGACTTCCAATTGTTTGTATATAAAAATCACACCACATGTATCACCTGTGATTTCTCGCTTCCTTTGTTTTATTAAAGTGTTTTCACGAGGCTATATATTCACATAGCTCAAAAATCAAAAGGATAAAAAAAATAGTTTTAAAAAGCCGCATACACGTGCACACTCAGTATACAGTGAAACATCTTATCCCTCTCCCCCTTTTTTACAAATACTACAAGTTAGCATTTTAGATGCATTGTTAGCATCTTGCTTTTTTCACCTAGCAGTTACATTAGATCTTTACATATCAGCACATAAAATACTTTTATCATCCTTTTATTATAGCTGCATGTTGTTCCAGTATATGGAAGTACAATAAATTTTTAACCAACATATGTTGCTTCCCTCTCTCCCTCAATGTGGACTGCTTCCAGTATTTTGTCGGTACATACAGTGCTCAGTAGAAAATTATACAAATAGCATTTCGTACATGTGTGTGACTACAGAAGCAATTCTCAGAAGTGGAATTGCTGAGTAAAAGAATTTATACATCTGTTAATTAGTTTTAATTTTTAAAAAATAAAGCAAGAATTTAAAAGACCAGTCCACGTACAGAATCCTGCTTTTTAAATTCACACACCTAATTTAACTTTTTAATTTTTTTCATTTGTAATACATCTTTCTAAGTGCGCAATAATTAAACTTTTGGACCCTAAGATTCCTTCACACTGTTTTTTGCTTATGTGACTACACCTGTTAATACTTACCATGTTAAAATTAAAACAAATTGAAAAATAGTTATTTGTTCATTTAAAATAATAAAAAATAAGGTCATTGCATGTTAATGTAAAACATGTTTTTATGAAAAATAACTTCTGAAATAAAAGTTTTTACACTTTTGTAGATCTTCAGGATTTCAAAATAATGATTTATTAGATAATAGATTTTAATAGGCATTAAGTTTGATGGTAAATACTCAGTTGAAATCCAAAGTACAGAGTTAATCTCTGAAAACATATTTATACCCTAAACTTCTACATTAGAAATTTCTAGAATACTCAAGACTATATGGCACACATTATCACACTTCCTGTAGTTTCTGAAAAGTGAGTGAAAAAGCTTTTAACATCTTAATAGTATAATAAAAATAATTTTTATCTTGAGGCCTCCTGAAATGGTCTCAGGGACCCAGGTGTCATCTAAGACCACAATTTCAGAATTGGTGCTCTAGAGCACATAGTTTAATTTTGTAGAAATCAAAACTCTTTCTGCATTTGTATTTCAGTGACTATTTAATTAAATTGTAATCATTAAAAAAAAAAAAAAAGAAAGAAGTGACATAAAGAGGCTTGGGAATAGGCTCAGCAGACTCCTGGTGAGTGAATCCTCATCTGGTGACAGCCCAGGGGCCTGTGTGCTGCAGGGAGGTGTGTACAGAAGGAATGGAGGGGATTGGCCAGGCTTGTGGAGCTCAGCTAAAAGACTACCACTCCATGAAGACAGGTAGAACACTGTCTCTGTTCCAAAGATGTGTGTATAACACATGTGGACGTGAGTTGAATACACACAGAATGTTACATGCTGTCCTGTGGCATTTATTAAGCTCCATTGAATGCAACGGACAATAGACACTTAAGGAGGCTGGAGGAACGTGAGGTGAATGGGGGCAAGTTTTGAAAGCTAGGAAGAAAGGAAAGAGGGAGGAGAGGGGTCCTGGCAAGGAGAGTTATATGAATAACCGCAAAGATGTGTATTCCTGGCGCACGGGTGGTCAGCACAGGCCATAGTGGCTGGTAGAGGGAGACATGACATGGGTGGAAATTTAGGTTGGGTCCAGCAGTTTTGAAGGGCTCTGCGGTCTGAGGGACCTGATATCCTCTGTGGCCATATCAAAGACTGCTGCTGTCCTTTAGCAGCCCTCTGTCTTGGAGTCCAGCCTGCTGTCACCTAGAACAACTCCATAGCTCCAAATCTACATCCTTGGTACTAGTCCACTTACTCCAACTTCCTGCCTCTGGTTTAATGCATACTTACTGTAAAGATGAGTATAGAGAAGCATGGGAGAAGAAGTCTGTAATCCTTCATCCCTGAGGCAACCTCTGTTAATTTACTCAACCTTTTATTTTAAACTTTTTATTTTGGACTAATTTAGACTTAAAGTTGTAAAATATATATATATCAGAGTGCTTTTATATTCCTCACCCATAGGACAGTTACCAAGAACAGGAAAGCAACATTGGCACTCTATTAGCTAAACGACAGGCCTTATTTAGATTTCACCAATATTTTCACAAATATGCTTTCTCTGTTCCAGGATCTGATCTGCAATCCCACATTGTATTTCGTTGCTATTTCTCCTTAGGCTCCTCCAGTCTGTCTTTCTTAGAATGAGGTCATGCATTTTTGGTAAGAATATCACAAAAATGATGTCGCATCCTTTCCAGAGCATATCAAGGCATTCAGGATGCCAATATGTCTTATTACTGCTGATGTTTTCGTGGATCATTTGGTTAAATTGGTGTCTGCTGGACTTCCATACTGGAAAAGTTACTTGCTCCCATGCCAAATCCTTCTCATGCTTCAAATCCCTTTTAAGTGCTCGCCTGATTCGTTTGGGCCCATACAGGATAATTTCCCTATCTTAAGGTCAACAAAATTAGTCATCTCACACCAGCAAAATCCCTTTTTCTAGATAATGTAACACAATAACAGGAGTGATATCTGATGTTTACAGGTCCTGCCCACACACAAGGGCGAGGCCATTGGGGGTCATCTTAGAATCCTGCCAGCCACACCAAGAGAGCCTCAGATAAAAGTGATCAGGCCCTATTAATTCCAGCCCCAAAGTATTCGTTTCCTAGGGCTGCCCTACAAATGGTCACAAACTCAGTGGCTTAAAACAATAGAAATGTACTCTCACAGTTCTGGAGGCCAGAAGTTCGAAATCAAGGCATCAGCAAGGCCACACTCCTTCTGAAGGCTCCTGCTTCTTCCAGCTCCGGGAGGCTCCAGGTGCTCCTTGGCTTGTGGACCCATCACTCTGCTCTCTGCCTCTGTCTTCATGTGTCTGTGTCCAAATCTCTTCTCCTTTTTCTTGTAAAGATACCAGTTACTGGATTTAGGATCCACCCTAAATCCAGGATGATCTCATCTCAAGATCCTTAATTATCTGCAAAGACCCTATTTCCAAATAAGGTCACATTCTGCCTTTTTGAGTAGATGTGGATCTGGGGGGATATTATTCAACCCACTATACTCAGGATGGGGGGAAATGTCCTTTGTGAACTTTGGTTCACAGAGCTGCAGAGGAAAGGAAAGGGAGATTTTTTTTTTTTTTTTTACACCTAGGATAAAAAGCAGGCCTGACTGCTTTTGAGCCCAGGGCCCAGCCTCAGGCTGCCTGCTGCCTTCATGATGACACAGATCTGAGAGCCAAGTGGGTATAAATTATAAAGCTGGCTTCTGGGGCTGTACATTCTTAGTTAGGATGCAGACACTTTGCAGTATCAACAGCTTGCCTCTGCAAGGTGCTCTCACTGAGTGTTAGCTTCCTCGCAGGCTGCACGCGGCTGAGATGGTGGTACCCATATACGGGAAAGGGGCAACTGACTTCTAAGAGTTTTAAGTAAATCACAGGATGTCGTAGGTGGTCCATGCCTAGTCCAGCAGTGTGAAATGTCAGGCTTGTGCCCCAGGCAAGAATGAGGTTGATGTATCAGAGTTAGATGTACAGATACTGATCTCATCCAGGAAGCTCTGAGGTGAAGCCGTGCCCACTGGGGCTGCCGGTTTAGGGAACTGTGTACAGATTGTAGTCCAGCCCAGTGCAGATCAGAACTGGAATCCACCTCCAGACTCCAGTGGAAGTTTTTCTTCCATTAGAGACAAGCGTTCCCACTTGGTCATCATTAAGCCTTTCCCAATTCCTAATTGGACTCAAAAATTAACTTTCTTCTAAAGTATTACGTATTCATTATAGAAAGTACAGGTGAATAAAAGGATAAGTTACCATTAAACCGACCACCAAGAGTTTGTTACATATTTTTAGTCTTTTCTGTGAATGGATACATTTTAAGGAAAGGTGAACTGCTGTACATAAAGTTTAGTAATCTCCTTTTTTTTCCACTTAACATATGAACGTCTTTCCATGTCATTCTCCCAAACAACTAGCATTTATTGAGCAATTACTGTGCGCCAGGCATTGTATTATGTATATTCAGCATCTCACTTAATTTTCTCAACTGCTCTGAGGGACTGTTGGCAGCTTCATTTTTCTACATGAGGAAAATAAGTCTCCTTTGAAATCGTGACTTGACCTAAGCCTGAGGCTAGTAAATGCAGACTCAGGATTCACGTTGGGGTCTGTCTCACCAAGACCCTAAACTCTTAATCTCTGTACCCAAACTATAGATTTTATTATATGGATTACCTGATTTTAGCAGTCCCCTTCTGTTGTACATTTAGATTGCTTGCTGTTTCCCACTGTTATGAGCACTGAGAGAATGCAAGCTCCATTAGGGGGGGATTTTTGTCAGTTTTGTTCATTGCTGTGTTCCCTGACATGGGATAGATAATTGGTTGTGAGTACTCGTCCATAATTCCTTAAAGCCTAATATCCCCATTCAAGATAATTTCCTTAGGATGAATTCCCAATGCAAAGTATTGGGACTTGACAAGATGATTTTAAAAGCTGTTTTCTGAAAGCGTAAATGTACAAGGATAGTCAAAAGCAGTTTCAGAGAGAAAGTAGTGAAATTGGACTTGCTTTATCCGAAAAAATAATAATAAAAAAATAAAATGTGATGTTGGCACAAGATAGATAAATGGAACAAAAATAGAAATGTCTAAAAATTGACCTCAGTATGTGTAGGAATTCAGCAAACAATAACGGTATTAGTTCTTACGAATAGTGCGATTTGGGACAAGTCTTAGCCTCAGTCCTAGTCCTCATCTGTAAATTGGGGATGATACCATACTTCCTCAATTTTAAGATGCTTTTTGTTGTTTTTAATGTTTCCAAAACAGGGAGGTGCCTCATTGATGTGTACCAATAATGCAGTGTCTGTTTCTATTCCGAAAAGCTGTCCTTGATACTTTACAATTCGGGAAGTACTGTGGAATGTGTCTTATAAGATTGTTGAGAAGATTAAATGAGATAATGAAAACAAACTGTTTAGCACAGTGCCTGGCAGACAACAGTGAATCCTAGCAAGTCCTATAAAATCAAGGATGAAAGGATGATGGATGAGTTACAGGGGTGTTTAGATGCACATAACAGTGTCCAGCCCGTGCTGGCTGGCAGATAGCATCCAACTATTAGCCATGGAAGGACCAGATTCCTGCTCAGTGATGCCTGTAGGAACCCAGGCCCTCTCCAGCGTATCTGTCTGCTCAGCCATCCCTCACACAGGGGACTTTGTTCTGGTTGTCACTTGCTAGCCCGTACCTCTGAGCAGGAAGGAGGAAGGGAAGGAGATGGCACCCGTGCTGCGTACTTGACTAGCCCAGCCACCTGTGCCCTCTCAGTACAAAGGATATATTTGACTTTACCTCTCTGTCTTCCCTTTTATAGATGCCACAGTTGAGGTTTACAAGGCAAATCGACTTTGCATTAAACAATATTTTAAAAAGTGATAGTCTCTTCCTTACTGTGCCAAATTCTAGACGAATTAGAGATTTACATTTTTTTTAAAGGCAAGAAAATATAAGCGTGTATTTCTGTAATTTCAAGGTGGGAAAGGATTTTCCACACATGCTACTAAAAGCAGAAACCTTAACGGAAAAGTGTGCTATATTTACTTTACCTCTTAAAATTTTGTCAATAACACCAATTAACAAAATTAAAAGGCAAATGATTAACTAGGAAGCTACTTGTAATGTGTGACGAAAGGTTGATATTTTTATTAGTCTGTGCAGTGAACTCTTACATGCATCGATAAGAACAATGATGAATGTATGGCAGCAAAAGGGGGCAAAGGAGAGTAACAGGCAATTTGTGAAAGAAGAAATATAAATGTTGTTAAACCTGCAAATGTGATGAGCCACTGGTAATCAAAGAAATACAAATTAAGAGAATTAGAATGAGTTTTAACTAGTATGGCAAAGATGGAATACTATTTTAATACTCTGCATTGGTGAGAATCGTATGAAACAGCCATGCTTATACACAGTAGGATTATTAGTTAAACCTTCAGAAGGATAGTTGAGCAAATTGTGTAGTTAAGTTTTTAGTGAGTATTTGTTGACTGCTGTCCTGGGGAAAGGGACTCTCCCCTCAGCCAACTTGCTCCTGGATCTCACGGATTCCTTTTCTTCTGGGAAAATCCCCCTCACCCCTTAGGGACTTTCCCTGGCCCTGCTGCCAGGTGAGGGTAGAGGGAGGAGGCAGCCAGTTCACCTGCTGGCCATCTACTACCACCCCCGGGATTGCTGGGCTGTCCTCCCGAAGGGAGGGGGAGGAGGACAGACCCAAACCACTGTTTTTTCTTCATGTCCTTTACTGGAAGTTTGAAAGGCTGGTTTGTGTGAGAGAAAGAAGGTGGTGTGTGTGTATATGCTGGTCAGGGGAGACCTGCAAATCACTGCGAGCAGGCTGAAATGGCAGGACTCTCGTCCTTTCCTGGAAACCAGAGGGCTCAGGGCCAGCCGCAGAGACTCTGATTTTCTTAGAGCCCATCTTATGTGAAGCTTGGGACAAGGTGGAGCCGTATTGGCCTTCGGGGAGGCCAGCCCTGCTTTTCCTCCCAGGAGCCAGAGGTGGTTGGCCCTGGCATCCCCGGACCAGGTGACATTGATTGGGGCGTGTGTGTGTGTGTGTGTGTGTGTGTGTGTGTGTGTGTGTGTGTGTTTCAGTGCTAACCATTTCCCTGATGTTGGAGATTTGCAGAGAGGCCCAGCAAGTTTTCAGGATACCAGGTCCCTGTGTAGTTTCCAGAGGCAGCCAGCCATTGCTGTTCTCATCAGCCTACCCAGAAAGGTGCAGAAAGTGCAAAGTCACCCACTCCCCTGGACTCAAGCCATTTGCCAAAGTGTCCTTTGGAGTAGCCTGAGCCCTAGGAACAGAGATTTTTTTTCCCCGGTGTCTGCTCCTCCCTCCTTGACCACCCCCTGATATCCAGCAGACACTGTGCGGAGGCACCTCCCACGGCAGAGGCCTTGACCGTGGGTAAACTGTGGTGTGTGCACAGCTCTGCTGGCCAGATTGTGCCTGTGACCTCGGCTCTTCTCACACCACTCCCTCTTGGCAGCTGCATGAGCCCCTCCCCCCATATTTCAGGATGTGTGCAGTTGGCACATTGAGAGAGGCTGTGTGCGATGGGCCCCAGACTCAGAGTTTCCATGAGCAGCTGAGAAATTCTAGAAACAGCCTGTTCTTTTGGAGCTTTTCCTTTTCTGCCGTACCGCGGGGAAGAGTTAATACGTTATTTTCGGCAGGATTATCAGATGGTTGCCCGTCCTCAGAGCACTGGTTTTCAGAGTTGTGCGGAAGGGAGACTGCCTGCCTGTGCCTGCCTCTCTCCCACCACCTTCCTCCTGGTTCCTCCGCACCACCTTAGGTTTCTCTCTAATTTTCCTACCTTATGTTTTGTACCCCAACTCCAGACAAGTTTCTCCGGGGTCATCAGCTCTACTGATGCTGTAGGAAAAGGGTTCCGGCCCCCTGAGGTTGCTTGTAGTTCAACTAGGGCTAGAAACCAAAGCACAATAAAATTCTGAGCTGCGAGGCACTATGAAAACAGGCAGGGGAATGAACACATATTCATTCAGCAGATATCCATCCTTTGGGCAGACTCCCTGCTCAGTGCTCACTCCTCTGGGCTCTGCAGTGGGGGGGAAATAGGCCCAGGTCTCCACCATGGTGGAGTTTATAGTCTAGTAGGAGGAGATAGATAATATGTAAGCACAACAAAAGAAAAGACTATTTTATTTATTTATTTATTTATTTTTTGAGGGCTGTGTCACTGGCCCTCACATGTGGGACCGAACTGGGGCCTCTGGCTTCCCAAGCCAGCGCTTAACCACAGCGCACTTGGCCGGCCCGAAAAGACTATTTTAGATAGGGATATACCTGAAGAAGAAAATAATACAGGCCACTGGGATTCTGAATGTGACTAAGAAGGGGTTATTTTTTTAAAAGATTTTACTGGGGATTGGGGGAGGGGAACAGTGTTGGGGAATTGGAGAAGGGGACCATCCAAGTTGTTCTTCAGTCTTGGTTGTGGAGGGTGCCAGTCGCCACCTGGCTTCCTGTGGGCAGCTCGTGGCCTCTAAGCTCAAGGTGCTGTGTTCAGTCTTAGTAGCGGGTGGGTGTAGCCACCATCCCATGTGGGAGTCGAACCAAGCAGGCTTGTTGTTAAGAGCACATGCCCTATCCACTGAGCCATCTGGGGGGCAGCTCAGCTCAAGGTGCTGAGTAGTCTAGTTGCAGGTGGGCATAGCCACCATCCCATGCGGGAGTTGAACCAGCAACCTTGTTAAGAGCGCATGCCCTATCCACTGAGCCATCCGGGCAGCAGCTCAGCTTAAGGTACTGAGTTCAGTCTTAGTTGCGGGTGGGCATAGCCCACCATTGAACAGGCAATCTTGTTGTTACACCAACTGAGCCATCCTGCCACCTGTTGGCAGCTCAGCGACAGCTCAGCTCAGGCGCAGTGTTCACTGGCCCACATGGGAATCAAACCGGCAGCCCTGTTGCTCAGAGCTCATGCTTCAAGCCAACTCTTAACCAACTGAGCCACTCGGCTGGCCCTTATTTTTTATTTTTTTTAAACCAGGTGGCCCTCCACTTTGAGGAGGTGATAGTTGAACTGGGACCTGTTCAGCAGACCTGGGGAAGAACATTGTAGGCATAGCAAGTACAAAGGCCCTGAGGTCAGAAAGCACTTGGAGTGTTAAAGAGACAGAAAGAAGGCCAGGGTGGCTGGATCCTAGTGAGTGACAGGCCTCAATAATAATATCAATGTCATCAGCAAGGGGTAGCTGACACAGCGATTTATAGGCCAGGAATAGGAGTTTAGATTTTATTCCATTTATACTGGGAAGCCATTGGAGGATTTAAAGCAGATGAAGTTTTCTGATCAGATTTGTACTTTAAAAGGATGACCCTTTGAGCTTTACACTTAAGATGCAGGCACTTTACATGTATATCTATTGTACTTATTAGAAAGAAAGAGTGCATTCTTACAGTGTGGGTGTAGGTGCCCAGTAGAAGCGAGAATGCTAGTTAAGAGATTTTATTTCAACTAGAATTTCAACATTGCTTCCACTCACATTCCCTGTGCTCTATCGCTTTACTAGGAAAACTGGAATGGGCTCTTGTCCGCAGGGTGTTTATAGTGTAATGCCGTCAGATTCAGACAGTCCTTCCAAATTTCCCTTGAGGACAGAAGTTTTGAAGAAAGAATAATCAGTTCACTTCTTGTACACAGTTCCATGGTGAGGATGGGTTCGTTTATTGATCTACTCTTCTGCTAGTGGGCTTTTGGGTTGCCTGCACGGTTTTTGTTATTGTGAAGAGTGCTGCCATAAGAATTCTCATATCCATCTTTTTTTCTCTCTGTTTGGGTTTGAAAGCCACCCAAACTAGAGCATGTCCTGAGTTGCAAACAAAAATCAGAAACCCTTTCCAGGTGGCAATCCGATTGCCTCTTGGGGTTGGTGATAGCCCGAGAGGGTAAGCTGTTAAGTCTGGAATGTTGATCTCTTTTTAATAGGCAGCTGTAGTTTGTAGGAGGTAAGGGAGTGGAAGGGTAAATGGAAATTCGAGTGTGAGCCCTTGTGTTGTTAGGGATGTTGCTTGTTTTGCACCATATTGTTTGGAGACTGCTGCCATACCCACAGCGCTGACAGGCTGTTTGGACCTGAGGAAGGGGTGCTTTGCCCTCGTGGATCTTTTGCTGGTCCTGTTATGTATCTAAATGTGATAGGAGCCAGGAACCTGGCTGCCTTTGTTCTGGAATCCATCTGTGAGTGCTCTTGGCAGCTTCTCTCTAGAGCTCTGGTCAGGGCAAAGACAGGAAGGAGGAGGTTCAGGAGGGTGCAGAGCCAGGGTCCTCATGCTCTCCTTTGCACCTTGAGAATGGGGAGCGTGGAGAAGACACCCCTGGTTCTAAATGCTGCATCTTCAGTGAAGCCTGTCCCAGCCATTAGGAAATATCCAAAGAAAGGGAGAGCATATCTGTGCTCTATGCATGTATATTTACATATTCACGTGGCAAGTACTCATTTAGATCCTACCAACCTTCTAGGACTGTTAGGAAACAACCAAGAAAGTTAACTTAAAAGCATTAGAATTGTCATTCTAAGACAACTTTCCACTGAGATAAAGAGTGGTAGGATTCCGAGGAAGGTGAGAATGCTTCTAAGGAGGTTTGGGACTTGTGCTAGGAAGGCAGGGTGTAGAGTGGATCAGAGATGGTGCTTCTTCCTGAAGTTCATCCTTTTTTCTTTCTCTTACTTTTCTTTTGTTTAACATCCAGGCCCGTTGCACTTGTGGAGAGAGTACTTGGACACATGCAGACTATGTTCAGCTGTGTGACAGGTGTTTCTAACAGATGTTAACCAGACTTCCAATTCTGCGGGTCGGTGTGGAGACAGGAGGGGCCAGGGGTGGGGCATTACGAACAGAGCCCAGGGTCCAGGCAAGAGTGCCTCGGCAGGTGAGGGGCAAGCTAATAGGACCCTAGTCGGAGGGACCCTTAACTACCAGGCCATTGATGGGGGAGTGATGGAAGGTATGTTATTTTAGCAGGAGTGATACGAGCCAGGAGGTGCAGGTTGGGTTGGAGGGGACCTGGTGAGTGGGCGTGAGTCTCATGAACACTGGGCTGCAGTGGTTTCTTTCCAGGAATCCTAGGAAGAGGGGTATTCTGGTTCCATAGCGAGGCCCGCAGCGAGGAAACAGAGGCTGTGGGAAGGCCTTTCTCCTCAGTAATCCGATGGTGACTGCCAGTAACCTTGGGCCAGAGAATGAGCCATGTGGGATGGTGCCTCATGTGGAAGTTGGGACAGTGGGAGGGCAAGTGGAGGAATTATGATTCAGAAATGCAATGACTCAATTTCCTTCCCTTTCCTGCCATCTTTCTCACTCCAGTTTGGAAATCTGGGGGTTTTCTTTCTTTTTCCCAGTGTCCCTCTTATGAGAATAAGGCTCATTTATTATTCTGCTGGTAAATACTTACGGTCACTGAGAACTCTAAGGTGCAGCCTGTGCTTTTCTACTGGGGCCCCTTTGTGACCAGCCAGTAAACACATGACGGCTGGTCAGGAGGGGGCTCCCCCTGGACGGCTGTGGCTCTTGCCCTCTGGCGAAGAAATCTGGAGATCCGACGAAAGTTCTGGATCTTCCTCTGGAAGCCGTGGTCCTCAGACTTCAGTCGACCTCACGGTCACCTGGAGAGCTTCTTAAAACACAGCTCGCTAGGCCCCAGCCCCAGGTTTCTGATTCTGCGGGTTTGGGTGGGGCTGAGAATTGGCACTTCCAGCAAGTTGCCAGGTGATGGCGAGGCTGCTGAACCCGGGGGCCACACTTGGAGAGCCACCTCCCTAGAGAAATGATCACACCCAGCTCAGCATCTCCGCTGTAGAGACTGGTGTGGTCAGAGTCTTTGAGGAAGATGGGCTTGAGCTGGCTTAAGGATATGAGGGTTGTAAAGAGGCAACAGTGGTGCTGGAGAGCGTTGAGGGGGGAGGGGAGGGGCAGGTCAGATCTTTGCTGCAGGCAGAGCAGTAGAGCTGCCCTGGGGCCTAGTAAAGAGCACGGGGAAACCAAGCATGCCTCTGCCTGCACTGCTGTAAGGGTGTCTTATCAAGGCTCCCTGTCTGGGAGCAGCCCACCTCACCCCACTGGGGCTCAGAGGACTCTTCTTTACCTACCCGTTTTGGGAAGAAGGGAGCATAAGAGAGACTTGTGAGAGGCCCCTGGTTGGAAATTCGGCCCCAGCATGTTGCTTGCCAGGACACTGGCGCTGGCTTGTGTAAATGGTCCTCCTTCTACAGCAAGAGAGCTGAGCGGGCTTGTCTCAGCCTGATTTAGGAAATGATCAGGGCAGTGTTAGTACGTTTGGGTATGAGAACAGTGATGGGGCTTGTTTCTCTCCTTGCATCAGCGTAGATAGGAGCCTGTTCAGTTCTTTATGGAAAACGATGAGGCCAGCGGCCCCTAAAGCAGGGCAAGTGCCCAGGCTGAGTTGAAGCTGAAAAAAGCTTTGCTCTTGAGTCCATACTGGGTGCTTTGTTCTCCCGGCCGGACACTGGAGAGCCCCTAGCTGGTCTCTGGCTCCTGCTCTCGCCCACCTCGAGTCCGTTCTCCACACACCAGCCCCCCGGGTACGCGAATAACTCAAATCCGATTGTATGTCTACTGAAAATGGTCCCCGGCTACCTTAACTTGGCCCACAGGCCCACGCCTGCCCTGGCCCTTACCACATCCTTCCGTGGATACCCCAGGTCACAGTGGACTCGGTCTTAGATGCACTGGGTTCTCCGAGTCTTTCCAAAGGCCGCTGCGTCTTCCTGGAACATTCCCCCATCCTCATCCCCTTCACCTGGCCCACTCTTAATGCACCCTTCAGGTCTCCGCTGAAGTGATGTTTCTTTTTGGAGGCTTCCCCTGGCTCCTGACGCTAGGTTTGCCTGCTCCACTGTGTTCTCTGTAGCTTCCTGTACTCCGCTCATCATGGTCTACGGTGGGTGATGTGTGTAGGCTTGTTCAGGCACCCACACTAAGAAAGCTATGGGGTTTACTCCTGTTGTCTTGGCATGTTCATTAATAGCGCCTCCTTTCACTGTCAAGTGTACTACTTTGGATAATAAATTATAGTCCAAGCTACTATAATCAGAGAATCAAAAAACTAGACTTTGCAGACATCCTTGCACCAAAATCCCCAGTGTGACGTGGATTCTGCCAGTTAGCTACACTCAATCCAGTCTTTTTTTTTTTGAGGGCAGTGTCACTGGCCCTCATATGTGGGACTGAACCGGGGCCGCTGGCTTCCCAAACCAGCGCTTAACCACCGCGCCACTCGGCCCGCCCTCAATCCAGTCTTAAATGTGTGGCCATCCTTGTCCTCAGGATGGCATTTTGCTGGCGTGGATCTTGGCAGAGGCGGCATAATTCTGGAGCAGGCTACTTTCTTGGTGCCATAACTACCTGATGGTGGCAGGGGCCCCAGCTCCTTGGCAGCCTGGCTCTGCACTGTGATTTTAGGAGTAGCTCCGAGAAGCTCAGTCTAGAGTCTGTTTCTCCAGCTTTCCTGGTGACTACCTTGTACAAAAATCCCGTACTGTTCGCCTTGCCTAAGTGAGGTCTCATCAAAACATAACCCTTCTCATCGTTCTTGTAAATTATTTGCTGAATTGTTTGCTTTAGGCATTGCCTGTACCTAGCAGAATTCCTGGTATGAAACTGTTGGCAATGGATGTTTTTTAAATGAATGAACTTTTGGACTGAGTTTTTTAAAGTCTGATAGTAGCTAGCTATTCCGTCAATGAGTATAGATGAAATTGAAGGAATGGAGGTTGTTTAGTCCAGAGAAGAGATAGGGGCCATGCAGACATCAGTTAGAAGGCAGGCTGGGCTTTTCATCTTCTAGCAGAAATTCTCTGCTTCTCCACCCTGTATGCCCAGCACTGGTCCAGGCACCATTTTGTGGGGAGGAGTAAGGGAAGGGCCCTCCGTGTTTTCAAAGAGCAAAAATCTTCTGGTGGCACCATGGAAGAGCTGGTAATTAGGAGTCCACAGTAGTTGGAGAAGAATACTCAATGTGGCCCAAGAAGGCTTCCTGGAAGAAGAGGTCATTGAGCTGCCCTCTGAGAATAGGCAGGGTCCAGGTCCAGGTGAGGGGATTGGCTTGAGCACAGAAGGAACAGACCTGCAGGGCACACTGTCCTCTCACCTTTAAGCCCTGTCATTTATTAGCATGCCCCTGTGAGGTTGGATGTTTCATAGTGTAATTGTGCTGGGGAAACCTGGTAATTTAGTGACAGGCCTCGGAGTTGAACCCAGGGCTGTGCATGTCATGTTGTCTGATGAGCTAGTCACTAGATCGTATATCTTACTTATTTATTTGACCTTGATTAACAAGTCAGAGTTTTGCTTCATGTGGGTGATGTAAGTGGTGGATGTGAGTAGTATCATGATCCCAAAGGCACAGGCCAGGACCCGTGGCCTGACAAACAGGAGTGGACTTAGAGGGACAACAGGTCAGAATTTTGCAATTGGGTGTCTGGGAAATGTTGATGGATGAATGATGAGACGAGCGGTAACTCTTGCCATGCCTCTGAAGGTGGGGTGGGGGGCCCTGGGTGGAGGAGCTCTGGCTGGCTCCTGCTCCCCGGCTGCGGCTGCCTGACTCAGTCAGTTAGTTTTGGAAGACTTCTTTGCTTTTTTAAGCTGAGGCTCTGGCTGGAATGGTGGAGCCAGGCAAAGGCACTCCCTCTTTCCCCACTGCTGGTCCCACTAGGGACTCAGCAGTGTGTGGCCAAATCAGCCATCCCTGCTGTCGCTGACTGCCCCAGGCTGACACAAGTCTCTGCCCTTCCCAGTCTCCCTCCCACAGGCACTGATACAGACACACAGTGGGGGCTCAGTAAATATTGGTCAACGGTCAGCAGCAGGCTGCTGGTTCTAATTTTGTTCCCTGCTTCTGGGTCACCGCTAAAATTTTTTTTTTTTTTTAAAGTTTTCTCATCCTACAGGGAGAGCATGTGGGCTGCTGCCTCTGGGTACCCCCGCTCCCTCCCCCTGGCAGCACTCCTGCCTGTCTGCGGAAATCTCCCACCCCGGGTGGCCTTTGGCTGGGCCAAAGCTTGAGGCTGAGGCTCTGGGAGTGGGAGCTGGAAGAAGAGAACACATTCTTGAAGGGTATGAAGGAGAGCAGTTATGTGGAGGGCCAAAGGCGGCAGGAGAAGAAATGGCCGATGGAGTTCTGGACCCCTTTCTTGGCCAAGGCCGGGGGCTGCTTTCACGTGCTGTCGTATTTATCCTGTGCTTGGGAGGGGGTTTCAGTTTGTCCCAGAGAAGGGTGGGGAGGTCGGCAGGCTGGGAAGTTTTTCTCGAAGCTCTTTGAACTCCTGAGCCCGTAGGGCTCTGTTGACGTGAGTACCAAGCTGCGAGGCCACTGGACTTATAATGGGGTCCATGGGGACGTGCAGATGACCGTATCATTAGTTGACCACTAGGAGAATACTAATTATTTGTAGAACACTTACCTGACCGTTTTTGTAAAGCCAGCTGTATTAGTTATTGCTTTTATTGCTTCTAGGTTTTGTGCCGTGCTTAGAAAGTTATCCCTAATGCTTTGATTGTAAAGATGTAATCAATCAGGTTTTCTTTTTGCTGCACCCCCACCAGCCATTGGGACACATCAATGAATTAAAGTAAAAATAAATAAATAGTGGCGGCTGGTTAGCTTAGTTGGTTAGAGCGCAGTGCTCATAACAGCATGGTTGCTGTTTCAATCCTCGCATGGGCCAGTGAGCTGCGTCCTCCACCACTAGATTGAAAACAACAACTTGACTTGCAGCTGATAGGTCCTAGAAGAACACACTGGTCCCCAATAAAAATTAAATAAATAAATAATAAATAACTGAAACACTCCAAAATCCCACCACTCAGAAGTAGTCATCACTAATATTAGGTGAATATTATTCTAGATAATCTTCCAGGCATACCACAGATAAATGAATGTAGAGAAGTAGATCTACATATTTCTATAAAAGTATATTAAAATTTCCCTGAATGTAACAGGAAAAAGAAACCATAATAAAACTAAAGGAATTATGAAGCTTTAAAATGTGTTTTTCATAAGAGATTATTTCCTCAAAGACCCCAATAAGGTTAAGAAAAAAATGGGACCTTGTGAGTCATATCTATAATTTCTTGTTTCCATTTGAGACAGTGTGAATTGACTCTTTGCTATGAAAAATGAGGATATTTACATTTTCACATTTTTTTCTCTTTTCTTCCCACTTGTTCATTTTTATAACATTTAGATTTTGTCCTGTAACCATAATTCCCATAGTTGCTTTTTATTATTTCTTGTTTGAAGGGTTTATTGCTTACCATCAGTCCTCTTACCATGGTTTCTGCACTCCTGGATTCCTTTCAAAAATGTTCTCTGTTGGGCCGGCCGAGTGGCGCATTGGTTAAGAGCTGCCTTGGGATGCCAGCAGCCCCGGTTCGGATCCCACATATGAGGGCCAGTGACACTGCCCTCAACAGCTAACAGCTCCACCTGGAGCTGGGCTGTGCAAGCCCTGGCGCCGGTGTAGGCTGCAGCCCCTGCTGCAGTGGGCTGCCATAGGCTACAGTGAGTGGCCGGCAGCCAGCGTGAGTTGCCAATAGCTGTGGTGAACAACCATCCAGAGGCCGGCAATTGATCTGCCTCATCCGGGAAGAGCGCAATGACGATACCAACATGGGCCAGTGAAGCAACATCCTCCGCAACTAGACTGAAGAACAAAAGGACAGCAACTTGTCTGTTCCCCTTCCCCAATTCCCCAGCGCTGTTCCCCTTCCCCAATTCCCCAACAAAATCGTAAAAAACAAACAAAAAAATTGTTCTCTGTTAATTACCTACATTATCACAAATCCTTTAAATTCTTCCTAGGATGGTAACTACTATATCCTTTCATGCTTGAGAATTTCTGCCTGTTGTCTTTACCAAATTTGTAGGACATCTTGGCTGAGAGTAATATTTGTGGTTCATATTTTCTTTCTCTCAGGAGTGTGTAAGGTCGCATTTTCTTCTAATACTGAACGTTGCTTTGGGAAAGGTGAGGGCAGTCTGAATTTTCTGCCACGTAGAAGTCTTAGGCAATGGCTGGGCGTTGAGCGTTCTACATCACGTGTATGTGGAATGCAGTGTATTATTTCAATCTTCAGATTCTGTTTGTCTTTTCATTTCAGGGAAATATTGTGTTATTTATCTTGAAATTTATCTTCCATTCCATCCTCGGGTTCTCTACTTTAGGAACACCAATTACCCTCTTGGTACTGTTGTCTTGTTACAATCATGGGTCCCGTAACGACATTTCAGCCAACGACTGACTGCATATATGGCAAGGGTCCCTTAAGGTTATAATGGAGCTGGAATTTTTTTCGATTGCCTAGTGACGTCATAACCTAGTAGCACAGTTCCTTACACAAATACTTCCCACTATGTTACTGTTGTCTGCAGTATTCAGCATAGCAACATTCTGCACAGGTTTATAGCCTAGCAGCTGTAGGGGAATAGAATTTATCTCCCCAAAATTAACTTGGCATGATGATGATTTTAGGCTGGTTAAATTTAAGAAACAGCAGACATGGGAGAAGCTCTGAAAACCAAGTAGAAGTTACCCTTTGTAAAAGACACTTATATTTGTAAGGAAACCTCCATTTATAAGGATGTCTCCCTCGCTGTACCAGGAAGAGTGGGGTGACCTTATCTCTAGAAACTCTTATCAATGCAGAAGGCAAGGGCTTAAATCTGCATAACAACTTTCCCCTGGTTTGCTGTGCCTTTACTGGTAACTTCCCATAACTAACTCCCCCCCACCCCCAACTTCTTCTTTTGTCTTCAGCTGAAGATGGTATTTGAAGTGGTGGCTCCAGCCATTTTGGTGAGCTGCTCAGTTTTCCTGGGTCTCCCATGTATTCAGGAGGTATACATGTCGTTGAACTTCTGTTCATTTTTCTCCAGTTAATCTGTCTTTTATTTCAGGGATGTCTCAGCCAAAAATCCTGAAGGGTAGAGGCAAAATTATTATACCACATAGCCTGCGTGTGTTGTGGGCTATAGACCATCTAGGTTTATGTAGCATTCTCTGTGATGTGCACATGACGACGAAATCACCTAACAATACATTTCTCAGAATGGATCCCTGTTGTTAAGCAGGGCATGACTGTATTTGCTTTCATTTTTTGTCTTTTCCATCTGCCTTCACCGTGGCTATCTCAAACCTTCCTTGGTCAGTATTTTTATTTTAAATTACTGGCAGAATTTTTGTTCTCTGTTCATTAAAATTTATTTTTTTTAGTTCTTCAGTGATGCTGTTGTGGTCTTTTTTTTTTTTTTAGTAAGCCTGCCTCTCCTTCCATCTCACTTTGTTTTGTAATCATCTTTGGGCTGTTTTAGTGCATCAGTGTTCTAATTAGGTTATTCTGCAGTGTGAGGCAGTCGTGAGGAGTTATGTGTTACTTTCACTTGACATCCTTGTCTTTTGCTTGGTTGGCCTGCTGTTTCTTTTTGGGTTCATACTAGTGCTATCTGGCACTGTTGGCTCTAAAATAAGACAGTAACTTTTTTCGCACCATGTTGAGGTAGATTTGTCCCCAACCCAACAACAGCAGAGCTGAGAGCTGGGTATTTATGACCTGTTTCCTGTATCCTGAATGAACAGTGACTGCAGATGAGTGGGCGAGATGGATCTGTCCTCTCTTCTGGGATTTCTGGTAATGGCCCCCATGGTATGGCTCAGTCCACTTATTTGGGAGGTGTGTTCCATTTCTGTGGGAGGGGGAGGAACACTCACTGGAACTGAATAGTTTCCCTAATTCTGTACGTGGCCTTGAAGCCCTTGACCATGAATACTAGGAATATATTTCCATCAAAGAAAGCCCATTGTTCTTCTTCCTGTTTCACCTGTTTGGTTTATTTGTCTGTTTTGTCCCAGCATCTTTTCCCACTACTCCTACACTGAAGAGGAAAAAAGAATTGGTGGCAACTTGCTGCTCTCCAGATTTGGGGGAGGTTAGTGGGCATTCTCCTGTTCCGCTCTCGTCCCTATGGCCTTCATGCCTGGGCCAGCACTCGGAGATGAGCCATGCGGGTGCCTCCAGCATTCCTTTCCTTGGCTCTGGTTTCGAAGTTATTGTATCAGAGTTTGCCTGTTTCCTTGTTTGGCTGCTGTTGGTGACTTTTTTTTTTTCTATTTTATTTTTTTACTCAAACATTAAGTATCAGGGTAGGAAAATGATGATGCCGTTTCAGTTCTCCATTTTAACTTAGAAATCTTTATTTTTGTATAGTATTTCCACATATTTGATCTTCTTAATGCTCATAAAACTCAGCGGGTTTATTTTCCTCTTTCCAAACTATGAACACAGACCTGGTGAGATCAGCGAGTTGCTTGGAGTCGTTGCAAATTAGACTTCTCACACCAAGTCCACGGTCCTTCTCTTGCCAAAGTCGGGGCTCCCCAGGTTACTAGCACCCGCTGTACTGAAGACAAATGTGGGATTTTTGATTCTTCAGGACCTTGTGCACCTTCCACCCTGAGGCCTGGCTTTGTCTTTTATCTGCAAGTGTCAGGGATTTTTATACACCTCTCCTAATGGGGGCTCAGAAATGTTGCCCCTGGACTCACCCAGAGCCACCTGCCTCTAGGATGTCCACTGGAGAGATCCTGTTAGGTGGACAGTTTCCAGCCTTCTAGTGGAGCGGGGGTGGGACTAGAGAAAGACCTGTCTATTTGAAGGTCCTTTGCAGAAATGAGCTGTTGAGGGGAAGACCCCCTGAGGGCTGGGAGCCGCCTTGTGGAGTACTCCTTAGCTGGGTCCTCCATGCTCCCAGCCCTGGAGGGTGTGCTGAGACTGCCTGTGCCTCAGACTCCCCCTGCCGTCTGTCCCAAGGAGAGTAGAAGAGAACCAGACACCTCTTTATATCCTCTGGATTTTAGGTGGGGAGAAGATGGTTGAGGAAAACACTCAAGATGATTCACTGAGGCCAGTCAGTAGTGGGGCCAGTGCTGAGAGCCATCATTGCTGTCACTACAGGTCCTCAGACCTTCTTAGCCTGCTCCTCCAACCCCCAAGGTCATTCTTTGGTGTGGACAGTCAGCGTGTTTTCAACTTTAAGTGAAGTGCTTTGTAAAAACCCGATTCAGACCGCCCTTGCATGGACTGCCGCCCTTGGACTGCTACCCCCACGCCTACTGAGACCCCAGCTGAAGAATTCTAGCCTTATAATTCACTGTGCTCCCACATAGCTCACACCTTAAGGGGGCACAGAGTTGGCCTACGTCGGTAGGGTTTCCAACACACATCTTACGCATTTCCTGTGGCTTACCAGTTGGCCTTGGAAACAGTTGTACCTTAGCAAAGTCTGTCTCTGGAGCATTTGATTTTATCTTTCACGTGTTATTGGTTGGCCTAGAGGAATCTGAAAGAGAATGATGAGATTCCTGGTCAGCCAGCGGTCAGGGAAGGGAGTGCGTGTTTGGAGGCCTAGCAGCTTCCAGGCCACTCAGAT
Organism: Aselliscus stoliczkanus; assembly: GCA_033961575.1. Taxonomy (NCBI): domain Eukaryota; kingdom Metazoa; phylum Chordata; class Mammalia; order Chiroptera; family Hipposideridae; genus Aselliscus; species Aselliscus stoliczkanus. Next base: position 18,353,319 of record CM066735.1, read on the forward strand.
CTCTGTTGCCTGTTCAAGTCACATCAATGTCCAGCCTCTGGACCAGGCATCATGGCATGTCACTACTTTGTTACCCCCCAAAGAAAAGTAAACACTTGCTCTTTCCTCTCTGAGAGGGGAGGTGGGCATAGAAAAAAATGCAGTATGGAAATTCAACAGTCAAATGTGTCCACAGGACACAGCACTGCTTCTAGGATGAGGCACTTCTGGAAGAAGTGAAGGGGAGACAGGCAGGTGGAATTCTGATTCAGGAGCCTCCAAGATGGTCAGGAAACTTCTTCAGTTCCACAGGGGGTCTGAAAGCAAGCACCTCTTGCTGATTTTCTCATAGCTCTTTCATGTCCCACCCGAAAGAAAGCGTTGGATCTGGCGCCTTGGAGGCAGAGCTAAGGCACTAAAATAATTTACTTCTTTGAGCCCAAGCCAAGTGAACAAAGGAGTGGAGAGACTCCAGCTTCTCTTCAGTGGGAGAGCCTGGTCCTCAGAGCCAACAGCACACCCAAGCGTTTGTCCCTCCAGCTTGATTTCCTGTCCTGCCCTTATGCTCTTCTTACCACTCCCGGAAGGTGTCCTTGGGGCAGTTGGCTCAGCTCCCCGGGAGGGCTGGAGTAGCCCACCGGGAGCACACCCATTTGCATGGCCTTAATACAGGTGGGCTCCCTCAGGTAGCCAGGGCCTAGCCAGGGCCACCGTCCAGCCAGGTGCACCAAGAGCTGTATGTAGTTTCTTCCTTTCTTCTTTCTTTCCTCAGAAGAATCTTTTATAAACTTTTTTTCCCCTAAGAATAACTTAAGAGGGGGAAAATCACCATGAAAGCAGAAAGCTTCCCTTTTGTGTCTGCCAAAAGTCCAAGGTCACTTGGATTTGAAATGTCTGGAACAACTCCGACTAGGACCTTGGATCAGGACTTCTTGCAGCCCTCCTGACTCTGGGGGGTGGGTCATGTCAGAGTGCTGTCCAGGCAGGCAGGCTCTGCTTGCTGAATCTCCCCACCCACTCAGGCTGTCCTGACAGCCATGCTGAGGGCCCTCGGACCACTGGGTCAACCAACAGCACACTGACCTTGACCTGAATACCCACCCAGGTAAAGCTAAAATCACCTTGGATGTCTCATACGTGAGGTATTTTAATGTTTGTGTTTTCTGATGTTTTGAAGTTGCTGCAGATACATTTGAGAAATATAGCTGAAGTGCAAACAGTTGTTTTTGTTGAAATGATTCTACAGAAGGAGCCCTGTAACAGAGCCCCCTGCCTCTAAAGCATATCTGGGGGATCCCCTACACAGGCCTTCAGGGCATCTCACACCTGGATTTGGGATGCTTGCTGGGGCTGATAGAAACTGGGGACAATCTGCCCAAAGACATGCAGGATTTCGCAGATCTCTATGGGACCCAGGGCGTGTATTTTTATGTCTCCATTTGGCAGGGACAATGGTTAAGAGTGCCTTGGCTTTTGCGTCGTTCAGACCTGGCTTCAGCTCATGAAAAATTCAGTTTCTGCTTTTGCTGCTCTACTTACTGGCTCTGGATCATGTTTCCTAATCTCTGAACCCCAGTCTCCTCATTTAGTAGATGGGGATAAGAGTCCCGACTTCTCTTAAAGGAATCCGTGAATGTCAGTGCTTACTTAGCAAGATGCACACTGGTATGCGAGCTGCTGTCCTCATCACCTCTCTGCCTCTCCTTTCCGAAATCCAAGTAGCCCTTCATTTTGACAGCCCAGCATGTGCCTTAGATGAGTGTTACCAGGTGGAGAACAGCATTCTTTGAATATTGGGGTTTAGGCATTTGAGCCTAATCGCCCTGTGTACCATAATTTAACTTTTGGGTTTGGGTGGAGATTTGGCATTAAATCTTCACAATCCAATGAGGTAGGTGGCCACTGGTTTTATAGATGAGAAAACTGAGGTATAGAGAGAAGCTAAGTAACTTGGCCAAGGTCACTTCAGGTAAGCTGTGATGCGGAAATTCGAGCCAGGGTCTTTCTGACACTAAAGGCCATGGTGAGCTGCATCACAGCTCTGGGTGATTCTAGAATGTTGGCGCTGGTTAATAACTTGCACGAGATCACACAGCTGGTAAATGGCAGAGCCAGATGCAAACATGCCTGCTCTAAAACACTCTGCTGTCGTTCCTCCATCACCTCAAAGGCCTGGAGATGGAGTGACTGACCCACTGTGAGGCGTCATGCCTGGGCACGTGGGGAAACAACTTCAGTGACTGCGTGTCTGGATCCAGATTAAATTGGAGGCTTGGGCCGGCCGAGTGGTGCAGTGGTTAGGTGCTGGCTTGGGATGCCAGCGGCCCTGGTTCGGATCCCATATGTGAGGGCCAATGACACTGTCCATAAATAAATAAATAAATAAATAAATAAATAAATAAATAAATAAATAAATATAGGAGGCTCATTTTCCCTTCCTGATATTTTTTAATTGGGGAATTGGGGAAGGGAAACATTGTGGTTTTCCAGGACCCATCAGCTCCAAGTCAAGTTGTTGACCTTCACTCTTAGTTGTGGTGAGTGCAAGCTCAGCTCCAAGTCCAGTGTCTGTTTTACTCTAGTTACGGAAGCGGGGAGGGGGACGCAGCCCACCATCCCATGCGGGAGCCGAACCGGCAACCTTGTTTTTAAGAGTATGCACTCTCGCCAGCTGAGCCATCTGGTTGCCCAGTTTTTTACTATTAAAAAATTTAGACCTGGTGAATTTGCCCTTTTATTTGTTTATTTTTTACTCTCTACTTGCAAAAGAAGGAGTTTTCTTGGAAGATAGGCAGAGGCATTGGAGAAGAGGTGAGGAGTCAGCTTTGATACTGACTGGATTCAGTCTGAGGAGAGACCTGTCCTGTGGAGTGTGTCTGATGGCTCTAGTGCCAGCAGACGGATGAGTGGGAGGAAAGGTGGGTTTCTTAAGCCCCACTCTCACCTGGTTTTTTGCTCTTGCAGGCTCTTTGTCACCATGAAGCTGCTGCACCCAGCCTTCCCTCTTTGCTTGCTGCTGACCCTGCTCAGCTTATGGACAGCTGCCCCAGAGGCTCACGCTGTGTCTGTGGAAACGCCACCCATCAGCGCAGCCTCTTTCCTGCAGGACCTCATGCATCGCTATGGGGAGAGTGACAGCCTCACCCTGCAGCAACTAAAGGTCCTGCTCAAACACCTGAATGTGGGAGTGGGCCGGGATAATGTCACCCAGCCCCTGCAGGGACAGAGGAACCTCTCAACGGTAAGGCTCCCAGCTCCACTTAGCACTGTCAGTCCTCTTGGCTCACAGCCAGGTCGGGCACAGAGGCTGAACTGCTCCAGGCAGGCAGGGCTGGGGCAGGCAAATCTTGATGACAGAGCAGAGACGCCAATTCTTCTTCCCCTGTTATCTGGATCAGCAAGTCTGAATCTCCAGCCGTGCCTCCTGCCTTCCTGCATGGGGGTTTTGAAGCCTTAACCAAAGGGCAGCTGTAAAGTAGGGGTTCTTAGCCCTGTATGCTCTTCCTCACAGCTGCACTGGTAAGGTGGAGCTCCCTGGACTGCTAGCATTTCTAATGGAGTTTATAGAGTACAGAGCCCTTTGTCCACTCGCCCAGGTGAGCCTCGCAGCACCTTTAGGTGCAGGTGGAAAATCTTCATTCTATAGGAGAGAACCCTGAAGGTCCCACAGTGAGTTCCTGAAGGGACCAGGACTCAGGCCCAGGTCTTTTGGCTCCTGGCTCTCTGCCCTTTCTTCCACGTCATCTCAGCTAATCTGAATCTGAAGTTAGTTGAGGCAGCCAGGTATCAGTCAGCCAGCAACAGCTTTCTGTCTCTACTTTGTTCCCTGTGCTGAGTGTTGGGAGAAGCAGAGAAAACTGCATCATGTTTAGGGGTTTACCGTCAAAATGGGAGCTCAACCAACCGGGAACAAAGTTAGCCAATACTAAGATGAAGGGTTACATGCTGTGTGCTGGACAATCATTGCAGAATCCTGAAATGAGAATGGCGGTGAGCGTGTGCTAGGGCTGTCAAGGTTTGTGGTTGAGGTGTCCTGGAGCTTTGACCTGAAGAAGAGTAGAGTTTGGAGAGATCAAGGGGGCCCCTGTGTCCTAGACGCAGAACCCCAGGAGTGTGGTGAGTGCCTGAGTCTGTGAGGAGGCTGCCCTGGAGGCTGATGCACCCTTGACCCAGAGGCTTCCTGGCACAACTTCAGTGTGTTGGGGTCAGCAGAATCTAGCCCTCAGCTCTGAAGGCCCTAAAACTCTCCTTTGTCAGCACACCCACAGGGCTGACTGTCTAGAGACAAACCCATGTGAAACCAAACTCAGATAAAGACTGAGATATATAAAGTACAATTAGGAGGCAAACTGCCATGTTTCACAGGGACGGTGTGTGAGAACCACTGCCCTTGCCACCTCGCCAGGGGAATGAGAGTTTGTGCTCGATGAACAGTCCTGCACATGTTCATAGACGCCAGTAGCCCCGGAGAAGTATCTAGAATCTGCACTTTAACATAAAAGCTCCCTGGGCTATTGTGATGTGCAGCCAGATTTGCTATCTGGTGGAAGCTGTATCTTCAGGTATCCACATAGCAACATGTTTTCTAGAAACCACACTCTGGTCACAATGACGGGAATTCAGTTGCTCCCAGAACCTCTGGGCAGCCATTGACAGATGTTGTGCATCAGGTGTGTTTTAGCCCAGTGACTGATTGCCAAGATTACTTATCAGTTCTTCAAGTTGAAGGACTGACTGACTACCTTGCTCTCACCCCCTGGAGATTAGTCTAACAGATTCTCCGATATCTGGACAATTCTATCTTGTTTTTTTTTTCCTTCTTAGAAGGCTGAGTCAGCCGCGGTCTAGGGCAAGGCGTGACTTTGGGTTCTAAGAGGCTTTCTGGCCCTGGCCTTTGTTTCAGTGCTTCAGTTCTGGAGCCCTCTTTGCTGCCCACAACTTCAGCAACCAGTCACAGATCGGGATGAATGAGTTCAAGGAGTTCTGCCCCACCATCCTCCAGCAGCTGGATTCCCGGGCCTGCCCCTCCAAGAATCAGGAGGACGAGGAGAATGAGCAGACAGAGGAGGGGAGGCCGAGCTCGATGGAAGGTGAGCGGGGGCAGGAAGGCCCGGTCCCCTTGCTTGTCTTCATGGGGGCCTCTGAGCTGATGGGTAGTGATGCTCACGCAGGGTCTCATTGGTGACCGTGTTATCAACACCGGGAGGGGCAAGTTAGCGTAATGGTTGTGCTGGTGTCTTTGCACTTCCAGCTTGGTCCCACGTGTTGTCAGACGGGGCCGGTGTGGCTGGTGAATATCGGTGTTGGGCCCAGGCTCTGGACTGCTCCTTATGGTCACTTTTCCATTTTTATTTTCACGGAACTCCAAGGGGGCTGACAGCGACTTGGGTTTTCAGTTTAGCACTGAAGACCTTATAGAGCCTGCCCTCAGCCCACTTCATCCTTTCCCCTCCCCTGCCCGGTACCTCTTCTTCAGCCTCAGTGGGCTCACCATGGTCTGTGAGTGTCCACGAATCCCTTGGGCCTGGATTGCCCTTCTCAAACGCTGTCACCCTGGTGTGTGCCACCCAACAACTGGTACCTAGCACATGCTGTCTGTGTAATGCCTTATTGCATCCTGCTATTGTTGTTTAACTCTTAACCTTTCATGGTGTTTTTCCCTGCCTCCATCTACAAGGTAAGCATCTGCTGGATAGCAACTTCGCTGTATTTTTTCAGGCTTCTCCACAGCACCCAGCAAGAGGCGGATTCAACAAATACTTACTGATGGGTTGGTGGACGTCTGTGTGTCCTGACCAAATTCAGAATGGGCTGCCCAGGCAGCAGGCGCACCCCACCCTCAGTAATGGAGGCCCCCGTCTGTTTTTGTTCCTCCACAGTGTGGGGCTTTGGTTTCCTCAGTGTCTCAGTGATTAACCTGGCCTCTCTCCTGGGAGCCCTCGTCCTGCCGTGCACAGAGAAAGCATTTTTCAGCCGTGTGCTCACTTACTTCATCGCCCTGTCCATTGGAACGCTGCTCTCTAACGCGCTGTTCCAGCTCATCCCAGAGGTGCAGTACCACAGACACGCGCGTCGCCTTCCCCCGGGGCACCCACGGCAGACGTCCCTGTCCCCGCTCCCACCCTGTGCTCCAACGCACCCGACAGCTGCCACCTGACAAATTAATTTCTCCCTCATATCAAGGGACACAAATGACTTCTGACTCTGGATCTCAAGGGCCTGCTCTCCTTCCTGGGGCACCCAGGTTTGCCTCTGGCCTCCTCAGGTGGTGTCAGGTGCAAGGCTCTTAGCATTTTGCCCTTCTGTCGTGGGCTTCTCAGCCTCAGTTCCTCTCGCAAGCCTAGTTTGCGGGGCTCAGAAGGAAAGCTGCTTCCCGTGGGCTCTGCCTGCCCTTGGGAGTTAGGATTCTGTTCTAAATAGAGGCCCTCACAGTGATCAGGGGTGGCCGCCAAGAGATTATCCATCTGGAATACGGACGAAGGAAAAGAGGCTGCCATCTGACAAATAGAATTGGCCTAAAAAGATGCACTGTCCTTTTTTTAAATTTATTTAAAGCAAGCCATAATTCATAGCAGAGAGAGCCAAACACAGAACAAAGACTTTTAACAAAAACAAACGAAATTAAAATGACAAGATAGGGGACAGGGGCACTCCACCCGTCATGCCTTGCATCTTGACCTTTTCCTGATAGGACTGACTTCCTGGTGCTCTTATTTGACTCTTTGGAAATGTTTATCGATTCTTTTTTTTATTGTGACCACCGAGGAGCTAAAAAACGTAAGACCCACGTTGAGAGCCTGCTCCCTTTGTCAGCTCTGGCAGGGACATGCTCGGGGGGCGATCACAGGTGGACCTCCCTTGGGAATGGTGGCAGCCACCTTTCATAAAGAGCCTGTTCAGTGGCCGCCCAGTCAAAAGACTCACCCAGGAGAGATACCAGGTGTGGCGCCCAGGCCTTGCCTGTTCCATCTCAACAAGGGGAGAAGAAATCTGGTTTAAGATGAACCATCTAGAGGGCCGGCTGAGTGGCTCAGTTGGTTAAGAGCTCGCTCAAGAGTGCATGCTCTGAACAACAGTGCCGGTTTGATTCCCGGCCCAAACTGAGCAGCCGCTGAGCTGCCAACAGGTGGCAGGATGGCTCAGCTTAAAAAAAAAAAAAAAAAAGATGAACCGTTTCAGAATTCTTCATGGGTCTAGCAAGCACTTCTTAGGGGAGGCCTCATCTTGGACTACTTTTTTTAGCTCCAGAAATTGAATTTATTAATTTTTTAAATCATGAAGTTAAATGAAAAAATGCCTTATCGCCTGTTGAATGGAAATAACAATAATTGCATATGCTCCAGCCCTGTGGCTCACAGGGGAGTGCCTCACCCTGGCTCAGTTTTGTCCTGACCAGCGTGTGGGACTCTGGGAAATGGCAGAGGAAACGCTTCTGTGGCGGGGTGATCTTGGAACTCTGTGCTCTACACTGGAACCCTCTCAAAGCAAACGGAAACCAACCAGCCCTGAGAAGTTAGGAATCTGGGTTTCATGGGCGCGGGGCCTCCCTGTTCTCCATCCCTCTGCCCTGCACACTGACTTTCTCATATTTTGTGCAAACCAGACCAAGTGCAGGCAGCGTCGCGTGTGCCTGTGCGGTATGGGCCAGATACTCAGAGCAAACACAGCAGCACAGTAATTATTCTCTTCCCAGCTGCTCTTATTTTCTCGGGTCCAAAGTCTGCCTTGGCAGCGTCTGGATAGACCTGCACACACCTGCACGGCTGAGCGATAAGGCAGCACCCACCCTGCCAGTCACAACAGCTGGCAGGTGTGGCTGGGACCACCCAAGGCAGCAGGGGCAGGAGCCCCAGAGTTCCAAGGCCACTTTGAATTCCTCTTCATTTCTTCTGAACTGATTGAAGGAAATTTCATCAGACTTGAATCACTAACAAATTTTCTATTTCTCTCTCCCTCCCTACTTGTCTCTCTGATTTTTCCTTTTTGTTGCCTTTGTTAATATCTCCCCAAACCTTCCTTGTTGCCTCCCTGGCCCCTCCACCTCCTTTCCCCTAAATGGTGGCTGCCGTGCTGTGGGGCACTTGCCTTTGTCCCCGTCCCGGGTGGGGCTGGCTCTCCTCCAACGGCAGTGTGGGGATATGGTCTCCTCTGCGTGACCGTCATCTCCCTCTGCTCGCTCATGGGGGCCAGCGTGTTGCCCTTCATGAAGAAGACCTTTTACAAGAGGCTCCTGCTGTACTTCATAGCTCTGGCGATTGGCACTCTCTTCTCCAACGCCCTCTTCCAGCTCATCCCCGAGGTATGGCAAGCAGGGCTCCTCCTCCAGGAGCACCCTGTCTCCTGGGGACAGCGGGCCCCGTGGGAGGACCCTGCGCTTCCATGGAAGGCAGAGAAAGGAGATCCTTCCCTTCACCTAAGACTTAGGCAGACCTGGGAGAGGCAGCTTGGCACCGGTGTGCGAGCTGGGTTCAGATCCACCATCGACAGGTTGTGTGACCCTGGGCAAGTCCCTCAACCTCATGGTGCTTCTGTTTCCTAATAATCTAAAACAGGGAAAATAATGGGCCTGACCTCGTGATGATGTTGCGAGAGTTCCATGAGTTAACATTTGTAAAATGCCTGGTGCCTAGAAAGTACTCTGTAACTGTCAGTGGAAAGATGTAGTGCAGTTAGAGCACTTATGGCTCCCAATTTGGGGCTTTTGGCGCACACACTCACGCCCACAAACACGTCAACAGAATCCATAGTTCTCAGTAAAAAGATAATTCTCCTCAGTAGGGTGTTTCGGGGCAAAAGTGATCCAAATAAAATTCACATGCATTGAAGGCACCTTTGCCCCTTCACCCAGGTTAGGGAGAAACTCACCCACAAAAGAGGAGGGAGCTCAGTCTTTGTGAAGTTTGGCAGGCGGCACTGGGGGAGTTTTATCTGATTTGATGTAATCTCTACAGTAGCCCCGTTAATCACAGTAAGCGTGAGGCATTTCACTGTAGGTGGTCTGACAGGCCTGGACAGAGCCGGCTTTGAAGCCTAAAGATGTTGCCACGTGCTTCCGATAGCACTATGTTTTCCAAGATGTGGTTCTGTGTTTTCTTAGTTGATCCTCAGCTCAATTTGATGACATCAGAGTCATGTTTTATCCATTTACAGAATCTGACCTGCACCAGAGCCCAATCCCAGAGGCCAGGTTTATAACTCCTGAAGCCATGCTCTTGTCCTCTGCCATCCATCATGGCCTTTTGTGGAGAACTGTTAGTTGCCTGTTTTCCCTCTACTTTTCCCTAAGGTGTTTTGACTGTTCTGGAAAGTCGACCTGAATGTGTTGTTTCTACTCTAGAAGCTTTTCTCTTAGAAAAACTGCACTAGTGGGTAGGGATTGTATTTTGTCCCTTTAAAAAACAGAAAGAAAGACCACTTACCTTTTAAGCAGCCTGGCGTTCCTGGTACTTAGGATCACTTTTATCTTAGACTTACTCATGAGAAGGCTGGAGTTTATTCAAGAGGACTGTTTCCTGTCGGAAAACTGAAGAGAGGGTCACCGGACATTCCCCAGGCCCCACCACAAGTCAGGAGCACCCCTGAGAGTGGGATTCTGATTTCTACTCCTGTGTACTTCCCAGTGGGTTCTGTTTCTCCCCCATAATAAGAGTTTCCAAAAAGAACTCAAAACAAACCCCCTAGAATTGACACGTGCTACAGTAACCCAGTCTGCCGTCTTGGCTTTGTGGTCACTGGGAGGTCTGTGGTCAGGAAGATGCTGCAATTCATAGTATTTAACTGAGGAGTGGAGTTCCTATTTTAGAAAGTATAATTACACCACTGGCTTTGCGTGTACAGGCAGATCAGCCAGAGACACAAGGTAACGATGAAAATAAACACTGGGTCTTCTCTTTACATATGGGATTTGCCAGCGGAGTCTGCCCTTGTAGCACAGCACCAGGAAGACATGGAGAAAGAGTCCTCATTAAAAGTAGAAAACAGTGTCCAGGCTGTTCTCCCTGACAGTTCAGTTCTAATGATGATCTGTCTTTTGCATCAGAAAATAAGCTAGAGAAGAACCCAACAGGCCTGACGATGGGACATTTGGGAAACATCAAGGGTTAGCTTTCGCGAGAAAGGGAATGGGTAGATGGCAGTTATCCCAGGCAGCATGTCTTTTTCCTTTTGTACGATCGAGGAAGTGGTTAAGAGATGAGAAGGGGACCAGTGGTGGTTTTTTAATTTTCTTAAGCTCATTTTCTTTTCCTGGGTCCACAGGCGTTCGGTTTCAATCCCCTGGAGGATTTTTACGTCTCCAAGTCTGCCATGGTGTTCGGGGGCTTCTATCTGTTCTTTTTCACAGAGAAGATCTTGAAGATGCTCCTTAAGCAGAAAAACGAGGTGAGACCCAGTTGTTGGTAAAGGAGATGCTTCTGGGAAAGCATGTATCTCCGAAATGCTGGTGTGGTAGGGGCGTCACCTCCTCACCCCTCCAGGGGGTGCTTGGGAGGAGGAAAGCCCACACATCTCAGGAGGAAACGTGGATACTAGCAGGAGATGAGGATGGACCAGCGATCAGATCTGGCCTGTGGGTGCCTCTCACTAGGCAGTAATTTATCCCCTCTGTCTTATTCTAGATTATTTTCTTAACATACTCTTGTACTGTTAGGAGACGAAGGAGGGGCTGGATACGGACATGCACTGTGTGTGAAGTTATAACCACAAAGAAATTAGCTCTGGAACATTGTAGTATAGTTCCAGAAAGATCCCTTTAGTGCCTAGTATGCAGTTAACCGCCCCAAATAGTTGCTGAATTGACTAAAATTATCTGTTGCAAAGGCGGAGCTCTAAATACTTGGAGCAGTGTCACCTTGCCAGAATGCGTGTGGGCCCTGTGATCACTGCTTTGATATCTGTCCTGTGCCAGCCCCTTGTATTTACCTTGGTTCAGCTCGCTAACAGCTTTCCCTGGGTTTCTGTGTGGGCTGCCTGCTTGTGTTGTCTCTGGTGGTGGGAATGGGGGCTTCCCAGCGTGGTTTCAGTGAGGGTCACGCTCACCGCTCCCTGCGGTTCTTCCAGCATCATCACGGTCATAGCCATTATACTTCCGAGACGCTTCCTTCCAAGAAGGACCAGGAGGAGGGGGTGACCGAGAAGCTGCAGAATGGGGACCTGGACCACATGATTCCCCAGCACTGCAGCGGCGAGCCAGATGGCAAGGACGCTGTGGTGGACGAGAAGGTCATCGTGGGCTCGCTCTCTGTCCAGGTCAGGGGGCCGTCCGCTGCTGGGTGGGGGGCTGTCAAGCAGTAATGGCCTTGATGACTCACTCAGGTCTACCTTGAAGGCCCCTAATCCACCCTCTGACCTGGGGGCCGTGGGGATGGGATTTCTTGTAGGACCTGCAGGCTTCCCAAAGCACCTGTTACTGGCTGAAAGGCGTCCGCTACTCCGATATCGGCACCCTGGCTTGGATGATCACCCTGAGTGACGGCCTCCATAATTTCATCGACGGCTTGGCCATTGGCGCCTCCTTCACTGTGTCCGTTTTCCAAGGCATCAGCACGTCAGTGGCCATCCTCTGTGAGGAGTTCCCACACGAGCTAGGTGCGTGCACGTGCCGCCCCAATCCCGTTCTACTTCGCTGCCTCTGTTACTGACACCAGCATCCTTCTGACGGCTGACTCCCGCCGCCTTCAGAAAGCTTACTGTAATTAATTAATACATTCTCTACGCAATGTGAAATCTAACCGCTGATTCTTAACAGTTGCATTCATCATTGAAAATGATGGAGTTTTTTACAGGGATGTCTGTTTCCCCTCAGCCCCATGTCCTGTGGCTCAGTTTCCTCACCTATACAGTGGGGTTGATAACAGCACCTGCCTTGTAGATTTATCATGAGGATGAAAGGGAAAAAATAGTGAAAGGGACTTCCTATGTGCCGAACACTATTCCAGGTGCTCAATATAGGTTATCTCTTTCATCCTGTGAATCTCCCAGAGGCTCAGATGCATGTCAGAAGTCTGGTGGGTGGAAGTAGGTGAGCCAGGGGTTGCTGGGAGGCCCTTCGTTTCATCAGAGGGAATATAAAAAGCCTGAACTTTGGTGACTCAAGGTCAAGTCCTGGCTTTGCCATTTATTGGCCTGTGGCTTTGGGCAAATTACTTAACTTCTTTCAGTCTCAGTTTTGTTTCCTGAAAATACCATTCATTATAGTTGTAAGGAAGGAAGCTCTTCCTGTTTCATCATCAATCAAAAGAGACATGAAGCCATCCCTCGCTGGTTGTCTATTTTGCATTATTTTCAGCATCTCAGCCCGGCGTACATGGCCAGTTTTGCAAACAGAAACAGCTCCTGCACATGAAGATGAAAGGTGCCTTCGTCATATCACTGCAGTCACTTCTCTGGGGCTGTCTTGATTTTCACCCAGACTTTATCCATAGTGTAAGCAGTCTGTCCTCATCACGCTCTCTCCCATGACCTAGTGTGACTTCTTTGTCCACACCCTCCCCTCTTTTCTCCCCACCACAGGAGACTTCGTGATCCTGCTCAATGCTGGCATGAGCCTCCAGCAGGCTCTTTTCTTCAACTTCCTTTCCGCCTGCTGCTGTTATGTGGGTTTGGCCTTTGGCATCCTGGCTGGCAGCCACTTCTCTGCCAACTGGATCTTTGCACTGGCTGGAGGAATGTTCTTGTATATTTCTCTGGCTGATATGGTAAGTGTTCCATAGTTTATGCCATGGAATCAAAACTGGACGGGTAATTAAAGTCATTGGATGGGAGGACAGCTAAGGGAACATTAGCTAGTTTTGTTTGTTTGTTTGTTTGTTTGTTTGTTTGTTTGTTTTTTAAGAGGGCAGTGGGATCTGAACCAGGGCCGCTGGTGTCCCAAGCCAGCGCTTAACCACCACGCCACTCGGCCGGCCCAGCTAGTTTGTTTTTGATAACAGCTTTATTGAGGAATCATTCACATACTGCACAATTCACCTATTTAAGGTGTACAATTGAGTGCTTTTTAAGTGGACAGTAGATTTTAAAGAGTAGAAAGCTTATGTTCCTATTAGCGTAACTCCAGGGTCCTGACTTAAATACTTAAGTTTTATAGAATAGATATTTATAGATCAGTGAAAAGCATCATCAGTCGTGTCTGGGCCTATATATATTGTACTGCACCCATTAATATGTGATGTAACCATTTAAGTACTTTTGAGTTTGCTAGTGAAATACCTGATTTGTTATGTCTTTTCTATACCTCGCCTTGTTTGTTGGTGTAACATGTTCTTTGGCATGTTTTATTTTCATGAATTATTTTCCATAGCCTTTGAAAGTAATATTTTTGATGAGATGATGAGAGTAGACCACCAGTATCCAGCCTCACCCATGGCAACAGTTTAGATTCTCTCCTCTTTTGTGCAGAGCTCTCCCCGTGGCTGGGATTTTTTTTTGCAGTTCTTGAATTAGAATGCCTTCTCATTGTCACCTGCCTCGCTGGACAGCAGTGAAAAGCCTGACATAGCTCCAATCTCTGCCCTCTTACATAGTTTCTCAGTTTCCCAAAGAGGTGACAGTAATGTTTTGGGAGCAAAAATCTTTTCAAATGTTCTTAAGGGTCCCAATAAAAAGTTTATTTTTATCAAAGCAGTTATTTTTAGCCAGCATCTAAACACATCCAGGACTACATGCATGGATAGATAGTACTTTGTTTTACCTCAGTGCTTGTAAAGTACAGTTGACCCTTGAGCAAAGGTTTGAACTGCACAGGTCCACTTATATGTAGATTTTTTTTAAGTAATCACCTATATGTTTTCAGTCTGCAGTTGGGAATCTTCCAAGCAGAGGGCTTACTATGCATTGTTCTACACCCTTCTATTTAGGGGACTTGGGCATCCACAGGTTTTGGTATCCACTGGGGCATCCTGGAATCAATCCCCTATGGATACTGAGGGACAGCTAAGGTTTGGGGGAGTCAAAAGTTACACGTGGATTTTTAACTGCACAGGAGTCAGCGCCTCTAACCCCCAAGTAGTTCAAGGGTCAGCTGTAGTGGTAGCCACCTTGGAGAAAGGCTATTACATTTAAGTTCTACAGGCAGTTGCTGTTAGTTTTCTTTCTAAACCAAGTTTTGTGTATATATCTCAATTATATAGTTCTCACCCCACCAATAATATTAACTATTACAATAGTCATGTTATATTCTGTTACCATTATAATATTAATACAATAAATGTAATTATTAGGTATAATACCTATACTACACTGAGTTCTCCTGGACTTACAAGATTAGGAAAGGAACTGCAGCTCTCTTGTTTTTTTCTTCTTTATCAAGTTCCCTGAGATGAATGAAGTCTGCCAGGAGGATGAAAGAAAGGGCAGCACCTTCATCCCTTTTATCATCCAGAACCTGGGCCTCTTGACGGGTTTCACCATCATGCTGATCCTCACCATGTATTCAGGACAGATCCAGCTCGGGTAGGACCCTGTAGGAGCCAGTGGGAGTGGAAGCCAGGCCCTCGGCTGCCTGTTCCTGGGCCTTGGGACTCGGCATCCAAGAAGCACCTCCGGCGAGGCAGTGATATTAAAAACTGTGACACGGACTGTATTCCTGCACTAAATGTCAGCTGTTTTTGAAAAAGCTCTATCCTAGTAATAAGCTGCCCTGGTTAACAGTCTCCAGGTAGCACCTCTCTCCCTTTCCTCTCTCTTCTTCTCAGAGTGACAATGAAACCTGAATGCAGCTTAGAAGACAAGCCTAACTTTTTTGTCAGCTTACCCTGGCCTCTGTCTCTTTGAACCAGTGCTGAGAGATGTTGGATCTCTTGCCCCACAATGCAGAAATAGAGGCAGCAGTCAAAACCTGGTGACAAAGGTCAGGAAGTGAATCTACATGCAGTTGCGGGGGGCCCATGAATCTAAATGTGTGTCCTGGACCCCAAAGAGAACTGAAAGTTGGAACCGATTAGTAAGGCAAGAGGGGAGACCATCCCGAGTGAGAGGGGAAGGAGAACCAATGGTGTGTGTCCTGCCCTGATGGTTACTTGTGCCCACTGGGATGCTGGATGTTGATTTTTGTGGCTGCACCTGGTGTTTCCTGGCCGTCCAGGAGAGCTTAGCATGTAGGTTCAGTTGCCTGAGCCTCCCCTTCCTTTCTGAGTTAACACTAGCAAGAATAGAGGGCAGAGAAGGAAGACCTGCGAAACATCGGCTGGTTTTGCTGTGGTTTCCACCTCCCCTTCCCCACTCCCATCGTCTGAGATTTTTTAGCTGCCTCCCTAGAAGCACATTTTGAGCACATTCACGGTGCTGATACTAGAGGGGAGACTGCACAAATTTACCTCCCTGGGGCCAGCATGTCTGCTGCCAAGTGGCAAGTTGACTCGCGGAATTGGAGTTCAATTTGTGCTCTTTTCGACAAGGGTAATCAGGAAAGGAATCAGTGCAGGCAACCTGTAGGATTTGCTAATGGCATAGGCAAAAGTGTGAATAACAGAACTCTTGAAATGTAAGATCCGGAGCGTAGGTTGGGCCCTGCAGATGTTCGCGGGACAGAGGACCTACTGACGATGTTGCAAATGGGTTATTAAACAGCACTGTCTAGGTTACCCCCTTCCTCCCTCACCCCAAACCAGAAAGTGTGAATCCTATATTGAATTGAATACTAACTGCTCTAACTCTCTTCAGAAAATGGATTGCTAGACCTGTCTGGGAGACTGTAGGCCAGCCTCAGGCCTATGGAGCCCTCTTCCTCAGAACTCGGGCTTCAAGGGGAGCTAATCTCCAGGTTCACTAGGTGAATTGATTTATTATTATCATATTGATAATGTGAGATTCTTTAGCCACTTTGGGGAGCCAGTCTCTCCAGAAGCCTTTCTTAGTGGTGCCCCACAGTTGCAGCCCAGGGGCTGTGTTCGCAAACTGATTTGTGTGCATGACTGACAGTGCTGGTTCGTTGCCAACACCTGTGAGTTATTCTCTTCCTACCCAGAAAGACTTTCCACTATACAGCAATTAAAAGCAGCCTCTATTTTGTTGTGTTTTTTTCTTCTTAGGAAAACATCCCTCAAACCAGAAATATTCTTGAAAAGAACTTAAGCAGAAAACTGCTGGTGATGCTTTATATGTTTTTCTCCTTCTCTTGCCTGTTGACTTTGATAGTTTTGAGAATGGGCTGAAGAAGAAGGAAAACAGTTATCAAGATTCTAGATTAAATATCAGGACTGACCCCTGATAGGATGATTATGGTCCAGTTTTACCAAAGAACTAATTCCTCGAATGTTGGCATCTAACTTTTTATTATATTATCATTATTATCGTTACTGTTTTAAAACAATGCTTCATCTTTTCTGTTCTGTATTTCTCAAATGGCTTTCAAGAGCTAGCAGAAAATAACAGTCAAACTTTAAGACTTCAGGAGATTTGCTTTCCTTAATTCACACTGATGTATTACATTTATAGTTTTAGCATTCCCTGTAGATCTCTCATTCCTTACAAATACCATTATCCTTGAAGTACAATACTAAGTTAGAGTTAGTGGGCTTCTAGTTTTAGAAGAGCTCAAAAATGTAATCTTTAACAAATTAAAAAATAAAATAATGGTGTAGTAGCAGGCTTTCCCTTTTTGTGCACATCTGTATTAAGAACCTCCCTTTCATAGACAGCTGCCTAAAAGGAAATTCTCTTTGAACTGTAATTAGTCTAAGGGCCAGTCCTGGCCCAAGCTTAGGATGGGGAAAACACTCAAATCATACAACTGATTTGATGTTGCCATTAGCAACAGACTTGCCTTGTGAGTTGAAAATGGCGATTTCTTGTGGACTTTTAAATGTTGAATTTGCTGTTTTAAGCATCTGTACATATTAGAAGTCTGAGGAGTTGCGAGTTTTGAGGACTTGTTCATCCCTGACATTCACGTCTTCAACCTGTCCTTCCCTGGATGGACCAGCTCCTGTTAACAATAGCAGGGACAGCCTATGTCAGGTGCTGGAGCAGTGACCCAGGAGCAGGGGTTCTGCTGGTCACCCTCACCCTGGCTGACAGGTTGCCTTCCATCTTTGCCCTCTAAGGTCTTTTGTGTCTAGTGTCAACCTCGAGCCTTCCCTACATTGGCCCTTCACCTTGGGTTTCAAAACAGAAGACTTCTCTATTTGGGTATCCTAAGACTTGGTTTTAGTAAGTCCTCTTCCAAAGAGATGGTAGTACGCCGGAAATCTGCTGAAAAATGAAAAGTTGTCTGATTTTTTGCAAGAGGTTAGGTTTTTATTCATATTTCCTTTTACGGTTCTGCAGTTCCACCACAGTATTTTTTTTAAAATAACTCAGGAGTTATGAGGATAAATTAGAAAAGAAAATAACTTAAGTTATATGGACTTTAAATGTTTTATTTGTAAGATTCTATAAATAAAGCTATATTCTGTAACGGCTGAATCCCAAGTGTGATCTTTTACAATGAGGTGGGTGCAATGAGGCCTGCTCAACACAAGGTGGCGATGGTGACTCACTGACTTAGAAAGCTTTGTTTATTGGTCCAGCTTACATTTGAAAAGATTTTAGAAGGATCCTTAAATATCATAACATTCTCATTTTAAATGATTAATGTATCTTTCATGGAGCCTGTGACTTTATTGATGTTGCATGACAGTGTTTCCTAAGAAGAGCTTTCCATCCCACTTTTCCCCTGTGTAAATCTATGATTTGAAACTCGAATAGTATAAGTGGTTCATTTAAACCACATCTCCTGTATGTCTAACAGGGAAAAACTCAGTCATAAGACTTGAAATTCTAAACCTTTCCTTATTCCTGTTTAGTGTCGCAGGGCCAGGGATCTGTTGTTTTCCTTTGACAATAAAAATGAGTAGTAAGGTAAAAGTTGAGGCGATATCCCTACTACATACATTAGAGATTCCTCAGTGCCTGTCAGTCCTTGCATTTAAAAAAAAATTCAAGAATAACACATTTAGTGGCTCATATTGGTCTTTTAAACTCTATTAACTACACTATTATATTGGACGACCACCTGCCAGAGTTTAAAATGGCATTCACTCCATCCTTTGATTTGTACCACCTCTGAAGAGCCCAGGCTGGGATTGGTACCTCCCTGCACACACCTGTTACCGGACTGGTATTGTGATTACTGTTCTTTATACACCAAATTCATTTTTGGTGGAGTTACATCTGGTTTCTTTCTGAGATTTCAGCACCTGTCACCCAGAAAAGAAAAATGAAAAGACCAAATGAAGTACCTGTAAGTTCAGTGTTTGCGAATGTGCTCCTTTTTCCACTGGCCACACTACCCGTTGTGGTTTCTTAGCTTTGGTGTAGGTTTTGCTTATGACTTGTTACCTGGTCTTCTTTTTTTTTTTTTTTTTTTTTCCTGAGGGCAGTATCACTGGCCCTCATATGTGGGACCCGAACCGGCGCCGCTGGCTTCCCAAGCCAGTGCTTAACCACCGCGCCACTTGGCTGGCCCAACCTGGTCCTCCTTTATTTAGAAAAAGAAGTTTGGGAGAGGTGACTGGC
The DNA here is from genome assembly GCA_033961575.1 of Aselliscus stoliczkanus. Classification (NCBI taxonomy): domain Eukaryota; kingdom Metazoa; phylum Chordata; class Mammalia; order Chiroptera; family Hipposideridae; genus Aselliscus; species Aselliscus stoliczkanus. The sequence continues at coordinate 18,371,790 of CM066735.1, forward strand.
CCATGTAGAACAGAGCTAAGCAAAGTAAACAGGTCATTAAGAAGATTAAAACTTGAATCTTAGCCAAGCCTGTGTAATACTCTTAACCAGCTAAGCCATTTAGGACATTTTTGGTGGAAGGCAAATGACCTACCGTGTAGTTTTTGCACGTTCTGTACCATTCAGTGATGCCGATCTAATTTGAGCAAAATCCATTTCAAGAAATAATAAAGATACCAAGTGTGGACAGAAAACACAAGGCTTTTGATTGGTGGAAAAACAAAGTGCTCATCTATTTTTTTTTTTTTTTGAGGGCAGTGTCACTGGCCCTCATATGTGGGACCCGAACCGGGGCCGCTGGCTTCCCAAGCCAGCGCTTAACCACCGTGCCACTCGGCCGGCCCAGTGCTCATCTGTTTTAAAGATTTTTGTACTCTCAACGATCTAGTGTGAAATACCTAGACTTCTGAAGAATGAGAGGTTCAAATCCTAGCAGAAGTGAATCCCTTTCATCTCTCTAGAATAAAATGAATTACATTCCATTTAAAGTAGAAGGAAAAAATGTGGTTGAAAAAGATCCATAGGTCCTTATCAGCCTTCAGCTAAGTGTGTTTAGAGCTTCCAGCCAAAAACAATTTTTCTTTCCAAGATCATAACTCCTTCCCAGATGTCTATTCAGCATTTATTTTAAATGAAGGAACGGAGTTAACAGAGATTACCCTTCCTGTATAACAGCAATCTTTGACCCTGGCAGTGGATCGGATTCCATAGTATCAATTATAGTTAAGGAATAACCCAAAATGTTCCCACTCTGGCAATCATAAGCCAAGAAGTGGTTCTTTTTTTCCACCAGGCTCTGTACTTTTTGCTCTATCTGTGGTTTGCTTTGGAACAAGGACGTTACCTAAGAATAAGCTTAGGCAGTAATCCATGTAGATTTTTTTAGAAATACACTCGTGTAATACAAAGCCATCAGGAAATTCCTTAGTGGAGACCCCTGACAAATACTTTGATGAAGTAATTCTAAACGTGAAATGAGCTCTAAAAATATATATTATCCTGCATTTGGTACTTTAGTGTGTGTGTGTGTGGACACATTTAATATGGAAAGTGGGATATTGCTGTGTGTCCGTGTGTCGGGTGGTAGGGAGACAACCAGAGGGGCTTCTGCCTTGAAGTAAGAGGCTGTGCTGGCCCCAGGCTGGAATGTGGGAGGCAGACTGAGGGGGCGGGAGGTGTGGAGGCGGGGGAGCATGTGAAGTTGTGCATACCTCCTAGGGACCACAGTCCAGTCACCAAAGCAAGAATCAAAGGTAACAACCCTGGACTGGGGGATGCTAAATAGGAGGGCGCCGGGTACACCCACGCCACAGCCCACCCTCAGTGTTACCAGGTGGGGCCTACCTCCTGGCCAGACCTTCTTGTTCAGTCACCCCATATGTCCATCCCTCTGAGCCAGGCAGGGGCCCTGTACAGTGGTTACCAGCATCAGCTACTACGTGGCCATCCAAGGTCAGGGCCAGGCCCTATGGACCCTACACTGGCTCTGCAGACATGTTGATGTCAGACAGGAAGCAGCCAGCTCTGTTGGATACCTAGATGCAGCTGTTGCCTCAGTCAGCTTCAAGGTGTTTCCATTGGAAGCCATAGCTATACCCGTAGGGGTGCTGAACTGCCCCTTGCCCTCTCCTTGGGAGCCAGATTTGAAGAGGAACGCTCAGCTGGCATGGACACCTTCACTGAGTAGTATGGAAATTCATCACTACAACCTCATTCTTGTTCATAGCCACAAAATGGGGCCCAGCCATCAGTGGACCTCACAGCCTCCAAGATGGCCAACCCGCTTGTGATTGGGCTAGAAGGTGAAGAAGATGCATTAATTTGTTGCTATCCGCAATGATAAATCCATTGCGGTCTGCGGCCACTCCCCTGGGGCTCATGAGGTGGCTTGCTCTTTTCTTGGTCTTGAACTTGCCCTCAGGGAAGAAAATGCTGAGCCATGGGTGCCATTGTCTGCCACAATAATGTCTCCGTTGGTGCCCACTGCCACACCTGTCAGGCTGCACCTGCCCAGGTGAGTATCCTTGGACCCCAAAGCGAAACTTGAACTGACCATCAGAGAAAACCTGGATATGTTGGCTGTAGCTGTCTGCTATCACTGTGGGGCCACCGCTAGCTGCGTCGGACCCACCTGTGAATTGGTGAGTTTGCCCTTCTCCCTCCAAGACTGCCGAAGTCTTCCATAGGGCTGTCCTTCAATTTGCTGTTCTTGGAGCTGGGCCCACACACCACCACCTGGCACATGTGGTTGCCTGTGTGGCATGGACTGGATGTGGAAGGGGGCAGGACCCAGGCCTCTGGGCTCTAATGGAGCCTAGTTATTTTTAAATGCATCAAAATTTAAGAATGGCTCCCAAGCCAGTTAGATGGAAATTCCTTACAAAACATGATGTTAACCTTGTGGGTTTTTTTTTTTTTTAAGATTTTTATTGGGGAATTGGGGGAGGGGAACAGCGTTGGGGAATTAGGGAAGGGGAACAGACAAGTTGCTGTCTTTTTGTTCTTCAGTCTAGTTGCGGAGGACATTGCTTCACTCGCCCATGTTGGTATCATCATTGCGCTCTTCCCGGATGAGGCAGATTGGTCGCCTCTGGGTGTCTCTCACCGCGGCTATTGGCAGTTGACGCTGGCTGCCAGCTGCTCACGCTGGCTACTGGCCACTCACTGTAGCCTATGGCAGCCCACTGAAGCAGGGGCTGCAGCCCACACCATCGCGGGGGCTCGCACAGCCCAGCTCCAGGTGGAGCTGTTGTTAGCTGTAGAGGGCAGTGTCACTGGCCCTCATATGTGGGATCCGAACCGGGGCTGCTGGCGTCTCCAAACCAGCTCTTAACCAATGCGCCACTCGGCCAGCCCAACCTTGTGGGTTTTAAGGGGAAGGAAAACAACTAATTAATAAAGGAGACTCCCTCCCCCCACCCCGCCTTAAAACAAAGGATTAGGTGTTTAATTATAGATGCTAGTAAGGGGGGGACGCGTGTCTCTTTGATCTGTATCCTCTCAGATTCTTTCAAGTGGTATGTTCCCTATAACTTCTTGAGGTTAATATAAACAAGCTCATTTGAAGCCAGTATCTGGTTGCATCATATATACTCATGGCCCTTGAAAGGAAATATCTCATGCTGCCTAATTCACACGCTTTAAACATTTTGTAGTAATTGTCCAAATAATGAGGCTTCTTTCCCTGCCACATCCCCTCCCCCTGTCTTGAAAATTGCATGAGCAGGAAAGAGATTAAATTTAGATTTTTCTTTTCTGGAAAAACTGATTTTTAAAAAGATTAAATTGCTTTTTCCAGTACAGGTGGTTCAGCTATGTAGCTAACTAAAAGGGTAGCTAAAAATCTAAACATTATAGAGATCTCAACATTGTTTTCATTTGGTTTTACGGTGTCTTATATTTATTCCTACAAATCTGTTTTTCTAATTATGTTCTATTTAGCCTAATAGAAGACTATGTTGCATTCCTTGGTTCATACATTAAAATTTTGCTTGAAAACCTCCTTGATCTAGCTGATGGTAATACTTTTTTCATTGGAAATTTTAAGGTAGCCTTATAAGTGAGTTTAAATAAGAAAGTCCTTAGAAAAGTGTTTTAAGTTTGGTGCTTTTTAAAGCAAATGAAGGTACACAAGAATGAATGCAAACCTACCAGCCCAGGGTTGTGTGTGAAAGAGCATAGGACGAAGAGAATGGATTTGTGTCAATTCCAACACTGGCTGGCGATGTGAAGCCATGTTTAATCGCAATGTCTGGATCTATGAGGTAGAAATGATCATTTCCATACTATCTCCATAAGTGTAATGAGAACTAGATGTATGAGCAAGCGCTTTACAGATTGAAACTCTGTAGCAATGGTAATTAACATTTTGTTGTTTGGATTCCTTTGAGGGTCTGAAAAATATATGCTTTCTCACATACACCCCAAAACCTTATAAATATACTCAAAAACGTAATTTCATTTTGCAGTTGCGAGCAGAATGGGGAGGAAACTATTTGAAGCCCTTGCATCCCAGGTTAAGAACTTCCGCTCCAGACAAGAGCAAGGTGATATTCATTCATTCAACAAATGATGGCGCTTCAACTTGGTGCCAGGTAGATAGATCATGACAGTGGTGGTGAACAAGCCCCACAAAGGTGCTTCCCTTAAGGAGTGAGGGTAGACACAAAGAAGCAAGTGCTACAGATAAATTAACTTAGGGTGGAAATGAAGTAAAGAGTGGTGGGAGTGTTGCGTGCAGCCTGAGCTACCATAGTGGTCAGGGAAGTCCTCTGTCAGGGAAGGCATCTGAGCTGAGCCGCAAGTAATGAGGAGGCTGCTTTGTGAAGATCTGTGAGAAGAATGTTTCAAGCAAAAGGGACAGTAAATGCAAGGAGCAGAAATGGGCTTGGTCTGTTTGAGGCCAGTTTGTATAAATTGTAGGATATATGGTATAAATAAGGTCACTATGTCTGAATTGTAGTGGGCATAGGGGATGAGCTTGGAGCTGAGTTCAAAGTAGGTAGGAGTCAGACCATTTTCAGGAAAGGAGGAGACATTACCGGCCAAGGAAAGACATGAACCAGATTTATGTTTTCCGTTTAGAAAGATCTGTTGTATGGAGAAATGGACTGTAGGGGGAGTAAGTTGACAGGATATGGTGTGTGATGGAAAAGCCTCCTCCCCCTCCGCCTCCTTCCACTCTACATTTTTGGCCCAAGTAATTTGATGAATGCCAGTGCCCTTTACCTCTGGCATCTTACCTGTGGAATGCTGGAGCCCAGGTGTGAGAGAAGTATTAAATTCTATTCTCCTAGACTGCACTGTAATTTGCAGCTAGTAATAACTGCCACTGTTTTCTCCTGCTTTGTAACGATGCAAACAAAAGTAATAGGAAGTAATGGCATCTTTGAGGCTTCCCAATCCTTGTCACAGTTCTTACAGTGTTGGGTTCTCCCAGGAAGACCAAGGGATGGCACACTGTTAAGAGGTTTGCACCCCCCCACACACACACACACAAAACGGCCTAAATATAAACCTGTAAATACCACGGGTGCCAAAAAAATGTATACACATGACTTGTATTCATCTTTTGTTATTGGTATATATTGAGTATTACAATTTTTTTTTTTTTTTTTTAGAGGGCAGTGTTACTGGCCCTCATATGTGGGATCCGAACCGGGGCTGCTGGCGTCCCAAGCCAGCTCTTAACCACCGCGCCAGTCCACCGGCCCAAGAGTATTACAATTTTTATACAGTTTTTTCCTTTCTTAAAATGTATATACATTTTTTTTTGGCACCCTCTGTATATATTACTAGTCAGCAGAATTTTATTAGCAGTTTTTTTATCTACAAGTGCCTAAAGAATTTGATATCAGGCTATTATAAGTAGGATGTTGCTTGGGGCCATGTCTTTCCAATTACAAAAAATTTTTTTTTAAATCTGGATTTGCTAATTTTTTTAGATCTCAAGCCTGTGGGGGTGGGGTCCATGCCAAGTTAATTAAATTAAAATTAAATGCACTTATAGAAAAATGAATAAAATATAGTATTGTCCATATAGTACGTATTGCTAATGAAAACATTTTACATGTTGCTTTTCATAAAAATTAGAGATTATACACCATAAAATACCTTTTGTTCTGTGTAGCTATTTTAGAAATTCTCATTTTACTCTAGTTTAAAAAATATTCTACAGTTCTCTTGCCTGCATTTGACACAGAAGTTCAGTATTTAGTGGCTTCATACAGATAGAAACTAGAGCCAGGTTATTTTTACACAACAGTGGAAACTAGGATTCCCTGTGCTTTTGTTAAATTAAAAACATTCATAATTATTTCTCAGAAGAGCTGGTCGTTAATTAAGGTTTCTGAAGTGCTCAGGGAGTTTCAAAAGGAAATACACCAAGTCTCACAAGCCCTATAAGATGGAAACCTAGATTTGAATAAATTAGTAGAAATGCCAATTTAACATGGTTCTTTGTAATTTCAAATATTTAGTCAATTCTGACCAATTCAGAAAGTAAAAAGAAAGAGAAATTAGATTCACCAATTAGATAATAATATGAATGACCCAGGCCAGATGGAGAAGTGTACAAGCTGAGTAAAATAGAATCCCCCAGTTGTTGCTGAGAGCTGCTAATGTGAAGATTGAAAACGTCACCACCACCACCAAAGTTGTATTCATTAAAAAAAGTTGTTTGGGTAAGGAGCTTAATTAGAGTTTTCTTCTTTTTATATTTTCATTGAGTGATTCTAGATGTTTTGTGTTGAGCAGAGAAGTCAGTCAGAATGTCTCCCAGATGAATATTTAATGCTTCTGGAAATAGGCCCGGATGAAAAAAAAAAAGAGCACTTTATTTTCACCTACTTATAAAGTAATACTTTCTCACCATAGAAAATTGATAAAATATGGAAAATTACTGTTTATTTTTTTATAAGTCACACTTAATCATACGAGGTAGCTACTGTTAACATTTTTTTTCTCTTCAGAGAAGGCTCGGTGAGGGTATGAGCTGCATCAATTTTAGTTCATCACTAACCCTACCACTTAGCACAGTGCCTGGCACAACCAGCACTCAAGTAATATTTATTGAATGGATTAATATATTAATATTTCCTTCTAATTTTTTTTTTTTTGAGGGCAGTGTCACTGGCCCTCATATGTGGGACACGAACCGGGGCTGCTGGCGTCCCAAGCCAGCTCTTAACCACTGCGCCACTCGGCCGGCCCTAATCTTTTTATATATACGTTTGCTTGTTTGATAACAAAATGGAGTCCATGTTGTACGTGATTATAATCTAGATTTTTCACTTTGCATTATCTCCTGAGGCTTTTCTCATGATATCAAATATCTTTCTAATCTAAAAGGTGATGATTTTTCATAAGGTATAAAGTTCCATCCAGTATCATATAACCACTTTCCTATGCAAATGAAATCATATAGTATGTACTATTTAGGGTCTTGCTTCTTTTGTCCCACCAACCATGTAGAAGAGTTCCAATTGCTCCCATCCTTGCCAACAGTTGATATTGAGGATCTTTAATTTTAGCTATTCTGCTAGGCTAGTGCAGTGGTATCCCGATATAGTTTATTTTGCATTTTCCTGATGACTAATGATGCTGACAATCTTTTCATTGGCCATACATATATCTTCTTTGATTGATACGGTCGAAGTCCTTTCGAGAGAAGTTGTGCTGATTTATAATTCTACCAAATGTCACCTGGCATCTTGTTTTAATTTTTATTACTTATAAAGTAGAATATTTTTTCATGTTTAGTGCCTTATAATTTATTCTTTTATGAATGTTTTTGTTCACGGTCTTGGCCCATACTTGTATTGTAGAGCTCTTCTACTGATTAGTGAAAGTTCTTTGCCCTGACATGAGATGCAAATGTTTTCCGAGTTTTGTGCCTTTTAATTGTGTTTATCTTTTTCAAGTAGTTTAACATGGCATTCTTTTGTAATTCCTTTCATTACTTTTGAGCTTAGAAAGTCCTTATCTGAAATCATTAAATTTTTTTTTTGAGGGCAGTGTCACTGACCCTCATATGTGGGAACTGATCTGGGGCCGCTGGCTTCCCAGGCCAGCACTTAACCACCGTGCCACTCGGCCGGCCCTAAGTTGTTTTTGATCTGATAAATGAACACAGGGTGGGAGGGTATGTCAGCATCTATTGGCATCCATAGCTCTAGAATTATCACTATTATCCAAGTGGGATAACATTTTTTCCTTCTAGATTTTTTTTTCTTTTCTTTTTTTGCATGTAACTCTTTAAAGCCCTTTTGATGGTTTTTGTTTTTGTTTGTTTTTTAGGCTGAGCCATCCTGCCACCTGTTGGCAGCTCAGGGTAGCTCAGCTCAGGCCGGGACTCGAAACTGCGACCCTTTAGCTCAGAGCTCGCACTCTTGAGCGAGCTCTTAACTAACTGAGCCACTTGGCCGGCCCCCGGTTCATGTTATTTTGATGTTATGAAGTGGCTCCAACTTGCGATCCAAATAGTCAATCTTTCCACTACTATTATTGGATAAGCCATCTCTTCACATTGGTTTACAATGTTTTCTTAAACTTTTTGTTTTTAGCTACCCTATTTATATTCTTTCAGATGAATTTTAGCATATACTAGGCTGCAGGGACCAATTTATTTTTGACCTTTAGAGATTTGCTGTTTGATAGTGCTGTGGATCTCTGATTACTTCTTAAATGAAGAACTTCCTCAGGATATCTGAACAATTCTCTTGGATGGAAGCCTGAAGACAAGACCCAAGAAAACAGAACCAAATTATTCCTGCCTTGCTGGGGTTGCTATGCACGGCCTTAGGACAAAACTCTAAGGCATAATACAGGGTCTGACTCCAGTGTACATCCCCAGATCTCCTCTCAGTACATAAATCTATATTAATGCAGATTTAGGCTTAAGGTCTATAATGTTTTAGCCTAGGAGCTGTCCAAAAGAATTTTCTGCTGCAAAGGAAATGTCCTATTCTACCATGTCTAATAAGATAGCCACTAGCCACACAGAATTATCAAGCATTTGAAATGTGGCTAGTGCACTTGACGTATTGAATATTTAAACTTTTAATTTTATTTAGTTTAAATGTCCATAGACACATATAACTTCTTTTTTTTTTTTTAAAGATTTTATTGGGGAATTGGTGGAGGGGAGCAGCGTTGGGGAATCGGGGAAGGGGAACAGACAAGTTGCCGTCTTCTTGTTCTTCAGTTTAGTTGCGGAGGATGTTGCTTCACTGTTGGTATCGTCATTGCGCTCTTCCCGGATGAGGCAGATCGGTCGCTGGCCTCTGGATGTCGCTCACTGCGGCTATTGGCAGCTCACGCTTGGCTGCCAGCCACTCACGCTGGCTGCGGGCCACTCACTGTAGCCTATGGCAGCCCACTGCAGCAGGGGCTGCAGCCCACAGCATCACTGGGGCTCGCACAGCCCAGCTCCAGGTGGAGCTGTTGTTAGCTGTAGAGGGCAGTGTCACTGGCCCTCATGTGGGATCCGAACCGGGGCCGCTGGCATCCCAAAACCAGCGCTTAACCAATGCGCCACTCGGCCGGCCCGACACATATAACTTCTTATTGGCCATCATAGGAACTGCTAAAACTGCTTTACCTATAATTTGCATATATTTCTTTAGATCTCAGCTTCTTCTTTTAAAAAAAAATTTCAATTACAGTTGACAGTCAGTATTATATTAATTTGGGCCAGACAAGTGGCATGTTGGTTAAGAGCTGGCTTGGGACGCCAGCTGCCTGGGTTCGGATCCCACATATGAGGGCAAGTGACACTGCCCTCTACAGCTAAGATGGTGAACAACAGCTCCACCTGGGGCTGTGCTGCTGTGAGTCCCAGGGATGGCATAGCTGCAGCCCCTGCTGCAGTGGGCTGCCATAGGCTACAGTGAGTGGCCGGCAGCCAGCGTGAGCAGCCGGCAGCCGGAGTGAGCTGCCAATAGCCCCAGTGAGCGGCAGTCCAGAGGCTGGCGACCAATCTGCCTCATCTGGGAAGAGCGCAATGATAATACCAACATGGGCCAGTGAAGCAACGTCCTCCACAACTAAACTGAGGAACAAAACAACAACTTGCCTGTTCCCCTTCCCAGGTTCCCCAACGCTGTTCCCCTCCCCCAATTTCCCAATAAAAATCTTTAAAAGTATATATATTATATTAATTTTAGGTGTACAGCATAGTGGTTAGACATTTATATAACTTACGATGTGATCCCCCCAAAAAAGTCTAGTACCCACCTGGCACCACACGTAATTATTACAATATTATTGACTATATTCCCTATGCTGTACTTTATATCCCCTTGACTATTTTGTAACTGCCAATTTGTATTTCTTTTTTTTTTTTTCCAAAAATTCCATTGGGGAATTGGGGGAGGAGAACAGCGTTGGGGAATCGGGGAAGGGGAACAGACAAGTTGCGGTCCTTTTGCTCTTCAGTCTAGTTGTGGAGGACGTTGCTTCACTGGCCCATGTTGGTTATCATTATTGCGCTCTTCCCAGGTGAGGCAGATTGGTCGCCGGCCTCTGGATGGTCGCTCACCGCGGCTATTGGCAGCTCGTGCTGGCTGCTGGCTGCTCACGCTGGCTGCCGGCCACTCACTGTAGCCTATGGCAGCCCACTGCAGCAGGGGCTGCAGCCTACATCGTCGCCGGGGCTTGCACAGCCCAGCTCCAGGTGGGGCTGTTGTTAGCTGCAGAGGGCAGTGTCACTGGCCCTAATATGTGGGATCCGAACCAGGCCACTGGCATCCCAAAACCAGCTCCCAACCAACGCGCTACTCGGCCAGCCCCAATTTGTACTTCTTAATCTCTTCACCTTTATCACTTAGCCCCCAAACCTCCTTGCATATGGCAACCATCAGTTTGTTCTTTGTATCTATGAGTCTGTTTTTGTTTTATTTTGTTTAGATTTCACATATAAGTGAAATCATATGGTATTTGTCTTTGTCTGACTTATTCATTTAGCCCAATACCCTTTAGGTCCATCCATGTTGTCACAAATGGTAAGGTTTCGTTCTTTTTTATGGCTGAGTAATATTCCATTGTATATGTGTACCTCATCTTCTTTATCCTTTCATCTATTGAGGGACATTGAAGTTGCTTCCATATCTTGGCTATTATAAATGATGCGGCAATTAACATAGGGATGCATATATCTTTTTGAATGATTAATGTTTTGGATTTCTTTGGATACCCAGAAGTGGAATTGCTGGGTCATAAGGTAGTTTTAATTTCTTGAGGAACCTTCATACTGTTTTGCATAGTGGCTGCACCCTGCATCTGAGTTTCAATATTCCATTATCATTACTAAAATCAAAACACATTTGACTTTCCCAGGCACTATCCTCCAGGATAGTCACAGTAAGACAGTTCCTAGTCTAGGCTTACAATTTAAGAAGAGAAAAGGTCAGTTTTTAACCTAAAGATGAGCCAGATGAAGGCTCTCTAGAGGGACTTGCCCCTGGCGTTGCACAGCAAGCAGGAGGGGGAGGCAGCCGCTGGGCCACCGCGTCCGAGGGGAGGACTGGGTTGCTTCTGAGCAGATGACAGGCAGGGCGTATGAGAAAGGCTGTTTCTTTCACAGAGGAGGTCTGGCCCAGGGGCTCCCTGGAGCAGCTGGCCTCTCTTTTCTCTTGCAAATGGAAAGAGACGAGGCCACAAGACCTAGGCGAGGGCCTTCTTCACCCCGCTTGGAAAACTGAGCCTCCCCAGCCTCGCCCTGCATCTGCTGGATTGGAGCTCGGATGGACGCCACGGTCCTTCTTACTATCCTAACTGCCCGCAACAAATGGGAACATTTAAATCAGGGGTTTAAGTGGGTTTGGTGAAGGGGGCGGTTACACGGTGGGTGGGAGTAGGGTGAAATCTATAATGAGTTCTAGAGCGAGAGAGGGCGTAAGATCCAGAGACAAGAGCAGGGAGGCCTCCCCGCCAGGGGACGCCAGGGTGACGGAGGTTCGCGGCTCCACTGAGCCCCTGCTGGGTCCCTGCGGCCCGGTCACAACATGGCCGCTCTCGGGCTGGGCTTCTCCGGGCAGCGCCTCGGGGCTGGGGGTTAGGCGCTGCAGGCCCGCCCGGGCAGCGGCGGGCCGCCGAGCAGGCAGCGGAGGCCCGGGGCAGCCCAGCGCGGGGACGCAGGGGAGGAAGGGCACGCGCCCGCGTGCGTGGGGGCGGCGGCGCAGGCCTGGGGGCGGGGCGGCGGGGGCTCCGCCCCAGCCGGGGCTGGAGGTCAGGCAGCCGCGCGCGCGCGCGCGCGGGACGCTGGGGGAGCGGCGAGCGGGGGCGCGCGCGCGCACACGCGGCCCGGGGCGCGAGCAGCCGCGGCCACCCCGGTGCCTCCCTCAGCCGCGCTCGCCGGCGCCGGCAACGCGAAGCCTCCAGCGAGACCGGCCAGGGGCGGGGGGGGGGGGGTCCTGTCCGCGGGGCTCGAGGCCAGGCTGCGGCGGCCGTTTCCTTCTGGGGCCGGAGCGCCGAGACGCCGGGGGCGCCGGCGGGAGGTGCGCGCTAGCGGTCGCCAGGAGCCGGGAGGAAGCCGGGAGGATCATGTCCGGGAGGAGCCTCCACGTCTCCACCACCGAGCGCGTCGTCAAAGGTGCCAGGCGGTCCGGGCCTTCCTCGTCCCCCCGCGGGGAGGGGGCCCTGAGCCAGCCGGGGACGGAGGGCGGGAGCATCGGGACCCTGTCTGCGCGCGTCGCGGAGGAGGGCGGGGGGTCGCGCGGAGGGGGGCGCGCGGAGGGGGGCGCGCGGAGGGGGGCGCGCGGAGGGGGGCGCGCGGAGGGGCGCGGGGTCCCCACGGGGCTGCGCTGCCGGGGCCCCGGGGGTTCTTTAACACCTGGGCTCGCAGATAGCGGGACGTCCAGATGGGGCGGGGATTTCTCCTCCTACAACCCCAAACGTCCTGGGTCCCATCATTTTTTAAGAGAAACAGTTCCTCTCTTTTAGTCTCTTATCTGGGAAAAGCCACCTAGGGTGATATGGGGTGGGAGTTGAGTAGATTGTTCCAACTCCCATCTTCCTGCCGCTCCCCGGCTTTAGAATCGGATCAGCTCGCCTCTCCCCTCCCCCCCTTTTTAGGACATATACCAAGTCCCTTTTGGCCCGCTTTCTCCAGATCATCACAAGTCGCTGCTGTTATTAAAAGAAACAGGATGGTGAAAGAAATACATATAAATCCATTTTATGGTGTTTTGAAAGGGATTTGCAGATCTCTTGACATGTTGGCATTTTATTTTGCCGTTGGCCATGAAAACGTGGGGAATGATGTTTGTTCTCATTCAGATGTCCAACAAAAACTGAAATGTTCCTTACTAATACTTGTAGGGTTATTTACGCTGAAGTTGTGTCTGCCCTTGAACTAAGAATACTGGTTTAAACATAACCAATAATTTATGTGCTTCTTTTGTTCAGTCCTAAGACGTAAGCACAACTCTTCTCTCTGAGTTTTAACAATCGGTTTGAAAGCACTATTTTATTAGAAGGGGAATATAGTAGAAGAGCTGTATTAGTGGCCTCTGGAGAAATGGGTTAGCTGTAAATGGGGAAGACTATTAAAATACTTTTTTTTTTTTCATTTTGGTAATTAGAAGGAGAAAATAAACTAAGATTGGTGACAAGAATGCTTTTTTTTTAAGATTTTATTGCGGAATTGGGGGAGGGGAACAGACAAGTTGCTGTCTTTTTGTTCTTCAGTCTAGTTGCGGAGGACGTTGCTTCACTGGCCCATGTTGGTATCATCATTGCGCTCTTCCCGGGTGAGGCAGATCGGTCGCCAGCCTCTGGATGGTCGCTCACTGCGGCTATTGGCAGCTCACGCTGGCTGCCGGCCACTCATTGTAGCCTATGGCAGCCCACTGCAGCAGGGGCTCGCAGCCCAGCTCCAGGTGGAGCTGTTGTTCACCATCTTAGCTGTAGAGGGCAGTGTCACTGGCCCTCATATGTGGGATCCGAACCAGGGCCGCTGGCATCCCCAAACCAGCTCTTAACCAATGTGCCACTCGGACAGCCCTGAATGCATTTTTTTTTTTTAAGTGGAAAAGCCTATAGAATGGAAAATGAAGTGGAAGAATGTCTGTGTTTAGGTTTTTTTCCCCCCCTGTGAAAACATTAAGCATCATAAATGATTGTATACACTATGTATTTTAGTGTGTGACTTAGTTCTCCCCCTCTAAAAAGTCAGCATCATGTTGATCATGTTGATTATCTACACTATATAATATTTAGTAACTATAATGGGATTTTTAAGATTTATCTACTCAGCATTTGTCTGGTATCATTAGGGATTTAAGTAAATTATTCATATAGCCCTTTAACTGCTAAAGTATTCTGCCCTTTTTAATGTCAATCTTTATAATGTATAACTCACAAAGAGTATATAACCATCTCTTAAAATTCAGAATATAGTAAGCATAACCTTTTTTTTTTCTTCTTGTTTTGAGGGCAGTGTCACTGGCCCTCATATGTGGGACCCGAACCGGGGCTGCTGGCTTCCCAAGCCAGCGCTTAACCACGGCGCCACTCGGCCGGCCCCAGCATAACCTTTTTTGATAAATCAAAGCCATCATTATGCACATTGATTTCTGTCCTGTGCTGTTAATATGGCCGGTGCATCCTGCTGTATGAGGGTGTTGTCAGTTTCCTCCTGTACTAAAATGACTCCTCACTGCTCTACCACGTTAGTGCTTTTGTCTGTTTTTGGTTTATCTCCTCCTGTCCTCATCTCTATCTGTCAAAATACGCCCTTCTAATCAACCACTTCTAAACTGAAAGAGGCAGGGAAACCCCCATAAACCAGAATTATGTATCAATATAAGAATGAGATCTGAGTGAAGCTTAGTGGCCCTTAGATCTTCACGAATCTCAAATTCTGATCACTATTTTAGCATGTAATTTCCACCATAACATGCATAAGATATAAAGGAAATTTTTAAAGAAACCATTCAGACACTTAGGTGTAGAAGTAAAGTAAAATGCGATTAAAATGCAGGCTGGCTTGTTGGAAGCATGCTCACAATTAAGTGAACACCCTCAGAGTCTGTACGTTTTTCGACAAAATTATAAATTACTGCATATTGTATACTTTGTACAAGTACTCTCAAATAAAGGAAACAAATGATTTCAGGACCTTAGAATCTGTGAATTTGTGTTATATATAAAAACTTTAGCTTAAGAACTTGACCACAGCAATTTTGGCTTCTTGGTGACGTCTGTTGCTTTTTTTCTGGGTTTTCCAGAGTTTCAAATACTTAGTTGGTTCTAAGCAAGTAAGGTTTCAGTGTATATATAGGTCCATTGTATAGGGTACTAAATCCTGACCTGATGTTATCTTGTCTGGCCAGAGTTTGTCTGTATTTATTCACAGCTGGAAATCTTTTTCTGAGGTGAGACCACACCCCAGTTGTTTTTGGTTTTGTCATTTCCTGTTAACTTTAAAGTCTACTTAATTGTTTTGTTTGAGCAAAACTTAGAGAAGAATTGGTGGGTGGGAATGATTTGTATTATAAGTGTTCTTTAAACAGCAACTTTCCTAAAACCAAGGACTAGACTGGTGGATGGTCAGAAAACCTACGCTGCTGCTTCTGGAGCTTACTTGTGTGAGCTTGCCTGGTTTTTTTTTTTAACCTTGCCTTTTTACTTAAACTGTCTTTCATTTCCTTCAATATCATTTGCAAAATAGGGTTAATAATACTTTTTTTGTCAGGCATCTAAGCCATGCAAATAGCATAACAGCTGTGAAAAGCTTGAGACAAGGTACTGTTATGAAACATGATAGTAGTTTGATAATAGATCATTCACTACGTAAGTAGTTAGTAGGGAAACTTTTAACATTTGAAAAATATAAGAATTAGAACATATATGAAATTATAAGTTAGGAAACGTCCCAGTCCAGAAAATACCTCTTCTACAATATAAAGGATAGCTGGGTGGAATCCCATGGGTAACAACGCAAAGTGACGAATACAATTCTGTCTAGTATTTCCCTGGCAGCTGGTTTCTTCTCTAGCAGTTGAAGGTGTTTATTTTGTGTTTAAAAATATAAGTTCTTATGATTTCATTCATTCATTAAATGTTTATGGAGAACCATGTGATGTATGACAGTAGGTAGGTGCTCATTTGTTTCTTCTTTGTTTTAAAAGTAGCGTTTCTGGGGCCGGCCGAGTGGTGCGGTGGTTAAGCGCTGGGTTGGGAAGCCAGCGTCCCCGGTTCGGGTCCCAGTGACACTGCCCTCAAAATAAAAAATAAAAGTAACGTTTCTGTGAGCTTCTAGAACAGTCCCTAGGCACTGGGACATCACTACTGGTATCTGGAGCAGTAAACCAGAAACAAGTTGAGTTGTGAAACTCTTTCAGCTTGACCTTTTTTTTTTACTTTTTTTCGGTTTCCAAGTTTCTTTTCCTGTTTGAAGACTTTATTTTCTTCGACAATGATTTTTATTAAAATACAGTTTATTCCTTTGAGCCGAATTTTTTCAGAAGCAATGAGGAAATTTCATGGAATTACATGGCAGATATGGAAAATCCTTTGTCTAAGCGTGTTATCTGGTAGCCGAATGGAGTTTAACAGAAAAGTGAAGCTTTTTCAGTAAGATGCTGATACAGTTCTCTCATTCCCTTGGAATTCAAATATATGGTGTATTCACAGAATGTACTGTCATTTGTAACACACGTTAGATGCTACAAGTTCTTTCACATCCTGGAACTGGCAATAGTGTGGCTATGGCTTTCTTAAAAGATTTTAAGTAGTATGGACAGAAATTGCTATTATCGTAAGTATACCAGGAACCACATTTCAGTCTCTGGTAGCTATGCCTCATTTATCTTCACAGCTTTTGTCCCTTCTCCTCTTTCATATATGAGAATGGATTTTGGGCTGGCCAAGTAGCTCAGTTGGTTATGAGTTAGCTTAAGAGAATGGATTTAATTTACCAAGGCTTTTTTTTTTTTTAATGTTTCTTTTTTTCCCCTTTTAAATATAAGCTTAACCCTGCTAATTATAAAATTGGAAAGTCAAAAAGGGAAGAAAACAATGGCTTCATATTTCTTTCCTCCAGAAACAACTGGTTTTAATACTTCTCATATATTTCCATGTGAAGGTATATTTTGGAGTCAAAGGAAAATATCAAATATATTTACACTTTTATTATGCAAATGTTTTCATATTATTTTAATGTAAATATTGTAAGTTTACCTAAATTCTTTCATGATGGTTTCAGTCAACCTGAAAATGGTTTGAAAGTACTTACAGTCATATTTTGGTCTTAT
The DNA here is from genome assembly GCA_033961575.1 of Aselliscus stoliczkanus. Lineage (NCBI taxonomy): Eukaryota > Metazoa > Chordata > Mammalia > Chiroptera > Hipposideridae > Aselliscus > Aselliscus stoliczkanus. Next base: position 18,388,586 of record CM066735.1, read on the forward strand.
ATATTTTCAATCATTTGATACAATACCAACCCAAAAGAAACATTTTCAAGTATAAATGTTCCATGTGAAGAAGTCATGTAGGATGTATCTGTTGAATTTGTCAATAGTATTTGTTTAAGTTATGCTTAGTTTACCATTGTAATTCAGCTGCCAAGCTATTTATTTATTTATTTATTTATTTATTCATTTATTTTTTGCCAAGCTATTTAAACATGGGAAATCAGTGCTATTTGAGATTCATATGTCTTAGTGGAAGTCTTAAAACTTCAGAAAGGGGCCGGCCGAATGGCGCAGTGGTTAAGCGCTGGCTTGGGAAGCCAGCGCCCCGGTTCGGCCCCACATGTGAGGGCCAGTGACACTGCCCTCAAAAAAAAAAAAAAAACCTCAGAAAGGACATCTTAATTTAAACAGTTCTTATTTTTGTAGGAATAAGATGTTCTTTTACTTGTATGTTAACGGTTGTGATTGAAGCCTTATTTATATCAGACATTTGGTAATAAAGCTTTCTTCCATAAAGTAACATATTATCACATTTTATTATAAAGTTAAAAATATGTTATTGGATCATTTGAGAGAAAAGTGCTAAGGCCTCATTATTTAAAGTGAATTAAAGAATTAATTAGGGCCAGCCAAGTGGCTCAGTTGGTTAAGAGCTCACTCAATTGCTAGCTGAGCTCTGAGCATCGGGGGTTCGATGCCCAGCCTGAGCTGAGTTGCCAAAGAGCTGCCAACAGGTGGCAGGATGGCTCAGCTAAAAAAAAAGAAAAAGAGAAAAAAAAGAATTAATTAAAAACCTTTTCCTAAGCTATATTTGGTAATAGAAATATATCTTTCCATTAAAGTGACAAAAAAGCTAATTTTTAGACTTATCTATTTTTAGAAAAGCTAATTTTTAGACTTAACTATGAGAAAAAAACTTATTCAGATAAGTGAATAGCTGAATTTTAAATTTCAAAACTGAGGCTTAAAAATCTCAATTGAAAGTAATTGATATCCAAGCTATCTTTATAATCTACCTAATTTTTCAGATGTATACAGAGAGAGCTTTTAGTACCCTATATTAATTTTTTTCCTATACTCATTTTTATCTATTTTTAGAAAAGCTAATTTTTAGACTTACCTATGAGAAAAAAACTTATTCAGATAAGTGAATAGCTGAATTTTAAATTTCAAAACTGAGGCTTAAAAATCTCAACTGAAAGTAATTGATATCCAAGCTATCTTTATAATCTACCTAATTTTTCAGATGTATACCGAGAAAGCTTTTAGTTCCCTACATTCATTTTTTTCCTATATTCATTTTTATTTTATTGGCAAACTAGATTTTTTTATCATGAAACCTTTTAGTTTCTTAAGCCTTTGTTTATTATTAGAAGAAGGTCTAACTTGGTAACTAGGATCTCTAGACTGAGTGACAGAAAGATATGCTGTATGAGCTAGCCATGGCAATGTGTGTCTTTCATGATCATGATTATATTTTGAATGCTAGCAATCCATGATGATTTTGCACAATGTCTGGACAATATCCGCCCAAGAAGCTGAAGTTCTAAATGAAATCAACACTGGGAGATCATCTAAGAATTTATTCGAGAATTACCTGTGTAATCCTTGCTATAAGTGTTTAACCTCCATCTACTTGTAGTAAACAGTCAGGCAAATCCAATTTCAGACAAATCCAGTTCGTGGAACTTTCTACAAGACAACTGGTCTGAACTCTTCAAAAATGTCAAAGGGATGAAAAAAAAGGCAGGGGGACTATTCTAGATGACAGAAGATGAAAGAGAAACAACAGTCAAGAATAGTGCCACCCTGGACTGGGAAAATAAAAAGCTATAGAGGACATTTTGGGGACAACTGGAGAAATTTGAATATGGAGTATATACCGGGGGTGCCACAAAATATATATACACATTACTTGTATTTATCTTTTGTTATTGGTATATATTGAGTATTGCAATTTTAATACAGCTTTTTCCTTTCTTAAAATGTGTATACATTTTTTTTGGCACCCTCTGTATTAGATATATCAATGTTAAATGTGGTAATATGGTATTGTCGTTAAAAAGGAGAATGTTCTTATTTTTAGGCAATACCTGATGAAGCATTTGGGTTGAAATATCATGATGTATGTCTGTAACTTGCTCTCAGATGGTTCAGAAAAAAAAAAAATCATGTATTTGTTGAGCAAGAAAGCCAAAGTGGCAAAATGTTCACCATGAGGAATATAGGTAAAGAGACAATTGGTGCTCATTTTACTATCCTTTCACTTTTTTATAGGATTTCCATTTTTCAAAATATAAAATTGGGGGGAGGAAAAAAAGTACATTTAAGAAATGCCTCAAAACAGCTGGGCTTGGGAAAGGCTACCATCATAGGTGAGGACTCAGTAGTGTCTTAGGGAAAGCTAAAAAAAAAAAAGAAAATGAGTTTTAAAGTGTATTATACCTGATGTAAAGTGGAAGTACCTTGTTTAGAAGAAAAAGAGGTTGTTTCAGCTGTATGGGAGGACTTGGAAACACAGACAGACGTCAAGATGGAGAAACAAAGTATACTTGCCCAAGGAGTAGAAAGGATGGGTGAACTGGAAGTGTCAGAATTGAGAGGTAAAATGGAGAAAAAGGGGTAACTGAAAACTGCTGGAGCAGTTGACAGTGATTCCGTGAAGGGGAAAGCAAGATTATTTTGATGGCTGTGTGTTTAAAAAAAAAATTCAAAGCTTAATCGGCTTATAAACGTAATCCAAAAATTATAGAAAATTTGAACATTGCACAAATAGGTATTGTGGAAAGTGAGACAGACTTCTTTTTATTTTATTGGAGGGATTGAAGTAAAAAAGGTGAGAGAGGGATAAAATAAGTACTAAAAAGCCCTAACAAGTAGAGGAGATAGAAAGGATTTTCTGAGTGTATTTCCTATCCCTGTTAATCGCACCACTTACCCATTTAGCCACTGGCTCAGATGACAAGCCTGGGAGTCAGGCCAGACTCTCCTTTTACTTCATATCCAGTTCTACTAGACTCAGTTCTGTGGACTTTTGGTTTCTACATAACCAACTTCATCTCCCTGCCTCCCTTCTTGGTTATAATATTGCAGTGTCCTCTTTGCTAGGGCTGTTTAGTCTTCACACTGCCATCACTTCACACTGTGGATAATGTCAAAGATCATTCCTAGACTTGAAATCCTTCATGAACACTTTGTGCCCATAGGATAAACTCTTAACTTTGTTGATTTTAGTTCCCTTCATGCTAAACCTCTAACCTTGTAGTCTCCCCTTGTCTGCTGGGTTTACATTCCAGACCCCCAGTAGATGCCTGAAACCATGAATAGTACTGAACCCTATGTGTACTATGTTTTTGTCCTATACATACATACCTATGATAAAGTTTAATTATAAATTAGGTGCAGTAAGAGATTAACAGTAGCAATAATAAAGTAGAAAAAATTACAACGATATACTGTGGTAAAAGTTACGTGGTCTCTCTTTCTCTCAACAGTAGTTTTTCTTTTCTTCCTTTTTTTTTTTTTTTTTTGCTCAGCTGGGGCAGGGAATCCAACCAGCAACCCTGTTGTTCATAGCTCACACTCTTTAGTGAGCTCTTAACCAACTGAGCCACTTGGCCAGCCCTTTCACCAGTAGTTTTTATATTTTTCAGTCCAAACCTACTTGCGTAACCATCCCTTACTTGCAGTAAATGACTTGGTGTCACTTGTTTCAGGGAATCTCTTGCTGAAGTTTTTGTATAGGCTCCACGCTTCCTGGTGCAACATGATGCTGTCAGTTGGAATATTTTCTGTTCATTTCTTCCACCCCAAATTTAATGCCTTTTTCATCTTAACTATACTCTTATCATGCATTGTGGCCATAATTTTGCAGTTTGAGGTGCAACGGCAAAACTAGCATGAACTTCTTTTTCCTTCTTCACAATCTCATGAATGGGAGATTTGTTCTTACCGTAGATCTTAGCAACCTCAGCATTTGATTTTCGTTTTTCTAATTAGGTGGAGAACTTTCACCTTTTCTCTTAAAGGAAGCTCTTACAGCTTCTCTTTGGTGTATCCGAATTGCCAGCATCGCTACTCTTGCATTTTGGGGTCATTATTAAGTAAAATAAAGGTTAAACAGTGGTTCTGATAACTCAGATGGCTACTAAGTGACTAATGGGCAGGGAGTGTAGTGTCTACTGTATGGAGACGCTGGACAGAGGGTGGATTCCTGTCCTGGGTGGGACCAATCAGGACAGAGCGGGATTTCTTCACGCTGCTCAGAATGGCGCACAATTTAAAACTTAAGAATTGTTTTTTGTTTTGTTTTGTTTTGTTTTTGAGGACAGTGTCACTGGCCCTCACATGTGGGACCTAACCGGGGCCGCTGGCTTCCCAAGCTAGCGCTTAACCACCGCGCCACTCGGCCAGGCCTAAGAATTGTTTATTTCTGGAATTTTTCATTTAATATTTTTGGACCGTGGTTGACCAGAGGTAACTGAAATCTAGGAAAGTGAAACCATGGATTAAAGGGGTGCTGTTGTATTACTTTACCTTCCTCATTTCACACCCCATTCCCAAACCTACTTTACTCCTACTTGCATTTCCCTAGCATGCCAAGTTGGTTTATATATGTAAATGGGCTCGTTACATTACTTCTTTGTGGAATCTTGCTCCCCAAATTGACTAGCTCCTATTTATTTATCTTTTAAGATTTAATCAAGAGGACATCTGAGCAGCTTTTTCTCCTTTATTAGGAGGCTGCATAGAATAATGGTTTTAGGACATGGACTTCGAAGTCAGACATACATCTGGATTCAAATGCTGCCTCTTTTAGTAGCTGCATGACCTTTGACAAGTCACTTAACCTTTGTTAAATCTCATTTTCCCTGTCTGAAGAAGAAGGATAATAAAACCTAGCTTACAGGGTCCTTGTAAGGATTAAACAAACTCCACTAAATTCAGTGACAAAGTCAGTGCTCCATGCACATTAACGACTACCATCCTCAGAAGGGTTGGATATTGTCCCTGTATGTTCCCAAGAGCAATCTCACTGCTTTACACATTTCTTCATATTTCTTTTGTTATTTATCACACTAAACCCTTCTCTTCAAGGGCAAGAACTGTGTATTCTTACGGCTGAATACAGTGCCTAGCATATAGGTGCTTAGTAAATGTTGAAGTGAAAGCATAAGAAGCTTCTTTTATGGAAGACAGTAGGAAACAGCACAGACTCGGCTAATTATTAGCTGTGAGACTTTTGTTATTTATATTCCTTGCTTCAGGTTTAAAGTGGGAGATAACAGTACCTACCTCAGAGTTTAAAGATGGCTTTTCATACTGAATGTAAAGTGCTTAGCTTAGTATCTTTACTGGCACTTAATAAATGTTAGCTGTTTTTTGCTAAATGAGTTAATTTTCAATCTTGAGATTTGACAGCAGATCTGTTTGACTTTAAGTGACATATGTGAAATGAGGGTTTGAGAATGTATTATATTTTATATTTTCCAACCTTAGTCTCCTTAGCTTTTGAAAGGCTTTAAACCTAAAACACTTAATAAGAAAAATGGTGCAAATTTCCTTTTTGTAGGTATAGATAGTATTTTGGAAATCATGTATTCATAAACAGATATTTGGTGGGTTTGGACTATAGGCAACATGTTTCTGGTAATACTTAGAAGCTGCAATACTGTATCGAAAAATACTCAATATAGTAGACTCCGAAAAGGTAACAAAATTAGAACTATAGAGCTTCTATGACTAATACCCCTGGGGAGAGCAGATGACTAAACTGTAGACTATATCTGGTATGAATGTTGGCTCCCACACTCTATAAATTGATAATCCTTTCAAGTTTAAACTTTGACTGTTGATCTGTGCCTTAAAGAGGTAAGACTTAATTTGTGTGTGTGTGTGTGTGTGTGTGGGGGTGGTGGTGGCGTTGTGTGTGTATGCCTAGGGACATTTTATTCTTGTGACCTAAGGATTTGTGGAGGTTTCAAAATAAAATAGGATAGTTTTAATGAATGGTCAGAGTAATAAAGGTGGATTTGTTCCTGAAATCAAGTTTGTTATTTTTGTACTGTTTTATTAAAAACATATGATGTCACTATGAAGTTACTGCTTCTGTCAGACTAACACCGATAGTGGTTATTAATTGGTTCTAGGTCGGCCGGTTTCTAGTACTTTGAAAGTGAGTTCTGTGTCTATCAAAGAACAGAGGGAATGGTCTCAAGGAGCTATGTCAGATCATTTAAATAAAATTACTTGTAATAGTTTATGAAAGGATATGAAAGGTACACGTGACTATCAGTAATAATATATAATAGAATCGCTTCAGGAGTGTTTAACTGGTTTATGATTGGAAAGGCAGGTGAGTAGATTAGGAAATAAATCTGCAAAAGTAGGGCAGGCTTGCTGGCTTAAAATAGGAATGAAAGCAGGGTTATTTGCAGTGAACAGAGATAGCTATTTAGGTAAATCCTAGTGTCCCATGAGGGTAAGACCACACAATAATCTAAAAATAATAGCATATGGGCCAGTCATGTTTGAGGTTTATTTTTCATACTGCAGGATTAAGTGGTCATCACTAATGTGGCCTTTCTCTTTTATGCAAATCTGCATCAAATATTCGGTATATTTACCTAAAAATATGTGACACTTATGTAGTGGATGTATATTGTAGCAGTATACACAATTACATTTGACATGAAAAAGCTGCACAGTTTGTTTCTTCAGTGTACTTTAGAAACTTAGTTTACAAAATTTATTAAATTTTTATTTCAATAATTATAGAGTCACAGGATGTTGCAAATAAGTGTACACCCTCCCCTAGGTCTCAACAATGTCAAAATCCCACACCATCATGGTACTGTATCAAAACCAAAAAACTGACATTGACACAATCCATAGAGCTTATTCAAGTTTTACCAGTTATACACGGACTCGCGTGTGTGTGTGTCTGCAAATTCACATGAGTAGCCTTGTGTAACTACCACTACAATAAGATAATTAGCTACCATCACCACAAGACTTTTGTGTTACCACCACTTTGTAGCCATGCCTACCCCCTTCTCCCACCAGAAACTCAGTTTTATAGTTTGGTTATTGTTTTGAATCATGGAGCAAACCTGGTTTGTTTAGGGTTTTTGCTTCTGAGTTGGAAGCATTCTAAAATAATTTTTATTGAAATACAGGTAATCTACCCACAACTGACTAATGATAAAAAGCTAGGTTAAAATGTCTTAGCAATTTGGGAACACTGAAAGCTTTATTAGATTAATCCATGTAAATGTAGAGTGAGGGATTCTCCGCTCTGGTTGCTAACCAGACTCAGATGTGGAGCTTAAAAAGACATGAAGAAGGACCTGCCGAGTGGCCTGTTGGTTAGGAGCTGGCTTGGGAAATCAGCTCTGAGCAGCAGGGACCTTTTTCGGATCCCACATATGAGGGCCACTGACACTGCCCTCTACAGCTAAGATGGTGAACAACAGCTCGACCTGGAGCTGGGCTGCTGTGAGTCCCCTGGACGGCTGCCATAGGCTATAGTGAGTGGCCGGCAGCCGGTGTGAGCCGCCGTGAGCAGCTGTCCAGAGGCCGGCGACCAATCTGCCTCACCTGAGAAGGGCGCAATGATGATACCAACATGGGCCAGTGAAGCAACATCCTCCACAACTAGACTGAAGAACAAAAGGACCGCAACTTGTCTGTTTCCCTTCTCCGATTCCCCAATGCTGTTCCCCTCCTCCAATTCACCAATAAAATCTTAAAAAAACACACAAAAAAACCCATGAAGAAGAAATGGGTGTCTTGGCCCCATTCCAGATAAATATGAAAAACAATGTTGAATATAGAAATGCAAGTTGCTAAAGGATACACAGTATAATACCACTTATATAAAAATTTTAAATACGTTATACTATATATACTCGTAGATATGTTGTAATGAAATCATATACATTTGGAAAGGACATACAGCTATTTAAAGGTCTAATTACCTCTGGAAAGGATGGAATAGGATGAAGGCTGTCTTCATTTTAGTTTTTAAAAAATATTTGAAACAGATATGGCAAACTTAATAGTTTAAGTCTAGGTGGTAGGTACATGGGTGTCTATAGTATTTATTATTTCCCATACCATTTTATGTAAAATTATTTTTTGAAATATTACATTAAAAATATCCATACATAAGTATATTACATATGTATCTGGAATTTCCTCTTTTCTCCCTTTTAGTAAACCTTATATTTATTTTATTGTGGTGCCAAGAGTGGAGTGCTGCTACAACAAATACCTAAAAATGTGGAAGTGGCTTTAAAACATCCAGGAGACCCCGGTTAAGTCTCAACACTGATGCCTTTTCCTTGATTTCTGTAGCCATCACTGATATCCCCTTTTTTAACCATCCACACTTACAGTCTGAACTATTCAATATATTTCTTAACTGTTCTGTGTTTACATTATGTCTTATTTTATGTGAATCATTTTGTCTACTTAAATAGAACACAAAATTCTTCAAGGTAGAGTCCCTATATTAAAATGGTATAATCTGGGCTGGCAGAGTGGAGTGAGAGTTAAGAGTTGGCTTGGGACGCCAGCTCTGAGCAGCAGGGCCCCAGTTCAGATCCCACATATGAGGGCCAGTGACACTGCCCTCTACAGCTAAGATGGTGAACAACAGCTCCACCTGGAGCTGGGCTGCTGTGAGTCCCCGGAACGGCATTGTGTAGTCCCTGCTGCAGTGGGCTGCCATAGGCTACAGTGAGTGGCCGGCAGCCAGCGTTAGTGGCCATTAGCTGCCCTGAGGGGCCGTCCAATGGCTGGTGATCAACGGCCTCACTGGGGAAGAGCGCAAAAATAATACCAACATGGGCCAGTGAAGCAACGTCCTCCATAACTAGACTGAAGAACAAAAGGACAGCAACTTGTCTGTTCCCCTTCCCTGATTCCCAATGCTGTTCCCCTCCCCCAATTAAAAAAATAATAATAACACATCATTTCCAAGTAGGGTTTATCCCAGGAATGTGAAGTTGGTTCAACATTTGAAAATCAATCGGGCCGACCGAGTGGCGCGGTAGTTAAGAGCTGGGTTGGGACGCCAGCGGCCCGGTTTAGATCCCCCATATGAGGGCCAGTGACGCTGTCCTCTAAAAAAGAAAATCAATTAGTATAAACTACCATATTACCAAAATAAAGGAGAAAACCCATATGAATTCTTCAATAAATTCAGAAAAAGCATTTGACAAAAATTCAACAATTCAGCACCCCATTTATGATTTAAGAAAACAACGCTCTCCAAAAACTAGGAATAGGGGGAACTTCCTCAACTAATGATCATCTGTGAAAAGCCTATAGCTAATATACTTAATGGTAAAATATTGAAAGCTTTTCCCCTAAGCTTAAGGCAAGGATGACCTTCCTTTTAAAAAAAAAAAAAAAAAAAAAAAAAAAAGATTTCTTTTTTAAATTGGGGGTTTGGGAAGGGGAACAGACAAATTGCTGCCCTTTTGTTCTTAGTCTAGTTGTGGAGGACCTTGCTTCACTGGCCCATGTTGGTATTATCATTGCGCTCATGGTGGCTCATGGCAGCTTACGAAAGCACACACCAGCTGCCGGCCAGCTTCACTGTAGCCTATGCCATTGCCGGTAACTCGCGGCAGCCCAGCACCAGGTTGAGCTGTTGTTTATCATCTTAGCTGTAGAGGGCACAGCGTCACTGGCCCTCATGTGGGAACCGAACCAGGGCCCTGCTGCTCAGAGCTGGCGTCCCAAGCCAACTCTCAACGCGCCACTCAGCCGGCCGAAGGATGACCTTTCTTGTTGTTGTTTTTTGTTTTATTTTTAAGATTTTATTGGGGAATTGGGGGAGGGGAACAGACAAGTTGCTGTTCTTTTGTCCAGTTGTGGAGGACATTGCTTCACTGGCCCATGTTGATATCGTCACTCTGCTCTCCCTGGACAAGGGAGATCAGTTGCTGGCCTCTGGACGGCCATTCTCGGCGGCTCTTGGCAGCTCACATCGGCTGCCAGCCGCACACGCTGGCTGCCTGCCACTCACTGTAGCTTATGGCAGCCCACTGCAGCAGGGGCTGCAGCTACGCTGTCACTGGAGACTTACAGCAACTCAGCTCCAGGTGGAGCTGTTGTTCACCATCTTAGCTGTAGAGGGTAGTATCACTGGTCCTCATATGTGTGATCTGAACAGGAGCCCTGCTGCTCAGAGCTGGCGTCACAAGCCAACTCTTAACCAATGCGCCACTCGGCCAGCCCAAGGATGACCTTTCTTAACACTTCTGTTCAGCATTGTAACTGGTAGTACTCGCCATTCTGATAAGGCAAGAAATAGAACTAAAAGGCATACAGATTAGAAAAAAGAAAGTAAAATTATTGCAAATTGCAGATTGTTTATGTAGAAATTATGTATGTAAAAGGCATACAGATTAGAAAAAAGAAAGTAAAATTATTGCAAATTACAGATTATCTAGAAAATCCTGAGGAATCTATAAAATAACTGTTCATAATTGGCAAGTTCAAAGGATACAAAGTGAATATACAAAAATCAATTGTATTTTTATATACTGTCAGCAAATAATTGGGAAATGAAGTTTTAAAAAAACTCACTAAGAATATTTCCCCAAAACATAAAATACTTAGGAATAAATTTGATGAGTATGTGTAAAATCTGTTCACTGAAAACCACAGAACATTTCTGAGAGAAATGTAAGACTTAAATATAAAGAAAGATGTGTTCGTGGATCAGAAAATATATAATTGTTGAGATGTCAGTTCCCCAAACAGATTTATAAATACAATGCAATCACAATAAAAATCCCAATAGGATTTTTTTTTTTTTGAGGGGAGTGTCACTGGCCCTCTTATGTGGGACCGAACCAGGGCTGCTGGCTTCCCAAGCCAGTGCTTAACCACCGTGCCACTTGGCCGGCCCACAATAGGATTTTTTAATAGATCTGATTCTAAAGCTGATTCTAAAACTTATATGGAAATGAAAAAGGTTCAGAATAAGCAAACCAGCTTTAAGAATGAAGAGCAAAGTTAAAGGACTCACACTGCTTCCTGATTTCCAGACTTACTATAAAGCTACAATAATCAAGACAGTATGGTTGGTACTGGTGAAAGAATAGACAAAAGTAATTACGGTTTCAGACCATGAATTTTAAATCATCATAACTAGGCTCAAACACATCTTTATTAATCAGAATAGGAACCATTACAATCAACACAGTTTTGCAAATGACAAATAAGTTTGTTTATTTCTGGAGTGTAAAAATCCATGCTACGGGATTCCACAAACTCTTGGAAAGCATTTTCTGCATCCTGCTGGTGTGGAAGCATTTTCCCTGCAAAAAGTTGTTGATATGCTTGAAGAAGTGGTAGTCAGTTGGCGAAAGAGAGGTCAGGTGAATATGGTGGATGAGGCAAAGCTTCTTAGCCCAATTCGTTAAGCTTTTGAAGCGTTGGTTGTGGGACGAGCGGTCGGGCGTTGTCATCGAGAAAGATTGGGCCCTTTCTGTTGACCAGTGCCAGCTGCAGGTGTTGCAGTTTTCGGTGCGTCTCATCGATTTGCTGAGCATATCTCTCAGAGGTAATGGTTTCGCAGGGATTCAGAACGCTTTAGTGGATCAGACCAGCAGCAGACCACCAAACAGTGACCATGACCTTTTTTGGGTGCAAGTTTGGCTTTGGGAAGTGCTTGGGAGCTTCTTCTCAGTCCAACCACTGAACTGGTCATCACCGGTTGTCGTATAAAATCCACTTTTGTCACACGTCACAATCCGATCGAGAAATGGTTCGTTGTCGTTGCGTGCAATAAGAGAAGACGACACTTCAAAACGACGATTTTTTTGATTTTCGGTCAGCTCATGAGGCACCCACTTATCAAGCTTTTGCACCTTTGCAGTTCGCTTCAAATGCTAAACAGGCATAGAACGGTTGACATTGAGTTTTTCGGCAACTTCTTTTGTAGGTGTAAGAGGATTAGCTTCGAGGATTGCTCTCAATTGGTCATTGTCAACTTCCAAAGACGGCCACTATGCTCGTCATCTTTAAGGCTCTCGTCTCCTTTGCAAAACTGAAACCACCACTGTGCTGTACGTTCATTAGCAGTTCCTGGGCCAAATGCGTTGTTCATGTTGTGAGTTATCTCCGCAGCTTTATGACCCATTTTGAACTCGAATAAGAAAATCGCTCTAATTTGCTTTTTGTCTAACATCATTTCCGTAGTCTAAAATGCATATAAAATAAACAGCAAGTAATAAGTCTAGAAAAAAACAAAGTGAGAAATGCACATTAAAATGATGTATAACATGACCACATGTATTTAAGAATGTATTCCAATATCAAAGGCTAATTTCAACAAAGCAAAAACTGCAATTGCTTCATGAATAATGTGGCAGCAAATATCTTTGTTCATATATGAGCTCATATGGTTATTGGCCATTTGATTTTATCCATTTATAAATTATCTATAAACACATCCTTTGTTCACTGTTTGTCTATATGTGCAGTTCTTTAAGTATAAAAGATAACTAAAATCACATCCACATATTAAAGCTATCCGTAAAGAACAAATATGCTTTTTTTCTCTGAAACATACTTTTAAAAGGAGGCATTTCAACTCCACACAATATTTCAAAGTAAATTTTAGCCTTCTAAGGCAAACTACTAATTCCTAGTTCACAGAGAGTCTCCTTTTATTTCCTTCTTATAGGCTTTCACTTAAAATCTGCAGTATCCTATCAACCTGCAGTCTTGTTTTAGCCAAAATAAGTCATTTGCACTAATTGTGTATTAATTTTAGGATACAGTTTCCATAGCTTCTTTTTTTTTTTTTTTTAAAGAAAAAGCTTGATTGGGGTTCAGTTAGGTAGAATAAACAACATCCACTAACGTGTACAGTTTGATAAGTTTTGAGACATGTATATATTTGTCAAACCACAACCATAATCAAGATACAGAATACTTCCATTACCCTCAAAAAGTCCTCTCCTCTGCCCCCAGCACCAGGCAACCACTGACAACACACATAAATTTACACTTTCTAGTTTTATATAAATGGAACTGTCCAGTATAAAGTGTTTCGTGTCTGGCCTTTTTTTAAACTAAGCATAATGATTTTGTGATTCATCTGCACTGTTGCATATATTAGTTGTTTTTTTGTTTGTTTTTTTAAATTGCTGAGCAGTACTCTTTCAAGAGGATACACCATATTATGATTATCCACTTACCTGAAGAATATTTCCTGGTTTTGGCTATTGTGGCTGAAGCTGCTATAAACATTTTGTATAAATCTTATGTTTTCATTCCTCTTGAGTAAATAGGGGTAGAAAGCCAGGGTAGTTCAGAAGGTATATAATTAACATAGTAAGAAACTGCCAAATAGTTTTCCCAAGTGGGTATACAACTTTACATTCCCACCAGCAGTGTATGAGATTTTCAGTTACTTCATATCCTTGTCAAAACTTGGTAATTGTCTTTTTCAGTTCAGCCATTCTATGGTTGTGTGGTGTTCATTATGGGTTTAATTTGCGTTTCTCCAAATAGGTAATGACGTTGAATATCTTCATGAATGCTACTGACCATTTGTATATCTTCACTTGTGACTTGCCTGTTTAAATCTTTTGTCCTTTTTAAAATTCTGCTGGTTGTCTTCTTCTTCATGAATTGTAAGTGCTTTATGTACAGAGGGTGTCAAAAAATGTATACATGTTTTAAGAAAGGGAAACTGTATTAAAATTGTAATACTTAATATATACCAATAACAAAAGATGAATATGTCACGTTTGACTTCTGCAATTACAAGAGGTGCTCAAACTGGTTACCATCAGTGTCCAGACACTTCTAATGACTACGAACTACTGCTTCAGCAAACATTGACCAAAGTGTCCACTCGTATATATTTTTTTGGCACCCTCGGTATTCTTGGTACAAGTTCTTTATAAGACGTATATAATGTGAATATTTTCTCCCAGTCTGTGGCTTGACTTTTCATTTTCTTAACAAAACACATTTTGAAGAACAAAAGATTTTAATTTTAATGAAGTAAATTATCAGTTTTTATAGTGCATATTTTGTAACCTAAAAAAACTTTGTCTAACCCAATGTCACAAAGATTTCTCCTATGCTTTCTTTTACAAGGTTATAAAAATGGTAACCATCTTAGCTTTTACTTCAGTTCTGTGATCCATTATTAATTGATTTTTGTATAAGGTAAGTACAGATTTTATTTTTTTCCATATGGATATCCAGTTGTGCCAACACCATTTGTTGTAAAGTCTTTCTTTTCACTGCTGAGTTGCTTTATCAAACATCAATTGACCATTTATGTATGGGTTCTATTTCTGAATTCTATTGCATTGCATTGATCTGTTAGGTTGGTGCAAATGTAATTGTAATTTTTGAGTTGTTGAAATTTGCCTTTGATATTGGAATACATTCTTAAATACATGTGGTCATGTTATACATTATTTTAATGCGCATTTCTCACTTTATGTTTTTTTTCTAGACTTATTACTTGCTGTTTATTTTATATGCATTTTAGACTACGGAAATGATGTTAGACAAAAAGCAAATTCGAGCGATTTTCTTATTCGAGTTCAAAATGGGTCGTAAAGCAGCGGAGATAACTCGCAACAGCAACAACGCATTTGGCCCAGGAACTGCTAATGAACCTACAGCGCAGTGGTGGTTCCAGAAGTTTTGCAAAGGAGACAAGAGCCTTAAAGATGACGAGCATAGTGGCCGTCATTGGAAGTTGACAATGACCAATTGAGAGCAATCCTCGAAGCTAATCCTCTAACACGTACATGAGAAGTTGCCAAAGAACTCAACATCAACCGTTCTGTGGTTGTTTGGCATTTGAAACAAATTAGAAAGGTGCAAAAGCTTGATAAGTGGGTGCCTCATGAGCTGACCGAAAATCAAAAAAATCGTCGTTTTGAAGTGTCGTCTTCTCTTATTGCACGCAACGACAACGAACCATTTCTCGATCGGATTGTGACGTGTGACAAAAGTGGATTTTATACGACAACCGGTGATGACCAGTTCAGTGGTTGGACTGAGAAGAAGCTCCCAAGCACTTCCCAAAGCCAAACTTGCACCCAAAAAAGGTCATGGTCACTGTTTGGTGGTCTGCTGCTGGTCTGATCCACTAAAGCGTTCTGAATCCCTGCGAAACCATTACCTCTGAGAGATATGCTCAGCAAATCGATGAGACGCACCGAAAACTGCAACACCTGCAGCTGGCACTGGTCAACAGAAAGGGCCCAATCTTTCTCGATGACAACGCCCGACCGCTCGTCCCACAACCAACGCTTCAAAAGCTTAACAAATTGGGCTAAGAAGCTTTGCCTCATCCACCATATTCACCTGACCTCTCTCTCGCCAACTGACTACCACTTCTTCAAGCATATCAACAGCTTTTTGCAGGGAAAATGCTTCCACACCAGCAGGATGCAGAAAATGCTTTCCAAGAGTTTGTGGAATCCCGTAGCATGGATTTTTACACTCCAGAAATAAACAAACTTATTTGTCATTTGCAAAACTGTGTTGATTGTAATGGTTCCTGTTCTGATTAATAAAGATGTGTTTGAACCTAGTTATGATGATTTAAAATTCACAGTCTGAAATCGCAATTACCTTTGCACCAAACTAATAGGGAAAAAAGAATAACTTCAATGTTTAACAATAGCACATTAGTTAGATGAATTATGTTGTCTCCATGATGCAGACTCAGAAAATTATAGAAGAATATTTGTTGATGTGAGAAAATTTTAGTATTTTAATATAAAATTCAAAAGAGAGTATGAGTTTATATAGTATAACTTTTTGTAAAGTAATGCATAAATATTAAAAATATTAAGGTAACACACCAAAATTTTAACAGTGGTTATCTTTAGCTGATGGCATTGTAACAGATTTGGTTTTTGTTTTTAGGTAGTTATTGCTTTTTGTGCTCTTCAATCTTTTAGAAATTCTTTTCCATTGAGTATATAGTATCTTTCAAGTTAGAGAAATCTTTAAATAAAGAATAGTTTGAAGGGCCGGCAGAGTGGCGCGGTGGTTAAGCGCTGGCTTGGGAAGCCAGCGGGCCCGGTTCGGGTCCCACATATGAGGCCCAGTGACACCGCCCTCAAAAAAAAAAAAAAAAAGAATAGTTTGAAGATTAGCTGAGGATTGATAATTGATAGTACACGGGTATTCATTATGTTGTTCTGTGTATTTTTGTAAACTCTTTGAGAATTTCAAAAAAGTTTTAAAATAGCTTTAAACCTTCAGTTTATTCACAGCACTGTATAAGCCATATTTATCAAGAATAGCTCCATTTATGATGTAATTTAGTGATAGGTTAAAGCGTTTTTAAATTTGATTTTAATAAACACATAGTATAATAAAAATTGGGTCACGTTAGGTATAAAGCTAACCATCACCTCTAACTGCTGGCTGATTTAGATTTAATTACCAAACCAGAAGAGATGTTGACGCTTGACACAGAGATCTGTTGATGATATATTGATGATATTGTTAATGGCGTACAATCTTCCTAGCCTTGTAGAAATAGGTGGTGAATTTTCCCCTGCTGAAATCCAGCAATACTCTGATTGCTGGGTGAATTGCAGCTCATTTGGATATTGGTAGTATTATTGTTGATTGAATAATTTACAAGTATAATAGAGTTATATACATTTCTAAATACTACTTTTCTTCATTCTTTTTTTAAAATAAGTAATATACTAATATGGCATAAAATTTTAAAAGACATGTAGCTTAGTCGTCTTCTTATCTGCAACTCTGTCTGACCACCAGTTCCTGGCCGTTACCAGAGACCATCAGTAACACACATAGCTTGCTGCCGCAATGAATAACACACCAGAGTAAGTGTGGGGTGTCTCAGAAAGAGGGAGTTTATATAGGGTTTTGGCGGCAGTTTTTCTGGGCAGTGTATACCATTTAGGTTACTAACAGTCAGTGGTTTTCATTTTCAGTACACATCAGGTAAGTGTGTCTGGGATTAGAACATAATGAGATGAGTTTGAGTTTAATTAATCTGTCTGGAAGGAACCTTGAGTTTAGATCATCTGTGATGCAAACTTTAAAAACAGTTTCAGTTTAGACCATCTGTAATGTACATTGAAGTTACTAACAGTCAGTGATTTTCATTTTCAGTACACATCAGATGAGTGGGTCTGGGATTAGAACATAATGAGACGAGTTTGAGTTTAAATAATCTGTCTGGAAGGCACCTTGAGTTTAGATCATCTGCGATGCAAACTTTAAAACAGTTTGAGTTTAGATCATCTGTAATGTATACTCTAGTTACTCACAGTCAGTGATTTTCATTTTCAGTACACATCAGATAACTGGGTCCAGGATTAGAACATAATGAGACGAATTTGAGTTTAAGTAATCTGTCTGGAAGGCACCTTGAGTTTAATTTTTTTTTTTTTTTTGAGGGTAGTGTCACTGGGCCTCATATGTGGGAACGAACCGGTGCCGCTGGCTTACCCAGCCAGCTCTTAACCACCACGCCACTCGGCTGGCCCACATGGCAACTTGAGTTTAGATCATCTGTGATGCAAACTTTAAAAACACTTTGAGTTTAGATCATCTGTAATGCACACTGAAGTTACTCACAGTCAGTGATTTTCATTTTTAGTACACATCAGATGAGTGGGTCCGGAATTAGAACATAATGAGATGAGTTTGAGTTTAAATAATCTGTCTGGAAGGCACCTTGAGTTTAGATCATCTGTGATGCAAACTTTAAAACAATTTGAGTTTAGATCATCTATAATGTGTACTCTAGTTACTCATAGTCAGTGATTTTCATTTTCAGTACACATCAGATAAGTGGGTCTGGGATTAGATTATAATGAGATGAGTTTGAGTTTCAATAATCTGTCTGGAAGGCACCTTGAGTTTAGATCATATGTGATGCAAACTTTAAACACAGTTTGAGCTTAGATCATCTGTAATACACAATGAAGTTACTCACAGTCAGTGATTTTCATTTTCAGTACACATCAGATAAGGGGGTCCGGGATTAGAACATAATGAGAGGAATTTGAGTTTAAATAATCTGTCTAGAAGGCACCTTGAGTTTAATTTTTTTTTTTTCTTTTGAGGGCAGTGTCACTGGGCCTCATATGTGGGATCGAACCGGGTCCGCTGGATTCCCAAGCCAGCTCTTAACCACCATGCCACTCGGCCAGCCCACATAGCACCTTGAGCTTAGATCATCTGTGATGCAGACTTTAAAAACACTTTGAGTTTAGATCATCTGTGATGCACACCGAAGTTACTCACAGTCAGTCATTTTCATTTTCAGTACACATCAGATGAGTGAGTCCGGGATTAGAACATAATGAGACGAGTTTGAGTTTAAATAATCTGTCTGGAAGGCACCTTGACTTTAATTTTTTTCTTTTCTTTTGAGGGCAGTGTCACTGGGCCTCATATGTGGGAATGAACCAGGGCCACTGGCTTCCGAAGCCAGCTTTTAACCACCACGCCACTCAGGTGGCCCACATGGCACCTTGAGTTTAGATCGTCTGTGATGCAGACTTTAAGAACAGTTTTAGTTTAGATCATCTGTAATGCACACTGAAGTTACTCACAGTCAGTGATTTTCATTTTTAGGACCCATCAGATAAGTGGGTCCAGCATTAGAATATAATGAGATGGGGCCGGCCGAGTGGCGCATTGGTTAAGCGCTGGTTTTGGGATGCCAGCGGCCCCGGTTCGGATCCCACATGAGGGCCAGTGACACTGCCCTCTACAGCTAACAACAGCTCCACCTGGAGCTGGGCTGTGCGAGCCCCGGTGATGGTGTGGGCTGCAGCCCCTGCTGCAGTGGGCTGCCATAGGCTACAGTGAGTGGCCCGCAGCCAGCGTGAGCGGCTGGCAGCCAAGCGTGAGCTGCCAATAGCCGCAGTGAGCGACATCCAGAGGCCAGCGACCGATCTGCCTCATCCGGGAAGAGCGCAATGACGATACCAACAGTGAAGCAACATCCTCCGCAACTAAACTGAAGAACAAGAAGACAGCAACTTGTCTGTTACCCTTCCCCGATTCCCCAACGCTGTTCCCCTCCACCAAATCCCCAATAAAATCTTTAAAAAAAAAAAAGAATATAATGAGATGAGTTTGAGTTTAAATAATCTGTCTGCAAGGCACCTTGAGTTTAGATCATCTGCGATGCAAACTTTAAAAACATTTTGAGTTTAGATCATCTGTAATGTACACTGATGTTACTCACAGTCAGTGATTTTCATTTTCAGTACACATCAGATAAATGGGTGCGGGATTAGAACATAATGAGACGAGTTTGAGTTTAAATAATCTGTCTGGAAGGCACCTTGAGTTTAGAACATGTGTGATGCAAACTTTAAAAACAGTTGGTGTTTAGATCATTTGTGATGCACACTGAAGTTACAGTCAGTGATTTTCACTTTCAGGACTCATCAGATAAGTGGTCTGGGATTAAAACATAATGAGATGAGTTTGAGTTTAAATAATCTGTCTGCAAGGCACCGGGAGTTTAGATCATCTGTGATGCAAACTTTAAAAACAGTTTGAGTTTAGATCATCGGTAATGCACACTAAAGTTACTCACTGTCAGTTATTTTCATTTTCAGTACACATCAGATGAGTGGGTCCGGGATTAGAACATAATAAGACGAGTTTGAGTTTAAATAATGTGTCTGGAAGGCACCTTGAGTTTAGATCATCTGTGATGCACACTGAAGTTACTCACAGTCAGTGATTTTCATTTTCAGGACACATCAGATAAGTGGGTCCGGGATTAGAACATAATGAGACGAGTTTGAGTTTAAATAATCTGTCTGGAAGGTACCTTGAGTTTAGATCAACTGTGATGCAAAGTTTAAAAACAGTTTCAGTTTAGATCATCTGTATTGCACACTGAAGTTACTCACAGTCAGTGATTTTCATTTTCAGGACACATCTGATAAGTGAATCTCGGATTAGAACATAATGAATCGAGTTTGAGTTTAAGTAATCTGTCTGGAAGGCACCTTGAGTTTACATCATCTGTGATGCACACTGAAGTTACTCACAGTGATTTTCATTTTCAGGACACATCAGATGAGTGGGTCTGGGATTAGAACATAATGAGACGAGTTTGAGTTTAAGTAATCTGTCTGGAAGGCACCTTGAGTTTAATTTTTGTTTGTTTGTTTTTTGTTTTTTTTTTTCAGTGCAGTGTCACTGGGCCTCATATGTGGGTACGAACCAGGGCCGCTGGCTTCCGAAGCCACACGCCACTCGGGTGGCCCACATGGCACCTTGAGTTTAAATCGTCTGTGATGCAGACTTTAAAAACAGTTTTACTTTAGATCATCTGTAATGCACACTGAAGTTACTCGCAGCCAGTGATTTTCATTTTCACGACACGTCATATGAGTGGGTCCGGGATTAGAACATAATGAGACAAGTTTAAGTTTAAATAATCTGTCTGGAAGTCACCTTGAGTTTAATTTTTTTTTTTTTTTGAGGTCAGTTTCACTGGGCCTCATATGTGGGACCTAACCAGGTACTCTGGCTTCCCATGCCAGCTGTTAACCACCACGCCACTTGTCCGACCCAAATGTCACCTTGACTTTAGATCATCTGTGATGCACACTTTAAAAACAGTTTGAGTTTAGATCATCTGTAATGCACACTGAAGTTACTCACAGTCAGTGATTTTCATTTTCAGTACACATCAGATGAGTGGGTCCGGGATTAGAACATAATGAGACGAGTTTGAGTTTAAATAATCTGTCTGCAAGGCACCTGGAGTTTAGATCATCTGTGATGCAAACTTTAAAAACACTTTGAGTTTAGATCATCTGTAGTGCACACTGATGTGACTCACAGTCAGTGCTTTTCATTTTCAGTACACATCAGATGAGTGGGTCCGGGATGAGAACATAATGAGATGAGTTTGAGTTAAAAAATCTGTCTGGAAGGCACCTTGAGTTTAGATCATACGTGATGCAAACTTTAAAACAATTTGAGTTTAGATCATCTATAATGTGTACTCTAGTTACTCATAGTCAGTGATTTTCATTTTCAGTACACATCAGATAAGTGGGTCTGGGATTAGATTATAATGAGATGAGTTTGAGTTTCAATAATCTGTCTGGAAGGCACCTTGAGTTTAGATCATATGTGATGCAAACTTTAAAAACAGTTTGAGCTTAGATCATCTGTAATACACAATGAAGTTACTCACAGTCAGTGATTTTCATTTTCAGTACACATCAGATAAGGGGGTCCGGGATTAGAACATAATGAGAGGAATTTGAGTTTAAATAATCTGTCTAGAAGGCACCTTGAGTTTAATTTTTTTTTTTCCTTTTGAGGGCAGTGTCACTGGGCCTCATATGTGGGATCGAACCGGGTCCGCTGGATTCCCAAGCCAGCTCTTAACCACCATGCCACTCGGCCAGCCCACATGGCACCTTGAGTTTAGATCATCTGTGATGCAAACTTTAAAAACACTTTGAGTTTAGATCATCTGTGATGCACACCGAAGTTACTCACAGTCAGTGATTTTCATTTTCAGGACACATCAGATAAGTGGGTCCGGGATTAGAACATAATGAGACAAGTTTGAGTTTAAATATTCTGTCTAGAAGGCACCTGGAGTTTAGATCATCTGTGATGCAAACTTCAAAACAAATTGAGTTTAGATCATCTATAATGTATACTCTAGTTACTCACAGTGATTTTCATTTTCAGTATACATCAGATGAGTGAGTCCGGGATTAGAACATAATGAGACGAGTTTGCGTTTAAATAATCTGTCTGGAAGGCACCTTGAGTTTAGATCATCTGTGATGCAAACTTTAAAACAAATTGAGTTTAGATCATCTATAATGTATACTCTAGTTACTCACAGTCAGTGATTTTCATTTTCAGTACACATCAGATGAGTGGGTCCGGGATTAGAACATAATGAGATGAGTTTGAGTTTAAATAATGTGTCTGGAAGGCACCTTGAGTTTAGATCATCTGTGATGCCAACTTTAAAAACAGTTTGAGTTTCGATCATCTGTAATGTACACTGAAGTTACAGTCAGTGATTTTCACTTTCAGGATACATCAGATAAGTGGTCCGGGATTAAAACATAGTGAGATGAGTTTGAGTTTAAATAATCTGTCTGCAAGGAACCGGGAGTTTAGATCATCTGTGATGCAAACTTGAAAAACACTTTGAGTTTAGATCATCGGTAATGCACACTAAAGTTACTCACAGTCAGTGATTTTCATTTTCAGGACACATCAGATAAGTGGGTGCGGGATTAGAACATAATGAGATGAGTTTGAGTTTAAATAATGTGTCTGGAAGGCACCTTGAGTTTAGATCATGTGTGATGCAAACTTTAAAAACAGTTGGTGTTTAGATCATTTATGATGCACACTGAAGTTACAGTCAGTGATTTTCACTTTCAGGATACATCAGATAAGTGGTCCGGGATTAAAACATAGTGAGATGAGTTTGAGTTTAAATAATCTGTCTGCAAGGCACCGGGAGTTTAGATCATCTGTGATGCAAACTTTAAAAACAGTTTGAGTTTAGATCATCGGTAATGCACACTAAAGTTACTCACTGTCAGTTATTTTCATTTTCAGTACACATCAGATGAGTGGGTCCGGGATTAGAACATAATGAGACGTGTTTGAGTTTAAATAATGTGTCTGGAAGGCACCTTGAGTTTAGATCATCTGTGATGCAAACTTTAAAAACAGTTTGAGTTTAGATCATCTGTGATGCATACTGAAGTTACTCACAGTCAGTGATTTTCATTTTCAGGACACATCAGATAAGTGGGTCCGGGATTAGAACATAATGAGACGAGTTTGAGTTTAAATAATCTGTCTGGAAGGCCTTGAGTTTAGATCATCTGTGATGCAAACTTTAAAAACCGTTTGAGTTTAAATCATCTGTAATGCACACTGAAGTGACTCACAGTCAGTGATTTTCATTTTTAGTACACATCAGATAAGTGGGTCCAGGATTATAAGATAATGAGACAAGTTTGAGTTTAAATAATCTGTCTGGAAGGCACCTTGAATTTAAGTCAACTGTGATGCAAAGTTTAAAAACAGTTTCAGTTTAGATCATCTGTAATGCACACTGAAGTTCCTCACAGTCAGTGATTTTCATTTTCAGGACATCAGATAAGTGGATCTCGGATTAGAACATAATGAAATGAGTTTGAGTTTAAATAATCTGTCTGGAAGTCACCTTGAGTTTACGTCATCTGTGATGCACACTGAAGTTACTTGCACACTGAAGTTACTTACAGTCAGTGGTGTCCATTTTCAGGACACATCAGATGAGTGGGTCCGGGATTAAAACATAATGAGACGAGTTTGAGTTTAAATAATGTGTCTGGAAGGCACCTTGAGTTTAATTTTTTTTTTTTTTTTGGGTGCAGTGTCACTGCGCCTCATATGTGGGAACGAACCAGGGCCACTGGCTTCCGAAGCCAGGTTTTAACCACCATGCCACTCGGGTGGCCCACATGTCACCTTGAGTTTAGATCATCTATGATGCAGACTTTAAGGACAGTTTTAGTTTAGATCATCTGTAATGCACACTGAAATTACTCACAGTCAGTGATTTTCATTTTCAGTACACATCAGATGAGCGGGTCCGGGATTAGAACATAATGAGACGAGTTTGAGTTTCAATAATCTGTCTGGAAGGCACCTTGAGTTTAGATCATCTGTGATGCAAACTTTAAAAACAGTTGAGTTTAGATCATCTGTAGTGCACACTGAAGTGACTCACAGTCAGTGCTTTTCATTTTTAGTACACATCAGATGAGTGGGTCCGGGATGAGAACATAATGAGATGAGTTTGAGTTTAAAAAATCTGTCTGGAAGGCACCTTGAGTTTAGATCATATGTGATGCAAACTTTAAAACAATTTGAGTTTAGATCATCTATAATGTGTACTCTAGTTACTCATAGTCAGTGATTTTCATTTTCAGTACACATCAGATAAGTGGGTCTGGGATTAGATTATAATGAGATGAGTTTGAGTTTCAATAATCTGTCTGGAAGGCACCTTGAGTTTAGATCATATGTGACGCAAACTTTAAAAACAGTTTGAGCTTAGATCATCTGTAATACACAATGAAGTTACTCACAGTCAGTGATTTTCATTTTCAGTACACATCAGATAAGGGGTCTGGGATTAGAACATAATGAGAGGAATTTGAGTTTAAATAATCTGTCTAGAAGGCACCTTGAGTTTAATTTTTTTTTTTCCTTTTGAGGGCAGTGTCACTGGGCCTCATATGTGGGATCGAACCGGGTCCGCTGGATTCCCAAGCCAGCTCTTAACCACCATGCCACTCAGTCAGCCCACATGGCACCTTGAGTTTAGATCATCTGTGATGCAAACTTTAAAAACACTTTGAGTTTAGATCATCAGTGATGCACACTGAAGTTACTCACAGTCAGTGATTTTCATTTTCAGGACACATCAGATAAGTGGGTCCGGGATTAGAACATAATGAGACAAGTTTGAGTTTAAATATTCTGTCTAGAAGGCACCTGGAGTTTAGATCATCTGTGATGCAAACTTCAAAACAAATTGAGTTTAGATCATCTATAATGTATACTTTAGTTACTCACAGTCAGTGATTTTCATTTTCAGTATACATCAGATGAGTGAGTCCGGGATTAGAACATAATGAGACGAGTTTGCGTTTAAATAATCTGTCTGGAAGGCACCTTGAGTTTAGATCATCTGTGATGCAAACTTTAAAACAAATTGAGTTTAGATCATCTATAATGTATACTCTAGTTACTCACAGTCAGTGATTTTCATTTTCAGTACACATCAGATGAGTGGGTCCGGGATTAGAACATAATGAGATGAGTTTGAGTTTAAATAATGTGTCTGGAAGGCACCTTGAGTTTAGATCATCTGTGATGCCAACTTTAAAAACAGTTTGTTTACATCATCTGTAATGCACACTGAAGTTACTCACAGTCAGTGATTTTCATTTTCAGTACACATCAGATGAGTGGGTCCGGGATTAGAACATAATGAGACGAGTTTGAGTTTCAATAATCTGTCTGGAAGGCACCTTGAGTTTAGATCATCTGTGATGCAAACTTTAAAAACAGTTTGAGTTTAGATCATCTGTAATGTACACTGAAGTTACAGTCAGTGATTTTCACTTTCAGGATACATCAGATAAGTGGTCCGGGATTAAAACATAGTGAGATGAGTTTGAGTTTAAATAATCTGTCTGCAAGGAACCGGGAGTTTAGATCATCTGTGATGCAAACTTTAAAAACACTTTGAGTTTAGATCATCGGTAATGCACACTAAAGTTACTCACAGTCAGTGATTTTCATTTTCAGGACACATCAGATAAGTGGGTCCGGGATTAGAACATAATGAGATGAGTTTGAGTTTAAATAATGTGTCTGGAAGGCACCTTGAGTTTAGATCATCTGTGATGCCAACTTTAAAAACAGTTTGTTTACATCATCTGTAATGCACACTGAAGTTACAGTCAGTGATTTTCAGTTTCAGGACACATCAGATAAGTGGTCCGGGATTAAAACATAATGAGATGAGTTTGAGTTTAAATAATCTGTATGCAAGGCACCTTGAGTTTAGATCATCTGTGATGCAAACTTTAAAAACATTTTGAGTTTAGATCATCTGTAATGTACACTGATGTTACTCACAGTCAGTGATTTTCATTTTCAGGACACATCAGATAAATGGGTGCGGGATTAGAACATAATGAGACGAGTTTGAGTTTAAATAATCTGTCTGGAAGGCACCTTGAGTTTAGATCATGTGTGATGCAAACTTTAAAAACAGTTGGTGTTTAGATCATTTATGATGCACACTGAAGTTACAGTCAGTGATTTTCACTTTCAGGATACATCAGATAAGTGGTCCGGGATTAAAACATAGTGAGATGAGTTTGAGTTTAAATAATCTGTCTGCAAGGCACCGGGAGTTTAGATCATCTGTGATGCAAACTTTAAAAACAGTTTGAGTTTAGATCATCGGTAATGCACACTAAAGTTACTCACTGTCAGTGATTTTCATTTTCAGTACACATCAGATGAGTGGGTCCGGGATTAGAACATAATGAGACATGTTTGAGTTTAAATAATGTGTCTGGAAGGCACCTTGAGTTTAGATCATCTGTGATGCATACTGAAGTTACTCACAGTCAGTGATTTTCATTTTCAGGACACATCAGATAAGTGGGTCCGGGATTAGAACATAATGAGACGAGTTTGAGTTTAAATAATCTGTCTGGAAGGTACCTTGAGTTTAGATCATCTGTGATGCAAACTTTAAAAACCGTTTGAGTTTAAATCATCTGTAATGCACACTGAAGTGACTCACAGTCAGTGATTTTCATTTTTAGTACACATCAGATAAGTGGGTCCAGGATTATAAGATAATGAGACAAGTTTGAGTTTAAATAATCTGTCTGGAAGGCACCTTGAATTTAAGTCAACTGTGATGCAAAGTTTAAAAACAGTTTCAGTTTAGATCATCTGTAATGCACACTGAAGTTCCTCACAGTCAGTGATTTTCATTTTCAGGACATCAGATAAGTGGATCTCGGATTAGAACATAATGAAATGAGTTTGAGTTTAAATAATCTGTCTGGAAGTCACCTTGAGTTTACGTCATCTGTGATGCACACTGAAGTTACTTGCACACTGAAGTTACTTACAGTCAGTGGTTTCCATTTTCAGGACACATCAGATGAGTGGGTCCGGGATTAAAACATAATGAGACGAGTTTGAGTTTAAATAATGTGTCTGGAAGGCACCTTGAGTTTAATTTTTTTTTTTTTTTGAGTGCAGTGTCACTGCGCCTCATATGTGGGAACGAACCAGGGCCACTGGCTTCCGAAGCCAGGTTTTAACCACCATGCCACTCGGGTGGCCCACATGTCACCTTGAGTTTAGATCGTCTGTGATGCAGACTTTAAGAACAGTTTTAGTTTAGATCATCTGTAATGCACACTGAAGTTACTCACAGTCAGTGATTTTCATTTTCAGTACACATCAGATGAGTGGGTCCGGGATTAGAACATAATGAGACGAGTTTGAGTTTAAATAATGTGTCTGGAAGGCACCTTGAGTTTAATTTTTTTTTTTTTTTTGAGTGCAGTGTCACTGCGCCTCATATGTGGGAACGAACCAGGGCCACTGGCTTCCGAAGCCAGGTTTTAACCACCATGCCACTCGGGTGGCCCACATGTCACCTTGAGTTTAGATCGTCTGTGATGCAGACTTTAAGAACAGTTTTAGTTTAGATCATCTGTAATGCACACTGAAGTTACTCACAGTCAGTGATTTTCATTTTCAGTACACATCAGATGAGTGGGTCCGGGATTAGAACATAATGAGACGAGTTTGAGTTTCAATAATCTGTCTGGAAGGCACCTTGAGTTTAGATCATCTGTGATGCAAACTTTAAAAACAGTTTGAGTTTAGATCATCTGTAGTGCACACTGAAGTGACTCACAGTCAGTGCTTTTCATTTTCAGTACACATCAGATGAGTGGGTCCGGGATGAGAACATAATGAGATGAGTTTGAGTTTAAAAAATCTGTCTGGAAGGCACCTTGAGTTTAGATCATACGTGATGCAAACTTTAAAACAATTTGAGTTTAGATCATCTATAATGTGTACTCTAGTTACTCATAGTCAGTGATTTTCATTTTCAGTACACATCAGATAAGTGGGTCTGGGATTAGATTATAATGAGATGAGTTTGAGTTTCAATAATCTGTCTGGAAGGCACCTTGAGTTTAGATCATATGTGATGCAAACTTTAAAAACAGTTTGAGCTTAGATCATCTGTAATACACAATGAAGTTACTCACAGTCAGTGATTTTCATTTTCAGTACACATCAGATAAGGGGGTCCGGGATTAGAACATAATGAGAGGAATTTGAGTTTAAATAATCTGTCTAGAAGGCACCTTGAGTTTAATTTTTTTTTTTCCTTTTGAGGGCAGTGTCACTGGGCCTCATATGTGGGATCGAACCGGGTCCGCTGGATTCCCAAGCCAGCTCTTAACCACCATGCCACTCGGTCAGCCCACATGGCACCTTGAGTTTAGATCATCTGTGATGCAAACTTTAAAAACACTTTGAGTTTAGATCATCTGTGATGCACACTGAAGTTACTCACAGTCAGTGATTTTCATTTTCAGGACACATCAGATAAGTGGGTCCGGGATTAGAATATAAAGAGACAAGTTTGAGTTTAAATATTCTGTCTAGAAGCTACCTGGAGTTTAGATCATCTGTGATGCAAACTTCAAAACAAATTGAGTTTAGATCATCTATAATGTATACTCTAGTTACTCACAGTCAGTGATTTTCATTTTCAGTATACATCAGATGAGTGAGTCCGGGATTAGAACATAATGAGACGAGTTTGCGTTTAAATAATCTGTCTGGAAGGCACCTTGAGTTTAGATCATCTGTGATGCAAACTTTAAAACAAATTGAGTTTAGATCATCTATAATGTATACTCTAGTTACTCACAGTCAGTGATTTTCATTTTCAGTACACATCAGATGAGTGGGTCCGGGATTAGAACATAATGAGATGAGTTTGAGTTTAAATAATGTGTCTGGAAGGCACCTTGAGTTTAGATCATCTGTGATGCCAACTTTAAAAACAGTTTGTTTACATCATCTGTAATGCACACTGAAGTTACAGTCA
The DNA here is from genome assembly GCA_033961575.1 of Aselliscus stoliczkanus. NCBI lineage: Eukaryota > Metazoa > Chordata > Mammalia > Chiroptera > Hipposideridae > Aselliscus > Aselliscus stoliczkanus. The sequence goes on from CM066735.1 coordinate 18,417,339, forward strand.
GTGATTTTCAGTTTCAGGACACATCAGATAAGTGGTCCGGGATTAAAACATAGTGAGATGAGTTTGAGTTTAAATAATCTGTCTGCAAGGAACCGGGAGTTTAGATCATCTGTGATGCAAACTTTAAAAACACTTTGAGTTTAGATCATCGGTAATGCACACTAAAGTTACTCACAGTCAGTGATTTTCATTTTCAGGACACATCAGATAAGTGGGTCCGGGATTAGAACATAATGAGATGAGTTTGAGTTTAAATAATCTGTATGCAAGGCACCTTGAGTTTAGATCATCTGTGATGCAAACTTTAAAAACATTTTGAGTTTAGATCATCTGTAATGTACACTGATGTTACTCACAGTCAGTGATTTTCATTTTCAGTACACATCAGATAAATGGGTGCGGGATTAGAACATAATGAGACGAGTTTGAGTTTAAATAATGTGTCTGGAAGGCACCTTGAGTTTAGATCATGTGTGATGCAAACTTTAAAAACAGTTGGTGTTTAGATCATTTATGATGCACACTGAAGTTACAGTCAGTGATTTTCACTTTCAGGATACATCAGATAAGTGGTCCGGGATTAGAACATAATGAGACGAGTTTGAGTTTAAATAATCTGTCTGGAAGGTACCTTGAATTTAGATCAACTGTGATGCAAACTTTAAAAACAGTTTGTGTTTACATCATTTGTGATGTACACTGAAGTTACAGTCAGTGATTTTCAGTTTCAGGACACATCAGATAAGTGGTCCGGGATTAAAACATAATGAGATGAGTTTGAGTTTAAATAATCTGTCTGCAAGGCACCTGGAGTTTCGATCGTCTGTGATGCAAACTTTAAAAACAGTTTGAGTTTAGATCATATGTAATGCACACTGAAGTTAGTCACAGTCAGTAATTTTCATTTTCAGTACACATCAGATGAGTGGGTCCGGGATTAGAACATAATGAGACGAGCTTGAGTTTAAATAATTTGTATGGAAGGCACCTTGCGTTTAGATCATCTGTGATGCAAACTTTAAAAACCGTTTGAGTTTAAATCATCTGTAATGCACACTGAAGTGACTCACAGTCAGTGATTTTCATTGTTAGTACACATCAGATAAGTGGGTCCAGGATTATAAGATAATGAGACAAGTTTGAGTTTAAATAATGTGTCTGGAAGGCACCTTGAATTTAAGTCAACTGTGATGCAAAGTTTAAAAACAGTTTCAGTTTAGATCATCTGTAATGCACACTGAAGTTCCTCACAGTCAGTGATTTTCATTTTCAGGACATCAGATAAGTGGATCTCGGATTAGAACATAATGAAATGAGTTTGAGTTTAAATAATCTGTCTGGAAGTCACCTTGAGTTTACGTCATCTGTGATGCACACTGAAGTTACTTGCACACTGAAGTTACTTACAGTCAGTGGTTTCCATTTTCAGGACACATCAGATGAGTGGGTCCGGGATTAAAACATAATGAGACGAGTTTGAGTTTAAATAATGTGTCTGGAAGGCACCTTGAGTTTAATTTTTTTTTTTTTTTGAGTGCAGTGTCACTGCGCCTCATATGTGGGAACGAACCAGGGCCACTGGCTTCCGAAGCCAGGTTTTAACCACCATGCCACTCGGGTGGCCCACATGTCACCTTGAGTTTAGATCGTCTGTGATGCAGACTTTAAGAACAGTTTTAGTTTAGATCATCTGTAATGCACACTGAAGTTACTCACAGTCAGTGATTTTCATTTTCAGTACACATCAGATGAGTGGGTCCGGGATTAGAACATAATGAGACGAGTTTGAGTTTAAATAATGTGTCTGGAAGGCACCTTGAGTTTAATTTTTTTTTTTTTTGAGTGCAGTGTCACTGCGCCTCATATGTGGGAACGAACCAGGGCCACTGGCTTCCGAAGCCAGGTTTTAACCACCATGCCACTCGGGTGGCCCACATGTCACCTTGAGTTTAGATCGTCTGTGATGCAGACTTTAAGAACAGTTTTAGTTTAGATCATCTGTAATGCACACTGAAGTTACTCACAGTCAGTGATTTTCATTTTCAGTACACATCAGATGAGTGGGTCCGGGATTAGAACATAATGAGACGAGTTTGAGTTTCAATAATCTGTCTGGAAGGCACCTTGAGTTTAGATCATCTGTGATGCAAACTTTAAAAACAGTTTGAGTTTAGATCATCTGTAGTGCACACTGAAGTGACTCACAGTCAGTGCTTTTCATTTTCAGTACACATCAGATGAGTGGGTCCGGGATGAGAACATAATGAGATGAGTTTGAGTTTAAAAAATCTGTCTGGAAGGCACCTTGAGTTTAGATCATACGTGATGCAAACTTTAAAACAATTTGAGTTTAGATCATCTATAATGTGTACTCTAGTTACTCATAGTCAGTGATTTTCATTTTCAGTACACATCAGATAAGTGGGTCTGGGATTAGATTATAATGAGATGAGTTTGAGTTTCAATAATCTGTCTGGAAGGCACCTTGAGTTTAGATCATATGTGATGCAAACTTTAAAAACAGTTTGAGCTTAGATCATCTGTAATACACAATGAAGTTACTCACAGTCAGTGATTTTCATTTTCAGTACACATCAGATAAGGGGTCTGGGATTAGAACATAATGAGAGGAATTTGAGTTTAAATAATCTGTCTAGAAGGCACCTTGAGTTTAATTTTTTTTTTTCCTTTTGAGGGCAGTGTCACTGGGCCTCATATGTGGGATCGAACCGGGTCCGCTGGATTCCCAAGCCAGCTCTTAACCACCATGCCACTCGGTCAGCCCACATGGCACCTTGAGTTTAGATCATCTGTGATGCAAACTTTAAAAACACTTTGAGTTTAGATCATCTGTGATGCACACTGAAGTTACTCACAGTCAGTGATTTTCATTTTCAGGACACATCAGATAAGTGGGTCCGGGATTAGAACATAAAGAGACAAGTTTGAGTTTAAATATTCTGTCTAGAAGCTACCTGGAGTTTAGATCATCTGTGATGCAAACTTCAAAACAAATTGAGTTTAGATCATCTATAATGTATACTCTAGTTACTCACAGTCAGTGATTTTCATTTTCAGTATACATCAGATGAGTGAGTCCGGGATTAGAACATAATGAGACGAGTTTGCGTTTAAATAATCTGTCTGGAAGGCACCTTGAGTTTAGATCATCTGTGATGCAAACTTTAAAACAAATTGAGTTTAGATCATCTATAATGTATACTCTAGTTACTCACAGTCAGTGATTTTCATTTTCAGTACACATCAGATGAGTGGGTCCGGGATTAGAACATAATGAGATGAGTTTGAGTTTAAATAATGTGTCTGGAAGGCACCTTGAGTTTAGATCATCTGTGATGCCAACTTTAAAAACAGTTTGTTTACATCATCTGTAATGCACACTGAAGTTACAGTCAGTGATTTTCAGTTTCAGGACACATCAGATAAGTGGTCCGGGATTAAAACATAGTGAGATGAGTTTGAGTTTAAATAATCTGTCTGCAAGGAACCGGGAGTTTAGATCATCTGTGATGCAAACTTTAAAAACACTTTGAGTTTAGATCATCGGTAATGCACACTAAAGTTACTCACAGTCAGTGATTTTCATTTTCAGGACACATCAGATAAGTGGGTCCGGGATTAGAACATAATGAGATGAGTTTGAGTTTAAATAATCTGTATGCAAGGCACCTTGAGTTTAGATCATCTGTGATGCAAACTTTAAAAACATTTTGAGTTTAGATCATCTGTAATGTACACTGATGTTACTCACAGTCAGTGATTTTCATTTTCAGTACACATCAGATAAATGGGTGCGGGATTAGAACATAATGAGACGAGTTTGAGTTTAAATAATGTGTCTGGAAGGCACCTTGAGTTTAGATCATGTGTGATGCAAACTTTAAAAACAGTTGGTGTTTAGATCATTTATGATGCACACTGAAGTTACAGTCAGTGATTTTCACTTTCAGGATACATCAGATAAGTGGTCCGGGATTAGAACATAATGAGACGAGTTTGAGTTTAAATAATCTGTCTGGAAGGTACCTTGAATTTAGATCAACTGTGATGCAAACTTTAAAAACAGTTTGTGTTTACATCATTTGTGATGTACACTGAAGTTACAGTCAGTGATTTTCAGTTTCAGGACACATCAGATAAGTGGTCCGGGATTAAAACATAATGAGATGAGTTTGAGTTTAAATAATCTGTCTGCAAGGCACCTGGAGTTTCGATCGTCTGTGATGCAAACTTTAAAAACAGTTTGAGTTTAGATCATATGTAATGCACACTGAAGTTAGTCACAGTCAGTAATTTTCATTTTCAGTACACATCAGATGAGTGGGTCCGGGATTAGAACATAATGAGACGAGCTTGAGTTTAAATAATTTGTATGGAAGGCACCTTGCGTTTAGATCATCTGTGATGCAAACTTTAAAAACCGTTTGAGTTTAAATCATCTGTAATGCACACTGAAGTGACTCACAGTCAGTGATTTTCATTGTTAGTACACATCAGATAAGTGGGTCCAGGATTATAAGATAATGAGACAAGTTTGAGTTTAAATAATGTGTCTGGAAGGCACCTTGAATTTAAGTCAACTGTGATGCAAAGTTTAAAAACAGTTTCAGTTTAGATCATCTGTAATGCACACTGAAGTTCCTCACAGTCAGTGATTTTCATTTTCAGGACATCAGATAAGTGGATCTCGGATTAGAACATAATGAAATGAGTTTGAGTTTAAATAATCTGTCTGGAAGTCACCTTGAGTTTACGTCATCTGTGATGCACACTGAAGTTACTTGCACACTGAAGTTACTTACAGTCAGTGGTTTCCATTTTCAGGACACATCAGATGAGTGGGTCCGGGATTAAAACATAATGAGACGAGTTTGAGTTTAAATAATCTGTCTTGAAGGCACCTTGAGTTTAATTTTTTTTTTTTTTGAGTGCAGTGTCACTGCGCCTCATATGTGGGAACGAACCAGGGCCACTGGCTTCCGAAGCCAGGTTTTAACCACCACGCCACTCGTGTGGCCCACATGGCACCTTGAGTTTAGATCGTCTGTGATGCAAACTTTAAAAACATTTTGAGTTTAGATCATCTGTAATGCACACTGAAGTTACTCACAGTCAGTGATTTTCAGTTTCAATACACATCAGATAAGTGGGTCCGGGATTAGAACAGAATGAGACGAGTTGGAGTTTAAATAATCTGTCTGAAAGGCACCTTGTGTTTAGATCAACTGTGATGCAAACTTTAAAAACAGTTTTAGTTTAGATCATCTGTAATGCACACTGAAGTTACAGTCAGTGATTTTCAGTTTCAGGACACATGAGATTAGTGGGTCAGGGATTAGAACATAATGAGAGGAGTTTGAGTTTAAATAATCTGTCTGGAAGGCACCTTGAGTTTAGATTATGTGTGATGCAAACTTTCAAAAGAGTTTGAGTTTAGATCATCTGTAATGCACACTGAAGTTACTCACAGTCAGTTATTTTCATTTTCAGGACACATCAGATAAGTGGGTCCGGGATTAGAACATAATGAGATGAGTTTATGTTTAAATAATCTGTCTGGAAGGCACCTTCAGTTTAGTTTTTGTTTTTTTTTTCTTTTTGAGTACAGTGTCACTGGGCCTCATATGTGGGACCGAACCGCGGCCGCTGGCTTCCCAAGCCAGCTCTTAACCACCTCGCCACTGTGCCGGCCCACGTGGCACCTTGAGTTTAGATCATCTCTGATACAAACTTTAAAAACAGTTTGAGTTTAGATCATCTGTAATGCACATTGAAGTTACTAACAGTCAGTGATTTTCATTTTAAGTACATATCAGATAAATGTGTCCGGGATTAGAACATAATGCGCTGATTTTTTTAAAAAGTTTCAGTTTAGGTAATCTGTACTTCACTTTGTAGTTTGGTTTTGTTCAGTTTACCTGTTTTACAAGTTATTGTCTTGGTCTGAATGTTTGTGAGCAATTTATTTTCTGTTTCAATTCTCAGTATCTTCTTCTGATCTTTTGTTTACTAAACTGGAGTAATTACCATTTAGAGGAAGTGATCAATCAAGGACTGAACCATTGTTAGATAGGTTGTGGGTGTTTATCAAGAATTTGAAGGTAGTAATATTTACCCCCATAAGCACCAGCCCATTTTGTTCTTTTCTTTAGACACTCATTTAAGGACTCATCTGGCATGATAATGGCTGACTACAGCCTTTAAGATCCTGGTGATCACACATGTGGCATCTGCAACAGACAAAACCTCAAACAAAAATAACTCAATTTGAAATAATGTCTTATATATCCCATATCAATTTGATTTTCCTTGGTAACCAAGTAATTTTTTCCCTTTTAATTTCGATATGGATTATTCACCTTTCCAGTATCTGAAACATTAGTCCTATATTTGGTGACTGTCAAGGATACAAGTCTTGGTAGTACTAAGAATAAAGGATATGGTGTTTATTTATAGTGTAGCATCTTGAACCAGTAGATAGAGAGACGAAAAAAACCAAGAGAATAAAGGGCGCAAAACCATGCAAAGTGCATGATAATCAGTGGCTTCTGGCATCTGGGAGGATGTGCTCTTCTGATCTTGGATGTAAACAGTCTATTCACATTGCCTTCTGCTTTGGGACCAGGACAGTTCTGAAATCCTGGCTCAGCCACAATGTCTGTCCATAGCAATGATGTCAGAAATATACATAATTAACTCTCTGTAGTATCTAGTTAGGAGTGCTTGATGCATACCTTTGTAGAAGTTTGTTTTTGTTTTTGTTTTTGTTTTTTTTTAGCTGAGCCATCCTGCCACCTGTTGGTAGCTCAGCGGCAGCTCAGCTCGGGCTGGGCATCGAACTGTTGTTGCTCAGAGCTCAGCTCACACTCTTGAGTGAGCTCTTAACCAACTGAGAAGTTGGTTTTTAGTTCTTATAGAAGTTCTTTTGATATGTCTCCACAAGACTTAATTTCTGATCTTTAGATTATAGCTAGAAATTTTAGGTGAATGTGAGGAAGAATCCACTTGTGGATGTTGAGTCTATAGGTTCTAGTTAATTTGTTAAATTAACCAGCATTATCAGAGTAGAAGAGAGTGCAATCTTCTATAAATTTCATAGTCAGTTTTTGTTTTTTTTAATTCTTTTATTGTGAAATAAACATTTTTTTAAAAATTAGTTTTAGGTGTACAACACAGTGCAATAGTTATACTTTTTACCCCTCAAAGTGACAGCCCCCTCTCCCCCAATTCGCCATCCCACTCCTCCCCCCCATATCATACATATCTATTACAATTCCTTTGACTCCCTTCCACAGTATAATCCACATCCCGTGACTATCTATATATTCAATTACAATTGGTATACAATATTATACATCAGCTTCAGGTGTACAGTGCAGTGATCAAGACTCTACTTATAAGTTTGAAACTACATGTTGTAGTTTGTAGTTTGAACAGAGAGGACATTAACAAATCTCCAGTCTTTGATTTATTCTATGAAATATATTATGAATTTCACCAATACAAGCTTATTTAAATATAATCTGTTGTTTCCCTCTTTATATATGAATGTGTGCTTCCTTTAACCTGAAAGATACACAAACATTGAAGCATATTTACTTTTAACACATTTCACTTGTATATGATTAACTTTAGAAGGCAGAACTTCCCTTTTTATGTGTTAACTTTTTTTTCTTTTAACTCAGCTTTACTAAAGCAAAGAGCTCTCACAATATCTTTGAGTTAGTTAAAAGTTGGAGAATGCCAAATAAAACTAGTAGTTTCTATAATCCTTTAAAAACATTTTTTAATAAGACCAAATCTCTGTGTTGCCTAATGGTCATTTAATATAAACTCAAAGGTATTGTAGCTGTGACCAAAGATATTGTAGCTGTGAGAAACGTGATTCTGAATTTGGAGAAGGACAGAATCAAGAGAATTGGCTAAGTGATATGTCATGACTTCCAAAGGTAAGAAATGGTTACAGCCAGTATCTTTAAAAACACAGCAGTATGTGGCAGTGATTGTTAGGAATGTTAACCTTTTTTCCAAAAGTAAAGACTTCAAAAAAAGATTGTTGAGTATGTCAGAAAGCACAAAGCATAACAGAATATTTTTATGATTTAGGAAGTGTCTCATGTGGGAATAGAGTAGTTTTCCTCCTTTAACAGAAAGTAAAATTTTGCTCTTTGTTTATTATTCATGAAAGAACTTGCATTAAAAAGACCCATAAAAGCCTTTTGTTCCTTATGATAAAATTCTCACACTTGACTAATTTTGTCAAAAATTTTACGTAGTTTATTGTCCCTTCAAATTCATTTTTTTTTGTAGCTATTACAAACTCAAACAATAAAATATAGTTATTCTCAGGCCTTCTACCCTTGTGGTATACTGTTGAATTTGATTTTTGCTATGTTCTTTGACCTCTTGGCACAAACAGGAAAGATTCCCCCCCAGCTTTATTGAGATATAATTGACACATAACATTTTATAAGTTTAAGGTACGCAGTGTGTTGATGTGATACACGTATATAGCAAAATATTACCACCATAGCATTAGCTAACAACATATTAACACAGACATTTCTTATTTTAAGACAAAACTATTCTCTGTTTCTTAGATAAGCAAAGCCACATCTGATACTATGCATTCACATCCCCCTATCTTCACACAGAATTGAAGGAATGTAATTCCTTCAAAATCAGTATAACTGAAAGACATTGTTTTAGTTAAAGGTTGAGTGAGAGAGAAGTTCTGAGTTAGACAGCCCTGCCACCACCTGAGTTATCTTCCAACTTCCAGAGAGTTACAAACTATAAGGGCTTTTCATTGTTCCTTAAGGATTAATTAATCTCTAAAATCTTTTTAGGGGGATGCCAATTAGCCTTTTCCCGTTTTTGCAACTCTTAGGCACATCAAAATATGGATTCGTTGGTAGTGATCAGGGAGGCCTATTCAAATCTGAGTTTGATAACTGCTCTTTTTATCCTGGCGTTTGGGAAGTCATTCAGGCAGGCAGTTTTAGAATTTATTTGAATTGCATTTGGAAGCTTCCTCATATTAAGGAATGCAGGCCATCAGATATTCAGAATTCTGCTTCCTTTTTTGTTTTAGGTGCCTCTCAAATCAGCAATCTTGTTCATGTTAAAAGTTCCCCAAGAGGTCATTGGTAATACAAAATTTTTTGGAGAAATTATGCCATTTGTTGAGTTATAGTCATAATCTGAAAATGTGAAGGAAACAGAATAAAGGAGGAACCCAAACAGAGGAGGAACAGATGAGACGCAGGTTCAGACTGAGAAAAGTGCATGTGACCTGCAGCAGTTGGTATAGATGGTGCTTTCGCAATCACGTGTCTCCAGAAGACAAGACGTGACTCTGAAGGTCAGCTGTCATCAGTTGAGGGCCGATCAGAAGCTCAGCTCCAGGCAGACAGAACTAGGCAAAACACTTCTCAGGATAACAAAGACTAAGAAAAGTCCTTAGGAAGTTTTAGAAAAAGTGACCCAATGCAAAGTTTGTCCAAATGACTGGTTTAATGAGACCTTCTGAACTTGTCAGCCTTTAGGGCTGGCTGGATGAGAGTTATTAGGCCATGCCTCTCCTCTGCCTATGGACTTCCTCTTTCAGACGAATGACACTCAGGATACTGAACCAGCAGAGAGATGATATAATGCTGCTGATTAGGGAGAAGCCAAATTGCACTCACAAACAGTACAGTCTGATAAGACTTGAAGTCAGAGGACCCAGTTATAACCTTGGCCCTGAAGTACTCAGTAAGATTATTGAAGCTTACTGCACTGTCAGGCAGGGTCACCTCGAGCAGGTGGAAGTCAAGTGGTCTCATATAGGCCCATTATTATTAGGTTGGTGCAACAGTATTGGGTTGTCAAAAAGTCATGACTTATTTTTTTCTGTTTTTCGTTGCAAAAATGCATCATAACTTTTCCAACAACCCAATAAATGCATGTTTTGCAGTTATTTTTACCTTTTAAACCACAATTACTTTTGCACTCCCCAATACAAAATTGTGGGCCTCTCAAGAAACAAGATCAGCTGAATCTTAGTGCAAGTGCCAGTTGTTAAATTGTAGGATACCCCAAAACCACTTGCCAAAGACCATCAAGGATTTATTAGATTGGTGCAAAAGTAATTGCAGTTCTTGCCTTTACAAATGGCAATTACTTTTGCACCAACCTAATACTTGCAGTTAAAGAAAAAAAAGTTAGGTCTATTTAACTTGCTGCAACAAGCAGAGAGAACCAGAGGAAGTAGGAATGTTAAGAAAGGAGAGGCAGTTAAAAAAGATTACTCATCGGATGCTGTTAGGTTAGGGACTGTTGTTAGATTTTAGGGTGGAAGTTTGTACTGGGCAAGCATTAGTTAGAATTTGTAAACTAGATAGGCTGCTAGGACTCATGAAGTTTTAGTGTTAGATCAGATCTAGTATCTGTGCCTGAGGTCTTGGAACATATGGACCTGAAGGATCTGGTGTTAGAAAGACCTAGAGTTTAGATAGTCTGTAACACATCTGGGTTTTTTGTTTTTTTTTTTTAAGATTTTATTGGAGAATTGGGGGAGGGGAACAGTGTTGGGGAATTGGGGTGGGGACCAGCCAAGTAGTTGTTTTTCGATCTTTTTTTTTTTTGAGGGCAGTGTCACTGACCCTCATATGTGGGACCCGAACCGGTGCCGCTGGCTTCCCAAGCCAGCGCTTAACCACCGCGCCACTCGGCCGGCCCTTGTTCTTCGATCTTAGTTGCCGAGGTTGCCAGTCACCATTTGGCTTCCCGTCGGCAGCTTGTGGCCTCTAAGCTCAAGGTGCTGTGTTCAATCTTAGTTGCGGGTGGGCTTAGCCACCATCCCATGTGGGAGTCGAACCAGCAGCCTTGTTGTTAAGAGTGCACGCCCTGTCATCTGTGCCATCCGGGCAGCAGCTCAGCTCAAGGTGCTGAGTTCAGTCTTAGCTGCAGGTGGATATAGCCCACCATCGAACAGGCAATCTTGTTGTAACACCGCTGAGCCATCCTGCCACCTGTTGGCAGCGCAGCGACAGCTCAGCTAGGGCGCAGCATTCACTGGCCCATTTGGGAATCAAACTGGTGGTCCTGTTGCTCAGAGCTCGTGCTCTTAAGCCAACTCTTAACCAACTGAGCCACTCAGCCGTACCCACATATGGTTTTGTTGTTGGAGAGTGGGCTCTTCTTGGCGCAAAGTCCAGCTCCTTGGCAACTCGAGTAAAGAACTGAACAAGATACCTGCGTAAAGCAGTGAAAAAGTAGTTTATTAGAAGAGATAGTATATTTCAAAGAAGTAGAAGTAGGCGCAAGCAGTAGAGAATGGCCCAAGGTTCCCATTATTAGAAGAGAAATTATTCCAGGGAGTTTGGAACATATGGAGCGGGCCATGGGCAAAGGCAAGGCTCAAAAGACTCGAAAAGGAAGGAAGGGGGTCAAAAGGGAAGAAGCAGTCAAAAAGAGCAGTGGTCAAAAGGGAGAAACGGTCCAAAGGTCCAAAGGGAGAAGTGGTCAAAAAAGGGCAGACTTCCCAGGACTTGGAGTTTTTAATCCCTTTTTCTCTAGAATGGGCTGTTCTTCTCTGGGTGTGCACCACTTGATTGGCACCCGTAATTGACAACAGGCTATTACCTAATTTCTTTAGACTATGCATGTTCCTTCCCAGAATTCAGTCTGTTATATGATATTAATAAACTTCCGGGCATATGTATGATATTATAATAATGATATAATGAGGCCCCGGTGAAACAAAGGTTATTATGGCCTTTACTGCGCAGGTGTGAGTAACTGATCTAATCCAGTCAAGTATTTTGTACCCTTTTGTTTTAGGGATAGATAGTTACAATGAATGGAAGTTTTGGGTGCAGAGGGGAGGTCACCTGGGCGGTCACATTCTGTTGGATGTGTAGGAATGCAGAGACCCAATGCCGGCCTCTAACTGCCTGCCTAGTTTTCCCCTTGAGACACGTGATCCCCATAAAATCTCTATGGGAAGTTGAGGGACAGGAGGTCTCTGTCTGTATCTGCTTACTGCTGGGCAGGGGTGTAGAGCTGTCCCTGCCAATTGGGGGTTCACAGAACTCTCGCCCTAGCTGATCTCAGATGAGAGGAAGGGGTTTCGAGATCCGCCTGGAAGACTGCGCTGGCTTCTTTGGTTGTAGCTGGCAATATTGCTGGGATATTATCTGTATCACTAAGGCCCCTGAATGAGGAAAAATAGATTTTAATTAATAAATCTGATAGCTCTCCATTCATGAAGCCTGTGGCCATTCAGCCTGTTACTCAGGTGGCATCAGTTGTCTGGGCCCAGAATGGTTTGGCATTTAGTTTACTGGCCTGGGGGATGTTAGGAAGTCACAGGCTTTCAAGTAGTTATCTGAAGCAGAGGTAGGAGACTTCTATTTTTTAGGATTAAGAAACTGATTAGAAGATTAGGAGCTAAAGAACTAAGAAACTAGGGAGGAGACTTAACATTTCTATGCTTACATTTCTATAGGAAAGAAAACGTAGAAGTTTCTCAATGTGGGGGTGCTGCTGGATTGGCTGGTAAACAGTTTGGTTTGGTTCGGTGTATCTGTTTTATGAGTCATAGTACAATTAAAGGTTGTGGCTTCTGTTTTGATTCTAAGAGGCAGCCAGTGTAAGTTTCCTATGTATAAAAGTGTATTTGTAACGTTGAAGGGCTTTAGAAAAAAACTGACTTTAAGTAGTCTGTAATCATTTTCTATTGCTGTGTAACAAATTACCACAAACTTAGTGTCCTAAAACACTAGTTTTAGCTCACACTTCTGTGGGTCAGAGTCCAGTGGTGGCCTGGACTTCTCAGCTCAGGGCCTCAAATGTGGAAATCAGAGTACCCACCAGTCTGAGTTTTCATGTGGTCTCTGGGGAAATAATCAGCTTTTTTTTTTGAGGGCAGTGTCACTGGCTCTCATATGTGGGACTGAACCGGGGCCACTGGCTTCCCAAGCAGCGCTTAACCACCAGGCCACTCGGCCGGCCCAGAATCAGCTTTTAAGCTTATTCAAATTGTTGGCAGTTCCTTGTGGTGGTCGGAATAAAGTTCCTATTTTTTTTGCTGGCTGTCAACCAGGGACCACTCCCAGCTCCTAGAGGCTGGCTGCATTCCTTGCTATGTGTTCCCTTTTGTCTTCAAGCCAACAATGGAGAACTTGCACCTTGAATCCCCCATGAGAGATGGCAAATCTCTGGAGTCCTACATATCTGCTCTGTAGATCCAGATTTAAAGGTCTATGTCAGGCCCACCCGGATAATCTACTTATTTTAAGGTCTGCTGATTGGGGATCTTAATTATGTTTGCGGACTTCCTTCACAAAAGTACTTAGATTATTGTTTGAGGGATTAACTAGGAGAAGGTGTGTGTATACCATGGGCCAAGAATCTTGCGGGGTAGGTGTGGGGGGGGTCTACTTCCTGTCTACCATAACATATTTTTAATGTTTTGAAGCACAAACCACAGAATTGCCCGTGTTGTCTTAGTGACTCTTGTCTGTTTATAGATGTAACTTAAATTTGAGGTTGAATTTTTACTGGTAAGAGTCAGTTTGGGGTACCGCTCAGCTGATCTGAGAAAAATCTTGTCTTATTTATTTGTGTATAAAACTGACTAACTTAAGGAATGTTACTGCCAATGGGATTGCCTTTCCTTTTTTTCTCTCTTGGCATCTGTTACTTTTCTTTTAATAAAGTTTATAAAAACTTGAAAAAATTGGAATGTAAGGTAAAACAGATAGAAAAAAACAAAACCATCTGTATGTAGTCCAAATACTCTTGCTTGTATTTTCAGTATTCTTTCCAATTTTTATTGTTCACTTAATAGACTATCATTATGAAATACAGTGTTTGAAATAGTTATAATGGCTTCTTAAATATATATTTTTTTAACTATAAAAGTAATATTAGGGTCATTGGAGAAAGTTAAAAAATAGGAAAAGTAGGAAGAATAAAATAATTTGGAATCTTGTTACTTCGAACTAATAATACTTGAGTATATTTCCTTACTGCCTTTTCTAATGTATTACTTGGTCACAGTTTAGATCATAGTGTATGGATTTATTTTGAGTAGAGTTAACACTGGAACATTTGTAGATTTTAAATAAACGGCATTTGATATTACTTATCACTTAGTAGCTTTGGGTTTTTTTTTAAGTTTTTTTTGCATTTTTTAAAATTAGATTCAGGTGACCTAGTAGTTTTTTTGTATCTTAAGCTTTTAAAATGACTTCATTGATTTTATATGAATTTGTTTTACATTATACATGTGCCTTTAATTAATTTTTACCATTCTCCATGTGTATATATGTGTGTATATATGTATGCATGATATATATATATGTATAGGTTTATATTATTTAATAAAATTGTAGAAAAGAAAAACTCTATTGTCTGTCCAAATTGGCTCACCCCTAAGGGTCCTGACAGTTGAGTTTTCATTATACCTTGTATATTATTATCATTAATGGACCAAAGACAGCGTTTCCACTGGCTTTTCCCTTTCGCTCCGTGAGATAAGACAATCATGGCTCGGCATCCCTTTGGGGGACAGCAGCTCAGGAGAAGAAAATGCTTTGAAAAGAGGTCTTAAAAGAACTTAGTGAAATAACCCTGTGTGCCTCCTCTCGCCTCTTCTCCTGACTTCTTATACTGACTGTAATGCCAAAATGTCTCAGCTTAAGACACAGACTGATATCGGGCCTCAGTATGTAATTTCCCTACTGAAACAGATAGACTGGGCTCTCAACCTCCCCTCTCTCCTCAAAAGTTGTTGTAAGTAATAAAACAAACTATTTTCATTACCAAGTAACTCAAATAATGACTTTCTGTATTCTTTAAAAATTCAGGGCCGGCCGAGTGGCTCAGTTGGTTAAGAGTTGGCTTAAGAGCGCGAGCTGTGAGCAATAGGGCTGCAGGTTCGATTTCTCACATGGGCCAGTGACACTGAGCCCGAGCTGTTGCTGAGCTGCC
Organism: Aselliscus stoliczkanus; assembly: GCA_033961575.1. Taxonomy (NCBI): domain Eukaryota; kingdom Metazoa; phylum Chordata; class Mammalia; order Chiroptera; family Hipposideridae; genus Aselliscus; species Aselliscus stoliczkanus. The sequence continues at coordinate 18,432,342 of CM066735.1, forward strand.
AACAGGTGGTAGGATGGCCCAGCTGGTATAATAACAAGATTGCCTGTTCGATGGTGGGCTACGACCACCCGCACCTAAGACTGAACTCAGCATCTTGAGCTGCGCTGCCGCCCAGATGGCTCAGAGGGTAGAGCCTGCACTCTTAACAAGGCAGCTGGTTCGACTCCTGCATGGGATGGTGGCTATGCCCACCCACAACTAAAATTGAACACAGCACCTTGAGCCTAGAGGCCACGAGCTGCCGACGGGAAGCCAGATGGCGACTGGCGCCCTCCACAGTGAAGATTGAAGAACAGCAACTTGGCCGGTCCCCTCCCCCAATTCCCCAACACTGTTCCCCTCCCCCAATTCCCCAAGAAAATCTTTAAAAAAAGGAGCTAAAGACATAAATCTTTTGTATTTTTTTCTTGCAAAGTGTCCAAAGTGTGATTTGGATGTGGTCATCAACCATGTCAAGAGAGATTCTTTTTTTTAACAGTGTGGTTAAAAAAAAAAATCATTCTAAAAGCACATTTCCTGGGGTTGGGAAGGAACTGAAACAGAAGATGTGCACATGAGTGGAAGTCTGATCTCTGAGTTACATAATCTTCCTCAAATCACCCAGGATTCTGAGTCTAGGGTTCAAAGTAAATAAAGCCAGACTTGAAAATTTTTAGTACCATGACTTCTGCAGTTTTTCCTTACTTTTAATTCAACTCTGGCTGAGGTCAGCTAGACTTAAGTGTTTTTGCATTAAAAAGTTTTTTGTTTTGTTTTGTTTTTAATTATTGAAGTATAATATACAAATCCTAAGTGTATAGCTTGATAAATTTTCACAATGGAAACACACTTGTGTAATCAGCATCCAAATAAAAAAAGAGAACTATACCTAAAGTGTTTAGGTAATTTTCTTTCAAAAGTCTACATAGGTGATGATATATTTTCTAGACCCTTTGATTCTGTGAAGATCTTTTTATGACTTTCACACATCGTATAGATTATTTGGCTACATACAGAATTTAATATTAGAAATTTAATATTCCAGAAAACAAAACTGCAGCCATTGTGATATAAGTTTTTTCTTTATCCTTGTAATTCAATATTTTTTCAAGAATGTGTCTCTTGATTAGCTTTTCCTGAAATGCAGCAATCCAATCTAATGAGTTTAAACGAAACTTTCTAGCTCAGCAAAGTTTTCTAATTTATGTTGAGTATTTTTCCTGCCACATTGGTTTATTTCTTCAGGTATATCATTAACCCTTATTTTGGCTCTTCCTCCTCTTGTCTCTATATGTCATCGTCTCTTATTATTTTTGTATATGTCCTTTTCCTTTGCATTCTAAAAGAGCTTTTCTAGTTTGTCTTCCATATTATATACTTCATTTTTAGCAGTTTGATTTCTGCTTTTTGCTGTCTCCCAGCAATTCTTCCTTACCTCAACCATCCTTCCTTTCATTTCCTCATTGCCTTCTGCTCCTATTACACAGAGGCCATGTTGTCTTGTTTTTTGTTTTTGTTAACTTCATAAACATGTCTTCTGGATCTTACCATTTTTAATTCTTTGTTCTTTCATTGAGTCTTTGCGATAATATTCTTTTTCCCTTGCCATACAGAGTTTTTGTCTTTTATTTTTTTTACTGATGGTCGCAAGATCCTATTTAGTGTTTGGTATGTAGTAAGTGCTCTATAAAATACTCATAGTCTTAAGCTTGAATTCAGTGAGTGATGCCTGGGCTGAGATCACTGAAAACCTGGCTCAGCCGGGTTATTGACTATAGCTCCTGCTCTCCTGGAGAAGAAGCATTCCAGGAGACCAAGGCAGAAGCAAAAGCCACTTCTCATGCAATTTATTGGTTAAAGCAAATCACGAAGGCCAGCTTGGATGCTAGGAGAAGGGAATTAGACTCCACTTGTTGATAGGGGAGGGGCAAGGTTACATTGCAGAAGAGTATGTGGTCTGGGAAATACTGTTGCCACCATTTTTGGAAAATAAAATCTGCTACAGACATTGTAACAGCAAAATATGTAACAATAACTGAGATTTCCAAAAACTGGAGATTGGTTAAATAAATTATAAGTAAGTAAATTGTGGTATCTACCTATGAGGAAATAGTTTATGATTTTTTTATAGATATCTATATATGTGTTTATGCATTGAGATATTATTTGTCTTGATCAAAACTTTATTACCAGGGGCCGGCCAAGTGGCTCAGTTGGTTAAGCGCTCGCTCAAGAGTGCGAGCTCTGAGCAACAGGGTCACTGGTTCGATTCCCGGCCTGAGCTGAGCTGCTGCTGAGCTGCCAACAGGTGGCAGGATGGCTCAGCTAAAAAAAAAACACAACCTTATTACTAACACATAGAACAGTGCCTAACACATAGTAATAGTTCAATAAAATTACTTGAATTCTTTGAAGATACTTGGTGAGTTGTCAGTCATTTACAGTTTTTATGGTGAGATTTTTCATTTTGTTGTTTCTTATTTTCATATATATTTTAGTTAGAAAAGTTAAGAGACATTACATCAGGAGTTACTAGCCATTTTTAAACTGGAAACTACATTTTATATTGTATCAGATATTTCTAAAATGTATTCTTTACCTTAATAGTTTGTGTTTTTTCCTGCATTTTTATCCTTCCTGTTTGTTTAATAAGAAAGATTATGAGTTTTGTTTTGTTTGTTTTCACAACTGGCAAATCAGAAAATATTTAGTATATACAACTTCTAATGTGGCATCCTAAATTATTTTGAAACATTGGAGAATAATCTACTTTACTGTTTTTCCTGTAATAAGTTAGTAGATAGTCTACAAACTTAGAGAATATAGACTATATCCCATTTAAAATAGGCTCTGATTTAAAGATATTGTTAGAAGCATGGTAATTTGCCTTTTTTTTTTCTTCTAAATAGAGAAAGTATTGACAGATTCTTTTTTCAGGAAGTTGCCACAGCAAATGTTTCTAGACTCACACACTCTCACAGAATTTTACCACTCTTTATCAATAGTTGGAATCTATATCCTCTCCCTTAGAACTTGGGCAGGCTTTTGATTGCTCCAATCAATTGAGTAGGGTGGGAATGACGCAGTGTGGCTTCTGAGGCTACGATATAAAAAGGATACAGGTTCCTCCTGGCTTTATCTTAAGATGCATGTCTTGGAACTCAGTCACCATGGTGGGAGGAAGTTCAGTCACATGAAGGGGCCACACATAGATATTCTTATCCAAAACCTGAGCTAAGCCTCAGCTGACAGCCAGCATTAACTTCTAGACAAGTGAGTGAATGAGTTTGTAGATAATCCCAGGCGCTTGCTGTCGCTTGTCCAGTGGTGGCCCCAGACATTGTGGAGGGAGGACAAGCCAGCCCCACTGTTGCCACTGTCTGAATTCATGGTCCACAGAACTTGCGAGAGATAATGACAATTATTATTATTTCTTTTCTTTTTGAGGGCAGTGTCACTGGCCCTCATATGTGGGACCCGAACTGGGGTCGCTGGCTTCCCAAGCCAGCGTTTAACCACCGCACCACTCGGCCGGCCCCAATTATTATTATTTTAAGCCACTTAGTTTTGGGGTAATTTGTTACACAGCAATAGATATTCAATACATGCAAGTTCTAGAAATCTATCATAGAGAAATAATCAAAGATTTAGAGAAAAATATGGGAATGTTCACTATGTATAACTTACAATAGTAAATAATTTTTAAAAAATTAATCTAACCATCCAACAGTAAGAAAATGGTTAAATGATGATACATCCATTATTTCCCTAAGAAATTAAGTTTCTCTATTTTCAAAAAGGAAGTGTAAACAACTATCCAGTCAGTTCTGTTTTATGATTGTCAAAATTCATTGACTTGTACGCTTAGGTAAATAAAGATGATGAAAGGAAAAAAATTATATATGTTAAAGAACACATACCCCAAATATATAAGAACTCCTATCAGTCAGTGGAAAAAATATATGAAGTAAAAAATTTTGTTTTTAAAGATTTTATTAGGGAATTGGGAGAAGGGAACAGCATTGGGGAATTGGGGAGGGGGAACAGACAAGTTGCTGTCCTTTTTTGTTCATCAGCCTAGTTCTGGAGGATGTTGCTTCACTGGCCCATGTTAGTATTATAATTGTGCTCTTCCTGGGTGAGGCAGTCACTCTCCTGCCATTGGACAGCAGCTCACGGTGGCTTACGGCAGCTCATGAAAGCGCCCACCAGCTGCTGGTGAGCTCCACTGCAGCCTACACCGACACTGGCCACTCATGGCAGCCCAGCTCTGGGTTGAGCTGTTGTTCACCATCTTAGCTGTAGAGGGCACAGCGTCACTGGCCTGCATATGTGGGATCTGAACCAGGACCCTGCTGCTCAGAGCTGGCATCCCAAGCCAACTCTTTTTTTTTTTTTTCCAAAGATTTTTACTGGGGAATTGGGGGAAGGGAACAGCGTTAGAGAATTGGGGAAGGGGAACAGACAAGTTGCTGTCCTTTTGTTCTTCAGTCTAGTTGTGGAGGACATTGCTTCACTGGCCCATGTTGGTATTATCGTTGTGCTCTTCCCAGGTGAGGCAGATCAGTCGCTGGCCTCTGGATGGACGTTCACAGCGGCTCTTGGCAGCTCACTCTGGCTGCTGGCTGCCGGCCACTCACTGTAGCTTATGGCAGCCCACTGCAGCAGGGGCTGCAGCCTACACCATCACCAGGACTCACACAGCCCAGCTCCAGGTGGAGCTGTTGTTCACCATCTTAGCTGTAGAGGGCAGTGTCACTGGCCCTCATATGTAGGATCCGAACCAGGGCTGCTGGCATCCCAAGCCAGCTCTTTTTTTTTTTTTTTTTTTTTTTTTTTTTTTTTTTTTTGAGGGCAGTGTTACTGGCCCTCATATTTGGGACCGAACCGGGGTCGCTGGCTTCCCAAGCCAGCGCTTAACCACCGTGCCTCTCGGCCGGCCCCCAAGCCAGCTCTTAACCAATGCGCCACTCAGCGGGCACTGAAGTAAAATTTTAAATGGACAAAAGAATTAATTAGGTGTGTCCCAAAAGAAGATAGTCAGGTGGCTAATAAATAAGAGGACAGGTGCCAACATCACTACTTATCAGGGAAATGTACATTAGAACCACAAAGGAATGCCAGTAGACACTCAAGTATAACAGAATAAATTTAAAAGCTGAGCAATACAAAGTGTTGTCAAGGATATGGAGTAACTGGAATCCTCACGTCCTGCTGGTATGAGTAAACTGTATAAGCTTTTGGTGAACTGTTTGACAAAACCTATGCCTACCCCACTACCTTGTAGCCACACTCCTGGGTTTAAAGACTCCCAAGACAAAGGAGTGCTTATGGCCGCCTTAAGACAGGTGGAAGAATACTCATAGCAACTTTATTCATAACAGCTCAAAATTAGGAAGCTTATCCAGTAACATATTTGGCAGCCCCTAGTGTTATTAATGCAGTTATGCTTAGCATGTAGCTTTCTGCTTTTAGTTTAAAATGTGATGTTAATGAGAATTTATGTAGGGCATCCCCACTCCCAATTTTCTAATTTTTAAAACTCTTTTCCAAGTTTTTAAAACTCTTTTCAAAGTTTTTAAAACCAGTCCCTTTAAAGCAGTTTGATTTCAGAGGACTAAAGGAAAGAACTTGTTGCACAGATTGCCTAGAGCCAATTATAAAAATGCCAACTTTTTGTCTGCATTCAACCCAAATATTCCCTTACTCTTGGATCATTCCTGAGTTTCATTAGCTTTAGCTGCTTTTAGAATCTTACACTTTATTTTTTTTGTTGTTGTTGTTTTTTTTTTAATTAATTTATTTTTTTGAGGGCCGTGTCACTGGCCCTCATATGTGGGACCCGAACCGGGGCCGCTGGCTTCCCAAGCCAGCGCTTAACCACTGCGCCACTTGGGCAGCCCTAGAATCTTACACTTTAATTTCCTGTATGAATAGTGCATTTATTTATTTACTCTATACTAGTTAAGTGTTCAGATTAACTTTTAATTTTTTTAATTTTTTTAAATTTATATATATTTTTAATTAGCTTCAGGTGTACAACAAAGTGCAACAGTTATACTTTTAACCCCTCGAAGTGACAACCCCCCTCCCCCAATTCTCCCCTCCCACTCCTCCCCCCCATATCATACTATCTATTACAATTCCTTTGACTCCCTTCCACCATATAATCCACATCCCGTGACTGTCTATATATTCAATTACAGTTGGCATACAATATTATACAACATCAATTTCAGGTATACCGTGCAGTGATCAAGCCTCTACTCCATCTATGAAGTAGTCTCCCTAACAAAACATGTGACCATCTGACACCCCACAACATTTTAACAACATTATATTCCCCGAACTGTCTTTCGTATCCCTGTGACAATACTGTAGTTACTTATTTATGCTGTCCAATCCTTTCCCCTTCTCCCTCATCCCCACCCCCTCCCAACTAGCAACCCTGTTTTTCCTCTATATCTATGAGACTGTTTCTCTTTCTTATGCTCATTCATTCAGTTTTTCAAATTCCACATATAAGTGAGATCATGTGGTATTTGTCTTTCTCCGACTGACTTATTTCACTCAACATAATAGTCTCTAGGTCCATCCATATTGTTGCAAATGGTACAATTTCATTCTTCTTTATAGCGGAGTAATACTCCATTGTATAAATGTACCACAGTTTCTTAAGCCAGTCATGTACCGATGAGCATTTCAGTTGTTTCCAAGTCTTGGCTATTGGTTAAGAGTTGGCTTTGGATGCCAGCTCTGAGCAGCAGGGCCCCGGTTTGGATCCCACATAAGGTCCAGTGACACTGCTCCCTCTACAGCTAAGATGGTGAACAACAGCTCGACCTGGAGCTGGGCTGCTGTGAGTTGCCGGTGACAGCATAGGCTACAGTGGGGCTGGCCGGCAGCTGCCATATGCTTTCGTGAGCGACTGTGAGCTGCCGTGAGCAGCCGTAAACGGTCGTCCAATGGCTGGCAAGCGACTCCCTCACCCAGGAAGAGTGCAATGATAATACCAACATGGGCCAGTGAAGTGACCTCCTTCACAACTAAACTGAGGAACAAAAGGAAAGCAACTTGTCTGTTCCCCTTCCCTGATTCCCCAATGCTGCTCCCCTCCCTCAAACCCCCAAAAAAATCTTTAAAAAAAAAAAAAAAAGAGATTCACCATAATATTTTATTTTTGTTTTATTTTAGAAGTAGATTATCCTATTAAAATAGTATACTGATAGTCCATCTTAATAACACAGGCTCACTTATCCATCACATTGGGATACTTTTGAAAGTGAAAGGGGACACTATTAACAATTATGTTAGGAGAGTAGTTGAAATCTAGGACTGTCCATGGTAAACTGGGATGTGTATATATATATATCGTCCTTTATCTCAAGGTGATATTTACTGGTTAAACAACTACTATTCATTTTTTTCAATGAGCTTTGGATCATCAGAATGAGTCAAGTGGTAGCTAAGAGCATTATGAAACTTACCATAGGACTTTCTTTACTTGTAAATAATACAAAATGGTATGGCTAGATCAAGTCTGAAATTTTTAAGTGCTGGTAGATTTCAACTTGGTTCTTAATAGCACTTCCATAAAGCTAGAAGTATAACCACCAGACATAAATCACAAATTAAAGTGAACCTCTCCTTTTAAATTTTTGGTTTATAGACTTGTGGCTATGAGATCACAGGGAATCTAAAGTGGACTAAATTATAATGTAGATAAATGAGGCAATTTAAAAATGTTAAAAATATGAAACTATTTATAAAATTTATAAAAAATACCTGAGTTCATAATGACACCTCAAAAATAAAAACAAATACAAAAACTGAAAAAAAATGTTAAAAATATTTGTTAAAGTTGCTAAATCATCATGAAATTATATAAACGTTATATCCATTAAAAGCTGAAGTTAGCATTCCAGATTAGAAAACACAACTAGAGCTTCCATATCTGTTCTTAAGATATGCTCTGTTACTATAGCAGGTTATTCTCAGGAAGAGCTCCATCCTTTTAGTGGTGTTCTTGTTATCAGTAATATTTTAAGCCACTGTCTTTTAAGAATAAAGTATACAACTATGATTCCCCTGATCAGGAAAATAAATATAATTTCTGAAACGTGGTTTCATTAGGTCAGTTCTTTGGAAGAAAAAAATGCTCTTTTAGTGTTGTGATTTCTTTTCCTTCATTATTTATTTATTTATTTATTTATTTATTTATTTATTTATTTAGAGGGCAGTATCACTGGCTCTCACATGTGGGACTGAACGGGGGCCGCTGGCTTCCCAAGCCAGCTCTTAACCACCACACCACTTGGCCGGCCCTCCTTCATTTTTTTTAACCACAGTTTTTCATTTTTAACATCTTTTCCATAAATAAATATTCATATCGCCTCACTTGGAGTCGTATCAGCTCCTTGTCTCACTTTTAGCTTATAGACCGAATCAACTTCAAGTCTTTAATATTTATATATGTAAAACATTATAATTTATGCACACACACATACACATATACCTTTTAAATGACCGACTTTAACCTTGGCCTTTTTAAAAAGTGGAATTGATCATTTATGATATACAGTATTTTGGAATTTTTTTCCCACATAGTTCTGATGGTATGATTGTGGAATCATGGTAATATATTAGGTTTAATTTGTTATATTAAAGAAATGTGTTCATAGTTCTCTATACATGTAAGTATTTTAAATTATGTTTTTCTTTCTTTTTAGCTGTTCCCTTTCCTCCAACCCAGCGGCTTACTTTAAAGGAAGTATTTGAGAATGGGAAACCTAAAATTGATGTTTTGAAAAACCATTTGGTGAAGGAAGGGAGACTGGAAGAGGAAGTAGCCTTAAAGATAATCAATGATGGGGCTGCCATTCTAAGACAAGAGAAGACTATGATAGAAGTAGATGCCCCAATCACAGGTATGAGAGTATTTGCATGATGGCACTTGGATTTGAGCTGATTTCAGAAATGACCACAAATAAACAATTGAAATGTGTGATGATTTTTTTAAGGAATTATGAACATTTTTAGGATTGTTTAGCATATTTGTGGTTCACTGAAGAAATACCATTTAAAATGTCTATTATTTCCAGCAGGACTATTTCAGTATTGATAGATTGACTATAGTTATAGAGCAATCCAGTCAAAAGTGAAAGTGATTTAAAAGTTAAACTGTGATCCCTATTGGTGTAATTTCCTTTTTCTTTTAAAGACATAATTGTTTTCCTCACCCTGTGCCTTTTTTCTAGTATGTGGTGACATTCATGGACAATTCTTTGACCTGATGAAATTGTTTGAAGTTGGAGGATCACCTAGTAACACACGCTACCTCTTTCTGGGTGACTATGTGGATAGAGGCTATTTCAGTATAGAGGTAAAAATTAAACTGGATATGTTGGAACTATCATATTCTTTTTAAAAAAAATTGCTTTCCATGCTTTAGTAGAAGAAATTAAAATGAGAACACTGACAGAATTTATAAACTTTGTTACTTTCAGTAATTAAAGTGATAGAGTTGTTTTATTTTTATTTTTATTTTTATTTTTTTTGAGGGCAGTGTCACTGGCCCTCATATGTGGGACCTGAACCGGGGCCGCCGGCTTCCTAAGCCAGCGCTTAACCACCGTGCCACTCGGCCGGCCCTAGAGTTGTTTTAATTGTTATAAAAAATCTTTTCCTTTTTTTTTTTAGCCAGTAGAAAGTCTGACATATAAAAGACTATGTTAACCTAGCTTTGCACATAAGTTAAATGTATACTGACCCCTTCCTCTTTGAAGATAGTATACAGACTGTATATAAAATGACATAAATTGCATTCACCTTAAATGGAATCTGGATTTGTGGACCTTAATTATAAGATCATAAACTGCTGGGCATAGTTAACTCTTAGATCATCTGCCAATGCTAAATAAGTAGGCATTTAGCTTACTGTAGGAATAATTCTGATTGCATATAGTGAGCATTTAATAAATGTTCGTTGAAAGAAAATGATTAGTTAATGAAGTTAATGAAACCTCACAATTTACTTTTATATATTTTGAAAATTTAGTGATGAGAGGAAAATGATTAGAATTAAAACAAAGTGTAAGCTTTTATGTTTAAAAGATAAAACTATTTTAGGACCTAATGCAGGGCTTGAGTAGAGTGGAACTATATTCGTATTTAGCATCCATTGATTCAGCTGTACATGCTTGGCAAACAAAAGAGAAGTAACTTTGAAATAGTGTAGGTAATCGAATTTATAATGTGCCCAAAATAAACATGAGATGAGAAAATTGAGTCTGCTTGCTGCTCTTGTAGTGTTTAGTTTTTGCCTGCCCCTCAGAGTGTATATGAAGTATGTTCCTGGTGGTTAAAGGTTTATTGTTCATACAGCATCGCTCCTAAGCACAACTCCACTGTCTCACTTGGTGCTCAACCAAAGAAGCAGCAGTTGTTCTAAAACTGCCAGAAAAATAAATGACGAGAGAAATAGACCTTCCTCTATAGTTAGATAAGCCGTCTAAATTTGTGAACCAGAAAAGTTCAGTGTTACCTGCCAGTTCCTCGAGTTCATTTACTTTCATCCATGAGGATAAAGGTTAATGATAGAAACTAAGAAAAAGCACATTTTCCCTCCTGCTTAGTAGTTCCTAGTCTCTAAATAGGTACCTGGGCTGGAAAGGTATCACACTTGGAGACTATAACATTGAAAAGCTTCCCTATTCCTATTCATATCATGTTTCAATAGACAGTAAGTCAAAAGTATGGATGTTTAAAAGAGACATTGAATGTTTACTTCTTTGTGTGTTTGTCAAACCTAGCATGACAAGGTTTTAGAGACTGAAGAGAATACAGAACTTAGTAAAGTTTTAATTAGTCATTTAATGAAACAACTTTTTAAAAAGATAAATATTGTGCCAAATCATCTGATTGTTAATTCACATACTTTAAGAACTTTCAGGGCATCAATATATTCAATAAGGACATATAAAAAACCCACAATGATTTATTCAGTATATTCAGAATATTTTATACTTTATTTTTTCCTCACTCATCAACGAGTGCCAACTTTATGGCAGGCTCTGAGGATAAAATAATAAGGTTCATGCTATCTATAGGAGCTGACAGTCTAATAGAAAAAATACACTTATGAATAGGTCTTTCAGTACAATATGAAATTGTTCATTTAATCGTCAGCAGTATTCTTCATATTAGGACCTAGCACAGTGTCTGACACATAATAGGCTTTCAATATTGTTGAATGAATGAATCTTCGTAAGTCATAGTTTATATTTGGCTTTATCCTGTTATTTGACGTTTGGCTAACTTAAAAGGTTTTTCTGGAATATCTTAAGTGATAAGTGAATGAAAACGCTATTTTATAGCAGCTTTAAATCTGAACTATAGGGTATAGCTAGTGTTAGTTGGAAGTCACTTACTTATAAACCGCTAAGATTGTAAACTTCTGTAGGCCACAGCTTAGTCCAACATGACACAAGTATATACTTGAACAATAATTTTTTATCAATGTCTTTGATAAACATAAGTGTGATGTTTTTGTCAAATGAATGAAAGTAAGGTAATGGAATCCCTATTATAAATTTTTATTATAAATAGTTTTCTTTTTTTCTGTAGAAAAATTGGGAAATGCAGAAGCTAAGAAATAAAAACTTTTTAAAATCAGAGATAATTGCTGTTAGCATTATGTTTCCTTAACAGTCTTTTTTCTTGGTTTACATTTGTACATATATTTTTTTAAAGAAAATTGAGATCTTTTTGTACATGACTTTCTACAGTCTTTATCCTCTACTCAGCATTGTATTGAAAGCATTTTTCTCTATCATTAAAATTTCTCCAAAAGCGTGATTAATGGTATAAATATCATAATTTATTTCATCATTCCTCTATTGTTGGATAATTAGATTTGTAGCAGGTCTGTCAAAATCCCTATTTTGTTGACATAAATGGGATGGGGGAATTCAGGGAGGACTTTCGATTTCAGGGAGGGAAGGCCCTTATCCCAGCCCCAGGGAATGAATCCTTGATAGTCTGAACTAGTCAAGGCAATCCATTCCCATCACCAGTGGATTGGTCTAGGGATAAACATGGGATCGTGATTTGCCCAGTAATATATAAAGAAAACTCTACTGGTTGCTTGTTTTATTTTTTGGTGTGTGTGTGTTGAAACATTTCTTTCCAGGTGAAAAGACTCTTGCAAGGTGAAAGCTTTAGGACCCCCCCCATTCCACTGGGTCATTTCTTATGTAGCAGCCATTTTGTGACAGTGGGGAGATGCTTTAACTAAGGATGAGAAACAGACCAGCTGTGAATTGCACATCAAAGAGGTAGAGAGGGCATGGTTTCTTGGTGACCAAATTGAGCTGATACACTAAACCTGGACATCTTACCTCCAAACTTCTTGTTTTGTGGGATGTTTAAATGTCTTTATTGCTTAACAATAGTTAATTAGGTATTATATCACTTGTACTCTTTTGTTTTTGTTTTTTAAGATTTTATTGGGGAAGGGGAACAGCATTGGGGAACCGGGGAAGGGGAACAGACAAGTTGCTGTCCTCTTGTTCTTCAGTCTAGTTGTGGAGGACATTGCTTCACTGGCCCATGTTGGTATCGTCATTGCACTCTTCCCGGGTGAGGCAGATCCGTCGCCGGCCTCTGGACGGCCGCTCACGGTGGCTCTTGGCAGCTCACACCAGCGGTGGGCCGTTGACGCTGTAGCCTATGGCAGCCCACTGCAGCAGGGGCTGTAGCTATGCCATCCCGGGCACTCACAGCAGCCCAGCTCCAGGTGGAGCTGTTGTTCACCATCTTAGCTGTAGAGGGCAATGTCACTGGCCCTCATATGTGGGATCCGAACTAGGCCCTGCTGCTCAGAGCCAGCATCCCAAACGAGCTCTTAACCAACGCACCAGTCAGCTGGCCCATCACTTGTACTCTTAAGTGGTATGAGGCTGTTTTCCAATTGGCTCTGTTCTCCTTATTCCTGCAGTTAACATCTTTTGGATACATCTTTGATAGCATTTCTGATATTTCCTTAAATCAGATTTTTGTAAGTGAAATAACTAGAAAGAGTGAGCATGTTTAAGACTTGATACTTATTGCCAAATTGATTTCATACAACCTTATTTCACTTTATTTTCTCTTTCCATACTAATAATTTTTATTGCCTTGAGCCTGTATGAGAGAATCAAGGCATGAGGATTTTTTTTTCATGCCCAGAGCAAGCACTTATCTTTTTCTGAAGCAGTGTGGGCTTTGATTAGTACACCAGGGACTGACCCAAATGTCACTGATAAAACAGAATAGTAAAGTTTCACTTTTTCTAAGTCTTTTGATGTTCCCTCTTCATTTGTACTTGTTAGAAAGAACTTCCTCTGTGGTAAGGGAAGCTAAATTTTAGTTTCTTTTAATTGATTTTGCAATAAAAGAAAAGATTAAAAGAAACATTTGCAGCACAGGATATGTTGTACTAATGCATAGAAGCCACCAGAGAAAAAATGATATCAGATGTCCAGGAGATGGAAATGTTATCAGATGACCAACTAATGAACAATTGTTGACATACAGAAATGATTCCTGAAGTGGAATAAAATTCTGTTCACAGAAATAAAGAAGTACAGTAATACCTTTGTTTGCGAGCATAATTCTTTCCAGAAACAAACTACTCATATTGCAAGACATCACTCATTTACCAAGTTAAAAAGTATTAGAAATGTTTGCTCATCTTGTGGAACACTTGCAAACCAAGTTACTCGCAATCCAAGGTTTTACTGTAATTGAGTGTCTGGACAGGTTCTCTGATAATCATGACTTTTTCATTGAATTGTATAACACTATTATACAGTTGCATCCTGATGTATAATATAAGGAAATAAAACTTGAGATTAGAGACTGAGAAGTGTATCAACCAAATTACATTGTAGTATGGATATGGATTGTGTTTTTATATATCTCATTACTTCGGAAAGGTAAGTTGGTTTTTTCAGGAGGCAGAAATAAAGACCCAAATAAATCAAAAAATATATACTGTTCTTGTTTGGGAAAGGTCAGTATAGAAAAGAGAAAATGCTTTCTAAGTTTATATTGAATTTAATGTAATTTTTCCTTGGAATATTTTGTGCAAGTTATATCAAAAACAAAAGTCAGTCAAAATAAGAAAAAATCCATTTATTTGTTTAGGTCTATATAAGTTTTATAATGTTTATTTTATAATGTCTGTCTCAATTAAAATGTACATATATTTTAATCCAGCAATTCCATTTTTGAGAAATTATACTGCAGATGCACATAATTATGTACAATGACCTGTGAATAAATATTTTGTCACAGTAATTAAGAGTTTCCACTGGCATTTAATGAGAAGGGTCCAGGTATACAAAAAAACCTTGCAGCATGCAGGAGACGCCTAAACAACAGAAATTATGCTTTTCACATGGTCGGTAGTTGAAAAATGTTGTTAAATTCTGGGAATATGAAGATGAACAAGCAAAACCAAGTCCTTTGCTGTGCTTTTTAATGACAAGGACAGCATTATGTATTTGTTTAGTGTCTATGAAAATAAACTCAGGGTGAGGGGCTAAAAAGGGTCAGGAGTAGCTAATTTAATTTAGATGGAGATCAGGGAAGGCTTGTCTGAGGAGGTAACATTTAAACTAGAACTTGAGCTTCTGTGACCTGAGGGAAGGAACCATACGTAGAAGGGAGATAGGGAGTCCATTCTAGGCAGAGGACACCAGTGTAAAAGCTCTGAGGCAGGAGCCAAGACAGACTAAGGTGGTTGGTTCATAAATAGTAACAAGGCTGGGGCCGGCCGAGTGGCGCATTGGTTAAGCGCTGGTTTTGGGATGCCAGCGGCCCCAGTTCGGATCCCACTTGAGGGCCAGTGACACTGCCCTCTACAGCTAACAACAGCTCCACCTGGAGCTGGGCTGTGCGAGCCCCGGTGTGGGCTGCAGCCCCTGCTGCAGTGGGCTGCCATAGGCTGCAGTGAGTGGCCCGCAGCCAGCGTGAGTGGCTGGCAGCCAAGCGTGAGCTGCCGATAGCCGCGATGAGCGACATCCAGAGGCCAGCGACCGATCTGCCTCATCCGGGAAGAGCGCAATGACGATACCAACAGTGAAGCAACATCCTCCGCAACTAAAACTGAAGAACAAGAAGACGGCAACTTGTCTGTTCCCCTTCCCCGATTCCCCAATGCTGTTCCCCTCCACCAATTCCCCAATAAAATCTTTAAAAAAAAAAAAATAGTAACAAGGCTGGTGTGGCAAGACAGAATAACGAGTAAGGAGAGGGAAGATGTAAGCAGTGCATCTGAGAGAGAGGTAGGGGTTAGATCATGTCAGGCCTTGCAAACCATAGTAAGGAGTTTGAATTTTATTCTGAATGTGATAGGAAGCCATTGGAAAATCATTTTTTTGAGCAGGAGAGTGACATATTCACATTTATGTTTTAGAACAATTACTCTGGCTGGTATGCCATGTGAATTGACTATTAGAACCCATGAATGGGTGTAGGAAGACCAATTAGGAATCTAACCCAGTAAGAATAGGCAAGAGATGTTGGCGACTTAGATTTGGCAGATTGAGAAGCATTTGGATTCAGAATTTTGAAGTCTTTCCTTTTTGGGAAGTGGTAAAATCTCAGTTGAATTAATCAAGCTCTGTAGGTCACAGCACATTTATTACCAGTCTTTGCAAAGTCCCTCTCTGTTTTTGTTTTTTCTTATCTGTGACCTCTATTTTCCTTACTCTCTCTTCTCAGGGCACCTGTTTCTATTGAATTTGGTATATACCTCAGAATTCATATAATACATTATATTGATTTGTCATGTATTATACATGTATTATTTATTATGCATTATGTCAGATATGGATCTAATTATTTTTTAACTGGGACCAGTGGTCCCAGAGACATTTATTAAAAATATATCATTAGGGACCGGCCAAGTGGCTCAGTTGGTTAAGAGTTGGCTTAGAGCGTGTGCTCTGAGCAACAGGACCACCGGTTTGATTCCCATGTGGGCCAGTGAACACCGTGCCCTAGCTGAGCTGTTGCTGAGCTGCCAACAGGTGGCAGGATGGCTCAGCTGGTGTAACAACAAGATTGCCTGTACAATGGTGGGCTACACCCATCTGCAACTAAGACTGAACACAGCCTTGAGCTGAGCTGCCGCCCGGATGGCTCAGTGGATAGAGCGTGCGCTCTTAACAACAAGGCTGCTAGTTCTGCTCTCGCATGGGATGGTGGCTACGCCCACCCGCAACTAAGATTGAACACAGCACCTTGAGCTTAAGGCCACGAGTTGCCAACTGGTAGCAACTGGCACCCTCCACAACAAAGACTGAAGAACAACAACTTGGCTGGTCCCCTCCCCCAATTTCCCAACACTTTCCCCTCCCACAATTCCCCAAAAAAATCTTTTGAAAGAAAACGAAACATCACTATCATAGTGATTTAGGATGCCACCTTTATTATATACCAAATTTTACATGTACTTGATTAATTTCTGGACTATTTTATTCCACTGGTATATTTATCTATATATGTGCCAGTATCACTCACTTCTATAATTGTAGAAACTATATAGCATGTTTTAACATCTAGTAGGTCTAGTCTCCCCCACATAATTTCTCTTTTTCAGTGTTTTTCTGGTTGTTTCCTGATTGTTCTTACATGTTTCTTTTTCCATGTAAATTTTAGTATCAGTTTGTCTAACTCCACGGTATAGCTTGTTGGCATTTCTATTGGAATTAAAATGATTTTTTAGGAAGAACTGTAATCTTTTAATGCTGAATCGTCCTATTCAAGAACAGGGGATGTCTTTTTGTTTATTCATATCTTCCTTGTGTCTTTTAGGAGTGTTTTAAATTTTTCCTGGATGAGACTTCCACATTTTTTATTAAATTTAATCCTGTGTGTTTAATCTTCTTTACTGCTATTATAAATGGAGTTTTCTCTATTTACTATGTTTGTGTATATGAAGGCTATTGATTTTGTAGATTAATTTGTATCCTGCCATGTTACTGAATTTTTTTATTTCTTGAGTTTTATCATTGATGTTTCTGGAGTTTTTTGGGTGTACTATTATATCATCTGCAAATAGAAGTAATGTTTTTTCTTTATCCATTCTTAAGCCTCTAGTTGATTTCTTTTGTCTAATTCCATTGCCTGATATCTCTAGCATAGTGCTGAATAGTAGCTGAGACAGTGTATATCTTCGTCCTGTTCCTGATTTTAGTGGAAATATCTCTAGTATTTCTCCATTAAATAAAATACATGTTTTAGAACTAAAGTGTATATCTGTGTGGGTGGCTTTGTCACAGAGTTCTAGATATTTGGATAGAACAAGGGAATAGAAACTACGGAGAGATTTCTATTTAGGCGACTCTCTATGCTCTGTCAAATTCTAGGGCAATAGCATATCACATTCAAAGGCTGAGGTTTCAATTTTCAACTTGGGAATAGTAATTAGATATGCCATTACAGCAAGTCATTTGAATTTATATAAATTATCTTTATGCATTATCATAGTCACAAATAAAAATGTTATGCTTGTATTTGTCTTATAGTGTGTGCTGTTTTTATGGAGTTTAAAGATTAATCATCCCAAAACATTGTTTCTGCTTCGGGGAAATCATGAATGCAGGCATCTTACGGAATATTTCACCTTCAAACAGGAATGTAAGTATAATCACTTTCCAGAACTTTTCTAGTTACCCGCTAGCCAGTCCCAAAGTAAATCAAACATAAAGAAAAAAAGAAAGGAATAGCATGCAAATGCTGCCTGGTTTGTTTGTTTGTTTTTTGTTTTTCTGTTAAGAACCATGATTATACCTTTTCACACATTTATTTTGAAAATAACTCTTGTGTTTTCCCCCTATATTTATAAAGTAATATATTTGTGATATTTGGAAAACAAGGAAGTCCAAAAAAGGTAAAAATTGTCCACAATCGTACTAGTTAAATATATTAACTAGTATTAATATTATCTCAATATTTGGTATATAGTGTTCTATTCTTTTCTGATATATATATATATATAAAACCCTGTCATGAAATAGTTCAAAAATAAATATATATATATATTTTTTTTTTTAAATAAAATTGGGCTCACATGTACTGTTAAATAAGTTGCTCTTTTCACTTTATGTAATAGCATTTTTCCTATCATTAAATATTTTTTAATGTGATTTTAAAATGTTATTTTAATGTTTTTTAAGTATTCCATTTTATGAATATGCTATGGTATATGTAGCCAATTTAGTAGCAATGACATTTAGATTGTTTCTAACTATAATAGTGATACTGTAATAATGAAAAAGTTTATTATTAAAAGTAGAATTTTTTTTGAACGTCAAAATATTACTAGGTGATAAAAAATGTTTCAAAACCTCACAGGTTTCTTTGACCAGAGTCTAAATATTCACAATTGGCTCTTAACTAATATTCAGTGTGATGGTGACCATATTGGGGATGTTTGGGAGAACTTGTCTCAGGGCATTTGCACTTACTGTTTCTTATTTCCCCAGATAACCTATCTGCTTATCAGACCTACATCCTTACCTCATTCAAGTCATCTCTTTCGATATTTTCTTCCCTGGTTGCTTTTTCTAAATTAAAACCTCATCATTTTACCCTCACGCCCTGCTTTGTTTTTAAAGATTTTGTTGGGAAATTGGGGGAGGGGAACAACGTTGGGAAATCGGAGAAGGGGAACAGACAAGTTGCTGTCCTTTTTTTGGTCTTCAGTCTAGTTGCGGAGGATGTCACTTCTCTGGCCCATGTTGGTATCGTCATTGCGCTCTTCCCGGATGAGGCAGATCGGTCGCCGGCCTCTGGATGGTCGCTCACCGCGGCTATTGGCAGCTCGCGCTGGCTGCCGGCTGCTCGCGCTGGCTGCCGGCCACTCACTGTAGCCTATGGCAGCCCACTGCAGCAGGGGTTGCAGCCCACACCATCACCGGGGCTCGCACAGCCCAGCTCCAGGTGGAGCTGTTGTTAGCTGTAGAGGGCAGTGTCACTGGCCCTAATTTGTGGGATCCGAACCGGGCCGCTTGCATCCCAAAACCAGCTCTTAACCAATGCGCCACTTGGCCAGATCGCACCCTGCTTTTTTTTCATAGTATCTGTCAACACCTGAAATGTATGTATATTATATATATAAAATGTATCCCGTTACTTATAGGTGGATTACAATTTGATAGTGTCCCCTAAGCCTATATTAACTCTCATTCCCAATAGCTTCCTACATTGCAGTTGATAGTTGTAATGACAGCCTTCCTCCTAGTAGCGCCTGAAAAGAAAAGTTGTTCTTATTACAAGAAATTTTAGAGTATGGACACTTAAAAAAATCCTTCTGACAGAAAAGTCAGCATCTAGCCCTTGGGACTTATTGGAATAAATACTGTAAATCAGTAGATAGTGATTAGGAAGTTTTAAAAACTTTGATCTACTGTTGGTGAGTGTTTAAATTGGTGTAAAGTATTTTAAGAGCAATTTTGGAATATCTATAAACATTTTGACCCAGCAGTTTGACATCTAGGAATTTATCATGCAGATTGTATTGGTTTTTCAATGCTATGTAACAAGTGTAGTTGTTTTAAAACAGCACATTGATGGGCCGGCCGAGTGGCTCCTTGGTTAAGAGTTGATTTGGGAGCGCCAGCTCTGAGCAGCAGGGCCACTGGTTGCTATCCTACATAGAGGGCCAGTGACGCTGCGCCCTCTACAGCTAAGATGGTGAACAACAGCTCAACCTGGAGCTGGGCTACCGTGAGTTGCCAGCGATGGCGTAGGCTGGCAGTGGAGCTGCAGTGGGCTGCCTTAAGCTGCCGTGAGTGGCCAGCAGCCAGTGTGAGCTGCCGTGAGCCACTGTGAGTGGCCTTCCAATGGCCGGCGACCGACTGCCTCACCCGGGAAGAGCACATTGATAATACCAACATGGGCCATTGAAGCGCCACAACTAGATCAAAGAACAAAAGGACAGTAACTTGTCTGCTCCCCTTCCCTGATTCCCCAACACTGTTCCCTCCCTCAATTCCCCAATAAAATCTTTTAAAAAAATAAAACACATTGATTATCTCACAGTTACTGTAGGTCAGAAGTCCATGCACAGTGTGGCAGAATTCTCTTCTCAGGGTCTCACTGAGCCAAAAATCAAGGTGTCAGTTCTCATCTGGAGCTTGGGGTCTTTTTCTAAGCTCATTAGTTGTCGGCAATCCTTGTAACTATAGGATTAAGGCCCTCATTTTCCTGCTAGCTTGTAGACTGTTTGCCGTTCCTTGCCATGTTGCCCCATAGGTAGTTCACAACATGGATGTCTGCTTTCTTCCAGGTGCCCAAATGCATCTCTCTGCCTGCCTTTTCTGTGATTAGCCAGCAGGAGAAAACCCTCTGCCTTTCAAAGGCTCTCCTGATTAGGTCAGGCCCACCCAGGGGGAATCTCTTTTTTGTCATAACAGAATGTAATGATGGGAATCTCAGCATAGTCACAGGTTCCACCCACTCAGAGGGGCACAGATTATACAAAGGTGTAGGCCATTGCAGGTCATTTTAGAATTCTGCCTACCACACTATATACTCAAAAAGACAATAAGGTATGGATGTGTAAAGATGTATAAGGATTGCAGTGTTATTGTAATAGCAGGAAAAGAAAAGATAATCTATTGTAAATATCAATAAGGGACTACTTAAATAAATAATAATACATCTTAAAAAATGGGATACCAGGCGGCTGTTGAAAGATCAAGGTGTATCCAGGTATCCTGATAGGGAAGGATGTTCAAATATGTTGTTGGATGATAGAAACCATTTGCAGAGAGCATGTGTGCTCTCCTTTGTAAATTAAATATATAATGTGCAGAAGAAATTGGTAACGGTGACTACCTGTGGGGAGTTAGGTCAGGAGACTTGGGCTTTTAATTTATATTTGCTCATAGGACTGCTTAAATTATCTTTCATCACCACCATGCACTACTATTATATTAATTTTTTAAAACTGGTACCTTTAAAATTACCCAATAGGGGCCCAAGCTTGTACAATAAAAGGCTTTTTAAAAAATGCCCCTAGTAATTCTGCTGCCTGCTGCTTGTTAAGAAGGCCTACTTTAGAGGTTTAGGAAGTATCTACTGTTTGTCATTTAAGAACCACTTCACCAAATAGTTTAAAATTGGAAATACAGAGGGTGCCAAAAGAGTATACACATATTAAGACAGGAAAAATCTGTATTGGGCTGGCCAAGTGGCTTAGTTGGTTAAGAGTTGGCTTAAGAGCACGAGCTCTGAGCAACAGGGCTGCCGGTTCAATTCCCACATGCGCCAGTGATGCTGTGCCAAACTGAGCTGTCGTTGAGCTGCTGACAGGTGGCAGGATGGCTCAGCTTGTGTAACAACAAGATTGCCTGTTTGATGGTGGGCATAGCCCACCTGCAGCTAAGACTGAACTTGGCACCTTGAACAGAGCTGCTGCCCAGATGGCTCAGTGAATAGAGTGTGCGCTCTTAACAACAAGGCTGCTGGTTTGACTCCCATGTGGGATGGTAGCTACACCCATCACTACTAAGATTGAACACAGCACCTTGAGCTTAGAGGCCACGAGCAGCCGCTGGGAAGCCAGGTGGCAACTGGCGTCCTCCACAATGAAGACTGAAGAACAACAACTTGGCTGGTCCCCACCCCAATTCCCCAACACTGTTCCCCTCCCCCAATTCTCCAATAAAAACTTTTAAAAAGAAAAAAAAATCTGCATTAAAATTGCACTGATGGTAATTCCACTTTGAGCACCTCTTGTAATTGCAGAAGTCAAATGTGACTTGTAGTCATCTTTTGTTATCCGTATATATTATTACCATTTTAATACAATTTTTTCCTTTCTTAAAATGTGTATATGTTTTTTTGGTACCATCTGTATTTGGCACTGTTTTTCTAAGTCAAATATTAAGTTAGTCCTCATTACACCTCTATTTTTTTATCTGGGAAAATGAAATAATGCATATCAAGCAATTAACCAAGGCCCTGGAATACTCACTATTTAGCAATAAGTGAGTGATGAAGAAAACTGTCTATGGGTGCTTCTGTTCTGAATTAAGGTTCAGTTTTGTTAGGTAATATTTTATCTAAATCTTCCTCTGTTTTCTCAGAGGGTTTTTTTGTTTGTTTTTTGGGGTTTTTGCATTTTTTTTTTTTTGACTAGTATAATTGGTTCTGACTATTTTTAGAAGATGAAACAATAGGTTCGGGAAAATTTTAAGTGTCTCCTTTACCACAGAATTGCTTATCTCAGGTTTTTATTTGGTTTTCACATGCTTTAATTTAGTCAAACCTGGTTTCTTTATTTTTCTCTTATCTACTCCATCTGTTTTATTCTAACATTGCATCTGAAATGCAAATAAACCTTGGGAAAAACATACAAATTCAAGTACAATCTCAAATTTTATTTTTATATAATGAAACAGCATGTGTGCTGCTTTACATGGGTGTTTTTACTGATAAGTAGATCTTTCTTAAAGGGTCCCAGTGGCTTATAATTACTGTTAAGTGATGCTTAGTTTCAGATTGTGCAGGTGCAATCTTGTTGGTACTTTTTTTTTTTAAGATTTTATTGGGGAATTGGGGAAGAGAACAGTGTTGAGGAATTGGGGAAGGGGAACATTGTTTTTCCAGGACCCATCAACTCCAAGTTGTCCTTCAATCTTAGTTGTGGAGGGTGCACCTCAGCTCCAAGTCCAGGTGCCATTTTTGGTCTAGTTGCAGGTGGTGGGGGTGCAGTGCAGCACACCATCCCATGGGAAGGTTGAACTGGCAACCTTGTTGAGAGCATGTACTCTAACCAACTGAGCCACCTGGCCACCCTTGTTAATATTAATTTATTTATTTATTTATTTATTTATTTATTTATTTATTTATGGGCAGTGTCACCGGCCCTCATATGTGGGACCTGAACTGGGGCCGCTGACTTCCAAAGCCAGCACTTAACCACAGCACCACTCGGCCGACCCTAAGATTTTTTTTTTTTTTTCTGGCCCTCATGTGTGGGACCCGAACCGGGGCCGCTGGCTTCCCAAGCCAGCACTTAACCACCGTGCCACTTGGCCGGCCCCCCTTGTTAATATTTTTAAAGGGGGCAAGTGGAAGCTCCTCTTCTTAAACCAATTTTTAAATTGCTTTATATTGCAGACGTGTTTTATTGTTGTATTTCAAATCCCAAGATAATTTGAGCAGAGAAAAGTAATAAAGTTAATTTTTGACATATTTATCTATGTAAAAACATATCTTTATTTTTATATACTTGGAAAGCAAGAAGTGTAGTGATTTTATAATCCCATCTCATAGCCCTGCATCCAAATTTCTAAAGTAAATTAATTTCTTATATCCATGAGCCATTTTTTAACGTGTAGTTAACCAGCTCACTGGTGGGTTCCAGAAACTCCTGTAATTTTGCTAATGAAACAATATTGTTAGGTTGATTTAAAAACAATAAATAAATATTATTTGGTGTTGTCCATTACAGCATTACTTATAAAAGTAAGAGATTGGTGTGGCTAGATTGTGGTATATCTGTTAAGTGAAATACTATTTAGATATAAAAAATAATAATTACAAAGCTCTTCATACAAAGATGTAGTATGATCTCCAAGATACGTTAAATACAGAAAGCAAGTGCAAAAAATGTGTATATATACCAGAGGATTCAAAAAAAATGTAGATACATTTTAAGAAAGAAAAACTGTATTAAAATTATGCTGATGGTAACCATTTTGAGCACCTTTTGGGTTTTTTTGGCAGAAGTCAAACATGACTTGTATTCATCTTTTGTTATTATATATATATAATTATATATAATATATTATATATATATTATATATACACACACACACACATATATATATGTATATGTATATTTTAAAGATTTTATTGGGGAATTGGGGGAGGGGAACAGCATTGGGGAATTGGGGAAGGGGAACAGACAAGTTGCTGTCCTTTTGTTCTTCAATCTGGTTGTGGAGGACATCGCTTCACTGGCCCATGTTGGTATTGTGATCATTGCGCCCTTCCTGGGTGAGGCAGATCACTCGCTGGCTATTAGCCACTCACGGTGGCTGATGGCAGCTCACGCTGGCTGCCAGCCACTCACGGTAACTCACTGCAACCCACGGCAGCCTGCCCCGATGCTGGTGACTAACAGCAGCCCAGCTCTAGGTTGAGATGTTGTTCATAATCTTAGCTGTAGAGGGCGCAGCATCACTGGTCCACATGTGGGATCCGAACTGGGGCCCTGCTGCTCAGAACTGGCTTCCCTTGCCGACTCTTAACCAACGCGCCACTCGGCCGGCCCTGTATTATCTTTTTTTTAAAATAGTAAAACAAAATTAAATTAAAACAAATATATAATCAATGGATAGACCAGGTTGTAGTTTCTTGCAAATAGTGCCAACCATCAAAATTACTTTCAAAGAAAAGTTGTTGAAAATTTTGTTTTGTTAATATTGTATTACTGACACTAGTTAGAACTTTTATCAGTGTGATCCTGTGACTGACGTGAACTTTCCCTTCATCATAGAAATAATTGTTTTATGGGATAGATCTTAACAGTTGTCCTGAAAATAATGTGCTTGGTTCAGCTAATTTAACCTTTAGGAATTATATATCTGGCTATTTCTATTTAGATTATCCTCATAAATATTTAATTTAAAAGTAATGATTGGGAGGAGAATGCTTAGTGTTAAGAGCATGAATAAGTTCAAGTTCCAGTTCTGCCACTTACCAGCTTGCAACTGTGAGCCCAAATTTCCTCAGCTTTTCAATGAAGCTGGTCATTGCACCTACTTAACAGAGTTCCTGTGAGGATTAAATAAGGTAATTTTATTGGTTGACACTTATAAAGTACCTACTATGTGCCAGACATTATTCAAATCATTTTACACATGTGAATTCCTTTAATCCTCACAGCAACCTTGTAATGTAGATAGGTATTATAATTATGCCCATTTAATAGGTGAGACAACCAAGGCACAGAGAGTTAAGTAATTTATCCAAAGTACCATAGTTAGTAAGTGCGCGAGCCAAGGTTCAAATCCAGTCAGGTTCCAGACTCCATTCTCTCGAGACCGTGATGGTGTGTTGGACACTTAGCTTGCTGATGGTTCAGGCATGTTGTGAGCCTTCAACAAATTTCAATAATACAGAAAATACAGTAATAAATATTCCTTTATAAAGATTATATATTTGTCTAGAAAATACACCTAAGCTAAGTCAAAGAAGAATATAGATACCATCTTCAGCTTAACCCCTCAGAAAATAAAAATATTGGTATTTATATACATACACACTTTAAGAAAATAAAAATGGTAACATTTTGTAACTTATTTTGGTCATGTGTTTATGTAATAGGAACTTCTTTTTGCTTAATTTGATTTGTTACCTTCTGTTTTAATGTACAAAATGGGCTAAAACACTGTATCTATTACTTGCCGTTTTTCTCCAGACTTGGCATCCTTTTGGAAGTAGGCTAAGGAATTCTTTTGAATCACTGTTAGGGTTGAAAGGCATCTTATCGATGTAAAATGGGGTTGTGGAGCATGAAGTTCTTACTAGTAATTCAAACCACTGCCTATGTGCAACCTTAGGACTCTTACAAAGGAATTCCTTATCGACGTTGACAACACAGAGCTCTGACTCCAAGGATTCTCAGGAGAAAAAGTCAATCACTGGCCAGAAATGAAAAAATTTTTTTATTTGATTTTTTTTTTTTCTCTTCCACAGACATTATGGCCAATGCTGAGTCTTCTTTTGACATAGCCAAAATTTATAGTGTTCAAAGCAGAATATAGGATGTAATTGTAAGGAGAGACACAAAGATGCATGAGACATGGCTCTTGTTAACTTGGATGTCATCGTGGAATCAGCATATGTTGTGAAATAGATGATCTTAGCTACTGTATGGAATACTGAATGCTCTGAAAGTTTCTAAAGGAACCCACAGACTCCCTTAATGCCCTGATCAAACCCTGATCAACCAGTGTTGGCAATAGAGAATCTTCTCCCATTCAAGGATGGAAAGCCTTATGACCTCAAAGTGGCCCACTGGTTTCCACCTTCCCCGGAGGATCTCACTTCAGTCATCCCTGCCACCCATGTACTATTCTCTGACTCAAAGCTGGACCCATTACCCTTCACTTTCTCCCCCAAAGCCTTGCCCAAACCAGGCTCTGATACTTAAACTTTATGTATTTTCGAAGAGCTTGGAGATTACAAGAAGGAAGTAAACACAGAAATAATCACCAATTAGGTAATCTGACTCACTTGCTGTAGCTGTGTACTCTAGGCCTGTAGGCTCTGTCTCATCTTCACAGAGCCTTGGAAAAGGAGGCGCCCACAGCTCGGCAGGGCTGCCTGCCTATGTTGCCTTCCCCATCAACATGCACCTTCAAGCACCGCTTGAGTTTTGGAAATACAAGGCCAAGGAAGAAGAAAACATCGCTCTCTTTCTAAGCTAAAGCCATTTTCCAGCTTTCCACCTATTATTTCATGAGCTGTTCTTTTTTTTAGAGGGCAGTGTCACTGGCCCTCACATGTGGGATCTGAACCCCGGCCGCTGGCGTCCCAAGCCAGCTCCCAACCACCGTGCCACTCGGCCGGCCCTCAGGAGCTGTTCTTTCTTGGTACTGTGGAGACCCCACCTTCTGCCCACTGGAGTCTTCCCTTGTTCTGTAGCCCCAGCATGACAACCAAATCAAAATACATTTCATTAAGATGAACCTTTTTTTTAACATAAAATAGAACCAGGACATAATTTGCTTAAAGCCTTAAAAATCATGAGCAAAAAGATTATTAACATTTTATTGATGATTCTGAAAACTCCAGTTTACATTTCTGTAGCTTCAGCACTCTCAAGGGGTCTTTTTAGACCCAAACAAAGTATTCAGAGTCACAAGGCTACCATGGGCCATATACTTGGCCTCCATCCACTTAGAAGGAGACATTTCTGGAAGGGCAGCACCTGGCATCACTTTTCAGTGGAGTCATCCTCACGGAAGTGCGTACAGCCAGCCCAGAAGCTTGCTGCCTCTCACCTCCCATTCCCTTATCCCCTCCAAGTTTAGGTACAAGGAAGCAATATCCACATTGGGTAGACTAGGGAGCCACCCTAGCTTAGAAGCCTCCTGTATAATATTACAAGCGCCAATCAAAAACTTTCTTGGCATAGCTTCCAGGGTCCCACAAGGGAATGTACTTTACAAGTCACTGTACTCAGAGAAGCCCAAAGCTATAGCTTACTGCCAGGTAATTTCGTAACTTTTACCATAAGCAGCATGGATAAGCAACGTTGCCTAATAACATAGCTGACATTCACCTTATCAAGTTTCCAGGGCAACAGAGCTAGAAAGTTAATCCAAGGCCACCCTTGTCTTTAGAGAAGGAGCGAGATGTTGTTTACTCTTTATCCACAACTTTTCAAAAATGTCTTTACAAAGATGATTGTGTTTTCAAATTTGCCTGAAATAAATGGCTCTGAAGTGGGCTTCATAATCTTCTGGCCTATATCCTCTTTCATATATGATAAATTTTATCTTTTCTTCCTTTGTTTTTCCTTTTTTGATAGGTCGAATCAAATATTCTGAACAGGTGTATGATGCATGTATGGATACATTTGATTGTCTTCCTCTTGCTGCCCTCTTAAATCAGCAGTTTCTGTGTGTACATGGAGGAATGTCACCTGAAATTACTTGTTTAGACGACATTAGGAAAGTAAGTAATCTTTCATTAGTCTCTTAGTCTCATTGGAGATAGATATATATATAGATATATAGATATATAGATATATATCTATATATATATATATAATTGCAGTCAACTAATATGTCTTCATTGCTGAAAAGTTTTAAATACAGATAATCAAAAGTAAGAAAATGGAAATCACTTGTGATTTCATTATTGGGAGATAACCCCTGCCAATATTTTGCTATATATCTTCCAGAAATTTTCTGTAATTGTTAATGAAATCTGTGCTTTTACCAACTAGAAGCATAACATTTCTTTTAGTGTATTCCTGAAACTTTAAAATGTGTAGCAATGTATAAGGCAGGAAACCAGAGTTCTAATCCCTGTCCTGCCATTAATTGTGTAACCTTGACCAAATCACTTAACCTCAGAGTCACAGTTTTCCTCTCTGAAATGAGGAAGTTGGAATGGATGGCCTGAGGACTCCTTCAGTTCTGAAATTCACTGACTTTGACCTTTTAGATGATACAGTTTAATTGCTACACTTGCCTGACTTGTGATAATTATTGCGAGGATTCTGTATCTTCATGATTGAAAAAAGATGACCAGTGTTTTTTCACAAACACTGTTCTACGTTACCATCCTCACTCTTCTACCTTTGTATATCTTACCTCTCATGTAGTTACTGAAACTAAAGATTTTTCTGTTTATAAAACTGGTTACTCTCCTCAGAGTAAGAGGTTTATCCAAATGTGCTACCTTTTCCCCTGAGTTATTGTCTTTTAAATAACTAGCATTTCTATAGTAAGTCTTGAATTGTATAATTCTGAATCGATTGTATTAATCGATTTCACTTAGTAGAAGTCCTTTTCTTGGCACTCAGCTATTCTAGTCACTGTTGTTTCTTGATTTTTATGCCTTTAACCAAAACAACAGTGACTAAAGACAAGTTAGTTGAAATGCCTCCACTGCACAAAATGGAAAGGATGAAAGCCCTTTACAAAATAAAACTAGCGTGTTTTAAAATAGAGAAATCTCTATTGGAATGAGGTAAACAATGAACAGAATCATTGCTCTCATGGTAACATTGGCACGCCTAGGCAATGGAAGTGAACTTCACACAGTCTTACTAAAGAGTAGTAGTAGATCTCTAGTGTTGATTTGACATTCAAACTAAATGAGTCCATACCTCTTTTAAGATTAGGATATAAAGGGGTCCTTTCCCAAAGAATGATTAGATGACAAGGATATTTATAAATAATGACTACAAAACATAATAAAATTTATGTTTCTAAATTTTTTAAATGTTCATTTTCTTTCAGGAAATCCTTTAGGGGCTTAAACCTTCTCTACATTCTTGTGGGTGGAAGGGTTTTTGTTTGTTTGTTTTTTGACCCATACCAGTTTTCAAAAGCTCTTTTGTTTTCATGATTTTTCTTCTTTTGGCTTTTGCATATCTTCTAGTTAGACAGGTTTAAAGAACCTCCAGCCTTTGGGCCAGTGTGTGACCTGCTTTGGTCTGATCCCTCAGAGGACTATGGCAGCGAAAAGACCTTGGAGCACTATACCCACAACACTGTCCGAGGGTGCTCTTATTTTTACAGGTAAGCTGATCCTTCGAGTGATAAAGCCAGGAAAGGAAATGGCAAGCTCGTTTATCAAACTATTTTTAAGTCTTTTATATCTTGAATTTATTTGTGTAGTATTAGAGACTTCTGTTTAATTTTTTGATTAATAGAAAGCAGAAAACTCATGTTTGTTCCTTTTGTTTTTTACATTTTATTAGGCATGATGCTCTAGTGAGTGTAATATACTTGATATAACTGAATGGAACATCTTTCAGTGCTTCAGTGTTACTCTCTGACTCTAAACGATCTGGACTGTTTGTTCCCAAACATCATCTATAGACACTTTTAAAAATAAAGATTTCTTGGCTCTTCCCTGGACTCTGATTCAGTAGGTCTCTGAGACAGGGAGTCCTGTTATTTTTTTAAAAGCTCTCCAGATTTTAGAAGCATTGGTATAGGCAAAGATATAAAAAGAACAGGACATTGTGAACTAAGCTCAGGACATTTCCTGGAAGTTGACCGTTGTCCTAAATCTGACGTGTAAGCTTTCACTGTGCTTTGCCACTCAAAAATAGGGAGGTATAGGGAAGTTGGAGGTGTAAATTTTTGTCATCCCTTTATTTTATTATGACAAATAATACATGTATTTAGTCCCCTAAAAACCTCTTAATTGCCTAAGATAATGCATTCATTAAATGAGAGCCACATACAAAAAGAAAGAAGCCTCAATTTTACCATAGTTTTAACATTCTTTAAACAACTTTTTTTCCTTTCTGCCACTTTTAGTGGTGACTAATATGATGAAATTATTTAAATTTTACTTCTCTTTACATTGTTTAAAATAAAGACCATAACATTTCTTTATTGTTAGCACAATATACATTGGTACAATTTCTATGGAGATCAAGTTGGTAATATCTCTCAATTATAAATGCCTATGGCTTTGGTCCAGAAATTCTGTGTCTGAATCGTAATCCTGTGGCTGTATAGTTGATCTTAATTATTCACCAAGCCTAATCCAAATTTACCTACTTGCTGTATGTATTTGTAACCCCCAAATCAGTACTCATAGCACTTTCATAGTCATTCATGGACACGTGACAACAAATGTGAGTCACCCCACATGTGTCCCCAGCCGAGGCTGAACAAGGAGTTGCTGTGCCTTGTGCTTCAGCTCTCGTACCATAAGCAGATACTCTTTTTGTGGTCGTTTTAGTATAACATTTTCCACATTTTTTTGTTGGCGATTTGGCTGTTTAAAATGGCTCCAAGAATAGTGCTGAAGTGCTGTCCAGTGTTCCTATGTGCAAAAAGGCTGGGATGTGCCTTCAGAGAAAAATCCGTGGGTTACATAAGCTTGTTCGGAATGAGTTGTGGCATTGTTGGCCATGAGTTCCATGTTGATGAATCAACTATGTACGTTAATAAGGTGTTTCCACTCAGAAACACACATAACACAAGGTTATATATTGATGGGTTGACGAAAATGTGATCAGAGGCTCACAGGCCCCTAACCCTGCATTCCTCTAGAAGCAGTGGTTCAGCATTCACTAATTCCTTTTTTTGCAGCACCTTTATAGAACATAGCTACTGTGAATAAGGAGAATCACTGTACTTGCAGTTGTGTAAAGTGTATGTAACAAGGTTGATTATTCATTGCTACATTATTTACGATAAAAATTTTAAAGCAATCTAAATGTTTAGCACAAGACTAAATACATTGTTGTACCTCTGACTATGGAATGTACTTGACTACGGCAATGAGGCTGTTTGGTTTTTTTTAATGAAAAAAGAAAACAAACCCTTTATATACTGATATGCAATAATCACTACTGTAAAGTAAAAAAAAAAAAAAGACATAGTATAGAGTTATGTGTACCATCTGATAATATTTCTAAAAGTTGGGATGTACATGTGTATGTGTGTATATGTATAATTGCTTAAAGTTAAATAGAGAGTCTCTGAAATACTCAAACCAGGAATATTGTTGCTTCCAGGGTAGCTGGAAGATAGAGGTAGGAAGGAGAGAGGCCTTACATTGTATCCCTTTTGTATCTTTCAGTTTTATAGCACGTGAATGTACAACCTCTTTTTTTTTTTAAGTTAAGTTTCTCTAATGAGCACAATAAGAAACAAAGATTTAAACATAAACTAAATAATTGACACTTGGCTAATTACAGGATAATTTTGTATTCTCCAGTTCTTCTTATCAGGTATTTGTCATTCAGAAAGAAAATAGCACTAAAAGAATGTGTTTGGAGTAGATGCAAATGTCATACCTTTCATTAGAGTGAAGCTGGGTGTCATATTTGCATTTACTCCTGAAATATTCCTGCATAATATCATCCTGATGTTGATATTACCTGTGAAGCTATAAGTAGGTTCTTTAACTTTTCTAACAGTTTAACATTTTGAAAATTTCATGTTCAGCTTTTAGCACCTGCTTACTACACACACACACTACCGTGTTCCTTTTTATATATCAAGATACCAAGAAAAGTTTTGGTGTTGTGTCATTATTGTTATGGGTTAAGACAAAAAAAATTAAAAGGTGCAGAGCTCTGTTTCTGTCCTGGAATTGTCTGTTATCTGCATATTTGAGCTGGAATTAGTCATATTAGTGAAATGGAAAAACAGAGTAATGATTGCTATTAAAAAAATTTCAGTGGTATGTAAAACTTATAGTTTTGAAACAAGATTAGCTCGTTGTCCTGACTTATCTATCCCCTTCCTCCTATTAAAAAATCAGTTGTTTGAATTCTGGATTTATGTTTTCTCATTTTCTTTTTCAGTTACCCTGCAGTTTGTGAATTTTTGCAGAATAATAATTTGTTATCAATAATCAGAGCCCATGAAGCCCAAGATGCTGGGTAAGTTATATTAAAACTGTTCCAAATATCACTGCAGAGTTTTTGCCTTTAATATCAAGACAGATGGGTTGTCATCTCTCTTTCCAGGTATCGAATGTACAGGAAGAGCCAAACAACAGGCTTTCCATCACTCATTACAATTTTCTCTGCCCCCAACTACCTAGATGTCTATAATAATAAAGGTAAAGAAGTCCAGCGATATTTGAGTTTGAATTTGTGAATAAATGTGAGCTCTAGTTTAATCATATGTATGTATATATGTATTTTTAAATATATATAAGAAGAATAAATTACTTTTGGTTCAAGTTAGAATAGCTATCAGTTATTGGCTTGAGTGAATTGAATTAATTTGTAACAGTGCTTCAATAAATGTCACCTTTGGATGTTTTAATGTTTGTGATTATTAAGCTGTCTGCTCTTCTAAGAGTAGTAGTACAGGCAGAATGAATACTGTACAAAAAGTCAGAAACATCTTCATTTTAGTCCAAGCCCTTCCAGGAACTAATCACGTGACTTTACGTAAGTCACAGACTCTCTTTAGACTTCAGTTTCCCAAATATAAAAAGAAAATTAGATATACAGATGCCTTTCAATGCAGAAATGCTACTTCTAAGACTATCCTATTAAACTCCTTTTTAAATTTAATTTTTAGGATTCATAAGTTTTGTATCAGGTCAGTGGTCCACCTAAAACTTTCATGCCTTTGTAACAATATTGTTGTTTATAAAATATGACTATAAAATAATAAAACTTTTAAACAAACATGCCAGAACCTATATATCCAAGTGAGTATTGTCCCTTGAAAGTAGTTCCCTTGGAAGGCCATATGCTTATTCCACCAGTACTGCCATTGTTCAAAACATTTTTGGAACTCCTTTTTGGCATGGCCTTCAGAATCTGCAACACATTCTTTTGATATTATCCTCAGTGATGGGAAATCTTCATCTTTTGAGGGTGGATTTGATTTTTGGAACAGCCAAAAGTCATTCAGAGCCAAGACTGATGAATAAGGTGAGTGATCAAGCAGATGACGCCATTTGGGGTCAGAAATAAGGTATGATTATAAGGTAATGAGACTGGTTTTCTGTGTGTTGCTTATGAAACAGCTCTGGAGGCAATTCCAAAAGAGGAGTTCCAAAAACTTTTCGAGGAATGGCAGCATCTTTGGATTCGATACACAGTGAGGGAGCAAGGTGTATTGAAAAGGGCACTAAGCTAGGAATTGGAAGTCTGAGTCTAGTCCTGTATCACTTTGAAATTCACAGTTAACAAGGTAGTTCATGTTTAAGATCACTTCACATTTAACAAGACGCTTGACTTCCCTGAGCCTCAGTTTATCTTTAAAATACTTGTCATACAGGGTTGTTGAACATCTATTGGAATAATAAAAATGAATATTAGAATCACAGGTCAAACTAGAAATTGCTATAACATTATAACATTTTGCTGTTATTGTGCCTGATGTGATTACATCAAAGGACCACGCTCAGCTGATATATAAAGTCTGGTGTGTTTGCAGTTGGCGGTTTCTTAACACTTTGTAATTGGGCATAAAAAGCTATATGAGGAGTTTACTCGTTTCCCGCAAAAAATGTGTTAAGTCTCATTACTTTATAGTCATGCCTTGTATATGCAGTTGGGGAGAGACGTTCTTACTATTTATTTACTCTATTTAAAAGTGAACTATGGAATGCCACATCTCATGTAAATCTGATTTGTATCAGTCATCTCAGTGTGTCCTTCAGTGACTTGCTGTCTGTTTTGTAAAAGCATTTCTTTGACTTAGTTCTCTCCCAGCCTTATGCTTGCTTTCTTTTTCCTTCTTGTCATTCTTTTCTGTCTTAGCTGTCCTACAACGCTCTGCTTCTCCCTCTCACATTTTCAGTATATTCGAGACTTTGGTTTGGTCTTGTCTCCTCCCTTATGAATGGTGTGCACTGCTTGTGTTGTTAAACTTCCTTAAGGACACTGATTGGCTCTAGTCCTCATATTTGTGGTGAAGACTTTTGCTTCTTACTCCCTGCTCTAACCTTACTATTGAGAATATTGATCGCCCAGTGATTTATCAGCATGCCAAGCTGAAACATGTCTCCTCAATCATCAGTCGCTTTACTGCCAGCTCGCTTTTTGCCCCATTCTAATCTGGCTTTGTTTTTCATTATACTTAGTAAACTTTTAAACTTGGTACACTTGATTATAAATAGTAAACTTTTGAAGTCACAGTCCATTCTACCTGAGTTTTTTCTGTTGACTTTGACATAATTAGTAACTATCTTGAAATGATCTTATTTTTCCTTGATTGTTTCTTAATCATTTTTTAGGAAAAACACAGAAAATGTGGCACCAGAAATACTCTTTGGTGGTACTCAGTCACTCACCACACGTGTACCTGTTTTCCTGAAAAAGGCAACTCTATCCCCCTTTCCTTCTACTGTTGCTTTACTTTCTTGAATATTCTTTACATTTATTGGTACCAACAGGTATTTCATAGTTCCACTGGTTATATGAAAGACCCTTAAGTCACGATTTTTAAATATTTCTATTCTTTATTTTTGAGGACAGTGTCACTGACCCTCATATGTGGGACCCGAACCAGGGCCGCTGGCATCCCAAGCCAGCGTTTAACCACCACGCCACTCGGCCGGCCCTAAATATTTCTGTTCCTATTTTTATATGTGTCTACTGGGAGGATACCCAAAAGCAGTTTTTGTTTGTTTGTTTGTTTTAGCTAAGCCATCCTGCCACCTGTTGGCAGCTTAGCAGCAGCTCAGCTCAGGCTGAACATCGAACTGCTGTTGCTCAGAGCCCAGCTCACACTCTTGAGCAAGCTCTTAACCAACTTTGCCACTTGGCCAGCCCTCCCAAAAGCAGTTTTTAAACTCCCATTTCTAATCATCTACTGTTAAGACCCACTTCCCCCCTTTCCCTGTGTAGATTGAGAGAATTATTGAATAATTATATATTCATCTAACCTAAATAAAATACATATACATGAATATAATGGGACATATGCATTGCAGCTAGTGTTAGGTTTTAAGAACTTGAGATCCTATTTTCATGTATTTTCTTTATTATCTATGGTATATATTTTAGACATTCAGTAACTTACATTTTTAGACTGTTAGGCCAGTCTATAATGAAAGAAATAGGAACCAGGAGATCACCTATATCTGTCATTTCTAGAGAGCTGTTAGAGCCTATTTTATTTGTGATCACAGTAAGAATAATTCAGAGAATAATGCAAACAACATTGTATTGCTGGTGATAAAGACTGAGGAATTAGATATTAAAACTTTTCAAATATAAGGAAAATCAGTTTGGTCCCAAATTGTATGTGAAAATTTATGAACTGGTTAATATAAAACATTTATATAGTGCCAGCAATATTCTGACTGTGTATATGAGAGATGGGCATTGTTTATCCACTGGGTTGTATGAAATTATGACAAATTTTGACAAAATTAGGACAAACCTGAGCTTTCTATAGGTAGTAACTGTGTAGTGATCCTTTGAAATTTCAGAGCACGGTTTCTTTGTACTTAATTTTATTATATGAGCTCTTCAGGTAACTTTGTTCCCTGTGATAATGCTTAAAAGAATGAACTATGTATAAAATGCTTTAAGATTTTTCATCTGCCCTGAAATACTGAGTCCTGAATTCACAAGTGAAAGTAAGTTCCTGAATTCTGTGCCATAGGTACATAGCTGTGCCAAGCAGACGTATTGCCGTGTCA
Organism: Aselliscus stoliczkanus; assembly: GCA_033961575.1. Taxonomy (NCBI): domain Eukaryota; kingdom Metazoa; phylum Chordata; class Mammalia; order Chiroptera; family Hipposideridae; genus Aselliscus; species Aselliscus stoliczkanus. The sequence continues at coordinate 18,468,219 of CM066735.1, forward strand.
TGTTCCCCTGTGCCAAATTTTCCTGCTTTTTTCGTTTTTAGCTGCCGTGTTAAAATATGAAAACAATGTCATGAATATCAGGCAGTTTAACTGTTCTCCACACCCCTACTGGCTTCCAAACTTTATGGATGTTTTCACATGGTCTTTGCCTTTTGTCGGGGAAAAAGGTAAGAGAACTACAGTTTCTGGTCCCTCAGTTATCTATAACTAGTGACAAGAGCACACTGTACATTTGCATGAGCCCCTGATGGTTCAGATTGTCGTGTGGTTTTTTTTAAGTTATCAGAAATGTTTTCTAATTTCCTTTTTTTTTTGATAAAGATTTTTAAATGGCATTTAATTGGTTTTTAAATTATATTTCTAGTCTATTATACTTTTCTTGTTCTAAATGTCAACTTCAATTAGCTGTTCTGTGATCGAGATGTTAAAATAATGTAAGTTATTACACCATCCCTTCAGTGATGTCTTCAGTGATAAAAGAGATTTAAATAGGAAATGTTGTCCTTAGAATTTTATTTGTACACCTGTACAAATAAGCTATACAAATATAAAATAAGCCTGTTGGACCTAGACCTGGTGGCTTCTTTGCAAAATGGGAGGAAATCTTTTCATGTGTTATCAGTGAGGAAAAGGCTCCGGGTAGCACGCTAATGAAATCAAGTGATTATGCAATAGAATCTTCTAAGACTCCAGACTTTTACTGCAGCAAGTAATCTCCCCAAATTCTATATAAACCTGAAGGTCTACATTTAATGCTGTTTATAGCTACTCTTAATAGCATAATGACAAGTCATTTTTATCTATGTTTATTTAGATATCCACATCATTTTGGAGAAAGTACTTTATTAACTGTGTAAATTTTGGGCTGTTTTTGTCTTATCATGTAGTCACAGAGATGCTGGTTAACATTCTCAACATATGCTCTGATGATGAATTGATTTCTGATGACGAAATTGAAGGTAAACTTGCCTTTTCCTCATTTGAACTAGAAATGAAGGTTTGGTTTTTCTTTTAACCTGTTTTGAATAATTTTTTTTCTTATCTTAAAAAAATTGTGTTCAATGTAAAGCAAAATTGGAAAATACAGAATAAGAAAAGAAGTCACCTATAATCCTACCATCTCAATAGATATCCACTGGTAATATCTTGGTGTATATATACTGTGTCACTGTCTTTTATATTTGCATATATTTTTGTTCTGTCTTTTTTCTTTTTAACAAAAATGAGGCCATGTGATAGTATCATGACGTTTACTTTTTTTGTAGACTAATTTTTAATGGGTACATAGATGTCCATGGCAATTGTTCTTTGTTTTAGCCAATCCCCTGCTGTTGAATACTGGATTTTTTTCCCCAACTTTTTCTTTTTAAAACCCCACATAGTTTTGAACACTTTTACAGATAAATCTTTGCACGTTCTGTCAACAACCAACATTTGTTACATGCCTGATATGTGCCAAGTACTGTTTAGATCCTTGCTTTCAATAATCTTATATTGTAGTGGAAAGAAGACAAACATAATAAATATGAGTCAGATGTTGATCTATGGTATAAAAGAAAAGAAAGCAGTATTAGGAAATGAACAGTAACATTTTCTTTGTTATTTCCATAGGATAAAATTCTAGCAATTGAATATCTGTGTTAACTAATACTTACAATTTTAAATTGTATATAGCTAATCTCTAGAAAGGCTGCCAGTTTACATTTTGTGTATGTGATGCGTAGTTCACAGTGCTGTCTCCAGTACTGCTTATTTTAATTTTTTAGTCTGGTGTTTTAAAATTTTTAATTTGTATTTTTATGATGACTAATGAACATTGCTCTTGTGTTTATTGACTACATTTATTTTATTTCTCTTTTATGAATTGTCAAGTCATACCTTTTGCCCATTTTTCTACTTGGTTATGTGCACGTTTATTTGTGTTTTTGTTTGTTTTTCTTTTTATTGGTCTCCGGGGGATCTTTATATAGTAACATTTCGTTGCATATGGAGCCAAGTATTTTTTTCCTAGTGTGTTGTGGGAAGTTTGATTTTAAAGGTAAGTCCTAACTTATCTGAGAATGCAGAAGATTCTGGAAAGATGGTAGTACCTGGGCACAAACCTCTGACTGTCTCATTCTGTCTAAGCTCTGTGCTAAGGAGATTCACTCAGCTGTTAGGACTCACTCAACTGACAGTTCAACATGGTGGAGAAAGCCTAGCTTACTTTGAGAATACAGAGGAGAGTCCTATATATACTTATGCTTCCGATTCCACATGGAAGGTGCAAAGTAGATGGTCCCTAGCTTGTGAGTACCTTTACGTATAGGATAGATCACTACAAGGGAACCAGTTCTTCTTCAGCAAAAAGGGGAGCCAGGTAAAAGTTAAATCAAAATAAAGAATTCAAGTTAGGAGATGATGAAACATGTAAAATTTTTATTCATATCTAAGTGGATATGGAAATTATTGTGAACTCTATTGTGTGTTTTAAGAAAGGATTCTTGATTATCATAAGGATATGCTTACAAAATTATGCCAAAAATTGTATATAGAAATGTTTTTCAAAGTATCATCTATAGTAGCAAAAGATTCAAAACAATCTAAATGTCCCTCAGAGGAGAGCTGGGTAAATCAATTATATATCCATATGATCGATTCTGTACATGGAATATTATTTCCTTTATGCAAGCCTCCTTTCTCCCTTTCTCTTCTAGTTATCTCCTGTTCAGTTTATCAGAACTTCCTCATGGAAGACATTCTTGACCTCCCTGACTAGATCCAATACTCCTGCGATGCTCTCTCATATCAGTGGTGCTAACTTCTTGTTAGCATCTGATACAGTTGCAATTTTACATTTGTGTGTATTATTATAAGATTAATATATTTTACCCCCATTCAACTTGAAACTTCCCGAATGCTGGGACAAAATGGTTTTTGCTCACCAGAATAGTCCTAAAACCAAGTATAGTGCAATAAGCATAATAGATAAATATTTGTTGAGTTAGACTGCATGATACAAAGTATAACTACCTGGAAGAAAACAATGAAGTAGAGCTATTGGTGCTGATATGGAAAATCTATTAGCTGTTGTGTTACATGCAAAAGTAAATAGAATTCTCTTATTCCCATTTTTTATAAAATATGAATATAAGCTGACATATGCTTTAAAATTTTGTTTTTGAAAGGAAATGAAGAATAACCTTGTAGGTTAAGGTGGTGAATGACCGCACTTCTAATTCCAGTCCTTCCTAAAACCACAGTTCAATTTTGGTTTTATTTAAGTGTTAGAAACTAAGGATTTCCTACTTTAGTAACGCCAGACAAGATAGTTTAAATCAACTCTGATTCTTAAGACAACTAGAAAAATGAGACAAACTATTTTTAAAATTTGCTTTAAAGGGATCAGAAACCTAACAAAATAATAAAGAATTACCAAGTTAAGATCTGGAAAAAGGCATAAATTCAGAGCGGTAAGATCAACATTTGGGACTGTTTCTTTCCTGAAGGCATTTTATGAATTTCAAAAGAAGGGGCTAAGAGATTGAGCTGTCCTCTTGATAGAAGCTAAAAAAGTTGAGGTTCATGGCTTGCCAAGGATATGTGAGTGGCAGTAAGCTTCTGCTTACTGGTTTGAGACCCCCAAAGTTTGTACCTGTTTAAGAGTAAAATGAACTGGAAATAGAACCTTCAAATAATTTTAATTACTAAAATTTAAATGAGGTAGTCCCAGACACCTGACAAAAGCAAATCTCTCTAGACTGAGATAACATCATGTAAGATCTCAAATTACCACAGTCTGACAAATATAACATATGGCTCACAACCGAAAATAACTAGGCATACGAGGAGACATAATAGCATGAATGAGAATCAGCAGAAACAGAAAAAAATAAAAACAGACACCCAGGTTCCCCTGACATTGGCTTTATCATATCTTTAAAATTATTGTGCTAAAAAACAAGAACATAAAAGACTAGATTGAAATATTCAGCAGATAATTGTGAATTATAAAAGGGGATGTAATAGAGTAGATAAAACACCAAAAGAAAATTCTAGGAATGAAAAATAAAATACCAAATTAAAAAATTTGACCGATGAATTAACAGCAGATTTAATAAAGCTAAACAGAGAAGAAATCAACCAAAAGATAGGTCAGAAGAAACAATCTAGAATAAATCACAAAGAGAAAATGTAAAATGTCAAAAACAGCCTAAGAGACAGAAAATACAGTGAATAAGCCTATCAACTGTGTGTTTGGAGTCCCAGAGAAGAGAGAATGGGTAGAACCAGTATTTGAAGAGATAATGAATAAAAGTTTTCTAAAGTAGATAAAACATTAAGCCACAGATTAAGAAGTCCTGTAAGCCGGCCGAGTGGCGCGGTGGTTAAGCACTGACTTGGGACGCCAGCGGCCCCGGTTCAGGTCCCACATATGAGGGCCAGTGACACTGCCCTCAAAAAAAAAAAAAAAAAGTCCTGTAAACCAAAGCAGAATGAATACAAAGAACACCAGGCCACACATTATAGTAAAAGGGCTTCAGATGAGAGAAAAGAAAAAAATATTTAAGTAGCCAGAAGAAAAGATATTACTTTCAAAAGAGAACAATTAAACTGACAGTAGATTCTTAATGGAAACAGTGGAAGCAGGAAACAATGTAATAATATATTCAAAGCACTGAAAGATAATAACTGGTAACTTAGAATTTTATATCTAGCAGATTTCAAGAATTAAGAGGAAACAAGCATTTTTCAGATATCCTTCCCTTAAAACATTTACTAGAATTACCAAGAGACCTACACTAAATGAAATTCTAAACGATATTTGAGCAGAAGGGAAGTACCAGATGGAAGCTTAGAGATTCAGGAATACAGTAAAAATAGCAGAAAATATATGGGTAAATCAAATGAATGTAGACTTTATTAAACAATAATAATGTTTTATTGGATTTAAAAGACAGAATTAAAATATCTGACAATAATAGTTGGCAGTGGGATAATTATAGTTAAAGTGTGTGAGGTGTATATTATCTGGGAAGAGGGGGAAATTGCCTGTTAACATTATACTTTGATAAATAAGAGATGCATGTTGTAATCTCTAGAGTAACCTGTAAGAAAAGAGGTCTGTTTGTTTGGTTGGTTTTTTTAAGCATATAACTTTTAAGTTATAGAGAAATGGAATGTTAAAAAATAACCTTGTGGAACTCAAGAAAGGAGGGAAGGTACATATAGCAGCAGGACAATAGAACAAATTATGATGATAATATATCAGCAGTTTCATTAAATGTAAATAAATAAAGGAGGGCCGGTCGAGTGGCGTGGTGGTTAAGCGCTGGCTTAGGAAGCCAGCGGCCCTGGTTCGGGTCCCACATATGAGGGCCAGTGATACTGCCCTCAAAAAAAAAAAAATCAATAAATAAAAGAAATTGTCAGGTAGGGTTTAAAAGAAAACTTTATGGTGTTTCATAAGAGACAGATCTAAAGCATAAAGATACAGAAAGCTTGGAAGTAAAAGGGGAAGAATAAATATATAATGCAAACACTAACCAAAGAAAAGCTGTTGTAGATAGTATTACATGAAGTGGTTTCTAAAGCAAAAATAAGATGCAACGATGTTAAGTTTGTATGCAATTAATAACATGGCTTCATAATATATAAAGCAAAAATTAAAAGAACAATTAGAAATAGAAATATCCACAATGATAGCAGGCGCACTGCCCTCAAAAACAAAAAACCAAAAACCAAAAAACAAACAAACAAAAAAAAGTAATACTTGTTAAAATTTGAGGGCAGGCAGTGCACCAGGAGCCCTGAGTTCAGGATTGGAACCCAAACCTCATAGCTCTGTTAGCAGATGTTCACTGATTAACAGCAGGGGAAAGGAACCATGTTATACTTGATCTTAAAGAAGGAGAATGGTTGGAATTAAGTCAAGAGAAATGCCATCTACAAAGTCTTCTTCAAAAAATTTAATCAGGCGTTTGGCTTTATGTTCCGAGTTGCCTACAAGCAGAGAAGACGAACATCACCCAGAATGGTTCGATGTCTACAAGTTCCAGATCATTCTTACCTTGCATTGCATAGTGGATTGACCAAAAGAGATGTGACACTGGCCAAATTCATTGAAAAAGCAGCTGCTTCTGTGTGATTTCTTCTAAATGCATGTAAAATCTTACAGCTGTAATGTATTTTGAAAGCAATTTACATGAACAAATTAAACAGTAAATTTAGTTCACCTTTATACCACATTTTGTAAAATCAGTGCTTAATACAAAGTGATTTAAACTTGAAAAAAAAAAACTTGAGGGATGCATCTGAAGCCATGCTTAGAGAAAAATGTATAGCCTTAAAAGCATATGGAAAAGAAGAAAGGTAGAAAATCAGCATACATCTCAAGAAGTTAACATAAGGAGGGATAGCACATTAAACCTAAGGAGAGTAAATGAAACGAAATAAAAATTTAAGAGTAATACTAACAAAATAGAAAATAAAGTACAATACAGAGGAGCAGTTAAAACAAAAGTGTACTCTTTCAAAAGACGAATAAAATTGATAAATCCTTGGTAAGACTTACCAAGTAAAAAAGATAAGACAAAAATAATCAATACTAGTACTGATCCTATGGACAGCAAGAAAATAACAAGAATAAATTTATACCAGTAATTTTAAAACTTAGATGAAATGGATAGATTCCTAGAAAACAATATAACTTACCCAAACTGACGCAATCTAGAAAATCTTAATAATCACATGCCTACTAAGAACTAGGATCTGTAATTTAAATTTTTCCTATGAAGGAAATGCCACATGCAGATACCTTCACCAAACGTTTAGAAAGAAATTTATGAAACATTTAGAAAGAAACCACACAAAAATTATACAGATTCATCCCGAGAGTAAAAAATTCTCATTTAATGAGGCCAGTATAACTATGATACTAAAACATGACAAGGACGTTAATATAGATAGAATGACCCTAAACAAAACATCATCAAATTGAAACTCACAATATACATAAAAGAATTATGCCTCCCAAATAAGTTGATTTGTTCCGGAAACCTTATAAGGTTATTCAGTGTATATTCATGTAAAATGCTAATAATTCTGGAAACTGTGTGAGGGGTATATAGGAACTGTATATTCCCTTTGCATCTTTTCTGTATATCTAAAACTATTCTAAAATAAAAAATTTATTTTAAAAAATGAATCAGAATAATTCACTGCATTAACAAAAAAAAAGGAGAAAAATCATTATCTCAGTAGATGTAGAAACAGCATTAGAAAGGAGTCACCTTTCATTTACAATAGATCTTTTAAACTAGGTTAAGAGAGGAATTTTTTGACAAATGTACCAATAGAAACCTATAGCGAACACCAAATGAAATGTTGAAAGCTTTCCTCAGTGATTGGGAACATACAAGAATGCTGACTATAAATAACTCTGTACTCGTACTATATTGCATTAGAAGTCTTATTCAATACAGTAAGTGAAGAAAAACAAATTCAAGGTATAAAGATTGAAAAAGAAGAAACAAAACTATTATTATTTATAGATGATATGGTTGTATACAAAGGAAACTTTTAAAAGTCTATAGATAATTATTAGAATCAATAAATGCAGGTAGTAAAGCTGCTGGATACAAAATCAGCAACCAGAATCCTTTGTTTTTCTATTTACCAGCAACAAACAAAACGAAATTTTAAAAAGATGCCATTTACAATATCATCCCTTCAATAAATCTAACAAATGATATGTGATACCTCTAAGCAATAAGCTATGAAATATTGTTAAGAGAAATTAAAAAGGATCTAAATAAATGGAAAGAAATAACTCGTACATGGATTATTGGAAGATTCACTATTGTAAAGGTATAAATTATTCTCAAATTGATCTATGGATTCAAAATGAAATATTAACGATTTGATTCTAAAATGTATATGGAAATATTAAGTATAAATTCTAAAATTCATATGGAAATAGCTTAAGTCCTGAAGAAGAATAAGGTGGGAGAACTTGTTCTATAGGATATCAAGATTTACTATAAAGATGGAATAATTAGAATTATCAGTGCAAGGACAAACAGGCATTGAAACAGAATAGAGAATCCAGAAATAGATCCACACAAATATGGACACTTAATTTAGACCAGAGGTGGCACTGCAGGGTAACAGGAAAATGATGGTATTTTTCATAAATGGCCTGGGGATATGTGTTTGACTAAAAATTAAACCTGAACCTTGGGCCAGCCGAGTGGCGCAGTGGTTAAGTGCTGGCTTGGGATGCCAGCGGCCCTGGTTCGGATCCCACATATGAGGGCCAGCGATACTGCCCTCAAAAAAAAACAAAAAAAAAAACCCTGAACCTTATCATATTCCAAACATAAAATAACTTCAAGATGGATAATACATTCAAATGTGAAAGGCAAAGCAGTAAAGCTTCTAGTATTTATAATATAGAATATCTTCATGATCTTGAGATAGAGGAAAAATTTTTAAACAGGACACAAAAAGCACTAACCATACAGGATATTAATACTAAATTCAACCACATTAAAAGTAAGAACTTGTGTTTACCAAAAGACTATTGAAAGTGAAAAGACAAGCTGCAGAGTGGGAGAGGATTTTTGCAACACAACCAAAGGAAGGGCTCACTTGCAGATTATATAACGAACTACAGATCAATACGATGAGACTTGAACAAGGACTTCACAAAAGAGGATATCCAGATGGCCAGTAAAAATATAAAAAGATATTCAACCACATTGGTAATTATAAAAATGCAAATTAAAATCACAATGGATGATTTATTCAACCACCAGGTTGGATAAAATTAAAGATGAATAATAAGTGTTGGCCAGGATGGGAAGTAGCAGGAATGCTCATATACTGGAGTATAAATTAGTACGTCCCCTTTAATAGATCGTGCCAAACACTTATCCAAAGTTGAACATACATGTACCCTGTAACTGAGCATTTTAATCCTGGGAATATACTTAACAGAAATATGTGCAGCAAAGGGAAGTGCACAGGAATATTCACAGCAGCCTAATTCAAAATAGCCAAAAATTGGCATCAGCCCAAATGACCACTGAGAGGAAAAAGGAGAAATAAGTTGTGGCATATTCACATAGGGAAATTATATACGATAGTGACAATGAACTACAGTAACAGAGAAAGCATGGATGAATATTAACAATGTTGAACAAAAGAAGGTAGACACAGAAGACATACTTGATTGTTCCAATTATACAAAGTTCAAAAACGATGGAAACTGTAGTGCTTGTGGATGCATGGTCGAACTATAAAGAACAGCAAGAAGGTGATTTCAATAAAAGTCAAGAGAATGATTTTCTTTGCGAGGAGAAAGACTGTATTAGGAGAGGCCCACGGAGGCATCCGGGGTGCTGGCAAGATTCTATTTATTGACCTGAGTGGTGATTATATGATCATTTGCTTTGTAATAAATCACTGAGTTACGTGTTTGTTTTATGTACTTCTCTGTATGTTTAGCATACTTTACAATAAAAAAAAGGATAAAAAAAGAACCTACAAGAATGCGGAGATTTTTGTAGGTTATTTTGGAAGCTGGAAAACAGACAAATTAGTATTACTGACTTAGCTGATTTCAAGAATGCCAAAGTCCAACTTTCAGGAATGCTGAGTTCCAGCACAGAATCCTCAAAAAACAAAGAAACTGCTGGCACCAGTTGCTAGAATTGGGTACTGTGGGTTGTGGGGAGGAGGGAGATGGGCACTGGGCTAAAGCCAGAAGATTGGGTGAAAGCTTTTGGAAAGGCAGTTAAACTAGTTTGCCGGTAGGCAACTGCTTGTTCTCCAAGTCTGCAAGCTAATCTCTAAAAAATGTAAACCAAAGGATTTCAGGACTGGGGATATAATTAAGAGCATCAATAGCTTGCCAAAATGTGAATTAAGTGACCATATGCATACTCAATACTGACAGAGAGAATTCCTTAATATAGGCCCACCCCGATTACTCTATGTAAAGCTCCAAGTCAACAACACACCCACCAACTCGGAAAGCTTTTTTGTCCTTCATTCTTAATCATGAGCAAACATTAAGCATTTCCAGACACCTCGGGAAAATCTCTGAGGGACAACAACAAAAACAGCAAAAGCAACTTAAATGAACTTGAGATCCTGAAGGAAATATAAAACTTTAAAAAGGAAAAACTATAATATCTCCAGAAAGATATGGGAAGATATTGAATCCATTAAATAAAAACAATGCTCATATTAAGAGATTTGCAAGCTGTTCGTTCTGTTCTGTTTTTGTTCCTTGTTTTCTGCGTCTCAGTTCCACAAATTTTATCTGTTTCTTTGTCTAATTTTATTTTCATGATCTGTGGGGATAGAACATGTTGAATATTAATCGATGTGAATTAATGTAAAACTATAAACTTTTAAGAAGTGGCAAAACTACTGACAAGAAATCTGTAATTTAACATCTGTCACAATACCAAGGATATATCTCTTCTGAGCTGATGAAGTTAATAGCCTGCTTCGCTCATTGCATTTCACTTTGATTTTTTTTTTCTCTCTTGCATGTAAACTTAAATTGCTCTTCTCATGTTTCTATCTTCATCTCCTTGTTTTCTTGGTGTCTCTTCTCCCTGAAGACCACTACATTTCAAGCTATCAGAAAGGTATCTGGCTAAACTGTGCTGTGAGCTTAATACTCGCTGTCTGTCCCACCACAATCTCTGAGTTAGACTTCTGTAGTTGCAGTTGAATAACTTCAGACAGGCTCTCCATCCTCCCTCTCTGTTATATCGTCTCTGAGCCTGCTGTATGACCCTGCAGGGTACTGAGAGTTAGGGGGGTGAGGAAGGAGAGGCCATGTTTCTGTTTCTGACTTTTGAATGCGGTCACCTGGTGCATGCTGGACCTTGGCTTCTCATGTGTGAGCTGTTTCCTGAATCCTAGATGAGAAAAGGTCATCAAGTCTTGTGTTCACTTTTTGGATGTTGCTTTATAAAATACCTTACCGACCATCATAATTTGTACTGCACAGTTGTCTGTGGTAGTTGTTACCAGGTTGTAAGTGAGGATGATACTCGTAGAATGAAAGCAGCCCTCACTAAATTCAGGAGAGCCAGCTGTGTATTGTGTTTCTGTGCAGAAGATAACTGCTCAGATCATCACCTGCCATGTGCAGGCCAAACCCTGCATCCTAAGGTGGCCCACTGCATTCTCAAAACAGATCTTTGCTGTAGCAGCTATCTTTGTTTTTGTGTGTGTATTACATTCTTCTCTGTGTCCTACATTTCAGAACCACAAATAAGTTTCCACCTCTCATAGATCTGCCCAGTCAGTCTTTTTTTCGTGGCCCCTCCATTTTTCACTTCATCTTTTTTTCTTCTGGTTTATTTTTTCTCTTGCTCCTTAAAACTTCCTAGGATTTTTTGTTTGTTTAAACAAACTTGGGCCTTGATTTCTTTTTAAAAAATAACAGTTTCTTTAACTAGAAAGATACTTCATCTTGCACTTTTAAAAACTAAACTGTCAACACATTCCTTTAACTTCCTTATTCTTTGTATTCTTAAAGGAGGCACCACAGTTCGAAAGGAGATCATCAAGAATAAGATCAGAGCCATTGGGAAAATGGCACGGGTCTTTTCAATTCTTCGGTAAGGATAAGTCTGTCGTTACAGTGTGGGGTAAAAGCATTTTGAGACTACATTAGAAGTTGATTTCAGAGCAGTCCTTTTAGAATTGGAATTTGCTATTAGAACCTTAGGTCTTTGGGTTGAGTGCAGATTGAATCAGACCTGCATGGTAAATGACTGGAAATGTTCAGGCGGGAGTGAATGTAGTGGCTTAGTGTGGATGCTGGAGCCAGAGTGCTCGTGTTCCCACGTCCTGGCTCTACCTCGTCTTAGCTGTGTGATCTGGTGCCTCATTTTCCTTGTCTGTAGAAGAGTGATAGAAACAGGACCTACTTTACACAGCTCTTAGGAGGATGAAATGGTATACTATATGGGAAAATTAGAACAGCACCTGGTTATTAAGTGCCATTCATTGAAAAGAAAGACCTGGCAGATTGTTTAAAAGTGAAATATTTTTTAAAAACATCCCTTTCTTTGGGTCAGGAAAGGGGTAGGGAGAAGGAGAACCTGTCCTCCATCTTTATGCATCTTTTTTTTTTAAGATTTTTTTTTTTTTGTCGGGGGGAATTGGAGAAGGGGAACAGGCAATTTGCTGTCCTTCAGCCTTAGCTGTGGAGGGCACAGCTAGCTCAGCTCCAAGTCCAGTCGCCCAGCAGCAGCTTGCGGCAGCTCAGCTCAAGGTGCTGTGTTCAATCTTAGTTGAGGGTGGGCATAGCCCACCATCCCATGTGGGAGTTGAACCAGCAGCCTTGTTGTTAGGAGCGCATGCTCTAACCACTTAGCCATCCTGCCACCTGTTCACAGCTCAGTGGCAGCTCAGCTTGGGCGCAGCTCATTGGTCCATGTGGAAATTGATCTGGCAACCCTGTTGCTCAGAGCTCGCGCTCTTAACCAACTGAGCCACTCAGCTGGCCCCTATGCATCTTTTCTTAACTTGCTTCAAATATCTTTGAATCACTGAGTAGTAGACACCCTGGCATTAACCCAAGGCTTTGATCTTCCTTTGCAGGGAAGAAAGTGAGAGTGTGCTGACTCTCAAGGGCCTGACTCCTACAGGTACACTCCCGCTGGGTGTCCTCTCTGGAGGAAAACAAACTATTGAGACAGGTGAGTATGAGAAATGCACCTTTCACGGGAGGTGTGCTCCCATTATTATCCAGCAGTCAATGTAAAATTTTAAATTGGGGCTTCATTAATAAAAAGGAATGAAATCTTGCCATTTGCAACAACATGGATGGACCTGGAGGGTATTATGCTAAGTGAGATAAGTCAGACAGAGAAAGACAAATACCATATGATTTCAGTTAAATGTAGAATATTAAAAAAAGAAAAAATGAACAAACAAACAGACTCATAGATATAGAGAACAAACTGATGGGTGGCAGAGGAGAGGGGTTGGGGGATGCGCAAAAAAATTGGATGGGAATAAGAGGTACAAACTTCTAGTTATAAAATAAAGTCATGGGGCTATGATGTACAGCATAGGAACTATAGTCAATAATAACTTTATACGATGGCAGATGGTTACTAGGCTTATCGGGGCGATCACATCATAAAGTATATAAATGTAGAATCACTATGTTGTACACTTGAAACTAGTATAATGTATATATGTTAACTATAATTAAAAAATAATTTTGTTTTAATTGTGCTTCTTTCAATAAGTGGTACTGGAGCAATTGAATATCCATCTGGGAGGAAAAATAAATCCTGACCATTGTCTCCATATAAAAAAAATAATTAAAAATGAATTAAACTTAAATGTAAAAAGTAAAACAGTAAAACTCCCAGAAGAAAGTGTGGAGAGTAGGCATTGGGATAGATAAAGAGTCCTTAAATAGAACACAAAAACTACTAACCTTAAAAGAAAAAATTAATTAAATTGTATTAAAATTAAGAATTTCTATTCACAAAAATACATGATTTAAAAAGGGAAAAGGCAAGCGATAAATAAACTGGGAGAAGAGTTTTACAATACATATGTCTGACAAAGGACTTTTATTCAGAATGTGTAAAGAACTACAACTCAAAAAGAAAAATGCAGACAACCAATTTTGTTTAAATGATTAAAAGATTTTAACATGCACTTTAAAAAAGAGGATATTGAGGGCCGGCCGAGTGGTGCAGTGGTTAAGTGCTGGCTTGGGAAGCCAGCGGCCCCAGTTCGGGTCCCACATATGAGGGCCAGTAACACTGCCCTCAAAAAAAAAAAAAAAAAAAAAAAGAGGATATTGAAATGGCCAAGAAACCTATGAAAAGATGCTTGATATAGTTACTCCTCTGGGAAATGGATATTAGAACCACAGTGAGATACCACTTCATACTCACTGGAATGGCTCACATGAAAAAGTCTGACAATACTAAGTGTTGGTGAGTTTGTGGACAACTAGAGCTAGATACATTGCTGGTGGGCTTGTAAATTGGTTCAGTCACTTTGGAAAACTGTTTACCAGGCAGAAAACCAAAACACGTCTACCCCATAACCCAGCAATTCCACACCTGTATATATTGAAGAGAAATTAGTGCATATGTCCACCAAAGGGTCTGCATACGAATGTTCACATTAGCTTTATTCATAAGAGCCCCAAATGGGAAGCTACCCAAGTGGCCATCAACAGCAGAATAGATAAATAAATTGTATGATATATATATAATAGAATACAACTCAGCAATAAAAAATAAATAAAAGAATACATGCAGAAACATGGTTTAATCTCAAAGATATTATGGTAAACTAAAAAAAAGCTAGACACAAAAGAGCAGACTGTCTGATATATACTCGTATGATGTTCAAGAACGGGCACACCAATGACAATAGAAGTCAGAAGGACACTTCATCTGGTGGGAGAATATTGGCCCAGAAGGGGCACAGAGGACTTCTGGAGTAGTGGAATGGAATGTTCTATATCATTACCTGGGTGGTAGTTACACAAGCATATACATAGATACTTCAGATTTGGGTACATGATAACACCTCCCTTGTGTATGTTTTATACCTCAAATTTTTTTGGTTAGTGAGTCAGAAAGGGAGTTTGTCTCTTTGCCTACAAGCCATATCCTGCCGCAGTGCCACAGTCACCTCTTCAACTAGAATGTCCACTCTAAAAATTATACAAGCACTGACTTATAAAGAGAGGGCTTTATGGAACCCTGGAATGAAAAGATTGATGTTTCTAAGAATCAAAATAGATCTGATCAAGGAAGAGGAAGGGACATGAGATCGCATCTTGGGATGACTAAATCTAGGCATGAAAACTGGAATTGAAGCATTAACAACTTAAATTAGAGTTTCAAGGCTTTTTTCCCTGTTGTTTTATCACATTATTTCTACTGAAGTTTTTTTTTCCTCCTTGGCATTCTGCCACTTGGAGGAAATAGAACTTCCACTGCTCTTGATTAATAGGAACAAGCTCCTTTTCCCCTTTTTCTATAATTGACTTCCTCCTCTTTCAAATTGAATACTGGAATATTAGAGTTCAGCTATTTGGGAGGAAGAATGTACATTTTTTCCTTGGAAGTATATAACTAATTTTCTTAATTTCTGTGGTTTCATAGAAAGAATCAGTAAACTATATCAGATTGAATTTTTTTCTCTCAAATGTACAGTTTCTTGTAAGCAAGAAAACTTTTCCACCATTACTTTGCTTAGTAATTAGTCATGTAAGATACTCTGAGAGCTGCCCTGACAAAGCAATTTAGAGTTAATAGGAAGTAACACGAGTGAAGAAAAAAGGGGATGTCCGATAGCAGCATCCTTACTTGAAAAATTTTGAAAATTTGCTGATCCACAAAGTCTTTGTTTTAATCTGAGCCAATTTTGTCTAGGTCTTGAAAGAGCAAATTGGCCAGCCTGGAATGAGTAACAAACAGAGAATTTTATAGATGTGTTATTTGTTAGCTTAGAACCCTTGATCTATTTTTTGTTTTCAGTCCCAAATATATCCAGCTTCTCTGAGTTTCTAGTATGACTATGAATGTTTTAATCAATACTGGATTGTTTAATGAGACTTTGGAAATTGATAGAAATCTTTAGGAATGCATAAGAACAAAAACTACAGTTGGGGCCAACTTTCTAGAGCTTCTTACTCTCTTGTTTGACAGGAACTGAGTTTATTTTGTCATTTTCCTATCATAGTCTCAGTTCCACAGGTTCATTGACAAACTGAAACATTAGCTGAATAAGACCTTTTATAGTTCATGTAACTTTACTTGGAGAGCTTTCAACCAACGACACTCCATATGGCCTTGTAGCATACACTCATTTATGCCCCACCTTGTTCCAAGAGGGATTGGAGTAAATTACAGCATACATACAGTACAGTAAAATAAATATGCTTGGAAATTGGAGCACAAAGGAAAACAAGCAAACAAAAAAGCCAATAGTCAGCCATAAATTTGATTCCAAGCTTCTTAGTAGCCAAAATAAAGAAGAAAGCTGAGAACTGAACAAGATACACAAAGACCATAAAATAAAAAACTGATCTGTTATAAATTAACTTTTGTGCTGCAATTGGAACCATGAAGAAAGTGAAGAGACAACCCACAGAATGGCTGAAAATACTTACACATCATACATCTGATAAGGGACTGGTATCTAGAAAATACAAAGAACTCTTATAGCTGAATAACAAAAGGACAAACAACTCACTTAACAATCAGTAAAAAATTTGAACAGATGAACACACAATGTGATAATGTAGATCATGTATTATAGAATTGTACACTTGAAACCTATATCATTTCATTAACCATTGTCACCCCAATAAAAAAGTTTTTTGAATAGACATTTTTCCAGAGACTACATACATATGGTCAGTAAGCACATGGAAAAGATGTTCAACATCGTTAGGCATTAAGGAAATCCAAATCAAAACCACAATGAGATACCACTTTACACCCACTAGTATAGTTGTGATGAAAAAGATAATAACCAGTGTTGGTGAGAATGTGGACAAATTGGGACCCACATACACTGCTGGTGGGGATGTAAAGTGGTGCAGCCACCATGGAAAACAGTCTGGCAGTTCCTGAGGTGATTAAACACACAGTTACTATATGATCCAGCAGTCCTACTCCTGGTTACGTACCCTGGAGAAATGAAGACATATCCAAACAAAAAATTATACACGAATGTTCATAGCAGCGTTCATCGTAATAGCCAGTAAGTGGGAACAACCCAAAGGTCCAGCAGCTAATGAGCAGATAAAATGTGGTGTAGCCATAGAATACTATTCAGTCATAAAAAGGGAATGGACTATGGGTACGGGCTTCAGCATGAATAAACCTTGAGAACATGCTAAGTGAAAGAAACCAGTTTCTAAAATCACATATTGTATGATTCCATTTATATGAAATGTTGGGAACAGGCTACTCTAGGGTTAAGGGACAGGGATGAGGGAGGAAAATGGGGTGATGAAAATGTTCTAACCATAGATTGTAGTGGTGAGTGCACAACTCTAAACAAACTCAAATCATTGAACTGTACCCTTTTAGACAAGTGAATTTTATGGTCTATGAATTATATTTCAGTAAAAAAAGATGTATTTCAGTAAAGGGGAAAAAGGCATTTTGTCAGTTTTATATGACTGTTTCTTATAGTGTCCTTCAGTACAGGCTGATACCTTAATATCCAATACAAAAAGCAAATCTGGGAGAGCCCCCAAACAATGTAATACTATAATAGTACACACTTGACCACATAGCTTTTAAACTCTAATTAGGCCCACACTCTATACAGTTTTAGGCAGTGCTCTGTTCTCCCACTTCTTAACTGTTGCATCAGTGATATACTGTTTGAAGGAACTATCATTTTCTTGTGAAAGTTTATTTGTTCTATTTGAGGAGATTAGAGGGTGTGACAGTTTTAACACATGCTTACATATGGTTGACAAATGTAAGCACTTGGTAAGTTGATTCCAAGTTTCCATTTTTCACGCTATGTTAGGAAGTTCTTTCCTTCCATTCTCCCAGTTTCTCCTCTCGTTGATATATAAAGCCTCAGGAACAGCAGACTGTTACTGTTCATTATTTTTCCCTGCCTTTTAAAAAAATTGGTATTGGAGGAACTGACAGGGTTCTCCTAAAAGGATCTTCCTTGCTACAACCTGTAACCTTTTCATATATTAAGCATTTTACTGTCTTAGAAGAGGATGCAAAGAAGTTTATCTGGTGGTACTAATTTTTAAAGTGCTTCTTTTTCCATCAATGAAGGAGAAAAGGGCCTTCTTAGTAACTGGCCTGCTGTCTCGCACAGTGAGTGGAAGCCATATTAGTTGCGAATGTCAGCCTCTGCTACATCTCGAACCCAGATGATACATGAATTTGTATCTGGAATTGAACAGTTTTGTGCTTTAGTACACTACCCTCCGACAAGAAAAAACCCCTCACTTGTAACTTATTTTTCTCTTCTTCCAAATGCCAATCAAAAGCCATTCTTTTTAATTATTAAGTAATTCAAAAGGACAGTTGGACCACACATAAGTAACTTGAGGAAATAAGTAGTTTTAAATAAACTTTTTTGGATAGGACTCAGCAGCAACTCATTTAATACCATCTGAGCTATTACAAATCAAAGAACAGTTGTAATGTTAAATTATTTGATTCTGTGAGTTATTTTGATATGTGAATGTCAAGATATAAATTAGCAGCTGGCTATTTAAAATCAGGAAACCAACTTGACTCTTGGTTTCTTATAGTCAGCTTGACTGGCCCAATTGGCTTAGCTATAGATGCCATTAGCTAAAAGGTTCTCATGCCACCTGGCATGTTAAAAAATATTAGAAACTCTCCCTACTTCAAACTGCCCACCCTCACCCCCCCAATTTAGTTTCTTGCAATAATCCTCTCGCTTCTCTAACTAGTCGACTTTTACTATGGGTAGGAATAGTCTAAAAGGTGGGAACCGGGGATGTCTGTGCTGGCAGCATTGCTGTTGGTTTACTCACTCTTTTTCTGTCTTCATTTTTGCATGCCACTGCTCCTGCCTCTTACAGCCACGGTAGAAGCAGTAGAGGCCCGGGAAGGTATGGCCATATTCCTATGTGATCATGTGTCTGTCTACTAGTTTTAAAAAACTATGTCAACATTTGAAATCTTTTATTATTGCATCACCAGAACTGTAACAGTGAGAAAAGGAACAGGTATTTCTAGGCGTGCTCACAAAGTATCCTGTAGTTTTATTAATTTGCATGACCCTCTCCACAGCTCCAGGACTTTCTGGGCTCTGTTTCAATGCAGTGGCCGAAGCTTAAGCATCTGGTCACGAGGGACCAGGGGATTTAATTCCATAGCCCTTCCATATATAAGAGACATCCATTTGCTAACTAGAGATTCCAACAGGTCAGCCTCTTAATCTAATGATTCTAAAGGATATCAAGAGCAGAGGCAAAAGTAAACAGGAATTCAGATTGATTGATTTCTGAGGTTGCCCTAAGGCAGTCAAGTTAAATTATCTTTGTTTCTGTGAAAGCAGATTTTAAATAACAAATTATCTGTGAGCCTGTGGATGAAAACCATTGGAATTGATACTGTGTTATCAATTTAATTGTTTTGTTAGGTAAGATGGTTCAAAATGGGAATGCCTTTCTTTGACAATATAAAAGTTCAATCAGAAAGAGAATATTTAGAAACTATTTTTTAGATGGCTTTTAACTTAAGTTAAAAAGTAACAACTAGGAGTTCAGCTCCTAGTTGTGCAAGATAAAATCTGTCCTTCTAAACAAAAAAAGATTAGCTCCTTTGTTACTTTTTTTGTGGTCAGTGTGATGTTTGTGCTAAAGTACTCTGTTTAACTTGTTCTATTATTATTCTAGTGTTTCCTTTTTTCTCTCGCATTGAGCACGTTTCTGGCCCATAAGTTCTTTCCCAAATGTACTGGGGCTAAGTCAGAACTTGTTTGCCTTTTTGTCAGGTGTATTTCTGCTACGATTAATTGTACTGAGTGTCTATGAAAATTACTTCCACAGTTTCAGCTGCCCTTGGGGCCTTAAGGAATTAGTAGCTTTAAGACAAGGCTAATTCAAATCAAATATTGCCTATTACTCTCACCAGACATGTGCTCCTTAGCCACCCTTCTGTGTTTTTCTCTAGGAGGCTGCTGTGTGCTAAGACACTTGAACCGTGTCTGCCTTGCTGTCTAATCGAGCTCCTCCCTTTCCTGTTTTTCTGTAGCCATTAGAGGGTTTTCGCTTCAGCACAGAATCCGGAGTTTTGAAGAAGCCCGAGGTCTGGACCGAATTAATGAGCGGATGCCACCCCGAAAAGATAGCCAATACCCCGACGGGCCGGTGAAATCGGTAACCCCTGTACAACCAAATGCTGCTCACAGAAGTGACAAGGGAAGAAAAGCCAATAATGACTCTGAGCCCTTCTGTGGCACAGGTGGATCCAAAACTTAAAACAAGTTCTATTTATTTATTATTGGAAAACAAAACAACTTTAACAACTTAAACCCAGAGGTGCATTCATAATATACTCTGCATTTATTCTGTAAGAAAGGTGACCATTTTATAAATTCTTTTAATTTATGTTTAATATATATAAGAAGTGCATCTGTTTTGTTTTTCCCTTTTTTTCCTAATTTTTAGGAATTGATCTCATTGTCTGATACACATGTGAAATCTTGTGCTATAAAGGGGGCCTTCCCCTAATAAAAGGGCCTTGGAAACCTCCACCCTGGGTTTCTGACTTGAACTAGCCAGCCTTTTTGCTTGTTTTTACAAGCTAATATCTTTCATTTCAGACTAACAGCTTTTCAAATCCAAGATGGTGTTTTATTTTTTTTCTTTTCTACAGGGTACCATTGGAAAAAAACCTCTTAGATTCCAGTGGGTAAAACTTCTCTTCTTATGGAAAACTTGATTATAGTAGAACTTCTAAGTAAATAACACAACCTGGAGATTAGGGCCAAGGGGAATGTTTTCCATAATAACCTACTTTTTTCTGGATTCTCAGTTCCTTTTACTATGTAAGGCAAAAGGTGATGAGAGGTTTTCTTAGACTTATTTAAAATTCACTCATGTAACTATGGGTGTGATTGGTTTAAACTTCCCTTAGAACTTTGGAGGTTTCTCAACTGTTGCCAGATACTTTTATTTTTGAACCCCAGGTGATTTACTCCATCTGCAAAGGAAGCTACATTTCTAACTATTTTATAAATGCCCTCTGTACAACCTCCAACAGTAGGAAGTACTTATACCTGTCTGTGTATCACATCAACTATTACAGCATCTATTCTCCCCCATTGCCTTTCTCTTTTTCTGTGTCAGCATTTTGGAAAACAGCGGGGGTGATGGAAACTGACCAGGGTAGAATGCCCCCCTTATGAAGTGGAAGTCTTGCTAAGTGAGTGAGGATTTCACAACTTCTATATCAATTGCAGAGATGGCTCTTCATCTTTTAACGCCCATTACGTTTCGCCGTACGTCAGTGTCTGTCCGCATATTTTGGAATACAAAAACATGTTCAGATATAATGTTTACATAATCTTCCTTTAGTTTTTCAAGTCACAACCAACTAGAGAAGGAAATGTCAGGGACCCTTAGGCTCCCATTCTTGGCGTAGCCTGGTGACAGGTGCCATGTCATCATGCTCATTGGTCAGCCTTGCAGTGAGTGTGCATGTCTGGGCATCACTACACCAACGTTCAAATTGATGGTATTCCTTAATGTCATGTGAGGAGTAGGAGTCCAGCACAGAAGCAAGTATCCCAGATGGTACTAATTTATGTTCAGAGCTTCAAGGACAACAGAAACCTTTTGCTAACAGTTCCCAATGTGTCTATGACAGAGATCAAAGCATCTGGGGGATTGGAACCTGGTGGCATGGACTGTTCTGTTAAAAAAGATAGGCAGGATATTGGGGAAGGAGATAAAACATGTGGGTCATGAGTAAAACCTGTGCAAGAAGGGAGAAAAAGTCTTTTCTGATCGTCATTTGTTTAAAGAGGGAATTCATCACCTGGCTATCCTGAGACTCCACCCTCCCCCTGTCCCAGGAGAGAAAAGACCCCTGCTTTGGAAATCTCACCTAAAATGAAAGTCAGTCCACATGACACATTAGATAGATGGGAGTCCCTTATCCTGTCCCCCTTTTCATTGAAGCTGTTGTTTTACACACACAACCCACAGGTAGAAACCACTCTTGGGCGGCTTCAATCAGCAGGCAAGTCGTGAAATAGCTATTACACATCCTTATAAGCGAGAACTAATACTGTACTTGTAAAATGGAGGATTATTTAGGAATGTATTTTATCTCCTCACAAAGAAGCAAGTTTCCTTGACAGCAGCATGGCCAAAGGATGTACCTTACAGGTACCCTTTGAGCTGTTGAAGGATAGGCCAGAGCAGAGAGGTGAGAGGCCGTCATTCAAGAAAATCAGAGTGAGGGCCGGCCAAGTGGCGTGGTGGTTAAGCGCTGGCTTGGGAAGCCAGCGGTCCCGGTTCGGGTCCCACATCTGAGGGCCAGTGACACTGCTCTCAAAAAAAAACAAGAAAATCAGAGTGAGTTTAAAACAGAGCAATAATAGCTCTTGAAGGAAGCTAGTTTTGAAAATCCTGCTGAATTCTAAAGGAAAAGGTATTTCATATGTTCTGTAAAAATCTGGGGTGTATATTTCAACAATTTAGGAAACTGTGTGTTAAGTGTGTCTGTAGGATACAGATAGCTTCTTAAACTGAGACCTTCACTCAGTGTATACCTGCATACATATGGGTACCTATGACTCAAGACAGTTTAGGAGACATGAATCTTAGGATTATATTGTTATCACCATTATTCTTCGCCCTAGACTTCATTGGAGGGTTTCAGCATATTTTTTAATGTTTTAATCTAAAAGTAGCTCCCAAGATGGCTGGTCGTCTGCCCTGGATTTGCCTTAGAACTATTATTCCTGCCTAGTGCCAGCATATCAAACATTTTAACGGCTGTCAGAGCTGAGTATTTCCGTTTTCAAAGCCTCTTCTATTAAATCTTCCCCCTGCATGTTCTAAAGATTCTAAAATTACTTTTCTCTTGTTCTCCTTCACTTTAAAGTCCACAGGGACCTTATTTTCTTCAGCTTCTGTCATCTAAGGGGAAAAAAACGGGCCGCTTCCTCCATCAGTTCCCCAGACACGTCGGAGGGGTCCATTGTAAACTTTTTGTGAAATGCCATTTTGAAAACGACACTTCCCGAGGACCAATTTTCCCAGTTTGGTCTACATCCACATCATAAGAAATTTCAAATTGATCAGATGACTATTTTTTAAATAAATATTTAAAACTCATCTAACACAAGTTCAAAACATACATCCTTTTAAAATCTTTGTGTTCTGAACATTTGGAACAAAAAAAGCCCAATAAGCCAAGGGGGGTTTGTGTGTGTGTGTGTGTGTGTGTGTGTGTGTGTGTGTGTGAGAGAGAGAGAGAGAGAGAGAGAGAGAGTTTTCTTTAAAACCTCAAGGTAACACTGGGTGTGGATACAGACATTGATGATTCTCTGGCCTTTTGCAACTAGATATTAACCAGTGAAATGAGAACTCCTCATCGGGATGGAAGAGCCAGACTCTTGAGGAATATCAGTATTTTTCATACCCTTTTATCTACTGTCTTTTCTATTCCTACACAGTGTCTTATTCTATTAACTTGAGAGTATGATTTCCTGACACTGTTCAAAATAGGTAAAGAAAAACTCTTATTGTTTTGTCAACAGAATATTATTATTTAATGACATTAAGGAGCAAGAGTGGGATTTCTTAAAATTGGATAAGTTTGGGAATTTTCAGCCTTGGTGTTGTCCCTTAGATCCTCTTCTAATTTTAAAACTAAGGTTGAAGCAGCTGCACTCCATAAGAAAAATATTATAAGCCATGACTACATGAAGTACAGCTGGGCTTACTGCTGGTGATCATTACTTGAGAGTCTTTCCAGCCTCCCAGAATAAGACTGACATCTGTTCCTTCTGCCCTCCCTTGTTTTATGTAAATATTGTAGCTGATCTCCAGAATTTTTGACTACCTTATCTATAAATGGAAAACTCATTTGGTCTTGAGAATTAAGTTCATGTTGACCATTCTGGGTGACCAGTCATTTAAAATGGTTTTTAGGAAGGGCTTGCCCCAGATTGACTGATGTAGAGTTTTTCTTGGTGTTAATTATCGGATTTTTCCCTCCAGTGTTGATTATTAAAAATTATTTCCGAACCCAGAAAGAATTTGTTGAGATATTCTAGAATCCCCAATATTTATTATAGTTGTTATAGTAACAGTGGAACCCACTTTTTCCCCAGGTATTATTCAGCATTCCCTATGCAGGCAGAAAAGATTTCAGAGAGAGGGTGAATCTCCCCCAGTTATGGGAATGAGGCTCCATCTTTCTAAGTTATTTGTGACTATAACCATGGATACCGCCTTGTCTGGCACCTCATCCACATCTTTCCTGAAATCTGCTATAAGGGGGAATAAAGGGCAGCCTGGGGATCCCTCAGCAATACCTGAGGAGAGCCTGGGTTACCTGGGGAACAGTTCCAAAGCGCTGTATTACCACAGTCCCACCTCAGCACTGCTGAGATGTAATGCTTGCAGGAAAGCCATAAGAAAGAGCTGGGTATGTATAGAGGAAGAAGGCTGTAGTCAAAAAACAGGGTTGTTAACTCCTATCGTGAGTTGAGCAGGGAACTGTATTAACAATAGAGCTTTGTGCCATTGGCAGAGTGTGAGAGAGGGAGCCTATACTACTTTGACACCTGTGACCTGGCCTGCCTATGTCTAGCCAGCCAGAGGGAGTGGGGTCAGGGTTAGCTGCCTTCATCTATGCAGTCACAAAGGTCAAGGTGATACTGGAGAGTATGTTCCCTCCCGGGAGGCCTTGGCCTCACACCCCAGCAACCTTGGCAAGACTTGTTAAATAACATCTTTGTGTGAGACAGGGTTAGGCATCTTCTCTCCTACATCCTCATGACAAGTCTAGGTGGCTTAAGATCAAGGAGCAAAGACATGGACGTGAACCATCCCTCTGAGCAGCTGTGAAGAAGGGCCATGCACGCTGCCTTCCTGTAAGTGATTGCCCGGCCTCCCTTCATGCCCTTGACATAGCCAGCTTGAATTTTTCTTTTTTTTCTTTTTTTTTTTTTTTTTTACACATTAAAGGGAAGAGCATTAATGAGGAGCAGGCCTACTATAGATCTTGATTTGCGGCAGTAAAGATGCGGGGTTTTTTTGTCTGTCAGAGAAACTTGGTGAAGATGGGTCATGAACCCCCACCTTTCCTTTCTTAGTACACCGTGAGCAATAGCGATTTTTCCTAATAGAAGTGTCAGCAGGCATTTTCCAAGAAAGAATCTGGTTTCGCTTCCTAAATGAGGTGGTCCAACATCTACGACTAGCTGGTGGTGTGCTTGTTTTTTTAAGGCTTTCCTGGATGATGGGTTATTTCCTCATGCTTAGAGATGACTTGCTTTTTCTTGTTTTCGGTTATGTTAAAATGGTAGAAGTGTTATTTATGGGCTAGAAATCATTTAACAAGTCTTTTGTGAACAAGAAATTAATTTGTTAAAACTTATTGTAAATTGGAAATCATCTTCAAAAAAAAAAGAATACTCTTAAAATTAAATGATGACTGTCTTGGCTCCCTGTGTCTTTATTTTCTTTATTTCCTGGTGGAGGCGCTTGATATTTGGCTCTTACCCATTCCGTAATTCCAAAAGCCAAGGGAAAGCCTGATGTTTGCCGTCAGGTCTGGTGTCTGATAATGCCAAGGAATTCCCCTCTCAAGGAAAGGAATCCCCTCACAATAAAAAGACCTCTTTCCTTTACCTGTTCAGCCCTTTAGTTTTAAACCGGTGGCGTGGCTGCCGTGGTGTTTCTGTTCCTCCCACTCAGAATCCACTGCCTTGCCCCGGCCTCCTGCCTGGCACCATACCCACCACTAACTCATGCTTCAGCCCCAGCTCCTTCTATCACTTCTCCGGCAGAGGCCGCTACTTGAAGAAAAGAAAGTCATCCTCACACAAGATAAAAATAACTATCATAGTAATTTAATAACGCTGCATGTGATCCTAATAATAGACATGGATGGATTCCATCTTAGGGGAAGTTGAGGAAGCCAGAGAGGAGTTGAATGTGGAGTTGGACTCTTAAGAAAAGGCAGTGTCAGCCTCTTGATTTCCTCTGAAAAGTAGAAAAATCATGAGGTGCCATGGATTCAGAAGGAAAAATAACCTCCCCTGGCAAGCACGTGGGGCCCGGAGCAGAAAGTGTCAGTGAGGGGATTCTATCAGTTATGGCAGAAGTAGAAAGTCAATCCAGGGCCTGCCAGGCCTGCGTAAGGCAGTTTGACTCTTTAAGTGACATCAAGGGCCACAATGCAATTTATAGGCTGGAAAGTGAGCCCAGATTTCTAATTTCAAATAAGCTGAGTGTGCATTTTGGAACCTTTCCCAATAAATAGCGTCCCAACTTAGCAATGTCCTTACGCCTCAGCTTCAAGAAAATGAGATAATATTTACTCCTATTTCCAGCACTGTGGAAAAAAAAAATGTTTTAAGCCTGGAAATTAAGGACTCAAATGCAAATTCACATTTACTTCCCACTCCACCTACATTTAATCCCCACTTTCTTGGCTGCTATGTGTAATTGCATGGTCTTTTTGTTTTTGGATCATGACTTTTAGGCTTTAGAAAGAAAGTCTGTTTAATTTGGATGCAGTGGATTAATCACTTCATGGTAAATGAGGCAGCAGTCTTTTTAACGTTGCTACAGTCGGAAGGCTCATCATAGAATTCAAGGATGTGGGAAGACAAGGTTATTCTTTGTTCCGAGGCCAGAGCACGACCTCATGGTGTCTACTGGCCAAAAACTCGGCCCTCTTATCCTCCTCATCTCGGTTTATCTGCACTAGGAAAGAAGGTTGATGCAGACCCAGTTCTCCAGCTCCTGGTCTGTGTGCCCTTTGAGGCTGAGTTAACTTGGCCGAGTTTTCCCTCTGAGGTCATCATTTATTTATCCTTGCCTTATAATATCCGCTTTCTAAAGAGCTGACAACCACTTGCTCTTTCTTTCTTTCTTCCTTTCTTTCCTGAGAGCTAAAAGAGGTTCGTCCAGCTCAGTTCTTCTGACAGCCCATCTGTGCCTTGTTCTTGTTTGCTCATCGATAAAGGGAGGGAGTGAGCGAGCGAATGAACAGTGGTTACTGTGATGTCAGTGTAAAGGCTTCCTTGACAATAGACTCGATAATTGGACAGAAGGCTGAGTTCTCTCACAGCCTTTGGGATTTAGACGATTGACTCCAAGAAGCCTTGCTAGATAGATCCCAGTTACATCATGCGTATGCTATGGAAAGGTCTGTCCGAGGCAGGCCTGAAAGCCTCTTTCTCTCTTCCCACGGGGATCCACTCCCCCAGCCGGGCTGCCCGGCCCCAACTTGACCTGGACCCTGTATGTTTTCACTCACAGAGATCCCATACTGTACAATTTGACTATACCAAAAATCTTGGATTCCAGATGGCTCAGATTATGCTGTGGTCAACTTAGGAGGGTCTTCCAAGCCTCATGGTGGGCCCCTTGTGTTCCTCTTCTGTTCCCATGAGGGTTGGGCATAGATGGTCGTCAGGAGAATGTGGCATTAACAGGAACTGGAATCCGGAGAGAACCCAGGAGGATGGGACCCAGCGGATGAAACACATTCCAGATTTGTACTGTTGTTTCACTTCCTCATTGTTGGGTCACTGGTCTTCCTCTCAAGAGAAGTCCGAATTCCTCTGAAGGGACAGTGCTTTCTTTGCTGATCCAATCTGGTGTGCTTGCTCAGTTCCGCTGGCAGGAAGAGAACACTCTTCTAACAGCACAAATAAAAACCTGCTCAAAGCCTACCTAAAGAACATACCAGAGCCCAAGCCCATGGAGGGGAGAGAAGGAATAGCAGATGCCCCTCCTTTGTCTAATACAGGGGGGCTGAGGCACAGAGCCAGGGTACCACTTGACTGCTCAGGGGAGATCTGAGAGTGACACCCGAATGCAAGGCTCCCCACGCCAGGTAAAGACACTCCTCAAGAAAGGACAGTTCAGATTTATGCCTTCTGGGATCCTTTGCTTCCTTTTTCCCACTTGAGAAATAAAACTGGATTCCCTGCTCACCCTGCTCACAATAAAAAGCTACTTGAGTGCTCTTTCCATTCATCCTTCCTCTGGGTGACAGAGGTTGGTTTTCAGAGTGACCTGCATTCCTGTAGGAACAGCTACGGTGTCCTCCCCCTCCTGGGGAAAAGCCACATCTATTGGCAGTCTCTCGGCTAATCACGCCTTAGGGTGCTGGGTGTGGACAGACCTACCTCTCTGTTGACATGGGTGTCTTGGGGTGCAGTCCTCAGAACAAAAGAGGGTGGGGGTGGGGCGTACTGCTGACCAGGATCAGATAGCCAGGAAAATAGAGCAGTTATGTAACTGTGTTTACTATGGCTCAGGTGGCTCTGAGAAGGCAGAGGTGGCCCCTGGCAAAAGGCAGTGCCAGAGATGGGGAAAGAGTCACAGGGAGGGAGGGCCCTGTTAGAAGATAAGGGAGCCTGGAAGATAGTGCATCCGGATGAAAGGAGTCGGCTCTGTTGTTGACAACAGCCCGTGTTACCTAGGACCGCCTTCCCTACCCCCAGGCGCTCACTAACCATGCCAGCTGTCTGGGCCGGCAGCAAGTAGGGCTGAGGCTGAGGGAGGAGTTGAGAAATCAGACACCTGGTTCTTGGCTGAATCTCTGGATTTTGCTACTTTCCCCCCCTTAATCTCCCACTTTTCATGAAGAGAAGGGTTTCTGCTCCCTAGCTATGAGCAGAGGGGGAGGTGTCCGTCAAGGTGTCTTATACTCTCTGCTCCCACCAATCTCTCATCCTGTCTACTGTGAGGCTGGGGGGACACCCAGGGAACATGGTGGAGAGATCCTGATAGAGCCTCTCCTCGGGCCCAGGACCTAAGACTCCAGGAAGGGGAGTGAGTTCCCCTGGTGGCAGGGCAAAGCAGGCTTAGCTGAGAGAGAGGGTGATGAGCCTAGCAGAGCTGGGGCCTCAGTAGACAGGCAAACATCAAAACAGCTCTGGAGAAAAGCTCAGGGCCCCAGCGGGGCCTACCCTCCCTCCTACAAAGCTGTTTACTGGATCCCCTATTCCCATAGCCAGTCCCCAACTCCTTGCCCCATGGCTGCCACCTCCCTTTGAGAAACAGGAAGTTGAGACCTTGGTCAGCTCAGCTGCACCCTCTACATTAAATATTTATCTTGGAGTACAGGTCAGAGCCCTAGAGAATAAGAGTAGCTTGCTGCTGGTGAGAGGGGGCATGACCAGGATTCCTGGAGTTGGAAGAACTTCAGCGTCATCATCTTTGGAGAACAAGGAAGAACATGAACGAGATGTGGCCCTTCTTAGTCGTGAGGACCGTGACAGGTGGGGAACAAAACCGGTGCCCAGGGAAATGGGCACATCTTTTGTCTCTGAGGGAGGGAAGAGGACAATGATGAGGGCTGGGGAAGTAAATGTCCAAGTTTTGGAGCAGGGAAAGTGCACGGCCACCAGTCCTCCTTTCTGCAGCTGTCTTCTCTGGGCTGTGCTGCCTTCCCCTCCCCATCCCTTCAGTGTTCTGGGAAAATCACCGATTCTTGGAAGGGGCCTTAGAGGGGATGTCTGTCGTCAGCTCCCTGCTCACTGCAATAAGTGCCTTTACAGAGAGGCATCTCTGCCATAACAGGCAGACTTGGAACCCCTGAAATCATTGAAAAGCTCTTCCTTGGAAACCTAGCATCTGCTTCCATGTGTGCACCCAATGGTCCCACTTGTGCTAGCTCAGCGTGTCTGTTTCCACACGCAGCCCTGCAGACAGTGGAGGCCAGCCAGCAGCCTCTCCCTCTCTCCAGCTTCTTCTCAACCTAAACACCCCCTCCTTCCGCTGTTGACTAGTGATATTTTGCACTGGTTCACCACAACCTGGGTAGCCCTTTTAACTTTAATTAACTTAATAGAAAAGCTAATAGCATCTGTGGTGGTACGGACTTTTTAAAAAAAATGTTTCGTCTGTTCTCCATTCCCTCCCTTCTCAACTTTTCAGTTGAATAATGAGCTTGAAAAAAACACACACAAAAAAAACACTGTAAAGTGCATGGTGGCCTCAGGGCACCAATCTTACACCCAGTACCTATGCAAGAAATGTTTTCAAATTTTCGTAATTTATAACTGAACACTCCCAAAATAGATCTGAAATTGCCTTATACCTATTTGATACTTGTTTTCTTTGGGGCTTCGCGTCCCAGAGCCCAGCCGCCCAGGGCCTAAGAAGTACTCAAGAGCCTTTCCATTAGCAGTGACCTTTATTGAGTGCCCTCACTTCCCATCACGGGCCCCGTGCGCACACAGAGGCCTGGGGGACGAGCGAGCAGGGATGGATGGCCACTGGGCGCGGGCTCCTGGGCCCGGTGTCCGAGCAGCGGGAACAGCGGAAAAGCAGCTAGATCAAAACAAACGCGGTGTGTGGGAACACCAAGACCCGGTCACCCCGTGCCCGCCCCAGGGAGCCGCCCTCATCCTCTTCAGGGGCGCGCCACGCCTGGCGGACCGCTGCGTGCGGCCGGCTTCCCCCGCGGGGCCCGCACGTGTGTGAGCAGCGCCCGGGCGCGCGCTCACGCCGGGCCCAAGTCTCTCTCCCAAGTGCGAGGGGAGGCAGCGGGGGCCCCGCCTGGGCGCGCGAGGCCCCGCGGCGTGCGGGGCGCTATCCCAGCCCGTGCGCAGATCGCTGCTGGCCGGGCACGGCTCTTGAATCCCTCGTGCCCTCCGTGCTGGCTTCGCCGTGCAGCGGCGCCCGTCCCACCCGCTGGAAGTGTCGCTGGAAACTCTGAGTGGCGTTCCCCGCCCCCCGCGCCCGCCCCGACGCCAGCCGGGCGGTGGGGGCCGGGGAGGCAGCTGGGAAACCAGAGCGGGCTCCCCAGGGACCCTGGCGGCCCCTCCCGGCGCCTCGGCGAGGCCGGCCCGGCCCCTCGGCCAGGGCCACAGCGTCCTCGCGGCGCGCCCCGACGGAGGCCGCTCGTAGGTCCGGGCTGCGGGCCGCCCGCCCGCCCGCTCGTCTCCAGGCCTCCCCGCCGCGCGCGCCCGGCCCCGTCCGTCCCTCTTCCTCCTCGGGCGCCCAGCCTCGCGGGGCCCGTCCCGGCCCAGTCACGAGGGCGGACGGCACAGCCCCGACCGCTCCCTGCCGAGATGCTCCTGCCCGCCCGGGCGTCCTCCGTCTCCGCCACCTGCTCGCTCTGGAAGGTAGGTGTCTGGAGAAGAGGGGGCGGAGAGGAGGCGGGGGCGCAGTCGGGGAGGCACAGAGCCCGCCCCCTGGGGTCCTTGCCCCAAACTCTGGGGTGGAAAGAGGTAAGACGTCTCCCTCAAAACAAAAAAAAAAGCGAAATTCGAGAAAGCCTCTTGTGTCCACGTGGACTCCTAGCTGGAAAATACCCGGGAAGGCACCTGGGACTGAGCCCCCGACGCCAGGGCAGTCCTTGCAGGTGAGAAGCCGGCCTCCACGTCACCTCTTCCAGCCCTCCAGAGCTGGCTCCCGGGGGACGGACAGCCAGAGTGAATTCTGGGAGGACCCCCTAGATTTCCTGGCACCTTCTGTCCTCTGCCAGATGCGGGACCAATTTCCCCCGTGCCTCTGGCAGGGCTGCCAGGAGAAAAACTTAGCCCACCCTTCCCCACCTCCCCCTTGCATGTCTCAGGGGGCTGTGCAACAGGGAGCATTGTTGGGGAGGGCCAGACTGGGCCCCCAAGGTTCAGCCACTCCTGAAAAATCGGGGGACCTCCTGCCCTCCCCTTACTGCTGGAGGGCTTTTCTCACTGAGCACAGCAGGGTGGGACAGACAGCAGGGAAGGAGGCTGGGTCAGCTGATGGGTAAGGACTGCTGATGCTGAC
Organism: Aselliscus stoliczkanus; assembly: GCA_033961575.1. Classification (NCBI taxonomy): domain Eukaryota; kingdom Metazoa; phylum Chordata; class Mammalia; order Chiroptera; family Hipposideridae; genus Aselliscus; species Aselliscus stoliczkanus. The sequence continues at coordinate 18,499,723 of CM066735.1, forward strand.
CTCGAAATGGCCTTAAGCAGTCAGCTGGGCAGGGAGGGGTGTGCTGCTAGGAACCAGCCTGCCTGGAGCCTAGGCCTTCGGGCCTCCCACTCTCCTCTGCCTCGATTTCCCCTGCAATGAGGGAGAGAGCAGCAGGAGCTGGGGTGTGTCTGCTTGCTTTGCTTTTGGTAGGAGTCCTAATTGAATCCAGCTGGTGCACTGTCCCTCCTCCAGCCTCAGCCTTCTACTCCCCCCACAGCCAGGGGTGGGCACAGAATAGTCTTTCCGGGGTCAGAAGGAATTCCCACTCGCCAGAGACAGGGAATTGCCCTTCCAGCCTGCCATGGCCTGATCAGGGACTGGGTACAGAAATGATCACAGCCGTGCCTGCATCCCCTCTGGTCTCCAGAACTCTTGTGCTGCCTGTATGACTGCACTCTCCCACACTGACAGCTGACACCCCTCTGAATGCACAACCCCCTTGCTGCTCACATGCCCCCACCCCGTGTACTCCCTCAAGTGCCATTCACAGCGCTGCCCTGACATTCCATCACATACACACACAGCACTTCACAAGGCCCTCGCTGCATTCATGTGAGCCCCCAACCCCACAGGCACACACAAGCCTAAGTAAACAAAAATGCCAGAATTGGGCCAGCCCCAGTAGGAGGTGAAGGTCGACTCCGTTTCTGGGTTTCTGGCCGGCCAACAGCACAGGTGAGGAGGGACCAGTTCCTCACCACGGCTCTCTGGGAAGCAAAGCCCTGACTGACAGCCCCACTGCCTCCCTCTCCTGGCTGCCTGGAGCCCCTTCCCCTGACTTAACCTTTGCGTGGGGCCAGAGAACCCAGCTGGCCTGTCAGGTTTGCTGCTCCCAGGAAGACCCTCTGTTGAAAACACAGCCTGGAAGTGTGGGCGAAAGTGGGAAAGGGGTGTGTGTGTGCACCACCCCTCCACACACAAGTCCAACTTGGCTCTTAACCACTGCTTTACTCTCTGCCCCCACCCCTCACTGACACCTTGAGCCCTTTGAGGCGTCAGTTTGAGCCAAAGAGGCCCAAAAAGGGAGCTGATACTCTTCTGAGCTCAGAAGGAGTGGTTCCTGCTGCCTGGAAATGCCCCCCACGCTGTCCCCCTCCCTGGAACCTTGGCCCTGCTGAGCTGTGGGTGGGTGGCCTTGCTGTTGCCGGGGGCCTCTTCCTGGGCCTGAGGAACTGCCTGCTGGTGAGATGCTCACACAGGGACTGGGGAGGCAGAGGGAACTGAAACAAAGTCCCGAGTGCCCAGGCCTCCTCTGCCAGCTGCCCCAGTTCCCTCTGCTTTCCCTCTGGGGGAGCCAGCTGACTGTGCAGTGAGAGCCCCAGAGGGGCTGGCCAGCAGGCCCGCCGGAGGCTTTGTCCAGCAGGTCTGCTCCTGGCCAGCCTCCCCTCCTCCTCGCCCTGCGTCCCCTCCCCCACTCCCACCCGGAGCTCCTGCCCAGGGCCTAACAAGCAGCCCATTGTACCTCTGGGAGCCGGCACTGGCAGTCTGCAGGCGGGTGCCCGCAGTGGCCTGTTTCCTGGGTCCTGGAGCTCCCACTCAGCTGGCCCTGACCCTCTCCCACGGCTGTTCCTTCCTTCCCCACCCCAAGGGTACAGGCAACCCAGGCCCAGCAGGGCTTTCGCTTCCTCCCCGTTTCCCCACAGAGGACGCGCAGAGGAGCCGCTGGCACACCCGGAGTCCTCCGACCTTGACCCAAGCATGCAGGCCCCACCCTGCAGCCTCCCAGCTGGGCTCAGCCTGGATGACTTCATCCCTGGCCACCTTCGAGCCCACGTAGGGTCATCCTCCCGGGGGACACGGGTGAGTGAACAAGAGAGAGGGTTACTGTGGGCCCATAGTTGGTGGGGACCTTGCAGGACAGGTGGGGAGCAGAAGGTTGAAAGGACTGGAGGGCGGGAAGGGGGTTGGAAGCTAGCTCTAGGGAAGATCGCTCTCGCTGGCTTCCTGCAAAAGGGCCAGGCTGGTCCTCAAGTCCTCAGCCGGGGGTATGGCTGTGCCCTGGCAGCCATCCCTGCCACCCTTCTGCGGAAACTTCTGGGCCTGAGCTGCCGCTCCTGGCCCTTCCCCACAGGTGCCGGTGATCCGGAATGGTGGCTCCAACACCCTTAATTTCCAGTTCCATGATCCCGCGCCCAGGACCGTGTGCAATGGGTACTTCCCAACAAGGAGGGATGCTTCTCGGCACCCAGGTGGGTCTGCTCAGGAAAACCTGCTCCAGAGCCCCAGGTGGGGATGGGGGATCCGAGCTTCCTGGGCCCTGCCATCGGGCATCACCCTGTGTTGGGCAGCAGTGGGCAGGGGGACCTTTGAGCTGAGCTAACTGCCCCTTCCTGTGTGAGCATGCTGGCTTGTGAGAGTGAAAGCGGTGGAGAGAACAGGCTGACACATCCCGTCCCCTCCTCTAGCCCTCAGTGCCAGGGGAAGGAAGTGTGCAGGGGACATTGCTCTGGGGCTTGGGGGGGGACCTCCAGGAGGACAAGGAGTAGCTCAGATGGGGGATGGACAGGTGGAAGAATGTGAGTGCATGTTGGCTGTGGAAGGGTGTGGGGACTGAACCCCACGACAGGCCCTAAGGACTGCTGTACTCCATACTCACCAGCCCAGCACAAGCTCTGAAAGTTTGTCAGCTCCTGGGCTCCTATGAGTCACCCCAGCCTGGGCTACGGGGTTCAGGAGATCCTGGAACATTCTTTGTTCTGGCCCGCCCTGGGGAGGCCCACTCCTGAGGAGGCCGGCATCCTTTATTGAGTATTCCCTTGAGGCAGGCACTGTGTCAAATAGTTTATACATTTAACAAATGATTGCTGTGCTCTTAGAACATGCTGGACACTGTAAAGACACTTTATAAACCTTATGCCATTTAATCCCTCAGCATCCTGGCAAAGTATCGATATGTTCCCAGTGAGGAACTGAGTCTCAGAGATGCTTATTCACAGAGGCTGAGCTGAGAGTCATACCCTAGAGCCTTTATGCTGCTACGCTGACATCTGGGGCTGAAGGCTTTGGTATCTGGGGAATGAGTGTCTGCTCCCCTTCAAGAGCCTGTTGACTGTGTGTCAGGGACCATGCTAGGCACCGTCACACCCACTAGATCTCCCTGAACCCTTGCCATGATGACTCTCATTCTACAGAAGTAGAAGCTGAGGCACTGGAGGGGTTGATTGCTGTGCACAAGGTCACACAGCCAGTAGGTGGCAGAGCCGGGGTCTGAGTTCAGGTTCGTCCCCTCCAAGCTCAGCATCTTTTCTGCATCTCCCCCGCCCCCATCCAACCCCCCCATCCTGCCTCCCCAACTGGACAGCCCCAGCATTCTCTGCAAATGATGATTCCCAGCCTTGATTCTGGATGGAAGCTCTTAGGACAGCCCCAGGAAAACAGGGTGGGGTGGGCACAGATTTCTCAAGACAAAATCCATTTTTATTCACTTTAACTAAAAAATAAACAAACAGGCCTGTGCTGCTGCTGGGAATGGGGAGGTTTGTAGAGTCTGCGTCATCAACTCAAACAGACAAGATGTTGAAACATTCAAACCCACAGGGACCAACATTCTGAGGAGCCAAGGGACAAGCAAGGTCAGGTGGGACCCCTGCCCGTTGCTAATGCTGTCATTCACTCATCCGCAGACCCTGCTTGGTATCAGACCTGGCCAGGACCTGGGAGCCGGCCCTCAGGGACTCAGAAGACTCCAGCCTCCCAGTATCCCCAGAACTGGTCAGCCACATGGACCAAGGACAACAAACGCCAGGACAAGCGCTGGATCAAGTACGAGGGAATCGGGCCCGTGGATGAGAGCGGCATGCCTATTGCTCCGCGATCTGTGAGTCCAGGGTTGGGGGTCACTGATAATTGAGGCCCAGGGACCCACACTGAACTCCACTTCTGTGAATTAAAGTGGGGGCAACCAAGGCTGTCCCCAAACATTCCAGATTAAAACAGGGATTCAACTGTGATGGGTTTCAGGGGGGTTGTGAGCCCCATAAAATTACGGGCACTGGTGTGTCTGAATTGCACAAGTGATTTGTGGGTTAAGGGAGGATCTAGAATGCCCCCCAGCCTCTCAAAGGTGGAGGGCGACTGCTGGAAGGGCTGACCCTGGCAGGCACCCCTCTTAGTTTTGTAGCCCCAGGACCTGACACAGCACTGTTGAAATGATTGCTGAGTGAATGACTGGCTGAATAAGTGAGCAACAGTCTTGAGTGAGGGCCGGCAGAGTGGCTCAGTTGGTTTGGAGCTCGCTCAAGACTGTGAGCTGAGCTCTGAGCAACAGCAGTTTGATGCCCAGCCGGAGCTGAGCTGCCAACAGGTGGCAGGATGGCTCAGCTTAAAAAAAAAGAGAGAGATAAGAGTCCAGAGTGAGAAGGCCTCCCGCTGTGGGGGGTGTGGATGGATCCCAGGTTCAGGCTCTGAGGGGTTCTGCCTTCCTTCCATGGCCATACCTGTCGTGAGCCAGCCACCCGCCTCTAGTTCTCCACCTCCTCATCTGAACCTGAAGTCAGTAACGTACATGTCCTGCCTCCCCAGGGCTGTCTTGAGTCTCAGGTGAGGCAGGGGATATGAAATACCATTTCCCCCTATATTATTATTGCTTTTATTTTTCATTACATAGAAGCACATATTCTTTGTAGAAACATCGGAAATATAGAAAAGCAAAGCAAAAAAGTGTAATTCCCGCCCCCCCAAACCTCACAGCTTAGGGATCATCGCGGATGGAGATCCTTTTATATATCTTATTCATATATCACATACTACACGAAGTTATTGTCATTAAAGACACCACAGTGGCCCACCCACTGGGGCTTCTAGGGTGGCCAGAGAAAGGACTCAGTAAGGAAAACCTTCTGTGGCTTGATGTTGGGAGTGTGGCCTGACTTTGCCTTTTCTGATCCCAGAGTGTTGACAGCCCCAGGGACTGGTACCGGAGAATGTTCCAGCAGATTCACCGGAAAATGCCAGGTGAACACACTTCCAGGGCCCTCTCTCTGCCTGAGTGGGTTCCAGCCCCTGGGGCTTGAGGAGGGAGGGGGCAGAAAAGGGACCTTGCCTGCTCAGGGGCATCTTCTCCACCCACCCCAGGCTCTGTGGTGACTGGTCCCTAAAACAGGCCAAGGAAAGAGCCACCCTGTGCTTGGGGATGGGAATACAATGACCAGACACTGTCCCCAGTTTCCTGTGTGGGTACAGGGAAGCCATGAGGTCACTCATGCATTCAGTCAGTCCTTGGACCATCTACTGAGCATTTACTATGTGCCGTGCATTATTCTAAGTTTTGAAGATAAAACAGGAAACAAGAATGTCCTTTCCCTAGTGAAGCTTAAGATAGAGAGAGACAGAGAATAAACAGATAAATATTCAATATGGTGGATGGTGGTCAGTGCTAGGGAGGAAGTCTGGCCAGGGAAGGCCCCTGCTAGGTGGCAGCAGAGCAGAGAGCTCAGGGAGTGGAATTAGCCCTGCAGGGTGGGGGTGGGGGGTGGGGAGTGCTGCTGCCCCAGAGCGGGCATCAGAGACACAGAGGCAGAAGCAGGTCTGGCGTATTCTAAAGCATCATGGAGAAGCTGGATTGGAATGAGACGGGGCATGTGGTGGGAGATGGGATCCGGTCACGGAGGGCCTTTGGGGATATTATAAGGACTTAGGCTTTTACTTTGCAAGAGCCGAGGAGCCCCCAGGAGGTTCTGAGGCATGCTCTGATAAGTGATGGCTGGGAAGGCTCGCTCTGGCTGCCAGGTCAGGAAGAGATGGGTCAGGGTCAGGGGTGGAGGCAGGGGACCAGTTAAGAGGCCTGGCTTCAGTTCAGATGACAGTGTCTCAGACCAGGGCAACAGCCGCGGGCCTGCTGAGATTCGAAGACCGAGTGATGGCAATTTGTTGATGGATTAGGTGGGGCATGAAAGAGAGGGGTCACACACTGATTACTTTAAACCTGAGCAAGTCAAAGAATGGAGTTGCTGTTTATACTTGATTTTTTTTTTGTTTTTTTTTTTGAGGGCAGTGTAACTGGCCCTCATATGTGGGACTGAACCGGGGCCGCTGGCTTCCCAGGCCAGCGCTTAACCACCGCGCCACTCGGCCGGCCCGGAGTTGCTGTTTATAAATGCAGGGAAGACTATATGGGAGGTGCAGGTGCAAGAGGCCTACAGTTTTTAATGCGGTGCATCTAAATGGAGACGTTGAGTAGGCAGTTAATACCAAGTCTGTAATCAGGGGCCAGGCCTGGGTTGCAGATGGAAATACCTGGGACTCACTCAGAGATTTTGATGTAAAGCTTCCCAAGTAATTCTAATGTGCAGCCAAGGTTCTGAATCCCTGGAATAGGTGTTATTTTTTTAAGCCAGAAGACTAGACAAGATCACCTACGGAGATGGAGAGACTGAGGCCCAAGGACTGAGCTCTGGGCACTGGGATGGTTAGTGGTTACTGTGATAAGCAGGAATCAGCCACCAGTCTGAGAAGGAGCAGTCGGGAGGCAGGAGGAAGAGTGGTTCCCTTGAGGCCAAGTGCAAGAGGAATTTCAAAAGGAGGAAGGGATCCACTGTGATAGAAGCTGCTGATGGGCCCATACCACTGACCACCTGATTTGGTAATGTGGAGATCGCCACCCCCGGAAGAGTGGTTGGAGTAGGAGTGGGAAGGCTGAAGCCTGCTTAGCAAGAAGGGGAACTGGAGACAGTGAGTTAATGGCCAGCCATTTGTTGCAAAGGAAAGCAGAAAACTCCAGGAGCTGGAGGAAGGTGTGGGATCCTGAGAGCGTTTTAATTGGCATTTGAGGAGCTGTTGGGGCACGTCTGCCTGCCAAGGAGATCAAGCGGGTGGGCTGGTCAGTAGTTTTTCCTAGGAGGCCCCAGAAACTTATGAGGAGTGGGTCTGGGCACAGGGGGACGACAAGCATTTAGAAGAGGGTGCAGAATGGGAAAGAGGGAGAAGAGGAAGTGCTGTCTCCCCAACCTGACATGGTGAAGGCAAGTCTACAAAGGTCAGGGAGAGGGTGTGTGTGGGAACCAGGGAGGGAGGACGAGAAGGATTTGGGCACATCCACTGCCCAGGTTGGCTCGCTCAAGCCCTAAGTCTGCCAAAGGCATTTCAAGCCCTCCCCAGAACTGCCCTCCTAATTCCTTCCCTCCCTCGGGACATTCTTCAGGCTCTGACTCAGCCCCTCGGCCCCTGCTCTAGGCAGGAGGGAGCTGGGAGCGGCTGAGGCAGCCTCACGGGGTGCCCCATCCTTTTGCTGCCCCATCCCTGACCCATTCCTTTCTGCTCCCGCAGACCTGCAGTTGGACTGGCCCTTTGAGGAAGCACCCAAAGGTGAGGGGGTGTGGGTGGCCCTCCCCAGCCTGGCCCTGCATTTGCCCCTTTCTGCAGCCACACCTCGTTCTGGGGCTCCCCAGCTGGCTTAGTTCAAGTAGAGAAGTTGGTAATGCCCATTTCTGGTGAGCTCCAAATCCCTGGTAGGCGGTAATTAAGAGCCTCACCGTCATTGTTCAGTGAATGCCCAGCCCTGGCTGTGATTTCTCTGGGCCTCTCTTTCCTCACCTGTAAAATGAGGACTCCACCTACCCCAGAGCTGTTTTGAAGATGTAGTAAAGGGTGTAAAGCTCTTAGTGCCAAGCCTACACTTAGCGGTCTGGAGCACCACCCCTGTTCACGTGAGCCACCCAGGAGAGTGGGTGGGCACAGGTGCCAGGCCCTCCAATGGTCATCCAGGCACCCTCAACCCCTGCTCTCACCGTCCCGCACCCCTGACTGTCTTCTCCCACCTTCAGTGGCTTCCTCCTGTGCCACCTCTGCAGACTCAAGGCATCCAGGGCCCCAGCAAAGACCTGCCTCCAGGCCAGGCCTGGCCTCCTCTCTGAGTGGGTGAGAGCCATGGTGGGCAAGGGCGGGAGGGCTGCAGAGGGGCGCTGGCTTCCTATGGAACTAGCACCCTCTGGTGGCCATAGCCAGCACAGCCTTGGGGCAGGCAGGTGGGGCTCAGCCCCTTCTCAGGGTCCCCATTGCTCCGTTGCTCCCCTCCCTGCCAGGACCCAAAGGGAATGGCAGGCAGGGGTGGACTTTGCACCCATACTTGGTCAGGACCCCTCCACGAATGCTTTTGTGGTTGGCAGCGGGAACTCATCACCCCAAAGAATCACAGGTCATAGAAGGTAAAGGGAGGGGGGACCCACGGCTAGGTGTGGACCTATGACCATCCACTCTGAAGCCTGAGAGAAAATAAAAGGGGGTGGAGGATCCCTAGTTTCCTCCCAGATGCCGCTGAGAGAGGAGCCCCTCCAGAGAAGTGAAGGATGCCGCAGTTTTTCTCTGTGCCAACCACACAGGCCCAGTCCGAGCTGCCAGGGCCTGGGAATCAGAAGCTTTGCTCTCAGTGAAATCAATGAAGTTCTAATTCCTTTCCAGGGATGAGGGGGTTAGATTAACCCCATCAGCATGGCCATAACTGGCCTGGGGCTCTAGGCATCACCAATCAGACAGAAGCTAACAGCTCACGACATGGACCCAGAGTTCTGGATTCAAGTCAGTGTGCTGCCACTAGCCATGTGACCTTGGGCAATTGAACCAATTTAAGCCTCAGTTTCCCCATCTATTAAGTGGGGATCGTACGGCAGTTCTGAGGATTAAGGCACATAGCCTTAAGTCTCCACAAACATTATTAATATACAGGCTTAATTATGGCTAGAGCTTCCTGAAATTAGGAACGATGCATTCCACTTTCCTTATCATGATGACTACCAATATTATTTTTAAAATAGAGAATAGAGTCATCATTACAGCCACAAAACCCTGACCCTCCTGTCAGACATTCATTCCATCATTTGATAAGCTTGGTAACAGTGATTCCACTTAGTGGCGACATTCAAACTCAACAGAGGCTGGAACAGTTAAGCCCGCCAAGAAGGGAGGCCTGGAAGGGAACTAAGGCAAATGTGACAGTGCAGTGCCTGGAATGTGCCTGGAGTGGTCCCCGGATGACATCACTGAATCCACTGCCCCCAGGGAACTGAGAGCCAGGGAGCAGAAATAACTTGAGCAAGCCTCCTGAGTCAGGGCTGCAGGCGCCATTTCTGCTCTGGGTTTTACTTGGAACAGGATATAGTCCCACACCCTTGGGCATGGGCGCAAGACCACTCGTCGTGGCAGCCAGAGAGACCAATAAGCACAAACATACATAGGCCACAGTCTTGAGGCCAGACTGAACACAAATGCAGGCTATTCATCAAGGCCACATGTGCATGGAGCACATGCGTGTGTCAGGCCTTCTCCTGGGCGTCTCACATATGTCCCCTCACCTAAGTCTCACCACACCCTTGTCCAGGTGGGACTTGTTCTCAACATTGCAGGTATCGAATTTGAGGCTCTGAGAGTTCAGTAGCTTGCCAAAAGGTAGCACAGCTAAGTGGGATTTGAACTTGGACCTCATAACTTTCCACTATTTAACACTGCTCCACAGCCCAGAGCAGGTGGGGTACGGGTGTAGGGGGCGGGGCGACGGGAATGCAGCTCCCGCTACCAGGGCTGAGTTCTCACTTATGCCAGTTTCCCTAAAAGGAAACTAAAAAGATGCCTTTGCCCTTCCCTTTTTTTAGAAGAAGCTGGGACCTTTCTGAAGAGTTTCCTAGAAGCACCTTCAACTGTCATCATGGAACCTCCTCTTTGCTGCACCAGGCCCCAAATCAGGTAACCTGCCCAGCATCCTCGGACATTGCCCCTGGCAGCCCATGCTCTTTGGCCAGGCCCCTCTATGGAAAGAGCACAGATATTGCCCTTTCAGTTGGGGCCTGTGCAACCAGGAAAGCCCAGAATCCTTAGGAGGGAACTGGAGGGCAGTGGCCCGAAAGCCTGCTTATTGAGCCAGCCCAGTGTCACAGAACCCCGCCCACCCACACCCATGCAGGTGCACAGATGCCGAGAGAAAGCAGACAATATCTGGACGGAAGAATCTTGGAACCAGTTTCTGCAAGAACTAGAGACGGGGCAGAAAGTGAGTGTGGGCCTGGTCCTCTGGGAGTGGACACACCCCTCGGCTAGTGCATTTTGGAAAGTGAGTTCACCCCCTCTGACTCACCCTTCCCACCCTCAGCCCAAGAAACCATTGGTGGATGACCCTGTTGAGAAGCCCTCCCAGCCCATTGAGGTAAGTGCAGCATGGAAGATGGTGGTGGTGGTGGTGCGACTGGGGTTTCGGGGTGGTAGACGGGACAGCAATGTTGGGGGACAAATAAGGGAGATTCTGGGTGGTATTGGTTGGCCCCAGTGACTATGGGCAAAGGCCAGGGACCGAAAGCTGTGATCCTTTCCAGTCCCATACAGTTTACCTCTGTATCCCCAGTACCTAGGATAGTGCCTGGCATATAGACACTCAAAACATGTGTTGATCAAAGGAGGAGCAAAGAAGGGAGTGGTCAGTGTAGACTGGAATTATCATGAAACGTTCTTGGAGGTGGAGCTGGGCTCTAAAGAGTCCTGAGAGCTTGGCGGGAAAGAGAGAGGGGCACTGAGGGTAGGGGAGGCGTAGAGGCAAAGGCTGGATGGCTGGATGGACAATGGGAGGGGAAACTGGTTGGGGACAGTGAAGCCAGGTTGTGGAAGGCCTTAGAAGACTTGACGGGAAAGGAAACCGGGAGCCCTGCAGGCTATTGAACAAAGATGTAGCATGACAAAGAAAAGTGGTACTAAGATACCATCAAAAAGTCCTAAGGGACTATCACCAGATGGATGAGCTGGATCAGGAGTTGGGGTGGTGGTACAGTGAGAGGCTGAAGCAGGGCTCTCCTGACACGGAGACACACCTCCGGGCAGGCACACAAGGAGCCTTCCTGGCCCAGTGCCCTGAGCCTGCCCTTTATGCAAGCACTGTGTGCTTTGTCCTGCTGCCCACTGAGCTTCTCATATCAGACCTTGGACCAGCCCCCCCAACGCACACACACACACACACACACACACACACACACACACACTCACACTCTCACACTGTGCACTCCTTTCCCGTCCCCACCACCACCACCTTCCCAGCACCCAAGTGTCTCCCCATCATTCGCCCCAGGTCCTGCTGGAGAGAGAGCTGGCCAAGCTGAGCGCAGAGCTGGACAAGGACCTGCGGGCCATTGAGACCCGGCAGCCGTCCCCCCAGGTACCGGCCTCCCATCCTCTCCTGGGGGATGCTGGGCCCGGGAGCCTGCAGCAGCTGGCCTTGGGTGGGAGGCGAGAGGTGTGTCCCTCCGGCCGCACTCTGCGCGACCTTGGGCAGACTTCATCCCTGTACGCCCTCTCTCAAAAAAAAAAAAAGAAAAACTGGGCGGGGACTTTTCCAAGTGACTTCTAAGAACCCTTCCAGGCCGAGTGCGCGTCAGCCTGACGTCGGGGTGCCGGGGCTGCCCGCCCCGCCCCCGCCCCCCGCCCACGGGGACCCCCACCCGGACCCGGGCCGCTTTCCAAGGCCTCCCTCCCTCCTCCGCGCCTCCTCCCCCGGCTCCTTGGCCACTCCTGGTTCCCGGCGCGCCCGCCCGCGGCGACTCCAGACCCGAGTCCCGCCGCCCCGCCCACCCTCCCTCCCTCCCTCTGAGCCGCCAACTTTTCCGGAGGCGGCGGCCTCGGCTGCCGCGGGACCCAGGTCCCGGCCCTGACCGCCGTCTCCCCCGCAGGGACCCCAGGCGCCCCGACGGTTCCGGGAGCCGCGGCTCCCCGCCCGGTGCGTGGCAGGCGCGCGCGGAGGGTGGCGGGGTGGCGGCCGGGGACGTGGCGCGGGGAGGGGACGTGGCGCGGGGAGGGGCGTGGCGCGGGGTGGGGGAGCCCCGCGGGGGCAGGGTGCTGGGTGCCGCTCGGCGGTGGGGGCCCCCCTCCCCAGTCCCCAGGGGGAGACTATCCCCAGCCGGGGATCCAGCGGCCGCGGCGGGTGCTTCCCAGCGCGCTCCTCCCCCCTGGCCCTGCCGCGCCCTTTCCCGGCCCGCAGCTCGGAAATAGAAGGTCCTGTGGCGAGCCCAGGACCTGGGGGGGGGGGGTGCGGCTGGGGAGGCGGCGGCTGTACTTGGAGGGAGAGGGTGAAGCCAGACAGGTGCCTCCCTCACTGTGTCTCCGCAGCCCGGCCTCCGCCTGGAGCCCCAGCTCCCCGAATGCACCTTACCGGGGTTCCTCCCGGCCCCTGAGCCCACACAGGATGGCGGATGGAGGAAGCCCCTTCTTAGGGCGTAGGGACTTTGTCTACCCTTCCTCAACCCGAGGTAAGGGCCACATCCTGCCCTGTTTCTTACCAGACGCCTGCCGCTAGGCACCAGATATGCTGCTGCCCCGGGGGGTGGCAGAAAGATCTTAGAGCCCCCGCCCCGTGCTTTCCGCTGGCGCCCGTAGGGGGAGCCAACTCCGTCCCAGCCCCGTCCCCGACCCTCGGAATGGCCTCCCCAAACTCAGGTCATGCTTCTTCACAGACCCTACTGCCTCTGAACGAGGGATCAGCCCTGCCAGGAAGGAAGAGAAGAAGGTAAGGGGGTGGGAGCGTTAGGGTGCAGCAAGGGGCTGGGTAGGTCCCGGTGACTGCTTGACTGGGGTCACCCCTTCTGTCCTCTCCCCCTGCGTAGAGGAAAGCTGCCAGGCTCAAGTTTGACTTCCAGGCACAGTCCCCCAAGTAAGTGCCCTTCCTCCCCTGCCCTGCCCCTTGGGGCACGCTCTGCACTCCAAGAGAGTGGAGGGAGGACTGCAGTGGGCATCCCCAGAGGGTGGAGGGGACTCGGGGTTTGCTGAACAGGGTCTGAAGGGAAGAAGGACCCAGGAGGACCTCCTTGCTCTGGCCTGCAGGGAGCTGACTTTGAAGAAGGGTGACATTGTCTATATCCACAAGGAGGTGGACAAGAACTGGCTGGAGGGGGAACACCACGGCAGGCTGGGCATCTTCCCTGCTAATTACGTGGAGGTGAGCAGGAGCCCGGTGGGGCTGGTGGGTGTGCAGGGCTCTTATTCATCCATGGCTTCTCTCCTGAGCTGGCTGCCACATCTCACAGGTTTCCTAAGATGTGCAACTGAGCTCCAGGGCAGGGGCCATGTCTCAGCCTCAGTCATGCCCTTGGCCTACACAGGGGTTGGCCCAGCCCTTTGGCTGTACTCAGGAAATGTTTGTTAAATGAGAGCTAAAGATGGAGCCCAGCCCAGGGGAGAACCAGGGGCCGCCAGCTCTGTCGGTGTCCCAGACTCTCACCACGTAGAGTAGAATCCATCCCTCTCAAGCTATCTTTGGGATGAATCCTAGTTGCCACTGGCAAAAGTACGAAGTATGTGATGTTTACAAATCTTGTATACATGCATCATCTCCTCCATGTATGCAGTTGACCCTTGAACAACACAGAGGTTAGGGACACTGACTGACGCCCGTGTAGTCGAAAGTCCACGTATAACACTGACTCACCCAAAACATAGCTACTAATAGCCTACTGTTAACGGAAGCCTTACCAATGACATAAACAGCCGATTAACATGTATTTTGCGTTCTATGTATTATATACTGATTTCTTAAATTAGAGAAAGAAATGCTAGTAAAGTCCTAAGAGAAAATACTTACATGTATTTTACTCATGACATAACCTTTTTCTTAATTTTTTCAATATTTCTAAGCTATGTGGTTCATCCGTGAATTTTTTCAAATTGTCACAAATCTCCAAAAATTCCAGTTTATTTATTTTAAAAATCCACGTATAACTAGGCTCTTGCAGTTCAAACCTGTGTTCAAGAGTCAACTGTATTACCTCCCTCGTTCCTCTCATTAACCTAGGAAAGTAATAGATCAGCTCCATTTTACAGATGGGCTTACTAAGGTTCAGAGATAAGTTGTTAAGTAAAGAGGATCCAGAAACCGAACCCAGAGACAGGCTTTGAATATGATATTGGGCTTTAGGTTATCTTTGGTATTTGTCTTTTAAGGAAGTTCAAGTTATCTAATTTATTAGCTTAAAGTTGTTCATAATATTTTCTTATTATCCTTTTAATGTCAATAAGATTGGTTGTGATGTTCTTTCTGTCATTTCTGATATCGGTGATTTGTGTCTTCTCTTATTCTGGCTAGAGATTTGTTAATTTTATTGATCTTTTCAAAGAGCCAACTTTTATTTCATTGATTTTTCTCTATTTTTGTTTTTGTTTTTTCTCTATTTTTGTTTTTCATATCATTGATTTCTGCCTCTTTATTATTTCCTTTCTTCTACTTGTGTTCAGTCCAGTTTGCTCTTCTTTTTCTAGTTTGTTAGGGTGGCAGTTTAGGTGATTGATTTGAAACATTTTTCTCTAATATAAGCAATTAATGCTATACATTTTCCTCTAAGCACTGCTTTAACTACATCCCACAGGTTTTGATTATTTGGTGGAGTTTTTTTTTTTTATTCATCTCAAACTATTTTCTCACTTCCTTTGTGACTTTGGCCCATGGATTGGGTTGTTGTTTAATTTAGGCTCTTGATTTGACAGGCATCTATAGGTCTCCTCTGCCCTCAGAACAATCTCTCTGACCTGGAAATTATACAGTATTCCACGTCATCAGTCATTTACATCCTAGTATAAAATAGTTTAGTAGTTTCTTGATTTTTATGAGTAGAGTGAATAGAGAGCATGGGGATTCTGGATGCCTGGTGGGGGAGAAGGGGAGGAGGAAGGACACCCGGTTCTCAGCAATGGTAAAATGTTAGATCCTGTCTTTTAGAATGGGCACCAGATGTTCCCTGCTCCTTGCGACTCCTCATTTCCTTCTGTCCTCCAGGTTCAACTCTCTCATTGCACTGGTTTCCATCTTTACGCTGCCACTGCCCACTCCAGTAATGCCCACTCCATATATCTCTAGTGGAAATTCTTTTTCCAGGGTTCTTCTGGGACTCACCACCCCCTTGGCTGTGCTTGCCCCTGACCACTCCAGGCTTGTGTCTGATGTCTGTCTCCTCTCTGGCCTGGAGACAGATCTTGCCCAACCACCTTCTCTTTGTTGCCTCCCCGTCCCAGGAGCACCAGGTCTGTGTTCAGTTGATGCCCAAGTCAGACCTTTCTCATGACCTTTCTTCCCATAGGTGCTGCCTGCAGATGAGATCCCCAAGCCCCTCAAGCCCCCGACCTACCAGGTGCTGGAGTATGGAGAAGCCGTCGCTCAGTACAATTTCAAGGGAGACCTGGACGTGGAGCTGTCCTTCCGGAAGGTGCGGCCAAGCCAGGCAGGAAGTGGGGGCGGGGTGGGGGGGCTGTGGAAGACATAAGGAAATATGGGCAGGAAAACGTTTTGTTTGTTTTTTGTTTTGTTTTGGTGCCGAAACCTGGGAAGGAAAACATTTTATTTTTATTTATTTATTTATTTTAAAGATTTTATTGGGGAATTGGGGGAGGGAAACAGTGTTGAGGAATTGGGGAAAGGGACCAGCCAAGTTGTTGTTCTTCAGTCTTCGTTGTGGAGGGTGCCATTCGCCATCTGGCTTCCTGTTGGCAGCTCGTGGCCTCTATGCTGAAGGTGCTGTGTTCAATTTTCATTGCAGGTGGGTGTAGCCACCATCCCATGTGGGAGTTGAACCAGCAGCCTTGTTGTTAAGAGCGCATGCCCTATCCACTGAGCCATCCGGGCGGCAGCTCAGCTCAAGGTGCTGAGTTCAGTCTTAGTTGTGCGTGGGTGTAGCCCACCATTGAACAGGCAATCTTGTTGTTGCACCAGGTGAGCCATCGTGCCACCTGTTAGCAGCTCAGTGACAGCTCAGCTCGCGCGCAGCATTCACTGGCCCATGTGAGAATCGAACTGGCAGCCCTGTTGCTCACAGCACACTCTCTAAGCCAACTCTTAACCAACTAAGCCACTCGGCCGACCCCCGGAAAACATTTTTTAAAAGTCAGGTGTACTCAACTTTATCCAGTATTTCCAATTTTTTTCTCAGTCTCTTTGGATATATTTCCCTTAATTTAGTCCATTTTTGTTTAAAGTCCAAATCTTCTAGGATAGTTGTGCTTTTTTCAGTTTCAGGTTGGTAGGCTGTGAGAATCACAGTCATCATTTTAAGAAGAATAAAATGGAAATATTAGAATGCCTTGCATGTAGAAAAGGTGTTCTTTTAGGCAGGGGTGTGTGTGTGTGTGTGTGTGTGTGTGTGTGTGTGTGTGCGCGCGCGCTGGGTTATTAAAACACATTATTTTACTCTAGATCATGGTCAAGAAAGCTTGAAAAATGTCCTAGAAAGCAGAGAACTGGTCTCCCTTTGGTTGACTTTGGGGACAAAGGCTATGAATGTCCCCAGGGGAATGTCCCCTGGAAAAGCTGGCCCAGGGAGAAATGGGGAAGAAGGTGGCTGGCTAGAGAGCGGTGAGGGCAGGAGAAGGCTGGAGGCCACCCTCCTCAGGGCAGTTCCACCGGACAGCAGTCAACACATGACCTGAGATGCACTAGCTGCCCTCGGGAGTTTGCTTTTTTTTTTGAGGGCAGTGTTACTGGCCCTCATATGTGGGACTGAACCGGGGCCGCTGGCTTCCCAAGCCAGCACTTAACCACCGTGCCACTCGGCTGGCCCTGGGAGTTTGCTTTTTGATGCAGTAGTGATAGGGTCACCCAGTTTGGACCCAGTCTTGGCAGTGGTGGCTAATGCTGCTCCAGTGTTTCTTACCAGTCTGCCACTGATCCTCCTTTGCTCCTCACAGTAACAGCATTGTTATCCCCACTTCACATGTGAGAAAACGAAGGCTCAGAGAGGCAAAGGAACTTGCCCAAGGCCACACAGCTTGAAATGGGCAGAGCCTGGTTTGGACCTGTGTGATTAGCCTATAGGGTCCCCTGTGCATGTAGGCTTCCCAAAGAGGCAAGATTTGATCCAAACCCAGCGCCCTGTGTTTTGGGAAGAGCTTAGACTTCTGCTCGCTCCCCCAGGCAGCCTGGGTTTGGCTCCTGACCCTGCCACTTCCTACCTGTGTGACGTCTGCATGACTTGCTGACCCTCTCTGAGTCTAATCCCTCTGGACAGGATGTTAGGTTAATGAAGTGTCCTGCCTCGGTACCCTGGGTGCATGGTGCGCAGGAGGGGCTTCCAGACACTGACTCCTTCCTCCCCCCAGGGAGAGCGCATCTGCCTGGTCCGCAAGGTGAATGAGAACTGGTATGAGGGGCGCATCTCAGGCACAGGGCGCCAAGGCATCTTCCCGGCCAGCTACGTGCAGGTGTGCCGCGAGCCCCGGCTCCGGGTCTGTGACGATGGCCCCCAGCTCCCTGCATCTCCCCGCCTGACCGCCGCCCGTCTGGCCACCCGTCACCCCAGCTCCCCATTAACACCATGCAGCCCAGCCGACTCCACCGAATGGGGGGGCCGGACCTCCCCCCGCCGCACTGGCTTCTCCTTCCCCACCCAGGAGCCCAGACTCCAGACCCAGGTAAGATGACCTGCCTCAGATGGAGAACTGATCCCCACTCCCTGCGCCATGTCCCTTATTCCTGTGTTAAGGCCACACGTTAGAATCCTTCCGAGATCCCCCCAGGATAGACTGGTGGGGTGACTGGGCAGAACCTGGCATTGCCGCCCCACCTTGGCTTTGTAGACCTCAGAGCCCCCGCGTTGGTTTTGGCGCTTGAGCTACCGTCCCGGGAGGATGGGGCAGCTTCCGGCTCTAGGTGTGACCCGAAAACCCGCCCAGGCCTCCTGACCCTCCAGACTCTACTTTTGTGATTTGCCTGTGTCAGCCTCCACAAGATGGGGCCAGGAGTCGGGGGTCTGCCCTTCACCTGTGGTGTGACCTTGGGCAGGTGATCTGCCCACTCTGGATGTGGCTTTTCTCACTTGGAGCATGTTTCGCACCTGTAGAATGGGGATGGTAATTCCCACTGCAGATGGTAGTTGGGTGGGTTTAAACTAAAAGTTTGCCATTGAGGATATTCATTGGTCCCCGTCCTGACCGCACAAACAAGCCCATTTGCTCGGCAGCCATCCCTCCACTCAGCAAACCGTTAGGAACAGGCACAGCAGTACACGGACCTCCTCCTATCCCGGCTTTGTCCTTGCAGCAATCAGAAACCAGCCACTTGCTGTACCTGGGCCTCAGCTCCCCCACACCTGTGAAGTGAAACAGTCACAGGCTCCCTGTGCAGTGGGGACGGAGAGAATCAGACGAGCAGTGCGGGAAGCCCTGCCCCAGGGGAAGCGGGAGGCCCCTTCACTCCTCCTCCTTCATGCTTGCATGTACCCGCCTTTCCTCCTGTGTACCCCCAGAGTCTCGGCACCCCTGGGTCAGCTGTGTCCCATCCTGGAGGCTCCAGCCGTTCCCTGGACCTGGGGACCTCCTCCCCCAGCACCACTCAGATACACTGGACCCCGTGAGTACTGTCTGCTGGTGCGTGGTCAGGGGTGTGGAACTGCTGGTAGGCAACGCTGAGCGTACTGACTCCTATAGCCCATTCCTTCCCCGCAAGGTGGATTTCCTAAATTCCTGCTAGGTGGCGCTAGTCCTTGCAGTGCTTATGGGCGATTTGTGGCAGGGGGCCAACTTGTCTGTGGTATTTCTGACCTGTCCCTGCCAGTCCTGTGGCCTTAGAGCAAGCCTCGCACACCTGGTCCCCAGCCTCAGTCTCCTCGCTGGGTTTCCAGCCCTGAGGTCAGTGCATAGATGCAGGAAGTACAAACGTAGGAACTGGTAGAACAGACTTGAAGGCACTGGGACCTCTGAGGAGGCTAGGTTTGAGTGGTTAGGGCTTGGAAAGCAGGGAGCAAGCCTGGGAAAGAACACCCTGGAGCCAGAGTTGCCATTCCAGGAGGTGTGTGTGTGTTGGGGGAGGGGGGCCGGTAATGGGAGCACGGAGGCACCCTGACAAATTCACAGCAAAGTGGCAACACTTGGGTTTAGACTCTCTGGGCCTAGACTAGGGAAGAGGCCAGGGCTCTGGTGGTTACCATGGCAATGCCTCTTCCAGGTACCGGGCGATGTACCAGTACAGGCCCCAGAATGAGGACGAGCTGGAGCTGCGAGAAGGGGATCGGGTGGATGTCATGCAACAGTGTGACGATGGCTGGTTTGTGGGTATGTGGGCCTGGCATGTGGGCTGCGGGGGGGCAGGCTGGAAGGGGGTATCTCAGGGTCCCAGTGCGGGTTTGGGTGGGTGCTGCTGCCTGCCAGTGCTGGTTCAGCACAGATTCATGGCCTGACACCCCCCACCCCCCACTCCTCCTTCTGGTATGGCTGTTGGGAAGGCCTGGCCTTGGCTGCTTCTGTTGTTGCCTTCATGCCTCAAAGAGGGCTGAGGTCCAGGGTCATTGATGAAGTCAGGGCAGACTTGGCCCAAGTTTCACATCTGTGTATCCCCTACCCCCACCCCTAGTTAGCAGCTAGCTCCCCACTACTCCCCTCCACCAAAAAAAGAGAAAGATCCCAGCCCTCAGGGCTGACCCAAGGGCAACCCAGAGAGTGGACTAAAGCAGGAAGCTTCAGGTTGGCCTTGGCCTGGTTCAAGGTGACCAACTCAGCAGGCTTCACGTGGCCTGTTTCCCCAGAGTGGGTAGGCCCTGTCCAGCCCTCAGCTGGGCCTGTCCTGGGAGAGCAGTGAGCAGCCAGAGGCGCTCCCGGCAGCAGCCTGTAGGGCCTGAAGGGTGGGAGGGCTGCCTAGGCCGGGGTGGCTACAAGGGCAGCTCCTTGACCTGGCAGCCCCCCCTTTCTCACCTGAACCCCAGTACCTCACTGCTGACCAGACTTTGGACACACCAGTGATTATGAAGCACTCACTTGTTAACAGTCCTTAACCTCAGAGGGATAGGCTAAGGGCACACTCTTATTTTACTCCGTACACCTCTGCTTTTGAATCTTTTTACAACTGCTAATAAAGGTTTACAAATGTATATAGACAAGAAGGAAAAGCACCACTTTTGTGGTATAAGCCACGAGTGCTTTTAGAGGAAAGGTTTAGAAAGTCCAGTTTCTCAGTCACACAAGTGCATTGCAAATACCCAGTAACCACACCTGGCTGGTGATGATCATGGTGGACAGTGTAGGTCAGGGAAGTGGAGGAGGTTTGAAGGATAGCAGAACAGAAAAGGGAGGCCCTCCAGTCAGGAAAACAGCATCAGCAAGGCCTGGGGGCAGGGTGAGCATGGGCTGCTCCTAAGGAAATTAGAATGCCAGCCTACTGGGATGGGAAGACCCCAGGACTTTCATTTCATTTCATTTTATATTCCTATATCTTCTAGCATTCCCCCTCCGCCACCCCAGGACACAGGTGTCTAGGTGTGTAGCCAACCAGAGGCCTGCATTTTGGTCCCATCTCTACCCCTCAGCAGCGGAGTGCTTTGGGGGAATTCACTCTGCCTTCTCTTAGGCCTTATTTGCCCCATCTCTAAAACAAAGGGTGTCATACTAGACCAATGAGATCCCTCCTGATTTAAGTTCTGTGATTCGTCCTCTTGCTTCCTTGCTTTTTCAGGAAGGGTGGAGTTATTCAGTGCTGTGTGCGAAGTTAAACAGTGGTTGACTGCTCAGATTTGTCTGTCGTTGAATTTAGGGAGTGTAGCTTTGCTTATCTAAGCTTCTGCCACTAGGGGGCAGGAATGAGGAAAAGGAGTCCTCGCTTCCTGGGACGGGGACTCCCCTGCAGTTCTCGGTGCTGCCAGCAAGGGGCAGCCCCCCCACCCACCCCCACCCCCCACCTCCCCACCCCCCCCATCCACCCCCACCCCCCACCTCCCCACCCCCCCCACCCCCCCACCCCCGGCTCCATCCCCATTCCTATTAAAAAAACAAATATGGGGAATGATCTTTCTGTCTTTCCTCTTTCAGGTGTCTCCCGGAGGACCCAGAAATTTGGGACATTCCCTGGAAATTATGTAGCCCCCGTGTGAGTGGTCTCAGTGGCAACTCAGAGCCCAGCCAGGATGGGGTGGGAACAGTAGCACTTCCCGGAGGGAGAGAGGACTCCCCGCTTCGTACGTCCTCCTCCCCAGGACCTGGCTGCTGGCATCTGCAGACAACCCAGCAGCCTTTCCCTTGGAGCCACCTTGAAGCCCCCTGGACTGATTCCCACCCACAGCTCACAAGCATTCCTCTCACAGCCCTTCTATTTCCTTTCTTACCCCGTTCCCCAAATATAGAGGTCTGCTTTGAAGTGGAGACTGTTTCCAGGCCTTATTGAGACCAGACCGCCCCCAAGTCTCCCATCCCCACCCTGCTGTGGTGTTTCCTCTAACAGGGACTGGCTCCCAGCTTCACCCCCATGGGGTTCCTCTAACAAGGACCAGCTTCCTAACCTAATAGAGACCCAAGGCCGCTGTCAGGAAGGGATTCCTCCCCTTTCACTCGAGCTTGCCTGCTGCCCCCTTTGCCTTCCTGCTTCCAGCAGGGATTGGGAGCCAGATGGGGGATGGATGCAGCACCTCCTTAGCATTCAAGGCCTGACAAGAAGTCTTGCCGAAAGGCCCCCTCTTCCCAAAGGCTGCCAAGCCCTGGGCCTAGGCTGTGCGTATGTCCTGCTGCTGTAGTGCCCAGGAAGGGTGGGCCTCAAGAGGCCTGGCCTATCACAGATGTTTTCCAGGGAGACCGATGTGTGCTGCCTTCCTGCCTCCCCAGCTCCCCCCAACCCCCAAGTCCCCTCTGGAAGAGAATGTAAAATAAATCTGGATACCAGGGACCTTGCCTTGTACTTCTTTTTTGGGGGGATTTGTTGGAGGGCTCCTCCTCCTGCTTAGGATTATGAGAATTCTTTCTGCAATGGGCTGTGCTGGGAATCAGGTGGGATGTGAGTGTGTGTGTGTGTGTGTGTGTGTGTGTGTGTGTGCGCTCAAGCACGTGCACATGCTCTTGTGTAAGGGGAGGCTGGAAGAGCACCATCATTATCTCTAACAATCTCAGGCCTCAGGTCTCAGGCAGCACTGGGCAGCCCGTAGGATTAGGCAGCTGTCTGACAGGCAGTGCCAAGTGAAGAACTAACATCACAGGGACGAGGGCGAGGCCTGATTGTAGGGAGAAACCAGAGACGAGAGCTGAATGTGGCCTTGTATGCAGGCTGTTCTGATTCTGGAGCCACTGTGGGGTTGCTGGGCTGGATGACATATCTAGCTGCTCTGCTCTAATGGTTTCCTTCTGTGTTCTCCATCTCCACTCTGGAGCTCTGTGTGTTTGTTTACTTTCTTCTGTTGGTCCGGGTTTTTGAGCAATCAATTGCGGGAAGCTGGGAGTGGTGGACCACAGCTAGCCAAAGCAACTTCTCGCCCAAGGTTTCAGAGTTCAGGACGTGGTGGTTGCTGTGGGGCGACAGTGGTGGCACAGTCTGGGCTTGACTGCTCTACCGAATAAGGAGAGTGCTGTGCCTGGACAGAGTTGGGAGCTGAGTGGGGCATAAAGTGCTACATGCGCCATCTGCTATAAGCATCGCAGCAGGCAGGTTTGTGTCTACTTCACAGGAGGAGATACGGCTGAGAGAGCCAGTCACCTGGGTCACATTGTTATAAAATGCTGACGTCAGGTCCATGACTGTTGTCACCTCTCTGCACAAAGTCTACCAGGCCATTCCTTATCCCAGAAGCCTCATCCCAGAAGGAAGGTCATGCATGAGGTCAAGGACTTCTCTGGGGTGGCCCCAGGTTGGGCCTCTTTTACATTCTTCTGGGCAATCCTGTCTCCCAGGCCTGTCACTTCAGGCTTCCCCACCCCAGGTGGGTGGAAAGAGGCGGCGGGGCCCAGTTCTGTCAAGACAGGTAGGTGGAGCCTGTGAATGACAGGGCTGTGGCTGGGGCCTGGCAGGTTCCTTGAGCCTGGGTGTGACCGGGCCTCAGAGGTGATTAAACAGCAGCTGGAAGAACAAGACCTGTGTGCCCCCTGCAGTCATTGCAGCCACCCAGTCTCACCATGGTCTGCTTCTCAGTGGGCAGGTCCAGCCCGGCCTGTGGAAATGACCGTTCTTCGGGACCCCTCTGGCCTGTTCCTGATCCCCCATCCCAGCTCCTTCGAGTTCCCTGATGCCCTCATAAAAGATATCAGGATTGAGCCTTCCTTTTCCTGGAACAGAAACCAAATCCACACCCTCTCTTTGATCGGGCCTTGAAACCTCAGCAGCAAACCAAGCCTAGGCCCCTGGGCTGCCTGCCATGACAGCCCTGATGTACAATGACTGCTTCTGTGCCTGGACTGGCCTGGGGGGGCCGAGGAAGGGGGGGTCAGAGGCCTGAGAGCTGAGGGGGACATGCGGGGTCAGAGCCAGAAAAGACCTTAAGCCACTGGGACTGCTCCTCCCATTAGAGAGGTGAGGTGCCCAGGGACACAGAGATATTTAGAGCAGAGCAGTACCCCTTCTGTTCCAGGGGTTCATGCCCTGCCTACCGTGCCTTTGTCCTGAGTTTTGTGACTCCAGGACCCACAGAGCAGAAATCCTGCAGATGAACCTGTAGATGTTTCTAGAGACTGTCCAAGGCAAAATCAGGGGCACAAAAAGGCATTAACAGAGTCCCTGCCACAAATTGGGGAGTGCCGTGGCAAAGGAAGGGAGATTAATCCATTCAATCATTTAACAATATTCATTCAACAAATATTTACTGAATGTCTACTGTGTGCCCAGACTGTGCTAGGCTCTGGGAACACAGCCGTAAACCAAACAAAAACCCACCATGCCCTCCGAGGAACCTGTGTGCAGGCAACTTTATATGGGAAAGCAATCTGCACAATTATGCATCACCCCCATTTACACATGGGGAAACTGAGGCCCAGAGGAGCTGAGGACATTGCTCAAGGTCACACAGCTAGTAGAGGCAGACCTGGCATTTAAGGCGAGGTCTGTGGGACCCCCAACGCTGTGCCTGCTCTCTACTGTAGCTTCCTCTTCCCCAAGGGCTTCCAGTGTAGGTGGGGGGGTGGGACAGGTGCCTCAGGCCAAGCGGCCATACCACCAGGCACAGGACCAGTTAGTAGGAGAGTGGCTTACGCACACTGGGAATAGAGGCTCTGGCAGGCTGGGGACAGGGTAGGTAGCAGGCTGGAGACATGCTGGACTGTGTACAGGGAGGAGGAGACGCAGGGCATAGGTAGGCATGAGGGGGCGTGAGGGCACTCCTTGCAAAGGGAACTGGGAGGGAATGACTACCTGAGGCAAGCAAGTTACAACTGTGCCCACAGGTGTGCCCGCTGAAAACAGACCAGCCTGTCAGAGAGAGTGCAAAGTGGAGACCAATGGGAGGTGGAGCCAGCTCTGGTGGGCCATGAGGTCCCCAGGGGGATGGTTGCTAGGTATGACTCTGGGAACCATTTGCCAGATGGTTCTGAGTTGGCGCCTTGGGGCCTCTCCTTGGCTGTCCTCTCCTGATCCCTGGAGCTTGGGTTCCAGGTGGTTGGCAGAGGGCTGGGGTCTGGGGGACAAGGGGCCAGTGGGGGCTGTTGGGGCTGACTGGCCCCAGGCAGGGCAGCAGGAGAAGGTGAGGGCAGCCAGGAATGGAAAACGAATCAGCCCAGAAGTGGGAGGGACATGCGTAGCCCAGGAGGGTGCCCGGCGACCTCCATCGAAGCCTCTTCATCTCTTTATCGCCTCCTGGATCTGACAAGTCGCCCAGAGTGGCGCTGGCTTGCGGGTCATCTCTAGCCGGGAAGCTCCGCGCCCCCGCCGCCTTGAGCGCGCTGGCCTCGGGAAGGCGGCGGGGCGACTCTAGTTTGGGATCTGTGGGTGTCGGACTTCATCTGCGCCAGCGTGGGAGCCTGGAGCAGGCGGACCAGCCCGACGCGCCGCAGACAGACCAGGCCCGGAGCGGAGCGGGGCGGGGCGGGGGCAGAGCCTTAGGGGAGCGCGGTCTCAGCCGTCTGCGAAATGGGGCTCGGAAGCGCTACGAGAACGCCTCTCCCCTGCGCTCAGGGTGTAGTCGGAAGGACCGGACACCTCGGGGGCGGGGGGGACGGTCGCGGCCCCTAGGGGGCACTAGAGAGTCACCCGCCCCACAGCGTAGCGTGGACCAGAAGGCAGCGCCGGGGTCGGGCTGCACGGAGGAGGCGGCTTCCTCCGCCGGGGCGGCGGCAGGGGCGGCCCCGGGATCACATGGGCGGAGGCAGGTCCCGGAGTCCCGGGCGCCTCTCCCCAGAGTTGGGCAGGCGGCAGCGGCTGCGGCAGCGGGAGCGCCGGCGTCTCCTCGCCCTGCCTTCCCTCCCGGACCCGGCCGCCCAGCCCAACAGGTGAGCGGGGTCCGGCCGAGCGCGCCCAGCTGCGCACCGTCTCTGCGGCCGGCGGCCTCCCAGCTCCTGGCTTGCCCGCGGCTCTGAGCGCCCGCTCCCCCTGGGTGCCCCTCGGAGCTGGACCCTGTCTCCGCAGCCTCGCTGGGATGGCGCCCTGCGCAGGCTAGGCTTCCCCATCCCGGGCTCTACTCCTCCAGCCCCTGGCCCGCGGGTACTTAAGCCTCGGAGCCGAGAGGGCGCCGAAACTGGGAGAGCCGGGCGCGCAGGCTGGGCACCTCCCCGCAGCGCCCGGCGCGGAGTCCACTGGCCGGCTCAAAGGTCCGGGAATCCAAGACGTGTGAGCTGCTAGCGCAGGCCGGGAGCCTGGGGGGTGGACAGAGGCCGGATCCTGGGCAAAGGGGAAGCCACAGAGCCTGGAAGAAGGCAAACAGTCCCGCTGGCCTGTGCGCCTCCTCCTCAGGCTCCTAAACGCGGGGAGGTGGCCCCAGTGGCCTTGGATAGATTTGAGCAATACTTTGCAGCCTGTGGGCCTCCCCAGAGGCAGCTCCAGAGTGGGTGCTGGGCAGGGTGGTGTCCCAGCCTGGCACTGCAGCTTTCTGCCTGGGTTGGCTCCTGACTCTAAAACGAGAGGCTCCAGAAATCCTACAAGGGCCCAGTCTGCAAGGACACTCCCTTGCCCAGGGAGGGGGTAATAGATGGGAGGCCTGTGGCCCCAGCTCGCGGGCAGCATCAGTCGGCTCACCCTGATGGCCAGTGCCAAGGGTGTGGGTGTGCTCAGCTTGGCAGATAAGCCTATCCTTCTTTTGGGCTGTTTGGAGGGCAGCAGACCACTGGGGGAGGTGGGGAGCCCAGGCTTGCCCAGCTGGACCATGTTGCTAGGGGCTGGGCAGGCAGCGGGCGGCCCCTTGGAGGACCCTGGCCTCACCTTGGCCAGCTCCCACCCAGACAACGACTTGAACACTCCGTCGTGGTGTCACCACCCTCTTCCTTTCTGCCCTCCCCCAGAGTGGGGAGGAAGTACCCTGTGCTGTCGGTTTTGGGGACAGGAAGCAAGCACTAAGTGGGACTTAGCCTTGATGGTGGAGGAGGGGGAGGGGAGGAAACGCTGACATCTCCTACCACCTGCCAGCCCCTGCTCGCCAGTTCTCCAGCAAGCCCCTGTCTGGCACCCTGACAGCCTACCTCCAGGGAGCTGCTCTGCTGAACACAGCGAAGGGGAACTCAGAGTCATGGCTTCCCAGGGTTGGGGGGAAGTGAACCGGGAGTGAGGGAGGGAGCTAGTCACTTCCTCTACCCCACAACCCCCTGCCCCTGACTGGCTACTCCATGGACCTGACACCCCCTCTCCTCCCTTTTGCCTCTCTCCTGCCCGCTTAGAGCATCTCTGGGGGGCAGGCTCCACCTCTCATCTTCTCTTCCTCAGATATGGCGCTGACTGTGGATGTGGTAGGGCCGGCGCCCTGGGGCTTTCGTATCTCTGGGGGCAGGGATTTCCACACGCCCATCATGGTGACCAAGGTAAGAGCTAGTTCCAGGAGATAAGGAAGTACCCCCATAGCGTCTGTCCTGTGAAACCCCATAGGGTCTGGTCCCCACAGACACCTTTGTTTTTTTGTTCTGGAGCCAAAGGCTTGCTTCTGGGAGTGTAGCCCTAGGTAGGGCGGGGGCCCTGTTGCCATGGAGATGTGGTGGCCACATCAGGAACAGGCTTCTGGGGCATGAAAAGGAGCTGGGCCAAGTACGGGGCCTGCTCTTTTCTCCTTGGTCACAAACCCCATACCTGCTGGCAGCCATTTTGGGTGGTGACAAGGACAGGAGACCCTGAGTTGTTGGCAGTTTCCTCTTGACCCAGGCCCAGGCAGACTGTGTGCAGGCAGCCACCAGCCCGGAGCGATTTGCACGGGCAGGGTTCTCTATCCAAAAGTATTTCCAAGTGCAGTTCCTGAAATTCTGTCATTACACATTCTTTGAAAGGCTCTGGTTAGAATGCCAGTGCTAAGGAGGAGGGAACTAGCTGATTAGCTGGGCAGACACCTGTGGGCGCGTAGAGAGGGACTAAAGGGGGACACAGGTCAGCCTGGTTCAAACCAGCTTCTGTGTTTCTTAGGTAGGACAGAGGGAAATTCCCTCTCCTCCCTGCCTCCCTGAGTGTCACCACTATTGAGTGGGGGTACCTCAGAGTACCTGCTCCTCATCCCCTACAGGTAGCCGAGCGGGGCAAGGCTGAGGCTGCTGACCTTCGGCCTGGCGACATTATCGTGGCCATCAACGGGGAGAGTGCAGAGGGCATGCTTCATGCTGAAGCCCAGAGCAAGATCCGGCAGAGCGCCTCCCCACTGCGGCTGCAACTGGACCGGTAGGCGCTGTATCCTCCACCTCTGCCAGGACTGCTAGCATTCTTCTTCCCTCTGCCAGCCCACTGCACCCGCTGCCCCTACCCCTGTCCTCAGCCCCTCCTGGCCTTCCCAGGCCCTTGTGGCTCATCTGTGAGAAGGTCCAGGGCTCCAGGCCTGCAGCAGGGTGGGCTGAGGGGTGTCCCTGTGCCCAGCTGGGCGTGCAGCCACAGGTAGGACAGGCTGGCATCAGCCACCTGGATGCCCGGGTTTGACTGGTTCCCAAGTGTGTGGGGTACTGGGTGTGGGCATCAAGTGGGTTGAAGAGGGAAAAGGTGTGCCTTAGGCTGGGTCTCCAGGGCCCCTGCCTCGAAGAGGGCATGGCCTTTGTTCAGATGGGGGAGGGGCGGGGTTGAGGATGAAGGTGAAGAATTTGAGCGCTCACTCCCCAGAGAGTCCCTATCGCTCCCTTCATGGCCTCTTTGGGCCCTGCTGGTGAAGGCAGATCCCTGGCTAGTGGGGTTTGCAGCCTGGAGGCCTGCGTTGGGGTGGACAGGTGGCTCCTCAGGGTGGGGCTTCTTGGTGAGTCACAGGGCAGGAATGCTGGGAGATTCCCTCAGCCAGGAGAGCCCTTTGGGCGGGCCTTGAACCTGAGTCAGGCACCTCCTGCCTCTCCACCCCCACCCTACCACCTGTGTCTCCCTGAGCCTTGACTCCATGCCCTCTCTTAGCCCCTGCTCTCCCACAGTGCTGTAAAAGCTGGCTCCCATGATGCTCTGGGGACCCTGGCCCCTTCAGCGACTCCTTTGTGCCACTCTGGCTCAAGAGTGTTTGCAAGAGTGGGACTCAGAGGAGGAGCGTGGGGAGTACCTCATGGCGTCTGGGAAGGGGACCAAAGTCTACAACGGGCTGCCAAGAGCTGCTGACACCATCACTTCCTTTCAGTTCCCTCTTAGAGGGACTCAGCCCCATCTGGCCAAGTACCCCCAGGCCTCCAGCTCCATGTTGGGCAAGTCAAGACTCCATGTCTCTCTTCTTTCTTTTACCCAGCTCCTACCTAATCCCCTCTAAACAACACCCTCACCACCTTCCTGACCTTTCAGGTACTCAGAGCCCTGTGGCAGGAAGCAGTGCTCTGGGCTGGAGGCACAGCCCAAGCTTCCCCCATTCTGATTCCACACAGCCCCGGGGAGGCTGGGGCTGGCATGGTGTGTGGTGACTGAGGTTCTTGCTGACCTCTCTAGAAGTGGCCAGACAGCCAATGCTGTAGTGGGAATGGTACATCACAGGCGCTTTTCCCACCCTCAGCCAGCTCCTTGCTCTCCAGTTGCCTCTTTGAGAATCCAGTTGGGCTCCACTGGGATGGGCTTAGGAGTAGGGTTCCTGGGGAGTTGGGGTGGGGGAGCCCTCTTGCTGGCTGCCTTGGTGATTGGTGGGAAACCTGAGGTCCTACAGCTGCCTGCCTGGTGGGAAGAACAACTCCACCCTTGTTTTATGGGGGAAGAGTCTGTGGAAGGGACCAGGAGTGACCCCCTCAAAGGCATTATGGCCATCAGCAGTGAAGCTGGTTGGGGACAAGCCTCTGGGCTGGGGAGAGTGGGCACCTGGCCCAGCCATTGTTGGGCTTTAGGACCTTGGGAAACTATCTTTCCCTTTCTGGGCTTTGTTTCTCCATGTGTAAAAGATAAAGGATTATTTTATGAAATCTGCTATTTCCCCCCAAATCGAGCTACAAATTGATGCTGACCAGTGACAAAGTCTAGATGAAATGCCAACAACAAAAAAAGAAAAGAAGAAAAGAAAAAGGAAAGGTGGGGGTAGTGGGGATAGTGTGAGGAGTTTTTAATAAAATTGAATATTGAATATATGTAACTTTTTGCTGAAGTTTACAACCTGTTGTCTGAAAAATTTGGACATTTCACTACTGGTGAACCTGGTGTGGGACAGCTGAAATTTCCAGCCCCGGCCAGCTAAGCAGAGTTGCAGGACCCCTGTGACATTCGCCTCCTATGCCCTCTCCTCAGGTCCCGGGTTGCCTGTCCTGGGCAGACCAATGGAGACAGCTCTGTGGAGGTGCTGGCCACACGTTTCCAGGTAGGAGATGATGCCTTCAGCTGGGAGCTCCAGCACCCGGAGGGGTGGGGGAGGCCTGAGGGGCAGGGCCCAAGGGGATGGGCGGCCCACTCTTCTTGGCCTTGTCTCCACAGGGCTCCGTGAGGACACACAGTGACAGCCAGTCCTCCCTGCGGTCCTCCTGCTCCAGCCCGGCCTCCCTCAGTCCCAGGGCAAACAGCCCCTTCTCTATCCAGTCCCCTACCAGCCCACACACAGTCCCTGGAGAGGCGATGATCAGCCGCAGGTGAGTGTAGGGGGTGGGCACCCTGGCCACCAGGCCTCTCAAAGTTTCAGTAGCTGTGTTTAGGGGGTCCTGGGGGCACCCTCTGTTTTCCTGGGGTAGGCTAGATGGGGACCTTGGCGCACACACCATGCATTTCCCCCATTCAGTTTCCAGAGCCTGGCACACACCCCAGGACTCATTGCTGCTGACCGCCTGTCCTATGGGGGCCACCCTGGAAGCCGACAGGTGAGGATACTGGGGGAAGGAGAAAGCCCGCCCATACCCACTGTTTGCCAGTGGTGCCCTTGGGGCTGCAGGTGGTTGGTCCTACTTGGGCAGCCAGCACCTCCATCTCCTTCTGAGCAAGGAGGCCATCTTGTCTGCTGGTGGGTCACACTGGCGTCCCAGGTCCTGCCCGGCTGGTCCCAGGTGGCCTGCCACCTCCTCACTCCCACTCACTGCCACCTCCCCGTTTCCTGCTGGCTTCCTCCCTTCTTGAGTGTTTCTTTTGGGTCAGGGCTGACATAGTTTTGCTGCTGTTGTTGGGATGGTTCCCTTTGGCTCTGGCTGCATCTCTTGAACACATTCCTCCCCCTTCCAGCCTCATGCCTGCCCCAACTCCACCACCTCATCCCCCTGCTTTTCCTTCTCTGGCTCAGCTCAGGCAACCACCAGCGGGCCTGTGGTTCTGCCTCAAGTTGCACTTGGCCCTCTCTGTGTCTGGTCCCCACCCCTGCCCTTCTCCCTTGGGCCCTCCCCACCAGGTCTCACTGTCCACCAGTGACAGCCCAACCCCCCTTGGTGGTATTTCCCCTCTCTAAGGGCAGGGGTGGGAGGTGAGAGAGTGCTGGGCCACAGCTGCTGGGGGCAGAGTTGGGAGGGCATGTCCAGCCTTTGGGGTGAAGGGGATGAAGCCCAGCTGCTGGAATCCTACCTCTGGATGATTCTGCATTCCAGAGAGCAGACAGAGCCTTTGGAGAGGGCTGGGGGAGGGTACTAGAAACTGGAGGCTCTGGAGAAAGAAGGAGTGGGGTCCTCTGGAGACGGCACAGTACGGGCTCCCTGGTGGCCCTCTGTGGACCTGCCTCGTGGCCTGCCAGGCCATGTGGGCATAAAGATGTGTTCCACGAGTTCTCTGGTCTTTAAACAATTTAAAATGTATCTGTGGAGATAAGACAAATATGCAAAACAATTTTGGAGCAATTAAGCTCTAAACAGTATGGTCTTAATTATGAAAGCAGGAAGCCTTCTGGGAAGAGAGAGATGACTGTGGGCTGGGGTGGCCTGAGAGGACTTCATCAGGAATGTTGCTGGAGGGTCAGGAGGTAGGACCGGGTAGGGTTTAAAATAGAGGCTGATGGGGTGACAGAGGGGAAAGCAGTGGTACAAGGAAGACCTGTGTGTTTGGTCCTGGAGGCTTCGTCCCGGGGAGCTTTTGGCTGAGATCAGTCAGGAGTGAACTTGCCCTAGGGCATGGCTGGAGAGGGGTCATCCAACCTGGCCTCCTTCCTTGTCCCTCTGGGCAAAGGGGACATGCAGGTGGTGCACAGGATGGTTCTCCAACTACCAGCAGTACCATCGAACTTGTTAGAAATGCAAATTCTCAGGCTCCAGCCTAGACCTACTGAATCAGACACGGGAGTGAGAACTGGGGTGGGGGCACCAGTCTGTTTTAAGGAGCCCTCAGGGATCAGATGCCTGCAAAGATATGAGGATCACCTGAGCCCTGGGCTGGGTGGCAGGGAGAGGTGACAGGAGAGAGTTAGTTCCACCTCCATCGTGCAACTTTGAACAAGCCCCCTTCCTCTCTCTGTGCTTCAGACTCAGACCCAATGCTCTTTGAGGCCCCTTCTTTGACCCGAGGGCTCCCCCGTCATTCCTTTAACAAATACGTATCGAACAGCTGCTTTGTGTCAGGCACTCTTCTAGGCTCTGGTGATGCAGTGGTGGAAAAACAAAGAGAAATCCTAACCTGACGATACTTGCATTCTGCTCTACAAGTGAGGCTGGGGTCAGACAGCATGGGAGTCACAGGTCCCACAGCTCCCTAGTGGGAATCGCTTTAGCACCTTAAAGGCTCTAAGAAGTCCTAAGAGAAAGACACCGATTTAATTTTACTCATTTCCTAAACTTGTTTAACTGCTGAATTTCTCCTGGCACCCTCCCTCCCTTGCCACTCACTTATTAACATCCTGTGTTCTCCCAGAACACATTTGGAGAGGTGTTGGCAACAGACAGCTCTTGATGGGCAGGTGAGCCGGTTTTCTAGACTCAGAGATGAAAGGTCCCTTCTGTGAAGGCTGAGCTGATTGGAAGGGAGGGAGAAGAAAGGCAGAGCCGCTCCAAGTGAGGGACTTGGGGCCTCTCCACGAGGGGGTCTCGTGGGAGGAAGGGGGCAGAGATCATTGTAGATGAGATGCCCCCACCCCAGTCTGCTGTGGCCATGGCCTTGCTGCTGGCTCCTGAGCGGGCTGAGGCTGTACCGAGTCCAAGATGCAGGATATCACCAGCCCTTATGGTGCCCTTCTGGAAACTGGAGGTTGCCCCCTCCAGGTAGGCAAATGCCTTGGTGAGCAGATGTGAAGTGAGAACAAGGCCTCTCTCTCTGGCAAGCGTGAGGACTTGGCTTTCAAAGGGACCTGAGCCAGATTTCAGCACTCTCTCCCCATTGACCAGTGTCCCGGTGCAGGGAACATACTGGGACAGCCAGATGGAACATCATTCTTGAATAGCTAGCTGGTGCTGGCTGTCATTCCTGAGGACATGTTCTCACAGTCTGTTATGTGACCGCATGGCACCAGCTGGGCACCCAGAAGCCCTGGTGTAGACTCCCAGCCCTGCCTCCAACTCCTTGGGTGGCTTAGACCAGCTGCTTTGCCCTTCTGACCCTCAGTCTCCTCACCTGTGGAAGGTTTCCACAAAGAGCAGAGGAATGCAGGCTGGTGAGAGTCTAGGGCTGTCTTCTCAGGACACTGACGTTTCCACTTTTAGCTTAAGAACTCATGCAATTTTTTTCATTTGACCCCATAATTTGTTCCTCACTTTGAATTTGAAGGTCAAGGGAATTTGGCTTTCTAGGAAACTGTGCCCTCAGCACCACGCCGCCTGGTGGTCTCTGAGGCTCTCCTTTGCATGGAGATGAGTCAGACGGAGCAGAATCGGGGAGGGTGCCCAGGCCAGAAAGCAGGGCAACATGAGGTGGAAGGCGAACTATTCAGGTCGAGAGCAGCTGTAAGAGCCCAAGAGGAACCCGGGGAGGGGGCACTGCTGCTGGGGTGCGGGCCCAAAACTGACCAGGCCTTACTCCCCAAGGCTGCATGGAGCAGGACCACACCTCCCAGGGTGGCTGGGAGAGGCTAGTCAGCCCTCTTAGAAGCGAAACCAGCATGACTGGGAGGGAAGTCGTTTGTGCAGCCCCAGCCCTGACTCCCCAGAGGGGTCTTGGCCCCGTTGCTCTCCCCCTTTATGTTGCCTTTTCCTCATGTCAAAAGGGTTGTCTTCTCTGCTTGTTCTGTCAGAGGAGCCAGGCCCCAACATGCAACATCTCTGCAAACACATGGCCTGAGATAACAGAGGAATTTGCATTGTGTCCGAGCCTAGCTGTCTGTGCCCGCCAGTCCTCATTTTGCCCCTCACCCAGTCCCCTTGCAGAACCCTCATACCTTCATGGCTGGACTCTGCCTCCCTTCCCTCTGGGACAGAGCAGGAGCAGTCCCGGGCCCTGGCTCTGAGGTCAGGGTCAAAGTGATGTTCCCTTATGGGAACCTGCAGGTCAGCAAGGGCCGGGAGCCCTCTGGTGCTGGGCCTGGGAACAGCTGGCCTTGGCAGCCCGATGGGTGTGCTGGCCAAAGGCCCTAGCGCTGACTCCTCCCCTGGTGCCTCTGCTTCCCACAGGCGGGCCTGGGCCGCGCTGGCGACTCCGCTGTACTGGTGCTGCCGCCCTCCCCTGGGCCCCGATCCTCCAGCCCCAGATTCAGGTACCAGGGGGTCCCAGAGGGTGGGGTAGGGTCTTGGAGGGCTGGCAGGAGCAGGAGACAGACTGACTTCCCAGAGAGATGCCGAGTCCTCGCCCCCTCTAAGCCCAGGTGGTTTTCCTCTGACTCCTGGAATCCTTTCCCCTGGGACACCCATTCGCTGCCCCCATATTCTTCCTAACACCCAGAATGGACCCTCACTCCTGGCTGCCTCCCGTCCCCGCAGAGTGGAGTCCGACAGGGGAAACCACATCCTAGGAGAGGACTCAGAAGTCTTTAAGATGCTGCAGGAAAATCGCGAGGGACGGGTGGCTCCCCGGCAGTCCAGCTCCTTTCGGCTCTTGCAGGAAGCCCTGGAGACTGAGGAGAAAGGTGAGGCCCTGAGGGGCTCCAGTAGGGGAAGGAGGCTCCCAGGATACCCCAGAACCCTGGATGGACATGTGATTGACCTAGTATTTTTTAAGTGCTTGTCGTGGGAGCAGGCACTAAGGGCGCACTGACTTCTAGAAGCCACAGGCCCTGCACTGAAGGAGCTAACCATCTGGTGGGGTTACCAGGGGTGCCCCAGGTGCTGGCTGGGATCAGGAAAATGCCGAGGAAGCAATAGAGCCTCGTGGTGGAGTTTTCTTCATGGAGGAAGAGGGATTTGACGTGGCCCTTGAAGAAAGATGAAGGCTTTACCGAATGGCCTTCAGATGATGGCAGGGAGACTGTGGAATGTGGAGGCTGGCCGCCTGAGGGCTTTGGGTGTGGGAGCAGAGAATAGCAGGCCTGGCAGCAAGGAGGGCGGCCTTGGAGGTTAAGTCCTGGCTGTGAAGCCTCACATGCCAAGCTTAGGAGTGGCCTAACCCAGGAGGGCTGGTTAAATAATGCCAGGCAGTGCCTGAGATGCCAAAGTGAGCAGTACAGATGATACCAAATGATACGGGCTCTTGTCAAACATTTACTGTGCTGGTTGATGGACCAGCCATGTGCAGTGTGCAGAGATGGAAGGCACTCAGGACCTCTGTTTATTGGGGCTGACAGGCCTGCACAGCTCCCAAGGGGGTAGACAGTGCTGCTTAGGAGTTTGTGTGTGTGTCTGCCCTGGTCCAGGGGAGAGATGGGGTGGGCCTGGCTTGGGCAGTGGCATCAGGGTACAAGAGGATGGGATGGTCAGGAGGAAGTTGAGTGGCAGAGTCATCAGAACCTGGTGGCTGGTTTCAACTGTGATGTCAGTCTAGTTCCTTGGGGGTGTTCACAAAGGCAAGGGGTGGGGTGGAAGGGTTTAGAGCCAGTCTTGTCCATCATGACCTTGAGGTGTTGGTGGGGCCCCTAGAGGGGGCCAAGAGGAGGAAGTGGGGTGAGGAGAGCACAGATGACCCCTGGAGCCTTGGGGGGCTGTATCTGCTCCATAACCTCTGTGCTTCATCTGAGTGTGGTCCAAGGCTCAGTTGCAATAATGCACATAAGAGCCCTTGGAAAACTGTACAAAGGTATCATGGTGCTGTTATTACCATCTTAATATCATCATGACTGGGCCACGCAAGAAGAAACGGCTGCTTGGCCTCCCATGTCAGACACTGAGTACAGATGCTCTCGTTTGCTGCCTTAGCTCGGGCTGTAACCCAGCCTCCTTGGACATGCTTCCTGCACTTGCCCACCCTCAGCCAAAGATCTGGTGTGATCACCTCCTCCCTCCATTCCCCGTGTTACTGCAGAGGCCCACCTATACATGCGTCTACGAGTGTTTTTGGAGCTTGTTAG
This sequence comes from Aselliscus stoliczkanus, assembly GCA_033961575.1. Taxonomy (NCBI): domain Eukaryota; kingdom Metazoa; phylum Chordata; class Mammalia; order Chiroptera; family Hipposideridae; genus Aselliscus; species Aselliscus stoliczkanus. The sequence goes on from CM066735.1 coordinate 18,535,236, forward strand.
AGCAGGTGGAGTGTGTGTAAATAAATACAGCCTAGATGCTGCCATGGTAGACCAGCTCTGATGTGTGTGTCTGCCCCCACCCCTCCCAGGTGGCACACCTGCCTTCCTGCCCAGCGCGCTGAGCCCGCAGGCCTCCCTGCCTACCTCCAGGGCACTCGCCACCCCACCCAAGCTCCACACGTGTGAGAAGTGCAGCACCAGCATTGCGTGAGTGTTGGCGGCCTGGGAGGCAGGGTTGGGGACAAGGCACAGAGTGCTCTCCAGAGGGGCCTGTAGACCATAACCAGTCAGGGACCCTGGAGGGCCACATTGCCACAGTGGACCTGGGAGGGGTTTTGTGGGTCATTGTCAGTCTTCGTAGAATGCCTGCGCTGGCATCTTCCTCCCTGATTTTTTCCCCACTCCTCCTCCCCAAAGGAGTAAGACATGCTACTACCTTTCATTTCTCTCCAATAATCTCCCAACCTCTGGAGATCTGCCTCTAGATGAGGTGCCTTCTCCTGGAAAACCTTGCTTTTATTCCTTCTGCACCCCCTGTGGAATAGGGTGAATTTTCCAGAGGTAGGTTCATTTTTCTCAGTGAGTGGCATTATAATGCAGCCACATTCTCTGGGAAGTTGCTGAATGGCGCCCTGGTAAAAGTTCTTCCTGTGTACAATGTGGACTGTCAGATGATTCCCTCTAGGCAAATCCCTTAACCTCCCTGGGCCTTGGTGGTTCACCAAGGCATGCTGGTTCATACCAGCAGAATTGGATACTCTCTACCCTGCTGCAGTGACACACAAAAATTGTTCTCAAAAAGCAGCTACAGAGCCCCGGGCTTGTTAGAGCATTCCTGGGCCAAACCTCCAAGAGTTTCCTTCCTCTTCAGGAGGTCCCTGGCCCCAGATTTTACATTCCTAGCTCTTGTCCCCAGGTGATGTGATGCTGCTGGTCCTGACACCTGGGACCACACACTTTGAGAACCGCTACCCCATTAACAATCCAGAGGATTCAGGATGGAGTTTATCTGTCTTTTGTTGGGGCAGGAATGACTTTTGGGGGGCATCAGGGGGTCTGGGGGTGGGGGCTGGTGGGTTGTTGAAGCGAGATTCCTAAGGGCAGGCTTGGGGAGTCAATTGTCTGAGGTTTGGGGGTCTTCCCAGGTGTTGCCTCTGGGGGAATAAGAAGGGGGAGGCGCATCATGCCTGGTGCTGCGGTTCCCCATCCCCAGGCTAATGGCTCTCGCACGTCTGTCCACAGGAACCAGGCTGTGCGTATCCAGGAGGGGCGGTACCGCCACCCGGGCTGCTATACCTGTGCTGACTGCAGCTTGAACCTGAAGATGCGTGGGCACTTTTGGGTGGGGGATGAGCTGTACTGCGAGAAGCACGCCCGCCAGCGCTACTCAGCAACCCCCACCTTCAACTCCAGGGCCTGAGAGCCCGCTGTGCTCCCAGCCCGCCCTTGACTTCGCAGGCACCTCTGCGCCTGGGGCCATGCCAATAGCAAGTTGGCTTGGAAGAGCGATGGTGGGTGGTGGGACCCCTTTATCCTCTCTGGGTGAGGCCAGAGGCTGGGGCCCGTCTTAGGCTGTGGGTGAGGGCGTCCTCACCTGCCCGGGCCTTTGCCAGATACTCTCGTTTCCCCTCTGCAGGACAGGCTCTGCATCAGACATCTTTGTGCAACAGGGGTTACCCAGGTTGGGTCATGGAGATTAGTATCTAGAAGGAGAGGGGTAGCCCAGAGACTAAAGTATTCAGTGTGTAAAGTTTCCAACATGTGAGCTCGATACACACACACACACACACACACACACAATAAAGTAGCTGCCCCTCTTTCCTGCCCCTGGCCCTGGGGACGAGCTTTTCTCCACCACTAGGTGGAGAGGCTTTATTTAGGTATTTTTTTCCTTTTTGTTTTCCCCCTGAAACCCCCGCCCCACCAGGTGCTTTACTATGTGACACCCCTACTGAAGAGGCTGCTTCCTTTAGCCTGGACCCTTTTGTAAAGATGTCTGTTTTACTGGGATGGTCCCTGGTACTTTAAAGGAATAAGTTTCTCACCAGGAGCCTGAGGAGGGGAAGGGGTGCTGGAGGGCAAGCAGCAGAAACACAGGAGGTGGCCCCAGACCCATCTAGATGACCGTCTCCTGGTCCGCCAGCACTGGCTGCGCTACAGCTCTCGGTGCCCCTTGCTGTATACTTGATGTGGTTGCTGCCAGCCCTGCTGACTTTCCCAGAGGGTGGACAGTACAGGGTACCATCCAGAGTACCTCCTCTGCTCAACTTAGCTGTCTGTACCCACTTGAGAAACACCAGAAATCACTTGGGACAGGGCTGCAGGTTAGGCCTGGTGGGGAACAACCCAGCTGAGCCCCCACCCTGAGGGACCACCACCCACTGAGGGCTTCACCCAGTGTGTCAGGGTTGGTCTGCCCACAACTTCCCCTGGAAGACCCCGCTGGCTTCATTGGTGGTTGATTGGAGAAATAAACCAAAAACCGATGCATGACCAGTGCTAGGTATGCCTGCTTTGGGAGTATGTATAAGTTGAGGCAAGGGGCAGTGGTCCCCTGCCAGATTTTTGGCTTGACTCACTCACCCCCACCCCCACCAACCATCCTAATTCCAGAGACTTTTCAGAAAAGTGCATGGGTGCTGCTGGGTGCTCCAGACTCACCCCCAGTCAGCCTGAGGGATGGGTGGCAGCCTCCACTTTATTTTCACAGGAAAGATCAAAGCTGGGCTTCAGAGGGTGCTTTGTGCTGTCCCTTTTTGGAAGGAATCTTGGCGAAGACTGTGTTACCTCCTCAGGCACCTGTTGACATAATTTGCACCTTGATATAATTGTCTCACCTTTTGCCTGGATGGCTGCCTTTATTTCCATTAGGAAAGATCAAGGCTTTCTGTGGCTCAGGAGCAAGTCAGGCCACAACGTCCGGTCTGAAATGGGAAAGCGTCCTTGGCGCCACCTAGTGTCAGGTGTAACGCACCGCAGAGGAGAATCCTCAAAAGGGGAATTCACCCCTCTGGGAACACCTGGGCTTTGGGCACAATGGGAACGCAGAAAGACCTAGCATTTTTCTTGCTTTCCTGAAGATAATAGTCAAGTAGTAGCGACTGAGCCGGCATGAATGAAATAATGCTACATGGCAGTGAGTGCTTAAAAGCTAATATAGAATACACAGGCATGCCCTGTGAGTTCAGTGCAGGGGCCATATGTGTGAAAGGATGAACAGGATTCAGGCAGGTGGAGGAGAGAAATGTTAAGTGATGGGGCTGAGTGCAAGTGGAATGCTCAGTTTAGGGCAGTGGCTGAAGGGGATACCGAGATAAGGAGAGATGAGAACTCTGAATGCTGGGAGAAGTGGTTTGAACTTCACCTTGAGGCTCTGGGGACACAGAAAAATTTAAGCAGGGAAGTAACAAGGTTGAACAGGGTGGGTTGGAATATTAATCTGCTGAGATGGTTGCCTGTAACAAACTTTGCTGGGCCAGCTGTCTTCTCAGGAGTAGAGAACAAATGGGGAGTGGAGACCCTTGTAAAATGGGTATGGCCGTGAGAGAATTATTGAATGCTTTTTGAAAACCAGATGGGTTCAAGCTAAAATCCACTTCTTTAGTTGTGGCAGCTAGCTCTCCTCCCAGCGGCACTGAGGGTTTCAGCTCCAGAGCTCTCTGCAGACACACAGCCAGCCTGAGCTCTGGAGTAAACTTCTTTGGAAGATGGAGTTATTAGCCAGACTCATTGGAGAGAAGAAAAGGATGGGCCATCCTTAACTTCAACCCCACGCCCTTTGACTCAGACACGGCGTGGGGAGATTGCACAATTACATAACTGCAATTTGTCCCATGCAGTGTGCTTTTTATTTATTTTTCTGCAGTTTGGGGAATAACTTCAGAAACCATGATAGATTTGAGTTAGAAGTGGCCCAAGAGAACATCTAATACAGTCCCCTTCAGTTAGAGATGAAACAAAATGACTTTCCCAAAGTTCCATGGCTTGATGATTCTAAAGTGCCAGGGACATTTTAATTGCATTTTAACTCTAATCCTCACAATTTGGTAGGTACTGTTATCATCCTTGTCTATAGGACAAGGACAGGGAAGATGAGCAACTGGTCCAAGGACTCCTAGCTGGTAAGGGGAGGGGCCAAGGATGGCACCTAAAGTCTGACTCCTGGGTTTCTGGCTTACCCAGGGGTGGGGGTACTCTTGCCCCTCTATCACCAGAGACAGCCTTTTAGGCCACTAAGGAGGTCACTATGGCTCCCAGCTGCCTTCTCTAGTCTGGTAGAAGCTGCTCCAGGCTCTTGGCTTTGCCCGTGGTCCCACAGGGCAAAGCTTGCAGTGCTGAGCTTGCAGGAAATTGAAGCTGTGGCTTCCCCCATGGAAATGGAGGGGCAGCTGGGCACCCCGGTCTCAGCCTGAGGAATGACTCTGCTCAGGCCACCATGTCTCAGGAACTCCGGAGAGCTGCTCACCCCTGAAATGGGCAGTGAGGGGTGGCTGTGCTGCCCCTCCCATTCCTTCAGGCATCAAATCAAAGGGAGATGATTCTTCTTCTGCAGAGTCAGGGTGAAAGACACTGCAGAGGTAATCATGTAGGGCTACAGAGCCCTCTGGGTGGTGAAGGCCTGTCCGAGCTCGGGGCACAGAGCTGCCAGTCAGGGCAGCAAAAGGCAGATGAGAGGGAAGTGTGTACCCCCCACCCCCAGGAGGTATCCTGATCACCATGAGGGCTCTGGCATATGTGCGTGGGGGGCAACATAGCCTGGAAGGGAGTGTGGTTGGGTGTATGTGTATGTGTATGTGTGTTGGGGGGTTCTGTTGAGGCCACACAAAGCCTTGTGCTGAGACACTGCATTCCTGCTGGCTGGCTTCCTGCTCCAGATACATTCCTGCCCCAGAGTCACCAAGGAGACTGCTGCTTGGAATCTGGCCCTACATTCTCCAAATTCAGGGCAAGATCTGGCAAAGGTTCCCTCCCTTCCCTTCCCCACACTCTCACTTTGTAGCGAGCAAGCCACCTGACTCACCAACCCTCTTACCCTCCTACCTAGGGAGAGCTGGAGTGGTGTCTGGCATGGCCTTGGGGGGAGGGAGTCGGTACCACATATCCTGTCGACTTGCATAAAGCAGTTCCTGCCAGCCCCAGTGTTCTGTTTCCCTTTTGTATCTGGGAAAGAGGAATGGGGAGGGAGCCCAGAGGACCCATGGTTAGTGGGGAGGGGCTTGGCCTGAAAATCACCGTGTTAAGAGATTGCTTGAAATTCAGGCATTTGGCTCTCATTCTTCCTTTCTGGGGCTTGACTGTAGGCCTCAATTTCCCCATCTTCTAAAGTTAGAATCTTGTAGTTTGTGGTTACAGGATTGGCTACAAGTGGATGAAGGCTCCGGCGTAGGGTGTTTGAAGAAGGGTGCGAAGGAGCACGGTGCCGACGGGCAGACCTCTTCTCCCTCCCAGTTAACAGCCACTTCCAACGGCTCGGGCTCCAGCCCCTCCCCCAGAGGCTCAGGTGCTGGTTTGCACGTCCGCCAGCTCCCACATCTGCCTCCAGGGGATTTGGGTCCTGCTGGTCACCTTCCGCAGGAGAAAGAGGTTTCCTTAGAAGCCACTCGCCCGTCTGGTCACCAAGCTGTCTTTCCTTCAGCAGCTGTCTGGGCTCCCAGCCCATTTTCAGAGCGGGGAGCAGAGGGAGGGGGAGTGCTGGTGGTGATGGTGATGCGGTAGAATCCCAAAGGCCCAAAGAAGGCTGCGGTGAGGATCGGGAAACGTTTACACTAGCACCGCTTCCAGGCTCCTGTCCTGTCCCCGACGCTCGACTTCTTCCCCCACCCTGAAGTCCCACTCAGCCACCCAGGTCCAGGGTACCCGAGTGAGGAAGAGGCGTAGGACGAGGAGGAGATTCAGAGCTAGCCCGGACACAAAGTGCTCGGCAGCTGTTGGAGAAGATTTCCCTCCGGGCGGAAATCATTTCTCCCTTTTATCGCGCCAGGTTCCTGAGGGACTTGCCCCAGGCTCACAGCTGGGAGCGCAGGGACGGCTGTGTCCCGGTCAGTGCCCTTCCCACCGCCAGCACGTGGGGCTCCATTTCCTTCCGCGCTCCGGTCCACTCCCCGCCCGCCAGCTTCACGGTGGCGGCAGGAAGGCAGACCCAGCGTGTGAGCTGGGGGCGGGGTGACCCCGGGCAGGGGGCTCCGCTCTTGGGCTGCGGCGGGAGCGCGGGGCTGTCACGCGCGGAAGGACAGCGGACCGGAGTCGGGACAGCGGGCCCCGGGCCCTCATCCTAGCCCAGCCGCGCGTGGCCCCTCGTGCAGCCCCGCCCCCGTACACCTGCGCCCCTCCCCACCCCGCCTCCTCCCCCCCCGCTGGGAGTGTCCGGGGCCCGCACCCAGGGGGTCCGGACGCGCTGGCTAAGCCGCGGGTGCGGCAGAGGCTGGGGGACGCGGGCTGGGGAGCCCTCCGTCCGGCTGCAGCGGTCGGGGCGGAGCCGGGCCATGCTGGGCCGGCGGCGCGTCTTCGCCGTGGAGCCGCTTGGCAGCCGGGGTGAGTCGCCCACCCTCAGCCCGGCAGGGTCTCCTGCCTTAGAGCCGTCTCTGGCGCCGGAGCCCCCGGCTTCGTCCCACCCCACCCTGCACACCCGTCCGGAGCGCCAGACCTAGCCGCGCCCGCCTCGCGGCCTCCCTGTAGAAGGGGTCGAGGGACTGCGCCTTGCGCATGGAGACCCTGTGGGTTTGGGCGTTCAACTAGCCACCACCTTCATCCCACATCCCCCGGGTCCACTTCCCTCAAATTCCCGATATGGATTCTTCTCCGCCGGCCCTTGCCCCAGCCGGCCGTTCCGAAAGCCCCCTCGGCGGCGGCAGACCCCTTCCCAAAGGCACCGCGCAAGGGGTCGATTCCCGGGCCCGCTTCCTTGCCCAGGGGGCCTGACTTTGCATCCGGCTCCCCGCGTGCCGGGCTGGGAGACGTGGGCAGGCCTCCACCCTCTCTCCAGCCTCAATTTCTGCATCATTACAACTGGGGCACCCAGATAGTAGGAGGACCTGGCGCGGAGATGACAGTTAATGGGCAACAACGTTGCATCTTCTCCTACCCACTAGTTCCTTTTCTTCCATTTAAGTTTTTTTCTTTTCAACTTTCCACAAAGATGTCATTATTTCTCACTTAAAAGCCCAAGATTGTTATAGCTATTGTTATTTTTAATTACCCTCCCCCCAAGGAACTCCAGGAGAGACTTCTAGCATCCTGATGCCAGTTTGGATCCTAGGCTTCCCTCTTTCTGCCATCTGCCCTCTCCCTAAGGTGGGGCACACAGTCATATTCTCTCCCTTGTGGAGTGGCGGAAGAGGCTGTGGCTCCCCACTTATGACTTGGAGGTCTTAAGCAGATCCCAGGGGCAGGGGCACAAGAACTCCCAGGAAGAAAGCGCCTAATCCCTCGGAGGAAGATAGGCCATTGCAGGAGCTGATGAGTGAGATGTACAAGGGTTTGCCTACCACACAGCCTATACGGGTTATGATCACTAACAATTACTGTTGTAAAAAGAACCCCATCCAACATCTTCCAGGCTGGGCTGGAGAGAGATTTGGGAGGGGCTGTTGCTGTCCAGGCTCCTCCCTTCACCTCTGGCCCAGGACACTCCTCCCCAGGGAATGCTTTCAGCCGCCAGGAATGCTGGGGGCGGTGGGGGCAGCCTGCCCAGCCTGATACTGACTCTCCTTGTAGATGGGGCTGGTGAGGAACTGGCACGAGGTTGTGTAGCGCCTGGAGTCACCAGCATCTACAGACGGATCCCGGACACGGCTCAGGGGTGCTCACCGGACTCCTGGAAGGGGCATGGTGAGCAGAGAGGTCTCCAGAGGCAGGTGCCACTTCCCAAACTGGCATCCCGGGACTCAGGAGTGGAGATGGTGGCTGGGGACAGCCCCCTGGCCACCTCTCTGGGCCTTTCTCCGGACTCTCTGGACTTTGAGGCTGGGGTGAGCCCTAAGCCCCTGGCCCTCCCGCCCATGGAGCCTCCTGCCCATCTAGGCCGGTTCCTGGCCAGCCGTAAGCTGGAGCAGGTACTGGAGAGGTCCCGCCAGCTCCCGACTTCCCCTGCCGGCTTGTCACAACACCACCACTCCCCAAAGCTGCCAAGCAAGCCTGAGTGTGAAATGCCCCTTTTTGGAGCAGGGAATAAGGCCACCAAGGCAGAGGTGGAAGAAGCAGGCCTGGAAGAAGCAGAGGTGGTGAGTACCAACTCTCAGGCTGGGTGAAGAGTGGGATAGAGACTAGAGACGGCCCTTTCATATGGGGGCTAGAGGGCCCCCCCACTTGTTCTCCGTGGAGCTCTCTCAGGGTGGGGCACTCCTGTCCCTAATTGATGGGTTGTGTCACAGCTTCCTGACTCACCCCACTCCCAGCTGTGTGGATGTGGTCAGATACGGGGTCTGCCTGGCACCATGGCTGGCTGGGTATTGGGAGGCCATCTGGGTTTGTGGTCCTCTTCTCCTTGCCCGTTCTGCTCCCACCTGCTGGCCACTTAGGGTGGAAGTCTGGTTGGGTTCAAGTTTCCCCTGCCTCACTCTGTCCCACAGGTGGGGGGCTTGGGGCCTGAAGCCTGGGCCTGCCTCCCAGGGCAGGGTCTTCGCTACCTGGAACACCTGTGTCTTGTGCTGGAGCAGATGGCCAAGCTCCAGCAGCTCTACCTGCAACTGCAGTCCCAGAAGTCCCCTGGGGGAGTGAGCTGTGGGGTGGTCAGGCCAGCAGATGGGCAGGTGAGTGGGGAAGGCAGAGGAGGGGTGAGTCCTCTCACACCAGGGCTTCCTTCAGAATGGTCTAGGCCTGTAGTCAGGCACTGAGTGCCCTTCTCTTTTGTGCTCAGGATCCTGTAGAGGAGGAGCAGGCCCTGGCTCTTTCACCTCCACCCTCCTCTCATGCCGCAGGCAGTGAGGTGCATAGGTCATGGGAGCTGCTCAGCCAGACAACGGAGACAGGTGAGGGGCCGCTGTGTCTCTTTCTGTGTCTTGCCTGCCCCAGGTCCCATAGGCAGACCCCCTGAGCCCCGAGGCTTGGTGGATGTGTTCCTTTTCCTGGCCATGGATAACCTGATTCTCTCTCTGAAGGGGCAAAAAGAGCTTCACTCCCAAAGGTAGGGGTGCCCAGTGCCAACCCTTCCAGGCTGTCAGAGGTCCCAGCAGAGCCAGCTCATGACTTTCAGTCATCTCAGGGTCACAAGGTAGGCAATGGATATATGTGGGGCAGGTGAAAGGATGTGGTGGGGGTAGGATGAGGTTGGCATGTGTGACTACCCTGAAGGCCAGAGACTGGGAAAATGAGAGGATTCCTGTTTGGAGTAGGTGACTTCTCTTGACTGTGGTGACAGCTGTCTCTGGGAGTTTGGTCAGGTGTTTGTTGTGGGGTGGGGCTCTGTGGTGACCGCCTCACACTCTGTTCAGCAGGATCTCTCCCACTGGAACAAGGTCAAGGTCCTGCTCAACCGGATCCGCTGGAAGAGCACTCGACACCCTGAGCCCCCTGTCCCTCCTGATGGCCCTGCCCCGAGGTAAGTCCTGTGGCCCAGCCTAAGTTAGGGCAGAGGGCGGAGCCCGATGGACCATGATACTGAGATGATAGTGCCTGTTGTTCTTTGTCCCTACGAAATCTGAGTGATGCAGACAGTCTTGAGGAGGGTGCTGGAAGAAACAGAAAGTAGTAAAAGCTCCCCATTTCAGATGAGGCTGGGGACTGGGCTGGGGAGGGAAGCCACTTTCCTGAGGCCACATGTGAGTTAGCAGCAGAACCAGGACCAGAATACAGGAAATCTCCTAATGCCAGCCAAGCAAACCCTCACTCGTCAAAGTAGAAACTTAGGCCACTGTCCCAGGTTTGCTGGGCAAGCAAGGTAGGGGTACAGATGAAAGATTCCACAGTGGATGATGGGGGGTGGGGGTGGGTTGTACTGAATAATTCACCAGGGGGAAGAAGCACCATGTAAATTACTATCCCCTGGCTCCCCACAGCAGATAAGCAATGCCTGATCCACTCTGGGACCATTGTTACCTTCGTTTCCTCCTCCTAGCCTAAGGCCACCCTTCTTTTTCCACAGGACTGAGTCAACGGACCTCCCTGAAAGATCTCCATGTCGCCCCCGCCGGAAGACCTTTATGCCATCATTAGTGGTGAAGAAGCAACGAGCAAAAAACCTTTCAGTCTGCTGAGACCTCCTGGTGCAGGGACGTGATGCTGGGTAGAGGGGTGTGCAGTGAAGTCTTCTTCCTTGCCCTTTGCCCTGTTGCTCTTTCTGGGCACTGCCAGGAAAAGCTGCTGACAATTGCCCTCTCTGAGGTGAGGGCTGAATCTTTCTCCTCCCGGAGCAGCGTGGCAGAGTACCCCTGGTTCCCTGAGAAGCCCCATGGTGCGGCGGCTCCCAGGCACCTCCCTGGCTGCCAGAAATCCCTGGGCTCGGACAATGTGAACTAGCTTATTTATCAGGCATCCACGGAGCATGTTTGGCATAGTAATCTGTTGGGGCCCAGTGTGTTACAGACGTGTATATATCCAAAATGATATACTTGTATATATCTCTGTGAGACTGTCACTGTTGTGAATTGACTGGATCCAACCATCTCTCTTGAATCACACACTCAAGAAAGGTTGGTCTTCTGGGTGAGGTAATTGCAGAAGGATGGAATTGACCTTCATTCCTCAGGGGACAGTTACTGATCTGGAGCCCTGCTTGCCTCCTCATACCTGCATGGGCAGCCCCAGGATAGAGAAAGGGCACTGTCTTGGCTGCTTCTACATTTAACCTTGCCCCCGAAGACTGCACCGGGAATGGGAGAGATAGGGAAAATATGGGGAACAGTGGAGTAACCTTCAAGGTCTATTCTGCTGCTTTGCTCCCTGCTAGCCTTTACACATCAGAGCTGAAACCAGAGGTCCAAACTAGCTTTTAGATGTTGACAAAATCCCTTAACTTGTCGGAGCCATAGCTTCCCACTTAATCTCCCAAATAGTATAATGGTGCCTACCCTACCTACCTCACAGGCTTGTTATGAGGATAAAATGAGATTAAACTGTCTCAAAATGCTTTGTGAATGTTAAATGACTAGGAAAGGGGAGGGTAGGGGTGTTGGAGTGAGGCTAAACTGGAAGGATAACGGGAAAGTCAGAGGATGAGGGGGGACTGGGATTGCTAAAGGGGACAAAAGTGGCAAGTGATTAACTGCAAGATTTTGAGCAAGTCATTTCATTGAGGTCTCAGTTTCATATCTGAAAATTAGGGCAGTAATTCTTGATCTGCTGACCGCCAGCATTTTTGTGAGGACTAAAGGAAAAATCCGTGAGAACTCTTAGTAAATGTCAACTTAAATATTGTAGTGGTTTATTTTACTATAGCCTGTTAGATTCCTGGCTCTTTGTTCATTGAGGAAAGGGAAAAGCTTATTCTGCAGGTACCCAGAGGACGGGAGGTGTGTGTGTGTGTGTGTGTGTGTGTGTGTGTGTGCGTGCGCGCGCGCTGTCAATGAAAGGGCAGGGCCATTGACTTGAGACAGACACCAGAATGTCTCCTAGAAATGGCCACTGAGCAGGCATCCTCTTCCTTGATGGTCAGGAGGATTTGGTTCTCTTGTGCTGCAGTCCCGGAGTCTGCCAGAATGAGGCAAAGTGGGAGTGGTAAGTGCTTCCCTATGTTTGGGGTACATCTCCAGCTGTCTTTGGACGAGGAACCAAGTCTCTGAAGCCTATTTTTCTAATGGGACACTTAAGCGAGGACACCACCGAGGCGCAGCTTTCTAACGTGCATACGATCGGGGAAGGCGCACTTCCGCTCCCCAATAGGCGCCGGATGGCAGGCCTGCGTGGGGGGAAGGGAGAGGTCGGTGGAGCGGAGGGAGGGACCATATCCGGGATCGTGGTAGCTTCCGACCAGTGGTCGCGCTTCCGGAGAGGTGTTTCCGGTGGCGGCGGTAGCAGCGACTGTGGTGGTTCCGGGTGTCTTTGTCCCCCCGGTGTCGCGGCCCTGGCCCGCAGGTAGGTTGGTGGGCTCCCCGCCGTGCCTCTGCCCCTTTGCTCCTCCCCCGACCGAGGAGCTGCGAGGGCCGGGCCGCCGAGACGCTTGGGGCGCGGAAGGAGCCGAGCCCCCCTCGGACTGCCAGTCCCGTCTCCCTGGCAACGGCCTCGGCCCTGGGGGCGGGCGGGAGGAGGAGAAACCGCTGTCCTCTGTCCTCCCGCGGTGGCCTGGCTGCGGCCCGGCCTGGGAGATGGGGCGCCAGCGGCCGCTGGAGCTGGTGCGGGAGGTCGGGGAGCGGGCGCGCGGCCGGATTCGCTCCCGTGCCGCCAGCCCGGCTGGGGGGCCGCGGGCCAAGCTTCCGGGGACGGGCCCCAGATGATCTCAGCTCCGGCAGCGCCCTCCGCCTTTTCTCCGGGCCGCGGCGTGCACATTTTGGCTCATGTATTTGAATGAATGAATGTCTCCGGGGCTCTTTCTCCATCTGGGGGTGGCATGGTGCAGTGAGAGGAACGCTAAGGTGTCTGGACACCTGCGTGGGGGTCCCGGTTTTGTCATTAGCTGGTTATGTGGGCTCAGGCAAGTCTCTTTCTTAATCTATCTGAGCTTCAGTTTACTTTCCTTGACATAATATCACCTGCCACTAGGTTATGGTGAGCGCACGCTCAACAGTGTAATGTCTTCATTTTCTGGTATTCCCTTCATCCATCGGCTCCATTCACTCTCAGTGCCCTTTTCCCCATTTCCTTAAGATCCTTAGTTCCTTTTCTGGGGTTGATGGAAAAATTCCCCATGTGAGCTGTTAACGTATTTCTTTTGTGATTGAAGGTTTTTTTCCCCAAGACTCTGAAAGAGGACAACATTTCCAATGTCCCAGTTTAAGCGCCAGCGTATCAACCCACTTCCAGGGGGACGCAACTTCTCAGGTGATCACCTTTCTGCCTACCGGGGGCTCATCCCGGGAAGGATGTGCTTTGCAGTTAGTCTTTTAAACTATGGCTTTTGGGGTTTCCCTGGTGGAGAAGTTGCTTGGAGCCACTTTGCCGTTTGGGTTTGCCGCATACTCTAGTTGACTCTGGTGTTTGAGCAGAGAGGTGCATTTCCTGGAGATTGCTTCTCTGTCCCCGTAGGCACAGCTTCGACATCTCTTCTGGGTCCGCCTCCTGGTTTGCTCACTCCTCCTGTGGCCACGGACCTGTCCCAAAATGCCAGGCACCTTCAGGTAGGTTGGGGATTTTCTAGTGAGCTTCAGCCCTTGGGACTACCCCAGCATGCATGGATGCCTGCCGCTTTCATTTTTACATCATAGTGTTCATCCTTCTTGATACTTCTGTCTCGGGCCAGTAGAAAGGTGACTAGATATCTCTGACTGGGGAATCCTAATCTCTGGCTCTAGGGAAATCTGTAGGGTGCCTCTTGGAATAAAAAAAACGGAAATCCTAGAGAAGCTTGGGATGCAAGAACCAGCACAGTCCCCTGTCCTGTGCAGATAGACTACGTCCATTATACATGTACGCTTCCTTCCATGTGACTTTCAATGCAATGCTTTGATTGAGTTGAGGGGGTGCATAGAGATGAGATTCCAATGGCAGAACTTAGACAGATGCCCCATTTCACACTACACTCTTCTCCTGTAGGGTGGGGAGAAGCAGCGGGTCTTCACCGGCATCGTCACCAGCTTGCATGACTACTTTGGTGTGGTAGATGAAGAGGTCTTTTTTCAGCTCAGGTAGGTTTGAGGCCAGTGTCCCTTTGGATTCAGTTCTGTCACCATGCTTGTGGCGCCCTGCTGAAGCCATTGCTTTGCTGTGTTTAATGTGAGGTATGAGAAATCTTGATGGGAAGAGTCTCGGCAGTCAGGGTGGCTTGGCCAGGGTCTCTCTCCTGACTGGGCCTCCTGGCTTGTGTGCTGGCAGTGTGGTGAAGGGCCGGCTGCCCCAGCTGGGTGAGAAGGTGCTGGTGAAGGCTGCATACAACCCCGGCCAGGCAGTGCCTTGGAATGCGGTCAAGGTGCAAACGCTCTCCAACCAGGTATTCACCTCTCCTTGGAATGTGCATTGGAAGGGGTTGGAGGGAAGCCTGTGTCCTGAAAGCTGGGCAAGAGTCTTACTTTTTTCGAGGGCAGGGGATTGCATCTGTCCAAGGTAGTAAGCACATCAACTATGGGAAGCCCTGAATTTCCTGGTGACTGTGTTGCAGCCACTACTGAAGTCCCCAGCACCTCCCCTTCTGCACGTGGCAGCCCTGGGCCAGAAGCAAGGGATTTTGGGAGCTCAGCCCCAGCTGATCTTCCAGCCTCACCGGATTCCCCCACTCTTTCCTCAGAAGCGTGAGTACCAGTGGCATGGATGTTGGGGTGTGGCTTTATGGGATACTCTGGATGAACTGTCAGGTTGCTCCTCTGTGAATAGAAGTGGGTACTTCTGTGCACTGGAAAAAATGGATGGGGAAGCTGGACAAATATTTAGGGTTTTTGAGTCACCAGCCATTTCCTCTCTGCAGCTCTGAGTCTCTTCCAAACATCCCACACACTTCATCTGAGCCACCTGAACAGGTTTCCTGCTCGGGGTCCTCATGGTCGATTGGATCAGGGACGAAGGTAAGAGGATGTTCAACCAGGAAAAATGATGTATTTTCTTTATTTCTCTTTAGCAGCAGTGTCCCTTTCTTTGTCACCGCTTGACACTAACATTTTCTCCGACAGCTAGATCTTAGTCCCTTTACCCTGAAATAGGCAGACACAGTGTGAGGTCTATACAAATATTGGGACTTTATCAACTGGTTCAGCAAGCAGGGATTTGATGCAGTTCATCTTGAAAAAAACATTGAATTTTTTCTTAATATATAATTTTCCCTGTTATTTCTAGTCCCTTAAAAGTGGGAAACTAAGAATCAAAACTATTAAGAAAATAATAATTGTCCCAAAAAAGGAATTTTGTATATATTTTAATTTCTAGTGTAAAAGTGTTTCTTTATATGTTGTCTACATCATCTTGGGGTTAGACTATATCAAAGTGATGTAGCTAGTCTCTGTGCTGAAGCTGCTGTTTGTTCCCTTTGGATAGGAAGGACATTGTGAATTCTAAGTAGGGGGATGCTTTGATTGTCTAGGATTATTTTCCACAATGTATCCACTGCTTTGAAACAAGTCCCATTTTCAAATCACTGGTATGTATTTTGCATACGCTCACACCTCTTGTCCAGTGCATCTTCCTGGTCTTGAATTTCCAAGGACTTTCTACCTCTCACCTTCTGTGAGTTTATTAAAGGCCTCATTACAAAAGCATAGCAAAAGCACAGCAAGTGCCCTCAGGGATGTTGTAGCCTGGATGGAAATCAATGGCTGCTATGAACGTTCTACTTTGGGTTCAAGTTCAGCCTTTCTATATAGTCAGTTGCATTTGATTGTCCTGGATATGTCAAGCCCTGTGCAAGGCCCATGTTATATTACTTTGACTGTAATGCTTCAGTGTCATGGCTTCTAGAGAAAGGAAACATTACCATTGGGAGGGAGATGTTACCATCAGTCAGTAGAGAGAATTTGCAGAATAGGAAAGGGGCTAGTAGAAATTAGGTCATTGCAGGGGAACAACAGTTTATAAAGGAGTCAGCCATATTAGCGTTTTGGCTGGAAGCCAAGTTTTATTTTGAATTTCAGGCTTTAGGATGCAGGGATCAATTTCTCTTCCTGCTGAGGTTACTGAGATGCCTTTCAGTGGTACTGCCTCTTCTTGACAAGTCACAATAAGGAGAGACAACTGGCCGTTGAAGTCACAGGATTCAGTGGAACATCCAGTTTAACTAGAGGTTGACAGGATTTACTGAAGAGGTCACTTCATTCATGGGCGGCGAGCTGAAGAGTTGTCAAAATGACTTGGGAATGGTTCTTCTGTAGAAACATGGAAGCACTGACATCCCACAAAAGCCAGATCAGGGGCCGGCTGAGTGGCTCAGTTGGTTAAGAGCTCGCTCAAGAGTGCGAGCTGAGCTCTGAGCAACAGCTGTTCGAGGCCAGCCCGAGCTGAGTTGCCGTTGAGCTGCCAACAGGTGGCAGGATGGCTCAGCTAAAAAAAAAAAAAAAAAAAAAAAAAAAAAAGCCAGATCAGAAGGCAGCTTTTGGATAGAGATGCTAATGAACAGGGAAATTACCCAGGCAGAAACAAGAGGAAAGAAAAACTTTGTGTTAAACATATTCAATTTAGTTACTTGGGTGTAATGACTAGGGAAACAGCCTATGCTGGTCTAAAAGAAAAAATCAGAAACTTTTGAGAAAATTTAATCCACTCAGTTACCTCAACATGAAGAAGTGACAGTTGATTTTCATTTGCCTCTTGAGACATGGGAGGTTTTCCCCATCAATCTGGCCTTTTATAATGGTCTAAAGGTTTTTTCTCTTTTTACTGTTTTTATTTATTGCACCTATAACATAGTGATACCATAATAATTGATTTATTACACAAATGTATAGAGTAGTTCATGCTGTTATATAAAGTTAAAGACTTAAAAATATATTCCCTCCTTCCTTTTAAAGGTAACCATTCTTAAAGACCTTTAGAAAATAATTTTGAAGAGAAAAATAACTTATTGCTACTTATTCCCATGTTCTTTTCTAGTCTTTATATACAGAGGGTGCCAAAAAAGTGTATACATATTTTAAGAAAGGAAAAAACTATTAAGATTGTAATACTCAATATATACCGATAACAAAAGACGAATACAAGTCACATTTGACTTCTGCAATTACAAGAGGTGCTCAAAGTGGTTCCCATCAGCATCCAGACACTTCTGATTATGGCGAACTACTGCTTGAGCAATGTTGACCAGAGTCCACTTGTATACATTTTTTTGGCACCCCTGGTATATTCATACTTTTTATAATTTTAATCTTAGAGTTCAAGTTACACATTCTTATTAAACATTTTTTTCCATATGGTCGTGTAATCCTCATGATTGTTTTAATGGCTGTGTGATTATTTTATTTACTATAAAAATTTGGATATTGTTGGATATGAATATGGTTTTCTTACTTTCAGCTTGAATTTTCCCTACTATATATAACCTTTTTTCTTCTTTGAATGGACTTCCTTGGGATAAATTTTCCGTAGTGGAATTGTTGGATGAAAAAGTTTGAGTATTTTTATGACTTTAATGTGTATTGCTAAGAGTTTGTTAGAAGAACTGTCTCTTTTAATAAAACTCCTTTTATAGAACCCTTAGTATGGTACATATATGTGTCTCTTATTAAAAACAAACAAACAGTTAAATTCTGTTTTTGCTCATTTCAAAAAAATTATGTTAGGTATAATTTATGAAGTTTAGAAAATACTAAACAATGATTCATGAGCTTTATAAGTCAGAGTCAACCACCATTAATATTTCTTTTCAGTTTTTTAAAGCTTTTGCACAGTTGAGGTACTACTATATATAGTATTGCATACTATTCTTTTTTAACGAGTATTTGTTATTAAAAGCATTTAAATATCCATAATATCTTTATAACAATCTGTTAGCATGGCTTCTTTATCCATTTCTCTGATGTTGGAGATTCAGATCATTTCCAGTTCTTTTGAGGTCAGTATATTTTGAGTCTGTAAGTAACAGTGTGATTTCTTTTCTGGTGATGGATCAACCTCCAGCGATGACTATGACTCCAAGAAACGCAAACAGCGGGCTGGTGGAGAGCCTTGGGGTGCTAAGAAACCAAGGCATGACCTGCCTCCTTACCGGGTCCATCTCACTCCCTATACTGTGGATAGGTGAGTGGCAAGGGTGGGGTAGGGGGTGAGGCTTGCAGCTGGTAACAATTTCTTGTGTAAATGAGACAAAAGTCTATGTGAGAGTTTGTGTGTGTGTTTTCTTATGACCTTTTGTTTTTTTGTGTGTTTTTTGTTTTTTTGAGGGCAGTGTCACTGGCCCTCACATGTGGGACCCGAACCGGGGCCGCTGGCTTCCCAAGCCAGCCGCTTAACCACCGTGCCACTCAGCTGGCCCTGTTTTTGTTTTTTAAAATAGATTTTTATTTTATTTGTTATTATTTCTTAGCTGAACCATCCTGCCACCTGTTGGCAGTTCAGCTTGGGCCGGGAATCAAACCAGCGACCCTGATGCTCAGAGCTCATACTCTTGAACGAGCTCTTAACCAACTGAGCCACTCGGCCAGCTCTGTTTTTGTTTTTTAATGTGGCAAATTTTTTTATTTCAAAATCTCAGATTTTGACCAGCATAGCCCCATTGACATGGGCGCACTGATAGAACTTTATGATTTGATTATCAGAAATAATTATGCCAGGCTATAATTGAAGCTTGCCAATCAAAATCCAGGTACCCAACAGCAGTTATGATTCAGGTAGAAACTACGGCTCACAGGAAACCTGTGACTGATTTTCTAGGGACCCTCTGCATTATTTTTTAAGTGTTACAGCATGTATGAGGACATTGGTCCACCAGCTTACTTCTCACATGTAGCAACTGATTGACTCAGAGGTAGCTAGTGATTCCAGATTCCATCTAGCAGTGGAGAGCCAGAGCTCCCGCTGCTGTATTAGGCCCCCAAAGCAAAGTCATGTCAGCCCAAGCAGGGGTGGTAGACTCCTGGCATCTCCTTAAGAGGAAAGGGAAGGAAGGCTGCCACTGCTCTTCCTGGTGTCACTGGTTCCTCTCCCCTGGCCCAGGGAGGGCCTCTCTTGTTCTCCATGCTTACCCACCTGGCTCCCAAGGTTAATCTCACAAGATACTGGTTCTTGTGTCATGGAGAGTGGACCCTCCTCACATCAAGTCAGAACGTGACTGATAATAATCAGCCACACACACAGCTGTGTTTTTAAAAACATGAATGGAAGGTTATTGTACATACTGTTTGGTAGTTTGCTTTTTCACTTAATATATCTTAGAATTTATTCCATAATAATGTTGATTAGATCTCATTCTTTTTAGCAACTACATGGTAGTTCGACCATCATTTATTTAACCAGCTCTCCATTTTCAGTCTTTGCTTATCCTAAATATTGTTGTAATAAACGTTGTTCTACATGCACCTATGTGGACAGGTGCAAGCATTTTATTGAGATCAGTTCCTAGAAATGGAGTAGCTGGCTCAAAAGGTCTGATTTTAAACTTTGATGGATATTGCCCATTCTCTCAAAGAGGCCGTATCACTTTACGTTCGCACCACTGGGGCACGAAGTACTAGTTTCCCCAGGCCTCTGCCAATACTGCATCATTATCAGACTTTTTGATCTTTGTCAGCTTGATAGCTGAAAAGTGATATTCTGATTTGCATTTCTTTAATTATAAGTGAGATTGAGCATTTCTTTAGGGTCTTTTAAGTCATTTTTCTGTTATGTTCCTGTTGCTGTCCCTTTTTCCAGTTCTCTCTTAAGACTTATGAACTTTTTTTTTTTTAAAGATTTTATTGGGGAATTGTGGGAGGGAACAGCATTGGGGAATCGGGGAAGGGGAACAGACAAGTTGCTGTCCTTTTGGTCTTCAGTCTAGTTGTGGAGGACGTCGCTTCACTGGCCCATGTTGGTATTATTGCGCTCTTCCAGGGTGAGGCAGTCGCTCGCTGATCATTGGACGGCCACTCATGGCAGCTCATGCTGGCTGCTGGCCACTCACACTGGCTGACAGCCACTCATGGTAGCTCATGGCAGCCCACCCCTGCTGCAGCCTATGCCGTCGCCGGCGACTCACGGCAGCCCAGCTCCAGGTTGAGCTGTTGTTCACCGTCTTAGCTGTAGAGGGCGCAGTGTCACTGGCCCTCATGTGGGATCCGAACTGGGGCCCTGCAGCTCAGAGCTGGCATCCCAAGCCAACTCTTAACCAGTGCACCTCTTGGCCGGCCCAGTGAACTTTTTATTAGTGATTTGTGGGTTCCTTTTATATTGACAGTGAACCTTTTTTTTCTCATGTATTGCAGATGTTTTATTTTTTTCTTCCCCAGTTTGACTTTATTTTGCCATTAGAGGTTAACATTTTGGTGCTCAAACCTGATTCATCTTTTCCTTTCCAGAAGTGTCTTACTTAGAAAGTTCTTCCCCAGATTATAAAATAATTTGGCCTGCCCCTGCCAAGTCTCTTATAGTTCCAGTTAAAAAATAGTTTAGTCTTTTTTCATTCTGACTTCCCTTGTGTTCTTCGTACAGCCCCACCTGTGACTTCCTAGAACTCCAGCGCCGTTACCGCAGTCTCCTGGTTCCCTCAGATTTTCTGGCTGTGCATCTGAGCTGGCTGTCAGCCTTCCCTCTGAGTCAGCCCTTTTCCCTCCATCATCCAAGCCGTATCCAGGTATCTTCTGAGAAGGAGCCAGCTCTAGACACTGGTGCTGAGCCCATCCCTGCAGACAGTGACCCCACTTACAGTTCCAAGGTAAGTTGGCTGGGGTCCTGCTGCTTTCTCCCCTTGATGGAGGCGGAGAAAGCTCTGAGTGTCTCTTTCCACCACCCCTGCGCAGGTACTGCTGCTCTCTTCCCCAGGATTGGAGGAATTGTATCGTTGTTGCATGCTCTTTGTGGATGACATGACTGAGCCAAGAGAGACGCCAGAACACCCTTTGAAGCAGATTAAGGTGAGAGATGCAGTCCAGGAGGCAAGATGCGTTGATAATATCCAGGTCCTGTCACATTTTCAGCAGCTCAGTTCCTGTTCATAGACTTATAGAAACAGTTTCAGAGCTGAAGTACCTCTCATTTTACCAGGAGCACAGCATGGCTACTTGTCAAAGGTTACATGGCTGGTTCATGTTTATGGGTGGAGAATCTCCCCCCCCCACACACTCTGCCATGTGGACTCTTCACCACATCCTACTGCCTGCGTTCTCTAGTGGTGGCAGGCTGCCTCATAGTGGGACACCCAGGGAACTGAATTAGTTTTTTGTTTTTTATCCCTGATCTCTTTTTCTAGTTTCTGCTGGGCCGGAAAGAAGAGGAGGCAGTTCTGGTTGGGGGCGAGTGGTCCCCTTCCCTGGACGGCCTTGATCCCAAGGGCGACCCGCAGGTGCTAGTCCGCACTGCCATCCGCTGTGCGCAGGCCCAGACCGGCATTGACTTGAGCGCCTGCACGAAGTGGTGAGTGCTGCCCCGAGCTCCCGTCTGTTCAAGCCAAGCTTCTGCACCTTCTGACCTGTTAGCTCCCTTCTGTTCCAGAGGAGCTAATCCCAGCTCATCCCTCCCTCCAGCCCTCACAAATGGTCACGCTGATCCTGAGCATGATAAGGGATGTGTATGTTGAAGGCCAGCTGATCCCCCCAGCCCCTCAACCACGTTCGGCACTCCTTATTGTCTTAGCACCTCGGATAGTAAATGTCTCCTTACTTGTGTTTCCCCATTGACTAACCATTTCTTGAGGACTTGCTCTACATCTTTTGTTTTTGAACTTGCAGCATGCTCAGTAAATGTTGATTGGAAACTGAAGCAGTTGATTGTGAATACTCATGGTTCAGTGCTTCATTTTTCCTTTGCTGTGAGCAGGTGGCGCTTTGCTGAGTTTCAGTACCTGCAGCCGGGACCCCCAAGACGGCTCCAGACCATGGTGGTCTACCTGCCAGATGTCTGGACCATCATGCCTACTTTGGAAGAGTGGGAGGCCCTGTGCCAGCAGAAAGCTGCAGAGGCAGCTCCCCCAGCCCAGGAGACACCAGTGGTAAGGCTGAGCTTTGAGAACAAATGGGGAAAGTCGGTGCCCTGGCCCCTGTGCCCAGGTAGTCACAGCTCTTGGCTTTTGTTACAGGAAACAGAGCCTACAGAACAGGCAGCTGATGCATCGGAGCCAGCAGCAGACACCTCTAAACAGAATGCAGAGAACCCAGAGGTCGCTGCACAGCAGGAAATGGACACCGATCTCCCAGAGGCCCCTCCACCCCCTCTAGAACCTGCTGTCATGGCACGCCCTGGCTGTGTAAACTTGTCCCTCCATGGTATTGTGGAGGACCGGAGGCCAAAAGAAAGAATCTCTTTTGAGGTAGGTATAGGCATCTGGGGCGGCTGTGGGGTATGGCGTATGGCTGCACGGTGGGGCTTGGAACGCTCCCTTTCGATGCCCACGGGCCACTGCTGCCTCTTCTACCAGGTGATGGTATTGGCTGAGCTGTTTCTGGAGATGCTGCAGAGGGATTTTGGCTATAGGATTTATAAGATGCTGCTGAGTCTTCCTGAAAAGATAGTGGCCCCACCCGAACCTGAGAAGGAGGAGGCGACCAAGGAGGAGGAAGTGGTCAAGGAGGAGGCAGCCAAGGAGTCCAAGGATGAGGCACACAGTGAGGGCACAGCCGCCGAGCCAGATGCCCCGCCGGTGAGTATCTCTGCCCCTGCACGGGCACTGGGCTACGCGTAGTAACGCGGGCCGGATGCAAGTGTGGCCGGGCGCTGCTCTGAGCGCTCCACAGTCTTTCAGTACTGCTCTCTCTGCGTGTGCCCCAAGTCCCCGGTGCGTATGCGGGCACAGGGCGCTTGACCCTCGCACGGGGCCGCACAGCTAGTGAGTGGTGTGCCCAGGGGAAGGGGAGCAACCCAGAGGAGGGAAAGGAAGCGGGGCTGGTGCTCCGGCAGCACTAGGATCTCAGTGAATGAGAACGCTCCGGAGTGAGGTGTCTGACCTCACTGGTTAACCAGAGAGCTGCATTTTCTTAGCCCTTTCAAAAGCACCTGGGGCTTCTTGCCTAAATACTATCAAGTAAACAGAATTTTTTTTTTTAATTTAATTTAATTTTTATTTTAATTAGCTTCAGGTGTACAACAGAGTGCAATAGTTATACTTTTTACCCCTCAAAGTGACAACCCCCCCAATTCTCCCCCCGACTCTTCCCCCCCATATCATACTATCTATTACAATTCCTTTGACTCCCTTCCACCATATAATCCACATCCCGTGACTATATATTCAATTACAGTTGGCATACAATATTATACAACATCAATTTCAGGTATACAGTGCAGTGATCAAGCCTCTACTCCATCCATGAAGTGGTCTCCCTAACAGTAAACATTTCTTATGGACTGAAATGCACTCCTGAGGAGAATTCCAGGTGTCTGGGAATCGCCCTGGAAGCCTGAAGCCTCATGCACGTCTCATGTGTAAAGAAATCCAACCCATGAGACGGTGCCTACAGAGCCCTTGACACGGTGCCTGGGCGTGGTTGCTCAGCGTTAGCCACTGTTATTGTTAGTAATTACAGGTGACAGTTCTCATCTTCGTCTGCTTCCCCTAGAAGGAAGATGGGCTTCTGCCCAAACCCCCCTCTTCTGGGGGAGAGGAAGAAGAGAAACCCCGGGGTGAGACGTCCGAGGACCTGTGTGAGATGGCCCTCGACCCAGACCTGCTGCTGCTGCGGGACGATGGAGAGGAGGAGTTCGGTGTGTGGTGGGAGGGACGCGTGTGGGGGCGGCTCCCTCACTGGCGACGTGCTGTGAGGACCGTGGCTGGTGTGGCCTTGTGGTCCCCGCTCCAAGCTCACCTTGGGCTTTTGTAGCAGGGGCCAAGCTGGAAGACACCGAGGTCCGGTCGGTTGCCTCGAACCAGTCGGAGCTGGAGTTCTCGTCCCTTCAGGACATGGTGAGTGAGACCTGTTCGGCCTCTGGCGTCAGTGACGAAGCTGCCCAGCAAGGCCGGCACCAGTCAGTCTTTGCAGAGGGGATGCTTCTGCCAAATGACTTCTGGCATCTGTCGATTGGCAAAAGACAAAATATGGTTCTTGGCTCACGGAATGGCACTTGGTAGGATGCAGGGGACATAGGATCCAGTATCTCCATTAGGGTGAATCTGAGCGAGGTTATCTGGTCAAGGCATACCCTAGGTTCCTGTGTGTGACATCCCCTGGGTGAAAGTGCCCCAAATAGGCCTTTGGTTATAGGCCCAGGGTCAGCTCTCCACCTGGGTGTGATTATGTCAGTGAAGCCTCCTGAATTTAAAAGGGCTACATCCTGGGTGATTTAGCCGATGAGAGAACTGTGTGTAAATCCTGTTTATCCTTGTTTTTCTTGCAGCCCAAGGAGCTGGACCCCTCTGCTGTGCTCCCTTTGGACTGTCTTCTCGCATTTGTCTTCTTTGATGCCAACTGGTGTGGCTACTTGCATCGGCGAGACTTGGAAAGGATTCTGCTCACCCTTGGGCTCCGGCTCAGCGCCGAGCAGGTGCCTTTCCTTGCGTCCCCTTGGTTCTTTCTGAGATGGCCTCAGAGGTGCACAGGCAGGCACTTAGCTCCCACAGGGAGCCGGGAGGCTCTAGTTCTCGGTTCTTGCACGTCCTAGGGGCAGGGCCTGCATCTTCTCATCTCATCAGAGGGGACCTTGGGTGTGTTTTCTGTAGGCCAAACAGCTGGTCAGCAGGGTGGTGACCCAGAACATTTGCCAGTACCGCAGCCTTCAGTACAGCCGCCCCGAGGGCACGGATGGGGGGCTTCCCGAGGAGGTGCTCTTTGGTGCGTACTGGTGCCCTGCAGCCTGCTGGGGAGGGGTGCAGGCCGCTTCCTCCTCCTGAGACCCAACCCTTACCTCCTTCTCATGGCCCCACCAGGAAATCTGGACCTGCTACCTCCTCCTGGGAAAAGCGCAAAGCCAGGAGCTGCCCCTGTGGAACATAAGGGCTTGGTGTCCCACAATGGCAGCCTCATCCATGTGGGGAACCTGCTGCAACGTGCAGAGCAGCAAGACAGTGGACGGCTCTACCTGGAGAACAAGATTCACACACTGGAACTGAAGCTGGGTGAGTGGGCTGAGCCACGGGTACCTGTCGGGCCACGCACATGTGTGTTCCGGCGACCAAGAGGGAACCCCGCTCCTCAGGCTTCGGGCCTCTTGCCCCAATCCTTAACTTAGCAGCAGTCTTTCTGGTGTGTCCCCACCAGAGGAGAGCCACCACCGTTTCTCAGCCACTGAAGTCACAAACAAGACCCTGGCGGCGGACATGCAGGAACTGCGCACCCGGCTCACTGAGGCCGAGGACACGGCCCGCACGGCTGAGCGACAGAAGAGCCAGCTGCAGCGACTACTGCAAGAGTTCCGGCGGCGCCTGGCGCCCCTGCAGCTGGAGATGCAGCGGATGGTTGAAAAGGTGAGCCCCTGTGAGAGCTGGCGCGACGGGCACTCGGTCAGGGTGACGCCAGCACAGCAGCCCCACGTGCCTGTGCCCAGGTCACCTCACCTCCATCCACTGGAATCCGTCAGTCAGCAGCTTGCAAGCTCGTGTCTCCCAGGAGTACGTGGGTAGGAGCCCTTCCTCCTTAGGTCCTGATTCTTTTCCATCTGCTTCAAACAGGCCGACAGCTGGGTAGAGAAGGACGAGCCAGCACCTAGCAACTGAGGGGCCTGGTGCAGGAGCTGCCGTCCTGTGAGGTCAGCGGTGGAGCCTGCTGGAGTTAGAGCCCTTTGGGTCCAGAAAGAAGCTGGAGCAGGACCTGGGAGCCACAGGCCAGGTGGCTGACCCGTGCTCAGCCTGTGTAGGGGCGCTCAGGCCGTCAGGGTGGGGTCTGCCTATGCTGTGTGGGACGGACGCGTGAGGAACCGGTTCCACTTAAACAACTAAATCCAACATCTGCACCCCTCGAATGTCATTTTGCCCTCTACCTTGGGGTTTCTCCTGGGGCCCTTTAGTCTTGTGCTTTCTCCTGTCCTCTTCCAGTTTAGAGTAAGACGGGAGGAAAAGGCTTTTCAACTATGTCATAAGGTCTGATGCCAATAAACTGAAGAAACAGACACACGGAATGTGCTTGGGGTAAGAGCCCTTCCTCTGGATGGCACAAACCCTGCCAGGTTCCAGGAGCAGGTTCTTGGGGGAAGGGTCTCCAGTGGCCTTTGCAGGAATGGAGTCGGTGCTGGCGAGCTCGCTGTGGGCTGTTTGCCAGTGAACACTGTTCCAGCCACCCCAGACTTGCCAGAAGAAACCAGCACCTCTTCCCCTGGCTTCCCGTGTTCAGAATGTGGTATTGGCTATGGCCCAGCCTTTTTCCCTGTTCCCTATTCCCCGTAAGTCTCGCCTCTTTCCATAACCCGTGGTTTCAGTTTGACTTTGTATATAAAGTTGGTTTTTTTTTTTTTTTTTTTGGCTTTTTGTTTTTTAAATAAACCAAAGTCAAAAACAAACCAAGTGTCCTCCATAGCTTTTCCCTTCCTCCAGGCTCGCCTGTGCTCCCACCCTTCCTCCTGGCCCTCAGCCCAGCCTCACAGGATAGCGGTGCAGCCCCTCCAGAGGGCGGGCGGCAGCGGGAAGAGCGGGCCCCTTGCACCCAGGGCTCAGGGCTCCCTGATGGCTGATCAGGAGAGGGTGCTGTAGGGGTCCTGCCAGCTCAGCAGGGGGCAGCATTACCTGGAAAAAAACCTGGTGTGGCTCTCCCCTCCTCGCTTTAGTTACAGCACAATAATACATGGACATTTTATTGAAAAGTTTACTTGAAAAAATAAAATTCCAAATATTCAGGTGAGACAAACCCATTGTTCTTGCTTTGAGGCATGTGAATCGGTCTGACATTTTTTTGTGCTAAGTTATTTACATGGGTTGAGTCCCAGTTTCCTAGGGAAACTACAAGATTTAGGGTCTTCCCCTGCACTTGACCTAAGGATAAAAGTGGGCTAAGCCAGCCTTTGCTGTGCTGGGAGGCTTAGAGTGGGGCCTGTCAGGGCCGGGGGACTATGGCACTCACAGTTCCCAGGGCAGTGTTGTGGCCCTCTCCCAAAAAAGAAGTGGGAGCCCCCCCGCCCCCCAGGATGGGTCTTGAGGAGGTAGATGTCATTCCAACCACAAAAGGCTGAAATTGCAGGTGAGCTGACAGCCCTGGCCCAGGGCCAGGAGGCACTCTGGACGGTCCTGAAAATGAAAGCCCTCTGGGGTTTTGCTAGGCTGCTTACCTGTCTGCAGGCTCCTGCTTATGGGTGGGGAGACAGCAGCCTGCCTGGGGTTCTGGGTGCTGGGCTCATTCCAAAGGGCTGGTGAGGTAGGGCAAGGGCTGCTAGCCCCACACTGCCCCGGGCAGGGCCTTTGCTGGCAGATGCCTGAGCCTCAGCTTGAAAAGGTCAAAGACGAGAGAAGCTAACTTGTATCCCAGGAGTCTTCCGATGGGGCAGGACTCAGTCATCAGCCACAATAGAGAGGGCTCTGAGCTCGCTCAGTTTGCCCTCATTCTCCCGCTCCCGCTGCTCATCAGGGTGGCCAGGCTGGTCAAGCTGTTGGGTCAGGTCTCCGAAGATCTTATACATCTCAGAGTAGTAGACGACCTGGGTGGGAGGCGGGAGGTCAGCAGGGGCTGGGGTCCCGGACACCAAGCCCCATAGCACTAGTTCCCCGCTTCCTTCTATGCAGGCCCCAGAGGGGGACGGGGGAGGCCTACAGGAACCAGGCGGGGACAGGTAAGGAGCCCATCGGCAACTCGCAAATGGCTGAGGGCTGCTTGGACCCAGGGCCAGAACAGGCCCAGGGCTTGGGGACAACTTTTTGCCTCAGTCTCCACCTCATGACCAAATGAAAGTGTGTTTCTATGAATATATTCAAAACACTATTCAACATCTCTAAATATTATCAAGTTGTCTTTGGGGAGAAGGAACTCGAGAAACATGGAATGCCATTACTGGCAAGGCTAGGCTGAGTGGCAGGTTTGGTGGCAGGGCTGCAGCTGAGCTGCCTCTGAGGAAGTGTCCCACGGCTGGGTTTGAGGGGGAGCTAAACTGAGGCCCTCACATCCTGCTGTCACCTCAGTGAACAGGGGCCTGGGCTGGTGCTGGGGGAGGGCAAGGCCCTCCCTGCCCAGAGCCACACTGTGACGCTGAGTCACTAGGAATGCTCACTTCTTCAGTGACTAATGGCTGTGCAGCCGCTGGAGCAGGAGGCTGGTGCTGATGAGACCGCAACACCTTGCAACACACGGCTGCCTGGTGACAGGGCATCCCAAGCTCCTACACCGCTCCACCCTGGGCAGTGCAAAGCCTCACATCCTGGAGCTTCCTCCCTGAGCAACTGGATGGAGGGGGCAAGGCAGCCTGCAGGGGGCTGGGGGTAGGGAGCAGGCAGCGACTGTGCAGAAGGGAAGGTACAGGGCTCCTTAAACACATTCTTCCAGGCCCAGGGTGAAGATGCTGGGAGGAGCCCCTCACCTCCGGGGTAATCCTTGTGCACACTCGCTCTCTGCCTCCTTTTCCTCTAGTGACCAAGGATATAGACACTAACAAGTCCCAGCTCCAACATCAGTCCTGCTCAGGGTTCCTGATTCCGAGTATGCGGCCCCATGGATTTGGGTGCTCTCCAAAGGTGGCAGGTGGGGAGGAAAGAATCGCTTTTTCCTTAGACACCTGGGATTGTGGACTCGACAAGGACTGAGAGTATCCACTGGAGGGCGCCAAATACCTAGGCCAAGAGCCGCAGCAGGCTAGAGGGGGTTGGGCGGCACTGAGCCTTTAGCTTTGTTACCTAGGGGGGCAGTTGGGGATGCTGAGCACCTGCAGTCAGCTGGGGGGGTTCCCACGTGGAGGAGACCCCTTGGCTTTGGCATCTCAACCTTTTCTCTTTTACAAACGGGGACTAATCCCTGCTTACTGCCTGAAAGACGGCAGGGGGTGAGATGGGCAGCAGCTACACCCATCACACACTGTCCTGACACCCTTGAGTAGCAGGCGACGCAGGGTTGGCCTGTGCCTGACCCTCCAGCTGCCTGGTCCCCAGTGCTACTGCTGTGCACCTCCACCCACGCCCGGCCTGCCTTTCCATGGAAGGTGCACCATGGCCGGGCACCGGCAGGGGCCCCCCGAGTGAGGCTCTCCCCAGGGTTCAGGGCCGCCTCCAAGGGTCGCTGAAAGCCAAGACACCTGGTGGTCTCCCGCCAAAGGAAGGGGAGTAACTAGGGTGGGGATGGGGGGTGGGCGCGGGGTGCTCAGGAAAGGGCCTTCACCCGGTAGGTCTCTGTCCCTGACTCCTGAGCACACCAGGCGCAGAACCTGCCAATTAAGGTGAGGTGCGGGTGGTGCGGCCTGGTTTCTTGTTGCTCATGGTGAAATATGAGCCAGAGCTTGACAGGAGAACTGCTGGACAACCAAGAGCTTATTCCCAGGCTGGCATTAACCAAAGAGCAGTGTAGGAACCAAAACCAGAAATTCCGGCAAATGACCAGAGGTCCCTGGCTTCCCTCTCTCGGGGTGGTGCCGAGACAGGATGGGGGTGGGGGGGTGGGGGTGGTGGTGGGTGGGGGTGGGGGGTGGGTGGGGGTGGTGGTGGCTGTCTCGGCAGAGAATGGCTACGTCCGCTTCCGGTGTGGGGAGTGGGGGCTGGCAGATGTGTCCACACAGCCCATGACTGTGTCCCGAGGGAGTGTTGGGCCAGCAGTGGGGCAGGTGGGCGCGGCTTCACCTGTGCACGGATCAGGGACTCAAAGCTGGGCTGGAAGTAGTCGAGTCGGCTGTTGTGGAACCGCGGCATCTCATCCAGGAGCTGCTTATTCTTGGCCTCAAAGTCTTCCCGCACGGGCCGAAGCTCTTCTCGGGCCTGGGAAAAAGACCCTGGCTGTCACAGCTGTCTGGCTTCTCCAGTGTCCCTGGTGAGGGCACTGGGTGGGTGCGTGTGTTGGGGGGGGTATCAGGACATCTGGTGTCTTGGTCCTGCCTCCCTCAAGTTGGTCCCCAGGTGAAGGAGGAACTTGCCAGGTGTGACGCGTGGCCTGAAGTCACCCCCTGACCTCCTCAGTACCTGGTGGAGTTTGGCCAGCACTGGCCCTGTCTTCTCCTTCTCCTCGTACTTCTCCACCTTGGCCTGCAGCCTCCTGTAGTCCTGCAAGGCCTGCTCCCGCCGTTTCACCGCCATGTTGAGACTCGGGAAGACACTGCCGAACCTGCCGAGAGCGCCGGGTTGGACGATGGGCTGGTAGCTCATCGTTCACTCGAAAGTACATGCTGAGTGCCTACCAAGTGCCAGACCCTGTTCTAGGTTTTGGGGTTTCACTCTGAACAAGAGAGATGAGGCTCTGGCCGCCCCCAGAGCTCATGAAGTCTTGGGGTCAGGCCGGGGAAAGAACACAGGGCTAAAGGTCATGCCACTGGCCTGAGCAAGACACAGTAGGTAATGGATGCATGATGCCACTTATGCTGCCACTGTCCTTCCCCAGCCACCTCCTAGGACCCGCCCGACACCACAGAGACCCGCAATGGAGCATGGCAGAGCTGAAGGCTCCTTGAAAGTCATCTGGACAATATCTTCCTTTTAAAGCACGAAAGAAACTGAGGCCAGGGAGACAACATGTCCAAGGTCACAATTAGGCAGCGAAGGTTCAGCAGACAACTCAAGTGTCCCGTTCTGTTGGGTACCCCCCACCACCTCAGATGCCACCAGCAGATGACAGAACTGCAATCCAAACCTACTCCTGTGGTGATCACTTCGTAAGGTACATAAACATCATATCACTATTTTGTACACCTGAAACTGATATGGTATTGTATAAATTATCCTTTAATAATAAAAACAACACTTCTAATAAAGAGGTTTCTAACAAGCAAAAAAAAAAAAACAAAACCAAAAAACCAAAAAAACCCCCAAAACAAAACCAACTAAACAAAAGCTCTGCAAGCAGGTTTTCTGGAACAGGACAGGAGATGGGGCAGGAGGTGCTGTCACTGCTGCCGGAGGGCACGGGGGCAGGCGTCTGCCACGCAGCTGGTGGAGATCGGGCCACACAACTGAGGAAAATGAGTGTGGAGCTTCTTCGGGGTTGAGAAGCCTGGAGTGGGCAATCCGGGACCAGCAGAGTCAGTTCCTCCAGGAGCAACCCAAAGATGAAAGATGGGGACAGGGCATCACTGATTGCGGCTTCACGCCAAGCTCAGAGCCAGGAGTACATCTGAGCTCATGGGTCATCTTTGGGTAGTTCAGATACCACAGAGTGATTTCCAAGTCTGCCTCTCAATGGGACATGACCATGAGTTTTTATGGTTTTTATAAGCTTCAGCAAATCACGAGTACATGTGATATAAGGGGTGACCGGTTAGCTCAGTTGGTTAGAGCGTGGTGCTGATAACACCAAGGTTGCTGGTTCGATCCCCGCTTGGGCCACTGTGGGCTGCACCCAACCTAAAAGAGTCAACTATGCCATTGTAGCATGAAAACAATGTGTAACCAATGACAATGGCTGTTCCCCAATAAAAAATTAAAAAAAAAAAGTACACGTGATACAAGAGTAATGAATACTTTCTTTTTTTAAGTAGTGAAAAAGCAGTTTATTAGAAGAGATAGTGCATTCCAAAAAATTAGAAGAGGGCCAAGCACCTCAAGGCCTAGGTGGCATTATTAGGGAAAAGAAAAAAAAAGTACACTCCAAAGAGTTTGGAGTCGGCCGAACAAAGGAAGAAGCTCAAAAGGCCAAGAGTAATGAATACTTTTGCCAAAGAATACAGAATAGAAACTTGACCAAGGCATGAAATGCCCAAACAAAGCTTTAGAGCCAGGCAGATTTTGATGAAACAAAGGGCTTATCCCTGAGAAAGGCAACTTAAAACGAATTCTTCTAATTTAATAGATGTCTGTAATGGGCTCCCTCCCTAGCAGGCAAGGCCATGCAAACGTCTCCAAGGCCTCGGCCACCTGCCCCTTCACATAGTAATCAAATCAATATTTTTGAATGACTGACTTCCAGGCAGAAGATGTAGGCCTACTCAGTGCTGAGCACACTGGCTGTGGGGGCCAGCCAGCTCCAGGACAAACCACCCCCCTGGGATAGGTCTGAACAGGTGAGACCACAGGACGGAGCAGTTGCTATGATGGGGTCTCAGTTGCTAGGAAAGCCCCTGCCCCTTCCTGGGAGGAGGGTGGCCAGCAGCTGAGAGGCATGTGGCTCAAGGGAGCAGGTGCAGTTGGGCCTGAGAAGCCACCACACCACCTCCCCCTCTACTCCAACTGGACAAGGGGCCACCAGCAGCCACCCTGATTCTCATTAAAAGCAACCTGCTACTTGGGTGGCCCCAGTGCCTGGGCTTCCGCCGTCCACCTGCCTGGGATGGGCAGAGTGGGTGTGGGCACAGAGAAGGGCCAAGAATGAGGCAGGCAGGAAGCAGCAGGTGGAGTGTTCCCTTGCTCTACACAATCCCATCACTTCAAGTGCATGTCCTCAGGAAAAAGGGCACCACCACCAAGGAAGCCCTGTTCAGACCTACCCCAGGTACAAGGCGAGATTTATCACCATGCTGGTCGGTCAAGCAGCTCTCGATACCCTCTGACCCTAACAGCACTCGTACATTGGCTTGTCCTCATAACCCACTTCCCTCAGGTGTCAACCAGGAGTAACCAAGGCCAGGGCCTGATATCAGCAGGAATGCTGACTAAATGCAGGAACTGGATCAGTCTACACAGGAAACAGAAACCCAATCTCAGGGCCGAGTCCTGAGCCCAGAAGGGTGAGGAAGGCATGGGTCCAGGGTTCCAGATTTCCACAGTGTCAGGCAACCTCAGGGAATGGGTGGTGTAAGAGTGCCTATGTCTGCATGATGCTTCCTTCGGCCTTCTGGAAGCAAGAGCACGTGTCCTCTGCAAGGAGGAAGTGGCTGCAGTGGCAACTGGTCCCCGCTGCTGTCAAGCCCACCAGGAAAATCCTTTCCTCACCGTAACGTCTGCCTCCCACAGCAGCACCCGTCATTCAGACCGGGAGGCCACGGAAGGCTCAGCTGGCTTAGTTCACGAACCGCTTACCACCCAGGGGCTTTGGGCCAGCTTCAGGGCTCCTGGATGATAAGGGCAGGGCTCACGCCCTTCTCACATTAAGGTGGGGAAACTAAGGTTGGGCAGGGAGATCAGAGCGTGGGGGGACCAGGGCTCTGTAATCCCTGGCCCCAGATTACTGCCTGCTGAGGCCGCACATTTATTACTTAGAAGCAACAGAACAAACTCTGCCAGCTCCATGTGTCGGGCGTATAAATAGACAGCACAGTGCTGTGCTCATCCGGCAGCAGGAACCCCCGACCCATCCCATGTGGGTGCTTCACTGCTTTCTTCCACCTTGAGGTCAGGGGAGGGAAGTCAGCAGGGGGGTCTCTCCCAGACATGACCCCCGTGGCCCTACAGAGAGGTACCTGATGGCTTCACCTGGCAAGGACAGGGGGCGGCCCCGCTCTCCCTGAGGTACGGAGTCTGCACTTTTACTGGGCTGCCACAAAGAACCAAAGCGAGGCAGTCAGACCCTCTCTGCCCAGCTCCCCAACCATCAGTAGGCTGGTGGACTAGGAAGTCCCCCTGTCAGGGCCCCAGGAGCTCCTCCGCCTTCCACAGGCTGCTCGGCTTGCCACTTCAGCCGTGGAAGCCTCCCGCTCCCTGCTGAGCACTCAGCGCTCCCTTTCCACAGGTGGGGAAACTGCCTCAGAGGAGCAGGGGCCTGGCCAAGGTGACAGGCCGGGTCGGGGCAGTCTGGGACTGCCCTTCCAGCACTTGCCTGGCTCCATCGCACTGCACCACCGTGGCAGGTGAGACACCGGTCCATTTCCTTGAGCATGCCAGCATGGCTTCTCATAAGCTCCTAAGCTGTCTAGCCTCAAAGATGGGGAGGACGGGGCCAGGCCTACACCAGGCATTCGCTGAAGCTCTGCCCACGGTCGATGACGGCCCATTTCTTGCCTGTCCTAAGGTTCAACAGCAAACTGCCTCCCCTGGGTAAGCGTGGGGTGAAGAGGCAGCGAGAGAAGGAGGAGGGGAAGGGGGAGGCAGAAAGAGGCCGGCTGGGAGGTGGGTTGGGAGCAGCCGGCCATGGTGGGGAATGCCTGCCATTCTTCAATCTGTGCCCACACAGCCGGGATCTTCCACCCACCAGGAAAGGGAAATTGAAAGCATCCCCATCCGACCATGTGAACATGGCCCAGAGACTTTGGGATTAGAGGCCGAGCCCCCTGGGGGGAGGCTGGGGGCGGTGGGGTGGCCATGTGGCAATGTTCTTCATCAGAGGACAGGAAAGCTGCAGTTTCCTGCTTCCGGTGCTGGGGTCCCTGGGAGCGTCTCTCCTGGCAAGAGGAGGCAACAGGCAGAGCCCGTTTTCTGTGGTCGGGGGAGATCGCATGTCGGCTCTGGGATGCACAGAAGCCAGCCCGCGTAGCCAGGCAGGCCTGGGGCTCACACAGAGGTCAGCGGATCTGCTGCGGAGATGGTGCCCGCCCCCTCTGCCACTCACCCACCTTCCTGGCAGGTGGTGGGCTGCTAGGGTGGTGGGAAGCAGCCGGGATTTCTCACCATTTGGCTCCAGAAGCCAGGCATCAGATTTCAAGGCCGCCTCGTTGGTTGTGAAATCGACACAGGAATCAGTCCCCCCCAGTTCTCTGAGCTGGTGTCCCCTGCCTAACTCTGTGAGCCGTGGGTGTCCATGGCAGCCCCTGGAACCCCCATTGGCAGGTTCTACTCTGCCCGTGGTCCTTCCCACCCAGCTGCTCATGTGACCCTGCAACCTGGGGCTGAGCAAGGGTTAGGGGACAGGGGCCCAGGGAAGGAGCAGCGGTGCAGGGGTGAGGGGACAGCTCCCTTCCTGAGCCAGGTCCAGCATCCCCACAGTGGCGGAGCCTCCCAACAGCCCCTGGCTTAGAAAGAGCTTTCCTGAGCCCCACCCATTAGACCTGAACAGGGCGTGAGGAGCCCCACAACCTCAGCACTAGGGGCCGGAGGATCAAAACCTGCTCTGTCACCTCCCTCAGGGCCCTGATCCAGCCTAATGGTAATTAGTGGAGCCTCATTACCAGGGCCCTAGTGATGCAACTGCCAGGGACCACCACAGAGAGGTAATAAACTGCAGCTGCCGGGCTGGAGCTGAGCCCTTCTAGGTCAGAGGCTGCCTGGGAGAGGCCAGGGAAGAAGATGAAGTGATTCGGGAGCTTCAAGGCAATGCCCACCCCTTAGGGGACCCGGGGAATAGGCCTGTCTGATCACTGACCAGCGCCTGCCTGACAGAACAGGAGTCTCACAGAAGAATTTCTGACCCTGACAGGTCACGAGTCAGGGGAGCTTCCCAGGCGGGACCTCGCTGCGGCGCCCTTCCCATGGGCAGCCACCCCCACATTTCAAAAGCCGAGTGCTGCAGGCAGCTGCTCTCCCAATCCGCCTGTGAGAGATGAAAGGCCTTGCTCATCTCCGTGGAGGGCTGGCCAAGATTTCTGCTAGCTTAATTCAGGAAGCTCGGCTCCCACTGGTCCTCAAACAGGAACAAAGGGGAAATGGCAAAAAGACCACTGCAGCAATGGCCGGCTGATGTGGGGACCACACGTGCCCTGCCATCCGTCACTGAGCGCATCGGGGTGATGGTGGGCGCTCTGGGGCTCCCAGGAGGGCCAACTCGAGGGCCACAGAGCTTGTAGCCAGGGTTGGGTTTCTTGTCATCCCCATATGAGTCTGGGGACAGGCTACTAGGAATCACGTTCGGTCCCCAGGTGACCAGCTGACCTGCCTCCCCAGTAAGCGCCCCGAGCCTAGCCCCCTGAGGCCTGTGGTCCCCAGATGAACTTTACTCACTTTTTTAAGGGTTCAATGACAGTCTTTTGAATCTGGTTCACCTGTCAAAAGAAAAACCCAATGATATCAAAACTGGGGGGAAGCCAGATTCCTCCTAAAGGGGGAGACTCCTCATTCCTGAGAAGAGGAAGGGGGAGCCAGAGCAGGACACGCGAGGCGTGCACCCCTAACTGCAGCTGGAGTGAGGCAGAGGTGGCGCCCAGGAAGCCTGAAGGGCCACGGGCGGCACCTGGTCGGTTCTTGTCCTCCCGCTGTGGCCTTGCGCAGGCCACTGGTGGCCTTGCTCAGGGAGGAGGCCGTGTGGGCAGAGCGGACCTGCGTCGCCCTCACGGCCTCACTGTGAGTGATGGGAGCTCATGGGAGCCCCGGGAAACAGGTTGGCTGGGGAAGAGCGCCCAGGGCCTGGGCACAAGGCACCCAGAGAGGAGCCTGCGCCCTGGTGAGGACTCCATGTGGGAGCTCTCCCAGACAGAAGCCACGAGAAGAGTGAGGGAGACTCAGGCCCCAGTCACCTTTTCCTGGTTGAAGGCGTCCATCCGTTTCATGGCCGTGTCTAGGGCTGTCACCATGTTCAGAAAGTCCTGGTCTTGCTCGCAGAGGGGATTGGATAGCAAGTCCAAGGATATTTTGACAGCAGATTTGGACATGGCTGTAAGAAGTCAAAGCTCGGTGAGCGTGTGAAGAGACAGGCTTCCAGGCTTTGTCCTCAGAACTCCCTGTCCTCCCTCCATCCAGAGGCCTGCCCCGTGTGACCTCTACCGATGGCCACATGCCATCAAAATTACAAAGTACTACAGAGCCACAGGACACTAGTCCTTATTGCATAATGTTCATTCCTGACCATCTGACACTGTTCTGGGTAGCTCTTTGGGGGCAGCTTTACCTGTTGCAATGACAATGTTCCAAACTCTGGGTTATAAGAGTCATCTGGGTGGGAAACTCTTAGAAATGCAGACTTGTGGCTCCAATGACTCTAAATCAGTAAGTCTGGAGGCGTTAACAGAAAATCTCTCCAGGTGGCTGGCAGGTACAGCATGGCTTGGGGGACAGCGGAACATGGTACGCTACACCAGGGTGGCAAACTTACTGTAAGGAGCTAGACAGTCCAGATTTTCAGCTTGGCGGGTAGCATGGTTGCTGTTGCCACCATTCAACTCTGCCACAGACAATACCTACAGATTGGGTGTGGCTGTGTTCCAATAAAACTTTATTGACAAAACAAAGCCAGATCTGGTATAGCTAGGCAACCCCTGGTTTCAATGATACACGGTAATAAGAAGGAAAGGAAGTGGCTGGCCAAGTGGCTCAGCTGGTTTAAGAGTGCGCATTGAGCGAGCTCTGAGCAACAGGGTCGCCGGTTCGATTCCTGGCCTGAGAAGAGCTGCCGCTGAGCTGCCAACAGGTGGCAGGATGGCTCAACCAAAAAAAAAAAAAAAAAAAAAAAGAAGGAAAGGAAGCAATAAGTAACAGCATCGCCCTTACTAGAAAGGCAGTGGGGAAGGATAAGGAAAGTTTCCATTCGTCTAACTCAGAACTTCAAAACAATAACAGAATGACTCCAAAAGCAGACCCTTGGCTTGCTGCACACATAGTTTGGAGATACTAGGGGCCAGGAGCGAGGGCGGTCGTGTTCAGACGTGGCCCTGGCTGGCTGGCCTTGGCCTGAGGCTCTGTGGCACAGACCACAGGAACCGGCACTCCACCCAGCTGTGGTGGCCACTGCTGTGCCCGGGGACAGGGCTGATTGGGGACCTGCCAGTGAAGAGTGGCCTCACGCCACTTCTCAGGGACATCTGTTGGATAT
Source organism: Aselliscus stoliczkanus (assembly GCA_033961575.1). NCBI lineage: Eukaryota > Metazoa > Chordata > Mammalia > Chiroptera > Hipposideridae > Aselliscus > Aselliscus stoliczkanus. The sequence continues at coordinate 18,572,453 of CM066735.1, forward strand.
CTACTAAGTGTACTTCCTTCAAAGCCAGCCCAGGGGGAAGAGGATGCCCTGAGGGAGGCTCCCTCCCAGTCCTGGCCAGTCTGGAGGAAGCACCACCTACCCAGGTCAGCATCGGTGCTCTTCTTCATGTCCTTTTGGAGCCTCCTGGTCTGCTCTTCCAGCCTGCAAGGCACGGGCGCAGGGCTGGTACCTGGCATCGCCAGCTGCCTTTTGGCCCCCTTTCTTCCCATCTACCTGAGGGAAGCCCAACCTGGCACTCTGGAATGTCTGTCGGGGAGAGAAGTGCTCCTCCTCTGTGGGGATTTTTTTTCCCACCAACCGAAGGGCCACTACCAGCTCTGCATGAGGCCAAGCACCCAAAGGCTATGAATGAACGACTGCCATACAGCCATCAGTTGGGGGGGATTTTCTGGCAGGTGGTGAACTGCGCTGCCCTCGGCTGCCAAAGAGCAGCCCGCTAACGGGTGCTGAGCAGCCCAAACCGTTCTGGAAGTGAGACCTGGCAGAAGGCACTTGCCCTTCTCCGACCCTCCCCCACCCAACGCCTTCTGGGGTTTGACACTCACTGCTGGAGTTTTCCATACTCCCTTTCAAAGTCTCTCTCCACCTGTAAAGAGATAGATAAGTCAATCACTGGAGAAATGACAACACGCTGGAAAAAATCTGCCAGCCTCCTGACACTCCCTCCACACCGCCCCCGTCTGCAGAAACAACGCCATCCAGTCCATACAGGCACCAGCAGGCCATTAGTGACACAGTACCCCTGTGTTCCCAAATTAATTAAGTGCTTGATTTAGGGCGAGAGACTCCCCTCCCAGATGTGCCAGCCAGGCAAGTACCAGCGGATTGTGGCTCCGTGCCCCCACAGGCAGTGAGGTGCCGAGCTGTGTTGCCTCTTCTCACCCTCCCTTCCAGTGGCAGGTAAGCTGCGCAGAATGGGACTGACACTCAGCCAGGGAGGCAGCAGGGCGCAGAGGACACGGGCAGGTCTGCACTTCAGTTCCATCTCTGCTACTTCACAGCTCTGAGGCCCGAGAAGGTCACCTCCCTGTCACAGCCCTGGTTCCCTCAGGGTCCTACCACCTGCCAGGATCAAGGTAGATCAAGAAGATGACATACCCACGCTCTGCACGCTGGGATGCGCCGAACACAAACATGATCACTACTGACTCCCGCAAGGCTCTCTCCGTTCCTAATGAGTGATCGGATTTCCCCAAAGCCAGCAATGTGAGTCCTGGACCCAATTCTGCTGCCCACATGTCAGGTGAAGTCAAGAAAGTGACTTGTAACTTCCATGCCTGAATTTCCCCTTCTGTAAAACGGGGCCTTGGTGATGGCTCTCAGGGGGGGTGGCTCGTGAAGTAAGTGACATCTTAGAGCCTAAAGGAGGGGACGACGAGGTGCTTCTCCTTCCTTCTCTTCCACAGAGGCAGTGCCACTCCCTGGCCGCCTTGTGGAGCCTCTGGGCCGAGGCTCTTGGGGAAGTAAAACCAGCTACCTCCATGGAGTGCTCCCTGCATGCTTCCATGAAAGCCTTCTCCACAACTCAGCCAGGAGGCACGGGGACAGAGGTGAAGTTACCTGGGCAGGGTCACACCACTATGAGGGGCCGAGCTCCCAGACCTGTGCTCTTAAATGTCATTCCACGGAAAGGGAAAACGGCGTTTGCTGGGGAATTAAAGCCATGACCTAAGAAAGATGGTTTCTTGACTGCCGAGGGGCCTCTGAGGCGCCTGCCAGTGAGAGTCCTAAATCTGGACTTTCACTCTTGTTCCAGGTTGAATGAAGGTCAGAGACTATAAATTTGCAGAAACTGGGAAGGCTCCACGGCCCCTCATCAGCAGGCCCTTCCATCAATGGTGCCCCAGTGAAACAGTATTCTGAACAGTATCGATGTCATGCTCCACGTTTAGATTTAGATAAACTCAACATATCACAGAATAGCAGGACATTATTCAGGCCAATTATTTCATGTTATACCTGAGGAGAATGAAGCCCAGCGAAGGGATGTGGCTGACGTAAGGACGTAGGGCTAGTGAGTGGCAAAGCGAGGCTAGAATTTAGACTCCTAGTTCAGGCCTTTAATTTTTGTAAAAACTATACCCATCCATGCCACAAACATTTAATGAGCACCTATTAAGTGCAATGCATTCTGCCAGGTGCTAGGCATACGCTGGTGAATAACACAGACACAGGCCATAGTGGCGGAGACACACACACACAATTACGATCCGTGGGAAGCCCTGTGGAGGGCGTGGGCGGGTGCGGTGAGAATGACATGGACACGACTCAGCTGAGGTCCTCAGGGAACAAGAGCGTGTCACCTTCCTCATCTGAACTGGAAAATTTAGAAGCAGGAACACATGGCCTTCTCCTTACTTTATGATCCTAGTGTTAGAACCCTACACCAAGTGTGAGGTGAAACTCACCATTGGTTATTACAATATTATTGACTATATTCCCTATGCTGTACTTTACATCCCGTTACTATCTTGTAACTACCAATTTGTACTTCTTAATTCTTTCACCTTGGAATAACTATGTACGGTGCTAGGTGGGTACTGAACTTATTGGAAGATCACTTCCTAAATTATATCAATGTCTGACCACTATGCTATATGCCTGAAACTAATGTAAAATAATGTTGAATGTCAACTGTAATTTAAAAATTAAAGAAAGGCTATGAAGCCCAAAACAAAAAAATCCCCTAAAACAAACAAACAAACAAACAAACAAACAAACAAACCTCCTAGCCTACAATCCTACCCTCTCTTTTCAGCAGACCCATTCTTTCTGTATCCAGGAACCTAACATTTTCATTTTCATCATTGCTCTCCTTAGGATCCATCAAGGTTACTCTTAAGAAAAAATTCAAATTTCACTCTCACTAAGGCATATATATATATGCCAGCTAAGAGTTTAAAGTGTTACCTATGGCAGGGTTTTTTTTTAAAAGATTTTATTGGGGAATTGTGGGAGGGGAACAGTGTTGGGGAATTGTGGGAGAGGACCAACCAAGTTGTTCTTCAGGCTTCGGTGGGGAGGGCGCCAGTCACCATCTGGCTTCCCGTCGGCAGCTTGTGGCCTCTAAGCTCAAGGTGCTGTGTCCAATCTTAGTTGCAGGTGGGCGTAGCCACCACCACACGTGGGAGTCGAACCCGGCAGCCTTGTTGTTAAGAGCAGCATGCCCTATCCTCTGAACCATTGGGTGGTAGCTCAGCTCAAGACGCTGAGTTCAATCTTTTTAGTTGCGAGTGGGTGTAGCCCAACCATTGAATAGGCAATCTTGCTACACCAGCTGAGCCATCGTGCCACCTGTTGGCAGCTCAGCGACTGCTCAGCTCAGGCACAGTGTTAATTGGCCCATGTGGGAATCGAACCGGCGGCCCTGTTGCTCAGAGCTCACTCTCTTAAGCCAACTCTTAACCAACTGAGCCACTCAGCCGGCCCCTGGCAGGGCTTTTATAGTTGGACAGGAATCACAGTCATGGCTAAGGGTCTCTGCTGTGACCTCAGGTGTGAGATTTGGTGTGGAGCAAGGGGGCCTTGCCCAGGCCCTGCCATGTCTGCACTGAGTTTGGCCTAATCCTTTTCTCCAACAGCGCTGGGAGGAAGGCGGGCAGAGGAACAGGCAGAGGCAGATAAGACATGAGCTGATACTAGCTGTGCAGCATTACAAACATTTCCTAACACTTCTGAGTCTCAAGTTCTTGTCTAGGAAAACAGGCTATTTCATCTGGCCTCACCCCACGTAAATTTCAGGGGCTGACAAGGAAACCGGGTAATTGCATCAGCTTCACAGGCTTGATGGGAGGATCGTAGCAGTAGGTGTGGGGTGTAGCATGCGGGGCAAGGAGCCTGGCCCACAGACAGTGTTGTTTTGCTCCCCAACACTAGAGCAGTGAGAGGACCAGAGCAGTGTGCAGGCAACCTGGCCTGTGACCCTCTGGCAGAGGAGACGGAGCGCGAAGCACGCGGGCCACCAACAGCTAGGATGCCCCCATTTGGGCTAAGCCTGAAGCCCTGTGCCTGGGGGCTGTGCTGGGGCCACCCTTTGGGGACACTCCTCCTTTCTTACTTTGTAGGATTTGACAGCTGAGCAGTCTTTACATATTAAAAGTGGCTTTTTGCCGCCAAAAAGGTGAAATTAAAAATCAAAATTAAGGGCCAGTCAAGTGGCTCAGTTGGTTAAGAGTTGGCTTAGAACACGTGCTCTGAGCAATAGGGCCGCTGGTTCGATTCCCACATGGGCCAGGGAGCTGCGCCCTAGCTGAGCTGTTGCTGAGCTGCCAACAGGTGGCAGGATGGCTCAGCTGGTGTAACAACAAGATTGCCTGTTCCATGGTGGGCTATGACCACCCACAACTAAAAATTGAACTCAGCACCTTGAGCTGAGCTGCTGCCCAGATGGCTCAGTGGATAGGGCGTGCGCTCTTAACAACAAGGTTGCCGGGTTCGACTCCCGCATGGGATGGTGGCTACGCCCACCCGCAGCTAAGATCCAACACAGCACCTTGAGCTTAGAAGGCCACGAGCTGCCGATGGGAAGCCAGATGGCGACCAACGCCCTCCACAACGAAGATTGAAGAACAACAACTTGGCTGGTCCCCTTCCCCAATTCCCCAATAAAATCTGTAAAAAAAAATTTAAATTAAGGATGTCTTGGGCAGAATGCAGCTCTTCTGAAGACACAGAACCCAGACTAGGTACTTTGAGGGGTAGGCGAGATCCTCCGGGCCCTCCTGAGCGACAGCCCTGGCTCCCAGCGCTCTGTTGCAATCCCTAAGCGGCTGATGTGTGTGGGATGTCAGAGAACACCTGGTCTCCCTGGCTGGGACTGCTCGGACTTGCACAGAGGAAGACTGCAGGTTTCCTCATGGGCTGGATTATGTTGGTTGATGAGAAACTTCAGGTCTCACACTAGAAGCTGGGAAGCGTCAGGGTGGGACCTTGGTCCTTGGACTTTATGCTGCTCAAGGCCATCTGACAGCCTCAGAGAAGAAGGTCATGAACGTTTCACCTCCTCTGCTTCTGGTAGACAGGTGTGGGCTGCTTCTATCGCTCACAGCTCTGAGATCTTGCTCCTTCACTGGGGTAAGATCCGGGGGGATCCCACCAGGATTCTAGCCCCTCAGATGGGGAATAAAGGGACACATGGGTCTCATTCCAGGGTCTATCCATCCTGAGGGAAAGAGTCAAACACAAAAGATCTGAACATCTTTGAACGCTTGATGCCTTTGCCAAACAGGCAGCTGGACCCCAGTCAACAATGCAAGTGTAAACACATGTGCAGGGCTGTCAGCGGTCACTGCAGGCGGGAGGGAGGGCGGGCAGGCGAGGTTAGCGCAGGGAGAATCAAGCACGGGCCAACCGCCTCAGCAGCTCCCTGCTCCCTGCATTCTCGAAGGCTCAGGGTGGACGGGAGGCGGGAGGGACTGTGCCGCTCACGGCTCTCCCGGTACTGAGTCAAGCTGGCACATCGCAGGAGCTCGGGACTTGTTCACTGAATGAATGGGCTGAGTTCCCACCCAAACCTACACTCCTGGTGAAGTGGAAAACGAGACCAGCTGAGAAGCCCCCCTTTGAGGTTGCTGTGGGGGGGAGGGCAGAAAGCAGCCTCCCTGTGGCACATTACAACAGAACCGGAATGGGGCTGAAGGCGCCCCCGCTACTTTGCACCTGGAAATCTTTCTCAAGTGAAGGCTGGGACTCTCAGGTGTGTGGTGGAACTCTCTTCTTCCTGACTTCCCAAAGCGCACACCTAGCTAAGAATCCAGGTGTGCAAGTCTCAGGGTAACCCTTGCTTCAGAGAGCTCTCCCAGCCTCCCATGCTAGGGAGGGAAACACAGCTTCTTGTAGGCACACTAAGCTGCTCTGGATACTTTATGGGACCGGAGAGGACTTAGGGTGAGGAGGTGGGGGGGCTTCTGTTCTTCCATTTCAGTGCCACACTGGTCAGCGCCTGCAGGGGACCTGCCATTCCAGCCAAGGCCGTGACAATAATGGAATCTGCGTTAATCACCTGGGCATACGAGAACAGTGAGGGAAGACACACAAAGCCTTCTTTGTGTCTGACGGTTGGGTGCCGTGAGCCAAAAACCTCCTAAAACTCCCTGAAGATAACATGAGCATTTCTTCCCATGACAGGGGAGCTGTGACTTCCAATAACCCAGGCAGCCCCATCTGCTCCCTCCCCTGGAAGTGCCTGGACAAGAACAACAGAGTGTGTCACCACTCTTGGGGGCAGCTGTGGAGATGCTGAGATAGCCCCAGCCTGTTTGGGGGGCGGCCTGCGGGTGGAGGGTCAGACACTAAAGAGGCAGGGTCTTGCTGTAGACACTTCCGTGCTGCCTGGGAGTTGAGGAAGCAAATATCTCTGTCCCAGCCTGCACTTTGCTGCACTGGGGAATCTAGCTACTGGGATCAGCAGAGTCCTTGGTGATTTATAAAGAGTCAAACTGACTTTCTGCGATGCAGTTAGCATTCATTGAGGCCTTATTATGTGCCAGGCACTGTGTGAACTGCTTCATATACATCACCTCATGTGAGACTCAGCAGACACCAATGACATAGGTCCTAGCATTACCCTCACTTTATAAAGGAGAAAACGGAGGCTCAGAGAGGGGAAGGAACTTGCCTAAGGTCACAGACAGCACACCAGAGGCAGGATGGGAATCCAAGCAGGGAGCCTTCCCATTCTGGCTTCTTACCCTCTACTGGAGGCCCAGTCTGCAGGGGGGAGTTGATGCTACAGTCAAGGACCACAGTTCCATCCTGAGCAGGAGACCAATGCTAGGAAGGGGAGAAGGAGCCACGGCCCACAGAGCGCCACACAGGCGAGAGTTTTCTCAGGCTGTGCATCTGCCCTCCCCCTGAGGAGTCCCTGCCACTCCTCAGACTAAAACACCCACAGATCTTTCCATCAACAAACTCTGGCAAAAAAGCTAGACACTGCATTGTAGCGTATGCTTTTCTGTGGAGGACAAAGGCCACCTTGATAAAGGTTGGGGAGTTGGGTTTTTTGTTTGTTTGTTTTGTTTTTTTGTTGTTTGGTAGTGAGTGTTGGGAAAAGAAGACCCTTCTCCAAAACACTTTCCTTTCAGATCTGCCCTGGATTAAACTCTGGAGACTCAAAGCCACACCTTCCCACTTCCTGTAGCCGGCCAGAGCCCAGCACTTGTACGCCCAGATCTTCTCTCTGTGCTTCAGCCGAGAGCCTCCACAGATGGTCAGCCTCTGCATGGGAGGTAAACTCTGTCCTTGGCCTGCCTTCGCTTGCAAAGGGGTGGGCTCTTTTTAACACGGGCCATTTCCTTTTAAGTGACCTAACTTTGGATTCCCCAAAGATAGAGCCATCAGATGGTACACATCAGATGGTCGGATGTGTGCTGAGCTCCCCTTCCCGCCAAACTGAAGCAACATCTTTCCCGTAGTTCTGAGTCCTGAGCCAAGGAGGAACGTGGTTATTAAGACAAGGAGAACCGCCAGGGACTGGGATGACAATCAAAGGCCTCCAACAGGCTTCCTGGAGCTGTCACAAGAGATGCTCTATGGGCCGGCCAAGTGGCGCGGTGGTTAAGCACTGGCTTCGGAAGCCAGTGGCCCCAATTCGGGTCCCACATATGAAGGCCAGTGACACTGCCCTCAAAAAAAAAAAAAAAAAAAAAAGAGATGCTCTACAGGGGCCGGCCCAGTGGCTCAGTTTGTTAATAGCTTGCTCAAGAGTGCGAGCTCTGAGCAACAGGGTCGCTGGTTCGATTCCCACATGGGTCAGTGAGCTGTGCCGGAGCTGTGCCCAAGCTGAGCTGCCAACAAGTGGCAGATGGCTCAGCTGGTGAGAGCACGTGCTCCTAACAACAAGGTTGCCTGTTCGAGGTGGTGGGCTATGCTTGCCTGCAACTAAAGGCTGAACTCCATACCTTGAGCTGAGCTGCTGCCTGGAAGGCTCAGTGGATAGGGTGTGTCCTCTTAACAACAAGGCTGCCGGTTCCACTCCCGCATGGGATGGTGGCTACATACACCCGCAACTAAGACTGAACACAGCACCTTGAGCTTGGAGGCCACAAGCTGCCGACGGGAAGCCAGATGGTGACTGGCACCCTCCACAACAAAGACTGAAGAACAACAACTTGGCTGGTCCCCTCCCCACAATTCCCCAACACTGTTTCCCTCCCACAATTCCCCAATTTAAAAAAAAAAAAAAAATCATCTTTGGGCCAGCCAAATGGCACATTGGTTAGAAGCTGGCTTGGGATGCCAGCTCTGAGTATCAGAGCCCTGGTTCAGGTCCCACATATGAGGGCCAGTGACACTGCCCTCTACAGCTAAGATGGTGAAAAACAGCTCCACCTGGAGCTGGGCTGCTGTGAGTCCCGGGGGACGGCATAGCTGTAGCCTTTGCTGCAGTGGGCTGCCATAGGCTACAGTGAGTGGCCGGCAGCCAGTGTGAGCGGCCAACAGGCAGTATGAGCTGCCAAGAGCCGCTGTGAGCGGCCGTCCAGAGGTCAGCAACCGATCTGCCTCACCCAAGAAGAGCGCAATGATGATACCAACATGGGCCAGTGAAGCAACGTCCTCCACAACTAGACTGACAAACAAAAGGACAGCATCTTGTCTGTTCCCCTCCCCCAATTTCCCAATAAAATCTTAGAAAAAAAAAGAGAGCCTCTAGAGTTATGGTCTCCTATGTTATAACCAAGAGCCTCGCTCAGATTTGTGGAGGAGGGGGCCGAAGCAGCCATTCTTTACTAGAACCCCCAAATCTACGCTGCCTGAGTGAAGTGGCATAAAGCAATGGAAAGAGTATTAAACAGAGGCTCAGACTTGAGTTCTAATTCCAGCTCTGTCAGCATTAGCTTTCTCCAAGTCACTGCAACGCCATGGTCTCAGTTTCCTCATCAGGAAACATCAGGAGGTTGGACTAGATCTCTTAAGGGCTTCCAGCTCTAACTTTCTAAGAAGCTATGGTTCTCTCCCTGTACAATTCTGGACATAAAATAGGGATAGAAACTGTGGGCTTACAAGGGAGGTCAGAGTCACTTATCCCCACTGTGCTGCATGACTCTGGATCCTGGCTAAGAATGCACTGAACTGACAGTGGAGAGAAAGGGCCCCGGAGCCCTGGAGAAGCTTTCCCCGGTCTTTCACACGGCCTGAGGTGGCCTGGAATAAAGGCCTCCTGGGACGCATCCTTGGCAGGGATCTGTTTCAGGTGCCCTCTTAGGAGCATGCAGACTGCGCACCAGATCCCAGAGACGGGCTGTCAGGAGCAGTGTTCCTCCTTGCCTGTGGCATCCACCTCTCTCACCTGGGGCTGAGCTGAGCAAGGAGAATGTCCCAGGACAGGGGGCCCCTGCAAGCCCCCCGTCTGTGTGAGGTACTGGAACTATACGACTGGGAGAAGGCCAGGCTCTGCCTTCCTCCAAGCCCCATGGTTGTTGAGTCAACGCTCTGGTTCTATGCGAAGGCCATGTGAGGCAGAAGTGACTCTCAGAATGAAAATCGGGTTACTCACTGTTTTGGGGACAATCTGTTTCTTGGGCTGCCCAATCTTGAAAGGAATCCTGTAAGAGAAAAGAGACAAAGAGGGATGTTAGAAGAAACGGGGAAGGATGTAGCTGAAAAGAACTGATGAAGCACAGGCCACTTGTCCTCCAGGAGGGCAAAGGACAGTGGCAGTGGCTAGCTCCCCGCCACTCATACCGTGTCCCTGTGGGTCTAGGACCAGGAGCAGCCAGGCTGGGCTCTGGGACAGTCATCCTCCTGCAGACAGTGTCAGACGGATAGCCTGGGCAGCACCTTTTGCCCCAGAGCATCTTTCCTACTAAGAGTCTGTTGTTTAAATACACTGCCAAGGTCAAGGCAGGAAAGGGGAGATCCTGGACGATTAACAGTCACCATAAACCTTGTGTCTCAAGGAGCTGCAAAGTCAGAAATTACAGCTCGTTTAGATCACTATCATCCTTGAAAACATGCCTTTAAAAACACCATAAAAGCCATGTATCATCTGTATTAGGTGCTTCGCTCCTTCTCTACAGAGGGACAAACTGTGCATCTGAAGGGCTTCTTCCATGGCTGGGGAGAGATGACAAATTGTAGAGCATCAAGGATAAGCTAGGCTGGGTTATTTCCCAGGAGAACTGACAAAATCTAAGTGCCGCTAACTCCGAGACGAATATGAAATCCAGCCCACGTCTGCCTTCAACTTGCTGGGAAGCTCTGCACCTCAGGTTCACCACTTGGAAATGGACGACAGCTTGGCATAACGGGAGGACGGTCAGTTTAGGAGTCTCAACTTGAGCACTAGCCCTGCCTCCACTTTCCCTGCGCAGGATGCCCCTTCGGCAGGTAACCACTGCCCTGCACCTTAATTTCCTCACCTGTGAAGCAAGAGGGTTAAACTAGATAATCTAGGAGCTTCCTTAAGGCACTGAAAATTCTAATTCTACAATTCTGAGAAGAGCAGTGCAGCCAGGCTAGAAAGCACACAGGGCACCCCAGCAGCTACAGACATGTCGGCTTCATCGCCCCAGGGAGGAGTGAGGTAAGCACCCTGGGCATCGGCTACAGCAGGAGCCCTGAGGGCACAGGTCAGACCACCACTCCCACTACTTTGTCTCTTCCATTCAAACCTCCCGCTTCCACTCTGCACCCACCCCCTCCACTAGGCCCCTTCCCTCCACACCCGTTTCTCCCACAGCCTGGCTTCTCTTGGCCCAAACTGACCAACACTGTTGCTACACCCACCGGTATAATTAACTACCGATAATAACCCCAGACAGTGATCTGGTTAGAGGATGGGCCAGCCTGAGTCACAGTGGTTTAAATTTAATTTCTGGAGGACATCCTGTTTATTGTTAACCCACCCCATAATTTGGGAGCGTTAACCCGTTGGGGGCTGGCTGATTTCATGTGGCTCCAGTAAAACAATAATCTCTGGCTATATAATTACCAGGGGGAAAGGTAAGCTATGGAACTGAAAAGGAAAGAAAAAATGAAATTGCTACTTCCCTTTCTCAAACCTAAAGAAGAAAGGTTAAGGGGAGATGAGCTCCTCAGTCCCCTCCCTGGGCCCCCTGTTACAAGTCAGATTGCAGTTGACTGACACAATGGTTTTGGAAGTGCACAACTGCCCTCAAGGACCATTTTGGTGACAGTGCAAATGAGGTCCTGGCGGTATTGCGAAAAGATCGATCCTGTTCTGCACAGAGCATGTTGTGGTATAAAAAGCTCCAGACCAGGAGTGAGGGAACATGGACTCTGCCTCTGACTAGTTTTGTGATTTGGACAAATTGCAATCTCTCTGGAGCTCAGTTTCTTAAACTATAAAATAGAGGAGTTGGTAATGGTAGAAGGAAAAGGGGGTCAAATATATGGTGACGGAAGAACTGCCTCTGGGTGGTGAACACACAACGTAATATAGGTGATGTATTATAGAAATGTACACTTGAAACATGTAAGTTTACTAACCAATGTCACTGCAATAAATTTAATAAACAGGTAACAAAGGAGCTAGAATAGATGGTCCCTTTGGCTTACCTAAAGCTTCAGTTCTAAATGGAATCTCTGTTCCAGGGATATGGGGAGTAGGATGAGAATGCTAAAGACTTCTCAGAGTGGTCTTCAAAATGATTCTAACTTGGAGTCTAGTGCTACAGACTGGGTACCAAGAAATTAGAAACTTAAGAGTCCATTATTTGTGATGCCACAGCTCCTCTCCAAATCTTAATTTAGAATCACGTATTTTTAGAACTGTAAGTTACCATAGAAATGTTTCCAGTTCAACCCCCTCATTTCAGAGATGAGAAGGCAGATCTGGAGAGCTTCAGTGACTGGCCCAGGGTCATTCTGTTCACACCGGAACCAGCAAGGAACCCTGCGGACACCAAACCTGCTGATGCTCAAGGCCCTCCCACGAAACGGTGGAGAACTAAGGCATATAGTCAGCCCTCCACATCCGTGGATACTGTTTTCAACATGCAGTTGACTGAATCCTGGGATGCGAAACCTGAGGATAAGGAGGACTGGCTGTATATATTTTGAAGAACTATATGTATTTTACTTTATTTTTTTGAGGGCAGTGTCACTGGCCCTCACATGTGGGACCTGAACAGGGGCCGCCAGCGCTTAACCACCGCGCCACTCGGCCAGCCCGAACAGTATGTATTTTAAAGAATAGATTATCTCTTTAAAAAGTAAAACATCCTCATCAGAGAAAATTGAGAAATACAGAAAAGTATAAAAGAGAGAACAGGGTGGGGAAGAGTGAAAAGAAGAAAGAGGAAGGAAAAAATCCAAAGCAGCCCACAGCTTCATATCTAAAAGATAACCATGGTTATTGTTTTAGTGTTAATTATATTTTTTAAATTTGCAGAAAGAAAAGAAAAACTGAAGCAAATATGCCAAAGGTTAGTAGTGGTTAATTCTAGGTGGTGAGAATATGATTACTGTTTTCTTCTTTGCACTTTTCATACTCTTCAAATAAACTAAAAAAAAAAAATCCCTTTTTTTTTTCTTGACTATAAAAATAACACCAGATTAGTGTCAAAAACTTGGAAAACATGGAAAACACAAAGGACAACACACACACAATCCCAAAGAAAAATAAACACTAACACCATGAAATTCAACACAAGTGTGTATATGTGTATATATGTACATTTACATAAATTTTTAAGAGGAGACATCATGAATGTTTTTAAATGTCAATATATACTTTTCATCGGCCTGACTTTTAAGAGCTACCTTGTATTTCATTATACACCTGTACTACTAGTTTTATTTTTGTAACCCACACCACTTACTGGTGGTCACTTCAACTGTTTCAAATTTTTCTTCTATTATAAAGAAAAACCCTAATAGCTAAATCTTTGTGCACATCAAGGATTAGTCACATAAGATAAATTCTGACTTGGAATTGCTGGGTCAAAGATTATATACAGTTCAAGGCTTTGAGACATTTGCCAATTGCCCTAGAGACAGGCTGTAACAGTTTACGTTTTTTTAAAGACTGAAATAGTTCACATTTTACCATCATCCCTTCGGCCTGTTTATCAGGATTTTTTCCTGGCTTGGGGTTTGCCTTTCCCTTTTGGATATGTGTGTAAGTTTAAGGTACAGAAACTTCTGATTAATATGAAGTCAAATCTAACAGATGTCTCTTCTTCCTTTATGATTTCTTTTTTTTGGTGTCATCACACTGAAAGACCCTCCATCCCAGCATAAAAATTCACCTATATTTACTTTATTACTTTTATGATTTCCTCATGTTAACCTAAGGTTTACTTTGATCAAAGTTATACATGTGCCTAGTTTAAATAAGGCACCAGGGTTTCTTTAATAAAATATTAGGCTCTAGGCACCCTGAATTTCATTTGCTGACCCAAGTACTTTAACTCTCTGCTGGTTTTCTGGTCTGCACCTTTGCATCTCCACATAAATGCTTATATTGTTACCTCTTGAATGTCAGGTTTTAGGCACTCGCTGTTGGCTTTTTATTTTGCAAGAAGATTTAACTAAACAAACCTCTTTTGGGTCTCCACTCCTGTAACACAAAGGCACATCTGTAACTTCCCTTCTTCTCGACATAGTTACATTGTGATTTGGTTAGGACAATATTAACTATTAGGAGCATAATGGGATGTATTATGCTCCAGCAGATTGTTCAGCCTCAGCTAAGCCTTCAGAAGCCTGCCGTTCTGGCAGATGCACTGATTCGTAACCTTCGGAGTTCCCAAGCCAGGCCCTCCAGCTACGCCACTCCCTAATTCCTCACCAACAGAAACTGGGATGGCTCTTTTGAGACACTAAGTTGTGGGGTAATTTGTTACACAGCAATGCAAAACTAATGACACCGCCTAATTTTTTTTTTTGCTTTCCCTGCAATTAATAACTGTCACTTTTCTTTCATGTGCTTAATTTTCTATATATTTATTCCTGATTCTTTCTCAGTTGTGTAAATCTACTCTCAATACATTCATCCCTATCAGATATTCTCTCATTTCCACTTGGGCCTGCTCCAGTCTGTATGGGTTGCCTCCACCCTCGTGTACAGAGGGCATCCTGGGGTCCCTTTCACCTTCCTCACAAGGATTCCTTCCACTTTTCTCCCAGGAATTTTGACACCTGGATTCTGTCTTCCTCTTTCTTGCTTTACTCCTCAATTGGGTGGAAAAAAGTGTGTGGGAGATAATCTTTGAGACTTTGCATACCAAGAAGCTTTTTCTTCTACTGTCACATCAGTTAGTTTGACTGGGTATAGAATTACAGGCTGGACATAATTTCTTTCAGCATCTCAAAGCCACACTGCTTCACTGGCTTCTCATTTCCCAGTATTGCTGTGGTGGTGAAGTCTAAAGCCACTCGGATTTCCATCCATTGTATGTGACCTTTCTTCCTTTATGCAAGCTTATCGATTCATATGTTCATGTAAAATTTCATGATGTGCCTTGTGGGTCTAATTTCATTCATTTTGCTGGGGTACTCAACAGGACTCTTTCAATTTGGCGATTTATAATTTTCAGTTCTGGGATTTAAAAAAAACGTTGTTGTTGTTGTTGATTTCACACACCCCCCCCCTCCATTTTCTGTTTCTTATTTTGAAATTTTTATAATTCTGATGCTGACCTTCCTGGGTTGGTCCTCTAATTTTTTTTTTTTTTTTTCAATATTCCCTTATTTCTAATACTTCTAAAGAGTTTTTTAGCTCTATCATATTTTTAATTTCAGACAGTTCATTTTAATTTTCAAGAGGTCCTGTTTCATTGTATTCTGTTTTCATTTCTTGGATGCCTTATCTGAAGATCTTAGTAACTTAAAAGAAGTTTCTTCTTCCTGTATAGTGTTTCCCTTCAATTTGTTTTTTTCCTGTTTGTTTTAGTCTCCATTTTTCATACTACACACCTCTTTTGGATATATGGTAATTCTTAGTTATCTGCTCATATATATGACTGGGGACAAAAAAAGCTGACTAGAAGTTGTGAGTATACGGATAATGTCTATTTTGTAGGTTGATCTGATTGATCAGTTTTGTGGGGAACCCCTGATGTCGGTATGCAGTCTTTTCTTCTAAGCAAATAAAATTCCCTAGAGGAGATTCTTCCACTCTTCTGCCTTGGGAGTAAAGGCACAGCTTAGCATTCTGGGAGCTGAGTCAGGAGAAGTCGCGCGCGTGCGTGTGTGTGCATGTGTGTGTGCACTCTGCATGCATTCATTCACTTCATCCTCCTGCCTTCAGTATGGTCCTGCCCTCAACTCTGCTTGAAGTGGGTCTGGGTTTTGTGGGCATGAGGCTTACACAATTTTGCATGGCCTCTTACAAAAAAAAGAATACAAAATTATAAACATAAAAATAGGCATGAAAGTGAATATTTATTGAAACAGAGAAAAGAGCATAACAAATAACAAGTTATCAAAGCCGGCAAATAACATGAACGTCAGAAAATCAAGAATAACCTAATATTTTTATTAATCATCTGCCTGACACACCTTTGTATTTATTTGCCTGTATTTTTTTGGCTGCATAGTCTATGATTGCCTCTTCATGTGACATAGATTTGGTAACACTGTTTTCTTTGAGAAAAAAAGAAAGATAATTCAGCTTTTCCTCTAGAATGGTTGATTGAAATTTGTTTTCTATTACTGACAGTTCAGAAAAGCTTTTTTTCAACTTACTTGTAATATATGAGTTTAGGATTGTTGTAAAATTTAGGAAAATTTCATGTTTCTTTCATAAATAAACTATGATTTCAGGGCACATTTCAAGCTTTCTTGTACAATGACTAATCTGAATGCTGTCTGCATTAATGAGACTAAAAGATTTGTCACTGATGCCCTTGTAGGAGGGTGTATCATGAGTTCTATGCTAGCTTCGTTACAACTTTCATGTTATATCCACCAGGGATTGACATGTTTTATCAATGTGTTGTATGATTTGCCTCTCCTCTTCATGTTGGATTTCAAACAATCATCACTCGTATTTAAAATTGATCTCCTTGTCTTAATTACTAGCTTTTGGTACAATTTAAAAACGTTTTGTTTCATTTTACTTGATTTCAGAATATATTGATTTAATTGCTCACCTTTGTCACTTTTTGTTCTATTTTTTATGTAATTTTCCCCTTAGTTTTAAAATAAATTTTAAAATGTCCCCCAAAAACCCCCAAAAACCCAAAACAAAAGAAACAACAACCCTTTGTATACATCCAACTCAGAAATCTGTAATTTCTCACGTTTTATTAACGTTTTCCAAAAATGTCTTTACAAATTGCAGATAAAACAGCCTACTCCCTATTCAAACCCCACCCCCAGTCCTATCCCCCAAAAGGTGTAGGCTACTCCAAAGCTGCCTGACCTAAGAAAAAGGAGGAAAGCAGAGGTTTCGGAGTGCAGCATAAATACATTCTGAAGTTTACAAAACATAGGATCATACGAACACATGGTTAGAGCTCCTTCCAGGGCCTTAGACAAGGTCCACGCAAGGAAGGAGCCCTGAGGTTAAGCTTTATTAGTGTTCACAGTAAATCACCTTTGTGTGCCCTAGGACAGAAACTCCATTTCACGCGCTGCAGGAGCGGGGTCCCTTCCTTCTTTTGGTGAGGCAGGGACAGTCTCTTAGCGAGTCAGGGAGGAGATGGTGGGGCTGTCAACTTAATCATGAGCAGGTTTCAATCAACCTCCTCATCTGAGCGCTCAGCTTCACCCCACTTCTAGGAGTACCTAGTGTCACCAATTCCTGAACCTTTGAGGATTCTGTGATGTAAAATGGATGGCTCTTGATTTTCCTAAATGTCAGTTTAGGCTTTGGCTTTTGTGGAACTGCTAAGTCAGTCACCTCATGTAACTGCATTCCAGTTCCCAAACGTTGTTGTTCATGTTGATTCTGTTCTCCCTGAATTTGTAGATTTATGCCTTTAAAAAATCACTTTACTGTGCTTTGTGTGGGATTTGTGAGGGAGATAAATTAGATGGATGTAGTCGATTTGTCATCTTTACTCAGAACCTGGTTTATTAATTTTTAAATAGCAGCTTTATTGTGATATGATTCACATACCATAACAACCATAACATTCATCCTTTTAAAGTATGTTTGGAGAGTTGTACAACTAATCACCATTATCTAATTTCAGAAAATTTTCATCACCCCCAAAACAATCTAGTTTCTATTAGCTATCACTCCCCATTTCTGCCATCCCCACAGCCCCCTGGCAACCAGTAATCTACTTTCTGTCTCTGTGGATTTGCCCCTGCTGGACACTTTATATAAGTGGAATTAAATAATATGTAGCCTTTTGTGTTGGCCTCTTTCACTTAGCAAATGTTTGTAAGAATCTTCCCTGTTGTAGCATGTGTCAGTACTTTATTCCTTTTTTTATCACTGAGTAATATTCCATTGTATGGCTACACCATGTTGTTTATCCATGCATCAGGTGATGGACAATTGGGTTGTTTCCACTTTGGGGCTACCATGAAAAATGTTGCTATGAACATTTGTTTACAGGTTTTTGTGTGGACATGTTTTCATTTCTCTTGGGTATGTTCATAGGAATGAACGGCTGGGCCACATGGTAACTCCATGTTTAACTTGGAGGAACTGCCAGACTGTTTTCCAAAGTGGCTGCGCCATTTTACATTCCCACCAGCAGCGCATGAGGGTTCCAATTTCTCCATCTCCTCACCAATACTTGTCATTGTCTGCCTTTTTAAAGTTAAATCCATTCTAGTTGGTACAAGGGCTATTTTACTGTGGCTTTGATTTGCATTTCTCTAATGACTAATGATGCTGAGCATCTTTTCATGTACTTACTGGTCATTTGTATATCTTCTTTAGAGAAACATTTATTCAAATCCTTTGCCTATGTTAAAAATGGGTTGTCTTTTTTTATTGTTAACTTATAAAAGTTCTTTATATTTCTGGGTACAAGTCAAACATGATTTGCAAATATTTTCTCTGTTTTGTGCGTTTTTCACCTTCTTAAGGTGTCCTTTGAAGCACAAAAGCTTTAGATTTTGAAGTTTAATCTATTTTTTCTTTTGTTGTTTGTGCGTTTGCTATCATATCTGAGAATTCTTTACCAAATCCAAGGTCATAAAGATTCACCTCTGTTTTCTTCTTAGAGTTCTACAGTTTTAGCTCTTACATTTAGATCTTTGATCCATTTTGAGTTAAATTTTGTTATGGTGTGAGGTAAGGGTCCAACTTCAATTCTTTCACACGTGGACATCCAGTTATCCCAGAACTGTCTGTTGAAAAGGCTATTTCTTCCCTGTTGAACTCTCCTGGCATCCTTGTTAAAAATAAACTGACCATAAAAATAAAAGTTTATTTCTGGACTCTTAATTCTCTTCCATTGATCTACATGTCTCTCTTCATGCCACTACCACACTCTCTCTCTTTTTTTTAAAGATTTTATTGGGGAATTCGGGGAGGGGAACAGTGCTAGGGAATCGGGGAAGGGGAACAGACAAGTTGCTGTCCTTTTTTGTTCGTTAGTCTAGTTGTGGAGGACATTGTTTCACTGGCCCATGTTGGTATCATCATTGCGCTCTTCTCGGGTGAGGCAGATTGGTCACTGGCCTCTGGATGGCAGCTCACAGCGGCTACTGGCAGCTCACACAGGATGCCGGCCGCTCACGCTGGCTGCTGGCCACTCACTGTAGCCTGTGGCAGCCCATCGCAGGAGGAGCTGTGGCTATGCAGTCCCAGGGACTCACAGCAGCCCAGCTCCAGGTGGAGCTGTTGTTCACCATCTTAGCTGCAGAGGGCAGTGTCACTGGCCCTCATATGTGGGATCTGAACCATGGCCACTGGCGTCCCAAGCCAGCTCCTAACCAACGTGCCACTTGGCTGATCCCACACTGTCTTAATTACTATAGATCTGTAGTTGAGTTTTGAGACTGGGAAGTATGAGTCCTCCAACTTTGTTCTTCCTTGTCGAGATTGTTCTGGCTATTCTGTGTCCCTTGCAACTCCTTATGAATTTTAGTGGTTTATTTTTTAATATGTAAATCTTTACTCCATTTAAAGTTTGAGTATATAGCTAGCCAATTGTTTTGACATGATTTTAAAAATAAAACGATTTTTCAAATATCTTCCTCTTCCTAGTTTACTAAAAGATACAAACATTGTATTTTTGAATTCTATCAATGTCTTTTCAGTATATTTAGATGACTGGTTTGTTCTCCTACGAACTAGTACTGTGATGAACTATCAAATGTGTTTCCTAAGACTGAGCTATCGTTTTAGTTACTGAAGTCAACTCTGCTTGGTTAAGGGTACAAGTTAATTAACTCAGATGTGTATACATCTTGCTTTCTGATTATGACACATAAGCACCTCCAAGGCAGGGACAGAATGTTACGCTTCTTTGTAATTCCTGTATGTATTGCATTATGCACAGTGCTATTTTCAACCTTTCACTGAATGAATACTCAGTAAACAAGGATGTCCTTTATGCCTAGGTTCTATAGACATCAGAATGAACAAGAAAGACTCATTCTGAGATCTCATGGAACTTATAGTCTATAGTATTAGGCACATAGTAAGAACCGAAAGTATGATTAAATGAATGAGTAAAATAAGTACATTGCCTCAAGGGCCCTATGACATACCATACACTAAGGTTCCTGAAAAAAGCTACTCTTAGATAAGGCTACAAAGAACAAAGAAGGGTAAAAACCATTGTCTTTGGTCTCCCAATCCTTATTAAAATAAAAACTAAGAAAGGGTATCGCCAGCCACAAGTACCAGCTGGGGTCAAGGGAAAAAGTACGTTTAGTGGAGACCAAGGAAACCGAGTTGGCCTTTGGCACTGGCAGGAAAGCCTGGTGAAGTTACCAGAGTATGGGTCAAGGGAAAACATTTTAAAAAGCCTAAGGGGAAATAAAAAGGGAGAAGCGTCTCCTGGGTTTATTCCAAGGCTGCCAAACGGCAGAT
Source organism: Aselliscus stoliczkanus (assembly GCA_033961575.1). NCBI lineage: Eukaryota > Metazoa > Chordata > Mammalia > Chiroptera > Hipposideridae > Aselliscus > Aselliscus stoliczkanus. Next base: position 18,592,386 of record CM066735.1, read on the forward strand.
ATGCTCCACTCTGCCAGAGAAACAGCTAGAACATTGGGGCAGGTGCCCTGAAGGAAGGACCCGACTCTCTGGCCTGAAGTGGTGGTGAGGAGAAAGTGAGAGGATAGAGCAATTGCACTTCGGCCTCTTCTGCTCATGGATGCCCCAATTCCACCCCTGGGGTCCTAGTCCCCTGCTGGAACGCGGGGACTTCCGCAGGAGAAGCAGGTGCTTTGGAAGGCATGCGGCAAGAGTGACAGCATCACAGCATCTGCCAGAGCAGTGCTGTCCTGGTATAGCTGGGGTTATGAAGCCGAGGATGGCGGTCCTCCAGGCCACGGACAGGCTCACGGGTCTTCAGGAGTTTGGCTCCCCCTCCTCCCAGCTTTCCTTGGGGTTCTCCCTTTGGAATCGGGTGGGTCAGCAGAGGTCTAGAGAGAAGACAGGGCTTGCTCCCCAGAGAATCTCTATGTTCCAGAAGAAATCAAGAGGGCCCTGAGCTCCCAGCCTCTGGAGCAGAATTCCTTCCTTGGTTTTGCTTCCCATTCCATAAATATGAGCACCAGAGCGCAGAAGGGATATTTTGGTCTCTGCAGCAAAATGAAAACATTTCTCTCAATCCTACCCTTCGTCAATCCCCAACATGCCCCACCTCAGAAAAGAAAAAAAGTTCTGTGTGTACAGAGGGAAAAGGGGGGAAAAGGTTCTATTTTCCTTCACAATACAGAAAAGTCAACAGGATGTTCTCCACAGCTACAAATACACTTTTTCAAACAGTAAATATCTCTATTAGCAGCATGATGCCAATTGGCTAATTCTGTCTCAGTAAAACCTTTCCCAAAAAACTTCTGCTCTTGTGTAATGTCTATTTACAAAAACAGCTCTTTTGCATTTTCAATTTGCTAGGTTTCTCAATCTTTTCTTTCCCCACCTCCTCTACCACAGAGACAAGAGGCAGGCCCAGATGGCAGTTGGGGTGGGGGTGGGGGGGATCCCCTGGTCAGCCCTGCAGATTCCTCCAGCCCTGTCTTCTTTGGAGAGTCCTCTGCTTCCATTACAAAGAAAAGTGTAAAGAAGTTAAAACCTACACATTCTTCCCTGGTGTTCTGAATTTGTTGCCACTGAATGTGAATGAGCCCAGGCCTGGCTTGGGGTTGGAAAGGGCCCTGAAATGATTCAGTCTACCCCACCTATATCTTTCTGATAACTTCAGCTGGGCAAACATCTCAGTTTCGGGGGCAGAGGGGAGGTGAGGGAGGTGAGAATGAAGGGAAGGCTGTGCAAGGAGTAGGCGGCAGTTGATAGTGGCTGAAATCCTGGCTCCCGGGGGAGTGGTCTGGGCCTGAATCACTGTCTGGGCAAGAGCAGGAAGGTGGGCGAAAGGGAGCAGCTTCTGCAGGCTGGAAGGACAAGCCCTCCTCCCCCATTCTTCTGTTACTCGATCCCTGGGCCATTGCCTTCTCTGGTCCGAGGCTCCGAGGCTCCACCACGGCTACCAACACCTTGACAATAAGAGAAAATGCAGGGCCGGGGCCAGGGCAGGGCTTATGGAGAGTCAGCTGGCTCCGGCAGAGCAGCTGTTGTTGGATGCCATCCTCTCTGAAGGGCCAGCTGGCCACAGTGCCAATGGGCCACGGAAAGTTCAGCCCGAGCAAGGACCTGAGAGACCCCATCAAAGGGGAAACGAACTGAGCTGTCAAGGGTCCATTTCCAGTGCCTATGTCCACAGTCTGTCCAGCCCCACCTCAGTCCTTCCCGTAAATCAGATGGATCCAAAACAAGAGCACACAGAACCTATCCTGACTTGCCACCAGGCCGAGGAGGTATGTGTGTGTTTAAAAATAAAAGGCATGCCTCTGTGACTTGGACCAGAACAATTGCCCAGCTCAGCTATGATCCCCGCTGCCCCAGTGCTCCCCAGGCTGACCTCTAAAAAGGAAAGACAGGATGAATCACAGAATGTTGAATGAAATCACCTCATCAAAGCAATCATTTATTGAGTATCTGTTAGTGCAGGTTTCTGTGCTTGGTACTTCTGATCTGTCAGTTCATTTAAAGTGGTACACTCCTGTACTTCACACATGAGACAGCGCACTGGATAAGGGGATGGACTCTGGAGCCAGACTGCTTGGGTTCAAGTCCTGGCTCTGCCAATTGCCAGCTGAGAGACCTTTGGACCTTCCTGTTATCTGACCTTCCTGTGTCTCAGTTTCCTTGTCTGTAAAACAGGATAATAATACCTATCTTAGGTTACTGTGAAGGCTAAATGAGTTTAAGAGTTTAATGATTAAATTGTTCCCAACATACAGTAAGCAGCCTGTAAGTAAGTATTGGCTGTAAAGATGGTGGTAGGGCTATTTTGATGATGATCAAACTGAGGTCCAGAGGGGGTGATCTGCACAAAGTTCCACAGTGCTAAGTATGGTTAGGAAACCCGAAACGATTTTTTTCTGTTTTGGGGCAAACAGCAGTCCCATACATTTTACCAGGTCCAAGTTATTACAAGGTCTGATCGAAACATACAGTGAATGTTTAAATTAAAAGAAAATTTATTACAGTAAAAGACACGCTGCCATTAATCCCCCTCAAAATACTCCCCCTCACCTTGAACACACTTATCCCATTGTTCTTGCCACTTTCTGAAGCAGTTCTGGAAGTCCTCTTTCATGAGTGTCCTTAGTTGCGCTGTCGTGGCTGCCTCGATGTCCTGAATTGATTCAAAGTGTTTACCTTTCATGGTTATTTTGTCTTTGGGGAAGAGCCAGAAATTGCACGGTGCCTGATCCGGTGAATAAGGTAGACGTGGACACACTGTAATGTTTTTATTTGACAAACTGCTGTATACCAAAAGTGATGTGTGACACGGAGCGCTGTCATGATGGAGGATGAAGTGAAGACACTCACTAAAGAGGACTTTCAGAACTGCTTCAGAAAGTGACAAGAAAAATGGGATAAGTGTGTTCAAGGTGAGGGGGATTATTTTGAGGGGGATTAATGGCAATGTGTCTTTTACTGTAATAAATTTTTAAAAATATAAGCATTCACCGTATTTTTTGATCTCACCCTGTATATTTCCTTAAATTGAGTGGTGACTTCCTCTTGAGTAGTACAAAGATTTATGAAAGAAGTCTGGAGGCTGACAAAGTACCTAAAAGTCAAGAAAAGAGAAGAAGGCAGGCAATTCAGAGAGGTAGTCTGGATTTCCTTTTTCTGGCAGCTCTTTAAGAAACTCCTAATATTTGACAGACAAGTCATCACCTATTTTCATTCTGTTAAGACAGGAAGGAGTAGAAAGTGTGTGTTCCCAGTTTTATAAAAGGGAAACAAGGCATTCTGAGGTGAAAGGTGCGCCTGCTTACTCAACAAGCCAAAGAGAGGCTTCTGAAGGCCTGACTGCCATTCGAAGGGGTTGACAGCGGCTTAGGTGCAGACAGACCAGACCAGCTGTTTAGCTTCTGAGGCACTATCTCTAATCTCATTTTCACTTCCATCTTTTACCCTCCAGGAATCTTTAAAAAGATTTCACTCTATCTTTCCCCCTCTGCTGAAGGTTTGGCCCCTAGAAAGCAGGTGGTAGAGGGACAAGGGCTGAGATGGAAACTCTCTTCCAGGCCCATGTCCCAGGTCACCCCCACCTATTGGGCACAGGAGGCAATAACTCTCTTGCTATAAACAGTGAAGGTCAGGCCTAGCCATATGATGGCCAGGCTAGGCATGACCCAAGTTATATGTTGCAAATACTCAGAAAATTATGGAGTACATATAATAACTCCTGATGCAACCATTACCTAGCGCTGTCAAATCCCCACATTAAGCCACACTTGCTTCAGATCTCGTTTTTAAGCAGTGTAACAGCACAGATACTGTGAAAGCTCCCCAAGGGTTACAGCCTACTTCCACTTCCTTCTCTCCCTGTTACCCTAGAGCAGGGGTCAGCAAACCGGTTCGTGAGCCACATGTGGCACTTTGGGTATGATTGTCTCAAAAGTTTGCCGACCCCTGGAAGAGCCAATCCTGTCCCTCACAACAATTTAAAAATTATTTGAGAGCTTTACAAATAAGGAAAATTTAAAGTTATATTATAAATGAAACTATGATAGTTTTATTTTCATTTTCAATTTCATTTCAGTACTATTTGGGTATGTACATACCCAAAGAGCCACATGTGGCTCAGGAGCTGCAGTTTGCCGACCCCTGGCGGCTCTGTCTCAAAAGTTTGCCAACCCCTGATCTAGGGGTAACCACTAACCTGAATTCAGTGTTTATTATTCCCATACTTTTACTATATAAGTTTAAATTTATAAGCACAATGTAGTATCGTTTTATAAGTCTAAACTTAGATAAATAATATTGAATGTATCATTGTGAAACTAGCTTTTGATGTTTAGCATTAGGTTTTAGAGATCTGTCCATGCTGAACTCTACTTCATTCGTGTGAACTACTACGTATTTCATTATGAAAACATATCACAGTTTTTTTCCTCATTCTTCCAAGGCTGGACAGCTATAAACAATGAAGCATGGGGCATCCTTGTCCATGTCTCCCCATGCACAGGTGCAGGAGTTTTTCTGGGTGAGGGGGTAGGTCCATCTCTAACTGTGAGAGGTACTGCAAAATCTCCAGTGGTTACATCATTTTAGAGCCCCCCAACCCCTGTCCCAGCCCCCGGAAGTGGATGCAGGTTCCCATTGCTCCTCATCCTCAGATACTTGGTGCTGCCAGTCCGATGGCTGTGAAATGGCATCTTGTTGTTGGTTTAACGTGCTTTTCCCTGATGACTAACAAACTGAACATCTTAGTATAGGATTTTGTCTGCTTGGGTTTTCTTTTCTACAGTGATTGACAGTTTTCAAATCTATGGCTTAAATTTTTATAAAGAATATGGCCAGTGTTCTCTACAGTTGCCCCCTCTGTATTTCTTATTATAACCCATGAAAAACAACCAAGTAAACAAACAACACTACCTCTACCTCGCTGAAGTCACAGGTGTTAGCTTATTGTCTGAATATCTGGAACAAACTCCTAGATAAGTGTTTCAAATTGGGTTCTATGTAGAATACCTACTTCTCATCAATCATGTAAACTGTTAGCCCACTGTAAACATATATCAAAATTAGTCATAAAGTCAACTGAAGTGGGTATTCTATAAAAAATGAAATAGAACATAATAGGAAATACCACAATGCATCACACATATACTGAGTGAAACTTATTTCAAGTATAAATGTGTGTATGTGTTGTGATAACGTATTTCTGACTGCAAGTTGTGGTCAAAATATTTTGGAGGCCATTGTCCAGGTTAATCTCCCTGGCTCCATTTTCTTTTCTGAGTTAGACTACTGCAAATCAACCTGACTAAATCATTGCTTTTGGCATTCTACTTCCCTGCTCAAAAACCTTCAATTTTCAAAAACTTAGGCTCAATTTCAATTCCTCAGCATAACACTGAAAGCACTTAGGATGTGGCCCCAACTAGAGTGTCAACTTGAATCAATGAAGCTTCTACCCAAAAACTGGCCTCTTGACTGTTTGCCCCAAATACTCTTGATACATGGTCTCCACACACCTTTTTCACGTTGTCCTTCTCACTCCCCACTGAAACAGTACATACTTGGGAGGTTGCCACACCGACGATGCCACACCGACATTTAGTGATCCACTGTCACTCCTGTGAACCCCTGGCACTTTCCATACACTGGCCAAAGACGGATCGATTTTTACAGCCTTTTGTTATGTCCCCCAACATTTAACAGAGGCCCTACCTACTACATTAAAAATGTCCAATGTTCATTAAACAAGTATTTACTGTGCATTATCTCTGTGCAACACACTAGACTGGGCGGTTATTTAGTGGATGAGCCACCAAAATAATGGGTTTGGGCAAACAGTTCTAACAGCTTAACGGCCAACTCTAAACTACCTCAAGAGATGTACTTAAAGAGTGTAAAATGTAAGAACACACTTCTTTGACTAAGAAGCTGTGGGGCTCAAGATACTTGACTCTACTCCAACATCTGGAAAAACTCCCTTCTCCTCTCATTATAAGCAGCTGAAATAAGAGTGAGGTATTTTCTGTTTGTCACCAAAGCAATGTGGAATACAGAATCTCAGACCCGCCTCATGGGGCCCCCATCTTCTGAGCATTACTATGCTCTCTAGCAGAGGAAAGAGCTTGGGGGCAGTTTGGCCTGTCCAGTTATAGGAGGAACAGGTGGAAAGGCTGCCCCAGGCAGGAGGCCCCAGAGTAGGAAGAAGCTGAGATGGTCCAGGATACCTGGACGTCTGCAGGCCACGGGACTTCCTCTATCACCTTCCGTGTGAAAACTGGCAACTTCCTGTGATTCACTACCAACCTGCTAGTGTCATACACGCTGGCAAAGCCAAATACCTTCCCCTGGGATCCTATCGGCTTGAGAATGGTCTTCCACTTTGCTAATATTCCTGCTCAACCGGAGACAACACCCAGGAGATGCAGATTTTAGTTCCAGTTCTGCCAGGTACTGTCTGAGTGAATTCTAATACGTTGTCAAAGGGAGATAATGAGACCTGAACTGTATACTTCCAAGGGTACATGTGACAATGAAGTCAGATAATGGATGGGAAAGCAATTTGAAAAGTTAAAAGCACTACACAAATGTCAGAAAATAACGGCAATGCTAGAGGGAAAAGAGGCTCCACTGAGAACATGTTTGAAACAGAATGGATGGTGCTGTCTGACCCGGCAGTTTGCCATCCTTTATATTCCATTCATTTCATTTCACAATACTGATTAAGATACCTATTGTGTGCACGACAGTCTGTGTACACAAAAGACGAAGAAGTTGTAGACCCTGCTCTCATGGAGTTTAAGTGGGAGAGGGGTGCGTGTTTCCAATGCCTGGAAGAATGGGGCAGTCCTACAGGAGAAGCAGAGGACGTGGCTTGTAGCGGGTAGGTTTTGCACGTTTTTATCTTACAATTTTTCCTGAGCTAAGGCAAGTCAATAAATGGAAAAAAAGTCCTCATTCATACATTCAATACACATTTGCTGGCAGTTAGGAACAGTGCTAGGAAGGCAGTGGTGACCAAGAGATGGTACCTGTTTTCAACAGCTCACAGACGAGTGGGGTTCCCGACAAGTAAACCAACAATTCATCACAGAAGCTAATGAGGGTCAGAGGAGGAGCACCCAACTCAGCTTGGCAGGGTGTGGGGAACCATTCAGGGAGGACCATCAGCAGAGGAGGTGAGGCCTGCTGGGACTCTTGGAAGAATGAGTGACACTGGCCTGGTGTATGGTTGATAGTGGTGGTGAGGAGTAAGGCATTTCAGGCGGAGGGAACTGCACACAGGCGCAGGGCCCCAAGAAACCAGAAAAAGCTTGGACACAGAAGTAAAGAGGGACAGTCACATCCAAAAGGGACTTACAAGCCATGGCCCAAAGGTAGGCCTTTATCCTGAAGATGTTGGGGAGGATGGATATACAGGGCAAGAACAGGAAAAACAAACAAACAAATAGGATGGACCCGAGAAATACCAATATTTGGCAGAGACAGAAGAGCCCAAAAAAGTAGGGAAAAAAAACATATCTGCATAGTCTCCATTCTTTTCATAAGACTTGGGTGACAAAGTGTCCACTGGAATTATCCATTCCATGTTATAGTTGGAGAAAACAAGACTGAGAAAGGTTAAATGCTTGACCAGGCCACACTGTGAATGAGGGAAACAGAACCTGAACTCAGTACTCTAACTCCGAGCCAAACTTGTCTGCGCTGATTCTAATGGCTTCATTCTGAGTCAAACTCCTAGACCTCTAAGAACAGGAAGGTTTCCTCCAGAGTACATAAAATCATCAAGGTGTGTGGTTCCAGGAAAGGCTGCAATACCTGGAGACAGGAGACTAATGTCACTATTCTTAATTCTACTTAATTCATGGATCAGTAATCTGAGATATGAACATCAAATGCCTTCTTCTTAGCAGGACACACCACTGGGCCACCTTGCTGAAAGGCAGATAGATGGATGGATGGATGAGTGGATGGGCAGATGGTACAGGAAAGGGGCTGGTACCCACTAAACAAACAGGGGGTGGGCGGACTGCATGCACAGAGGAAGCGGAGAACAAAGACCTCTCACTCTTCATGCAAAGTCCACAGTGTACAAAGGGCATCAATATTGGACATTTCTCACTGTGACATTTTGAAAGCCCAGAACAATGGTTACCCTCTGGAACCATGGGCTGTGTGCCCCTAGGTCTTATTCAATGATGGCTGGCATATCCCATATGCTTGGTGAACTTGACCTGGGGCATCAGCCTCCCATGATAGCTCTACGTCACTCTGGTCTCCTTCCCCACTGAGAATTCCAGTCTACGATGAATGGCCGGATTCATTCTGGGAGCAGAAAAACCACCCCAGGAGTGAATCAGAAGGGCCCCGCCCCGGTCCCCTTGCCAGCCATTGAGGCAGAAACTGAGTGTAATTGTGTGCCCAGGCGCCGGTGCTGTTCCCCTCTCATGGAGAGGGGGTCAGGGTCCACGCAAGAGATGACGTAGAAGCCCTCTAAGGACGAAGAGAAAGGAATCTCAGCTTTGAGGGACAAAGCTGCCCTTTTGGTTGTGACCCTCAATCCAAGGAGGTGCCAAGATGTGCGTGTACTGGTAAATTAATTCTACTGGATAAAAAATCTCAGCTTTTGCTAGACAGCGGGTTGTCCATTTCAATTCTCTCCAACCTGACAGTCTTTAGGAAATAGGCTACTACTAGTTTTTCAGGAAAAAAAAACCCCAAAACTTTCTGCAAGACAGGTGAACACAGCATGCCTCAGATTACCCAGAGAACCCTTTTCCTTTAGTGGTCTCTGCTCTACTCTCCTGATGTGTGAAGAAAATATCGATTCAGTTTTTAAAACTGTAAATGCCAATCTAAGCACTATGAACCACCTGTGCTTTCTTTCTGCTTTTTCACCTTGAAAACTAGGTGAGAGAATTGCATCCTCAAGACACAGCAGGCAAGAGGACATCTACATCACAAGGTTGGGGAACCCAGGCTGACACTGAAAGGAAGTAATTCCTCTAGGAAAGGGAATAGAAGGAGTGCCACTTTGCCCATCTCTAACTAGGTTATAACAAGACGGGAAAGTTAGCTTTTTAAGGCCCCAGCCCCCTATTGGCCTCCTGGAGCAAAGGTGGAGGGAAAGGAGCAGCTCCTGCTGGGGCTTATTAGGGCATTGCTTGGGGCTTCCCTCTACCTGCTGGCGCCCATTGTCTGACATTTGTCCATCAATCTTCCTCCAAGCAGGGGGAAACGAGGGCAGAAATGGTTTAAATTTTACATTAGAGAGCTGTCCGTGACATTGACTGACATCAGCTGTTTGTGGCCAGAGCTTAGTCTCCGCTGATGGCCAAATGTGGGCCTGTAAAAGATTTCCCGAAGGATAGTCTACGATCTTTGTTCATCATCACTAGCTATTGTGCACTTATTTTCTGTAAAGAAACAGGCTATGCTCTGAGGATAGCATGGCCAACCTGTTCCCGATGCTAATGGAACCTGGATTCCAAACAAGTGGATTCACCTTGTACGCCTCCGGGGGGGGGGGGGGGTCCATGTACTCATACAAGCACATTCAGGATCCCCTTAGGTTTGGGTTTGTGGATCTATAGGTCCTGAGGCCTGAAGGTAAGGTCCTTTGGGCAAGCTGAGTCTTACAAAATAGATCGACCATTAAGCATGATGAAGTGTCTGCTAGAGCCAAGTATCATAGTTCTGTAGCTCTGGGGTTGTGATTCTACTACCCTGAGCCTGCCCGGCTTCTTTTCTCGAAGCCTGATGGTTCCCATGATGCTTCCCTATGTCTATTTCAGATGTAAAGCAGTGAGTGGATAATGGTCCTGGAAATAATTAAAACTAGTCGAATCCCCTTGTGAGAGTGTGGGTGTTTAATACTGGCCCCTTCCAAAAGAGAAGCAAGCAAGCTTTGTCTTTTGAAGACTGTGCCATGGTGCCAAGGCTAGTCATCTGAAAGCAAGTGGGTTTTGATCGATGAACGGGGCCCAGCCCACCAGGGTGAGGGCCACAGCTCTGGGGCTGGTGGGAGCGGGGGAGTGATGCCCACAGGGGAGAAAGAAGGCACGCCACCTCAACGGACATTTAAAATAGTAGGGAAGAACGCGGTCTCTCGCAACTGGAAGAAAACGGGACCGGCTCCTTGACACATTCAGAGTCAGAAAACGAGACAGACGCGGGACCTCCGGGCCCACCTCCCTGCGAGTCCTGCTGAGACATGGAGCCCCCAGCAGAGTAGCGGGGGAAGGCCCCTCGGAGCCGAGCCCGTCGGGCCCAGCTCTGCGCGGAAGGTCCGTGCGGGCAGCACGGGCGAGGGGACTCCGAGGGACGCAGGGCTAGGCGCATCGCGGGCCTGGGGCTCCGGCGGTGCGGCCGCCGCGGCCTCACTCACCAGCTCATGGTCCCGAACCTGGCCCTGGAGCCGGGGTCCTCCGCCGCCACTCGGCCCTCGGGGATCACTTCCGGATTCAGCCAGGCTCCAGGAAGTGACGTTACCCCGCCCCCTCTGCCCGGAAGCGGCGGCTGGAAAGGCGGGGCTCGGAGTGTTAACCGTTCCGCCGCCGCTCCGGCCCGCGACCCTCTGGCGCTGGCTTGGGGACCCCGGACTCAGCCTGTGGAGGGGGCATGAAGGTCCCTGGGCACGTTTACTTCCTTCAACACTAACTTGTAAATTCTCTTCCGCTGACTACATGGGTCGCTTAACTGGGTTTTTCTGTCTGTAAAGAGGTGTTGAAGCCAGAGAAAGAAGCAGTAATTGTCTGGGGTGGGGGTGGGGGTGGGGAAGGAGGCAATGGGGAGGGAGTCGGAGGGACACTTATATTCACTGTATATATACTCTTTTGTCTCTTTTAAATTTTGTCCCCTGTACATGCGTTACCTGTTACAAACACACGGATCTTTTTCCTCCAACATGGCACGGGGCTGGCTCTGAATATAAATAGAATAGGTGCTTTTTAGGTTGGACTATTCAGTGGATTTATTCAACACAAGAGGACAAAGTGCGCTCCCTCTACAGAACCCAAATGATGGGACTGGGCCCATTCTTTCCACTCATTCATTTCACAAATACTCTTTGAGCTCCTACAATGTGCCAGGCCCTGTGCCAACCCCAAGGATACGATCAGGAGAAGAAAGTATGGATCCTGCCCTTCTGCCCTCCCAGACCTACTTACCTGGAGGAAGAGGAAAATAGGCAACTAAGTCATAATAGATGATGGGAAAGAAAAGAGGCTGTGGCAGACTGTAAGGGGCCCCTGTAAGCTGCACATGGGGTTTTATGGAGGGCTTCCAGGAGGAGCCAATGTGTAAGCCAAGTCCTGAAGGTAAATCATGCTAGCCAGGTGAATCTGAGGTGAGGGCTGCGGAGGGTCCAGGCAGAGGGAACTTCTCTTGGTTGAGAAGAGGACTGAGTTCCAGGCAAGCTGCTCACTTGCCTCAGATCTTTTGAAGTCAGAATTCAGGGCCTTAGTCCATCAAAAGCTTCCTGGGGTTCTGGGTCGTGTTGGCCTCCTCACCCCCAAGAACCTCCCTGCCTTAGAAGAGAGAGGAGCAGACAATGAGGTTTGTGTGGGTAACTGCTGGGCCCCCAGGGGCCTTCTCTCTAGGAATTCTCCTTCAGATGGACTGTAGTGTTTTAGGGGCTGCTTGGAGAGTAGCTAAGCCAGTGAACTAGAGCAGAGGATGGTTATGATTTGTTCTCACTTCCCAGGGCAGGGGAGAAGGCTTGGCAAGAGGAGTAGGGGAGCTCAGAGGACCATCCACAGGAGGTAGTCTCTCATTTGCATTTTCTGTTGCCATTCTTGAGGATCTAGAGTTTCCAAACATATCACACAGATCTGCTTCATCACCATGTTATTCCTCAGTAAACAGGCCAAAATGAGAACTGGAGCAGCCTTGAACAGTAAAGAATAAAGAGGGTGAAGGGCAGCTGGGGCTAAGATTTTGAGCAAAGGGAAAGACAGTTCTTGATGCTATGCACGAGGTGTGATGGATGGAAGGGGGAGAGGGGTGCTGTGTTTTTATGAACCTCCTGGCTCTTTTGCATCTGTGGAGGGCTTCCCCACCTGTTTCTTCCTTTTTCTATACCCTGCCTCCCTTAGTTATTGCTCCATAGTACTAAAGCATTTCCAAAAGTATTAGCCTAGGCAGCCGCCATGTCCCCAAAGAAGTCTGTTTCAGGGTTTGGGGTTAGCAGACGCATCACACAAGGCAAGAATGATGAGTTAGTTCTAGACTAAGAGTCTAGAGGGGTTCTGGGCTCTAGTTCCATCTTTGAATACTACGACTGACCTTAGACAAGTCACATCCCTCTCTGGGCCTTAGTGCCGTTATCTAGAGGATGATGAGTGGTTGGATAACATTGCCAAAGTTGCCAACATTTTGATGTTCTAAGTTGACAGTCTTGTTGACTCCAGAGGCCCTTGAGAAATAGGAGAATGGGGGAGGCATGTGTGTGGTAGGACCTGAAAAGAGGCAAACTGGGAGAGCAGGTTTGAGAAATCAGTGATGTCTGGGGATGAAGCCAAACATAAACCTTCTGGGAGGGAAGGATTCAGCCTGAGGCCCACTGGGGCTGTGCTGCTTACCTCTAACCCCGAATCTTTAATGTAGCCAGAAGGACCTTTGGGGTACTGGGGAGAATGCTGGCCTCCCAAGAGCCTGTCTGGAAAGTGCCTGCTCTGAGCTGAGCTCTGTCTCTTTATCTGAGACTCATTTGCTAGCTTAAGGTGTACTGGGTTGAGGATGGATGGTCAGGCATCCTGCTGTCCTCTGGACCCATATCTTCCCTCCATGAGCACAATATGCCATGCAGCATTGATGTTGGGGAGCTGAACACAAGGAAGCACAACACCACCATCCCCGCCTCTCCCCGCAACACACACACTGTTATTAAAAACTCAACTGCAGGATCTCCAGACCCAGGGTTGAGAGCTATATCTTTCCTTTTTGGGACCAGAGGACAACATCGTACAGGTTGATCCTGCCCCTTCAGAGTAGGGATGGAAAAGGAACAAATGCAGTTTCCAAGTGGAAGCTGAGAGTGGTGGAGCTTTGGGTAGAGGTGGATGCTCCTGGTTTCAGGCCTGGTGAATACTGCTTCCTCTCCCAAAAGTCTTATCCTGCAATTAAAGAGTGTTCAGGTGGGGCCGGCTGAGTGGCGTGGTGGTTAAGTGCTGGCCTGGGAAGCCAGTGGCCCCGGTTCGGTCCCACATATGAAGGCCAGTGATACTGCCCTCAAAAAAAAAAAAAGATATTAAAAGAGTGTTCAGGTGGCTGAGAGCCACTTCAGGGGACAAAGCTGTTGACTATAGGGAAAGCAGTCAAAGAACCAGCTTGGCCACCATACCCTTGACTTCTCAGAGTTTAGTAAGCAAATGCTCCCCACTGTCCTAATCTCTGGGCTCATCATATGGGCTCTCCCGCAGCCATCCCCACACAGAGGCTGACCCTACAATTCTTTCCATGCCAGCCTCTAATCAGCTAAGAGCAAGGATTCCAGGACTAGACCTGGGCCATTAGGGGCTTAATTAGAGCATGAGGGCTGAGAATGAAGGGACTGAATGTGAAGGGGCCAAATCGATGGGCTGAGCTCCCTTGCAGCCCTGAAGGCCTGTGCCTCAGGGAGGCTCCTGCAGCATAAATGAAGACCTAGGCTCTCAGGTTTCAATGTGTTTTCATTCCACACTTTCTTTCTGCCCTGCACCTGCTCTGCAAGATGTCTCAGAACAACAGAGTTTCCTGGGAAGCCACAGGCCAAAGACATGGAAAAGGAGCGAGGGTGGGAGAAGATGGAAGATGTCAGAGTTAGACTTTCCAGTGGTAGGAATCCCACATCGATGGCTCAAAGGTCAGGGTAAAGTGGCAAATCAGAAGCTGGGCTGGCAAGCAGCAGTAGGGCCAGAAATAGCTGTCTGGGCCCTGGTTGTGCCTCCAAGTAGCTCCGGGGAATCTCTTCCCTCCTCAGGGCCTCATCTTCCTTCACTGTAATGTAAAGAGTCTGGTTTAGATCCTATCTGCCCACTCAGATCACTGGTTACTGGCTGTCTGGAATGCTGAGTTGAGGATTCTGAGTAATCTGCCATTAATGGGAAAGCTCTGTGATTGATTAGCCATGTCTGCCTTGGATGAGCAATGGAGCTGTGATGGTGTGTGTGTGTGTGTGTGTATATATATATATATATATATATATATTTTTTTTTTTTTTTAAGAGGGCAGTGTCACTGGCCCTTATATGTGGGATCTGAACCGGAGCTGCTGGCATCCCAAGCCAGCTCTTAACCACCGCGCCACTTGGCCGGCCTGTTATACATTTTACTTTAGTACTTTTGTTGTTATTTTTATTACGAGTTAATAACTGAGCACTCACAATGTGCCAGGCACTATTCTAAGCAGTTCACATTTAATCTTTACAACAACCCTATGATGCAGGTACTATTATTATCAGCATGGAGGAACTGAAGCACAACCACTCAGTGGTGGGATGGAGATTCCAATCTGTACAACCTGGCCCTGATCCTCATGCTTTTCACCACGGTGGTATACCACCTCTTGTTGATGTTTCCTGAGGTTCCGGACACTTTATAGTTATGTGAGGGCCCAGCGGGGTCAGAAGCCAGCAGACGGAGCCAGCGGAAGCACAGTACTGAATGGCCAGGCTGGGGGTGAAGGGCAGGCCAGCACATGACCAGGCACCCAACATGGAATCTGATGGTTGGCCTCATCCTGAGAGCTTTTATATGCTTCCTCCAGTTTGGAGAGCTCAGAACCAGCAGGTGGCAGCACCTGGCAGGGTGAAAGGAAAGGGCAGATCCCCACTTGACATGTAAGTCCTTCAGGGATCAGGGAGCCCAGGTGTGGAGGAAAGCAAGAACAAATGAAGGTGTGTAAGAAAGGCCAGCCAAGGATTCAAGGAAGAGGGCTTGAGCCTCAGACCCATAGGGAGCTGCCATGGCTAATGCTTTACTTCCACCTGCAGCATGAGCCTCAGCTTGCATTTCATGGTGTCTGCTGTGGGCTTGCTTTTTTTTTTTTTTTTTTCCTCTACTCTGGGAGAATGACTAACTTTAAGGACTAAAAAAAAAAGTGTTTTGATTACACTGCCTTTTTACCAACTGGGAGCATTAGTCACCGTGGATTGCTGCAGATAACGGGGAAGGCAAGCAGCACCCCCCTCCTCCCCCTCCTTCTCCCTGATTAGCTCACAGAAGCCAGGGAGGGGATGCGAGTGAGAGAGAGAGTGCAGTCAGGAGGGAAAACAATCCCCCCTGGACGACATGTGTCCCCGGCATCCATCAGAGCTGCTCAGTCAAGGCTGGGCAGCCTCCTGACAGCTTGACTCCCAGAAGGAGACATGCACCAGAAAGAGAACTGGCAGTAGGAGCACTGAACCCAGGACTCCTGGGCTCTGAGTTGATTCTATGTGGCCTGTTCTTTCAGGGTACACCTAGGAAAGGAGAAGTCATAGGAGGTCACTGAAGAGGTGGCTTCTGAGTTGGGGCATTGGTGGCTGAAAAGGATGAGGGGGAGCACACAGAGGCCTGGATGGCTGTACTGTGGGGCTCGTGTCCAGGCCATGGGGTGGGGGACAGCGGCTAAGAACGGCTGTCTTGGGCTGGGGCCTCAGGGTGGACTGGGATTGGGGAGTTCCTGCAGGTGGGGATGCATCCACTTTCTGTGCCCTACACTGCAGTATTCTCTTTCCTCTCCATCCCCAAGGGGGCAGTACCTGGTTGTTTGGGCACACCTTCCTACCCAAAGTGGCCTTTCCTCCTGCCATGAGTGGTGTTGGTGGGGCAGGAGAGCTAGGGCACTCTTCTGGTCTGGCCTGTTGGTCAGGGTGCCAGAGGTGGGAGCTCTGTGCCTTTTGGGGGAAGGCGGCACTAAAGCAGGGAGGGATGGAGCTGGGCTGCCTCAGGGACAGGCCAACCCTGTGAATCCTGTTCTTTCGGCCCAGCCCTTCAGCCCATTCCCCCCACAATGTTGCTTCACCCCAGCCTTCAACTGGTAGGCCACTGGAGGATAAGCGGCTGAAGAATCCCAAGGATTAGGACAAAGAACCTTTGGACTATAACAGTAAAGAAAAAGAAACAATGTTATTCCTGTATCTCCCACAATCCTTTGATCTCTATTTTGTTGTTACTGGTCCTCTCTTAAAAATAAAATATTCGGCCTGCCGAGCGGAGTCACTCAGTGGTTAAGAGCTGGCTTGGGACGCCAGCAGCCCCGGTTCGGGTCCCACATATGAGGACCAGTGACACTGCCCTCAAAAAAATAAATAAATAAAATTAAATATTCACAGGTGTTTGGTGTTCTCTGACCTCAGAGAAAGTTTATATGGCAAATGGGATTGGAAAAAAGCTTAGAGCAGATGGGGCTGAAAGAGGGAGGAGTGGGTTCTCGCAGAGGGAGCAGCCTGGGAGAAGTCACTCTTAGTCCCCAGGGCCATAGCTGCCATAGAGGATATCCAGGTGCTGAGGCTGCTGTGTGGCTTGTCCCATCAGTCCTGGTGTGTCTCTTCAGACTTTGCTCTCCTGAGCATCCTGCAGCAGGTCTTGGGGGCTCCCCACCCTGCCTTCTCTGCCCTTTGTAGTTCCCCATAATAATAACTACTGCTGCAGAGTCTTATTGGCACTTTGCAAGTATTAGATAATATATTCTTCACAGTAACATGATGACGCAGCTTCTCTGATCATTTCCTTTTTATAGATGAGGAAACCGAGGCTGAACCAATTGCCCAAGGTCATAGAGTTGGCCAAGTGAGAATGACAGGCGTTTAAACCCAGGCTGTCTAAACTGCCTTGGGAGTAGAAAAGAAAGTAGCAAAAAGGGGCATACATGCTAGAGGGAGCTGGCGTTTATGGAAGACTCACTTTCATGTGGTTTCTCACTAACGCTTGCTGCCTCCCTGAAGGACAACAGTGAGGCTTGGTGGTCCTGACCCCAGGAAAGCCTGTGATGAGAGTCTAACTGAAGTCCTTCTAGCTGCACACTCCATGCTCCAGGCATGGCACTCCCCAGAGATCAGCTTGCAGCCAGAAGGGTACCCACTACTATCAGACAGCTGTATGGGGAAGTCAGGCTTTGAGATGATTGTGGGTGACAGAGTAGCCTCAGGACTTTGGTCCTGGCTGGGATAGCCATCCACCCTCAGCTGAAGCCATAGGGTGTCCCAGCTGAGCACAGCCCTAAGGAGAGCATGGCTTTCCTAGGGAATCCTTGCAGGTCCCACGCGTGGTGAGAAGCAAATCTAGGATGTGGGAAGGACTGCCCTAGCCTGACCTCGTTCCAGGCCTGGCTGCCCAGTGTCCGCCCCCTGCTGCTGTGGCCGAGACAGCCCCCAGACATAGGCAGGGCAGGTGGCAATTATCCCAGGGCACTGATTACACCACAGGGCTGGTCAGAGCCCCAAATAGCCCAGCAGCTCAGCCTGGCACAGGAGTAGGGGCGGAGAAGGGTCCTGCTGGGGAGGAAGGGGCAGGAATGAGGGAGTGCATGGGGTGGAGGTGCTTGGAAGGATTGTGGGGGTGGGGGAGTTCATGTCAAAGCTCCAGCCATCCTGAGGGTAAATCTGGTCACCTTGAGAAGGTGGCAGCAGGAAGGGCATGTAGAAAGGGTCTCCTTGATGTATAGGAGGAACCAGTGGTGCCACTGAGGCCAGAACAGCTGTCCCCATCCAGACCTGGCCCACTGTGCCTCTGGGCTGATCAGGAAAGAATCCCCAAAGAAGGTACATATTGGAGGGACTGGAATAGGGGAGAGGCAGGGCACAAATCCCCCTACCCCAGAGGGCCAGGGTAAGGTCTGGGCACCATCCAGGCCTCAGCCAGCCCTTGCTTTGCTCGGGGCTTCAACTTCCTGGACCCCAGTGACCCTTCCTCAGGTTCTTTTCAACCGGACCAATGCAGGCAGCTGCAGGCTTCAGAGATAAGCCTATAGCCTTTGGGATGAGTACCTGGTGAGAGCACTGTCAGGGCAAGGAGGCACGGCTTCTCCCCTCTCTGTTTCTAACTGCCCTCCCCTCTGCTGTCTTCGGACCTCTCTGAGAAGGCTCGAGAACTATTGGCCAGCACCTCCACAGCGAGAGCCAGCATAAATGGGGGAGAACCCAGTTTCTCAAGCAAGTCACGGGGCTCAGTGGGCTGGACCCCAAAGGCACTTGGGTGGAGTGAGCAGCAGGTTCCCTTGGGGGACCTCTCTGACCCACCACCCCAAACCCTGGATCTGGCATCTGCAGAGGTTTGCTTTTGGGTAGACCAGCATGAATGCCAAGAATGGGAAGGAAGTATTGGATGAAAACAAAACGGAAAAAGAGAAATATACCCCTCAGCATACACCCCATTTCCCTTCTTGTGTTAAGTACAGATTCCTCTGTGTTGATCCCCCTACCTCACTTTGAGTGTCTGTAACCAGTGCAGCTTCCCCACCTGTCAGCCATGGGAGGGGGCTGGCCCCTCCCCAGTGCCCAGAAGCTACAGCTAAGGCACAACCAGGGCAGAGTTGTTACCAATATTTGCCCACTTTGGGACAAGGCTAGGTAGAAATCTGGTGTCCCAGAAGTCTCTGATTGTGGGGGGTGGGGGGGTGGGGAGTCACCTGGACCCACTGCGCCCAGCGTCTGTGCTCCTCTCTTCCACCCCGTGGGACCCAGGACTCATGTGGCAGCACCTGCTTGAAAGCCACTGGAGTTCTACGGACCCAGGCCAGAGAAGGAGGCTGTCAGTGGCTCCACACCACCTCTCCCAGCATCTCTGCTAATCCAAATAAGATGGGGAAAAGGCAGTGGGAGGAAATGATAGTTTCATGGTTATTTTCAGAAAGGAAACAAAAAAAAAAATGCAAACAGGAGCACACCCTGCATTTTGGTACAAAATCTAGGAGGCTTTGGGGAAAAGAACCTACAGATTTTGCGTCTTGTTGTCCCCTCACCAGATGCTGGTGAGGGGTGCCTGTGCTGGTAGGGGCCTGGGCTGCTTTTCCTCACAGGGAAAATGAGGTGAGGGACTTAGGGAGGAGCCTCGAAGACCCTACCTACAAGGCAGGCTGGGAGAAGCTGAGGCATCTTTGTCTTGTGCGCGGACAGGGTCCCACCCTTTGGGGGTGGAGGAGCAAGTGGAGAACTGGGGAATTCTGGAGCTGATGCTTGTGAAGCGCAGTGGTGTGTGTAGGATTGGTGGGCTGGGAGGGTGTGTTCTAGAAGCATGGTGCAGAAAGAGAACTGGAGAGGGGGAGGGAAAGCAGTAGAGACTGTGCCTGTGGGAGAACTGAGTAGGGCTGCTGTGTGCATGTGTGTGTAGGGCGCACAAAGATAGGAGCCAGGCAACCCTGGCTGCACGCAGAAGGGACTGCTGAGGGCCAGCTGCCAGCTCCAGAAGGCTGTGTGAACAGAGGACAGAGCCTGCTTTCTGTCCCTAGGGGGAAACTGGGCTTTGCTCTCTAACCCCTGGGTTTCCCTGGACAATGTGGGGGAGTGCAGAGGGAAATGGTGAGCTGAACCTCGGAGGGGGTAGTGGGAGGGTGTTGTCTGGAGGCCTGGTTTCAGGGATTTTACTGGGCTTGTTTGGAGACTCTTCCAGGAAAGCCTGCAGAGAACCAGGGGTAGGAGGACGAGGATGGGTGAGAGCTGGTGCATGTAGAAGAGGCACACAGTGAATTAAGAATCCGCAGTGATGGCAGAGGAGGTATTCTACAAGTAAGGGGGAGAAGGAGCTGAGAATGGGCAGATCCCAGAGAACTGGAAGGGACCTTGGGAAATCAGCCGGGTTAGTGTCCTGCCAGAGGCAGGAGAGGTATTATTATCCCCATTTTACAGATGTGTCATCTGAGGCCCAGTGAGATTAGCTGCAGCATCCGTTTCCATGAGTAGTCAGAGCAGGAGTTGGGGTGGAGAGATGGGCAGCCAGAACACTCACATGACCTGCTGGGTGGTCTAGTTGGTGATGGGGGGTCTATAGTGCTGAGGATAGAGGAGGGACTCCATGTATTGTTCCAGGGAAGACAGAGTTAGGCTGAATATCAGGAAAATCCTGGTCCCAGGAGGCCTGTGGGGCCTTCAAGGCTATGTACATGGAAGGGCAGGAGCCCTCCCTCCCAGCCTGCTAAACCAGACCAAGCCTGGGGACTTGGGAGTGTTGGGAGGAGATGGAGGTAATGACTCAAGCCATTCGATACAGGCTTGACCCAGGGTAAGTTGGGTAACCCAGCAGACGCTCCGGTGGAGTGAGGGATGGAATAAATGGTTGGCGATAAGGGAGCGAGGGTGTGCCGGCAGGGAGGGGCTGCTGGTTCCTGGCAGCCTGTTGGGAGGAGGGTGGGGAGGAGCACACTTGGGCTTTGGGTTGGGAAGAAGGAATGAGGTTCCAAGACTTCCTGAGAGGCCTCTCCGAGACAAAGTCCCAGAAGGAGAGGCAGAGGCTCAGGTGGTGGGTTTGGGGTTAAATCCAAAAATGAAGGACTCCTAGCAGTAGGAATTCTCAGGGTGGAGACCCATAGGCAGGGCCTCTGAGTCCTCCAGGCCCTGCTGCTCTGACCAGGGCAGTGGCTCCTTCAGAAGTCAGCTACCCTCCGGGGCTTTCCAGTCCGTGGGCGTGAGGCCGAGCCATCTGTGCACCGCAGGCTACTGCTGAGAATGTCTGGGGTGAATGGAACCCCAAACCAGGGGACCGCACCACATGTTAGTTTCAATGTACTTGTCATGCAAATATGAAAGAAAAAGGGTTTAAAAAACACATTCTAAGAAACAAACACAGCCACAGAACATTCTCCCCAAGGACTCTGGCCCAAAGGGTCAGGGAACAGAGGCCCCACGGAGCAAGTGGGGATGGAGAGACGCAGGCCCTTCTGAGCAGCAGGAAGCAGGATCTTTCGGTTTGGACCCCGGAGAACAAGAGCAGAGACCTTTTCCTCAACCTGTCGCTGCTGGGCCCTGGCTTAGCCCCTGAGCTGTGAGGTGGAGGGGTGGGGCTTGTGTGCACAGGATGATGGTCCTAGAACCTCAGCCCACTGGAGCCAGAGGTGCTGTGTATATCTACCCCTAGCATCACTCACTTTTCTGACAGGGACTTTAAGACCCAGAGTGGGGACTGTGACTTTGTAAACATAACAGCTTTGTCCTAATGTCAGAAGCAAGACCAGAAGCCAGGTCGCCTAACTCCTGATGCAGTGGAGCCCAAAGGGGTACAGCTAGCTCTTTGACAACATATATTGTCACTGGATGCAGTGCCTTAAGACCCAGAAGGTACAGTTTCCAACAGTGAAGCAGGGATCATTCCTGGGCTTGTCACCGTTGAGCCATCTGGTCCTGGTATGGTTTTCTCACCTGGCCTAGTAAGAAGAGTTCAGACCCACTGCCTAGCTCTGGTTAGAACATCTGCCCAGGAGATTCACCCACAGAAGGAAAAAAGCATTCCCCAACAGTCTTTTACAGGCTTTTGGGACAGGAGAGCTCCTTTGCATAATTTTGCAACGGATCCTCTCAACAGCCCAGTGGAGTAGGGTATTAACCCCATTGTACAGATGGGAAAACAGAGGCTTAGCCAAATTACGAGGCTGACTTAGGTCTAACACAGACAGAAAGGCAATGCTGGGACTGAAGCTCCAGCATTGGCTTTTCTGGCTGAGAGGCCTGCGCTCTTCAACCAGTGGCAAAAGAGAAACAGGTGGGTGGGCTGAGAAAGGGGAAGGCAGAGGTTTGTCTCCTTTCGGAATTATGGAAGTAGAACTCTCTAAGTGCCCAAAGGGAAGAGGGTGTGGGGTGGCTTTTCTTCTTAGCTCACCATCTCAGCTCTGTGTTGAGGCACAGGCAGGGAGGTCAGCTGGAGGGAGGTTCTGCAAGGACCATGGAGAATCAGAAGATAGAGCTTCCATCCTAACCCATTCCCCAGCCACAGAAAAGCCTGCCCTGTAGCAAGAAGAAGCAACCAGAATGTAACACAGGGAAGTGTCATCTGGGTTGGACAACCTCCACCATGCCAGCTGGGCAGGCTCCGGAGATGCCAAGCTGCTATGTTGTTTCCTGGGGCCTGTGGGCCACTGGGATTTTCTTTTCCTCCTCGGTGGGGAAGAAAAGGAGAGTGAGCAGCCCCACAGCCCACCAGGTGAGCATCCTGGGGTAGATTCATTCTACCTAGAGTTTGACGGGATAATTCACCAAGAGACCTCAGCACAGCGCTTAAGATGTAGTAAGTTCTCAGTTCCTTAGTGGTTTCATTATTATTGTGGGACCTGGGAAAGGACTTTTCTGAGATCCTCCAGGAGTTTTCCTCACTCTCACCCCAATCTCCCTCACCTGCCCCACCTCCTTCAATCTCCCACCAGACTCTGATTTAGGTCTTTCCTATCAGGGACCACCATCACATGACACCAAGTCCAATGTACTGAAATCACCTGTTTATGTATCCCCCTGACCCAGTGGCAGATCCTCGGACTGTCCTGTTCATGTTCATCTTGGTACTGCCTGTCATACTCCTCCCCACCCCCCAACACCTCTCCCACACAAGGAGGCACTGTGCCTGGTTTTACAGTTTTGCTAGATGAATAGATGAATGAATGAAATGCAAAGAAGCTCTGGATGATGCCAAGTTGCCAGGGAAGGGCAGAGATTGACGGGGGCCTTTTGGAAAGAAAGTTTTCTTCCCTAGAATGAAACTACTTAGATAAGTCTATAGAAATGATGCTACGAGGCTAAGATTTGCAACAATCCAGGGAAATGGAGCTTGTGGCAGGGATTATTGTAGATCAAGTGGTTTTAGGAATGTCCCATCTTGCATATTCAGGGCCTGGGGTAGGGGTGAGAATATGACCATATTGGAAGACCTGGCCATCTACCAGCTCTTTGCTAAGGCAGGAAACATGGCCAATCCAGCCACAGACTGGAGGGTGTTGGCTTTGCAGGAGCAATTTTTGAGAGATGAGGCCAAGGGAGATTCCCACTCTGAGGCTGGGCAACAGGAAGAGTCATCCATCTTATTAGGAACTTGGCACCAAGGCAAATGTCAACAGGAAGACAAAGGGTTCTCAGGCTGTGGTTCTTGAAGGAAGTAATTCTGTCTCTCTTTGGCCAAGCTGGAGTTTAGGAATCGTTAGTGGCCTCTGAGAGGACACGAAAGAAAGGGTAAGAAGACTGCATCAAGGGAGTTAGGAAGCCAAGCAGAGGAAGGGAGGCTTTGAGGGCTGAAAGGAGAGGCAGCCTGGGGAGAGGGGGAGGGCACCCATCCCATGGCCTGGCAGCCCAGGCAAAGGTCATGGCTCTCCCCGGGGTTGGAGGCTCTCCTTGACTGTCACCCTTCAGGACCTGGTCCCACATGCCTCGGTGACTTCTTCCTATGGCCGACCCCCTTCCTCGCTTCTTTCCAGCCACTCCGACTCCATGTGACTTCTTGAACAGTCCAAGCACACCATCACCAGAACCTTAACACTCGCTGTCCCCTCTGCAGGGAATGCTCTTGGCCAGATGGCCACACGGCCCGCTCCATCACTTCCTGTATCTGTGTGCAAAGACCCCTTCCCATGAGGCTGTCCTGGACCACCCTATATGTAATTGTAACCCCGACCCCAGCACTTCCCATTCTACTCACTCTGCTGTGATTTTCTCCATAACACATATCATAATCTGACATAGTACGTATTTATTTTTGATCTGTTTCTGCCCTGAAGACAGGAAGCTTTGAGAATGGAGGAATTTTTTGTTCACTGCTACCTCAGTGCTTAGAAGAATATGTTGTACACAATAGGCCCTCAACAAATATTTGTTAAATAAATGAAGCAATCAGCACCTTTCCATGGGACCCTCCAGCCTGGATCTGAAATCTTAGCTCTGCCTTTACTGGATGTGGATCTTGGACAAGTCACAGAACCTCTGGAGGCTTCCTTTTCCTTACCTAAAAAGGAATGCTAAATGGCCTCCTGAGGTTCCTTATGACTACAAATTGAAGGGAACCCACCCATGGAGGTAGGATGAAGTAAGGACCCTGACATCCATGATGCTTTCACAGAACATCACTTTCATTAAACTCTGGATGGCGCTTCTGCTTCCAAACTAGGTCTGGGCAGGGGCAGTGCCACCAAGCTTGAGGTTAGACACTGAGAATTGGCCAGAAGGCTGAGGTCAAGAACTGATGACTAAGAAGAAGCCTCACATTCAGGGAGAGGGACTGACTGGGAGGAACTGGGGTTGCTGCGTTTTATTTAAATCCCTGATAAGGATCAGGAAGCAGGCAACAGCCCAATGACACATTAATTAACTTTGCAGATGATACTGGATCAGGAAGGTGTTACATCCACCCATCTAAGTGAGAGAGACAAAAGGACCTGGGAAGGGGTCAGGAACTAGGCCAGGAAATGGCAACAATGACAGCAGCTGTAGCAAAGAGGGGTAAGGACCCATGTCCTCTGGATGGATTGGGAGGTGGGGTGGAGAGGATCCCCTTTCAGAATACAGATGTCCAGTGGATGGCCGAAGTTGGGAGTGGTAAAGAGGACTCAAGGTCCTCTGGCTGTGTTTGAATCAGTGTACTGATCCCTGGTGTAAACAGAGCCCACTTTCTCACATTAGTTTGGAGGATGGGAAAAGAGGACAGGGCCAAGGGATAAGAAAAATAATTCACATTTCTGGAGCACCCACAATGCACTAGGCATATATATATGACCTCATTTGAACCCCACACAACAATAAGATAGGGGGAAACTGAGGTTCAGAGAGACCAAGAAACTTGTTTGACAGTCACGCTGCAAAAAAGTGGCAGAGTTGAGATTCAGAGCTAGGATGGAGGAGATGATTTCAAAGCTAGTTAAGGACCCCAAGGAAAACCTGGAGTAGCTGCTGGGTTATCAAACTGCCTCTCAATTTCCAGGACAGAGACCTGAGTAAGTAACAAGTGCTATAAAGAAGGCTTTCCTTGGTACCCTGGGGTTGCACAGACACAGGAAGATTTCTGCCTTCCTGCTTGGATGGCCTGATCTTCATAAACAGTGGGGAGCAGGGAACAAGGAGGAATGAAAGACCTTTAGGCACCTGGACAACCTGGAGGGGCAAGACATTGAGGAGTAGAAAGTGCCAGAGCTCTTGCAGCCTGTCTTTGAGAAGAAGACAAAGGTTCTAGAGGCCCAGTTCTGTTTTGGTCACTAATCTCTCTCCCTTTGCTCGAGACAGAGTATTCTGGGTGGGGGCCACCCCAGAGAATACAAGTCCATGGACAACGGTAATTTTCCCACTGGAAGGCTGAGATGTTCCCAGCCTCGGAGGCATCAGGTTTTTCTTTTCCTCCAAGGAACTGAGAGGCAGAAGCGTTCCTGAGAATATAACTAGGAGCTCAATGGATAACCCAAGAAGGAGCTTAACTCTGATGTTAGCTGGGTCAGAAAAGAGCAGGTCATGGTGCCACTATCAAAGACTCAAAGTAAAGATGGTTGCAGGCCTGGGGCAGGCCTCCCAGGACAGCCACAGCCAGTCCGTGATCATGCTCCATGCAAAGTGAGCAGGGCCCAGAGGACACCACTGGGCAATGATAGAGTTGGAGGGTGGGGGAGTCCTGACCCTGAGAAAATGTGCTGGGTGGGGTGGGGGTGGGGGTTGGTTGGCTACCCTAGAGACAAGAAGCAGGTTAGGTGACATTAAAAAAACCACATGGTGGTCCAACTCCCACCCAACCTAGAAATTAGATTTTTGTTGAGTAGCCACCACCATCTAAAACCTTATATTCTCTAATTCTTCTTGTTTGCAGTTTTGTGGTCATTAGCTCCTTAGCTCCTTAGTAAGATTGCTCAGAAGCCTTTCTTCTAGCCATCTGCGTGTTTGCAAAAGGTACAAAGAGTATTTTCACGTGGAGGTCAGTGGGCACAGGAGCACTGTGCCCCTGGTGGCCAGCAGGGGTGATGACAGGGATTGCCCCAATTCCAGATCCCGACCAAGCAGCCCATAGGAAATGAGGATTCCAGGCAAAAGAGTAGGGGCTGGTGTCTTCGTGCTTGGGCATGGCCATGTCAGAGACTTGAGTGTAAATCAGGGAACGCCTCATCACACTGTCCCCAACCCTGGCCCACCCTGTTCTTGCAGAGGGCTGTGAAAATGATGTCATTGAAAATATTAAAGATAGGGTAGATGGGAACCTTGAAGCAAAGAGAGTGGTGAAGTTTCAAGAGCTGGGATGTTGGGAGAAGCAGACCAGAGGCCAGACCTGTTCCTGATCTCTGAATGACTGATAGGAGTGATTAATTATGTCCTCAGGGTTGTCCCAATAACTGGTGTGACCAAGGGGCTCTGAGATTCACTTGGATCCTTCCTCTTCCTCTGGAGACCTCATTCCTCTCTACACAAAGAGTAGGTTTTCTAAAAAGAACCCCTTGGAATAATTTAGGATTACGACCTATTTTTAAAACCCCATGGCACCTTTTAGAAAGTCATTTTCTCCTAGTTGTTAAGATTTTGCCAGTATGATTTCTAGTCTTTGGGACACACAGAGGCCTCCTACTTTCCCTATGTTTATTATTCCAGGACACCAGGGGATCCAATCAAAGCCAGGAAAAGGCAGCTTACAACCCAATCATCTATAGCAGGCAAATTCTGGACGAGCAAAAGGGGGTCAGTAGTGACTGGCCATAAGCTACTGCCTTCATTCACCAGAATCCACCTTGCTATTCCTTTTCACGTACTTGTGAATGATACATAGATACATACTTACATACACTCACCACCACCACCATATAAAAACGTATATCACTTCTTGCTCCCAGTTCTCACAAAGCATCTCCTCATTTGTACCTAACCATAGTTCACTGAGTACAATTTTGCAAAGAGTCATATCCTTCAGTATGCCACTCCCAAGGTGTGTGTGTGTGGGGGGGCGGGGCGTGGTGGAAAGCATCCTTTCATTCATCCCCAAACACCTTAGGGGTTACTTGGAAGGAGTGAGGCCTCTACCTCTTCCACTTTCTTTGCAAAGCCTCCATAGATTCCTTCTCATGATAGCCCTAGCTAGGCCTTTCCTCCACCAGCTTCCCACTTCATCCCTAAGTTTCAGGGTTGAGTTTCCTCTCCCCATATTTACAAACCTGGGCAGGTTGGGTTACTGGTATGATGCTATCTGAGACAGCCTTATCTAGCTACAAAGTGTGAATCAGAGATTACACCACACAGGGCTGGTGCCAGCTAGGCGGGCTGCCATATTGCCAAGTAACCCAGTGGTTGAACCAGGTTGGGTTGAGTAATATGCACCAATGAGAAGTGAGTTTATTAATCATGCAGCATAGTATACTGTTGACGAAAGTGCAATTCTGAAGACCTGGTTTGATTGGAGAAGGTGCAGGTGGGGCTGGATGCTAACTAAGAAGACACCCAGTGACACTATTTTCCTTTGATAATATTCATTTGAAAAACATATAGAAATTTGGAAAGAACCATCTAGTTTAGCAAAGAGATGGATTATGTACTCAATCATCAGGACTTTTCAGCTGTCTTTGAGTCCCTTTGTTACAAAGAAGTATACCTCCTTGTGGTTGTACATAAAGTTGTAATTTGGAATTTTTCAAGTTTCCTGAGGTGAGAGAAGAGAATTCAAGATGGCAGCCTGTGACCTAGAATTGTGTAGGTGAGAAACTTTAAGATTCCATACTGCATTCTCTGTATTGATCTCTCACCTCAAAAACATTCTTTTCTAAGGTCACAGCCCACCTCCTCCACCCAAGTTGGCCCTCAACTTCTTGATAACTACAGCCAACCAGAAATACTACCCACATTTTTCAGTGCTAGGCCTGCATTGAGGCAGCAAGAGCAGGTTCTGAACAGGGATGCTATATACATTTCTGTCACTATATGGCTGACCTGGTCAGCATCACAGGAGCAGAGCCAATGTCCCCCAGTCATGTGTGGCACTACATTTACAGAGCTCAGTATTATACACCAAGTCCCTAAACTCTGCCAAGGCAGATAATATGTGGAAATGCATGGAAGAGAAACTCAGTTGAGTGTTTTAGAGGGTAGACAGGAAGCAAGGGAGGAGGATAGGGCTGACTTGTCCAAAGACTGCTCTAGGACAAGTTTCACAGGGATAAAGGATTCTAAAGAGTACAGGAAAAAGGTGAGGGGAGAGGATGGAGAATGATGGGAGAGGACACAGGAAGGACATGGAAGGTGTCCATCTCTTTAAGAGCAAGCTCTAGGGCTGCCAAACAAACTCAGTTAAGGACAGGGAAGGTTCTGGGGAAGAAAGCTCAGCGAGGGGAAGCACTGCTTTCATGGGAGACAGACGTTGTAAGATGCGAGGGGTTAATGCTATATAAAATGTTCCCGGTATGTTCTCCAAACCCAAATGTTCTTTCTTCTCTTAAAAGCATCAGATCCCTGGGTAGTTCATAAAAGCAGTGTTTTAGCCAGGACCACCTTTCCCAGGCTGCTACAAACAGTGAGGCCTGGAGAATCCTGTCCAAGTGGGACTGCAGTTGTAGAAATTTAAACCTGATTTTCCCCAATTATCTGACCACAAAAGAGTTTCTAATCTCTCCGGTTATCTTGCCAACCCTGAAGAACCCCTCTCAAGTCTCCACCTGTTTTTTAAGCTTCAAAAGCTTTAGCAGGAACACCGCTTAGAGAAACTCACAGGAGTCTGACAGTGCTCCCCGCGCAACAATCGGGGAAATTGTTCACAAACCAGGAAACCCCCTCCTTTCTGCCCTCAGATACCCATTGCAAACCAGGGAGAAGGGGTCTA
The DNA here is from genome assembly GCA_033961575.1 of Aselliscus stoliczkanus. NCBI lineage: Eukaryota > Metazoa > Chordata > Mammalia > Chiroptera > Hipposideridae > Aselliscus > Aselliscus stoliczkanus. The sequence continues at coordinate 18,621,107 of CM066735.1, forward strand.
GAAGGTGCCAGTTACTAGCCCTGAATTCCATGAGTTTATCTCATCTGTTCACCTAACCTCTCCAGCAGTTTGAGGTTCCCAGAAGAGTGGAGGAGAACCCTATGCTCTTAGAACCACAGCGAACACTCAACACTGGATTGGAAACGCCAGGACCCACACAAAATTCTGACCAACTTCCAATAACAACAAATTCCATGCTTGTGCACAGGGTTTTCAGAGCAATAACGGCCAAGCCAGGCATTAGAACCTATCAAACCAACCACCAGTCAAAAACAAAGCAAGACAAAGAACAGGCCAAACCAAAACTTTATGCTATGAAAACAAGAAATAAAATAATGAGATTTATAGGCCAGCTGATTGTCAGCAAACACAATATATTTACTGTATTAGCATTTGCTCACAGTGCAAATGGTACAACATTACACCATTTCAATATTTCGGTTTTTAAAAATGCTGTTTTCATTAACTATATTATATTGGCATAACAATGTGACAAAGGAGCAGATGAAATGTTGGTGAAGAATTTCACCTTTTCACAATATCAAGCATATTTTTTTAACCTTAGTATAAGGTACTATAAATCCAAGAAATAAAAACATCCACAAAATATATTACATCTGGTTTGTCTTTTTCTGAGTACTCAACTTTATACAAAAGTCTTTCAAAAAATATCATTCCCCATAGGTTTTCCTGTTTAAAACCTGATTTTTTTCCTCTCAGTTCACATAAGTTAGAGTGCATTTTCTTTTGTTGTTTTTTTTCCAAACATGCAGACATATAAAAAAATCTGGATAGCACAACCTTTTGGCAACAAAGTTATTTTTTTCTTAGTTTAGCTTAAATGTCTGAGAACAGTTTTATTAAAACAAAGGAAAACTCAGAGTTATCATGCAGTGACATGCATAAGCCAGAAGGAGCAAGGAAAAAATATTAAAGGATATCTGATTCCTCCTTCCAGCTTTGAAGTGACCAAAATTTTTGTTTTTAATAATCATCACATTATAAAAGTATTCAGCAAAATACTGTCTCTGCAAAGAAAGATTTTACCCTTCAGCTGAAAAAATATGGGCCTTCCTGGCAAACTTCATCCTCCTCTCTCTCCTTCTACAAAAGTCCAAGTACCTGGAAATCCACCATCCCCTGCTCTTTGATTTTTTCCCCCCTTTCACTAAACTCTTTTTAGTATTATTTATCCACCACCAAAGAAACAAAAACAAAAAACAGTGTTTTTCTCTTAAAAAAAAAAAAAAGGTGGGAAACGCATAAAGTGACTTTAAAAACAGACATTCTGTAAACTCCAGACCTTTGTTCCTTCTCTCTGGGTAGCTTACTGACCACAGGAGAAATTACTCGAATAGGAAGCAATACATTCAGTCAGGACTGTGCTGGAAGCTGTGTCAGAGAGCAACCTTCCCTACTACTCCATTTCAAGAGTCACCCCTGTGTGGAGAAGGGCTGGGGAGGAGGGGGTGCCTGAGAAGAGGTGAGGTAGGGAGGGTTAGACTAGGGTATGGAGAAGATGTCTCATTCATTAACATGGATTAAATTTTTTAAAAATCCCCATATCTTTCAGGAAAATTTGGACAGGGATGTGTATGTGCGTGTGTGTGTGTGTGTGTGTGTGTATATATATATATACACACACACATACATAGATATTATCTATATACTCACATACATACACACATATGTAGATAATAATCTCATCAGTTCAAATTTTCATAAAAATAAACTATTTAAAGCTGTATATACTAACCAAATTCTCTTTATTCCTGTGCACTATACTGGATGGCTAAGTACCTTAGATTTTATTTTGCTAGGGATATTGTATATAATATATATGTATGTATATGTATGTGTGTATACACATACAAACACACATAAACACAAACACCATATACATAGATGGTGTGTTAATGACCAAAGGCAGAAAAAGAACCTGCTTTTCCACCAATGGTGAGAAGGAGAAATGGGTATGTGAGTGAAAGAAAACAAAAAGATGGTGAAATGGGGTGGCTGGTTGAGGCCTGCCTTTCTGGGAAAAGGTTTTGAAAGAGATGGGAGAAGGCTTAGAAGGGAGAAGGGAGAAAAGCCGGGTAGGGGTAGGGTAAAGGGCACACTCAGGACATAAATTTTAAAAAGTGGGAAATACATTTTTAAAAAAGGCAAGTTCAGTGATGGCTGCTCCTCCTCCCCGCAAATCAAACTGCCCTGAGGCCTAACAGGGAAGCGCTCGGAAAAGGAGGGGTTCTGAGGGGCTAAACCCTAAGCGGCGGTATCTGCACTGCCGCAGTGGCATCCGAAGCATTTCTGTAAGAAACATTATTTCCGAGCAGATGGAAGACCCGTCTCGTCTGGCCACGTGCAGGCCCCCAGCCTGGGACAGTCCCCCAGCCGCTTGGGGACCTGATGTGGGGAAGAGTTTGGGATGGACACAGCCCAGTTCAGCTCAAGAGTCTCAGACACACGCGTGTGCCCGCGCGCGCGCACACACACACACACTCACGCGAGCACGCACACTCGCGCGCAACCCCGCACGCAGGCGCGCGTGCGTGCAGCGGGCAGCAAGCTCTGCGCTTTGGTGCGCTCCTTACCCTCTCCCCCTTTCGGGTCTTGGACGGGGACCAGAGGGAGACGTGGGGGGACCCGTGAGGTGCTTGGGTTGGGCAAAGCTTGGGCGGGCCCCGCATTCAGCCCCCTGCAGGTCCTTGACGCGGCCCAGAGGCCCCTGGATCAAGACGATCCCAACTGAACAAAGCGGGCTAGACGCCACCTTTTCCGCCCCCACGCCTTGGCTAAATGGGTGTGGGGGGCAGCGAGGGGATGGCGCCTTCTGCCCTGGCCCCCGACCGTTGGCCGGTGTGAAAGGGTGGAAACAGGGGGCATCGAAGGGGAATAAGGGACCTTACGTCCATGGAGAGACCAGGGTGCGGCCCCTGCGCCTCCGTGGCTAGCTTTCCCGCTGCTTTCAGGCTAAGCAGCAGGGAGACGCTGGAGGGGAAAACTGGGGATCTGGGGCCCGAGCCTCAGGCACAGGTAGTGACCACGGGGGCCAGGGACACCGGGGGCGCTGAGGACGCAGAAGGCGCACTCCCCTTCTCCGCTTTCTTCTCCTTTTGCTTGAGGTGGATCTTGGCGTGGCGCTTGCGCTCGTCGCTGCGCGCAAACTTGCGCCCGCAGAACTCACAGGCAAAGGGCTTCTCGCCCGTATGCGTGCGGATGTGAGTGGTAAGGTGGTCGCTACGACTGAAGCTCCGCATGCAGATCCGGCACTGGAAGGGCTTGTGGCCCGTGTGGATGCGCAGGTGCCGGGTCAGCTCGTCCGAACGGCTGAAACGGCGGTCGCAGCCCTCTGCTGGGCACGCGTGGGGCCGCTCGTGGAGCGGGGTCTTGCTGGGTCGGTTGGGGTACTTGCGGGGCCGGATGGGCTTTAGCGTGAGCGGCGGCTGGGGCAGACTACTGAAGCCTGGATGGATCTGCTTGTCTTTGAATGCCTTGATGGTCTCCAGGGGTGTAATAGGGGGTGGGTTGACCCGGATGGGGTCCATGCCCTGGAAGGGCTTGTGCTCCGGAATGGAGCCCATGTCGCTGGGGTGGTGGTATAAATTGTAGTCAGGAATCATGGGGAAGAGATTGCTGTCCAAGGCCGGTTTGGCCGATTGGTAATCCTGGGGGGAATAGGCGAGCCCGGGGTTGCCCTGGGGGTCGTGGAAAGACACAGGCTCCGAATAGAGATCACTGCAGTTAGAATAGGGGGGCAGCGCCGGATACATGGCTTCCACGTCGCCCTGCGGCGGCTGCACCATGCTGGCCGTAGAGGTCTGCGTGCTGAGTGCCCCTGAGGCCGGGGGCACCCCCAAGATGCCGGCGCTCATGAGGCTAATGATGTTGTCCTGGCACCAGTTGGAAGGGGAATCGAAGGCGAACTTTCCCAAGTAGGTCACAGTCTTGTTGCCCGGGGCTGGCTGGAAGGAGCCGGAATAAGAGAGTTCCGGGTTGGGCTTCTCGTTGGTCAGACCGATGTCCATCACATTCTCTGCGGAGAGCGGGGAAGAGAGGGGAGGGGTGAGTGAAGCCAGGAGGCTCCAGGGCCGGGGCGCCCAGGTTCTTGCCCAGGTGTGGAGGGTGCGGCCTGGTGGAGTGCGTAGCGCATGGGGGCAAAAGGAGAGCTGCGCGCGGCGCAAAGCGGGCGGTGCCGCGCTCCCAGGCGCAACCTGGATACAGCAAAATACTACGGATCGGGGTGTGGAGAGGCTGCTGCACACACACCGCACACGCCGCGCACACACTCACGTACCACACACACACACGCGAGCGCGCGCGCGAGAGAAGCATTGTTGTTTCCGAGGTGGGGCGGGCAGGTAGCTGCAGCTACAGGTAGTTTCAGACCCGGAGCGCGCCAGGCTCTCGCTCTCTAGCGCACATAACTCGGCCTCTTCCCCTAGCCCCGTCCACGCCGGGACGCCGCGCCTTTCCCGTCGCGACGAAGCCCTCCTGCGCACTGCGCTCGGGTCGATGACCCCGAGCGCTCCGACGCTTTGTCCTCGGCTCCGTAAAGGGGTGCTGCCCGCAAAGGGAGCTCTCCCGCCGCCTCCCCACGGCCCAGCCTAGCCTCCTCCCGGCCTGAAGAAGCTTTCGGCTCTTGCTGGAGGGAGAAAGCCCAGCCTCAGCTAGCAAGGGTGGAGAGCGGCGGAAAACTGGCCAGTGTCTCCACGGCGGGAGTGGCCGCTCTTCCCAAGCTCCTCGGCCCAAGGATCGCCCCCCATGTCAGCCCCCGCGCGGGTGGACTCCCTCCCTCTCCCCGCCATCCCCACACCCCCACGGGTTTGCTGAACGCCCCGGAAAGGCAGCGTCGCAGTACCTCTCCCACCGCGGGGACTCCACGCCGCACACGGCTCCATCCCGGGTGGGGGGCTGAGGGAGTAAGGGGGGAGAGCGCGGGTGAAAGGGACGCTCGGCTCCTCCCGGGAAAGGGGGCGACGGCACCACGCCTTGCGCGCAGCCCGGCGATCGCGCCCCCTGAGTGGAGAACCCCAGAGCCGCTGGCACCTACCTCCCTCCGGTCGGCGGCTGCCCCCACCCGGGAGAACAGAAGCCTCAACCGTGGCGTCGCCAACCGAGCCTTCCCGATCGGGAAGGGCGGGGGGAGTGAGTGGGAAAAGCAACTCGCCCCCCGGAAAATTCCCAACGCGCCCCCATCTCCTCATCCATCCATCCATCCATCCATCCATCCATCCATCCATCCATCCATCCATCGCTAGCTCGTTCCCTCCTCCTCTTTCTCTCTTTCCTTCCTCGCTGCCTCGCCGCCTCCCAGCCGCCCTTACCTGTAGCCATCTGATTGTAATGGGCTACCGAATCGCTGCTGCCGGAGAAGAGATTGAGCGCGCTGGGGATCTCCTCGGGGTACAGATTGTCAGGCAGTTGGTTTAGCAAACTGCTCATGGTCACCGGCAGCTTCTCGGCGAGTTTGCCGGTCATAGCACTCCCGAGCTGCTGCCGCCGCCGCCGCCGCCGCCGCCGCCGCTGGCTCCTAACGCAGCTTCCAGGCAAGCGGCATCAGAAAGGCGATCCGTGGTGCAGGGGAAAAGCATGCGAGAGGGAAAGTTCGGGAGGAGGGAGGGAAAAGGGGAAGGGGTGGGTTAGGGGAGGGGATTTTTTTTGGGGGGGTGGGAGAAAGGGTAAAGGGGGTAATCCTCTTGAGTGCCGCGGCTGCTGCCGTAAGAGGCTGGGTCTTGGCGGGGGGGGCGTGTGCGGGGGGGTGGGCTGGGCTGGGGGGGTGTCTCGGCCCGAGGGGGTCGGACGCGGCCTCAATATTGATCTCACAAATAGACGCGCGCCAGCGGCCCCCCCACCCCCCGATCCGCCACCGCCACCGCCGCCACTGCCGCCGCGGCCTCTGCCGCTGCTGCTGCCGCTGCTACCACCACCACCAGCCCCGTTGCTTCCTAGCAAGCTCACTGCTGCCCAAAAGCTCGCAGCCAGGGAACTCCACCAGCCTATTTATCTGAGCCCCGGGAAAGCTCCGTGACGTAGCTGCCCATATATGGACAGACAAAGCCTAGCCGAAGGGGCGCGACGTCACAATGGAAGCTCCTCACAATGGAACATTAGAAAGCAGGAAGCGGGCCACTGCAAGCGAGCTACGTCCGCACGGCTCGCGGATCTCGAAAAAGGAGAAAGAAATAGAAGAGAAGAAGGACAATTCGAGAGAAGAGAGGAAAAAGGCATGCGATTAAAACGCAAAGCGTAAAGAGCGCAGCGCACACTTGAAAAAGCCGTAACCGCGGCTGTGTTTATTTTGGGTCTTGCACTTGGAGAACGCGCAGTGAGAGCTGGGGGCGAAGCGGGGGTGGGTAGGTGGGTAGAGTTGTTTGCAAGTGGCCTCCAGCACCCCTAGCAAGAAGAAAGAGAAATGAAAACATCGGGCGACGTCCTTTTGCAGGCTGGGAACTTCTGGGGAACCCGGCAGGCGTGCGCTCCGACCCTGCTCCCGCGTCTCATCTCGCGTCCTGGACCCAGTCTGAGACTGGGAGAAAGGGCGCGCGTCCCCGAGGAAGATTCCAGCATGTCAGGGACCCCTGGTCCAGTATCCCGAGAACTTTTGTTCCGCCCTCACTCTGATTCGCCGCCCACACCCATGCCGCTGCTTGGCCCCCTGACCCTGAGCTGACTCCAGGTTGAGCGCCGTCGCGGGGAGATTCGTAGATGCCAGAACGGCAGCACCCGGCACATTTGGGGTTGAGGACGTTCGGTTTTGTTGGTATAGAAGAAAGCATGAAGTTGAGCAGATAGGAAACACGTGCACCAAATCCCCGATAAATTCCCTAACGGTTCCAAAGCACCTCTTTTGGCCACGGGATGGCAGGAGGGCCCAGCAGGCCCATGCGCAGCCGCTGTCTATTGCTGCCTGCGAAGGGCCCGCCACTGAGTTGCAGCAGAAGCATGTCAAACCCACAGTCTCCGACAGCATGGAGGCCTCCCCTAGTTTCTACCCTCCCCCTCTCCTTCCACAGGGTTGTCCCCATCGCTGCCTGCCGGCGCCTTGCAGTCAAGGGCCGCCTATTTGTCGACCCGGAGCGCTGTCACCTCCCGGAGCAGCAGCAGATCCCGGGGGCGGCTATGTTCTCCGAGGCCTGCTCCTGGAGCGCGCGCGGCTGAGCTCGGGAGAGGGGGGAGGAGAGGAAGGGAGAGTGGAGGAGCGACCCCGAATCACACTAGCTTAGCGTGGGAAGATTCCCTCCTCCGTGGCCGTGTGGGCGCGGTGAATCCCGCGTCCCCCGCTGGGGAACCGGGTTGGGGGAACGTGTATTTTTCAGGGGGAGTGGGAGTGTTGACAAGGAGAAAGAGAGGATCCCCGGGCCTCACGCCGTGGGAGGGCCACGCGGGCCGGGGAGGCGTGGGAGGAACTCCCGAGCTGCACATCGCGGTGGGGGTGGATGACAACCTTGCTCTTCTCTCCTCCACTTCACTCGGCGTTGAACTGGGGGTGGGAGAGCCCGGTCTCCCCCGGATCTTCTCTGGTTCTCAGCAAATGAGGGATTCCCGCCGCCCGCGAGCCCCTTCTCCCCCGCCCCTGCAGCCGCTCTTGCCTGGCTCCCCACACCAATACGGGGGAGGCACTGCGCCCCCAAGCTCTCCTCCGCCTGCGCAGCACAGCGCGGCGCAAGGAGCGAGAGAGCTCTGCAGCGGTCCCAGCTCCGGCCGGAATCAGGGCGTGCAGCGCCTCCCGCCCCCGGCTACCTCCCTGGGGGGGCGAGCGGCCAGCCCAGGGGCGTGGGCGGCAGTGTGAGCCCGGCTGGACGCGGGAGGGGCCGTGGCGGCTGCAGGGAGGGTCGCAGGGCGGCGGGCCAAGCCGGGAAGAGCCATACAAGGAGCGGATCCGGTGACGCGCCGGCCGCGCCCCTTCTCCTTCTCGATTTGGCTGCAGATTCCGGTCCCCGGATTTGCATATTTTGGCATCCAGTGGAAAAGGAAAGAAGAACGGAACCCACAGCCTTTAAAGGAACCGCACAGGCTCTAGCGTCACCTAGGGAGGCGGTCTGGGGGGCGTGAAATTTTAGCCAGAGGCTCTGGCCTCCGGCCCTTGGGCTTGGCTATAGGGAAGAGGCGGGGAGCGACGGTGACCAGCTAGGTTCGGCCGCTTCAGTCTCAGTTCTGCCCCCTCTGCGTCGCCTCCCGATGCGCGTGCACCGGAGGTGGCGAGGGTCTCCGCAGGTTCTTGACCAGGGCCGGGAGACGCCATAAAGTCCGCAGCCTTGGGCGAGCCGCAGGCTCCAATATTGACTGCAGTGCCCATGTTTCCCCGCGCGAGGCACACAGCTCAGCCTGCGGGGGTGGCGGGAAGGAAGTAAGAGACTTCCAGGCCGTCCAGTTCAACCCCGGAGGACTCTATCGCGATGCACCCCCGTCCCCACCTGTTGAGACTTCTCCCCAGGAAAGGGGGAGAGTGAGGAGTTGGAACCTCCAGTTTTGTTCGATAGGGGTCCGCGTTAGGAAAGGCAGAGGCAGTGGGAGCGTTTGGGATCCTTGAGAGCTTCCAGGGCCCCAGAGACTGTGGAAGAGTGTAGCCATTCCAGAAATGCTTCCCTAACACTTTCAGGCTAGCTGAACTTGTTGCAACTGAGGGGAAGCGCAAGTCTTGCCGTCCTGTCTCACTGCCTGCTTACATATCGATGATAGTGGAGTTTTTTTGAAGGGCAAATGCCTTCCTCCTCCCTCCTACTAGTTCTTGACATAAAATGGGAGCCTTCAATTCAATTAAATAAGTATTCATTAAAACTTCAATATAAACCAGGACAAATTTCTTTCTTTTGCTGTTGTTTTCTTGTCCGTAAATTGGGCTGGTAATAGTACCTGTCCCTTAAGAATTAACTTAGATAATCCCCTTAGAGAATTGATGGTAGACCCCCTAGCAAGCACTCAATAAAAGGCAATTAATTACTTTTAAACTCTATTTTCCCCCCACCCTACCATATAACAGAAAAGCTCTTTACCCTTGTGTGTTTCAGGAATGAGTGTAAGCGATATAGGGAGTAAACAGGGCCAGGTATGGAACTCCATCCCACATCAGTGTGATCATATACTAGAAGTATTAATGTGTATTATTAAGCTGGAAAAGGAAAGTCCAATTTGGAACTGCACCAACGTAGAGATGATTAAGGAACGGTCTTCACTCTGCAGGAGCCCAGGCAAGGACTGAACCCTCAATAGCTGGTGGTGACATAAGGCAGGGTACAAAGGAGCATCCTTATATACTTTTTTGGAGGGTAGCTGTGGTTTTGGGGGTGGGGCAGGGGATTCTGGTGCTCTTCCTTTGCTCCTCTGCCATGGAAGGAGCCATGCTGGGGAAAGCCTGCCTCTGCAAGCATAGGTCCTCATTGCCTGGCTCTGTTCAGGTTGCGGTCCATGCAGGGGTCCCCCGTCACCCTGGATGATAGTGACAGATGGGGGCCAAGGTTCTGTGGCAGGAGGGGACAACCCCCAGTATGGAGTGGGGGTGGGGTATTTGAAGTAGTTGCTTGTAGACCTATAGCATTCTCCTTGTTGCCTAGCCTTGAATTCAGCATAGGAAAAAAAAGTGTCTCTCCTTCCCTCCCTCCTTCTTTCCTCTCTCTATCCTGGACTAGGACTGCGGGTGATTGTCTGTTTTATTGGCCAGCTCTGGTGAGATTGCCAAGGGCCTAATTACTTCAACTCCAAGCTCTGGACTTGTTGGGGATTGAATAGGCACTGGTTCAGGGTGTCCTCACCCTGTAGATGGTGAAGGGAAGCCCCAGCAACTCTGTAGCAGGGCCAAGGCTACCCAGCCCCCCTGGTTACTCGCTCCTTTGAATCCAGTTGTACTTATGGGCACGGACAGCTTGTGGGGGCAGTGGGTGTGTTTGTCTTGGTAAAAGGATAAACGAAGGAGGAGATGTGGCCCTAGACATCCACCATAGAAAAAGGCCAGCTTGTTCTGTCTGGCTCCTTAATTCTTCACTCACCTCTGCCCTCTGAACTTTAGCTCCCCTTTTAGTTGAAGATGTCCAGGCCTTCTCTGCTGTCTTACAGGAAAGAAAAGCCCCATTAATTCAGGGGTACTAGTGAAGTAATGCATTGCTCTTCTCAAAGGCATTTTAAAAGAAAATGCTTAGAGAGGGTAACATGTAACCCAAAGGAATTAAGCCCAATGCTAAGCACGTCTGGAAAATGGTAGGGGATCATAAATGCTGGTGCGATGAGGTCTGATTGTGGGATATCAGGCCCAGGGACAAAGAATGAGAGGTTTGGGGCACAGGGAGTGTCTGGGGTTCCTCAAATCACATCAGGCACCTGGTAGCATTGCTTCTGAATGATAATTCTCTCAAGAGTCTTCAGTTGCTTCCCATTTTTGGGGTACCATACAGGAGATGGGGAGGTCATCAGTGGAATCTTCTTGACCAGCCCTCCCTGAAGCTCTAGAGGTCACTGTCATTTTTTTTTTTATTTTTTGGAATGACAGCTAGCTCTGAGGCTAGGTGGGTTTTGCATAGAAGATTGTGGAAAGGACATATTATTGGCAGCCATGATGACTTTTGAGGATGGGGCTCCTGACTCAGAGCTGGAGCTGAGTGTCCATGTGGGGGCTGCTGGAGGCTTCACGCTTGGAGAGCTTCTGTACCCTCAGAAGATGGGATGATGGAGGCCTTGGGAACGACCTTCATTTTCTTCATTCTTTACAATAATCCTGTGAGGAAGCTTTTAGGGGCTGTCCCCTCAACATTTCTTTTATTTTTATTTATTTATTTATTTATTTATTTAAAGATTTTATTGGGGAATTGGGGGAGGGGAATAGCGTTGGGGAATTGGGGAAGGGGAACGGACAAGTTCCTGTTTTTTTGTTCTTCAGTCTAGTTGTGGAGGACGTTGCTTCACTGGCCCATGTTGGTATCGTCATTGTGCTCTTCCCGGGTGAGGCAGATCGGTCGCCAGCCTCTGGACGGCCGCTCACAGTGGCTATTGGCAGCTCACGCTGGCTGCCGGCCACTCACTGTAGCCTATGGCAGCCCACTGCAGCAGGGGCTGCAGCCTACATCGTTGCTGGGACTCACAGCAGCCCAGCTCCAGGAGGAACTGTTGCTCACCATCTTAGCTGTAGAGGGCAGTGCCATTGGTCCTCATATGTGGGATCCAAACTGGGGCCGCTGGTGTCCCAAGCCAGCTCTTAACCAATGTGCCACTCGGCCGGCCCTGGCTTATTTTTTTTAAATGAAGGATGTAAAACATTGGAAAGAGTCTGAGTAGTTAGTTGGAGGATACCTGGCTGAGCTGAGATTTGAACTCAGGGCCTTGTGACTCCAAAGCTACTGTTCTTAATCCTGCCCTTTCTCCCCCATTATGGCTGTCAGGGGAAAGAAATGAAATGGCAGATGTGGGTAAGAGGAGGGCTAGGTATAAAATCTGTGAAGGCAACAAACAGAAGAAAGGCTGGCTCAGTGTTGCCTCCCAGCACTCCTGAGACCCAGCATGGGGTAGGGGAGAGTAAGCAGGTACAGCCCTCAAGGAGGTGTGTGTGTGGGGGGAGCAGCATTTCTGCCAGGGCTCCCAGTAAGTGGAATGACAACTGCACCACTTTGAGCTCTGGTCCCACTGCCCTAGGTTGTCTCAGAGGTTGGAGGACCCTCTCCCAGCCAATCACACACTTTCACTTCAAACCTGTTTGTGCCTAAATTCAAACTAACTCAGTATAATCATATTGAATTGGAGTGTTTTTGATCACACTTTAAGTAATTTCAGGAGAGTCTGGTGACAAAAGGGAGAAAGTCTTGTTCCAAAGTACATTTACTGGGGTTGGAGTGGTCCTGGAGACCCCTCCTCAGACGTAAGTCCAAGGCAGTGAGTAAATACCACGGGGTGGGGGGTGGGGGTAGTTGTCCAGATGATGAGTGTTCAGGGCCAGGCTGGGCTGGGGCAGGGAAGGAAGAAAGGTCTTCGATAGAAGGTGAGACTTGGAAAAATTAATAAAAGTATAAGCCCTGATCTGGGAATCAGGAGTTCTGGGTTCTGCCATAAATTATCTATATGACCTTGAGCCCACACCCTTTTGTTCCTAGGCTTCTGGTAAGAGCTAGACTGGATAACCTACCTCTAAATTCCTCTCAGCTCTGTTAATCCATGCATTTTGGATTCTATTGCAGAAAAGGTTGGGAGGAGACATGTCTTCATGTTCCTAAGCAAGTTTGGGGTTCTGTAGGGTTTGAGCTGGGAACCTCAGAGGCAGAGGAGATGGGGGTTGGATTCATCAGGGGATGAGGGCTTAGAATGGGAACTTCTCTGTCTTGGCTCAGGGGTTCAAGAGGGTAAATGGAGTCATGTGCTCAGAAGGCCTGTCAGTACCCCTGGGGGCCACTGTGGGACAGCCCCCTACTCAGCTGGGAAAGGATAGTTCGCTGCAGAAAGGACGCTAGGGGAATGGGGCTTTTTGGAAAGAGGAACTTTATCATCTGAAATGAACCAGAAACAGTGTGAATGTGGGGGACAGAGAGGGAGGCAGTCAGGGGAAGCAAAGAGGGAGTGAGAGAGAAAAGGAGGGAAAGAGATGAGAGAAAAGTTAGGAGAGCAGGCTCTCCCCATTGCTGCCGCCCAGCCAGTCTGTTGTTGGGGACAGGCCTCACCCATGAGACAGGGGCTGGATCCAAGAGGCTGGCAGGTTCCTCTCTTCCTCTCCCTGTAAGAAAAACCTTTGGGGAACCAGAGAGAGCTGGTCTTTAGAACCTTGTCTCTTATCATCACTCAGGCTCCCGATCCTCCTCAGCCTCAAACAAGCAAGCCCTTTGCCTCATTCATCAGGGTGAGGAGTTGGGGGCAGACTTTGGGGTTCTTTTTTGCTGTGCTATGCTGTAAAAAATCCAGGATCCAGGGAAAAGCAGCGAATGACTCTTGGGCCCAGAATTTGAGCTCCTCAGTTGTATTAGCATCCTCTTTCACCAGATGGCTTAGGCAGGGCTTCCCCACCTTTGTCACACCATAGCTCTGCTAGAAAATGAAATGTTTTGTAGAACCACCAGGGTAAAGGTTGGTGCTGCCCCCTGGCCCCATCCCGTCACCCTGAGGGCTGGAGGAATAAAGAGGCGAAGTCTGCCAGTCAGCATGAGCTTCCCTGCCAGAGCTCAGCCCCTTTGAGAAGGGGCATGACCTCCCCCCACCCTCTGATACCGCAGAATTATTTAGTCCAAACTACTGGAAGGCAAGAGATGGTATCATGCTCCCCCAATGCAGGGACTGTCTTTTTCCTCTGTGTCTCTCCAGCGTTACCCCCACCCCTGTGCCTGTCCCCAGTAGGGCTCCATCAGAGTTTGTTGACTCGATTTGCATGTCCACGCTGGTAATTCTGAAACATGGTCAATTTCAGGAGCAGCTATATCCACTTGGCCCTTCCCATCTGGTCCTTTCCTTATTTTTATCAGCCCAGCACTGACTACCCACCTGCCACTGCACAGGACGGAGGGGGGTGGTGTCGGTTGTCCATCCAAATCCATTTTGTGGGGGTGGGCTCCTAGGTCCGGGACTCAGTTCTCTCATTTCAATGAGACAAACAGGTAGGGAGCACTTCCTGTGCATTCCTTGGGGAAGGAACAGACATGAGACTAGGATCCTGCTGCCAGTCCTAGCAGGAGCAGGCAGTTTAAAGGGAATTGAAAAATGGGGCTCTGGTGGCAGCAATCATACACAAGACACAGTGTCTTAAAGGAGGTGCAGATAGGGAGCTCAGAGGGGGAAGGACCACTTTGGGCTGGCAGGAGGGGTTTGTTCAGAGACAGGGGAACGCCTGCCTGAAGGGGGGGGGGCTTGATCAAAGCCTTGAGGAGGGAGGGACTGAGAACCCTAAGTGAGGAGTAGAGCTGAGGGGAGGTGTGAAAAGGGGAGGAAAGGGGAGAGAAGCGCAGGGGATACTCTGTGCGAGGAGCTGTGACCCCCCCCCCCATTTTCATGTTTATTTTTTTCATCTCTGAAACTAGAACCCATTAGCATTGTCCTTTCAGGACTTCTCCTTCAGCACCTGCGCTAGGCCTGACTATGGTTTGCCGTATGGATAAGTGAGAAATCCTAGAGTGTAGAAGGGAGGCAGCACTCACTCACTTGGATGTGCTAGATCCCATCAGACATCTGGGCACCTCCTAGAATGTGAGTTCCCGGAAGGCAAGGGCTTGGATGTGTGCCCTTTACTGCTGTATCCCCAGATAGAACTGGACTTATAGGGGTGCTCCATAAATACTTGTTGAAGAATGAACATGGCACTCTACCAGGCCTCATTCCTGATGTTATTATCAGGAACAGAAATGGGGGGTAACTCTGGGTGTGAAATCCAGGAGAAAGATGGAGCTTGAAGAGTCCAAGGCAACATGGCTCCCAGGGTGGGGCGGGGCAGGATTAATCAGACATAAACTCAAGTAGTAATAGCCCCGTTAATTGAGTGGTAACGATCCTTGGCATTTTTCATCTTCAAAGCCTGGAACAAACTGTAATTAATGCTCCCACCACCCGGGGGCAGGGTGGGGGGTGGTGTGGAGAATCTTGAGCTACTGCTGCTCAGTTCGGGGAAACCGAGGCACTGGCGGAGAAAGCATGGTTAGGAGAGTGGATGCAAAGCCCAGCAGAGCCCAGGATCTTGAGGGGTGCCTCAGAGCTTGGCCCCCTCTGAAACGCAGGCAACTGTGGAGATGAGGTCCTGAGAGAGGAGGAGATGCCGGAGACACCCCCCCACCCCCTCAGGGGCAGAGCAAGAAGTTTCAGTGCAGGCCTGGCCAAGGGTGGCAGTGGGCGCCATCGGGTTTGCGGGCCGGCACTGGCGGAGGGGACTGGGGGATGGGGCGGATTTGCAGGCCTTGGCCCTGTGCTCCTGCGCTGTGCTGGAGGGACACGCGGAGCGGGGAAGGGAGCCGGTAGCCCTTTGCGCCCAGTGGCAGCCAGCTCCAGGCACAGTCAGCATGAGTCACAGGCGGCTTTCCTCATCGCAGTCTGGCTGCCCCAAGCCCGGAGGGAGTTCTTCATTAGGGTGATTACCCTGCCATCATTAAAAGCCGGTAAATATCACCCAGGGACCCAGGGCGCGCGGCCGCCTCTGAACTGCAGCCGGGTTCACAGATCCCGGGCCACCAGTTCGAATCCGATGTACGAGTGCCAGGACCCAGGAGCCCCGTGCCTGCACCCCGGGGGGGCGTTTTCTCTTGGACTGTGATGTCTGTGAGGGTGTTCAGCCTGCAGTTCAGTCGCCACTTACTCAGAAAAAGCCTTTCCTCTGATCCATCATTCCAGGTGACACACCAAACACCACTCCTAGGTTGCCTTAATCCCACTGATGTTTTTTTTTTTTACATTTGTTTGTGTAATGCTTTGATAAATGTGTGCCTGCCACCCTCCTGCCCTGAACCTTCCAGAAGGTCTGGAACCACCTCCGATTTTGTGTTTTATTCCCATTGTCCCCCGTCTCAGCCCACTCTGCCTCCACGTATCCCAGAGTGTCTGGCGTGTAGCAGGCCTCAGGATTTTTAAGTTAACAAGACCCCATGCGGCCATAGAACTGCTTGATGACCATCCTTGTCTTCCAGATTGTTTTCAACAGTTGACAATTACCTACTGTGTGCCTACTGTGTGTCAGGCCTTGTGAGGAAAACAGCCTGTGTCCTCTGTCCTTCCGTGGAGACTCAAGGTCTGATGAGTGTTCAAGGTGGGGATGGGCACGAAGTAAACATATACAAGGTGGTGATAAGTAATGTGTGGAAAAATAAGTCAGCATAAGGAGAGAGAGTGATGGGAGTGCATGTTGAGATCCCACTTGATGTAGCCATGGTCCCCCAATCCTTGTATTCTGGAGCTAGCATGAGTGCCACTGACATTTGAAGTCCTGAATCGGAATATGTGGGTCTGTGCTATAGTCCAGCTAATTTATTGGATGATCTTTGGAAAGCTCTGTAAATAAGATCTTTGTTTAAAAAAATTACATCCAAGTCCACTAAGGAAAGTCTGGTTTCTGAAGTAAAGTCACCTGCGACTTGGCCCTTTGTCCCTGGCATCAGCCGCTCTTCTCCATAGGCTTTCCTGCCCACCACCAGGTGGCCTGAGAGAAAGTCCTGACACTGCATGAGGATGTGGTCGTTTTCCAAGGCCTCAGGGAAGGGAGGGCAGCAGACCAAGGGCGACAGTGGCTGTGGGTATCCCAGCCCCAATCTCAGAGCCACACTCCCCTCTCACACAAATGCTTTCTCGGATCCACAGGAGAGCTTCTTCTAGACCCCAAATGAAAGAAAAAGTTGCCACAATGGAAACTCGAACTAACCCTCCCCTCTTGCCCCACTTCCCTCCCGCGGTCACACTTCCGGCTGCCACCACAGGGTATTTTGGGTTCGAAAACAAAGCGTCAGATCTATTTGAGCAACTTTTTTTTCCATCGGAGTAGAAGCCCAGGGGCCTGTGGCCACCCTGGGCTCGGCCACTTCCCCAGGGAACTGACGCGTTTCCCCTTCTCCACTGAGGACCAATTTAGCAATTCAGACTGGCCACTTTTAGCTTCTCTTTTCCCTGGCCTGGCAGCCAGCGGCGGGGGCCCAGAGGTCAGGTGCTGGACGTGTGTCTGGGTGCCTTCCTTGTGGACTTCAGGGTTTCTCTCCTCTGCCAGAACCGCCCCCAAACCACTCACACACTCAAGTCCTCCACAGCTGCCCCCAACAATCCACTTGGTACATCAAGAGACTTTAAAGTGAGAGTTGGGCTAGGTCTTGTCTGGTCCTTGTCCAATACAATGGCTGGTGTGGTGTATCAGAGGTGGGCTGGTGTGTATGCAGGTTGTGAACAAAGTATGTGTGCGTATGTGTAGACTGCATGTGTGCGCAAATCCTACGTTGGCGACTGCCCAGGCTGAACAATGCACACACTCACAGCTTGCATGGATGTCTAGAAAGAGCTTGGCAGAGTCAAAACCTTGGAGTGTCTAGCGGGTGCATATACCATGTGATTTTGTGTGGGCTGGTGTATTTACAGTGTGTGTGTGTGTGTGTGTGTGTGTGTGTGTGTGTGTGTGCAGGATGCATATAGGAGAGGTGTGTGTAAGTGTGCGCACTCACGTTGGTATATGTGCTGATGGGCAGGGCCTGGTTCTCAGGGCATGCGGGGAGGAAGACAGGTGAGCTCTGGACAGCGTTGACCAGTGTCCTCATGGCAGGTGCAGGTGCCATCTGTGGATCAGGGTTTGAGGGCAGGCTGGTGAACTGAAGGTGTGAGTGTGTACCTGCGGGAGCATTGTTTTTTTTTCATGTGTGTCTTTCCTTCAGAACCCTCACTGCCCCAGTCAAGCCTCTCTCCTCCAGCCCTTTCCCCTCCACAGGCTGCTCCATCCCTCTGGCTGGAATGCCTCCCCACTCTTACTCATTAGCCTCTCCTCCTACAGCTTTCTTCTGGTGCTGGACTCTTACAGTCCTCACAGTCACACTACTCTCGATAGTCTTTGTGTCTGTCCATATTCCCTTCCACCACACAGGAAAAGCTTTTGGAAAGCAGAGACCTTCTAAGTTTTTCTTGTAGTCCCTTCAGTTCCTAGCACACAGCCTAGCCTCCACCAATATTGGAGAATGGCTGACTGCATGTGTATAAGGGATCCATTGCTTCATAGTGTCTTGGATGTGCATGTCCATTTGTTTCTCTGTGTGTGTGGGTATGTGGGGGTGGGGGTGAGGAGGTGTGTGTGGGGGTGGAAGGTGTCTGCACTCCTTTAGATCTTTTTTTTTTTTTTTTTTGAGGCCGTGTCACTGGCCCTCATATGTGGGACCTGAACCGGGGCTGCTGGCGTCCCAAGCCAGTGCTTAATCACCGCGCCACTCGGTCGGCTCTGCACTCCTTTAGGACACTTCCCATGCTCGCCCTTCTGCCCAGGCCCTAAGGGAAACCCACTGTCTGCTTTCTTCATAAGAATGGACATGAAAGTTTGAACTCAGTGCTCTGCCACACCTGCCTTTCTGACAGGCTCAGCCTCTTTCCTTTGAACCCTCTGCCCCCTGCCCAGCTGACTAATGCCGGTGGGGTAGACTTCAGCTCATGAGGGAAAAAGGGGGCACCTCTGTGCTCTGCGCCACTCCTGAGTCACATTTCTACCCTCTGTCCCTGAGTGCAGACATAGGGCCTGTGTGCTTCTCCAATCTCCCTCCACCGGGTTCTGTGAATGGGTTTCCTGGATGTGGGGAAGATGAGCTCTCGCTGGCTGCTGCGTCTGGGAATGCAATCCTCTGAAATCCCAGGTTCCCCAGCTCCCACATCTGCAAACTCCTCTTTAACTTGGGCCTCCTGGTGGGTTTTCTGGCTCCTGCAGCCAAATGCACTTGGCTCTTTTTTATTCTTAATCCCAAGAATGCTCATTCTACCCTGTTCTGGTGGTACAGCCAAAGGGACGGTAGTAGTGGCTTTCTTTACCATCCCCCCCAAATAACCACACAGACTTGCGGAACATTCAGCTAGAATGGGACTTCAGGGAATACCCATACCAAACTATTTCTAGATGAGAAGACTGAGGCCCAGAGAGGGCAGCTGACTTGCCCACGCTCACACAGCAGTGAATGGTAGCACTGGTACTAAATCCGGTCTCGACTCCTGGTCAGTGGTTCTTTCAGCTACATCAGACCAGATGGCCACGTCGTTCTTTTCTATTTCCTTCTCTTTCAGACTCTTTCCCTTCCTTTCCTTTTCTACTGAAATATTTCCCTTTATCCCTGTGAAATGTGCTCTCTGTGTTAAGCAGGATGGCTTGAATCTACCTATCTGGTGGCACCAAGGCAGCGTTCGGAGCCACGACTCCTGTCCTGGCAAGGTTTTCCACAAAAGGTTCTTCTCCTCTGTGGTCCCTCTTCCCCCAGGACACTCGGGGGGCCTTGTCCTCCCCTCTCCCTAAACCAGCCTCTTCAGCTCCTGTTTCTCAGTGGGAACACTCAAAGAACGGCTCCTTTGTTTTAACCTTAGTTTCCTGATCTCTAAAATGGAGCGGGTGTCTCAGAAGGGTTTGAGGGCATTTGTGTGTGTGTGTGTGTGTGTGTGTGTGTGTGTGTGTGTGTGTGTACCTCATGTGTCCCGGCAGCCCTTGGGGGTAAATGGGAAAGGTAATTAGCACCAAGATGAAAGGTGCTGTAGGGGTAATTACAGGTAATATCAGGACCGCTGGAAGGGTGGGGCAAGAGGCTCCTAGATCTCAGGGGGGTAGGCAGCCTTTAGCCCTACTGGAGCACAGTGATCAGACACCTGGAGAGGCGAGGGAGGTGGGGGAGGGAGCATTCTGAGTGAAGGGTCTTTGTCTTTACAGGGAAATGCTTGTTAGTTGCTAAGAAACTGGGTTGTCTCTCCTGATCCAAGCCACCCAATGTTTTGCTCAGCTTGGGAGGGGGATGCTGGGATGGGGCTTGAGGCTTCTCCAAGTTGGTTCTTTGATGGGTTTCTTGGGAAGGCCTCTCATCTGGGGAAAGTGAGTCTTCCCCATTACAAAACTGGGGAACAGAGCAGGTGAGATAGAGGCAGGAAAGGAGAGGAAAGCCTGCATTTGCTGAGCAGCCTGCATGCCAAGCATTGTGTCTGGGTGCCTTCTCTGTTATCTCATTTAACCATTGCAAAAGATCTTTAAGGAAGGCACTTAGTTTTTTTTTGTTTTTTTTGTTTTTTGTTTTTTACTATTTTTGCAGCTGAAACACAGGTCCAGGACTGGTGAGTAAGTCGCCCGAGGTTATAGGACTATCAAGTGGTAGAGATTCTATGTGAATTTAGGTCTGCTAGCTAAGAAAAGTGGTACTTTTAACACTTTGTAAGTGGGCATAAAAAGCTATATGACGAGTTTACTCGTTTCCCGCAAAAAATGTGTTAAAACTATACCACCTGAAACATACACCAGGCTTTCTTCCTATGCCAGGGCCGCTCAGCCCGGCACCTGGACCCACCAATGCCGTCATCACTATCATCTTCATCACTACCACTACTGCCACCACTGCCAGGAAGTCTTCTTATGTCTAGGGCTCCTTCTCCTTTTCCACTGCTCTTCTTTCCCTAAGAGCAGGTATCACACAGGCAGTTTCAGGAGGGAGAGGGTGATTCTGTGGATTGAGGGTGGTAAACTGTTGCGGTAGTTGCCCTGGGCAGGTGGGGTTGGGGGTTCGTAATGACCTCACGCTGGGCCAGGCCCTTGCAGTGAGCTGTCCAGGAGCTGGCCCTCCCCACAAGTCATACTTGGTTGAGAATAGCTGAAGCTGGGGGAAGGGAAGACACTTGGGGAGACCCCTCCCCACCCCCTGCCTTAAATTCTTCTGGAATTTCCAGCCTTCCATCTTGGCCCACCCAGCTTCTGAATAAATGGAAGATCTGGCCTTTATTTTATGTAGCCCAGAGTGTAAAATTAGAGTACTGTTGGCTTCTGAGTAGTGAGTGACAAGGCTCGAGTTAACACCAGATGCCATCATTACTAGTTACAGACCAGGGAGTGGGTTCCTTAACTTATCGGAATGTCAGTTTCCTCATCTATAAAACGAGAATAACAGCACCTACATTATTAGATTGTAACTGTCGAGTGAGAGAATATGTCTGAGGGCTGCGGGGGGCTGGGAGACCGTAATGCAATGGCATTCAATGAGATGCCGCGTTAGGCATGCCACAGTGCCTGGTATGCAGAAGGTGCTCAACAGATGGTACCCAATGATGATGATGATGAGGATGATGATGATAAAATCATTTCTCCTTATCCCTGCAGACGGGTCACTAATGGTCCCTTATTTTCTTAGCTGATTCACTAGAGATCTATTGATACATGCACGGTTTGTTTCTTCTTGGAGGAGGCAGTGAAAAGAAAAAGGACGATAGCTCCAAAGTGTTATGCAGGGAGACAGCTGAGTCAAGGGGGTGGGTTTCCCTGAAGTCTCTGGGCCTCCAGGTTTCCCTTCCCTGCCACCAGGACCTCCTTGTCTGTGGCTTCCAGGGACTGTCTGGCAGGGCTAGCTTCAGCCTAGAGCCTGGGCCAGCTTTGTTCTTTCTTCGCGTTTTGGGCCCAGGAGGGTGGGGGTCTCTCTCCTGTAGCTGAACTAAAAGCCCAAAACACCAGGGGAAAAGGAGGGGGAGAAAAAAGGAAGGAAAGCAAGCCGATAATTTCCTCGAAGGATAAACATCCGATTTTTTTTTTTCCCTCACCCAAAATAAACATGCTAGCCACAAGGAATTAAAAGCAGAAGAGGGGAGGATGTGTCTCGATCTGGGGCTGCCCTAGGAAGCTGACCTGCTATTTATCCCAGCCCTGGGCTCCCACCGAAGCTGCCAATTACACTCTGCGCCTGGTGGGGTGGGGGCGGAGGGGAGTGTGAGGTTCACATACACCCAGAAGGTGGCTTCTGAGGCTGGCTGACATGACGCTGCAAATGGACACTTCCTTTTGTTTCTTCTTTTAGCTCTGTTGGCAATCTTCTGGTGGGGCAGAAGGGAGTAGGGAGTTCCTACTATCTGGGTTTGGTAGTAGGCCCTTCTCCAGAACTAGAACTTGGCATCCATCACCTAGGCAGGGAGCCGAATCTATGAATGGACAGGGGAAGCATGGTCCAATTTCCTCCCCTTTCACACAGGCAGTATCCCAGATCATTGTGTTTTTCAGATCCCACCATGAAAATCTTCCAACTAGTTAAGAGTGTGCTCAGCTGGGCCCCTTGGCCTTCCAGCTAATGTGGGGCCTGGCTCTAAGAAAGTAATAACGCGGTGCCTCGCTGCAGCCTGCCCCTTTCATCTGGGGATCTCAAGGCACTTTGCACACATGAGTCACCAGCATTGCTGTATTCTAGCCAAGGCCAGAGGAGTCATTAACTCTTGGAGGGAAACTGAGTGGAGGTTGGTGGGGGCGGGGGTGGGTGGGAGGGGGAGGGCTGAGAGGACTGGAGATGGGGGTGGGGCAATTAAGGAACCACGGTTTAGGCTGTGCATGAGACCTTAGCAAAGAGGTGCCTCCAAGGAGTCCTTGGTGTTTCCCACGAGACATTCAGGGGACATACAGGGGAGGCAGACACCGAAACTCCTTTCCTTGCAGACACCAATGAGTTTCTTTATAGCTTTCTAAAAGCATCAATCAAATTATGCTCCCTCTCTCCCTTCAATCTACTTATCATTCCATGATTTCTCATTGCTTTCAGGGCATATTCCAAAATTTTAGTACAGTTGCAAAGCCTGGCATGTTCTGGTCTTTGCCCTCCTGTCCTAGTGGCCCTACTCCTGGCCTTTCATTTCCTGGAAGAAACCACGCCTGCTCCTGCTAGCCACGGGAGCTTGGAGGTGTTCCCTCTTTTTGGCATGCCCTCTACCCCGTCCCCAGTCACAGTGCCTTTCAGCCCTGAAGTTAAGCATCGCCCTCTCTAAGAGGCCTTGCCTACACCCCCCATCCATCATAAAGCAGGACCTCTTTGCACCCTCAGAGCATTTGTTGCTTGCTGTAATTTGCCTGTGGCCACCTGATGAATCTTCCCCTCCCCTACTGGACTGTAAGCTCCATGAAGCAAGCCCCCTGTTTTGTCCTTCCTGTTCACACAGTACCTAGCAGAAGGTCAGGCACATAGTAGGTGAAGACAATAACTGAATGAATGGTGTTGAATGGCACAGCTAGAAAGGCCCATGGTGATTAACCAGCTGCCCCTACACCTTTTCTTCCTACCTCAGTTTCACAGTGGAGGAGGCAGAACTTTATAGAGGGTGAGTGACTTGCTCAAGGTCACACAGCGCCTCTGTGACGTCTCATGGCCAGGGATCTTCACCTCCTGCCTGTCCATCTATCCCACCCCACAACCCCTCCCCTCCTAAGTTGCATTTACAGTCCCCAGTGCTGGACATTGATTGATTTCCTCTCATTGGTATTTGAAGAAGGACAGGCTAGAACACAAAACATCCAACCGGTGAGTGCTGGATAATTTTTTTTTAATTTGAAAGAGAAGGGGTTCCATACTCAGAGGGGGTTCCATACTCAGAGTGGGTACCAGACTCAGGCTGTCAATGGTGGGCAACATGGACCCACAAACTGTAAGGCAAAGCCTGAGGTCTGCAGGCAGTTATCTTTGCTTGGGCCTCTCCTTGAGCTCACTGCTTCTTCCTCCTGGAGCCTGGAAATTTGGAGAGTCCTGGTAATTTTGGGTCATGTACTGGGTACTTGCTTCAGGTTCGTTCAGGTCGAAGCGGTTCAGAAATCTGTCCATTTTCCAAGAGGCTGGAAGGATAAACAGACCACAGAGAGAGAACCATGGACTTGAGAGCTGGCAGGGATGACAGCTGCCAGCTCTGGGGCAGTGGGGACAGCAAGTGATGACCTTCGCCACTGGGCTGAAGGGGACAGAGTACCTGGGGGTGCCTCTGGCTCCTAGCTGCAGGGACACCTCTAGATGTTAGCAGAGTACCTGGGAAGGGGCTGCTCCCCAGAAGACAATGGGGACTAAGAGTCTGGACTGAGTCAAGCTTGGCCTTTGGTCCTCCTCCCTAATGCCTTCTATTTAGTATAACTCTGCCATCTCATTCACATGCAGAAAGGAAATGCCCAATGAAGTGGTCTGCCCACTTCCTCCACCCACCCCTCTTTTCCTGCAGGCTCTCCTGACCCCATGACTGAGGCCTTAATGTTTCCTTTCTTCACACCTGCTCACCCCAGCTGCCAGGGCTGAGATTGGCAGAAGTGTCTGTGCCCTTCGTTCAATCTCCTCTCCAGAACCCCAACCACCACCTGAGGGACCCTGTGCAACAGGGTTCCTTCCTGGTGGCAGAGGTCAAGGGGCAAGGCGTATGGCCACCCTTGAGCACCTGGATCCTAAAGGGGAGCCAATTGTGGGTAAGATATCCCCCGGCTGGGGCATGGAGAACTCCAGTTGGTGCCCAGGTCAGAGGGGCCTCCTTAAGGAAGGGGAGAAAACACAGGGGCATCGAGGGAGTTGCATCTTCTGGGGCAAGTGTGAACAGGCCTAGTTAGCAGGGCAAGGAGGGCACAGCCCCGGGCACTGGGGAGAAGCTGAGGGAAGTGGTCAGAGGCATATTCCCACGATCTTGTTTCCCAAACCTTGGGCCTCAGGCACCCTCGGTGGATGGTTGCCAGATAAAATAAATACAGGACGCCCAGTTCAATTGGAATTTCAGATAAACAACAAATAATTTGTTAGTGTAAGCATGTTCCACATATTTTATGGAGCATACTTATACTAAAAAATGATTCCTTGTTTATCTGAAATTCAAATTTAACTGGGCATCCTGTTTCTCTCCCTCCCTCCCTCCCTCTCTCCCTCCTTCCCTCCCTCCCTGCCTCTCTCTTTTTTTGCTAAACCTAGCAACTGTCCCTGGCTGGAGGGAGAGCTTGGAGAAGACCTTGTCTGGAGCAGAGATAGGGAGTGTCCCTTCGGCCTGGACTGATGGAGGACAGTAATCTGCAGAGAAAACAGGGCAAGCAGCTGGCAGCCTGGAAGTCTTTTCAGTGCTGCCCATTTACCTGCCTGTGGTCCTCTATTTATACCCACCACCCTTTTAACAAGGAAGAAATCCAGTCCATTGAGTGTCTTGTACTCCATTTACCATCCCTCCTCCCAGGGGCTGTTTACATGTCAAAGATGTTCTCAAGGGGAGGGCAATTTTTAATCCAAAGAAACAAAAGAATAATGATAATGCAAAAACATAATAATAGCAGTAACACACTGATATATAGTGCTTCCTGTGTGCCAGGCATGGTTCTAGGAACTCCACACATAATTCATTCAGTTAATCCTCACCAAGTGAGACTATTTTTATCCCCAGGGCACAGATGGGGTTCTGGTAAGGTTGCTTCTTAGGTAAGTGCTAGGGAAAAGGGCCTCTGCAGGTTCCCTCAAATCCTGTCTGGCTCGGTGACTGCACGCTCAGATTGGGATGGAAAACGGGGGTTTCAGGAGTTCTCTCTCGGAGGAAGGGTGGCGGGGCTGAGAAAGCCTCTCCTGTTTGATAGGCTGCTGCTGGGCTGAGAGGTGTGTGACTGCCGCTGCGGGGGTCCCCCACTAGGTGGCCTGGCCATGTCCTCTGCACTCAGCGAGGCTGGCTGGCTGGCAAAGAATTGTGGTGTCATGAGTCTGGGAAAGTGTATGCATACGTGTGTGCATGTGTGGGTGCTTGTATGTGTGCATGCAGATGTGTGTGCATGTGCACGCCAGAGGAGGGGCTCTGGGTGAATTGGTGTGTGGCAGGCATGGGGACAAGGGGGCCTTCCCCACCGAGTAGGGCAGGAAGGAACCCCGTGGCAAGGAGGGAATTGAAACTCATCACAAGATCAGAGCAAGTGGTGGAAAGAAATCCCCTGCGCCCTGAGGGAAACCTCACTCCCCTCTCCAGCCGTGTGCCTTCCCCAGCTCAGATGACTTCCCTTGATGAAGTTGGAGGGCCTTAGGGGACTCAAAGCTCCTTCCTGGTCCTATTTCCGACAACCTTGTGGTTCTTGGGCTTCTTGGGCAGCTCCTCAGACCAGCCTCTGTATCCCTCAGGAGAGCGGGGACAAAGCCGCTGGCTCCTAGCCTCCCCGCTGCCTCCTCCCCTGGCTTGGCTGAGACTCCTTACACCCCCGTTTCCTACCACACAGGGCAAGAGGAACTGACCCTATGCAAGTTCTAGAAGGAAGGGGGGTGACTCAGGCCCTCAGGGGTGTGTGGGGAAGAGATGGGGAGCTTGGAGGCTGTGGCTTCCGTGGTCACCATGTGGAGGAAAGCCCCATCCTGTAGGACACTGCTGGTTCCCTATGCTGCGGGGAGGCCACTGCCATGCAGGAAGAGGACAGTGCTGCTGTCTGAGCTCTGGCCACTCCCCTTGCACCTTGGACCCACCCAGGATGGTCTCTTCCTGGGACAGGGCAGGGTGGTGAGTGCACTTCAAAGGCCTCCAGCTGGAGGAAGAAAGGAGCAGCGTATCTGATGCCTGTCTCCTGAGCCACCCAGAGACTGGAACATGGAGGTCTGGTCTCCACAGGGTGGGGCTGCTGCATGTGACAGGCAGGTCCGTCCCTACACAACTCCAGGAGGCACTGTGCCCATCCCATAAAATCACATTCAGGCTGTACCTAGAGGCAACCTCGCACCTACTGGTCATGCTGATAAAGGATGATGTTAGCAATGAGAGCTGTTAGATGTTAGAGATGTTTCAGCAGTGGGCCACAGGGAGAGTTAGGGAACCTTACCTAAAGCCATCAGGGGCTTCTGAGCCACCGCTGTGTGCCTCATCCCTACTAGACACCGGAGGGTGGAGGGGTGAATGGCACCTGTCTTCAAGAACTGGGAGAGGGGCTCCAAGCCTTCAGAGAGCCATGGCCTGAGTTCGAGTTCCAGGGACTCCAATGACTGGAATGTTTGGGAATGGCCCTGAGGCAGGTCTTGACAGTGACTCTCTCCACCCCCAGCTTCCCAGATCATCTGGGCTTACCTCTGTTTGGGTGTGGTTTGTCACGTGGGGAGGACAGCCCGGCTGGGCCTATTAGAGTTACACAGGTATCCAAGAGACAACGAAAGTGATGCTACACTTAGTCTAGCAGCCCCCTCCCTTGTAGGACTCTGGAGAATGGTGTAGACAGCTCTTGTGCTAGCATGTGGAAGTTCTGAGCTGAAGAGACTCTCAGACCCTGGGGTCCAAGCAGCACTGATAGCTGCCTCCTGCGGGTCTGCCAGGCATGGGGTGGGGAGGGCTACTTTATCCAGGCCCCACTCTGGACCTCCATGAATCTATATTAAGACAATTAACACTGGACTAATAAGAAGCTTGGCCTTCGCAGGGTGGCTTCTGCCAGCAGCACAAAGTACCCTGCTACCGCCACAGGTGAAGTCTTACCCCTAACAGCACCCCCAGAGTCTCTCCAGCAGGCCCACTCTTAAGATTTTCCAACAGCACAGGAGAGCGTTCCCTGAATCTTTGCTCTAGCCGAGGGACATTTCTCACCTGACCTGTCATGTGGTCCTCAGTGGACCTTAAAGTGTTCCCCTTTCAGCCCAGGAAGTGAGGGTCTGAAGCCCCCACTGGGAGGCAGGCCCCTATTCAGGTCATCTAGAAAACGGGGGATGGGGGTGTGGGGCGTAGGGGGGGAGGGTGGGGGGTGGTTCTGAGCCTTGGGGTTACCTCCTCCGAACTGCCATGTGAGCTGCCTGAGCCTCTGCTGGGACCCTGGGTGTCTGGCTTGCAGCCGCCCTGTCATTCCAGGCAAGTGAGCTGTGTCTAACCAAGGTGGTCACCCTCTCCCCTCAGGCAGGGGCACCATTGCTGCTTGTCAGGGGACAGTGGCCCTGAAGAACAAACAAAAATTGAACGCCAGCCTAATAACCGCCCCCCGAGTGCCAGGCTCGGGTCTGTAATTTGTCTGGCTCTTTGCGGGGCTGGCTGCAATGATAGAAGCGCTGCTGCCTTTCTGCCGAGATTAATGATGTCCTGGTGGTGGTGGGCGGGAGGCCGGAGCCTTTTATTTTTTGTGTGCCATTAAATGACATCCAGAGACTTCCACTCAGGAGCTGAAAAGCCCTTGTTCCATCTCTTCCAATTACTCCTGGAGAATATTTGCTGAGTGTCTGATCCTGTGGGCTTGAGAGGCTGGTGACAGAAGGGACCACTTTGATTTGCGGGGGAATGAGAAGGCGGGGAGGCTGGAGGTTCCCGAGGTGGGGGAGAGGAGACCCCAGGAGAACTGGAGAGTAGAAGTGTAGTTCCTAAGGACCCAGGAAGTGGATCACCCTCCTGCCTCAGCCTTGTGGCTGGGGAGGGGGTGGGGAAGGGAGTGAGAGGAGGGAGGCTCGAAGCTGTCAACGTAGCTCCCAGTTATCAATTCCAGTATGTGGTGGTGGTGCCGGCTGGTTGGCAGTGGGGGTGACATTTGGGGATTATCTATGGTTTCCCGATGAGGCGTTCAATATGGCTTTGGACGCTGGGTGTCCGGCTTGCCTGGGGCGGGCTGCCTGGGGCCTGTGGAGTGTGCAGGCAGTTCCCAGCCACGGCGCCTGCCTGAGAGTTGCCCAGGATGGCCCCGTCTGGGTTGCTGCCAAGCCCCCAGTTCTACCTGCTCTGCTAGGTGGGTGGGGTCCTTCAGAGGCAGAAGAGGGCTGTCTGACACAAGTCCACACAGTGATTCAGGGGCTGGGCTCTGGGGGGTCCTGGGGCCTGGCCAGGTGAACCACCATGGGAGGCCATGGCAGGGAGTAGGAGCTGTTTGCAGTGGGCTGTGTGTGTTTGTGTTTGTCTGTGTGTGTGTGTGTGGGGGGGGGGGCTGGTCTCCAGTCAGGGCTTTCTTCCCTCCACCTTGGCCTACACTTCCTGCTTTTCCCTCACTGCCACCAGGCCAGGTGGATTTCTTCCCAGCCTTGGTCCCTCCATACCAAGGCCTTCTCTTGTTGATGTTGTTTGGAGCTCTGCTGCTTTCATGCCCTTAGCTTGTGCTTTCAAACATTTCCACAGAGAGCACCTTGTGTCAATCTGTCACAGTGCCCTGCAGGCCTTTAGATGCCACAAGCAAGACTTAAACCCCACTGGGAGGCAAGTCTCTGTCCGCCTCTCCTCTCTGACTCCTGAGGGTGGGTGGCTCCCAAGAGTTGCTCAGCTCAGCTTCCTATGGTGCTGGGCAGCAGGTTATAGCTGCCTAGTGCAGAGCCCCAGGACTCTTCTCTGCCCTCCCCTGTCCCCTTTTGCAAGGAGCAGTCTCTCCGCAGGCTTCTGAGGTTGCCTCTGTGACCTGCGCCTGGCATGGCCCGTTAGGTCCCCTGGTGTGCTGGCACTGTCCTGGGTTCATTGCCTTGCAGAGGCTTCTGGAGCTAGTTGTGGCACGCCATCTCTCCCTGCAGAGAGGGGATTTCCCCGGCTCACTCGTCAGTAGTAGCGTGAGGCCGGCTCGTGACACCTCTGGGCGAGGTGGCTGAGGTGTGGCATGGTGCAGACCACAGTTCCACACAGTGCTCACGCCACAGGGAAGGGACATGCACTGCCATGGATGGCTGCTGGTGCTTGTTTGTCAAGGAAGCCCAGAGCAGCAGGATGGACTTTGCTCCCCGTCTGTCTCCACACCAGGGCTCAGAAGCCTGGTGGTCTGGGTGGGGGAAGAGGGAATGTGTGTAAGTTGGTGACAGGTTCAAAGGGCTTTGCCCCGAAAGCAGAAGAAAATTAATTTGCTGTTAACTGGGGACCCTTGATCAACCAAGTCACTCGCTGTCCTGGGTTTCCGTTTCCTCATTCACCGCTGTGCTGCCCACCCCACACGGTCAGGTGGTCAGGAGGCTGGGTGTGTAAGTGGCTCTGCCTGCCCACTGATGGGATGGGGAGGATGTAGATGCTGAAATTGTCCTTTGTGGGCACGGTGCTCACAGACGTGACTGTCTTTTCGGGTGTTAAAGGAAGTTGACGGTGAGGTGTGTTTGTGAACGTGGGGGTGTGAGAATGAGCAGCGTGTGTGGCCTCGTGAATGTGCATATGTGGGTGTTCCATACACAAACACACTCATTGACTGAAAGTCCAAAGTGGGCTGAGCATAGGGACAGACAGTAAAAAGGAAACATAAGACAGAGGTGATCTCTTTCCTCGAGGAATTTACAGTCTTGAGGTGAAAGCGGGGCCCATGCAAGTGAAAAATGATTGAGTAACACAAAAGAGATAAAAGCAGATGACTAAGGAAGTACAACAAAATGTTAAGCGAGCGTCTGAGAGGAGTACGAGGGGGCGGATAGGGTCAACTGAGAAAAGACGGTCTGCTGGGGTAATTTTGAGAGGCGTCATGGAGGTGATAAACAGGATTGATGTTCTGAAGTTGGGCACGGTCCTCCAGGGTTGGGGATGGGGAGAAATGGTATGCTCAGGTTGGCAGGTGGAGGAAAATCAGTTGTTGGGTGAGAGAGGTGGGCAGGCTGACTGGAATAAAAAAAGCAGGAGTTAATGGACGCTCTGGCGGCACATGGTACAGGAGGGTGCGCGGTGTGAGGTTCGAAGGAAAGCTGTGTTTGGGGGCGCTCTTCAGACATGTTCCCCTCAATGCATCCAGTTAGTTCCCCTAGAATCTAGAAGTCCAGATTCCAGGTGCAAGGCTGTTGTGAGGAAGATGTGCAGAGAAACTGACATGACTCATGGAGGAGGCCAGAAGCCAGATTCAGGGCTTTGGGTGGGGAGGGTGGGGATTTGAGCTGGGGGAGGGGAGTTAACTTGGAAGCAGAGGCGGCAACTCCAGGATATTACAGTCCTGAGGAAATGCCAGCTCCAAATTTGGGAAGGTGAACTGTGGCTTTTGGGACAAATGTCAGTGAAACCGGTCCAGCGCTTGTCAGAGGGCATCGGTTCAGGCTCTGTGAGCATCGGCGTCTCCTCCCTTTGGGATGAGGTCATGCCTGAGCTGGGTGAATATCCTCCTCTTCTCTCTTTGTGAGCTATCCCAGGTGACACATATATCCATGGGACCAGGATCTTGGTCCTCGTGTCTCACTTCTGTGCCCATAGCTCCCACAACAGTGCCTCAAACACACGGCTCCTAGCATTGTTGGAATGAATGCGGAGAACTTTCATGCCAAGTGTGGTGGGGAACATGGTGCAGGAGTGCGGCGGGAAGGCAGGATGTCAAAAACTGGAAGCAAGGTTGTTCCGAGTCTCCTTCTGGGGCCCTTGCTGTGGTCCTGGTGGCCCAATATCTGACTGAAGGCCTCCACCAGGAAGTGTGTGGGGGTGGCTGGGTGAGTCTAGCTTGATCACCTGCTCCCTGCATCTGTCTGGCAGAACTCGGATGTGGGGCGAGCTCGGTAAGCTGGGAGCAAATCTGTTCAGGGTCACTCAGTGGTAGACCAATTAATCCGACCCCTTATCTTGATGTAGAAATTGAGGCCCAGGGATGAGAGGTGGCTTGTCCAAGGTCACACGAGAGTGTGGGTGTCAACATCTCCCATTTATTGACCTCGTGTATGTGGTCCTGGGGTCACAGAACAAAGAGGAATCCTAAAGAGGAGGTTCCAAAGCCCTTGCTCCTGAACAATGCCTCCATCCCCCCAGTCATACAAGTTCAACTGGAATCATCTCACACTCTCTTCTCATCCTAAACTTGTTATTCACACCTCAGTCCCAGGGAAGGAAGCGACCCAACAGGGTCAAGTTAACCATCCTCCATGGATACCCTCTCTTCCTGGCTGCTGCATACTGACCTTTCCCCTCCAATCTCTAGAAGCCGTTCCTGCCTGCTCATCCAGGGGACACAGTGGCTGGTTACACCATTCATACCCCAGGATGCCCCACTCTCTCCATAGATACCTTCCTACGGAAAAAAAACTAGATCAAGGCAAGCCCCAGGGCCTGTGCTCATTGGTAGGGCTTTCTACCCTGGCTTCCTGAGGGCTGGTCCAGCCCAGGGCCCCATGAATCCCCCAAGCTCTGTGCAGGTGTTTCAGAGAGCACCAGGCCTTTGGAACTCCGATGTTGTGCAAGGGCCGCTTCTGCTTTTGCAGTCACCCCTGGGCTTGTCCATGCCACACATCGCCATGCTTCTGGTGCCTCCTGTCCTCTCACTCTGGTCAGTTCTGCCCACTACTCCAGGTTAATCATCTCTAAGGAGTGCTTTCGTGCATTACCTCTCCCATGGGCAATATCTAATGGCTGTCCATGGTACCCATCAAGTTCACACCTCTGCCTGGCTTTCAAGAACCTCCACAGCCTTCTACTCTTTTCTCCTTTCATCACCATCTCTGCCTTCTCACAAGGGGTGCTTCTTCTCCCTTTTTTTTTTACTTTTCCCATCTTCACATCGGTGGTTTCCCAGCCCAGAGCTCCCTTTCTCCTTCACTCAAAGATTCAAATCTCCTCCTTCTCCAGGGCCCAGCCCATCCCCCACTTGCTCCTCGTAGCCTCAGGGAGATATGTATATTTGTGTGTGTGTGTGTGTGTGTGTGTGTGTATATCTATATCTATATCTATATCTATATCTATATCTATATCTATATCTATATCTATATCTGTATATATGTAGATTCCTTAGGTCCAACCCCTTATTTTCTAGATGGGGCAACTGAGACTAAGAGAGGTTAGTTGATGTGCCCAAAAGTCAAATCACTAGCTAGAGACTGGAATACAGATTTCCTCACCTTGCAGTAAGATACCTTTGCACCCTCCTTGGTGGAGGGCATGTGCCCTGGAGGGAAGGGGATCCTAGGAAGAGCTGGGACTATCCCTAAGTCCCCATGATCTCCAGGTTATCCTTACACCCAGAAACACATAATTAAGTGCTTAATTATAAGCTGTTCTGCATCATTATTTAAGTGTTTCCAAAGTAGATTATAAGCCCCTTGAGGGCAGGGAACATTCCCAGTGCCATCTCGTGTCCTCTCCAAAGCCCCTAGTACAGTGCCAGGCCCATGGAAAGCATCACACAGTGGGACCAGTACCCTGGACGAGGTTTGATTTGGGAGGATAATTTTCCTGCCTCCATTTCTGGAGGCAAACAAAACAGCATGGAAACAAAAGGGACTCTTTCCAGGTGCAAGTCTAGTTCCTAAGTGTTCATATAGATGGAAGGTGGGTGGCACTGGAGGGCCACAAGAAACCCTGGTTTTGGCAAAGATCTGAAGGGACTAATAGTGGGTTTCAGGCCCAATAGGTTTCCAGCTTCCTTGCCTGCTGACAGTATCTTAGGAAGGGCACACGGGCCACTGTGTTTTCTGGAGGGTGGGCAGGGATCAAACCCCAGGACCCAGCCACTGTAGGGTTGGGAGTGTCTCTGGTGCACAGGCCTCCCTCTTCCTCTTTGGCTGTCTTCATTGCTCCCCTTGCCATCACCTGACACTCTCTCCTTCTCCCTCCATCCTGCCCTCAGAGAGCACTTGACCGCCCAGAGGCTCCTTCAGGGAACTGTCTGAGCCTTATCTTGCCCAGGGCACGGCGCTGGGACCCTCATGTCTAGGGTGGGACTCAGAGGCAGTGCTTTACTTCATGTGACTCCCATGTGTGGGGGAGCATGGTATTCTCAGGTGCTAGTTCCCAGCCCCAGAAATTGCTGCGCTTACACTGGTGGAGGGGGCTTCAAGACATCTTAGGTGAGACGGAGATGCAGGGACCTGGAGAAATTGATCTTGGCCTGGACAAGGTGCATGTTTCTTTCTCTTCTTTCTTTGAATCCAAACTTGAAAGTGTGTCTTTGGCAAAGCCCTTGAAACAGATTTACAGATTGGCAAGGTGCTGAGGGCACCTGGAGAGGGTTCACCAGTGGAAAGGTTGCACCAATTCTGTTTCCAGGGCTGGAGCCTTCTGTGATTGGTGGCCTCTGCTTAGCACATCCGAAGGGCTCCATTGCTCAGCCAGGGCCTTTCTGGGCTCCAGCTCTTCTCCTCTGGAGCCTCGGGCAGCAGGATTGTAACAGTGCCTTTGCTGGCTTCCCAGTGGGTGGAGGTTAGTCAGGGTCACTGGGTGAGAGAAAACGGCTGACAACACCCACCCACCCACTCACTCTCCTGCCAGCCTGGGGGATGTACTCTCTGTGCTCTCAAGCTGGCATTTGCTCTTCCCTAAAATGGGGGAGGTGGTAGAGTGCACAGGAATTATCTTATTTCCCGTTTTCCTGAAGAGAAATGGAAGGCTCAGAGAGGGGCTGTGGCTCACACAGGGTCAGGTGGTATTGCAGTGGTCAGGTGTCCATGGCTCTTCCTGCACCCCCAGCTCTGGCAGGAGGAGGACTGAAGACAAGCAGGCTGGGTTACCCATTAGGAAGCTATGGAGGGGTGGGTTCTTTCCAGAGTGCCAGGAGGGCTGCTCAGAGAAGCTGGTGGAGGGGCTCTGGCTGGGGAAGTCTTTGCCCCACCACTGAGATGGCACTGGGCAAACAGACCAATTAACAACCAATGAAGACAGACAGGCAGGGTGGCATTCCAGGGCCCTCTTGCCCAGATCAGACTCAATTATAGGGTACAATTATCTGCAGCAGTGCTGTGAGGTAGCTGCCTGCACATGCCATTTGAGGCTGCAAGGGACATACTTCTCTCCTTGGCTCCAGTTACTTCTTTTTGGGACCCTAAGTTGTAGACCCCTCACCCAGCTAAATCACCATTTTGGTCTAGAGGACTTACTTCTGCAGAGAGACCATTTCTGATGCCAACATCTTCTTTAGGACACTCATTCCAGTTCACTCCCAAGAAACACCACTCTTTGACCTTGGCCTTCAAGGCTAATGGGTAATGGGTCAAGGTCCTGACTTCCTCATTAATGCACGAACCATCGGAGCCATCCCAGAATTCACCCTGGCCTTGAAGGATGGGAAGGCCTTACCTCGGGTTTTGTTTTCTTCCGGAAGGAGAGAGATGGTCCTCCCTTTCTGAAGATAGACAAAGAACTGGTAGCGATGGAAGCCAGTGTGTGATGGAGGTGCGGGAGGCTGGTAGGCTATGGAAAGAAAAGGGAGAGAGGTTGAGCTCTACATGCCACATGACTCAGGAGCTCTTGGCTGCTCTGGGCAGGAGGAAAAGAGAATCATTTGTATCTTTTATGGTCCCTGCTAACCCTCCTGGGGTCCCAGATGGGTGTTCACCCATTGCAAACCATTAGGATGTGTCTTTGGCAGGATCTCATCCTTAGTAGCTTCATATAAGAAGCACATTTGGGGGGTGGGGGTGGGGAAGAGATATGTCTGGTTGAAGGTCTCGGGTGCTGGCAGGCACCCACGCCTTTCTGGGCCAGTGGGTGTTGTCCTCCGTTTGCTTTAGTCTATCCTGATGGATTTCCTGTCTCAAGAGAAACCCATCTTCCTCTGAGTGCATTTGGCAGTGGATTTTTATTTATTTTTTCAGCATTTCCTTATGAACTCAATCCCCAAAGCAGCCAATTTCTTGGCTGAATCTGGAGGATCTGGAAGTGGTTACGGGGGTGGGTGGGACTCGGTTCAAAGGTTTGATCATGGAAGCTGCGGGACCTGGGTGCTTGGGGCAACGGGATTCAGCTCAGGCTCTTCCGGAGGAGAAGGCCCATCTCCCTCCCTTTTGCTGTCTGTGCAGGAGGCAGATCTTTTCTGGGGGAAGAGTGGGGTGGGGACATCTCTGTTCTTCTCCCAGTCTAGGCAGGGCCCCGGGGTTTTGCGGGCCAGACTGGGCCATTCCAGCTGGACCTCCCTCCAGGAGGGCTCTGCCTCTCTCTCCTCCCCTTGCTCTCCTCGTCTCCCTCTCCATGGAGCCAAGAACTTTCCTGGGGGTGGACGGAGTATTTGCAATGAGGATGCTGGTGGGAGGGAGTATTGGTACTTTATGGTCACCTTCCTCTTTTGGTCATTAGACAAGAGCCACTTGCTGTTTGGAGCTTTGGGTATGTTCCTCTTGGTGCCATGGGACTTCCAGTGTGCCCACAGCCAGGGGAATCCTGACTATTCTTGTCTCCCTGAGTTTTTGGATTGCATCCCAGTGTGTGTGTGTGTGTGTGTGTGTGTGTGTGTGTGTGTGTGTGTGTGGTGTGTTCAGAGTGAGAACACACTGAGGGCGTGGCCAAGAGCCATGTGAGTTTGTGTGACTTGGGGTCTACACTGGGGCAGGCACAGGTGTTGGAAGGGCCGGTGTGCATGTGCTCGGAGGCTTTCTTGGAGGGTCCCTGTCAGTATGTGTGTAAATGTGCGTAAATGAGTGTTTTTTCACATACACCGCCAACACTGAGAAAGACTTCTGAGCATAAGTGGGTGCCGGAGGGTCTATTTGTGCACGTGGTGGAGGGCAGATGTGGCCGGCCAGCTTTCGGCAAGGTTGGTGGGTGTGTGGGTAGCTAGTGAACTTGCAGGTGGGTGTATCCTGTGTTGCCAGAGACTGGCGACTGCGACTCTGTGTGGACAAGGCTGGAGTTGGGAATCACTGGTTCTGTGCAGCTGGGAATTATCCTCTGGGGAGACGGAGTCTGAATCCCTTTCACTAGGCAAGCTTTCCTGAAGAACCTCCCCGCCCCCCGCCCCGCTCTGAAAGTACAGATGACAGGCCTGAGGAGGAAAAGAGGGGACACACAGGTTGGGCCACTTCTTGGGGCCAGGCCCTGGTTGACTGCTTCCCTTGTGACATCTTAACTGTCCCCACAACTTGGCAAGGTGAGGGTCTCGCCACTTTTTGGATGAAGAAACTGAAGCTCTGAGAGAGTAAGCCAGGTGGACAGCCAGTGGTGCAACTGGGGTTTGAATCCAGGCCTGTCTGGTGCCTAAGCCAGACCATGAGGTTCGGTTGGTGATTTTGCTCAGCCCTGTGCCAGAGGTTAGCTCACCCCTTGAGTACCCTCTACACGTTGAGTGGAGAGCCTGTTCCTGCAGCTGGGATCTGGGAGGGAGGTGGTGCTGGTGGTGAGGATGAGGAGGGCATCAGAGAAGAGGGAGGTCTATGCAGCCACATGAAACCGTATTTTGGAACTGGGAGCGGAAATGGAGAGAGGTGAGAAGGGGGAAGGGAATGACACCACCCATCCCTGCCAGGAAAGTGGATACGGGTGTCCTGCAGTCCCCTGCATTCATGCTGGCTCCGTCTCTTACTAGCTGCATGACACAGGGCAGGTGGGTCTGCGCCTCCATTTCATTCTCTTTAAAATAGAGATATTGATGGCAGTGACCTTAAAAGGCAGTTGTGAAGATTAAATCAGGG
Organism: Aselliscus stoliczkanus; assembly: GCA_033961575.1. Classification (NCBI taxonomy): domain Eukaryota; kingdom Metazoa; phylum Chordata; class Mammalia; order Chiroptera; family Hipposideridae; genus Aselliscus; species Aselliscus stoliczkanus. Next base: position 18,657,673 of record CM066735.1, read on the forward strand.
TGTACACGTAAACTCTTGGATGAGTGCTTTGCATACTGTGAAGTATCAATATGAAATTGCGTTGTTATCATTCTGGCTGGGGGGCGCTGCAGAATCTTACTCACCTGATAACTCCTGGCCCCATATCTTCCCTTTCTTCAAGTCAGTGCCCTGAAACAAGAGACAGGAACGGGCATGGGTCACTGCTGGGGCAGCAGAAGGCCACACCATTACCCTTCAGTCCAAGTGGGCTCTGCTGAGTTCTGTTTCTCTCTGCGGGAGCGGGATGGAGCAGGAGGAAGATGCATGGTTGCTCCTGGGAGATGCTGCCAGAATGGGCAGCGGGGTTTGGAATGGTGCCCCGGGATCCAGGGAGAAGGGACAGACACAGATATTGCTGAGAATGGCCTGGCAGCAAGGGGTGGACCCCTGAACTCTGGAAAGGCCTGAGAAGACACTTCCCGTGAGGCGGCCCCACTTTCACCAAACACGCCCCAGACTAGGCATAGGACACAACTCTCAGCCTGTGGGGTCCGATCAGATCTGAGTCAGGGGCTGACAATCCTCAGAGGATTGCTAAGCCCGCTCATCCTCTCAGGCTGTCTTTGGGGCCTTCAGAACATGAGGCCAATGGCCAGGAAGGGGAGGAGGAAGCCTGATTCTGAGGCAGCTCCTTCCCTAGCCTCCACCGGACTCAGCCCCTACCCGCTGCCTCACCTGCTGGGGAAGATTCTTTGGCTGTTGGGACAGCCTCAGTTTCCCTCCTTCTCTTCCTTCCCCTCCCTTTTCCCCTCCGCTCAGTGTCTGGGGGATAATGAGGCGATCCCGGGGGCGGGTGCTAATTAATGTTTGTGCAGGACTGGGAGATGCTCAGATGAAAGGGACTGGAAGCTGGGCCCCCGAGTCCATGCCACAGCTTGGGGCCCCAGGCCATGCTAGTTAGCCCTGCGGCCCCTGGGAGTGGGGTTTTATAGCCTTAATGATGGTGATTAGCGTGGCTCTTCATTGATTCTGCCAACACCTAACTGTGCCCTGGCCACCTTTCCACCAGGCTCTTCCTGGTACAACTCCTGCTCCTCCCCTCACAGAGGGACTCCAGGTGGTGCTGTGGGAATGGGGGTGCTCAGGGAGGTTGGGAAGATGGGGGTGCTTAAGGTGGTGCTCAGGGTGATGGAGGATGGGGGTGCTAGGGTGGTAGTGAGGGAACAGGGTCGAGTGGGAGGGGTATTGAGGGGAAGTGTGAGATTTCATCTCAGTTCTCTGGAAAAATCTCAAAAGTCAGTTGGGTAACCCAACCCCTAGTACGGTTTATTTTTCAACAAAACTAAAAGCGCCCCCCCGCATTCTAGAAATCCCTCCCTGCCACCTCCTCCCCTTTAGGCCACAGCTTGCCCATCGACTAGTCTCACTTTGGGCCTCCTTGGGTTCTGGGTTACCTCTGGTTGGGGGTCCATAGAGGGATGGACCCCTCCACCTTGGGCCCCGTCCCACTTTGCTTTCTTCACCCCACACAACTGAAATCTCTGTCCTCTGACATCCTTCCATCCTCTCTCACTAGGTCCTGTCTGCTCAGGAGCATTCGGGCAGCCTTCAAATTTAGTCCCTGAGACACAGCAGCACACACCCTGGCTCTGCCTTTGGCCCTCTCTCAGCTCAGTCCCCCAACTGCCCCATTAGCAGCCCTGCCTTATGGAATGCTGGCACGAGGCTAAGGTGCTTAGGTGTGGCCAGGAGCTGAGAGGCTGGGGCGCCAGGATGAGGGGAAGGGAGGCTCCTCGATACCCATCTCTCCGAGGAGAGTTGCTGAGGGCCTGAGGCCTAGCAGCCACTCTCCCGAAGCAGTTCCCTGGCCACCCTAACAAGATCGAGAGAAGGTGGCCGAGTCCAGGGAAGCCTGGCCCAGCCCAGCCAGCTCTGCACTCCTAGCCTCCCCCTCATTCCTTTCCAAGCCAGCCCAGCCAGCGGTTTGTTTAAACAAAACAATAGCAACCTAAACTGGCTGTTTCTTTTCAATTCCCCACAGGCTTGGGTCCCACCCAGAGTGATAAATAGGCCTCTCTCCACTGTGTGGTGTGGGAGGGGGTGAGGGGTGGAGGCTGGGCCCCTACGGTCAGGGAGTTAGTGTGTGCAGAACAGTGTGGAAAGTCTGATCTGTAGCTTTGATCAGGGTGGGAAGGCTCTCTTCCCCTCCCTTTCCCTTTGGGGAGTCTTTTCTCATCAGCTGGGGCCAGCTTGGCAAAGACACATGCAAACCCTGGGACTCATTGTGTGAAGCCAGCGGCCTTTCCTGTGGCCTTCGCTGGGCCCACTGCCCCTGAGCTCCGCCCAGGCAGCTGCTGCGGGGCTGTGAGCAAGAGGGCATCGATGACCTTTAGGCGCTGGTCTTTGCTGGAAGAGCAGGGAAGGAAGGCTCTGAGGAAAGACCAGGGGGGCTCACACTGGCATGTGGTCAGTGTGGTTGGTATTTACACTCATTGGGCTGAGCATCGCCTAAGCTCCCTTTCACCGTAAACCTTCCCTCATTGGTCTGTCCTAGGGGGCTTAAAACTTCTACCATAGAATCAATACTTGGGAGGTGCCTTAGGAAACCATTTTCAAAGAGTGAGAAAGTTGAGCCCCCAAAGAGCTCATACTGCTTGTCCAGAGCCACAGAAGCATGTGGGAGAATCCCAGAATCTTCTAGGAGGAAGAGGCCTTAGATCCTTTGACCTTGGAGACCCTCTTGGCTTTTGACTCACAGTGCTGTCCTGTGCTTTTTCTATGACATCATGACAATCCCATCACTCCTCTAGTAGGCTTTTTTTCCCCTTTTTTGAACTACTATTAAAATATACAGACATTACCTGGAGGGCTGGGGCTGCACTGAAAATGGTTACGACCCGTTCTCCTCGTATGAAAATAGGAGCTCTCCTAAAGCACCTTTGTGGGCTGCAGTATCACCTTTAGCCCGAGATCACCGTAGAAAGCTGGACAATCTCTGGGGATGGATGAGATTCAGGGATGTTTCCAGAGGGGAGAAGGAGCAATCTATCATTCCAGCACTTCCCAGGGAGACTGGACTGAGGGAAGTGCCCTGATGGTAGGCGATGAGCCCGGCATTTGAGGGACAGACCCCACACCTGTCAAGTCTGAGCAGAAAGGAGCTTTGGAAAGAGAGCCCACAGGAGGGGAGGGGCAGTGGAGAGGTCCCCCAAACCTTGCTGCCTCACCTGGACCTCCTGTCCCCAACCCCCAGGTAGGCTGCTCCTCGTTAAGTTGGGCCCAGGGCATAGAAATACTCTTTCCCTTACTATAGGTAAAACAGATTGACGTTTTCAAAAGGAACTTGTCTAAATGCTAAGGTTAAAAACAAGGAAATAATTACAGAAATTACAAACAGCACAGAAATAGTCGGCTTTCTGATCCTCAAGAACACTGAGAAGCCCAGGATGGGTTTTTCAGGCTATCAGGACAGGAGTACCCCAGGTGTTTGGGCTTTGGAGGATGTCCTGGGCCCTTCTAAGTGTCAGGGATTGGAGGACCTTGGGAAGGTAGCTTTTTTCCTTAGCAGCATCCTTTGGATATGAGGAGCCTGATACCCATCACCCTTCTAGCAGGGGAGGGGAAGAGGGGGTGGAAAATTGATCAACAGGACCTTAAATGCTCAGGATTGATAAGCATAGCCTCTTTTTTTTTTTCCTTAGAAGTTGGTCCCCAATGTGTGTGTGTGCATGTGCATGTAGGGTATGTGCATGAGTGCCTGGCATAGGAATTGGCACAAATTATTCTAATTGCAAGAAGGAGCTCAACTCTATGGATACTTTGGAGGAATTTCTGGGTTTATGGAACATGAAATTTCTTCTCCAGCCCTCTCTTATCCCAGAACCCACTGCTTCTCTGTCAAGCTAGTTTGGAACTGGCATGTGAGATGTTAGGGCTCAACTGACAGGCATAGCAACTCCATTCTTGGGCCAATCTTACCAGACAATCTTACCAGACTTGGTCTGACTGACTTGCCTCAGGTCAAGTAAAGAGCACAGTGCTGGGAGCTGGGCACCTGCCCTGCCATCATTCTCTTATATTGGTAATGAGTTTTTAGTGTTCATTCTATCCAACCGATGGATGTCACAGCAGCCCATGCCTGGGAAGGGCAGAAATCGGTCTCTCCATTTGACTGAAAGAAACCCAGAGAAGCTTCTCAAGGGCAGTGACTGCATCCTGCCTATCTCTGTAGCCCATAAGATACTTTGTTCGTAGTAGGGGAAGTAGGCATGTTGGTGCCCTGGCCCATCCTCTGACCCTTGCCACGTCAGTGCTCCCTGGCTCCACTTCCTGCTTCTCTTGGTCTCCTGAGCCCTCTCCACCACCTGTGCTGTAGGGCAGATGTGCTCGGTGTTAGCAGCCCCTGGCAGCATCTCTGAACCAATAGCTGATTGAGAACTGGTGCATCCATACTTCAGCCCCTTGCCTTTTGGGGAGAGTGACTTAGCAGTATATTTCACACTGGCTCCAGGTACCCAGAGTGGAACTTGTTTGCTCATGAACCTTGATTGGATACCTTCCTTATCCTGTCTTACCCACTTCCTTACTGGTGCTCCCTTGTGTCCCCTTGAAAATAAACTACTAGCACTGGAATCCAGGTCTCAGGCTCTGCTTCTGGGGAAACCCAAGCTAAGATGGTGAGGGTCCAATAGACATTTGTGGAATGAATGGAGAGATGAGTGAAGCTTTTGTCTGAAATGTCACGGGTAGCTGGCCTCAGTGCCAGGGTAAGAAGTCTATACTCCTGACCCTCTGTCCCGATCTCTTCCAACAGGATCAAATTGCTGCTGTCTAGACCTGGACTCCTCTGTCCTCCAGGACCAGGTCCCAGAGTTCTCTGACAGATTGATCCCTGATATATTAAGCCCTTGGAGAACCACAAACATGAACCAACTAGATAGAAGTCACCTCTATCCTTTGTTTCTTGTCCCCATGGGAACAACCAGACAGCTACATTATCTGAGAGTAGAGGGTCCAGACACACCCCTCCTCTGCTCTCCCCAGGCCTGGGGACTACTTTAGGTAAGGGCTCTTTGAGACATAGTGGCCAGATTTGTGAGGTCTGGTGGGTGGGGAAGGGGCCTGGCTCAGTGCTGGTCCCAGCAGGGAGGCCGGTCCAGGTTCCTCATCCCCCTTCAATTACTTACAGGCCACTGGCCGCCCACCTGAAGGCCCCAGGTACTCAGGCTTGCTGACCCCTGAAGTGGAGGGTCAGCGGCACATTTCCTAGAGTACGTGGAAGATGATTTAATCCCTTCACCCACCTCTTCTCTTCTGGACAGGAGGATTCAATCACTTCTCCTGCCTGGCTGCAAACCCCAGAGTGAGCAGTTTTACTTTTTGATCTTTGGGGTGGGGGGGCATCAGAAGAGTCCTGAACTTGAAAGATGAGATACAGAAAGATGTCATGGAGATACGGGAGAGAGGAGGGAGAAGTGAGCAAAACAGAGCACTTGGGTTGGGGGTGGGGGGAGGAACTGAAAAACAGGGAAAAATAGAAACAGTTCCAGGCTCTGTGACACTGGCACCAAAATGAGAAAGCTCCTTGCTGTTTTGCACAGCTGCCTGCAAGCTGCCAAATGGCAAAGGAGCCAGGAAAAGGCACAAGATTGGAAAGTGCTACCCAGCAGTCTGTGTGTTCTGCAATTAACAAGGGCTAAGTGAGTAGAAGGCACTGACAGCTCCTGGGCTCGGAGAGCCCCAGGGGCCTAGCACCAGCTTGGAGAGGACCCAGCTTCCAGACTGGTGCCTGCTCCATGGGGAAAGGCTGTATGATCAATTAATTCTATGGCCTGCTTTTTTGCCCCAGGGCCAGGGAAAGGAGGGCTGGCCACTGCGGTGGGTGGAATGGAGTCCGTGGGAAGTGCTGAGAAGGAGGCACAGACCTGAGCCTTCCTGGGAGCTTCTAGACTCCAGGATGTAGGATGGTCAATTATTTTTGTGTGCCAATTTCCCTCAAGAAGTGTCAACATCAAAGACCTGATAAGCCTCTTCCTGGCACTTTCAGTTGGGGGCTGCATGTGAATATTGTCTTAAGAATACACCAACGATGGCTGGCAGATTCTGGTATCTTGGCACTGCCTGGCAATAGGACCCATGGGTTTTGATTCCTAATAATAGTTTGGCTTCTGATCTGGAGTCAGTTACTTCCCTGGGTCTCCAGATGTCAAAGTGGGGTGGGGTGGGGTGGGGTGGGGTGTGGCTGAGGAGGAATGATCTGCTTCCTGGGGTAAGTAGTTACCCAGATGGGAGGGGCTTCAGCGTTCTCCATGACACTGGGTTAAGAGGCATTATTTCCTAAGGCCGAGGTTGTCTGTGGCTTAAAAAGCACAAGCTGTCCAGGCCCTTTATTTCAGGCCATGTGGAAGTGGATGCAGTTCCCAAGTATAAGTCACGCTGTCTTGCACCTGTGTGTACGTGATAGCATCTAGCAGAGACTTGGCCCCGAGGAATGGTGGCTGGGGAGATGGATAGATAAATGAACCAATGATTGAGAAGCCCTGTGTTGGAGAAAGGAATATGAATGAGACATAGTTTATGGTATTGAGGAGCTCATGGTCTAGTGGGACAGATAAGTCAGCAAAGAAATAACTCTATTATAGGCCTAAATAATTGAAGTCTATGGGAAATGCTGGAGGAGCGTAGAGGAAGTTGTAAGTGCTTGGGGAGATTGGTCAGGGAAAGCTGTTGAAAGGAGACTATACTCCTTTTGGGGCTTGAAAGGATGTGTTGGAGTTTTTTGGTTTCCCACTGGACAAGATAGGCGAAGGGCAGGGCAGCTCAGGTTGAGGAAACGGAATAAACAATATATAAAAATGTAAACAAGATATGAAAGGAACAGGTGGGTCTGGAAGAAGCTCAAGATAAGGTTGGAAATGTGGGCTGGGGTTAGGCTTGAATGGTAGGCAATGCTTCTGATATCCGAGAATCAAAGCCATCAGCAACCTAAACTTCGGGTCGTACAGACCCCGATTAAGAAATTTTTCTGTTTTCCAAATGTTCAGCAACTGTGTCCCAGGAGAGTTATCAGAAGGGGCTGGTGAAGCGGCCCTCTGGTCAGGAAAGGATCTGGGTGAGGCCAGGCTTTGGGAGGTCCGAGCTGGATGGAGCTGAGCCCCTTTCCCATAGCCTCACTCAGAGCGGTGACTCTGGGATCCCCGAACCCAAACACCTCCTTTTTACAAACTGTAACTTTTTGTTACAGGTTGTTAAAGCACTATGTGTTCATTGTTAAAAAAAAAAAAAAAAGAAAGAAAAGAAAAGAAAACATTTAAAACAGAAAAAAAAAAAAAATAGCAAGAAAAAGAATCCCCTGGACCAGTCCACATACAGATCACTGCCTTGAGAGCACATGACCCCCTTCTTTGCATTGGGGTCCCAAAGCTTCTCATCACACAGGTGCCGGCTTCAAGCCCCTGGTTTCTCTGGGGCCTGCGCTGGCTGGCTGGACTTCCCTGTCACCTCCTGCTTGGGGAAACCTGCCCAACTTATTTTCAGTGTCTGAAGCTCAGAGATGGGTTTGGACCTCAGGAGATGGTGGACCCACGCCTCTTTGACCCTTGCCTGTCACAGGTCATCCATTCTCGGTGGCTCCAATGTAGTTTTAGGAGGAGGGTGGGGAGGAAAAAAAAGGAATAAAGTATGGTCTTATTAAACCCGTTCCACTTAGAAACAGAGAAGAAATGTTAAGATAGGTTGAGAGCAAGTATCATGAGTTGATAGCTAAGTATAATTATGATGCATCAATGTCAGTTTAGACTAAAGACTGCCATTTCTAGATACACGGAACAAAAGCTGAAGCTGGAATTAACTACAGTTTGCTGGAATGCCTCATTTATCTGGAATCCTGTAGAGAATTGGGTATTCTTCATAAGCACGTTTCCCTGATCCCTTGAATTATATATTTTTAGCTCCCCAACTTTTATCTTAACTATTTTGGATAACGATCTTATTAAAACACTAGTTCTTGTCTCCTTAAACACACACGGAGCAAACCTTATGTAATTTTAAACACCATTGTGGTTGTCACAGTGAAGAACCAATTTTACACCCTGCTACAGCACCAGGCTGCAATGCTGAAAAACAAATATAAAGAACAGACCATTCAACCTTCCGCCGGCTCAACCCTCCTTAGGAGCCAATAATTTAATATTTATCTAGTAGTGGTCTCTACATGAGGAAAGGGGAACCACCTCTTGTGGGTGACTACAATGCAGCAGGCATTGCGCCAGCATCTTCACGCGAGGTAGTTCACTCTGGTCCCCCTCCTTCCAGGACCTTTCCTGCTGCTGGGCCGAGTGGCCCTCAGGAGCACCCCGACACGGGGAGCACAGAGGCCTGCCCTGCTGGAGGAGTTGTGCTTTGTGGTCTGATTTCTGGCAGCTGCAAGAGCTGGGGGAAATCCAGTGAAAAGCAGCCCCATTTGATTAGGGACCAAGTCGTTAACACAGCCATTCTGAAGGGCAACCTGGGCTCCAGTCCAGTGTCATTACCAATTAGCTACATGACTTTGAGCAAGACAATTTCTCAGCGTGTCCGTCTCCATACCTATCAAGTAGCAATGATAATGATACCTGCCCTGGTTTCCTCGCAGAGTCGCTGGGAAGATGAAATTAGGAAATGAAATATTTTAAAGTCCCGCAGGGCCGTCCAAGGGTATGGGTCACGATGGATCCCCTTCCCTGGGCTCAGCAGAGGAAGGAGGGGGCATGACGGCCAGGGCTCATCCTGTGAGCTCTCTTTTGCTGTGATGGGCCCACGGAATCTCCTGGCAGGGTCAACCTCATGAGGCTAATGGCTGTGCCGTGGGCTTGGAGGTTACTCAGCTGTGAACGTGGGGCCCGTCCTGCTGGGTCTGCACTCACCCGGCGTGTGTGGAGTGTGGCACATAATGTTTATTAATATGCCTTGATGAGGGGCATTAATATCTCCTAATGACACCATCTGAGCCCGGCCTCCTTCCTTCTCTCGCTCCTTGCTCCTTTCTCCACCCGCCCACCCTGTGGAGACAGACACTCGTACTCTGTCCCAGCTGAGAGTGACAGACACAGGCGGCCCAGAGGAGGGTCAAGAGAGAGAGAGCTGTCTGAGGAGGAGGGGGGCTACAGTGGGATCCAGCCAGAGAGGTCAGACTGAGGGTCCCGGGCGAGGGGGGCGGGGAGGAGGAAACTGCTGGTTCTGCAGTCAGGTGGAAACTTGGCCAGAAGTTGCTTGGTGATGGGAGCAAGGAAAGCAAAACAGTGGCAAGACTTTTCCAAAACTTGGGAGAAGGACCGGGAGTGGCAGGGGGTGAGATATGACCAGCTGGAGCTGGGTGGCTGGGCTCCTTGTAGGGAGAGGAAAGGAAGGAGACCGAGGCCCGCAGCTCACTGGCCTTTGGGTCTGAGAAGCTGGGGGCAACAGGGGTGAGAGCCAGAGAAGGGGAGAGCAGTGAGTCACACTCACTGCTGCTCACACATGCTCATAGGAGACACACGTTCACATACACAACACTCAATCATGCTCACACTCATGGTCACCTATACACACGTATAACACATATACACTCACACATGTTCACAAATACACACTTACACACACTTACGCACACATATATGCTCACAAATACACATGTCCACACAGCCACACACACATATGCCCATACACACACTTATAACAAGCTTACTCAGATGCACATTCACACACATTCACACACATACACAGCTCCCACACTTACACACTTATGCAGCACACATGCTCACACACACAGCCACACATAGACATTCACACACATGCTCACACAATATGCACTTACATACACATCCTCGCATACACATGCCCTCACATATATACACTTAACACACATTCGCAACACTCACACATAACCCCACACACTGACATGCACAGCCACACACTCACACATGCATTCAGTCACACACAGCCACATACACTCACATATACATACTTATACCCTGACAGACACTCACTCTGCCAGTCACCTTTCAGCATGTCAGGGGCAGAATCTGAGGGGAGAACCAGGGTGAGGAGGATCTTGGGTGAGGCTGAAGCTTGGACCGTGGCATTAGGAAGAGCTGGTGTGGGAAGGAATCTCCAGGCCCCTGGTGGGAGACCAGGACGGAGATGGCTGATTAGGGCTGAGGTCTGTGAGTAAGAACTGAGCTGGTCTGTTACCCTCCTGGAGCCTGGGTGCCAACAGCATGGAGGTGGGAGAAAGGGGGAGCCGTGGGGGGGGGAGGTGGGAGCTGGGAGCCGGAGTCCCCCAGGAGCTCCTCCAGGAGCAGTCAGACCCTGCCCCCCTCTCGCCCTCCTCCATGTGCTGTAGCAGGAGGCTGCACATTGGCCTGCTCCCCTCTCCCTGCAACAGCAGAACAATTAGGAAATGGGTGCAGTTAGTACCCCAAACAAACAGGGCTTGGGAAACTTCAACCCAAACAACGCAGTGGAGGGGAGGGAGCTACAGAGCTGCCTCCTCAGGCCTGGCTCTTATCACCTTCATCTCTCATCTTTAGCATCCAGTCTTTCTGGCTGGGTGGCTGCAACCCCAAGAGGGGAGGGCCCATAAGCTGGGAGGAGGCTACCTGCCCAGACTTTGGCTCCCCAACTCCAGCTGGACAGAGGGGCCCAGCAGCCCCCTTAGCATTCCCCTGGCCGAGGGAGTGGCACCCCAGGGCTTGTGGAGGGTCAGGGAGCATGGTGTCTGGACTGTTCCCAGAGGTGGACATGAGAGCTGCATGCCCCCTTCCCCCACTCCAGGCTCTATGGAGTAGGGACAAGCTTCACTGACCGCTCCTCAGAGCTCCCGGCTCAGCAGCCTCGCCTGCTTCCTGCCCTACTAGTTCCTCCATCTCCTCTCTTTTTGCTTAAGAGGTGCCCCTCAGCCCCCCACCCTATCTCACCTTGCTCTTTACTGCCAATCACGAAGCAGCCAACTGTCTCTGGGCTGCTCTGCCCTCGTGTGAACCATCTATGTGATGCGGGTAGTCCTGGAGGACCCAGGTCACAGAGGCCGGGGGAGGAGGGACGGGCAAGGGAGGACGGAGCAGGGAGGGGGGCCTCCTTGGGGGAAGCTGGGAGCGGGGCTGGGAGCCCGGCTCTTCTCTCTGTTCTCCACTTTGTTTCCCCGCTTTGCCCTCTTTTAGGTTCCCACACTCAGGTCTAGTGGGAAAATAAAGCCTAATCCATTCTGTGGGGCCTCCTGTCTCTTTCTCCACCAAAGTGCCCGGGACTGCACTGCCTTACAAAAGCGAAAAAAGGAGGAGGGGAGGAAGGAAGGGAGGGAAGAAGGAAAGGAGGGAGGTTTTCTGGAAGAAAGCTTGGGGATCAAGAATTTTTGAGCCAGAAAAGATGGTGGTGGCAAGATGTGTAGGCTCTGTGAAGGCCTGTGCTCCTTAGAAAGTATGACAGGAAACAGCCTAAGTCTCATTCAAATCACAGCTGGCGCTTTTCAGAGGGACTGAGCGTGACTGCTGGCCTTAGTCCTCAGCTAGCCCCTTAGTCCCTAGCAGCAGCAGCTAGGAGCGCTTCAGAAATTCAGAATCTCGGGCTCCACCCCAGCCCTAGTGGATCAGAATCTTCCTTTTAATCAGAACCGCAGGTGATTTGTATGCACATTTAAGTCTTAGAAGCACAGCTCCAGAGTCCTGCTCTCTGGGGGCTCCTTATCAGACAGACCTGTGGTGGCAGCAGTGGTGGGACCATCTAAGCTGTCCCTGACCATCTCCCCTTTCAGGTCTCTTCCAGGCTCTGGAGTGCCCTTGGCATCACCCTTCCCGGGGCAGGACCTGGATGACCTGTAGGGTCTCAGGTGGCCCCAGCTCTCAAGTCAGTTTATTTGGACTGGTCGGGCTCCTGGGTGGTGAGAGGACATGGGTAGACTAGAGAGTCTGGGTCGTGGCCAGGACTGGGAGACACCAGGCCTGGTGTGCTCCTCTTCTTTCCTGCATCCCCTCTTGGAGCTGTGAACAGCACTCCCAGATCAGTACTCTTGGCATCACTCGCTGTCTGAGCCTTTGAGTTTTCCGGAGTTGGGCAAGGTAGCCCTTCCGGTGGGTGGGTGGGTGGGGGGCTGTGTGGCTACAGCTGGTGCACTGTTGATAGGTGCTCTAGGGGGCATCTGACATACATTGGTGCCCGGTCCCCCTTCATACTCCCCACTCCCAATCCTATTTGAGGAGGGGAACAGTTATTCCCCAGGTGTTCAGGGACCTCGGGGAAGGAGGAACCAAGAAAGCATTGCTCTTCCTCCGTAGCCTGCAGACCAGAGGGGGCGGTGTGAGGTGGCCTAGGTTTGTGGGTCAGGGTCTGCTCTAGGGCCTTGGTTCCCAGCAGGAGGCCTGTAGCCAGTCTTCTCTCCTCAGAGATGCTCCAGTAAAGCTGCCATCCTGACAAGCTGCCTAATCTGCCCTCAGGATCCTTGGCCATGCCAGGGCTTGTGCGGTGGGCCTTCGTGCCCCTGCCTGCCTGTGTCAAGCCAGGCTTATTTGTCTGGGCCAAGAGAAAGGTGGATGTGGCCCACCGGTGGCCTGCTGGGGTCCAGGGCCACATAGACGTCAGCCGGAACTAGGGCGTGCTCTCATTCTGTTGTGTCACCTTTTACAGTGCCTGGCAGGCAAATGCCAATCTTGGGAGCTTGGCAATTACAATGAAAAAACAACCGAGACTGAGCTCAATACACTCCACCCTGACCTCACGGTTGGTCCCATCCATCTCCGGAATGCTTGGGGACTGACATAACCCCAAGGAGAGCAAGGGGGAGATCTATAGCCTTCTCTGGCAAGGCCAGCTGACGCGGGGTCACTCAGTTGCCACTTTAGTGAGTGGTCAGCTGTTAAGGGCCGCTCAGCTGAGCCCCATAGGCCAGTGGGAAGGTTTGTGTGCCAAGGACCCCGGCTGTTTCCCGTTTCTCCTGGCAGGCGAGGAACTGGGCTGCGGACTGTGGCGGTGATTGGCTGCCTGCCCTATGGGGATCATCATCTCAGAGTGTGTTGAAATGAGCCTTTGCACAACCTTGAGGAGGGCCTGGGAGTTCCAGGTGACAGTGCCCAGGGCCATGGGGAGATGGGAGGAAAGGGGATGGGGTGACAGCAGGGAAGAAGCCCAAAGATGTCAAGGGCCCTGGGCTCCACAGCTGCTGCCTCCCCAGGCTCCCAGGTCTGGGGTTAGGCCTGCCTCCTTCAGTCCCCACCTATGTGGCTGGCCCTCAAGGGCCTTCCACCCAAGGGGCCTGGGATCCTGGGCTGCAGGGCCATCCCTAGCCTATGCCCCAGGGAGTCGACATCAACTTCTTCGCAGAACTTTTTGTTGTGAGCAGCGACTTTCCCTGATGTCCTGGGCTGCAGTGCACAGGCAAGGGGCCTTTAATGAATGCAAACGACAGCTGATTAATCTGCCAGCTCGGGAGCCCTGCTCCTCTCTGTGGGGTCTGGCCACGCTCCATTCAGCCTCAATGGCCTGCACCAGCGGGGTGGGCTGTAACCTATTACTACTTAGATTCTAGCTCTAATGGGGAAGAGGGCAAGCCCCCGCCCCTCCTCTGCCTCCTGAGCTTTCGGTCCTGTCATGCATGAGGGGCTGGCCATGGAGGAGTGGGCTTGCGCCCCTCATCCCACCACTCTGTCGCTGGGTGTTTCCCTACAGGAAGGGGGCCCATTGCAAGGAGAGATCCAACTAGCTGCTCAGTGAGATTTGTGTGAAGGGATTAAATTTAAGAGGTAAGAGGGGGCACTATCTAGACAATGGCAGATGGTTTGTTTTCTGGTTAGTTCCTAACAATAAGGGTGGCCTTGAGAAAGCAGCCAGACCATCAGATCATTCACACCTTTTCATGGGAAAAGGCAGAGAGAGAGCTGGGACGAGGAAAGAGTCCGTCCTTCCATCCTAATTCACCTGCCCTGGCTCCTGGCTACTGTCAACACAACCCACTTTTAGTGAGCTTCTGCTAAGTGCCAAGCACTGTGCTGTGCTGGGGTGGCTTACAGTCTGCGGACACGACACGAGAGTAAAGAGGTAATTATAGGTGTGATGATGTGTGCTAAGAAGATTTACAGAAGGCCTAGTCTGGAGGGCAGGGAGAGCTTCCTGGAGGAGGCATGAATAGGTTCTCCACCTGAGAGTATGAGGCTTGGTGGAGGAAGGAGATGAAACGCTTTGTGCTGGGATGAGGAGACCCCAATTTCTAGACTCCAGCTACCAGGCCTGGGCTTTCAGGGCCTCCTCATCCCCAAGAAGCCCCAGGCCATTATCAAGCCTCCTCCTTGAGCTGTCTGACCCCCTCCCCGCTTAGGCTGACTGACTGCTCGGGAAGGGAGGGTTGAGGGGTGGAGGAGCAGGAAAGGGGCCGAGAATCTGGCCTGAAGTAGAGGCTGCTAACCTTCTCTTGGGCAGGCAGGGCCCCCCTACTAGGGAGAGAAGCAGAACCCCCTTTGGGGGAGAAACCCCTCAGTTTCTACTGCAATAAAGAAGGGGCCTGAGCTCTCCCTGCAGCTTCTAATGACTGGGTTGGGTGTAATGAATATCTGTGTACTCATAAAACACGCTAATGACTGCCCTCATTCACTGGACCCCTTTCATCCTCACCCGTTCCCAAACCAGAAGAGACCATTCTGGGGGCTGGGGCCCTGGAGCCTGGTGGCAGCCACATGCCCCAGCTGTTCGGGGTGGGGGCCAGTTGGTTCCTGAGCCGGAGGCCCCTTGGAGGCTGCCTCTTCCTTCTCCATCATTTATCTGTTTGAACCAGCCCAAGGAATTTGGGTCGATGGCTGACCAGCCTTAGGAGTAGGCAAGGGATGGGGAGGGAGGAAGCACATACACCCTGATTCTTAATCAGTGTGTCGACACTTGTAACAGGAGGTGGCTGCCGCAGAGAGAGAGCATTTAGCACCACTGGAGGCACCACGCCCCCTTCCTCTGCCCAGGTACTGATAGGAGCCCACAGAATCATCCCAGCCTAGACTCTAACACCTGAGAAGCCCTAGACTCAAAAAGGGAGGGGCTCTCCTACTGAATCACCAGCAACACCTGTGTTTTGCTTGGGAGGTCTCCCGCTCAGGGACTAGCCAAGCCTGACCCTGTTTGGCTTCCTGGAGCTTGGTGAGATCACAGCCCGGGGTGTTGTGGCTGCAGGCCAGGGTGACCTGCTATGCAGGGAGGGTTTTTAAAGAGATACTTGCCCCTGTGTTCCCAGGATTAGTTCAGTGAGAGACTCAAGTTGTTCTTTCATCACCTTTCTTTCTCTTAACAATTTGATTGTAGAAATTAGTCAGGGGAACATGAAATCACTTGGGATAAAATATATAGTGGAAATAAATAATCCACTTGTCATGGGCAAGCCCCTGGGGGTGGGGCGGGGGGGGTGGCAAGGGGTCTTGGTGACCAGTAGCATCTAAGGGAGGTGGGATGGGCAGAATCAGAGTCCCCAAGTCCCCTCGAGGATGGAGAGACAGCCTATTTGCTTTCCCCAGAGCTCTGTGGTCTTTCCCTAACTGTGGTCTTCTCGTCACAACCTCGACAGGAGCTGTGGGCCACCATGGCAGGGTCTGCCAGTGGCAAGAAACTCATTAATGAGTCAGCCGGTGCCTCAGCGTTTCCATCTGGGCACTGGCCCAGCCCTGCCTCCAGGCCATCTGTAGATAATTGGGGTCCGAGGAGGGCAGAGGATCCGAAGAATGCAGGTTCCTGTGCCCCTAACCAACCTCCCCCTCTTCCTCCCCTTGGAGACAATTAGCTCTTTATAATGTAGGGCAGAAAAAGCACTGCCCTCGGTCCCATGTAGCTGCTCCGCTGCGACACCACAGTAGGAAAGAAACACTGAGAGAGGCACAGGTTCAGATCCTCTGTTTGGGAGAGTGGGAAGCAACAGGTGACTCACTTAGTGGTGGTGTCGTGGGTATTAGAGTTACAACCACCCTCCTAGACACGTGTCAGACACTCGCCACTCTTGAGGTGTTTCAGGCACGTTAGTGCCACTATGTCAGTTAATCTTCCTTCACAAAGAGGCAGCAAGGGCAGAGACAATCACCCGCAATTTGCAGGTAGGGGACACGGCCCTTGAGAGGTTAAGTGACTTGCTGGAGATTATAGCCCTAATCGACAGCGGATCTAGGAATGGGATCCAGGTGTCCTGGCCCGTGATCGAAGCATCCTGACTCACAGTCCAATGACTTTGGCCTACACCTCATAACAAAGGGGAGTGTGTTAAGGAAATGTGTTCTGAAAAGAAGAGGTGATTTCTTTCCCCTGTGTTGGAATTTCTCGGGTATCCCTGGATGTGCTCAGATTGGGCTAAAAGACCAGCCTAGATCTTCCCAAATCTCTCCTAATCATGCCCAGGCCTGTGGGCAGCAAGCTTTTCCGACGGGGACAGGCCACTTTCTCCAGTGCCCTCCTGACTTAAGGGACCCTGAGTGCCACCGTGGTGGGGACTGAGAGACGTCTAGGCTGTGACGAGTCAACACTTCACCAGCCTGGGGTCCTGCAGAGGCACTGGCGACCTGACCAGGGAAGTGGGACCCGGAGGGACACGGAGTGGCCAGGTGACACGGGAGGGCCTGGGTTCCTCCGGCCAGAGGTTTTGCTATCTGAGACTGAGAGCTCTCCTCAGGGCCCCCATCAGCATGAGCGATACAAGCTGAGGCTCCTTGTGAGCTGGGCTGTGTATTTTCTCAGTCTCAGATGCCCCCCTCTGATTCTCTTTATCTTTCCCGTCCAGTTCACACATCTCTTCCGCTATGTATGACTGACACCTTCCTCCTATGTATGACTGACACCTTCCTCGGTTGTCCTTCTCTCACTGCTTCCTCCCTCGCACTGCACTCTGCTTGGCTCTTCTGTGGTGCAGACCCCGCTCAGCCTAGAGCTGCAGCTAAGCTTTCTCTTCTCTCCTCTGGCTGTGAGTGCC
The DNA here is from genome assembly GCA_033961575.1 of Aselliscus stoliczkanus. Taxonomy (NCBI): domain Eukaryota; kingdom Metazoa; phylum Chordata; class Mammalia; order Chiroptera; family Hipposideridae; genus Aselliscus; species Aselliscus stoliczkanus. The sequence continues at coordinate 18,674,567 of CM066735.1, forward strand.
TCCAGCGCATCTTGTCCCCATATTTCTCCATCTCCTGTGGCAGGGGGAAGACATGCAGTAAGTGCCTGGGGCAGAGGGGAGGGACGGACGGACACACACCCGGTGCCTGCCTGGTCCATGCGATCTTGATCCACATTCATCAGCCCACTTGGTCATTCCAATGCCCCGCATGGCAGGAAACTGAGACTGGGGTGGGGGCAGTGACTTGTCCAGGTCATTAGGTGGCAGAACTGGGAGACAACCCAGGTATTCTAATTTCAGGCGTGATGCCCTTTGCCCAGCTCAATGCTGCCTCTCAAATGTTCACTTAGAAGAATGTGGGAGAAAGTGACAAAATGGATTCTGTTTCTCTAGAATCGAAGGTATTGTCCCCTGGCTTAAAAAATGCACTCAATTTATGGCAGGAGAAGCATTCTCTTTTCACTAGCTTCAGCTCCCTCCCTCCCTCCCTGCTTCCCTCCCTCTTTCCCTCCCTCCCTGTCTTCCTTCCTTCTTTTCCAAGAAACATTTTTGCTGCAATGCGCTGCCAAGGGACTGCAGGACCATCCCTGTTAGCTATGCCCTCCCAGTGGGAGGAGCGGGCCACCTCTCTGTGAATCCGGGAGCTCAGCTATGGCGCCACCCTGGGCAATGCAGGAGCCCTGGGTTTGCGGGCTGCTCAGCTTGGGGACAGGTTGGGCTCTTTAGGCCTGGAAAAGGACCAGATGTTGTATCTGCGGCCCCTGGCTGTGGGCCTGTGATTCTGTTTTCTGGCCCTTCTGGAGTAGGGTGGGGAGACAGTGTCAGACCCCCTGGACCGGGAGCCAGGAGCGGTTGGTCCTATCTCTGCCACAGGGGAAAGCCACAGGATGTGCCTTCCTTCCCTCCTCTTCTGTCTTACTCCAGCCTCCTCCCTCCTCTGTCCCCTCTCCAGGCCCTTCCCCTTCACTCCGCTCTCTCCTCCTCTCTTTTCCTCCTCTCCCTCCTTCACAGGGGACTCCAGCCCTCTATCAGGAAACAGTGACTTCAGACTATCTGACCCCCCAGCCTGCCTCTTCCTGTCCAACGCAACATTCTTCGACGATGGGAATGTTCCAGCTCTGGGCTGTCCTACACAGTAGCTGCTATTGAACGCTTCAGGGTAGCTAGTGCTGCTGCGGAACTGCGTTTTTAAACATTTTATTAATTTTTTTTTTTTAGATTGGGGAGTTGGGGGAGGGGAACAGCGTTGGGGAATTGGGGGAGGAGAACAGCCAAGTTGTTGTCCTTCAATCTTAGTTGTGGAGGGCGCTGCAAGCTCAGCTCCAAGTCCAGTTGAGCTGTTCAGCTCAAGGTGCTGTGTTCAATTAGTTGCGGGTGGGTGTAGCCACCATCCCATGCGGGAGTCGAACCAGCAACCTCATTAAAAGTGCACGCTCTATCCACTGAGCCATCCGGGCGGCAGCTCAGCTCAAGGTGCCAAGTTCAGTCTTAGTTACAGGTGGGCATAGCCCACCATTCAAACAGGCAGCCTATTTGTTAGGAGCACGTGCTCTCACCAGCTGAGCCATCTTGCCACCTGTTGGTAGCTCAGCTCGGGGTGCAGCGTCACTGGCCCATGTGGGAATCAAACCAGTGGCCCTGTTGCTCAGAGCTTGCATTCTTGGGCAAGCTCTTAGCCAACTGAGCCACTCGTCTGGCCCCCAACATTTTATTAAATTTTAATTTAAGTAGGCACATGTGGCTAGTGACTACTGAACTGGACATCAGAACTCTAGGGGATTCCAAGTGCTGGACCCCCAGGAGGTCCCTGGAGGCATCCCCACCTCTGTCAGGGCCCTGACCCCTCCCCTAAGTGCCTTTATGCTCAACTTCCTGATCTGTGACCCATGAGAGGCCCTAGAGGCCTGCGATCTGGGCTTGGAGCTAGGTGACCTTGCGCAGTGGATCTGTGAGCCTCAGTGGTATCTTCTGTAAAATAATGAGGATAATTTCTTGCAAACGTCAAGGTTTCCTCGCAGTTCTAAGTTCTGTGCTTCTTTGGGCCGAAGCCTGCTCTGATCAGATCTGGGTGAGTCAATGTGAGCAGCAGGGCAGGCAGTGTGTGTGTGTGTGTGTGTGTGTGTGTGTGTGTGTGTGTGTGTGTGTGCGTGCGCGCGCGTGCGCGCACGCATATATAGCGAGGGGGTTATGAAGGGCAGCAATGAGACACTAGGGGATCCTGCTTATCAGTCTGACCTGCCTGACTGAGGATCCTGGGACTAGGAAAGGGGTTAAAGGCTCTGTTGTTAGGGGAAGGTTGCAGCCTGACTGCACTGCTGGCAGCGTTTGCCTGCTCCCTGGCCAGAGCTGTTCCAGTGATGCCCCAGACTTCCTCTTTTGCCATAAAAGTCTCCCGGAAAGCTTTCCCACAGAGGCCCCGGGGGCTTTCTCAGGGAATGTGTGAGTTTGTGTGTGAGTGTGCAGACACTGTGGGGCAGGAGCCCAGGCCGCATGCACGTTCCCCGCAGAGCTATGGGCCCTGGCATTGGAGGGAGGGATGTCTGTCCCAGCTTGGGTGGAGGGAGGAGGAGGGGTGCCTGGACCCGGGCCCTGGCTTATGCAATGCTTTGACTCTTAGTTAACTTAAACAACTTGGACATGTGTGTGCATGTATGTGTGCACACACACAGAGACACACGTGTGTGCACTGTAGGGAGCTGTGTGGCATGGGATATAAATTAGCCTTTGCTGCTTTGCCCTCGTGCAAGCATCTGCTGCAGCAGACTCCCCCCACACCTGGAAAGAAGGGGGGAATCCCTTCTTTCTTGGGCTTTTCTTAGACTCCTTGGGTGTGATGAAGGCTCCGAGCCTGTGGCTGGTGTCCAGGGGACCCTGAGAGGAGCCCTCTGGGGGAGGGGAGAGAAGCACACCAGCCAGTCTGTGATGGGACATGACCACAGTGTGGAGAGAAGAGGCTGCCTTCTCTTCTGCCCTGGAAGGTGCCCAAGCCTCGGTGATCCTGGGTCACAGAACCCGCCCGGCGGAGAGTTGCGTCAGAGCGAAACTGCATGCTAGATGCCTTGGGGGAGAGGGCACTGAGGGCATGTGATCCTAATTTTCCATCCTTTAGGTGCCGAGGGTCAAATCCCAGGCCTCCAGCCGCTCTGCCCCTCCCCAGCATTCTTCTGCGCTAGTCTGCATGTGGATGGAGGTGGTCGCAGGGATAAGTGAAGAATGGGGGGTATGAATCCGAGGTCACCAGGCTTTAATCAGCCCCAAGTCAGAGAGGTGAGTGGGAACAACTTTCAGGAGCTTCCCCACGAGCAAAAGCTTCCTGGGAAAAGAGAACCCTCTCTGGACGCTGCACGGCTCTGACTGCACACTAGATCTTTCTCTGCCATCACTGTACACTCCAGGAGAACAGAGAGACCACTACAAGTGAAGATTTAGGAGCGGACTAGCCTGGAGGCGGGGGGTTGGACCAGAGGACCCATTGGGTCCCTTCTAACTTGGTAATCCCACACAGAGTACTCCCCACATCAGGCCTCTCGGCTCTGCAGACCCACACGGGCCCACTGAGAGTTTGAGGGGAATCACACTGCTGGATGTGTGTACAGAAGGCGGGGTAACCCACGGAGCTCTGTTGGAGTTTTTTGAATTTGCTCCCGTGTTTTCGCTTCCCCAGAAGTAGGAAAGAGAGCGGGGAAGGGCGGAAAGGTCTGCGCGTTGCTCTTTGGTTACGCACGGTCTTGGCAAGAAAGTTGTGGGGTGTGTTCCTCCTTTATCATAGCTGGTCTCCCACATTTCCCACAGTCCAGTGAATGGGAGCCTGAGGTCTGACTGGCTGGCACCTTCCTCCTCCCCCCATATGTCTCTCAGGGGCCTCTGGGTAGCTCTTTTTGCTTAAATATGTGGGTAAAAGGTCCTCTCTATGTAATGTCAACCCTAGGAGCACAGCCACTTTTCTGGGCTCATGATCTCCTTCTATCCTGCTAGAGCTGGAAGCCAGGCCTTCCCCAGACCCTGCCTCTACCCGTCTGCTCTCTCCCTGGACAGGGGAGTCACCATCCAGGGCATGGCCACCAAATACAGCATATGGATCAATTCTCTGAGATGGTCCCCATTTGCCTCTGTCTGAAGATTGCCATGCCTTCCCTTCTTTTGATCAGATTTCCCATATGGGTGGGCAGCTGCAGACAGCTGTGGAAACACAGGTGAGCCATGGATTTTGAGATCTAAATGGAGTTTAGAAATCCCTTAAGGAGGCCCAACCTCTGTATTTTACTGAGGAACCAATTCAGGGTCTTAGCACCACAGGACCATTTACAGCATCTAGAACCTCATTCTCCTGATTCGCTTATTCTCCTGATTCCCTGTGTGAGATAATTTATAACAAATTAACTCTTTCACTTTTTTCAGGAGGCTTGGATATGCAGTGGGGCTGGAATTTGGAACAGTTCATCTGGGCAGAAGTTTCTCATCTTCCAAAATCCAGGTGGCTGGCTCTGGGCACATGGCTGGTGTTTAATAAATGCTCATTGATTGATCTGCATCTCTGGTGACTCCTCTCTCACCTTCCGTAGGAAGGAGGGGCTTGCCCTGTGGGAGCTGCTTGTCCCTTCACTGTTCTCTTCCTCTAGATTTCCACTCCTGCTGGGCAGTTAGGAAGGAGGCTTCCAGGCCACTCATTTCCCCAGCCTGAGGGTCCCACTTTGCTCTCTCATAGCTCCCTTCAGTGCTAAGACCTGAGCAAAGGCGTCGGTCTGTACAGTGCAGCCACCCTGACTAACTGTAGAGAAATAAACAAGGTGGTATTGTGCCAGGGGAGAGGAGTTACATCAAAAGCATCTCAGAAAGGAAGAAAGCCAAATTTTTATATGAGATGCATGGACAGGGGGAGAGAGAGAAAAAAATGCCTGGTAATTAAGTTAATAGGTTTCTTAAAGAATGCCCTTGTGAGTGATGTTCAACACATTCAAGTGTTGACAAGAAGGTATTGAACTTGACGCCCACACAGCGGGCAGAAGCATGCTCTCGTCTCCGACACACCTTCTTTGTCTGAAACTTGTAGTAAAACTCAGCACTGGGTTGTGAAATGTGTTCCAGGGCATCTGTGCTGCAGGGGTTCCAAAGTCAAGCCTCCTGCTGCATCCAGATAGGGTTGGGGTGGGTGAGGGTGGCCACCCCAACTAGGGTCTGAAGACCAGGAGAGCAAAGACTGGGGTCGACTTAGACAAAGGCTGGGATGCTGTTATGTTTGGATGAGACCTGGGGAATCTCTGAAGGCCCACAGAGACCACAAGACAATTGGTGACTCTGGAGGGATAGTTAGAATGAAGCCTTGTCCCCTGCCTCCGAGCCTCAGTTGCCTTGGGGAACTTGGCGAGCCTCGGGTTTTCCTGTCATGATGAACTACTGGAATAATCCAGGTGAATATGTGAATATGGATTTTTCCTTTCTCTTAAATCTGTAGTAGGAAGACAGGGCCCCAATCATTGGTGGGCTGGTGGAAAAGAGCCTTACCTTAGAGGAGGAGAAGGGTGTGTGTGTGTGTGTGTGTGTGTGTGTGTGTGTGTGTGTGTGTATTGGTATTTAAAGCAAACTTGGGGTTCCTCTTGTTTGAAACACAGGATATACGTTGAGCATAAATTACTATTCTTAAACCAACGGAATGCCTCCTGTTGCCAAGTGGCCTGCCTCAAAGGCCCCGGTTAAGGACGGGGCGCTCTGCCTCTTTTCCTGCTACTGGCTGATCAGCCTGCCTTCCTGCCTGGCTGTCATCCATTCCTCTCATCATCAGTCATCTACCCACCCCATCTTCTCTTTCATTTACATTAGGCTCAGACTTATCGGGTGATCAGAGTTTTCAGGTTGGGGCCTGAAGCCCAGGGACTCTGTCACAGTTACGGTGGCCAGATTCGTAAAGTGGAAAAAATGGAGACGTGCATGTCTTTGTGAAAGAAATCTTCTGTCTTAGATACTTAGCAAAACACTTTGAAAATAAAGTCACCCAAGTCTATGGTTGTACGTTCCCCCAGAGGCAGCTCATCTTCAGGGAGCAATTTAAAAACACTGGAATCAACGCCCATGGTTAATGGCGTTTGCCGCCTGACAGACCAGCACTGCTCCCCTTACCTAAAGTCATGTCTACAGGCTGTGTGTATCTGTGGATGTGGTGGGGAGAGCAGAGGGAATTGGAATTTCCCCTCATTTAAAAAGGGTGGTTAAAGGAGGCAAGCCTCTCTTTCACCTGGAAAATTGGGGTGAGCTCTTTGCTCTTGTTCTGGTCACCAGCCCTTGTTTTGGAGGCTCATTTCTGCCTGGAGAAGCCAGTTCCCACCCTGCAACCCCAGTGTTCCGAGAATGTAGGATTCTGGCGTTTGCACACACTCTTAAGACATTTCTATTTCCAGGAAAAGGGAACAGTTTATCATCTCTCCACCTAAGGCCCAACACATTAGGACGCAGTATTAAAGAACAGGTTCTAAATTGAGGAGGGGATACCTGTTAATTTTACATTTAAATTTCCCATTCCTCCAACACTCCCTGTCCCCATTCTCCATCATGGAGACGTATCGCTACTAGGTCTCTCCTTTTCCTGATTGCCCAAGTTTGAGTGTCCCGAGAGCAAACTTGCTTTGAAACAGGCATGTGGCCAGGAGTAGTCTGGCAACCCAGTTCAGCATACTTACTGAGCTGCCTACTATGTACAGAGGTGGGGGTTGGGGGCTTCAGCCCATGGGATCCACAGAGCTGCCGCACCATCCCTACAATCCCAGAGAACAACACCCCACCCCAACCCCACCCCTCTTAGGAGCCAGGAAAAAGCTCTGAGCATCCCAGACACAAGCAGGTTTCCAGAGCAATCACCTCCTGGCATCGAAACTGGGGAAGCCATGTGCATTTCAACAAGGAGTCAACGATTCAAGGGCATCTGGATGGGCTATTAGCTGGGACATCTTTTTGTAGCCAACTCTTTTTGAAAATATTTATTTCTTCCCTTGGAGACACCTAGCCAGAGCAAAGCAGACTTGTTAGTCTTGACAAAATAATGACACCAGATCCGTGATATTGCTAGTGTATCTCACGTGGACAAACAATGTAGGGGAGAACTTGAGAGCTGGGCAGCTCCCTCAGCTGAGGGTAAACTCCATCTGAGGCAGAGCCCTCTAGGGTGGCCACCTTGCTGCAGTCCTGCCCAGGCCACCATTCCTTGTGGAGGGCGGGAGCCAGGGTCCTGGCTTTGCCATGCTGGCAGTGGCCTCAACATTGGCTTTTGGACCAGACTTCCCCGCCCCTGCGTGGGAAGTGTGAGGGGCTGGAACCAGGAGGCAGGAAGTGAGCACAGATGGGCTGCATGGACAGCTGTGCAGGGAACAGTGACTCTGGGGGCCCCTCCTCACAATCTGTAAGCCCAATCTACCCGTTCATTGATGGGGTGTGGGTTAGGTTTGGGTCCTAAAAGGAGAAAATGATGGGGTTAGGAGTTGCTGAGGGCGTATGTTCATATGAAAAAACAAAACAAAACAATGTTGCTGAGCTCTGGGAGAGAGGAGGGACAAAGGGCAAGGTGAAAAACAGAAGCAAATGGATCAGATTGTGTCTGCTCAGGATGGGCTCCTGGCTTTTCGTGGCTCCAGAGCGCTCAGGGTTTGGTGTCTCCTCCTCTCTGAAGCTACCCAACCAGTTGACTCCCCGCTAAATGGATGGTCTTCCCTTCTTGGTGCTGCCCAAGGGTAACGATCCAAGTGCCTGAGGTAACTGCTCCTTTTTTTGTCTTGCCTCCTAGACTGCAGATATATATCCTAAGATCAGAGACACTATCTCCTTCATCATCAAATCCTCACAGAGGAGACACTCGGTAAAAGTTTGTTGAATGAGTTGAGTGAATGGTTTTTGTGGCCTAAACTGACCCAAGGTTTTCTATTTAAAACCTTAATTTTCTCTGATTGGCTTTCAATACTGTTGGGAAAGTTTATCCCAAGAAGACACCCAGAGAGATCTTTGGGAGATAGAAGCTGGCTGGACTTCTCCTCAGGAATTTGCCTGCCGGCCTGAGGGCAGCTGACCCTGTTAGCTCTCTTCTAGGGAGCTGAGCAGAGAGGAAAGGCTCATTGTTTTAGAAACTGTACACACTAACTTGGCATCATGGCCATTTGCATGACCTCATTGGAGCAGTTACTCCTCCTTCTGTGCAAAGCTGGTACCTGCCTAGTATAAAGCCAGAGAGGCAGGAATCATGGATCACGTGGACCTTGGGACACAGGGAGGGCCAGTAGTTCCCCCACATCCACCCCCCTGTCACCTCTCTCTGTCTGTTTTTCACAGTGTAATGAAAGGAAATGGGAGTTTGAGTCCCAGCTCTGAATGAGTCATTTCTCCTCTCTGGGCCTCATTGTTCTCATCTGTACAGTGGGAAGGCTGGAATAGATAATATCTGAGATCTCTTTCAGTTCTTAATTGTCACAAACCTGGTAGGATGATGAAAAGGGAAAGTGGCCCTTGATATTTTCACTATCCCCTGAAAGCCTGGGCTGGGAACTTTAAAAGGAGGAGGGTCCAGAGAAGCCCCTCACTGACCCCTTTGCTCACCCTCTCCCTGCAGTGGCGACTCCTCCTGGATGAGTCAGTCGAGTCCTGCTTGGAGTCTGAAGGTCTGTGTAAATGATTCTTAAATGTTTTTCAAGCTTCTCCTCCTGTTTTCTATTATCTAGTGAGTGTAACAGAAGTGCCAGTGGGGAGGGAGGGAGGAAGGAAAGACCGAAGTCCCAAGGGCCAAAACGGGACACTTATGCTCGTCTCTAACATTACTTTTGTCATTGTCATCACCATCATTATCATCATCATTGCCATCACCAATTATTAATATTGTTAAACATTATTGTTCTTCGTTTAGCCATGTGCAGTAGATGAGTAAACCAGCAAGAAAATCTGGTCACAAGAAGCCTGCACTGGACCAGGCATACCTTAGGTCAAGGCTGGTTACTCCAGCCTTCACAGAGTGGTTGAGTTTGACCCTCAGGGGGGAGTGGGCCCAATGGTCAAGTTCCTCTGTGTGAGAGTGCTCTCTTCTCTGGAGGAAAGGCATCAGAATCCCAAGCCCCTTCTGCTGCTGTGCACCTGTGTCTTACTCCTCTCTGTAGCCCTGACAGTGCCTTGAACAGAGCCACAACCAAAGGTGCTCACTAAACACTTACTAATAATTATTACAATGATGCCGTAGAATGAATTCAGCAGGGGAAGTGGGCCAGGAGTGCTCAGAATGCTACCGAGCTGCCATGAGCTGAGAAACATAACTCCTTGTCTGGGGCATTTTCCCTGCTAACACCTAGCATCCTCAGTTGCAAGACTAGCGTGGGATTGTTTGGCTGGCCAGGTGGCACAGGCTCTGACAGGAGGTGAACGGCTGGCGCCTCCTTCTGGCCCTGTTGGGCTGGAGCAGGCCTGGGGAGGGCTTGTGCAGGCACCTCAGCCCCTGGGCTCCCAGATCATAACCCTCCCTGCCTCAGACCCTTCACCCCGAGAGCCCAGCTCAGGAGAGCAAATGGAGAGTGAGGGAGGCTGTTATGTAACCCATTTAAGCTCCTTGTCGAAACTGGTGACTAATTTGGACCGCCTGGGCCAGACTGGCTCGCAGCTTTGCTGTTAGCTGCACAAGGCCTGGGCCAGTTTGTGGCTGCTTCTCACCCCCTCTGCTGGATGGATCTCTCAGCTTCCTCGCTGGCCTCGCCCCCGCCAACCTCAACCACAGCCCCATCACCACTCCTCCCCACTTAGATCTTTTCTTCGTGCACCCAGTCCCCACCTTTATATCCCTTCCTGTCCTACAGAAAAAGGCCAGGGAGAAGGCTCATTGATGTCTATCCTCAAGGGCCATTTGCCTGGGGCCCTTCATTTTGCACCCGGTGAGGAAGAAGGGAGTGATGGCCCGCTGCCCTTGGGCAGTGGCCAGGCTGGGAGTTTTGGCTTGCTGAGGTCGGGACTGTTGGCTTTAGAACCCAGGGATCTCTCTCTACCACTCCCCGAGGGGAAAGTGCTCCAGGGAACATCTGGCCTCACCCAGACCCCTGGCCTTGGAGCCCTGACTCTGTGGGTTGCAGGCCACCTGGGTGATGCTGGGAGTGGGCTGTGCTCACTGCCTCAGTTCTCACTTTCTTTTTTCAAAAGGAGGTGCTTGGTAAGTCAGCCCATCCCTACTGCAGAAGGCTGCCCGAGGGAGACATGAGTGGAGGGTGTTTGCACATACGTGGAGATTGTTCACAGAGAAACCCAAACAGGAGTCCTGACAGGGCCCACAGCACTCACAGTTATGAGTGCCAGGGATTATTTACTTAATCCTTAGCCAAACAGTCCTCAGTGGCTGGGAGGATTCCCGCTTACAGGTGAGGAAACGGAGCCTAAAAGCGATTGGGTGGTTTGTGGAATCTGGGAAGTGGCTGAGCTGGGCCCTGACCTCACACCTTTGTGACGCGGAAACCCACGCTGGTTTGGACACACTGCCTGCCTATGGCATTCCTGAGGCTGCTTCCCAAGGCCTTTGAAATGCTTATACATCTCAGCAGCTTCATGGCAACTGTCCAACCAGACCCAGAAAATAATGCTACCTTGTACTCCTCCTGCTGCTGCTTCCTTCCGCCAAGCAGCACACAGACATGATGTCATTCACTCTCACAGAGTCTGTGGGGGCTAAGGGGGTGGGGGATCATTGACCATTTCCTGGGGAGGCAAGGGAGGCACAGAGAGGGACAGTGGCCTACCCTCTATCACACAGGAGAGCTGGGACTCTTATGTAGCTTGATGGATATGAGCTAGAAACCCCCTGTGATACAGAAAATTAGGGTGCTCTTCTTGAGGGGTGACTCAGTGGCTGTAACAGCTCCAAGATACTTGGGCTTGTGTTGAAGGAGGAAATCTGAGATGCGTATAAATTCAATCTGTACGAGAAGAGGGAGGCAGCTGGGACTAACAGTCACCACAATTGCTCCCCTCATGGCCAGTCTCCTGCATTTCTCTCTGCATCCCAGCTTCCTGCCCGGATGCCCTGGGGCTCGGAGGCAGCCTGTGGTGTGATGGAAGGAACATTGGCCTTGAGGTCATGGGACCTGGGGAGGATATCCACCAGGGGCCCCTAAATTAAGTCATTTCACCTCTCAACTTTTCCATTTTTCACTCAAAAAGTGGGGATACTAACTACATGTAACAGACATTGCGTGTGAAATATGCCATCATAAGCTAGAAAGCCTGCAAGGAGAGAAACTTCTGGTGTGCCATTTAGCCTGGTGTCATCTCTGCGAAAGGCCTTTTTAAAAATGGTTTTGGAGCGCGGGGTCACACAGCAGGATTGTCCTGCTCTAATGTCTGTCTGCTGTGGCTCTTTCACTGGGTGTCTCTAGTCCCCAGTGCCTGGCACCGAGGCGAATGTTGGCGAACTTTCTGCAAAGGCCCAGGTAGTAACATTTGAGGCTTGTGGGCCACATGTGATTTTAGTCACATGTTCTTTGTTTCTTTTCTTACAACTCTTTTAAAAATGTAAAAACCATTCTTAGCTCACAGGTTCTACAAAAATAAGCTGATTTGGCCTGTGGGTGATAGTTTGCTGCCCCTGGCCTAGTGTAAAGGTGGGTAGCAGTTGGAAATAGACAGAAAAGGCCTAGAACCTCCATTTGACACTCGCCTGGCTGTATGCCTTTGGACGACTCATTTAACCTCCCTTGGACTTTAATTGTCTGCCGTATGGCTGTAATAATGCCTGCTTCAGAGGGCTGTTGCGAGACTACCACGTATGAAGTGCCTACTCCGTAGATAGGAGCCGATATATCATCATTACTGTTTGATGAGAAAGGGCAGGAATGCAGGCCTGGCCCGCCTTGACCTTGGTGTGGTAGGGTGGACGGCACTCTCTCAGTATATGGGATATTTTATAAAGTGACCAGAGCCTTGCCTCAGAGGGAAGAGTCCTGGGGTTTCATGAGGAAAAGAAGAGCTGGGGTTGTGTCGAGGGGTTGGTTGTAGGAGTTGGAGACCTGGGCCCCCCACCGGCTCTGTCTTGGGCAGGGGTGAGGTCTGGGGATCTGCAGGGCTAGAAGGGATCATGAGTAGACTGAAGACAGGGAGGCCCAGGGCTTTGTCAAAAGGACCTGGGGAACAACTTGGTTCTCTTGTGTTCTGGCTTCTTGTCAAGTGAAAAACCAGACAAGTACAGAGTTCTGAAAAAGGTGTGGGCTGGAGCCAGCTCTGTTTAGTAATAACAGAAGCGACCATGTACCAAGTATCGTTTGCATCCTAGGGCCATGCTGGAGGCTGTATGCCGTCCTCCTCAGGCCTGGACAATGCAGAGGGATCAGGGTTCATGGCTGCAGGGGCTGGAATGAGGTGAGAATGGACCAGAGCCAGCAGTCCTGCTGTCCCCTGCCTTGCTGTGAGCCTAGCTCTGCCCGTAGCTTCAACTTTCGGTGGATACCCAGGCCACGGGTGTTTGAGGTCTTAACTCTTCTATCTGGGAAATATAGGGTGAAGTGATTGGTTTCTTGGCTGTTAGAAGAACCCCATTGTCACTGAGCCATGAAACCTGGAGCCCTCCCTTTTGTACACCTGTGCCATCCCATGGCTGTTTCTGAAGGGCTCACCTGGGTCTAGCCTCCCAGGCTGTGACAGTGACTCCCAGCAGTGTGACATGGAGCACAGGGGCTATATCTTCATATCCCAAACACCCTGCTCATTTCTGCATCCCTCCCACCCGTAATGTACTCTTCTTCTGTCTAGAAAGCCCTCTGTTTCTTCTTTACCTAGTAAACTTTTACTTAGTCCTTTAAAACACAGCTCAAATGTCACCTCCTCTAGGAGGCCTTCTAAGACTACATAGGTATAGTTAGTATCTCCTTCTTCTGCCTTCATGCATTTTGATTGAGCTCTTTTTGTTGCAATATTTTTTTTTTGTGGGGGAGGCAAACATGAACACTTTGTAAGCGGGCATTTGAGCTATATGACGAGTTTACTCTTTTCCCGCAAAAAATGTGTTAATTGAGCACTAATTATACTCCAAGCCTTGTGCTAGGTGCTTTACTGAATTATCTCATTTAACATTCAAAAAGTTAAGAAATTTGGGCTATGTAATTGTCCATGAAAAAAAAAAAAGAAAGAAAAACAAACCTATGATGTAGATATTCTTACTCCCATTTTACAGATAAGGAAACTGAGGCTCAGAGCAGCTAAATAACCTGCCCAAGGTCACCCAGCTATTAAGTGAATCTAGGCAGTTTGACTCCAGTGCCCTTCGTCCTAACCACTAAATTACATTGCCTCCCTTACACTACTTATAATTACTCCAAGTGGCAATGATTGGTTTATGATTCTGTAAATGCGTCATGAGCTGAGACCACGTCTTACTCATCTTTGTTGCACCAGAAGGTAGCACAAATGCAATGCACACAGTAGGTGCTTAGTGGAAGCCTATGGAATGAATGTTGAATAAAGAGACTGTGGGGATTGAGGCCACTGAAAGAAGTTGGGGAGTGGGAGTGGGGAAAAGAGGACCTGTGGGGGAGACAGCAGAGGGGTCAGTGTGGGGGGCACTTGACGCTTGTGAGGGAATGAGTTTCCTGCTGCCAGCTGCCGCACCATCTTGGAATCACAAGCCTGGCAAGAACAGAATATGTCCTGACCCACTTCTTAGTAAGCATCTCTAATACGCCAGGAAGCTCTTCACACGTGGCCATTCTAAGTCCAGAGTGAAGGAGAGCTAGCTCAAATCCCTAGACAGCTCACATAGGCAGAGCCTGAACCCGGGTCCTTGCACGATGCACTTTGGCAGAGGTTCACCCTGGAAGCAGGGTCTGGACTATGTGCCCGTAGGTTTGGAACCTGACATCTGGGGCGAAAGGGATGTTGCATGTGTGTGTGAATTTCCTTTGTATGAGTCTGTCTCGCACCCTGCAGCTGTTTCCAGTGGACTGGCTTCCCAGAGGCGGAGAGCTTTCAGGTGAGGGGGGAGATGCACATCAGGACGCCCATCTTCTCCGTCTCTTGAGGATCCTCTCCATGCGCAGGAGGTGGGACCCAGGTGGGCCCCAAAGCCTGGAGCCTCCCAGTAAGCCCAGGTGGGCCTGTGAGGTCATGCTTCCTGTCCCACCTTGCAGGTGGCCCTGTCCTGGGGAGGTGCCAGAGCTCAGGAGCTAGGGGTGGGGTGGGGTGGTGTGGTGTGTGGGGAAACCCCTTTAGTGTTCACAGTCCCCTTTGGAAGCTGGCGGTGCCCCTTGAAGCCAACCGGAAAGCTCTTTTCTGGCCCGGAAGAGGTCCAAGGCGCATGTGGCTGCTGGCACAGGGGAGGCGGAGGGTGTGGGGGAGGCGGGGAGAGCAAGGAGACCCCCCTGCAAGCCGTGTGCATACAAAATGCATTTCCCAACGTATCCCTCTGGCCTGTCGGAGCCCCTTCTGCTCACTGCTCTGTTTATACATGATAGACAACTAATTAACATCCAAACCTCTTGAAAGGTCTTTTCAGAGGTAATGTTCTGACAGATTATGTCAGCAAGGAGCACTGATTTGTCTAAGCATGGATCACATTGTTTCAGATTGAATGAGGTGAATATTAAACTGCTTTAAATGTACTCTTCATAAAGTACTAATTACACACTCCCAAGGGAGAACAGCCAAGGAATACTAAACAGCAGAGAAGTCAACAGAAGGTTCTTTTTATAGTATGTTGCTGGGCTCTGTGTTTTTCTGTCTCCTTTCTCGCTCGCTCTATTTTTTTTTTTTTACAGTAAAATCACAGCACGCTAAAGAATACACATTTATAGCACAATGCTTCTCATCTAATTATATGGCAATCATTAGTTTTAAGCTGGATGCATTATATTTTCTTTGATATATTATGCCTGAGGCATAACTCTGCATTTATTGCTGCTACTGGCAGATTCCAGTCCCCTCAACCCTCTTTTTCCAACCCCAACTCTTCTCTAGCTTCTACCCTTTAACAAATTATTTAACCCCTACTATGAGTTTGCTTATTGTCTCAAAAAAAAAAATCTCAATTTAAATTGACAAAAATGGGAGAAACAATACACCCTTCCTTATTTAAAGGAAAAAAAAATAAAATAAAAAGAAAGGAAATCTTATGTGTTCTTGGGAGCTGTGCAATTTTTTATTAACCAGGTGATGTCCTGAATGCATAATCTCTGCTCCCCACCCCAGTGAAATTCCTTCATAACCAATTCCACTGGATCACACTGAATTCCCACTTGGCTGAGCTGCATTGTCCCTGAGGGAAAGAGATATTTATATGTATATAAATATATATCTATAAACGCAACAGAGGGGTGGAATACCATGTGGCAGGGCGCGTTCCAGCAAAAGTGCAGGGTGGTCCTTCAGAATGCCTATCTACAGATGTAGCCAGAATTCTGCTCCATTGTTTTTTTTTTCTGGGTATTCCTGACATCGGCCCTTGTCCGTGATTGAGAAAAAGCACGATCAATTTTGAGATGCCCTAGAATATCAGGTTTTTAGCCCTGAAGGGAGGAAAAGGCCAAGTTCCATGGGGATGGATAGCCTGATAGTGACCTGACTGTTTTTTTCTTAGTCAGACCTCCAATTACCATACCTCTAAAGATAAAAGGGACTGCAGAGCCCCAGAGAGATAGAGTTACTCGTGTGTAGTAAAGTGGGGCCCTGTCTCCCTATTATAATTTTCCTTTTCCTCCCCCACACCAATTCAAACAACTGTAGGATCCTGGAGTTGAAGGGATTAGAGATTTCCTATCCTCTTTGTTTTACGCTGAGGAACCTCCACCAAGGGCGCTTTTAATTCACCTAATATCATAGAGCTGCCTGCAATTCAGGCTGGAAACTGGGGTCCTGACCCCAGGCCAGAATTCTTTCCACTTCAAACAGAGTAACCACAAGCAACTCTTCCCTTGCAAGAATGAACAAGGGTAAAGGAATGAAAGGACAGAGTGCGATGGACTGAATGTTTGTGTCCCTCCCTAAAACCCTATCCTCTGGTGTATTGGTATTTGGAGGTGGGGCCTTTGGGAGGTGATGAGGCCACGAGGGTGTAGCTCTCATGATGGGATTAGTGCCCTTATAGAAGCAAAATGAGAACTTGCTTCCCCTGTTCTCTCAGCCATGTGAGTATACATGGAGAAGGCAGCTGTTACCAGATACTGGATCTGCCGGCACCTTGATCTTGGACTTCCCAGCCTCCAGAACTATGAGAAATAAATGTTTGTTTTGTAAGCCACACCGTCTGGCAGTTATTATAGCAGCTAGAATGGATGGAGACAGGGGTTATCTTCTCTGAGAGCTGGGAGAAGCCTGGAAAGTCAGGTAGTCCAGCCCTCTGATGGCTGCTTGAATCCCCCTCACCATATCTCCAACCAAGACTTCTCCATTTTTGGCTCTGGGTCCTCTGGGGATGGATAGGTTGGCGACCCCTCTAAACACGGCTCTCACGGTTAGAAGACAGCACGTTGGAGCCAGAGTACCTGGATTCAAATCCTGCCTGCCATGTCCCAGTTATTTGCTCTTGTGTAGGTGGCTTCATATTTTTTTGTTCCCATTTATTTCTTCCTTGTCTATAAAATGGGAATACTTTGTGCCTGCCTTACAGAATTGTGAGAATGAGACGAGGTGACACATGTCAAGCAGCACCCAACCTACGAAACTAACGAAGGTTAGCTATTATTATTGTTAGGAAGTCCAGTTATCTCCCCAGAATCACTACCATAGTTATAGTCCTGCCTGGGGCCCCGATGGAACAAGATTAATTTTTCTCCTACATGACTGCTTTCAACTGTTTCATTCGTTCATTGCTCAGCTTTCACTAGATGATCCCTGCATACCAGGTACAGAGTGCTGGGAGAGGAGAGAGACATAAAAAGACCCGCTCCCTGATCTGGAGTTAACACTCCAGAAGAACTTACAGTTTGTCTTCAGAGCTTCTCTTCCCTGGGGGAAATGCTCATCAGTTTCTTTGCATGTTCCTCACTTGACTTTTTTTGGCCCATTTTCCTTATGTGAAATCATTCAAAGAAATATTCCAGGGATGACGGAAAAATGGCAGCAAATCTGAGCTTCAATTCAGGGCACGCCTCGTGTCTGTTACCCAAACATAGCCTACTGTGCTCCTTACATGAGATTGGGATTCCATGGGGTGCTGCGGGCCCATGTATGGGTTTTCTTTTTTTCAAAGCTCCTCATTCTTGAATCTAATACATGTGTGTGCATGTGGGTTCATCTGTGTGTGTGCATATTCACACATACACCCACACACACACAGTTGCACACCCACAGGCCCTCCACCCTAGGTAAACTGAGAAGGCTGCCTTCCTATCTGTCTACTTCTACGGGACAGTGCGGACTCCCAACTTCTACCGTGGTCTCTCGTCAAGTCCAGGTAATTCTCTGGAGAGGTATTACTTGATAGGCTTGGGTGCTGGCTAATGATATGTGACCCAACCCCCGCCCCAGAACACACCAAGTTAGGCGACAGTCCCACTATCCACCCTGTAAATCCATCCCTCCCATCACTGATGCTGCCAAAGTTAGCACAATAGAAAATAAATTCGACTTTGTTGCTATCCTGCTAAAACCCCTTCCACAAGATTCCGCATCTGCTTCCTGGTCACGTACGTGCTCTCTGGTCCATGTGCATGTGTGTACTGCATATATGATCAGAGCTCTGTGCCAGGCTCTGTTCTGAGTGCCTCATAGGTTTCAGAGGAGACTGAACTGGATCTGAATGATTTCTTCTGCAACCAAATAGTTGTGTGGCTTTAGTTCATTTCCCCAAGCCTCAGTTTCCTCATTTGTAAAATGGGGGAGAATAATAGCATCCTCATGACCTGATTGTGGGGATGAAGAGAGGAAGTGTGGGAAACGTGTCCCACACAATGTGAGGAGTTTCCATCTCCCCTTTAATTCATACTAAGGTATCATGGGTTTAATGGATTTGCTCCCCTCAGGAGCTCTTGCATTTTAAAAGAGGACCCTGGGGCTGTTTGACAAGGCACAATAAATTGACTGGGGGAGAAACTCCAGGAGATGCAGTGGGGTAGAGGAAAGAGATATTTTGGGGGCAGGAAATGGCCTCCCTTTACCTGAAGTCACACTTCTTAGACTAGCAGTTCTCAGCCTAAAAGCTGTGACACTGCTGGTGTGGTACCAGCAGTTGTGAGATGTATCACAAACAAACATGTTACTAATAATAAAGTGCTGCAGTTTTCGAATAATCTATCCCCCCCCTTTTTTTTTTGTAAATTAGAGGGAATTCAAGGTTATCCCCATGATATCATCATACCCACTGGCACTCCTATGCGTTTTCTTGAGTGGGATAAAAAAGGGTGCGTCCTGAAACGGAGCATCACCTGGGCATGGAGTCACTCGTGGCCTACTGGAGGTAGCAGCTGCAAGTCACTGACTTGGAGAAAAACCCAAACATGAAAGCCCTTGAAAAATTTAGAAGCACTAGGTATACCGTGTATTGAAAGCGAAGCACCAATCGCTGGCTTCTGCCACCCTGTGGCTGACCCTTATGGCAGCCCACTGTGCAAATAGCCAGACCCCAAGGAGCACCTATTCTATGGTTTCATTTACATGAGCTCAACAGCAGTCAGAATAGTGTCACCTGGTGGGGGTAGGGGAATGTTGACTGGAAAGGTGTGTGGGGGCCTTTTGGGCCATTGGACATATTCCATATTTTGATATTGGTGGTGGTTACATGTATGATGGATTGCATGTTCGAGTCCCCACAAAAATGCGTATGTGAAAACCCTACTCCCCCAATGTATTAGGAAGTGGGGTCTTTGGGAGATAATTAGGGTTAGATTGTAAGGATGATACCTTCCTGACTGGGATGAGTGTCCCTGTGGGAATCACGAGAGAGCTTGCTTTCTTCCTCCCTACTCCCCTCCCCGTGAACACACAGCAAGACATCGGCTGTCCACAACGTACAGCCTGGCCATGCGAAACCCTGGTCCCAGACTTCCACCCAGAATTCCTAGAGGCTGGAAACAAATGCCAGTTGTTTATAAGCCACCCAGTTTATGGTATCTGTTACAGCAGCCCGAACTGACTAAGACAATGGGTAAAAACCATGAAGTTTTTACACTTGAGGTCTGTGTACTTGACGTATCTATTCAAAACATAACATAAAAAATATTTTTTTTCGAAAAGCGCTTTGGAATCACAGGCACACACTTGTCAGGGTTTTCCTACAGCACCCACTGGAAACTCCCCAAATGTGCTAGGGCCTTGGGAGAGGACGGTTAGTGTACGAGCCCTGGGAGCGCTGAGGTCGCATCAGGCCGTTTTTCTTAGGCAGGCCATTTTTCTTAGGCAGTGACCGGCAGCGACTGGTAGGTCATGAGCTCTCCTTGGTGGCTCTGAGCTCCACTGACGGACTTTTTGGGGCTGACATCTCAGCCTCATTAGCGCCCAGTGCATGCAGAGGCGGGACCCTCAGGAGGAGATAATGGTGATAATCTCATTTCTCCTGTCAAGATAACTCCTAGCAGAGTGAGAGGATGCATGCTGCTGCTATGCGTTGTGAAGTGCTTCTTGCCTGGAGTTTGCGGGGGGGGCTCATGGGAGCCGACCAGAGCAGCCTCAGTGAGAGGAGCCAGGCAGATCCCCCTCACCTGTGGCCCCCATGATGCTGAGGTGACTTTCCTAGTCACCCACGTGGAGCTCATGTTGTTTGCTTTGTGAGTTACTTTTCACCCACCCCTTATGTTGCCAAGGCAACAGTGACGGAGCCTCGGGTGGGGCCTCAGGCTCAGTCTGTGCAGAGTCTTCTAATGCAATGGTGGTTCAGGGAGGTACCCGAGGGCTGGTGCAGGGCGGCTGGGGCTGAGCCAGGGAGATCCGGAGACCAGGGGAGTGGCGATCTGAATGGAAGAGGTGTCAGGTGGGTTTGTTGCTGGCTACTGGACAGCACTAGTCAGGATGCAACTTTTCTCTCAGAGCCTTAGGAAACCCACCCTTGGCTATGTACCAGCAGATATAAGACTTTGGATCTGGAGGTCAGAAGGTATTTGTGTGAGTTGGGACAGTTGGTCTATGAGGCTTCAGCAGATCCAAAGCCTCTGCCGACCATCATGTCAGGAGTAGGTAGAATATATTTCTGGGCACTGACAGTGCATTTGTGGACAATTGGGTATGAGGGGATTGGCTGGGCACCAGACTTCAGGAGGACCCTTCTCAGTGTGAGAAATGGCTCCTGCATCCTCCAGAGATGAATTCCCTAGCTTTCCACCTCTACATCGTCATCACTAATGACACTGGGACCTGTAGGACTGCCCAGCCAACGTGTTCTATTCCCTGCACCCTTGGCCTACAGGGCATCAGGCCTAACAACCTCCGCTCCTCACCCGGCTCTCCGTCAGCATTAAGCCTACCCTGGCCTCCTGGCCTGGCCCTCTCAGGCCCATGCTCCTCGTACAGCCAAGCAGCCAGTTCCGGATGTTGGATGTTACTTTTTTTCTTTTAAATTTTATTGGGGAACAGTGTGCTTTTCCAGGACCCATCAGCTCCAAGTCTAGTAGTTGTTTCAATCTAGTTGTGAAGGGCGCAACTCAGTGGCCCATGTGGGGAACGAGCCGACAACCTTGCTGTTATGAGCACTGCTCTCTAACTCACTGAACCAACTGGCCACTTCTGGGGCCTTACTTTTTAAGGCCCTAGTGAGACAGGCAGCTCCGCAGCTCTGGACTGAGCATTTTGGTGAGGCTGTCCTGAGCTCTGTACTTGATCCCAGGCTCTCCTGCAGCCTGGTGAGCATGGCGCCTCCCCTTCTGTGCCTCAGCTCTCCTTTCTTCCTCTCCTGCTCTGTGAATACCCTCCAACCTCCAACATCTTGCTGGCAGCTTGGGCTTCACAGTCTGGAGCTGAACGGATCATTCTGCCACTCTCTGACTCCCCCACCTAACTTCCTTTTCTCTGTCAGTTCCCCTATCACCCAGTCTCAAAACCTCAGAGTTATTTTTGATGCATCTTTCTCCTTTATCACCCTTATCTAGTTACTTATCAAATTCTGTCAGTTCTTCCTTCAAAATGTCTCTAGCATATGTCCCTTCCGCTTTTAAAAATAAGTTTCATTGTTTTTCTTAGTATAAAAAAGAAATATGCTCAGTGTAGAAAATTTAGAAAATACCAAAAGAAAAAAGAAAAAGAAAAAAGAAAAAGACAAAATCCTAAAATTACCCATAATTCCTCCCTCCATAGCTAACTATTTTTATTATTATTTTGATACATGCCCAATTAGTCCCTCGTCTATGCTTCATGCCTACACCCTTCTCTTTCTTTCCACGTCTCCCCTTTCCTGCCAGTGCACCTTATCTACACTCTCCTCCCCTCAGTCTCTCTGACTCCCCTCTGTCCACCCTGCCACCTTGGCCAGTCTAATCTCAAACACTGCCTTTGAAACATGTCGAATAGAGGGCAGCCACTAGCTTACAGGAAACAAGTGTCCCTCTGGGGAGAAGCTCACAGTTTGGCAAGCACATGGCAGGTATCTCTGTGTGGTTAGAAAGAAGGCTCCCCTTCCTCAAGGTGGGGGCAGCTCCTGGACTGGGTGAGTGGCTGGTGGGCGGAGGGCAGGCTGCCCCTTCTGTGGGGGCAGTAAGTAACTGTAGGAGGTGGCCCTGGTCAAGCCTGCCCTCTGCCGTGTGGTTGCCAAAGCCGCCTTATTATGTGGGGCCCTTCCCTTCCCCAGCACTTACCCTCCAGAGCTGCCAGACCAGTCTATCTCCTGCTTAGCAAACACAGTGTGTTCGGGCCCCTCCAGGGGTCTTTGACGAAGCCACACCCTCGACACTCTCATCCCCTTCCTTCTTTTCTTTTCTTTTTTCTTTAAATTTATTTTAATTAGCTTCAGGTGTACAACACAGTGCAATAGTTATACTTTTTACCTTTTACCCCTCAAAGTGACAACCCCTTCCCTATTTTCATACTGCTCTTCCATGGAGGCCTGGCCCAGGGGTCAAACCTCAAGTGCCTACAGGGTCCAGTCAGGTTCCCTATGTGGATGGGTCTGCGAGAACAGGAGATGGCCTGGGTTTCCAGATTTTCACCCAGATTATTAAATGCAGTTTCCCAATTCTCAGTGTTGTCTACTAATTCAACACGTTACTAGACCTTGCCCGGGCTGAGCAGAGCTGTCCAGCCCGCCATCGCCCATCACTCCTCTGAAGATTTCCATGCCTGCATCATGCCTGTCCTGCATCAGCCCTGCTCCTCACACAGGAGTACCACATACCTATTGGCAGCTTAGGAGATACGGCTTAACGAAAAGCACACTTATTTATCCACTCAACAAGCATTTAGTGGGTGCCCCATACAAGTTTTGCAGTAAAAAAAAGCTTGGGTTGGGTTCTGATTCCACCACTTCCTTGAGCGAGTCACTTAAATTCTCGGAGCCTCAGTTTCCCACCTGTAAAACAGGGATTTAAATAATTGTCAACCCACTCAGTAGTGAAAAGGCATTGAAATCATACATGTGAAGGCATTTTGTAAACTGCGAAGCTCCATGAAATGCCATTGTCACCCCATCTTCTGGGTGTGTTAGCCTGGTTGTTCTGGGTGTGCTAGCCTACAGCAGCACATCTACCTGTTTCAATAGAGGATTTGTATAGATTACAACAAAGCTATGTGCAATGAAACCATGCTGTAATTATATTGATAATGATAACGGAACCCCTGCTCCATACTTGCCACTGTGCTATGAGCTTTTATAATCATTGTCTCCTTTAATCTTCACAGTAACTCTTTAAGGAAGGTACTATTATTACCCCCATTACATAGGTGAGGAAACTGAGGCATAGTGAAATTAACGCCTCCTGAGTTGTACCGCTGGTGAAAGGTGTGGACAAGATGAGAAAACGGACATAAGCTAACAGTGAATCAGCTGTGGCTTTGGAGAGTTAGAAATAATAATACAAAGTCATCTAAAAGAGTCCCAGGCAAATTGTAAGCACTCAGTAACCCGTACCTATTATTACGGGGCTCCAGGCCCATGATAAACATGATTTTATTTGATTCAGTCCTTACAAGAACCTTAGGTATCAGTCTGTCCAATTTACAAATCGATGTTCAGAGAGATGTACAGCCTCCAACCAGCCCAGCAGAGCTGGAGGCTGAGAGACTGGCCTGGGAGCCAGGCCCCGCTGTCCCCTTTACCCTGTGCTCATTTATTTGGGGCCATAGACCTTTCCCCAGACAAATTGGAATGCTCTGCTTACTGTAACGTTGCTGGCTGTGGTTCTGTGAGCCTGTCAGCTAGAGTACTTGTTAAGGCCTTCAAGGCTGCCTCCACCTGAACCCACCTGTCTCTCAGAAATATCTGCACAGTTCAGGTGCTAAGCTGGGATCTCAAAGCTAACGTGGGCCCTTCCTTTAAACTTCAAGGGAACAAAGACTAACAGAACCTATCTTGGCCTTTCCCACCCCCTACCTATTTTTTTTTTTCCCAAAGAAAAATGAAAGAATCTGATAATTACTTCTATCTACCTCCCAACTGTACTAATTACCAATCTATTTCTTCACAGTGTGACAGACACCAGCTCTGGAAAACACATAGAGATAAATTAGCACTAATTGGTTTTCCTCTGGCTGTTTGAATTAGTATTTAAAGCTCCAATTACAAAGCAGAATAATTGCTATTAATGTCCTATTGCAGTACAAAAGGCAGTTCGCTCGAGAACCAGCCCAGGTGTATTATTACTCTGATTATAGCATATTTAACCTGGCTCGTTAAGAGGAAGACACAGGGGACAGTTTCAATATGGCGGACAGACTACTTCCTGCAGGGTGGAAAGCTTGAAGACAAAACTATGACTTGAGGAAAGAAAGAAGCAGGCACAGAAGAAGGGATAGAAAGGAAGTGGGAAAAGTTGCGTCTGGAAGCCTGAGGGATTTCTTAGCAGGGCTCCTGGGGTCTCCTCCTGCTTCCCTTACATCTCCCTGGAGATCTCCCTGGGTCCAGCCTATCCCACTCTGTCCAGAACTGGCCTCCTCCTCACACCCAAGGGCAGCAAAGCCCTCTGCAGGCCCTCCTGGCCCCTGTGTAGATGCTTCAGGACTGTGGCTACCAACAGAAGGACCCATGGGATGGTCCAGGTGTTGGCATCAGACTTGTTAGCAGTGAGTGGTGGGGTGCCCGCCTTCCATCTGCATCTCTGCTCCATGTCAGTCTCAGCTGGGGGCTTTTAGGACACGGACTTTGTTTGCTGCCCCCACTATGGCAGGCCTTGCATTTCTTCCCCTCTATCCTCCTGCACCCTTCCTGACACCGTTTCATTCTTGTTCCTCTACTGGGACTTTTCCTGTTCTGACCAGAGGACTGTGGATGAGTTGGGGGGAAGGTGAGCTTGATGAGGTTCCATACAAAAGATGTAGAGTCCAGGCTGTCCCGCTCACTGGCTAGCTGGCAAGTCCTCCAAACTCCAAGAGCCTCAGTCTCTTCAACTGTATAATGGACACATGAACCTCCCTCAATGTGGCTTCAATCTGGCTTCACAGAGCTATGAGGATGGACATGAAAGTGTTTTGTAAATCATAGAGAGCTGTACTAAATAAAGGGGGTATCTTTGATTCACTGTGGAACAGTGATGGCTTGTGAAAGGCTGCATTTGAGGCAGAACAGAGCTGCTGCTAGCTGTTCCTTTCTTTGGTCTCTTTTCTTTCAGTAGCTTCCTTTCCTCCTCTTTGTCTCCTCCACTTCCACTTTCTCCTTCCTTCTTGGTCTCCTAGATCTCATCTCTATCCCCATTCACACTAGGATGTTAAGAACTCAATGAGTTACCCTTTCCTAGAGCAGCTGCAGTTGAAAATGGGAGGGCTATGTTTAACCCAAAGAAATGAGTCACTAATGGTGAACTTTCAGGCAAACTGAGATGATATTCTGTGGGGGAGAACGAGGGTGTCACAGCAGTCCTCACAGCCCCACAGGCAGCTGTCTACTCTCTGACACACAGGTTTGGGCTGGTCCAGCACCAGGCTCAATGTGACAAAAACACTAGCCAGAGAGGAGCCCCTTCCCCACCATTGGAGAGGGCAGCCAGAAAAAAATCACCCATGGGGGGACTAGCTGGAGCTGCTGACCCTGAATACTGAGGTCACGATACTGACACGAGGCTTGGGGGGTTTCCTGTTCTGGAGGTGCTTGGCAGTGTGCTTCTCTGGTCTATCTGTCCCCACCAGGAGGTGGTTCCTGGGCAGACCTCCAGTTGGGTGTCCCTGAGGAATTCCTAAGGAGTGCAGCCTCCCCAGGCCAGCCACCGCCTTGACCTTTCCTTGCCCAGGGCTGTTGGCCCAGACCTCCTTCTCTGTTGTCATACAGGAAATAAGCCAAGCTGACGTTCCTCCTTAAGAACTCCTCCGTGTATTTCACCCCCTTTTTGATCCCTGTCCTCTGTGCCCTCCAGTCTCTCACCTGCTCCCCACCCTCCAGCAGCCCCCTTCCTGGGTCCTGTAGCCCCTGCATGCCACCCCCTCCCAGTGTGGGGAGAGATGCCACAGGGTAAGGGGAATGGTGAACCAGGTTGGGCCCAGCTCTGTGTGACAGGTTCCCTACCTGTACCATGAGAGGTGGGCTCCACGAGCTCTTCTAGAGTACTGGTCTCTCCCTCCTTCTCCACATCACCTGATATCTGATGCCCAAGCTGCCATTGCCTCTCAGCCCCCGTCAGGGACACTGGAGCCCCAAGGGCTTTGGCGGGGGGCGGGGGTTCACGGGGGGGGGGGGTTCCTGAGATGGGTGATGAGGAGGCAGTCAGGGCCCGTCTGCCAGAGAAAAGCTGCTGGGTGGTCTCTGCCGGGTGGGCCCAGCTGTAGCAGCCCAGGAAAGGAACGTCACTGCCAACGAATCTCTCCTTTACAACCATACTGGGAGGGACGTGCGAGGGCCTGTGGGTGGGTGTTCACGTATGGGGGGGGGGATTTCTTTTTAAGAGACAAGGTGGGTGGAATGGGGGAAGCCAGCTGGCTGTGGGCTCTATTTCTACTGACAAGGCTTTACCCTGTAGGTGTGAGGAATTCCAATTAAATATGCAGCCTATTTGTCTGTGTGTGGGAGAGGGTTTGCTGGGAAGGAGGGAACGGAGGCAGCGTCTCTGCGGCATACCAGCAAACCAGAAATTAGCTCCGTTCATCACAGGAACACGGGGCTTCCCTCAGCCCTCCTGTGCACTCACAGGAGTCTCGAGAAGGAGACAGACAGAGGAAGCGACAGAGAGGTTGGGGAGGCGGGTTCTCCAGACTCGAAGGGCTTCCGGAATCTCTGAGTGGGCAGGAAGGATTGCCTGACTCTTGGCTCTTGGGGGGTTTCCCGTGCTGGAGGCACTGGCAGCGAGCTTCCCTAGCCCATCTGTCCCCACCAGGGACCACCAGGGTCACCTGGGCTAACCCCCGAAACAACAAGGGGTCTGTATGCACATTTCCAACTGGGGAGGCAGGTGGGTCTGTGGCTGGGGCTTCTGATGGCAGACACCCTCACCTCTGCAGGGCCAGGGGGCCATGTAAACCCTCCCCTTTTCATCCACCACTCCCGTGCCAGAGTAGTACTTAGAAAACCTCAGTTAGGGGATCCTGAAGAACAGGATCCTGAAAGGCTGATGGTGGGGCTCACACATTGGGTGGGAGGGTCATGCCAAAGAGTTTTGGGGGTATGTGGGTCTCCAGAAATCCTTGCAAACCTTTTGTCATCCCTTCATCCCTCTTTTTACTCATAGATGGGATCTGGTAGGAAATACGAACATTCTCTAAGGTACTTGTTGAAGCTGGTAGATACAGTCTTTCAACAGCAACATTATGTGGCTTTCAGAAGGGCTTTCCATGGGTGCCAGATCTGAGACCCTTTGACCAGCAGCCAGGCTGGATGTAGGATGTGCGGCCCCCCCCCCCCCCCGGGCATCCCAGCTGCCTTGCTCTTAGCTTTCAAACCACTGGTCTTTCATCTAGGCGGCCACTCCATCTTCTTCTATCCTTCTGCATCACCACTTTCTCCGCGAGTTCAGTCCTCCCTGCATTTTTACTAAATCTTTTCTCGATGTCATTTTGCGCTCTGTTTGCAAACATTGAATCCTCCCCTAACTCTGATTCTACTGTCCATTTCTCAATTGGTTAAAACGCAATCACTTGTTGACATAAGGAGGTTAGTAACATTATGAAATGGGAGTTGGAGAAGGTTGGCAGGGCATTTTTCTGATCCAGGCACCTAAGGTGGTGGCCAACATGGCCTTGTCTTAGGAGCCAGGCTGACCTGAAGGATGGCAGGGGGGCATGGCTTGGGGGTAGGGCAGGGGACACTGGGATGGCTTGTGATGGGTCCCAGGGAGGGCAGTGGGCGGAAACAGAGAAAGGGGAGAAGGCAGCACCAGCTAAGGTCTGGGGGGGAGGGGACTGCAAAGGAGGCAATTGTGCAGACAAGCAGCGTGGACCAGAGAAAGCAAAGACAAAGCTGAGAGGCCGGCCGAGTGGCGCGGTGGTTAAGCACTGGCTTGGGAAGCCAGCAGCCCTGGTTCGGTCCCACATATGAGGGCCAGTGACACTGCCCTCAAAAAAAAAAAAAAGATAAAGCTGAGAAAGAAGTTCGGTAGGGCGGGCGTCCTTCCTTCCTCGTTCTTCCTGATTTTCTTCATTCCTTCTCTTCCCCTCGGTTCACCCACTTTCCCCAGCTGTATCACCTCTCACTTTCAGAATTGAAAAAAGGTGTGACAACTGGAGGAGACACCATCACTTCTGGGAATGGAGGGGACAAGACCTGCTGCCCTAGCCCTAAAGATGCTCTTTCAGAGTTTCCATATTCCGCTCCAAAAAGATGAGGACTTGGGTTTGCCACAGATGACAGATGGGCTCCTGCACTCACTGCTGCAGTCCCTCCCCACGACCCCTGCCTCACCTCCCTTGACAGACAGAGTGGCTTAGAGGAAAGGACTAGAGGTGGAGGGGAAGGCAGGGAGGCAAGGGGGTCAGAGGAGGAGGAAAAAAGAAGAGAGCATAGGGAATGTCTGCACTGGAGCGTTAAAATCATAAAATCAGGCCATTTGTGTGTGTGTGTGTGTGTGTGTGTGTGTGTGTGTGTGTGTGTGTGTGTAAGTACTTCCTTAAATTAGGTGTAGGACAACGAGGGTGAAGACCAAAGTGTGTGGGAACTTTGCCCAAAGGACATTTTTCAGTTTCCATGGGATAAATCAAATCTTTGATGCTGATGGAATCTTGAAAGCAGCCCAGGCTCAGACAGGTGAGTGCATCGCCCAAATCACACAGCCAGGCAGAGGCAGCGCTGGGACAGGGGAGTATAGTGCGGCTTGGGGAGTGGCTGGCACCTCCTCCTGACTCTTTTCTCAGAACCTGGGACAGCAAATAATGTTTTCAGAAAACGTTTGCGTCTGCTCCTTGCTGGGCCTGCTAGGTCATCTGGGGTTGGTGGAGAGAGACCCCTGGGTTACATTCGGGACAGGCAAGTGTGGCAGAGGCTTGGCTGAAGTTGGCTGTCCTCAGTGGACATCAGTCACACGGCGCAGACCATGAGGTGGAGGGGCAGTGCCATCGCACTTTCTTATGGCCCCACTTCCCTTTGCTGAGCCCCTGTGATACATGAAGTCAGATGTTATGGGGCTCCCACACGGCACAGCCCTGTCCTCTAGTTAGTCACAGATGAGAGAAAATACTTCTTTGTTTGCTTCTGCTCCTTGAGACAGAGGTTAAGCAGGCCCTTTGGGCCTTGGGTCCAGAATAGTGCATGCAGCCAATCACTAGCGTGTCTCCATGAGCCCAGCCTCATGAGAGAAGTGGAGAACGGGTGTGGCCCTGTCCTCAGGAGGAGCTCTCCAACTGGCGGGCCACCTGCAGCAGTTAAAGCACAGCTGGGTGCTAAGTTGCTGCAGAAAATTCCACATGGACAGCTATGGTCATGGCTTCATGGACTGGGGAAAGAAGGGCTCTGATGGACGGGTGGGATTTATATTGGATTGAGGGGGATGAGGCCATGGGTGGGATGCCCCCTAAAGGCTGTGAGAACTACCTGAGCCAGGGTGGGCTTAGCTCGGGATGTAAGAGGGGCAGCAAGGAGAGTGGGGATGCAGCCCTTGGACTCTGAGGGGAGAGGCAGGCCCCTAAAGGACGTAGGCAGGCTTCAGCGGAACTGTGTTCAGCAGGGTCTCCGGTTAATAGCTCAGCCCCTGGCTACTGGCCTGCCCTGCCCTGCTCTGCCCTGCCCTGCAGTGGCCAGGCTCCTCTCCTCACTTGCCCTGCGTGACATTCCTGTCACTTCCAGAGCTGGGGGCAGTGACTGGGGCACAGGGAAATGTTGTCAATGGCAGAGAGGCTCTGAGTCCCCAGGGGAGAGAATGCCACAGTGAGGCATTTTCCTGGAGCTCAAGATGACCAAGCCGAAGGCTGAGGGGTGCAATCAGGACAAGCTGGGGCTGGAGAAGGTTTTCTTTTTGTTTTCTGGCTTCCCCAGGCCCTAAATGAGAAATTATAGCTCGGCTCCCTTATTCTAGCCCCAACGGTCCTTCCCAGGGCCACCTTCACTATCTGATTCCTCCCATCACTCAACCCGCTCTATCTCAGGGAGCGGGGACAGAGTCTCACAGTGGCAGACCCCTCAGACAGCAGCTTCCTAGGGCAGAAGCCACCACTGTTCCCTTCCTCTTTCTGGTTCTGGAATGAGGGGGAGGGCTGCCTCTTGCACCCCCTGAGCTGAGTGCCCCTTTGAACCTGGGTTGTCCTCCTTGTTTTGAATTCATCTGAGCTCTGTATTGAGTGTCTACCTTACCCAGCTCAGTATTGGTAAGGCAGCCAAATCAGTGAGCCCAGGGTCCTGTTGCCTCTAAGACGTGTTGCTCAGTTTTCTTTAGAGGCAGTCATGGGGCACATAGGCACGTGTGTGTAGGAGGGGGAGGGTAGGCACAGCACACACAGGTCCCTTGGCCTCCTCTAGCCCTCACCTAGTGCCCCGCACGTAGTAGGAGCTGCGCTGCCCAAGTGACTTCTCCCCGCCTTTCCGGCTCCCCCCATTTCCCTCTCCTGTGATCCTGGGAGGGGAAACAGGCCTCTGCCAATGGAGCTGGGCTGGGGCCACCCTTTCTACTGAGATGATCAGCATCGAGTGGAGATCTTTCCAGCAAGCCTCTTAGGAGAAGTTCTGGAAGCCCTGTCTTGTTGGAGTGCTGGGCACTGAGACAGGTTCCCAGCCTTCTTTCCCTGCTCTGCTGAGGCTACCTGGAGGGTGCTTTTTTGGAGAAAGTAAAGCACTTGGCCCATTGTTAGCACCCCTCCAGGTCAGGGCCTGAAGTCCTTGTCATCTTGTCAGAGGCTGTCCTGGAAGGTCTGAGGAACTCCAATCAACCATTCAGTCAGTCTGCCTGTGTGGGGGGCCTGGGGTGTGGGGGAGGCAGCCTTGTGC
The DNA here is from genome assembly GCA_033961575.1 of Aselliscus stoliczkanus. Taxonomy (NCBI): domain Eukaryota; kingdom Metazoa; phylum Chordata; class Mammalia; order Chiroptera; family Hipposideridae; genus Aselliscus; species Aselliscus stoliczkanus. Next base: position 18,704,913 of record CM066735.1, read on the forward strand.
TGGCTGCAGTGACTAATCCTTACAGCTCCAATGATGAGACTCTGGGGAGGAGGTGGTGGGAAGGTGGCGGGAGGCGGGGGAGGTGGGGGCCGGGGTTTCTTCACCTAGTCAGCTGCCTGGCTCCCTGGGCAGGCTGCATGGGCCAGGGAAGAGTCTAAGATCTCAAGAAAGGAAATCCATGTGGACCCAGACTCCTCATAGGAGAACTCTACATCCCTGTGAGGTCCAAGGTGCTCCCCTGTTTGAACTTGCCTCATGCTTTCGGAGGACCTGGGATGTCCCAGGCACTTGCTCTTCCCATAACCCTGAGGTCACTGGTACTGGCCTCTATGTACAGATGAAGAATCTGAGACACAGAGAAGTAAGTGTCTTGCCAGAGGTCACCCAGCTAAGAGGTGATCAGGCTGGATGCATATATGTCCCTGACCCCAAGACTAATGTGTTTTTTATGGTGCCTCCGAGGTGCTGGGCAAAGAGCTCTAAGGGTCTTAGCAGATCATCTAGGGCACCAGTCACAAGTACCCCCTACTTATTATATGAGGGGGACTGAAAACCCGGGGACTGAGGCTGCACCCTGGCCCCCCACTGTCTCCCACCCACAGGAAGAGTTCTTTGGGAGGCCAGGAAGCGTCTCCACTGAGAGCAGTCATTGGCCCAGTGGACACCTGTTGATCAATTTCTGCAGGCCTAGCACTGTACTTGGTTAGCACTGGGAAGGTGAGGAAGGCCCCGTCTCTTAGAAAAGAGGTTCAGCTCAAATTCAACAGCAAATGGAAGTGCTACTGAGGATCTCAGAATAAACCTAAGTCTGCCTCGCTGGGCCTGGGAGAAGGAGGATTTGAACCCAAATCTAGGGCATGAGCACAGTGTGAAACAGGATCTGCTGGTGGGCAGTGGGAAGGGAAGATGGCAAGGGGTTCGAGGTGGCCACACCTCTGCAGAAGGGGTCTCCCCTATTCTCCCATGCTGCAAAGTCAGCCCAGCTGCTCCGGAGGCATGGCAACCACCTGCCTCCGAGGCACGGCAAGTCTGTCCCCTTGACCCAGGAGTCCCTTTGAAGGGTCAACCCAAGAGAAGTGCTGGGGACAGTGCTTGAAAAAGAACAAAAGGTTTTTCCAACCCCTTGGACTTCCAGGAAATGTTATGTTTCAGGCCTCCATCCTTAAATGATGTTTTTCTATGTATGTTGGGCTTATGAAATACAAGCATACAGAAGGTGATTAGCTATTTTTACTTTCTAAGGAGAACAAATGAGAGGACACAGGGCTGAAACAACATCCCAGGGATTTCAATTATGAGGGCAAACCCTTCAGAGAGAGAGAGGCCCACTGGGCAGAGTGGTCTGCTGGGGGTAGTATGAGTGGGGTTACTCTCCAGGTATCTTCTGGTAGGTGACGGATCACAGTTTCCCCCCTCACTCAGACCTGGTCACTTTTACTGGTGACAAGAGGCCCTTGTTTCCCAGACCCTTTCTGTAGCTTTTTGAGGCCAAGAGTAGCTTATGCCTTGAAATCCATTTGTTGAGAGTAACCAGGTCCTCCTCTTTCCCTAAGGTTGCACCATATGGAGAAGGGGCATTTGTATTTCTGCCTAAACCATAAATGGTGGTTTGGGGGTGACAACACCTCGTTGATGCTGTGAGGTTCCACTGCTCTCCTGGGCTGCCTGCGAGAGGATGTCCATTAGGTCCTGGGAACAGGGAGAATACCTGAGGTGGGAAATATGAGGCTTGAAAGCACAGGCTCACCCTGCCATATACCCACCGGACAGATAAAGTGCCTGGATTAGCAGCCCTTTGTCAGGTGGAGGTATGCGGACAGAGGCATTGAAGTGAAGGTTAGACTCCTTGGATCCCGAGTGACTCTACTGACCAGCCTCACACTCTCTCTTCCATGAAAGGAAAGGGTCTCTAGGGTTCCTCTGGCCACAGGGAAAGGAAACTAACAGGTACCAAGTGCCTGCCATGTGTCAACACTGCGCCTGGAACTGCACATGAGTTGTCTTAGTCCATACCCCAACAGTCTTGTGGGCTAGACAATATCTCCCATCTATAGCCCAGGAAACTGCCTCAGAGAGGTTCAGTAACTTGCCCGAGTGCACAGTTAGGGACCAGCTGTGTCAGGGTTTGAACCTGGAACTCTTTGTCCTGGGAGTAGAACATATCTGGATTCTGGGATGGCAAATGATCCTTTGATCTTTGGTGGGCTGCTGACCTTAGGTGCCCTGTTATGAGCAGAGGTCCCAGAACTATCACAAGGGGTCCCCTTTGGGGCAGAGAAGGTACCCCTCTTTCTTGTCCCGCCCACTGCCTTCAGGTGCCCTTGGCAGCTGAGAGCCCACTGGGGCTAGGGCCAGCACTGTGGGGGAGTAGGGAGTTCCGGGGAGGAGGGCGGGGAGGGCTGGTGGAAACTCCCCGAGGCAGCAGGAACTGGGCTGGGAGTGGGGAGGAGGGACATGGGGGTGGGTTCTAGGCTTTTCCCCACACTTCCTCAGGGATTGCTTTACATAACCAGGGCTGCTTAGTCACCGCTTTTTACTTTTTTTTGGAAACAATTTTCTCAGCATCACAGCTCCGGTCTCCATCCCTTACTAGTCACCGGTGCTAGGGAAGTCCCTTTCCTTCCGTTCCCTAGGCAACCCAGCACATTTGCCTTCCAAATGATCCAAGGCCTGGGCGGGGGTAGGAGTTCCCTCCCCCTGTACCCAGCCTCCCACACAGCCACTCCCCGCCTCAGTGGGCGATGTCATGTGGCCCAGCTGCCCGGAGAAATCTGGGAGACCAAACGCCCTGCCTAGCATTAGCCCCCATTCTTAGACCCTCATATTTTTAGGCCTGGAGTGTGACTCAGGCTCAGGGCTCCCAGCTCATGTCTGGAGGTGCCCATGTTGGACTTGAGACATGGCAAGGCTCTCCTCACTGCTCTTTTGAGGGAAGTGATAGAGCTGGACCTGTCTTAACAAGGCGCCCAGGAAACCTGGGTCTGAAGCTGTCCATGCTGCCACCACACCCTGAGAACAGGGCGTGTGGGCCTGGATCCCTACTTACTCTCAATGTCTTCTGATGGGGCATAGGATTTGGGATGTTGTCCTGATGATACAAAGCATTGACCAGTAGGTTCAGTTGCCACTAATTAAAGGTGATGGGAATGAGCTATGAAAACAGCGTGGCACAAAATCACAGAGCACGTAGGAACCTTTCACTCATTCGTTCAACACGAATCTGTAGAGAACCCACGAGGTGCTAAGCCTTGTGCAAGTCCTTGAAAAACCGTGAGGTCCAGACCTCTGGCTTTGGGGCATGAAAACGCCCAAATCATCTGCCAAATAGTTTTAGAGCCCTTCAAATTTTAGGCAGGGCCCATGGACCACATATCGAAAAATCGTATCCGGACAACAGGAGTTCTAATTAGGAGGAAAATGTCTTAGAGGTTCTTCAATCTGGAGTTCTTAACCCAAGGATTCATGAACAAGCTTCAAGGGGGTCTGTAAATGACCAGAAATTGCAAAATGGTATACATTTGGGTATGCTTGCAAGTGTATTTCTCTAGGGAGAGGTCCATCACTTTCCTCAGATTGGGGTCTGTGATCCTTTGAGGATGAAGGACCCTTCCTGATATTAGATGCTGGCCAGCTTTGGGAGCAGCTGTTGTAGGGCATTCCTGAGAATGAGAGTCCACACATACAGCATGCCTCAGGGTCAGCGTTGCAGTGCCTGTGACCTAGTAATCGGCTTCCCAGGATCCTAGAGGTTACCTCTGCCAGAGTCACGAGAAGCGTCTCTGGCTCCCCCAGCCTTCCTGCTCAGACCGCAGGTCCCACCTCAGTCACAGGGTATTGGACTGGCACACCTGGCCTCTCTGCTTGCTGAGCAGGGTTCATGGAGGTTTGGGTCCAGGGGTGGGTACCTTGTTTCTTGTTTCTCTCGGGAAGAGCTGGGCAATGTGGGGCTTGTCAGGGCTGTCTCCTCTATTCCAACCTCACTGTGATGTCCTCTCTATATTTAGATCTGTTCTTAGTTTTTTCTTGAGAATATGCGAATGATGCCCAGCAATTCTCTTTGTGTTTCCAATCCTCTTTCCTCTAAGGAGAGATGGGTGTGGCCATCCAATCAGGAGGGGCAGGAGGCTGCAGAAGCACACCCCCTGGGGGCTCTGCATGGCCCTCTCCTTCTGGTCTCCCTTTCTTCCTTGTTAGACGAAGGTGTCAGGATGCCCAGGAGGGACTCACAGGGACAAGACCCTCCAAGAGAGGCTGCCTGGCTTCTCCTTTGAGCTCTCAGTGGCTTTCTTGTGGCTGGTGGTCAGGTGCTCCGGAGAGTTCTGCAAGCTCTGGGTGAAATCCGATTCTAGGATTTAACTAAGATTCACCCAGCATCATTGTGTTCCATGAGATCTCAGAGCAGCAATCATTGTAACGGCAGGAATGAGTGGCATCACTTACCATGCCTGTTGTTCAAGCGCTTCTTGTATACCAGTAGTGGAGAAGGCCCAGACCTCAGAGCCAAGCCCGGAGGCGAGGCCCAGAGCCACTCTCACTGCCTAGTGACCTAGGGACCTAAGGCTATGGAACCTCTCTGGGCCCCAGGAGGCCAAAGACACCCCAGCTCTAGGCTGCTGTGAGTGTCACAGAGATCACTCATGTTCGTGCCCCGCCTGGATCCTGCCTGCAGCATGTGCTCCATCTCTGTTGGTTTTCTTCTCTCCCCCATCACTGGACCCCCACTACCCAAACTGAGTACCTAGTGAAATGTAAGGGGAGATGGTGCCAGAGAGGGCCGAAAGAACATATGAAGGAAGGCTCAGTGGAAGAAGTAGGGACCAGGTGGAATAGCAACAACAATAAACACAAATACCACAGTGGGAGAAGGTGGGTTCAGGCTCAAAGGCAGGAAAAAGGACCAGAACAGACAGGAAGGGACAGACTGTGACTATCTTGCAGTTACTTCTAAGATTTCTGTTTTGAAAGAAATGCCTGTTTTGAAAGAAACTGAGGCAATGGGGTAGATGGGACAGGCCTCCTACCCTTGAATGCTGGCCCTGCTGCCAGCTGGGGGACGTGACCCCATAAGCCAACCTCCAGTCCCAGGAGACTTGCCAGCCTTGGGTGCTGCCAGCCAGGTGCCTGATTTAGTGCACACCTTGTTAAGAGAAGCTAATTAACAAACCTGCATTTAAATAAGCAGCCGCCTAGGTGTTTGTAACCACCGCCTTATTGAATTGTGACAAGTTATTAGCCCTTGCATGTTAAATGAAACAGAAGCATCCAGGAGAAACCCCTAAATCCAGTCTGCATAGAGCAGATTCCTGCTGAGAAAATGACAGCTGCCAGAACCCATCCGCTGGCTGCTTTGGGGAGAACTCCAGGCCTCCCTTCCTTGGAGGTTACATAATCTGTCAACGGCAATGACACCAGCAATGAAAGGCAGGGAACAGGAGGGAGGACCATCAGACATACTCTGAGCTCCATCTGGGGCTCTGCCACCTTTTGGGGTGCTGGAGACACAGCCTGGGGAAGGGATCAGAGGTGGGCCATGCCACAAACAGGTCCTGCAGGCTTGTGAGCTGTGGCTAAGCCTACTTTCTCAGGACCCCGGTGTACCCAGAACACTTTCTCACCCTGCGTGGCTCTGCTTTTGAGCAACAGAACAGCTTAGTATAGACCCACGGTGCCCGGCTTCCCCATGGTGTCGGCTTTACCCAGGGAGTATCTCTCCTCATTTCCTCCAAACTATGGCAAAGTATGACCAAGGGCCCCATTCAGTCATATCTTGACAACCCTCCTGTTTTGAGAACAAAGCCCTTGGTTCTCAAGTGTCCTTCAGAACACAAGGTCTTAGGGCAATGGAATTGGTACCTGCCTCATCCTCACGTTACAGTCCCTGTCCTTCTGGGGCACCTGTGGAAACCTGCCCCAGACCTCTCCTCGGCACTTCCTGCCCAGCGCCTGGGACAGAAACATGGCCTTATCAAACCCCTAGCAGCCCCCAACATGGCATTAGGGAGAAGGCCATGTCTCTGTGGGGAGGGAGAGTTAACACTATAAAGGACAAAGACGTGGGTTCAGGAATATCAAGGTGCAGTCTGGTTTGGGACAAATCTGTTGTGTGATGTTCCCGGGTCCCTCCCCGCCTCCCCGCCATGCTGCTCCTATTACTTGAGGCAGGGAGGGGAATTGAGAGGGAAGCTGTTAGGGAGGAAGGGCTGATCAGCGGTGCTCAAGGCTCAGGTGGACCTATCGCTGTCCCTTGTTAGCGGTGGGACCTGGGCAAGCTACGTATCCTCTCTGAGCCTGCTTCCTCATTTGAAACGGGAACAAAAGCCACCCTACAGGGTCCTGTGAAGAGCCAATGAGTAATGTCCACAAATTCCCTCTGGCATCGAGTAAGTCATTAATGAGTGCTAGCAGAGGACGCAGTGACAGGACAGACAGGCAAATGTGGAGCCGAATTTCCAGGGCTCGCTGCTCCTCAAAGCTCGTCCTGGGGCTGAGTTCACATTTGGGCTCAGCTCCTTACTAGCTATGTGACCCTGGACAAGGTAGTTCACCTCTCTGCATCCCAGTCTCCTCATCTGGCGAGTGCTCCCACTGACCTCGCAGGTCTGTGGTGAGGATGCAATGAGATCATGTACGTTTAGAAAGTGCCCAGCACAGAGCAGTAACTGAATAAATCCTGGCTCTCGGTCCCTTTCTCCTTCCTACCCACTTCATCTATCTTTTGTCTCCAGCAAGAGAACCTCTAAGCCATCCATTCTGGAGGGTTCCGGATTAGCAATACCTGGAGAAGCATATCCTAATACGTGATAGTATTCTGTGGCATGCTTTCCTTAGAATTAGGTTGAGACCTATAAGACGAGGTTCGATATATCTCTGCACTTGACAACCCACCTATTCGTGGCTTTTTAGAAGTTGCCATGGCAGTTTGAGGGTACAGAGAGGAAACAGTTCCTCTAACAGTCAGATCTTCAACCGACTGAGCAAAGATTTTTCACCAGAGCACTCACTCCCTATAAAGCTCAGTGGTGGTGGGACAGAGAGCTGATGGCGGAGGTGGGTGATGAGTGCCTAGGAGCCATACAAAGGGAAGAGGGCTGGTTTCCTCTAATGCAGGGTGGGTTCCTTCAGAAACCCTACCCAGATCCCATCTTGGCTGGGTCGGGGGAGGATTTGCACAGGTGGGGTGAGGGGAAGCATTCTAGAAGAATGGAATACAGTGAATGGAGGTGAAGACCTAGGGTCTGTTTTTACTTGTCAGTTAAGTTAACGTAAAGGGTTTGTACTGGAGTCATGGTCAGTATGGCAAGCATTACAGGGGGTCTTAAAAACCTCCAACTGGGGCCGGCCGAGTGGCGCATTGGTTAAGAGCTGGTTTTGGGATGCCAGAAGCCCTGGTTCGGATCCCACATATGAGGGCCAGTGACACTGCCCTCTACAGCTAACAACAGCTCCACCTGGAGCTGGGCTGCATGAGCCCCAGCAACGGTGTGGGCTGCAGCCCCTGCTGCAGTGGGCTGCCATAGGCTACAGTGAGTGGCCGGAAGCCGGTGTGAGAGGCCGGAAGCCGGTGTGAGCTGCCAATAGCCACGGTGAGCAACCACCCAGAGAGGCCAGCGACCGATCTGCTTCATCCGGGAAGAGCACAATGACGATACCAACATGGGCCAGTGAAGCAACGTCCTTTGCAACTAGACTGAAGAACAAAAAAGACAGCAACTTGTGTGTTCCCCTTCCCCGATTCCCCAACGCTGTTCCTCTCCCCCAATTCCCTAATAAAATCTTAAAAAAAACAAAAACCCTCCAACTGATCTTGCCTGGTGGACCTTATCCAGGTCTAGGAATTGGCAGGGTGGAAAAAGAAGGGATGCCAGTACTTTGTCAGGTCATTTTATGTCTGTAGGACTGATATCCTTTGCTTTCAGTCAAAGATTACCTTTTGTACAGAGTCCCAGTTGGCCGGTGATGGCAAAGAGAAAAGAGGCATTAACTAGTAACAATAACATCACTTTTTTCCATCACTGCTATTTAATCAGCAAGCACACATTGGGGATAAGAAGGATTAAACATGATTCTACTCCTACTACTATTGCTATTGTGACTGCTACTCACACTCCCGTGCTATTAAATTCCATAACGGAGGAACGTTTGAACCGCAGTGATTTGCTGGAGGAGAGGGGCTCAATGCTGCCTAAAAGGAGGTAGGCCACAGGAAGGCCTTATGAAGGTGCCAAGTCTCAGCTCATACTTGAAAGAAGAGCTAGGCAGACAAGGGGGTTGAGGTGAGGGCTGCGAAGGGAAGAGCTTCACTGATGGTATGCTAAGGGGGAGCCCAGAAGTCTTATCGCTGGGGTGGGAATGGGAGGCAACTGGGCAGGGGAGGACCTGCTGAGAAATGAAGCTGAAGAGGAGGCCAGGCAGGTCAGCGAGGGTCCCACATGCTGCACCAAGGTATGTGGATTTAACTCAGCATGGGAAGCCGTTAAGGGCTGAAGCAGGGGAGGGTCTGGTGAGAGCAGCTGCTGTTAGGAAGCCTCCAGGATGGGGTGAAGGACAGGCTGGGGAGTCTGGTAACTAGAAGCAGGTGACCAGTTAGTAAGCCTTGTTCCAGACCAGAGCTAGGTAAGGTTATGCAAAGGAGAGGGTTGGCCAGGAGGCCCACGAGGCATGAGGCAGAGGCTGAATGGGAGAATGGGAGAAGCAGGGGAGAAGGGAGGCTCCAGAGTGAGTGGCAGGTTTCCTCTCGGTGTGACTGTGATGCTATGCAGGAGGAATGGTGGGGACAGGGTAGCATAGTGGAGGGGGGAATAATCACTTTCATTTTGGATTCATTGAGACTGGGTTCGGAGAACATTCTGAGACACACACAGGTAATAGGCACCCAGGTCTGGAGCTCAGAGGAAGGGGTCATGGGGTGTGCTGGAAGCTATGAAGATGGGTGAGCTCATCCTAGGAAAGACTGATGGGAAAGGGATGCTGGGAGGACCCAGAGCAGCAGCCACTAGAACTCAGGTGGAAGGAAGCTGGGAGGAAGATCATGGTAGCCCAGGAGAAGCACGTTTCAGAATGGGAGATGTCACCTAAGAGTCATAGAGATGTCACTGGGATGAGAGCTGACAAGTCTCCATCAGCTCAGTTGTGGCAGAAGAGGGTCAAAGGGGGAACAGCTTCAGTGTAGGGGAGAGGAACGGTAAGTGAAGGAAGAGAAATTGCACGTACAGTCTGCTTTGAGAAGCAGCTTCATTGAGGCAGGCAGGTGGGAAGTGGGTGGTCATGGCTGGAGTTGGGGGGCTCTGGGGACCCCTGCCTTCTGGCAGTGGGGACTGAGGTTGGCAGGGCCAGGTGGGGACACAGACAGTATCTGGCACTTCCTGGCTGTGGTTGAAGTCTCACACACGCTTGTGGGGAGTGCCCAACACACCTGTCTAGTCCCATACCTCCCTGGGCCTCAGTTTCCTCATCTGGAAGGAGAAGGGGCTGGACCACAGCATTTCTAGGTCCTCTTGCAACTCTAAAATTGGATTCTCCTGATGGTTCTTTACATGCTATTGGTAGGATTCTAAATTGACAGAATTCTAAATTCTGGATGGCATGTCAGTACTATCCTAAACAAAGACTTAGAAGGTTTGAAACCTTTGACCTCTGAAAATTTATCCTAAGAATGTCATTACAGAGGTGAATGAAGAGTGCGTATTCACAACTTTGTTCATTGTAGCACTGGTAATAATATGAAAAAATAGATACAACCTAATGTCCAATAGTAAGGGATCTGCTGAGTAAATTATAGTACATCCATATGGTAAACTACTTCTGCACTAAAAATCATGGTTTAGAAGAATATGTGTTGACATGGAAAATGTTAATGATACATTGCTAAGTAAAAAAGCAGGCTACATTACAGAATGTACAGTATGATACATTCATTTAAAAATTTTCTGATTAGGACACAGACCAAATCTTTAATTAATGTCATTTTTTCCCCCTTCTCTTGGCAAGCAAGTAGAGTATTATCTGGAATAACGTCTAACTAAAAAACTAGACAGAAAGACAGAGTTTTACACTAAGTGTGCTCATGTGACTTTTCAAGTCATTAGGATGGAAAGTAGGCTATCATTGAGTCAAGGAAGTAGAGAAATTCTGAAATGATAGAACTTTAGAAGTGGAATTCACCCTAGAGATCAATCATGAGGCCCAAACTCCTTACTTTTCAGATGAAGAAATTCAAGCTGAAGAGGGAAGTCTGGGACAGTTACTAGTCGAGGATGGGGTTGGAAGGCCAGGCCTAGAACAACCTCCAGTTAATGCTAACACTCCGCTCGAGACCCTCTGATATTTACAAGGCGTCTGCATACTAAGCAGTGAGGTGGGGCAGTGGGCTCCTCCATGCCCTTAAGCCCCTGGGGGCCTGTTCCATTCAAGGCTGCTCTAAGCTGCAGGACTGTTCCTGGGCCTACTGGACATTTCATTTTCTCCTGGCTGAACTTTGGGGAGACACAATGTCCTGCCATCATGCTGGTACGGTCACCCTGCAGCCCTCTTTGTAATGCAGGAGAGAGGGTGTTGGGCCTGGCCTGTTCTCCGACCCTATGGCCGCCTGACTACCACAACCACTCTTATCATCTCTTGCCTGTACAACTTCTGACAGGCCTCCTTGCTCCTACCTCTCACCTGGAGCAGCCAGAGGTGTCCGACTAAAACCCAAGTGAAACACGCCCCTCCACTGCTCACGTGCCCCAGTATCTCCAGATACACACAGAACAATCCTGAGCCCTGATCACGCCCTGTGTCATCTGGTGCCCTGGCCTCCCGGACCTCCTCTCCCAGACTTCCTTGATCCCACATTCCTCTCCCCACAGCCACACTGCTCTCCCAACTCTTCCTTGGACACAGCAAGCTGCACCTGCCCCAAGCAATTTACACTGGCTTGGTGCCTCCCCACCGTGGGCTCTCCTCCCAGATTTCTGCACCTTGCTCCCTCATCTCCTTCAAGTCTTCATTTGGATCCCACCTTCTCACTGAGTCCCTCCCTGAGCACACTTTTAACCCTGCAAACTGCACGTGACCCCATAACCCCGCAATCCTGCTCTGCATTTTCCTCCATGGCACTTACCGCCTTCAAGCCACCAGGTTATTTACTCATTATGGCCTGTTTCCCTTCTCTAGAAAGTAAGCTCCATGAGGGGAGGGATCTTTGCTTTGTGCACTAATGCATCCAAAGTGCCTAGGATAGAGGGGCACAGAGTAGCCACTCAAAACGTATTTGTTGGATGAAAGTAAGACGTGGGTAAAAGTTCAGAAACTTCCAGGAAAACATACAGAGGGAATTTAAGATAGCTCTCAATGAGCTTGACTTTTAGGGGTAAGAACTGTGGTTTCAGTCTACATTCAAGTTTGCTGGCCCAATACTCCCAGCTCTAACTCTTTGCCCAGGAACCACAGTCTTCATTTCATATGCTGGGAAGCCTCCTTCTGTTAGCCTGCCACCCAGCCTTCTATTGTGTGGGCTATTTGGTGATTCACTCACTCACTCACTCACTCACTCACTCACTCACTCACTCACTCACTCACTCATTTATTCATCACAGATGAAGGCACAGAGCCAGCTGCGTGTTTTGCCCTTAAGGAGATCACAGTCTGTAGCGGAGTAGAGACCTCCAGAATTGACTGCCCCACAAGGCACAAGGAAGCACCTTGTAAGGGACAGAAGACAGGGAGCCTTCCTAAGTCAGGGGGCGTGTGAACGTTCCTCGAAGTATGGGCAGGTAAGAGAGGGAAGAGGAAGGAAGATGTCCCGACAGGCACACCTGGCAGAGGCTTAGCCATGAGAGAAACTGCAAATATTTACGGGTTGCTGTGGCTGGTTGGAATGATGGGCTCGCGTGGGGTTGAGGGGGGATATAAAAGCTGGGCTGGGGCCTGACCTTGAAAGGTCAGGTGGCTAACTTTGAAGGCATGGTTTTCTTGTTCCGAATTTGTACATTTTACAGGCTTCTGGAGCGATAGAGACTTGGCTCCTTTCTCAGCAAACAGACGGGGTTTAATTGCTGTTACTGTCAGTGTAGTTGCAAATATCATATAAAAAGGGCTTTTTGACTAATTGTTTTTAGAATCAAAATTCAAGAACTATGTATAGCTATTATGCATCCAGGGTACTTTAAAGATCAAACTGTTTCTATTATCCTTAAGTACAGTCTTTAGCATGAGGTTCTAGGATCAGTGAGTGACTGAGACATGCAATGATCCCCCAGGGCTTAAGATGCTGGAACAATATGATAGCAGTAACTCTTTTTACTGGAGGGAGATGGGGAAGGGTGCAGTCAGTGATTGGTCAGAGGCCCAGAAGAATAGACAGCTAAGCTGGGTCATTTCATAGGCACCATTAACCTCAAGTGCTACCTTCATGCAGACAACCTCCTCCCAACTCCTGCCCGGGGAAAAAGCTGAATCCCATGGGCTTCTGAGGGGTGGCCTGGGGTGGACTGGCAGGTAGGAGGGGGTAGAGTCTGCACTGCCAATGGGCTGTGGGAGAATCTCAGGCTGTGGGGCAGAGGAGGAGGCTGCCAGGTACAGGTGAACCTCGGCACTTCACAACTTGTCTTCTTTCCTCAACCCATATGGTATGGAGAGGATTTCTGAGCCACTCAAATAAAGCAAACTCATATGTAGTCATTGCCATCCTGTTTTCATGCTCAAACCTTGCTCAAATTTTAATTTGGGAGCTTTTAGAAAGGCAAATTTATCTGTGACACCATCCAAATTCTATTTTATTGGAATCCTATTCTCAAAGGATGCAACTGACTGCTGAGAAAGCTGTGGGTTTCTCCTTTTGATATCTTCCCAAATTGTGTGTGTGTGTTCGTGTGTGTGCACGCATGTGGCTCACGCCTGCACATTAGTTTTAGGGTTCTCTACTTATGTAGAAACACAAAATGCATATTCACAAGGCAGCTACAGAAATATATATATATATATATATATATATATATATATATATATATATATACATATATATATATATGAAATCACATATATATCAAATTCATCACATATATGTGTATTATAGCATAGACTCCTGCAAACCAATATTTAAGTTATTATATTTAATTTATTCAACAAAATTTAATTAGCACTTCCTATTCCTTAAATACTGTCCTTGGTCCTTGGGATAAAAGACTGAACAAGTGAGATAAAGACCCTGCCTTAGGGGGCTCACATTGAATTCCACTGGTGTCTTAACACAAGGTTTCCAACTCATGTGCAGAAATCTGTATTGACAGCCATCCAGTGAGCTAGACCAGCATTCCCTTAACAGGAGAGATGGCCCATTTGGGTGAAGCAGTGGCAAGTAAGGGTGGCACTGGGGTTCCCTGCATAGATGACACCTCAGGGCTGCAGGGCCATACTTCTGGGTGCTTTTCAGTTTTAAGGGAGATGGAAGAGCTGGAGGCAGGGGTGGGTAGGACTGGCATATCTTACCGGTGCTCCCAGATGTTTTTCAACATCTTCCACCTCTACAAAGCCTTCCCTGCTGATCCCAGTCATACCCAACTCTCCCTCTTAGGAGCTTATCCTACTGTCTGTGCAACTCCTCAGGCGCGTAACACGTCCTGCCTTATGTTGATAGGCATCATTTTGATTCTGAGCTTATGTTCCCCTTTCAAAGAGCACTTTAGGAGGCGGGGGGTTTCTACTCAGTGTCTAGCCCTGTGCTCTGGGGGGACACACAGGTAAAGACCCTGGCTCTGTCCATAACGAACTCCCCATCCAGTCGGGGGGACAGACAAGCAAAACTGTAATGACGAGTGTCAGATGTGCATAGGGTGCTATGGGGGCAGCACAGAGGGGTGCGGGGGGCTCTCAGGGCTCAGCAACCAAAGAGGTGCTCAAATGCTCCCCAAAGAAACCACAGACTCCCAGGAACAGGGACCTTACCTAATTCCCTTTATATTCCCCAGAGCTGTGACGATTATATTTTCTTTCCCTGCAGTTTAATTTTTAAATAACATTTTAAAGTCTGATTATAGAACAATACATATTACAGAAAACTTGGAAAAATAGCGAAGCCCTAAAAAGAATATAAAAATTACCTACAACCCAGACCTAACTATTAGGAATATTTCGGTGCATGTACTTTCCGGTTTCTTTTCGCATGCATATTTTTCTCATGCAACAAATATGGACTGTGCTCTATATAATTATTTTAAATTCATTTTTCTTTTCTTGTAACAATATGGCATAAATATTGTATTGATGTCCTTACATAGTCGTCTTTAGTCATTTTAATGGCTGCATAATAGTCCATAGACCATAACTTATTGGCCAATCACCTCTTGTTGGACAAATAGGTTGTTTCTAATTTTTCACTATTCTAAGCAATAATGTGGTGAACAGTGTTGTGGATAAATTGCTGCTCAAATCTATTATCATTTCCTTAGTATAAATTTCTAGAAGGAGATTGTTGGGTCAAGAGCTATATACATTTTAAAGGCATTTGATGTTGGATACATACTGCCAAATAACCCCGCAAAAGGGTTTTTAACTCTTTACACTCGTATTAGCACTATAGATGACACTAGATGTTATTATTATTATTATTATTATTACTACTATTATTTTAAGAAACAAAACCCAAACCCTCCCAATTTAATGGCTACAGTTGGTGTGGGGAAGAAGTAGTGAAGATTTCTGTCTTCATTTGCATTTCTGGCTGCCAGTGTAGCTTTTCATTTTTTATATGTTTATGTTGTCTTTCTTTCTAAAGAATTTCCTATTTATGTCCTTTGCCAATTTTTCTATTTATTAAAAAATAAATTAATAATAGCTAACATTTATGGAGTGCCTACTCTGTCAGGCATTGCCCTAAGCACTTTATATACTGCTTAATTCCCTTTATTCCTTCCCACAACCCCAAGAGTTACATAAAATTATTATCTTATTGATTTGTACGTGCCTTACATGTTAAGGACAGTAACTCTTTTTCCTATATATCACATTTTTTCAATATGTTGATCATCTTTAATTTTGTCTTAGGAGCTTTTCATCTATGGAAGCTTGAAGGTTTTATGAGGTCAAATTGTGAATCATTTCACTTCTGACTGTAAATATATGTTAAAGGTCTTTTCCTATCTTGAGATCAGAGAAATATTAATGCATATTTTCTTCTGGTTCTTTTATGGTCTAATTTTTAACATTTAATTATTTAATCCATTTAGAATTTATTTTGATTATGGAATGAGAAAGAGCTTCAACATTATTTTTTTCCCCCCAAAATGATTAGCCAATCATTTGCACTTACGGAATAATCAATCCTTTCTCTTCAGTTTTGAAAGGGCTCCTTAATCAGATGCTGGGTGTTTTCATCTGTTTCAGATCTTTCTCTTCTGTTTCAATGATATGTCTGTGCATCCTCTTACCAGTACCATACTTTTTAATAATTGTAGTTTTATAACATGTATTAATACCTAGAAGTAACCTTAAGTTGCAATGAAAATCATTGTGTCACATTCCAATAAAAATCCCTTTCTTATTAACAAAGAGCACATGTGAAAATTAATTTTGGAACTATTGACATATATATATATTAAATAAAGAATTTATACATTATACATTTATACATAGAAAACATTTAATAAATATCTTATTATAAATATAAATATATGATATGTATATTTACATATTTATATATAGAAAATATTAATAAATATTTTATTCTAAATATAAATATATGATATATTTACATAATTAAATAATGTTATATATGAAAGTCTTTCATACTCCCCATGAGAATTATTTTTTTTGAAATTCTTCACATTTATTGATAGTTTACCAATATTTTATAGTTTATCAGCATAAAATGTAAATGGATTAGTATAAAATGTAAATGGATTATCATATTTTCTAAACCCAAAATCGACACACACACTGATAAGATTTTTTTGTGTGCTTCTAAGTACATTTTAGGAGGAGCAGTTTGTATGTTTAAACGTGGCAATTCTGAGCATGTCTGCGGTTAAGAGGACAATATTTGAAATTGGGAATTTTAAATTTAAAATCTTAAATGGGAATCTTTAAAATGGAAAGAGTACTGGCCACATCCCAAAGGTCTGCCCTCCAAGCCCCGAGTCCTCAGTACAGTGCCAGCACCATGGTGGACATCAACATGTCTGGGTGGCTGCACAATGACATAGTGTCCGATACTTAGAGGGGAGCACTGGCAAATCCAAAGGAAGGATTAAAAGCCGTGACTCAAGTTGGCTCTTCAACCTACAGATTCACCCTGTTTCCGTGGCAGTTCTCAAATGGTACATATATACAGTCAGCCCTCTGTATCCATGGGTTCTGCTTCCGAGGACTCAACCATCTACAGATCGAAAATATTCTAATAACCAGTGTTACGTTGTTGCTGACATGTACTATGTAGTTAAACCTACAATGGTTGAGTGTGCACTGAACATGTACAGACTTCTTTCTTCTTCTCATTATTTCCTAACCAACGCAGTATAACAACTATTTACATAGCATTTACATTGCATTAGGAATTATAAGTAATCTAGAGATGATTTAAATAATACAGGGAATGTGCATAGGTTATACGCCAGTATTGTGCTATTTAATATAAGGGAGCTGAGCAGTCTCAGATTTGGGTAGACTTGGGGGGTCCTGGAGCCAAGCCCCGTGGATATGGAGGGACGACTAGGTGTGCGTGAATGTTTACCTTACTTCCCCTTACTTGAGTTTTGCATTCCTTGAGGGCAGGAATGTAATCCTTTCCTTTTAGGTCCCCCACAATGCCCAGCAGAGAGCTGAGCCTCAGAAGAGGTGCTCAGGAGATCATGGTGGAGTTGAATGGAATTCTCTCTCACCATCATAAATAGCGATGGTTTGGTAAATAAGCAGCAGCTGAGGGGGCTGCCTCCGCGCAGTGCTGTGCACTGGCTCTGTAAAGAGGACACGCCAGGCACGAAAGTCCTATTCTTTGCCCACATGCTGCCTAAGAAGAAACACTTGCCCCATATCGAGGAACAGCTCTATAGAGAATGTCAGCTCTTTCCAAATGGTTAGAGTTGAAAGGGGCCTAAGGGACCCTGCAGGTCAACCTGGGAGGCACCGAGGCCCAGGGAGATTCAACTCGAAGTCAGCGAACTAGCTGACAGGAGTTCGGTGTGGTTCTGCAGGCAATGTGATGGGCTTTAAGCAGCATTTGGAAATTGGAAAGTATGAGGGTTGGGAATGCTCATGACGTAAGTGAATTACCATATGTATCTATTTGGAAAGGGGGATGAAGTGGTATAGTAGGAAAGACCCTAGCCTAGCCTAGAGTCAGCTGAATTCCAGCTCCAACCTGACCGCTATTCAGAGAACGTGACTCTGGCCTCATTACCTACCTCTTTTCAGCCTAGTGTCCTCATCTGTAAAATGAGGGGACTGGACCACCTGATGTCTAATGTCCCCTTCCAGGTCTGTGGCAGCCTGTATTTTTCAAAAAAAATGCACGGCCACAATGGAATTTCCAGGCCGATATTTTATGTGCTTCTAGTACATCACCTTGCCTCATCAAGAACTACAGATTATTTCCCTCTACTTGCATTTGAGCAGGACACTGTGACTGCCTTAATAAAGAGAAGGTGGTGGAAGTGACACTGCACGGCTTCTGAAGATAGATAACAAAAGGTGGCAGAGCTTGCCTCCTCAATCGTAACCTCATTCCCCAAATCAATCCCAACCTTGATTTGGGAGAGAGGAAGGGAGAGGACACTTTGGGGTAGAGGCATGGAAGAGAAGAGATTTGGAGGTGGGAGTATGTTATTGGCCATGAGCAGAAGTGGTAGTCTGTGGTGGGTGGTTGGTCGGTGTGGGGGGGTGGATGTTTGCTAGAGGAGACCGCTGGCAGACTGCTGCTGGGTCCAGGCGGTCAGAAGTGGGGGAGACTGCCTAGCTGCTTTCTGTGGGTGGGATGATGTAGTCATATTGTGACAGCCTGGCCAGGAGATGAAAGCCTAAAAGGCGAGGTGGTCAGAATGACAAGCCTGACTGGGGTAGTGGCTGGGAAGGGCTGATGCCGACCCGGAAGAATGGTCACCCTCTGGTTAGAGGGCTAGACATGCACCAGGACAGGAAGAAGGTGAGCAGAATCTTCCCAAGGGGCTGGGAAACTAGGGCAAGTGCCCTGGGACAACTAGGAAACAAGACAGCGTGGAATCCAGTGCTCAATTGTGCGGCACTGACTAAGTGCTAAGTGGGAGGCCAGAGAAGGGGAGGGGTCTTAGAGCCACAGGCAAGCATGCTGAACAAGGTGGATTCTGACAGATCTTTTGAAAAGGACCAGCTTTCAGAGGGAAGGGGATTGATCATTTTTCTTTATATTCTATATTTTAAGATGCTTCGACATCCCGAGGGCTTGCTAACCTTGGAGAGACTGCCCTGGCCTACCTAATTCCTAGAGATAGCAAATGACTCATCAGGGAGCGTGCTTTTCATATACAAGCCAACCAATGCAAAGCCTATATCCCTGACCACCTCCTGTATCTCTCACCCACCGAGCCAGCATCCCCCTGCCCTAACTACTCCAGGGCCAGGTACTGGGCAACTAGAGAGCACCCCTGTAGCCCAGAGCCTGCCGACATTATTCAAACTCTCCAATCCTAACCTTGCTCAAACTTGCCTGCCCTGCCTCATCCATTCCTTCCCACAGAAACCACAGTAAAGGCCCCAGGCCATGCTCTCCTCTACCTCCTTCTGTCTCTTGACCAACCCCGGTGCTTCCCCCAGTGGCCCTGAGTGGTGTGGCCTGGCAAGGCCTGGCATGCCCCCTTCTCTTGGGAACTGTGAGTAATAAAACTTCTTTCAGTGGCACTGAGCTCTCTGTGTTATCGCTGAGTCACTTCTATAAATTAAGTTCTGGGTACAACCAAGACACTAGGAAGGGAACAGCCATGGTATTTTGGTGTAAGCGCCATGGTATTTTGAGGAAAGAGCATACACTTCGCAGGGAGATACAGCAAGGTTCACATCCCCGTCCTTTCCTTTGGCTCTCCCCTCCTGCTCTGTCTCCCCCGTATCTCACTTTCCTTCACTGCTCAGTGGCCTCCTGTTCTGCTTTCCCCTGAGTGGCCCAGCCAAAATTCCAACATTGCGTTCTGCTCCTTCGAATGTGGGGCCTCAGTCAGTCCATGACCTCCCCGCAGTAAGCGGGCCTCTCCGCCTCACCTTCAATTGTAGTATGATACTTTATCCGCTGTGAAGGAATTTTAGGCCAATGGGGAAGAGAATTTGGGAGGCAGGGATGAGTGGATTGGGAGAACTTGGCTAGAACCGCTAACACTGCAGTCTTTGGCGGAGGCCAGGTAAAGCTCACGCAATGCCAAGTTTTGATTTTGAAAGGGAGAGGGAGTGAGAGCTAAGCAACCCAGGGTAAATGGTCCCTTCCCTCTTCGCTGGGGACAGGGTGAATCACCCAGTAATTGTCCCGGGCCTGCGAGGCACCTGCCAGTTGGTGGCTTCTCTCACTCAATAAAGCTTGGGGCAGTGAAAGAAGAGAGCTGCAGAACTGAGAATTGGGACCCCTCAATTCTGGTCCACACTCTGCACCAATGAGCTTAGATGACCTCAGTTTCTTCATCTGTAAAATGGAGGAGTAGGATCACACACATCTGAGGGCCCTTCTAGCTCTGGAGATCTAGAAATCTACCAAGCAGGGAACAGTCCCTCAGCCATGCTGCCAACCCTATCCCAGCTTCAGGCATATGTGAGGACCCTTTACTCCTCGTGGCAAAGGAAAATAAGGGTCCCCCCCCCCACCACCATGCTGTGCCTTCTCAGGGCATAGTCCCTGGCCAGGCTGGCTTCATCTTGTCTCCCTGGGGCAAATGGCACCTCAAGCTACAGGGTATGTCTGGTGGGGACCCATGAGACTCCTTCTTAGAGCCCCTGGGATGACAGTTAAGCTTTATTCCCTGGAATTGGAGCTGGACTGGGGCAGGTTGAGTGTCCTGCCCAAGGTGGGGCTGCAGAGGGCAGCAGACTTGCTTCTTGGAGCCAATATGCACAATTCCCAGATCCTGCGGGAGAGTGCCAATTTCTTATTTACCTTTCATTACATAGAAACAGTTCACTCATTTTGACTCAAGAAATGAATATACGCCCCTTTTCTTGGACATCTCCTCCCTGCCAACCCCAGTCCCACCTGGCCTGCAAAACCCCTCCCACCCCTCCTCTTTCACTCCCTCCCTGCCCACTCCCTTTGAACTGCTTAGCTCTTCTCTCTTTCCAATGCAGTACTTCCTGGTGCACTTCCTTAGTTTTAAAGTCTTCCTCCTGCCTGTCTGATGTTGGTAACCTTCCTGAGCTTAGGGTCTGTGTCCTAGCATCCCCTAGAACCTTTCATAGCAGGTATGAGTGGAAACCTGAAGAGATAATGCTGGGGAAAGATGAACCTCAGCTTTGGAAAATCTTTGTGAAGCCACAGCTGTGCCTGAGAGGAGAGACCCCACTTTCTCACCCCAGAAAGGAGGCTGGTCACAAGGGGGCCGGGGAGCACTGGGGATCACACTCCACATCAACATAAATCATTTCATGTGTGCCTTGCGTCAGCCCTGGAAGGTGTATCTTTTACAGATTGGCGCTCATGGAGGCAGGTTATTGGTTCAGAGTCACAGAGCAACTGTAATTGACCCAGGCCCACCTGATGTCAGTATTCTCACTTCTACCACAGCACCGCACTGCCTCTGGGAGCAGAGGACCCTACTGACTGGTGGCTGGGTCCTCAGGGAGGCACCTGATTCTGACATACAGTAGATGCTGGAACTGGAAACAGCAGTGAGACAAAGAGTTAGGGGTGGAGGCAGGGCTTTTGACCTCTGTGAACTGCAGACCTGTTTCTAAGGAGATGGAGGTTATTTTAGGGGGGAACTGTGAATTTCTTAGGGAAAAGCAGTATATGAGTCTGCTCCCTGGGGAATGCTTTTACAAAAGTACACACAGCCATCCATGCATGCACACACATGCATGCACACACACATATGCACACACATGCACACCCGAGAACCACGGGTAGCACAGCTCCCAGCCACCGCGGCCCTCTCCCCACCAAACCCCGCTCTCCCTCCTACCCTATATGTGCAATCTTGTGAAAACTCCACCACTCTTAAGGTTAATAAGGCTCATTTGCTTAAGATAGCACCTGTTTCTATGGTGACTCCTGCCACCCAGAATCTGTTCATCAACAGAGACAAGAAAACAGTGACTTCCACCCTTTTTGAAAGGAAAAGCTAATTCTTAACCAAGGGCTTGACAGGCCGGCAGCCCAAGGAGCTCTGGGCAGCTGTCCTTCCACCTTATTTAAGTCCCTCCCCACTACCTCTCTACCACACCCAAGCAGAGTCCTCCATTCTTCCTGAACCTCTGCTGGACTGTGGCTTCCTTCTCTTCATCTCTGGCAAGTAGCAGAACCTGCGGCCAGGACAGAGGCTGCTTTCTCCTGCCCCTTGGCGGCCTCTGATCTCTCCACACTGACTCTGCCATGTCTTCCTGGCTGAGGCTGGCAGGAGAGCACTGGGATGCTCCCGAGCCCTCCTCCTCATGTTGCACCCCATCTTCACTCAAGGCTTGTTGCTCACCCTGGCATAGCTGCTGGAATCTAGCCACCCCCAACATGCCTCTTGCCATGGCATCCTCCATTTGATGCATCAGGCTGCTGGCTGCCTGTCTCCTAAACCAGAGCTATTCAGTCCTCACCCTGCTCAATGGTCCAGTCTAGTCTGCTAAGGTCTGTAGATGAGGTTTGCAACACCAACCTGACACTAGTCTCAATCATGGGTTGCAGATCACTGGGAAAATAGGTTCAAAGGCAGACGTTGCTAATAATAAAGCTCCAGTAAGTGATTTACCTTTTAAGATAAATGGGAGCAGCTTCCACGTTCTCCCTCTAATAATGCTACTCTCTCTGGAGCTCTGAAACCCTTTGTTGGCTGGGAGTTCAAGCGCTCAGGGAATTTCCTAGAGGGTGGAGTCTGTGCTATGTGTGCAGGGGCCCAGGGGTGTGCAGTGTGCATATGAACGACATTTTGGGAGAAGAAGAGGTTGGGGACTGCTGATCAGAGGATCAAGTTTAGAATCATAGACCTTCAGAGCTGGTCATTATCACCCAAATCTACCTAACTGTCCCATTGTGTAGGCAAAGCAGCAGAGACCCATAGAGGGCAGTTCCTAGAGCAGTGCCATCCAGTGAGCAAGTGGCCTAGCACACCAGTCTTCCGCCTCCTGGTCCCAAGCTCCTGTCAAAGGATCACCCAGTCTCGCGCTAAATGGAACCGACTCCTCAGGGCCTCCAAAGCCCCCCACTCTCCTCCCAGTGTGGCGCTCTGTGCATGGCAGGCTGTGTCAGGCTCGTTTATAAAACACAGCAGCTGGGAGCTGGAAGAAGCTGCTGAGAGCCAATCGCGCCCAACCTTTTGCTCAGTCCCTGGCAGATGGCTTCTTCTTGAACATCTCCAAAGACAACCTAACTCACCCCTCTCCTCAAGAGACAGCCTTAAACAGCCACTGCTCAGCCCATGGCTGTAAATACCCTCCATGTTGCCCAGTGTCAGCATCTCTCTTGACTTCCAGACTCATTTCAATCTCCTACTTGAAATCCTCAGTGGAGGTCAGGAGAGCATCTCAGCATCAATGCGTCTAAGATGGAATTTGAGATTTCCCTCCTAGAACCCAACCCTGCCAATTGTTCCCCATTCAGTAAATGGCACAGCTGTTCACTCAGGCCCTAAATCTAGAAGCCGTCCTTGGCTCACCCTTTACCCTCCACATCTAATCCATTGGCAAGTCCTGTTGCCTTTTAACCTCACAGTAGACCCCAAAGCTGTCCTCTCCATATCTACTGCTCTCAACTTCGGGCAAGCCACCCTCAACCCTCCCAAAGGAGGAAAATAGCTTCTTGTAGCCATCTGCTGCCACCCTACACAGCCAGAGTGGTCTTTTAAAAAACACAAAGCAGTTTTCACCCCCCTGTTTACTGTTTAACATCCCAATAGTCCATTTGCTGAACTCCTTGCCCAGGCCTGGATACGAGGCCCAACACAGTGGTTCTCAATCCCAGATATGCATTCTTTTTCTTTTTCTTTCTTTCTTTTTTTTTATTGTGGTAAGCACACTTAACATGAGACTTGACCCTCTTAACACATTTTTAAGTGTACAATACAGTATTGATGTTGCATAGTAGATCTCTAGAATGTAATCATCTTGCATAACTGAAACTTTATACTCACTGAAGAGCAATTCTCTTCCCTCCCTCCCCACCCCACTCCGCCCAGATGCACATTCATTTCCCCTAGGGAGTCTTAAAAATAACCGTGTCTGGGCTCCACTCCCAGAGATTCCAATTGAGCTGGCCTGGGTGCAGCCTCCCAGGTGATTCTACAGAGCGTGCAGTCAGGGTTAAGAACCTCTGTGCACCACAGGCTTCCCCATTGCCCTCACTGAGCTCAGCTTCTGGACATTTCCTATCGAACACTCGGCTTCAACTGCACCAGCTTTCTGTCTGTCCCTGAAATACACCCAGCTGTTCCTACCACAGGACCTTTGCTCCTACTGTTCTCTCTGCCTAGATACCCTTTCCTCATTTGTTCACCTGGTGAATTTCTACCTGCTCGAGGGTCACCTTCACTGTGGAACCTTCTGCCTTGCCCACCTTCTCTTATTTTTTGGGACTTAACTCCATCCTAACACTCCCTACTCTGTACTGTAGTCACGATTGACTTCTCTGCTTCCCTCACCAGACACTGAAAGGGATATGACTTTAAAAACTTTCAATCTACACTGCATGGATGAAACTATTACTGAAAGTGTGCTAAGCACATGCTGAATGAATGAATGAATGAATGACCAGAGAGATCTGACCGATGCAGGAAACAGGGAATTATAGACTTCAATGATCTAAAAGCCCCTACCTCTATTGATGTGATCTAAGATTATATTAACTTCCTTAACTCCTGCATCCTGGTTTGACCTTCTATTATTAGCCTAAAATTAAGCTTAAAAATGAACTAAAACTCCTGTGATATTTTCCCCTGTGATATTTCATGAACTCTTGCCATGCCAGATCTTTCTCATTCTGCACTTGTGCGATTGATTTGGAACCTAAATATAGAACTTTAGATTAATCTCCATTAAATTTAATTTTTCTAGTGTAAGTCCATCCTTCCGATTTGCCAAAAGTACTTGTTTTGTGTCACCCACCATATTAGCAGTCCCTTGAAACTTTGTGTGCCCTGCGCATTTGGTGAGCATGCTATCTATAAAGACACTGAACAAGGTGGGGCCTATGACAGAGTTCTGTGGCATGTCACTAAGGGCCACCTTTAAAGGTGACACTAATTCATTAACCAACACTCTGTTGGAATGGTTTGTTAACAAGCCATAAACCCACCTAACACGATAGTCATTGAAGCCATATTTCTCCCCCTTGCCCACAAGGCTACCACGACTGACTTGTTTTAATACCTCCGTCATTCAAGCTGTGCTGTGGTTACTTAGAGCTTCTGCTTGATCCACTGGATCATTTATCAACAAAGAAATCTAAGTGGTCAGGTATGGTTTGTTTTTAGTGAATGCTTGCTAACTCCCAATGTTCACTGTTTTCTACGTTGTCTCAGACCATTACATTGAATTGAATTTTGATGTGGATTGATAGGACACTCACCTAACCTAAATTTGGGACTCCATGTTTTCCTCAACTGCTTCTGGAAGTGACTTTGTCACTGTAAATCTAAGCTCTTGCTGGACTTTGCAGGTATCATTCATCTAGAGATCTTAACTCATGTAAAGTACTTGTAGATTATGGAAGGGCTTCCTAGGGAGAGGGACAGAGCAAATAAAGGTCCACAGAGGCCAGAGACACACAGATGTTTGAGAAGCCATGAGCAGTTCATCAGGAGAACCATGGGGGCTGGTGGGGCAGGCAGGGGCCAGGGCCTCGAAGGTCTTGAATTATATGCTAACCAGAGAGGATTCTGTCCTGAGGTGTTGCTGAAGGCCTTCAACTAGGGAAGTAATGTGACCATATTTCAATTTTAGAGAATCACCATTTGAAGGAATGATAGATACTTTTGCAGGGGGTGAGGCTACAGGAAGGGTGACCAGTTAATAGCTTTTTGCAATAACAATCTAGAGAGAGGCGTAAGGGCCTTCATTAACTCAGTGATATTGGCTTTTAATTCTATGTTTATGTTTCTTTTTTTCTACCCCAATCAAATGTTTAAGCTTTTAGTTATTCTGTTCCCTTCCTGGAATGAGTCTCTTCTATCTTTTGACTTTTCCATAATTCAAGCCAAAGTTCATCTCCTGTCTCCACTGTGAAGTCACCACCGAGTAATGTCACCCCATCTATCCATCCATCCACCCATCTATCCATCCCTTCATGCTTTTATCCATTTGCTCTTTCACGCTATCATTTGCTGATTCCCTCAACATGTACTGAGGGCCTTCAGTGTTCTGGGCACTGTGCTAATTAAGTGCTGAGGAATACAGTAAGTATTATACACAATTCTGCTTTCCAGGAACTCATAGTCTAATTGGGAAAAGAGACTCCTAAATAATAGCAAACCCATGCGATGGGGGTACTGATAGAGGTTTGACTGAGTGTAGACATAGGGTGGGACTGATTCAGTCAGTCTGGGGGCATCTGAGGAGTGTCTTAGTGGAGGTGACATTTGAACTGAGCCTTGAAGGAAGGCTAGTTGCATCACCAGAGAGGGGAGAGTGCCCTGAACTCTCACAGCCATTTGAATCTGGAGTCCAGTTCAAGTCGACTCTATTTCTCATGAGTTCCTCTCTCTGTTTCCTAGACATTGGCCTTGCCTTTCCAACTGGGGAGCAGAAGAAACACACTTTAAATTCATCTAACATTTATGCATCAAATTACCTTCTTTCTATTATCTATCTGTCTGTCTGTCTGTCTATCTATCTATCTATCTATCTATCTATCTATCTATCTATCTATCTATCTATCATCTATCTACCATTATTTTTTAATAGCCACAGGGCTGAGCACAATGCGAGTTAAACAGTGGGTCCCAACACTTCCCTGCCAAGTCCTAAGCCCACCGCTTTTCCCCTCAAGGTCTTTTGGTAACCACGTGGGCAGCTCATTCTCCCTGCCAGGCCCTGTCCTACTCCTGGGGGGAGACATACCCTCCTCACCATCAAAGACTCACCTTTCTAAGCTACCTATGGGGGATTTAGGACAATAGGTGGAAGGAGTAGGATACTAGCAAATATATAGCACTTACCGGGTGCTGGGTGCCTTACACGTTTCATCTCATTGAGTCCTCACAGCATTTCTTTTACAGATGAAGCAACAGACTCAGGGAGGTAAATAATTTGCTCAGAGTAAGACAGAGTCCATGCTGCACCCCAAGGCCCAAGGTCAAGGCTATGCTACGGCTGATGAGGGCATAGCCAAGAATGGAGGCCAAGGGTAGAGCCAGGAAACTCACACTGCATCACTCACACCAGCAGCACTGCCTCCAGCAGCCACTCCTGGCCCTGACATAAGCTATCACGTGGGCTGGGCCTGGGGAAGGGGTGGTGAAATCTACTTGAACTCTGGAGAGGCAATATGGTCTCATGATTATGTGTGTAGACCCTGGATTCAAATCCCAATCAGCCATCGCCAGTTGTGACATCTTGGACAAGCTGTTTAGTCCTTCGAGACTTAATTTTCTTGTCTGTATTACCTTTCTCTTCAGGCTTTTGTGAGGACTAAATGAGATAGTCATGAAAGCACAGTGCCCGGCACCACAGGCCTCCCCTTTCTTCCCCTTCCCTTTCCTTTTCTCCTTCTTTTTATTCTTCCTTCTTTTTCTCTTTCTTTTTTTTTTCCTTTTTTTTTTTTTTTTTTTTTTAGCTGAGCCATCCTGCCACCTGTTGGCAGCTCAATGGCAACTCAGCTCGGGCTGGGCATCAAACTGCTGTTGCTCGGAGCTCAGCTTGCACTCTTGAGCAAGCTCTTAACAAACTGAGCCCCTCAGCCGGCCCTTATTCTTCCTTCTTTAATTTATCATTGTTGTTAACATGTCATATGGCTATAAGCTGTAAGAAGAGTGTCTTTAGCCAGGAGAGGAAATATAGCAGGTGGAAACATTGTTTGTAGATGCCAAAGGCAACATCCTACAGGTCATCTATCTAGCATTCTACACAGGGAGTAAATTCTTGGGTCACCCATGGATAAGCCTTTTCAGTGATAAGAAGTTCCCTCGCCTGCGGACTATATGCTCAGTGCTCAGCAGTCCAAATTCTTAGAAAGCCCTTTGTTATATGGAGCCAAAATTCACTTTCATGTAAATGCCACCCATGGGATCTCATTCTGCCCAGTGGAGTACAACAGGATTGCCCCTGTTTTCCAATTCGATTTCTTCAGATTTTTCGGGAAATCTTGAAAGAATCTCTAAAGGCAGTTCTCATGCCTTCCCTACCTCTTTCTGTTCCTGCTCACCTGACATGATTTCTCAGAGCCCCACCGTTTTGGTCACTTTTCTCATGCTGCTCAGTGTTTTTCTTACAATAGTGTGGGCAGAACAGAAGACACTGTCCCAAGGGTGGCATAAGCAATGCACACCAACAGAACTTTCCTGGGATCAAGGATGAAGGGAGGATCGCCGTCTCGAATATGCTGCCTGGCCTCCCTTTGTCTCTTCCCAAGCGCATGTGCTCCGGGTAGACGCCGAGGCCCATGGACAGTGACAAGCCCAGGCCCTTATGTGAGGGCAGGTGGGCTTGGATTGTTGGTCTTGCTCTTACCCATTTTACAGCTTTGCCTATTGAGGGGAGCCAGGGTGCCACCCTCTGTCCCAGGCAGAGCTGAGTTTAGGCTTGGGTAAGCAAGACTGTGCTGTGTCCTTTGGGGTGTCTATGGGTGTGTGTGTGTGTGTGTGTGTGTGTGTGTGTGAGAGAGAGAGAGAGAGAGAGAGAGAGAGAGAGAGAGAGAGAGAGAGAGAGAGAGAGAGAGAGAGAGAGAGAGCGTTTTCTGCCTGATCCAGGAATTCTCCTGGATGGCAGAATTGGTTTCCATAACAACTTTCTGATATAAACATATTTGATAAAAATAAGTTAACAGCGGAGAGCACAGAATCTCAGAGTGCTGAGAGAGAGAGAAAGAGAGAGGGAGAGAGAGAAATTGAGCTCTTCGAAGAACAGCATTTTCCTTTCCTTTTTCCACCCCTCCCGGTCAGCCTCTCTATACATAATTTCCATCAATTAACTAAAAAGCTTTGTTTACCATATTCCTGTATATACTGGCCCCTTCCTTCCTGGACACATTATATTTCTTTTCTCTCTCTCTCTCTCTCTCTTCCTCTTCCACCCCCTTCTCCTTAGTTACCTGAAGCACTACAATATGTATGGGATAATATGATAAATTCATTTCCAATTCACTGCATTATCCCTTGAATATTTTAATGACTCATTGAATGGAGTAAAAAAAAAAAGCTATTTCAAATGAACAATTATGCTGCATTAGTCTAAGGGCTGATTATATTTAAACACTGCTCACATGGATAACGGGACACAGCGACCTCAGCATACGAGAGCTAATTTGGCTCTTATCTCCAAATAATTTTACACCACAAATTACCATGAAAACCTAAAGGGCTTTAAAAACATTCATCAAAAGATAATATTCCACTTTGTAGCAACATTTTATTTAAATTATTTTGAATGGGAGTGAAGGCATCTCTGGAGTGGGACAGTAACAACAAAGTGGGGACTATGAGTGATAAGGAGATGATAAGGGGTGCTGGGTTGGATTAGAAAGTGTTGGGGACAAAGTGAAGCCCGATTCATGGGAAGCACACTGTGGGCCCGACCATCACTTGCAGCCCAGCCCCTTGCCTTGGCTGTGGTCTGGGATACTTTCAGGGAACCCTGATCTGGTCCAGGGGGTCACAGGGCAAACCCCAGAGGCTCAGTGGCAGGACAGAGCCCCTCTGCCCCAACTACTCCATCCACCAAAATAAGTCTGGGTCAGATCAGGTCCTCCAGACTGGGCCTGAATCCATCTAGCCTCAAAAAACAAAAGAATTAGCTTTTTTTTTTTTTTTTTTCACCGCAGGGTTTGTATGTTGGGACATTGCCTAGAATTCTTACTTGGCAAAACAGGAGTCGAACAGCCGAAGGAAAGTCTCTAAATCATAAGGGGCTACTGTGGTCAGATCTCAAAGTTGGGGTGGTGGGAAAGAGAATCGCATTTAAAAAGATCCTACTAGTATTACATTCTTTTTCAGGAGCTTTAATCTCATCACACCCTGGGAAAGAGATATTATTATCATGCCCATTTTAATGATGAAGAAACTGAGGCTCAGAGATTCCCATCTAGAAGTGGTAGAGCCTGGAGCCTCTCCTGGTGCATCTGACCCAAAAGGAAGGCTCTTTTCCCTCCCATTCAGGTGGCCACCACACGTGTGGTTTAAAACCAGGGCCCCTCTGCATTGTCCCCATCACCAAATACTCATTAGGGCCCACAGATCTAAATCTACCTGCCCTTAGGGAACATAAGCCATGCCTCGCAGGTGGTCATTACTTAAAATGGACCCTCACAGTACAGGGCAAAGCACGCATAGACATGTGCACAAATATCAGCCACGAAGCTAAAAATAGAGGTCTAAATAAAGAAATTAATGAATTAATTCTAGTCCTTGGCTTGACTTCTTTGTCTGAACTTGTGGTCCTGATAAAGATGGTTTCTTCTTCTGTTTGTTATCGTTAGCTTGCTTCTGAGCATATAAAAAAATCAGATTATATAAAAACGTCTATTTAAATTTCTACAGATCTGCTACTTGATTGATCAGGGAGAAGGATAATTTTGCTGCTTTCTATAGTGCCTCTCTCTAGGGAGGCTTCTTCCCTTTGCATTTGTAATTTCCTTTTTCCCTTGTCTCAGTTCTGAAGAGTAAGGATTTGTGTCAGTTTTACAGACAAAAAGCCACAGTCTCCAAGAGGTCAAGTAATGTGCCTGAGATCACTGAGTAGTGGGAGTGATAATTGAAACATAAGAGTCCTGACACGTGCTACCCACATAACTGGAAAGCAAAGGGCTATGATCCTAGCCCTGTTTATTGGGTTTCCCACTTATCTTAGTCACACTTAGTAGTACTTTAAAAAAAAAACAAAAAACAAAAAACAACCTCTCATTATGGAAATATCCAACCCTATAGAAAATTGTAGACAGAATAATGAACCCTTAGAGGTCCTTTTAATTCAACCCAGAATTGGTTGCACTTACAGCTGCCAAAGGTTGAGGGCACTGAATGAAAGGGAAACATGAACTTGCCGTTTCCTTTTCTTTTTTAAAACAAAAAAGATATTCAGGATGAATTTTAGAATCATTGATGGTTTCTAGGAAGATTTTCTTTTTTTGGAAGAAAAAAGGTACTCTTGTCTCCTTAATTGTTCTTAGTGTTCTTTGTCACCAATTATGATATTCTTTGTGGAAAGTATTAATATACTATCTTTCTGTGTTCAATATTCCCATTAACAATAAAAAGTCTAATGAAAATATCTGCATGAAAAGCTCTGAGCACTAATTTCAGGGACAAACAGACGATGAACCAATAAGCATCTCTTCTGAAATGAATGATGCAAATTAATTGATACCTTAATTAGGCTTTTGCATGAAGATTGTTAGATTGAATTAGAACTGAAAAACATCTTAAAGGAAAAGCTGAGGATGTGGAATTGGGGGGTGGGAGGAGAAAGACGTTATGCATGTCAGTGCTCTGTTGGTTAGCAGAGATTTTCAAAGAGGGGGCCAAGAAGGACACACACTTTGTGTATTAGTCTGTGCCTGCCCCTGTCTGGCCAGGTTTGGGGATTGAAGTCTAGTCTGGCCCCTGGGCTACTGGGCACCTGCTGGTAGATGAAGTTCTGCCCTGAGTGAGCCCCGGTGCTCTCACAACCCCACCCCGTGCTGCTGCAGCCTTCCTCTACCTCACCAGAGCAGAAGCCCTTGGAAAGCAGACACATCCCCTGCTTTATCTGCGTCTGTAACCCCAGTACTAGCACCGCACCTGACTTCAAGCAACAATGATAATATCACAGCAAACGCTTATGGAGAGCTTAATATGAGTTCAGGGTACTAAGTGCTTGACTTAAGGTAACTCATTTAAGCTTTTTAACAACAGTGTGAGGCGGGGACTCCTGGTAACCCAACTTTACAAGGCAGCATATTGAGACACAGGTTGAGCAATATTGCCCCCTGAAATCACATAGGCGATACTGGTGGCTTCAGATTGGAGCCACAACACTCTGGCTCCAGCTCTCAGCTATGGATATACACATTATCCTTGCTTTTATACACTATGCCATAGCAAATAATGGTCTATCTGTATTTGTGGAATTAAAGGCACAAAGGGTACCATGAATGTCTGATTCCTACTGATGGGCTTCTCTCTAGTTCCCAGTTTTATTTAAGGACTGCTCTGTCCTAGACCCCTCTGGCCTCTCTGGGGGGAGGGGAGGCCCAGATGCTTCCTGTATGCCTAAGAATTGGTTGCTGTCCTGTTGAAACCTGAATAGACAGTTCAAAAATTGTCCCTAATGAGGGGCTCCCCCAGTCCACCACCAAATTAGGCCTGGACCCCTAATACTTGTATCTAGGCCAGCCAAGTTTCCATCAGGTTTGCCTCTGTTGCCATTGTGAATCATAGGGCCATTGTCACTCCATGTCTGCAGTGATTTTATGGCATGCCCTATTGCAGAGGTCACTTACTGCTGAGGGTAATGATAATATGTAGGGTTTACTGTTATGGAGTTCAAAACACCTGTCAGGTGTATTTTATTTACCAAGATAGCGTCTACTGGGGAGGTTGCCTAGACAGATCTACCCATAAAAGATAACCAGAAATAGGGCCCTGGGATGGTGGGGTACACACAGAAACCATGTCTTACAGAGAGGGCACGGTGGCACACCCCTGCCACAGTGGAGCTGATGGGAGAGGTGTGCTGTGCACCCAGACCACATGGGATGGCAGGAGGGATGTGCAGTTTGGATTTGGGGTCCCGGCCTGAAGGCCCACCTCTACAACCAGCTAGTTGAGAGACTCCATCATTTGATCTCTCCAGGCCTTGCTTCACCCATTTATAAAATGGGGATAATGCCCAGTTCACAAAATCATTGTGAGGATCAACAGGAGATTTCAAAGTGCTTTTCACTTGAAAATTGCTCCACAAGTGGGTGATATTAACAATGACCAAGGCCTTCCAACACAGAACTCTTCAGACTTCCTTCAAGCTGTTAAACCACCCCCAGATGCTTGTTAAACTCAGATACTGCATCCTCTCCGGACTGACTGAAGGGTGCCCAGGAGTCTGCATTTTAACAAGCGGATTCAACTGCGCTCTAATATTTGAGACCACACAGCAGCAGCTAACACCAACACAAAGGAAGTGCTTCTGGGTGTGATTAGAGCCTTGTCTTCCTTTGGCCAAGGTCCATAGCCTAAGACCCAAATGGGTCTGCGTTACATGGGCTTTGCAGCTGGTGGAATTTGGGGGCTGGTGGGCAGGCCAAGTAGATACAGCTGAGAGCGGCTGCTTCCTGCTGGCCCCTCAGATCAGGGAAAGTGGGTGAAAATGTGACTGAAACCCAAGCCTCCTCCGGCCTGAGAGGGAAGGCTGAGGGCTGTACCCGGGCAGGTGGCCCTGGTAAACTTTTCAGCTTAGCAGCCTTGCCGGACAGCTGCCACCTGTCACCTGCCACCTGCCACCTGCTCTGCTTCTGAGCTGGGCTCCTGAGGCACAGCCTATGTCTGCACCATAAGGCTTGTGCGAGAGAACTGTCTTGACTGAGTATTGGGGTGAGGGGAGTGGGCCAGGGGACTTCGGGCTTGGAAGAGAGGCAGCATCATGGCCCCCAGCATCTCCTCAATGCTGAAATTATTCCATCCAAAACAGCTTCTGATCTCTGGCCTTAGAATTGCCCAGTAGAACCCTCTTACAGATAGCTGTGGGGGCGGGAAAAGGGAGGGGGGGCGGACTGTAAATGTGATGTCCAGTACAACAATCTTTTCTTGAGAGTTTCAGCCCCTTATGACACTAGGAATCCCCAAGCACAGAAAATGGTAACACTCTGGATTGGGACAGGGTCCAATATCTTTCCCTTTTGTGCCCTCAGCTCCCCTCCTGGCCCTGATGGCATAAACCTCCCCCAGCTCTGGCCCATTTCTAAGGCTCTTCACCAGGCTGAGTCAGTGTGTGGAGCAGTGCCCCTGCTTTCCCTCAGGAGCCTGTTCAGGTTCTGTCCAAGGCTGTGGCCAGGGCTGCCGCAGGATGGGCTGTCCACCTGAGCATCCTGCAAAGGGCCTGTGGACACTGGGCAGAATTGGTTGCCAGGGTAACTCCCCTATGCCCCCACTCCAGTGGCCGTGAGAGATCCTGCCTTGTTCAGGAGCATCAATAGCTAGTTCAGATGATACCTCTTCCTCTGCCCCATAGCTCTAGAAGGAAGAACACAGCTCCTTATATCTATGGGATCCTCCATATTTTCTAAAGTGCTCGCAGTATGCTCTCCCATTAGGTAATCAGGACAGTCACCTAGAGGGGGTAACATGATTCCCACCTTACAAAGATGAAATGCCCAGAGAGGTTCCAAGTGACTTGATGGAGGTCATTGAGATGGGAACCAGCCAAGCCTGAATCTAAACTTCCTGTTTCTAGTTCTGGGTTCCCACTATATTCTGGGATTGATGCCTTTGCCCACTATGCACAGGCTTTCTGGGCAGAGATGAGTGAATGCGTGAAGCTAGTGTGGATTTTCCCAAAGTGCCCTGCCAGGTGCTCATGAACAAAAGATTCCATACTCAAATGAGATTGGAAAATAAATGCACGTTATATGGTGCATATTAGGATATTGAAAGCTGTAAAAAGTCCTTTAGTGAGGAATAGGGTTAAGTCAGTTTAACCCATAACTTGACCAGCAATAGAGCCTTCCCCCCACCCACACAATGCCCACTGACAATCTACCAGATTTGTGTTCCTAGAACTTACTCCAGAAAGTGTGAGCCAGGGTCCTTCACAAATATGACTACAAAGGGACAAAGATGAGGGGACGCCATTTGTTTCCATACACAGAAAGGAAATTGCCATGTCCACTCCATGCCCCTCTGCCATCAGGAGGACGAACTCCTGCAGGATCCCACCCCCCTCACCCCCAGCTGTCCAGTTCTGCCATTTGAACTGCACAGAATCATGCTGGTGCCCCCTGGACTGCACAGAATCATCCCTTGGCAATGGTGTTCCAGAGCCAACTGTTGAATTTTCAGAAGTCTTGTGAATTAGTTGTTAAACCGTCAGTAGCTTGAAATTGGCCATAGTGGGAGTATTTACACTGCAGAAATCAGCAAACATTACAAATTAGGGCTCCTCCCCCTGTTATCCTGAGAGCCCATTTGCCTGTGCATCACTGATCCTGGGACATTTTTTGAAACTCTTAAAAACTTGGGAGGCTCTGTGACAGCTGAGTGATGAGGGCCACCTGATACAGAAGTTCTTTCTCACTAAAGTCCCCAACCCTAGTGAATGAGAATTGAGAACCACACAGCATGATCACCTTCCAGCTATAATCCCAAATTAATCAGAAAGTGCCTCCTGGCATGCTTACCTTGATATCTGTCACTAGCCAATGTCTCCAGAACCGAGCTTGGGGATTAGATCTGCTAGGGGCATCTGGGTCCACCATCACCAGGATGTAGGTTGCATCCTGTAACACATTCACAAAAAAAAAAAAAAATAAAAAAAAAATGTAGCATCATGGCTAGACTCCTGCGAGGAAAACTCCCAGGTGCAGACCCTCCTTTTACCCATATTACACTGGAGAATGGCTGACCAACCCCAATAGTTTCCTACCCTGGTCATCCTGGCTCTCATGACATTTTTTTTGTGTCCCATGTTTATTCTCAGAGAAAAGAAGTCTATTAAAAAGACAGCTTAATAATTTGGCTTTCTCTTTATGAAGAAGAATAAATCAAACAAGCATATTTACTAAGCACTGGAAGTCCCTGGGTTTCTGTTCTAAAGATCACAGTATAGTTGGAATGATTTATCCATTAATTCAGCAAATATAGAAGAGCTTACTCTGGGTCAGGAATGGTACCAATTGCAAGGACTACTAGGATTCATTCATCCCTTCAACAAGAATTTACTGGACACCTACTATAGGACTGATTATACAAATTTGGGAGTAATTTACATATAGATGGTCCTAAATCCATAGAATAATGAGCTTATTCATGGAGAGGTTGGACATGGAAAATAAAATAGGTCTCATGACTGAACTCTAGAACATGCTAACATTGAGAAAAGAGGAGAATCTAGCAATGGAGACCATGAAGCCAAGAAGGTAAGGGGAACACCTGAAGAGTAGGTATCATGAAAGCCAGGACAGGAAGATTTTCAAGGAGGAAGAAGTGGTCCACTGTGTTGAATGCAGCTACAAGGTAGAGATATACATATGGCCATGTCATTTG
Source organism: Aselliscus stoliczkanus (assembly GCA_033961575.1). NCBI lineage: Eukaryota > Metazoa > Chordata > Mammalia > Chiroptera > Hipposideridae > Aselliscus > Aselliscus stoliczkanus. Next base: position 18,740,414 of record CM066735.1, read on the forward strand.
ACAACTTGGAGATCACTGTTATCTTGGCAAGACCAGTTTCGGTGGAGTAGAAAGGACTGAGGTTTGATTGAAACAGGTGGAGATGAGGCATTGGAGATAGTTATTAAAGATAATTTTTTAAAAAAGTTTTGGTGTGAAGGACAGCTGAGACATGGAGTGGTTGTTACTAGAGGGGAAGGAAGAGTCAAGAGATCTTTTCAATTTTTATTCTTATTTTTAAAGAGATGGATGGCAGGCATGTTTGCGGCCAATGGAAATGATCCAGTAAAATAGAAAGGGAGATATAGATGGAAGAGAGGAACAGAAGGATCACTGTGAGAGCCAAGCCTCTGGGAAGTAGGAGGGACCGGATACAGAGCAAAAGTCGATGACCTGGGCTTTGGTTGGCGCAGTGGGTGCAGGCTCAGGTGCAAGGGAATTGGAAGATGTAGTGGTGAGGAATGAGGACATTATCTTCTGGTTGCTTCTATGTTCTCCGTGAATGAGAAGCAAGGTCATCAGTGGAAGAGGTATTACAGGATGTTTGGGGACAGGGAAGAAGGTGTGAAATAGTCATTTTTGGAAAGTGAGAAACTGAATAAACCATAGGTATGTAGAAAGGTTACAGGGTAATATTGCATTCCACAGTTTTGTGCTTTTTAACTGTTCAGGTGCAGACGTGGAATAAGAGGCAGCTGGGTTTAACTTGAATAGGGACTTAGACTGGTGAGTATGATGGAGGAGAAGGGCATGAGAATAAGAGGTGAACAAGAAAAATAGAGAAGAGTCCTGGGCCCCCTCTTGATCTGGAGGGAGAGACGGACAGGCGTAACTGTAGTCCCATGGGTCTGAGTAGAGAAGCACCGTGGAGGGAGCCTAAACCTCTCTACCTCAAGAGTCCAGGAAGGCTTCACAGAGTTGTCTTTTGAGCTTGATCTTGAAGGATGAACAGTTAAAGGGTCAGGAAAAGGGCTCCATAGGCAAAGGGGAGGGTCTGCACAAGGCATGAGGGTACTTGGGGGATGGCGAGGGTCTTGGTGTGCTGAGACACAGGGCGTCTAGAGAGGAATGGGAGGCGACAAAGCTGAAAGGTATTGGAACCAAATAATAGAAAGCTTCTCATGCCCTAAGTTGTTTAGAATTTGTTTTGCAATGGGAGCCACTGAAATTGTTTGAACAGACAACTGGCTTAATTAAATGATTAAATGTGTGCTGTGGAAAGGCACATGATAAAGATGAGCAAAAGACTAAAAATAAAACAGCTGGGGTAAGAGAGATTCTGAGGGCTTAAAAATTGAAGTTGTAACAAAGAGAAAGAGAAGGGAGAGGCATTTTTATTGTAAAATAACAGCAGGAAGCGATTGGATAGGGCAGATGCCTGCAGGAGAGGGAGATGTTTAGGATGACACTGAGATTCTACCTTGGGCAGCTAGGTGAATGATGGTACCGTGAATATTAGGAGTAACAAATTTGGGAGACAGTGAGTTTGGTATTGAAACACTCAGGCAGGGATGCACCTGAAATGGAACAATGAGGCTGGAGCTCTCTCAAGACTTAGCATGTGGGTGGTGGGAATGGAGATGAATGAGATTGTCAGGGAGAATTTAGAGTGAGAACAGGAGAACTCAGGAACCCAGAGCAGAAGGAAGGGCAGAGACTGAGGAGAAGAAAGTTAGTGGGAGAACCAGGCAGCTTAGTGTCATGGACACCAAGAGAAAAACAGGTTCCAGGAAGGGGTGGGGATGGGGGTTAGTGTAACAGAGCCATCAAAGGAGAAGGATCATGGGTTTTAGCAGTTGGGCCACCACTGGCAACTTCCCAAAGATGAGTATTTGAAAGAAAGACACTGATTGTTCAATGTTGAAATCTAAAAGAAGCAGTGAACCACATATTAGATGCTGTGGGAAATTAAATCAGAGAATATGAAGATAAGCCTAAGAAAATCTCCAAGAACTCAGAAGAATAGGATAAAGAGATGCAAATATTAGGGGGAAAGTAGGATTAAATCATAAATTGACCATCTGTGAGTGTGTGTGTGTATGTGTGTACGTGTGTGTGCGTGCGCGTATGTGTGGAATCCCAGTGGAATCCCAGAGAGAAAAAACTGTCTAATTCATACATCCAGGAATTGGTTCTAGCCAAAGCATTAAGAAAATAAAAAGAAACTAAGTATAATACTGCAAAAGATTAAATAAGACCATGTATCTTCTCTGACTTTTAATTAATTTTTTTTTTGCAAATGACATGATTACTTGTGTGAGAAATCCTAAAGAATCAGCTGGAAACAAATAGACTAATATTCAGTAAAGTCAGTTGTTACAAAATGCACACAAAATGAGTACTTTTCTACAAATTAATAATGGTTGGTTAGAAAATATACTTTAAAATACCATTTATAATTGTAATAAAAAATATAAAAGATATAGAAATAAACTTGATGACAAATACAAGACTTACACAAAGAAAACAAAAACATTACTTATGTACATAAAAAGAAAACTTGAGGGCCGGCCGATGGCGCGTTGGTTAAGAGCTGGCTTGGGATGCCAGTGACCCCGGTTCGGATCCCACATATGAGGGCCAGTAACACTGCCCTCTACAGCTAAGATGGTGAAAACAGCTCCACCTGGAGCTGGGCTGCGCGATTCCTGGCGACAGTGTAGGCTGCAGCCCCTGCTGCAGTGGGCTGCCATAAGCTACAAAGAGTGGCCGGTAGCCAGCGGGAGAGGCGGCAGCCGGAGTGAGCTACCAATAGCAGCTGTGGGGGGCCGTCCAGAGGCCAGCGACTGATCTGCCTCACCCAGGAAGAGCGCAATGATAATACCAACATCCTCCACAACTAGGCTGAAGAACAAAAGGACCAAGCAACTTGTCTGTTTCCCTTCCCAATTCCTCAACGCTGTTCCCCTCCCCCATTTCCCAATAAAAATCTTAAAAAAAAAAAAAAGGAAAACCTGAATAGATGGAGGAAGACATACTATGCTTTTAAACTGAAAAAATCATGTGCAAATATGTCAATAATCCTTTAATTAATTAGTTTATTTAATACAATTCCAATCAAAACCCATAGATTTGGTTTGGAAACTTCATGGAATGATTTTTTAAAAAAAAGAAAGATAAAAGAAAAAGAAAAAGAAAAAAATTAGTCAAGGCAATATGTAAAAAGGTGAAATAGGGGAATAATATTGATTTTTGTAGGTATTAAAATATATTATAAAACTACAATAATTACAACAATGTGGTATTAGCTAAGGCATAAATAAGTAAAGGAATTAAAATAGAAAATCTAGAGAGAAACCTATGTTCTTAATGTACTTGTAGGTGTAGTGTATTTAATATGTGTTCAAATGATCATTAAATGTATGACATTTAATATACAGTTATTTCAAATCAGTGAGGAAAGTATGGATTATTTAAAATAATATAAGTGCTATTGAGACAATTGGCTCACCATTTGAAATAAACTTCGGTCTCCCTTTTTCTCAACCACCAAAAAACTTCCAGATTTATGTATAAAAATGAAAAAAAAATTTTTAACTGATTTAATAAAATTATAGTAGATTTATATAATGGAATATTCTGTTAGAGTTAGATCTTTATATTTTAATATGGAAAAATATCCACAATATACTAGTAAGCAAAGTAAGTTATAGAATAGTTTGTATGATATTATCTAAAATGTGCAGGAAAACTTTATATATCTAACTATATATATATTTACAGATAATTTGCATATTCATAGAAAATGTCTGGAAAAGTACACAAACTGTTAACAGTAAATGGCATGAAGGAAAAGATTGATATATTTAACTAGATATAATTTTGTAACTTGTCTATGACAAAAAAAGCAAAATAAGATTCAAAACGACAAGCTGGTAGAAATTATTTACAAGAGCTATGTAAAAGGGTTAATATCCTTAATATATAAAATACTTTTTAAATCAATAAGAAAAAGACTCATAACCCAATGGAAAAATAGACAAATAACATGAATAGACAGTTCATAAAATAAGAAATACAAATGATCAATACACGTATGTACAAATGTCCAAGTAGTAATAAAAAAATGCAAATTCTAAAATAAAATTTATTTTTGGCTATAAAATTGACATTTTTTATGTTTATCCTTGGCGTTTTTAAGGTATATAGAAACAACGGGTACATTACCAAATCTTGTATAACACACAATCCTATTGTTTTTGCTAACCAGAAAAGAAGACCAAAAATTACATACAGCTTATTTTTGCGAGGGATGGGTCAACATGGCACAGAGGATTCATTCCCAGAGGCAGACCAGCATGCCACCCACTCTGTAACTCAGAGATGCTGGGCAGAGGGGCTTTCCTGACCTAGAAATGAATTCTAGGGGCTCTGAGACTCTCTGCCTCCACCTTGCCATGTGAGGAAACTGTGTGTGCCTGCCTTTCCCAGAGACGAGGAGTACAAGTATTCCTTGGATAGAATGTGACAGGATGTCAGTGGACTGTCTCAAGTCCTCAGTAGTACTGAGCATAGGGTCATGAAAAGAGGAGACCTTTGTTAATAGTGTCTTTTGTTTTCTGATGCTTTGACTTCTGGGGGCTGGCTGACTCTTGGAGACACTGCCGATTCCTAGAGATAGCAAATACTCATCTGAGAGCGCACTCTCTTCAAATGCAAACCTGCCAATCCAGAGCCTACACCCCCATACCACCTCTGTTATCAGGCTGAGCCACTATCCCCCTGACATACTCATCCCAGGGCCAGGTACCAGACAACTAGGGGGAGCCCCTATCCCCCAGAGCCTACCAGAATTATTCAAACCAGCCAATCCTAACCTGTCTACTCTGCTTATCCTGCCATGTCCATTGCTTCCCGCAAAAATCACAATCAAAGCCGTTGTCCAGGCTTTCCCTTCACTTCCTCTGCCTCCTGACCAACCTTGGTGCTTCTCCATGTGGTCCTGTGTGGCCTGCCATGACTCCTATTTCTAGGGACCTGTGAGTAGAAACTTCTTTCTTTATGACCATCATTTCCTTCTGTGTCTCTTACCATATCCAACTAAAACAAACCCCAGGTATGTTTTAAAACAGGGCCATTGCCTTCTTCTGACTCAGATATCCATCCAGCCCATTGAAGACCACAGGAAGCTGAGGAGTGTCTGGCATTGCATTTCTCTCATTTTCTGATATGATTATGGATGTGGCTTTTAGCCTACAGCATTCACTTGTCCTTGAATGGGAGACTGAGATGACCTGATAAGGTTAAGGTTCATGGTCAAGTTGAGTGGACAGCCATCTTCAAGGCAGTAGATCTCACTCCTGCCTCAATATTAGAATCACCAGGGGATCTTTCCAAAGCTACCAAGGCTGGACCCTTGACTTAAAGGGTCTAGAATGGAGCCCAGGCCTTGGTGTGATTTGGAAGTTTCCCAGCTGACACTCACGTAGAGGTAGGGGTGAGAACTATAGTCCTAAATTCTGTTTCCCCAAAGTCCTTGACCAAACCCACTGCTGACTGACACCAAAGTATCTTTCCTCCTGCTTCGTGCACTCTTAGGAAACACCATGTGTCCTCTACATACAAAGGACAGGCTTCCCCTGACTCCAACTGGGGTCCCTTATGCCTGGGGCCCTGAAGACTAAGGGGCTCGGGCACCGAATCAAGAAGCTGAAGTCACAGACACAAGTCGCCCTCTGCTCCCACTATTCATTATGATATTGGTTGGAATACAAATTTAGTCTCTAGTGGGTTGGTTGTGTTTGAACCTCCCCCACACAGTTCTGTATGGGAAATCTAGCTAAGAGCCTTCTTCCTGGGGGAGGTTGAGTGTAACAGCTGTTCCTCACCAGAGCTGATGGTCCCGCCAGGATACAGTCTGGTGCTGCCCCTTGAGCCTAAAGCCTTTCCTCCCTGAGGACCAACTCATATTTCAGGCTGGCATCCAGGACAGCCTTTCTCTCCACAGCTACTGAAAAAGACACTTCCTGGGCTGTGTGGACAGAGGCCCCTCGACCTGGGATCTGGTGCTCATGTCACACTTTGACACATGTGGGAAGAGGTATTGTGTAGACACTGTGGGTCTGGTATCCCTCTTCCTTGCTTTCCTCTACTATGGAGGCTGGAAAGCTACAATACTGGATTTACCAGCGTTTCCTGAACCAAGGGAGGCCATGTTCTGGCCAAGAAGACATAGGAGAAAGTCCCTGGACACAGATGTCCTCCTGAATCAAAGACTAGGAGAAAACACTTGTTGCCCTTTGTCTCTTCACCCATTCTCCTTCTTCCTGGCTGGAATATGGCTGTGATGTTGGATGTGGAACAACCATCTTGGTCCCATCTTGGGACTAAGGCGGGGACAAGCATGAGGCTGAAGGCCTATGTGATAAGTATAATGAACTAGTTCAGCTACGTGGGGCAACATCTTACACTCTTGTCTATACACAGATGCCCTTGCATGGCTCACAAACTAATAAGGAGGACAGACACATAAACAGCGCCAGTACAGTGTGACACAGGTGAAGAACCAAATACTCCTGCGTAGAGTGGGGGCGGCAGTGGGGGGTTAGGTCATCATAGGAAAGATGGTAGTAAATGAGGAAAAATAAAGGATGCTTCAGCCAGAGCCAGATGTTGGGGTCAGAGGTGGAAGGTGCTATGGGTCCAAGTCAGTTAAGGCCATACTTTGATGTGGCCAGTCACATTGCTGGGAATAAGGGGCCACTGCAGGGGAAATCCTCTAAATAGAGATTATTCATATGAAGACATCAAGGCTCAAAAGGATCAGAGCGTCTGTCTGAGGCAATATACTTGAGTGATGTGAATCCTACCCAGTCACTGTGCAGCCTTGGGCAAGTTGCCTGAGCTCTCTGGGCCTCAGATTCATTATCTAAGAAACAGAGATTATAACAATCATCGTGCTTTTCTCTTAGATCGCTACGCCCACTAAGTTAGTTAATAAATGACTCAGAATAGTGCCTGGCACGTGATAAGTGATCTATAAGTGCCAGTCATTGTGAACAAGTGAAAGGCTTCTCTGAGATATAAAACCATGTTCCTTGTCTCCCAATTCCACCCTCTTCTCCCTGCACAGGAGGGCAGACACAGGTCAGGAGGCAGAGGGACAGATTTGGGCTTGACTTTTATTTACAACAGTACAGTATTTGCATGTTGCAAATTCCTCCACACCTAGATCTCTGGACACTTGGGTAATAAGTACCACAAAGATGTACTTATTGGCAACATGTTCCAGCATGTCTGAATCAAGTGCTTCTGCCACTGTGCTGCCCCGTCCTCTGGGGATGATAGTCCCTGCACCGCATCTTCCGGATCAAGATGCCTCGGGGAAGGAGTACTCTTGCCTGGCTCAGTGGGCTCTGGCGATGCGCCAACGGGACATGGGTGGGCAGTGAGTGGTGAGTTCAAATCCTGCCAAGTTCACTGTGCTCTACCCACTTCCCAAAGCCCACACTCCGCCCCTCTAGCCCACTGCAACTTTTCTGTCTTAATAAAGCTGAGGCACTTGTCTAAATTTCAAAGCCTCATACACAGCCAAGCAGGCAGCAGAAATCATTGCGTGTCAGGTAAGGAATGGAGATATCCGTTCTGCATGGGAGTGGGGAGAAGAGGAAAGTGAAGGGAGGGAAAGGAAAAGGAGAACTTGTAAGCAACATAGCATGCGGATCCTTTCTTTAATCTAATTAGTTATCAGATGAATAACTAACTAGCTCTAAGAGCTACATTCATGTCCACTCCACTCACCAGTTCTTCCTTTGACTTATCTATTTCTGTGAATGGCATGTAAGTTTTGTCAGCCGTCAAGTTCAAAATATGAAATCAGTCAAAAGATGATTTCCAAGTTTAGGGTCTCTCTAGAATCCATTGTCACCTTTCCTCATTCTCTCCGATACCTTGGGTGAGGTCTCAACTAATTCTTGCCTCTACTATTTCAACAGCCTCCCAACTTGCCTTCTGACCTCTCAACTCCCTCCTTACTCATTTTGCTGGCTTCTATTAGAGCAATCAAGTGGGGTCTTGGTAAACCAATTCTTCAGAAAACAAAGAAAGGAGGAAGGAAGGAAGGAAGGAAGGAAGGAAGGAAGGAAGGAAGGAAGGAAGGAAGGAAGGAAGGAAGGAAAGAAGGAAGGAAGGAAAGAAGGAAGGGAGAAAAGAAGGGAGAAAAGAAGGGAGGGAGGGAGGGAGAAAGGAAGGAAAGGAGGGAGGGAAAGAGGAAGGATGAAAGGAAGGAAGGGAGGAAGGAAAGAAAGAAGGAAGAAAGCAAGTCCTGATCTGCAGCACTTGCTCATTTCCGTGGGTAAATTTCACATCCAAGCTACCAACATGAGGTCACAGAATTGGCTCTAGCAAGCATACAACTGCCCAATAACCTTCCTGAGGAAGAGCTCGCCGCAGACTTATGAGTTAAACATAAACTGTGTACCCTGGCGTTGGAGGCCTCCCATAGCTCATCATCAGTCAGCCGGCCAGCTGATCCCACCACAGCCCCACATGCGTCCACACAGACTGGGGACGACTCTGACCTCCCGTGTGATTCTTGTTTCCCCACCTTTGTGCCCACCAGCAAATCCATCCCATTCTTCAAGACACATCTCAAATGCCACCTATCTCCTCTATGAAGCCTTCTTCTGAGCCCCTTGAACCAGATAAGCTGTCCTTGCTTTTAAAGCCCCAGTTGTGTTTTGTTTGTACCTTCGCTGGGGCACTTATCATGGTCTGCTTTGTACCTGGTTATACATGGGCTTCTTCTGTAGGTCCTTCTTACTAGATTACTATTTTCTTGAAGGTAGGGACTATTTCTTTGTTGTCCCTGAAGAGCCTGGCAGATTTTCTTGCACACAGTAGGTACTTTGGAAACATTTGTTAAAATAAATGTGCCCATTACCTCTGTCAGGACAAGACATTGTTTTCATTTTGTGTTCTGGAAAGGGGAAGAGATTTCTGGCCCCAGAACTGGACAGGCCCTGTGTATTGCTGGCCCCAACGCTGTGTCACTTGCCACGGAGCTTTGCCTTTGTCCTTCTGACCTCAGCCTGGGGGAGCTGACGCGCCTTGCTCCTGAGCCAGGCCTCTCACTCACCACTGCCTCTCAGGAAGTCAAAATCATCCCAGCCGGACATAACGCTTCCTCCCCAGAGCACAGATGTCAAGCCCTGGTTGGGTTAGCTCCTGTCTAGGGCCAGCGTTTGCCTGGAAGCTAAACCTGGGCTTCAGCCAGCCCAGGAAGCTTGGCATTTGAACCAGAGCTTAGGCAATTCTGCTAGGCCTGGCGCTGAGCTGTGGTTTGGCCTCCTCTGCTCGCGGCCTGAGCCGAGGCAGTCGCCAAGGCCCCTAGTGTGAAGGAATTTGAGTTCTAACTTTAGGTGGCTACGTGGCTGATGGCTGTGTTTGTGAATATCTCATTCCTACTTTGGTTGCCCAGCTGGTGGGAACAGAACGGGTAGTCATGGGACTGTCATCATGTGCTGTCCAGGTTAACATGTAGCATTTCTATTACTATTAACAGACTTTCTGCTCCTCACTCCATCTGTTCTCTGAAATAATTGCAGTTGTACAGACCATGCCTTCGCTACAGGCAAGCTCTGGGGAAGAGGATAGTGCTTTTATGAGAAAAAAAAGTGTTAAAAAATAACAGCAAACATGAGAAGAGAGTGGGAATGGAGCTAACAGCAGGTTTCCAATTTCTTTCGGATTCCGGCCTGTAAAGGTGGCGTTTTCACGCTTGTTTGGGGTGACCAAGCTCAGCCAGATGGGGGTGAGTGGCTGGGCTGGTGGCTCAGCCTGTTGGTCACCAAGGTGTTTGGCTCCAGGTGAGTTGGGGGGACCCATGGTCGAGCTACCCAACACAGAGATGCTGAGAAAGATGGGCCCTTAGGAAGAGACACGGGCATTTTAGGTGGCATGGCGCATCCTGATGGAAGGAGTTAGATGGTAAGAAGGCCAGGAGGGAATGCTGGGGAAGCTAGAGGCCTGGGAAGGAGGGGGAGGTTTGAGCTAAACGACTGGTTCTGTCTGGACTTCTGATCACACACACACACACACACACACACACACACACACACACAATGTGCATGGGGGGGGATCACCTCAATGACCTTCTGTCTTTAGGAACTATTAGGAGAATGAATGGGTTCCAGCAATATAGTAACAATTCTTCTGATAGAGGGTTAAGAGAATGATAAGAACAATGAAGACTTGTATGTGAAATACAATAGCTATTAAAAGAACAAAAACAAATACTTGTGGATATGAAGCATTCTGATTTGTAAGCATAGGTTGTGTGGTTGCCATCTTTTCATGGGGTGCTCAACAAGGCATAATTATGAGTATAATGACCTGATGTATCTTTGTTCTGGGGCCTTCCTTCCCACTGCCCAGCTTGTCCATGTGAGGGGCCCAATTCTGAGTGTCACATCTCATCCTATGAAACTGAAAATGGTGGTCTTATCCCCTTGAGCCCCAACACACACACACTGAAATGTCAAGGAGGAAGGTACTGTCAAGCTTTCCAAGGAGTGAATTTGATTAAGAAAAAAAAAAATGAAACAAGGGAATACAGCCATGCTATTTCTAAGTTGTCTTCCAATTTCAAGGAAGTATTTTCATTTGAAAGAAACCCACAGAATGCAGCTGGTCAGTTGCAAATAAGACATTTGTTGGGGAAAAAAATTGTGTGTGTGTGTGTGTGTGTGTGTGTGCGTGTATTCAATACTATTCTCCAAACCCATAAAATGATTTTTTTTTAAATTCTGGAAAAACGCAGGTAGAAAATCAGAGGGACTATCATCTGATGATGATCACAGTGCATTTTCCAGGAATTGGATAGATCTTACCTGTCGTTCCCACTTCAAATAACCCTCAAAACTGATGAGGACATTCTAGATCTACTTTAAAACTAGATTCAGTGAATCACAGAGATTGGCGGGTATGGATGAAAATGTGACACTATTGGCTGGGGGTCCCAAAAGAACCTTTAATATAAGAGAATATTAAGAAATTAGGAAGGGGAGGATTTTGAGCTATTCCTACCTATTGATAATTTTTTAGAGTTATGCTGGGAAAATCCACATCTTATTCTTTGGCCAAAGGTTTGATTGGAAAGAATGTGAATCAGTTCCTTGAGAGAATTTCTGTGTTAAAGACTAGTTATATTATATTAGTTTTTGGTGTGTTTGCTTCCACCACCAGATCTGAGACTGATGGCTTGCTCTTAGGGTCCTCTATGTAGATGAGATGTATGATAAATGTGAGTGCTGAATGCATGAAATATACTGGGGGTGCCAAAAAAATGTATACAAGTGGACACTTTGGTCAATGTTGCTCAAGCAGTAGTTCGCCGCAATCAGAAGTGTCTGGATGCTGATGGTAACCACTTTGAGCACCTCTTATAATTGCAGAAGTCCAATGTGACTTGTATTCATCTTTTGTTACCGGTATATGTTGACTATTGCAATTTTAATACAGTTTTCCTTTCATAAAATGTGTATACATGTTTTTGCCACCCTCTGTATAACTAACATTACTAACAACCAAGGGGTTTACTACCAAGTAAATGCCTTTCCATGGAAAGCGAACCCTGGATGTACAAATTGATGCAATCCACAATTAAAGATTATCAAGCAAATAATAGCTACCATTAATAGATCTCTATTGTGTCATATGCCAACCATTTCATATCCCTTGCCTTGTTCAATTCCATAGCCAACAGAGAGGTCACCACTATCATTCTCATTTTAAAGATGAAAAAACTGTGGCTTAGGATAATTGAGTAACTTGCCAAAGGTACACTATTAGCAAGTGGCAAAGGGAAAAAGCAAACCCAGTTCTGAATGATTCCAAAGCTGGAGCTCTTAGGCACTCTACTCTGTTGCCCTTTGATGGGGAGGAAATAGAATTACTGTAAAGTGCAATCATGCCTCCTTAATCTGTGACAGTTCTTTGAGGGGGTAAATAAATTAGTTGGAAGGGAAATTGTATTTAGGTTTTCAAAAGCTTTTGACAAGGTTACTTTCAAAATTGAGGACTTTTGGTGCCAAATATTTTGTCATTGATAGGGAACAGATTAGAGACAGCAACAAACAAAGCCCACAAAAAGATCTCTTTCTCTGTTCACTTCTAGATTAAATTCTTTTGGGGCTCCATTTTAAGCTTTTTATTCTACACCTTTATATAGATTGTACGGGAGAGGAAGTGTGCAACAAAACCCCAGGTAATCAGATGATTGGGGGATCCTTTGGCAGGTGGAAATGCCCCTTGATGGGGAGAAACCCAGGCTGATTCTGAGAGGCTGTGTGAGAGCACAGATGTGAGCAGATGAGCTCCTGGGCAGGCCTGTGCCAGGCCAGGCCCTGGCAGAAAGAATTCTGAGTACTTCTGGGAGGACAACTCAGACAAGGCTATCACAGTCGCTACGGAATGTTCCCTAAAGATACCTGTCCAAGGGGTCCCTGCGACCCACAGGATTGGGCTTAACTGGAAGGAAACACACATGAATGAGAGTGCTGCACTTGCGTATAACCATCACATGCCTACATGGAGGCACTGTCCTCAGTTTAGAGTGCTGTATAGAGGCCACTAAAATGGTCAAATATAAGGAAGGAAGGGGAGAAGGAGAGGCCAGATGAGGACAGGAGGAGGGGACAAGGAATGATCAAAGTCTTTCAAATCACTCTGAGTCCAGATGTTCACACACAGCCTTAGTCATCAAATCCTGGAAGGTGGAACTAGAGGGAGCTCTTGGCACTTGAAAAGGAAGCAGTTAATACAGACCAAAGGAACTGCTAACATACACAGTGGGTGGTTAACTCATCTACTTCTTTACCCAAGAGGTGAGACAGGTTGAAAATACAAATTGCTCTTTAAAACTTTTGGATGCACAGTGTGGGGTATCAATGCACAATGGCTTCTGGGCTAGACTGTGACTTTTAGGAGGTGATCCTGAAGACCTGATAGCAGAGAGAATTGAGGCCATTAAAAGTCTCTGGGTGCAGTTACTAGACAGAGGCAGCACTGGCAGGTTTTGAGCCAAACTATGGTCCGTTTTGATCCAGGCTGCCAATTCTGATCTTCTTGGGCTGAAGGAGGTAAGAAATATTACACATACATTCTGAGTAGAGAATAAATATGATTTATAAAAAGTAATTCCGGGCCGGCTGAGTGGCGCATTGGTTGGGAGCTGGCTTGGGACGCTAGCGGCACTGGTTCGGATCCCACATATGAGGGCGGGTGATGCTGCCCTCTACAGGTAAGGGCAGCTGCACCTGGAGCTGGGCTGCAGGAGCCTCGGTGACAGTGTAGGCTGCAGCCCCTGCTGCAGTGGGCTGCCATAGGCTACAGTGAGTGGTGGGCGGCTGGCGTGAGCAGCCAGCCTCCAGGTGAGCTGCCAATAGCCGCGGTGAGCGGCTGTCCAGGGGCTGGTGGCCAATCTGCCTCATTAGGGAAGAGCGCAATGACGATATCAACATGGGCCAGTGGGGCGGCATACTCCGCAGCTGGACTGAGGAGCAGGGGGATGGCAACTTGTCTGTTCCCCTTCCCTGAATCCCCAGCGTTGTTCCCCTCCCCCAATTCCCCAATGAAGTCTTTAAAAAAAAAAAAAGTAATTCCTGTTTCCTATAATCATATGAGCCCCGTCTTTCGGGGTCAAGAGGGAGAACCTTAAAAATCTGAGAATTGAGTATGTGAAGCTTTGGAAAGCTATTATAATAAAGTGAGGCCAGCTGAGTGGCGCATTGGTTAAGCGCTGGCTTGGGACGCCAGCGGCCCCGGTTCGGTCCCACATATGAGGGCTAGTGACACTGCCCTCAAATAAATAAATAAAAATAAAAAATAAAGTGGAAGGAGAATGTGTCTATCACCAGGCCAGGATCTATTGCCAATAGCCCTACAGAGCCACAGGAAGTGTGTGCAGGGCAGTTCCTACTGATGTGAGGAGCAGGACCGGCTGCATGGGCCTGTGACCTATGTAACACTTAAAAGGGCAGTGCTTGGTTTAATGCTCTGCTGTTTCCATCTTGAAATTCTCAATAATGTTTCAACCAGGGGTCCTGCATGTTTATTTTGAACTGGGCCCCAAGAATTATGCAGCCGGAACTTGTTAGGCGTTACTTGGCTTGCATAATAATGGGGGAAGCATCAAAACGAAGGCCAAGGAAGAAGAACAATCGAGGCAGCTGGATCCAAATGATATCAGGAAGCGGAACATGTGTAGAATGTACAGTTTCCTAGGCAACTAGTTGCTCCATCTAAGTGTCACCCAATTGCTTTGCTAAAAACGTTTCTTAATGGCAGGGAATAAAACGAGAGAAATTAGGTCCAAGAGAACCTGCGGCATACCTGATGTTGCTCAGTGACCTCCTGTATGGCCAATCCATGAACAGAATCATCCAGAAAAGAGAAAAACATAGTTCTTAATGGGCCTGGTCTCAAGTGGGTGTTTTGGGATTGAATGGCAGTCTTCTCATTTTCCTGGTCCCATCCCCAGACATACATGTTTTTTAGAAATGTTCTTAAATATTGACTTTAGCTTATAATAAGGGTCCTGAATTCTCTGGGGAGCTTGAAGAGCCTAGGTTCTGAATCAGAGGTGAGGATGCTATTATCAAAGAAAAGACAGAGACACTCTATGAGCCCTAGGCCAGGCTGTGCCTCTCTACTTCTCGCATTTCTCCCATCACCAGATCGAAGAGATATTTCTAACAATCACTTCACTCCTAGAGGCCCTGGCTTCTCCATCTTCAGAATAAGTTATCTCAAATCCTCCTTGGAAAGTAAAAAGGTGCTGATTCTTGGCAGAAGTGTGGTTGAGAAAGAAAAAATATACTACAGTAATCATTAACTTTAGTCCTCATATTGCCTCAGGAATAATTAGGGAAGAAAACCCAACACGAGGTCCCAGATTCTCCACAGATATTTATGCATCCATAGACTGACATTTTTCAGCTGAGAGAAGAGGTCGTTGCTGTAAATGATGATGCGGTCATGCCACAAGGACATCCCAAATCATAAGGCTTTGCCTGGTTAGAAAATTTCAAGCCCGATAGTTTCACCTGCTTTCCCCCTCCATATTCACTTAACTTATTCTATTTTCTTTTTTCTTTTCCATTTAGAAAATTAACGCTGATGGGGACAATGAGGCATCTGGGTATTGAGAGAGAAAGAAGTCCATTCTAGCAAAGGGGTTTTAAAGGGAGGCCCCAACCCACTCACAGGGTAGGTGGCTTGCTCTCAGCAGAAGGCCAGTGTATCTGAAACCTGACCCTGATTCCATCTCTGCTCTCAACGTGGGTCCTTAGTTGATTGGACCATGGTATACACTTGACCTAGAGCAGGCCACCCACACACCAGCCAGTGTATGCCCTGGCACAAGAGAAGCTGGGCTGGGCCCATCTTATTCTGCCCTTAGCACTTTGAACCAGTCCCATTGGCAGGGGGTAGTCAAAGTCAGGGTCCCAGCAAGTCGAAGTCATATGTGGGTGAGACTCATGAGGAATGAGGGGAGCAGAGTTTGCCACCCCAAAGTATGCTTCTTTGGGATATTTTTTGAGCTGGTTATTTTAAGAAACAGAAGACCCAGGAAGAAACTTTGATCTTCCCCCTAACTGCTTAAAAGAAGTTAGATGGAAGACCTGCTCAAGCAAGGGAGCTATCATCATAGATAACTACAGTTTCATATGAAGTAGGTGTGATGGACAGGGAAGAACCTAGCAAGGTCCATTTGGTCAAAGTCCTTTCTGTGTCCCATTGTTAAAGATGGCCCAGCGAACATTTGTTTACCAAATCTTTGTTTCTCCAGCTCCATGTGAATTGCCTTCCTGCTCTTTGAAGTCCAAACCACTAGCTCAAGGTAGTATATAAGCCTCAACTGCCCAGAGTTGTCCTGGTGCCCTATGTTCTTATGGAACCCTTGTATGTACATACATAATTAAATTTGATTCTTTTTCTCCTGTTAATCTGTCTTATTCTGTCATTTGAATTATTCTACCAGCCAGAGAACTAAGAAGAGAAAGGGGAAATTTTCTCTTCCCCCACAGGAGCCAGAATGACCAGAGTTCAAGGGTGAGGACAGCAGCACGAAAGTAATTTTGTCCCCAGGACTACCTGGTGCCTGCTGGCCTTCTACTCCCTGTCTGGTCCTAATGAATCCCCCACATAAGACTTCTTTTTTTTGAAGAGTAGAAGTAGGCTCTTGAGTGGAAGGGACATGGCTTGAAGGAGGACTTTCTAAGAGTCAGCATTGAGCAGACACGGAATAAGCTTCTTGGGAGTGGGGGTGGGATGGAGGAGGAGAGTAAGCTCACCATCACATGGTGGGGATGTTGTAGGGGAAACTATGGGCCCCCTTACCTCCTGCCATCCTATGAGTCTATGTGTATTGGAAAGCTTGTCTGTTCTGTACCTGGCTCTGTGGTCTGTTGGGGAAAATGCTTTGCCATCCTTCCTAATTGTTATGGTTATTTCCACCAGATTCATCCTGCCCTCGTGTCCCATAAGACACCTCTCACTCCTCCCACCCCACCCCAAGCCCTTATCAGATATCATTTCTTTAGGAGTCTATCTTCTGACCAGACCATGGGCTCCTCTGGACAAGCTGCTCAGTTATTCTCTGGATCTGGCACAATGGCTGGCCAGGCATGGAGTGAATGCATGAATAGACACATGAATGAGTGGCATGGTCAGCAAGGCCTGGGATGTATGGGCTCCCTGTTCCTCTCTTACTGCTTATTTAGGTCAAGGCTTCCCTGGGGGATGATTTGGGCCACAGAGGTGGATAGAGGGAGGGGCACATGGAAAGGGTAAAAACGCCAGGAGGAACGCCCTTTGAGTTGAGTTCGATGGCCTTCTCCTATGCAGACCTCCACCCTTGCGTGGGTGCTGGGAGACACTTCTCCTCTCCATGTCCTCAGAGTGTCATTCCCTCAACCCCCACACACGCACGCACTCACAGATCAAGGTGTCTGGCTCCGTCCCATGGCCACCAGCCCCTCAGAGGTACAGGAAGAGGCAGCATAAGTAGAAGCAGATTGGTTTAGTGGGAGGTGAATCTGGTCACCTTAGCCACACAAACATGGGTATCCTCATCACCCCATCCTGAGAAACCCTGTCTTGCTCTCCACCCCACCCAGGTTCACCTTCTCATTTGACTGTTGAAGCAGTGGTACTGATGTCACCTCGCCGCCATTCTTACAACCCTCTTTGTCTGGGATAGGAGAGCCTGGAATGGCAAAGTGCCTAGATCTACACCCACCAACGCCAGATAAGACGCAAGGCACCAATCCTAAAACATCCCAACTCTGCTCCTTCCTGAGAGGGGAACACGTGGGACTGGGGGCCCCTGTTCCCTGCCTAGACCTGTGAGTGGTCAACACCAGGCAGTTGCAGAAAGGAGATTTGATGGAAATGACCCGTTAACACACACAGAGTTTGCTCAGCTCTAGCCTTGGACTCAGGCCAAGTACAGACAGCGCATGCGGGCTGCAATGGAGAGTAGCAGAGGCAACATATAGAAGGGTGTCTTGGGGAACTCAGCCTCAGGATATAAGTAACATGGATTTTATCCCCATGAGTGATGGTCATATCCATTCCCAATGACTCAAGTCATGTAATTTTCTTTACAATATTCCTTGACTACTGGGAAGGCAGGTTGGTCCCATTCCTCTGAGGCAGAGAGCAAGGAAGTCTATTCAAATGCCTACCCTAGGGAGACAAGGCTCAGAGCTGGAGTATGTGGGGGATTTCTTCTGCTTCGGGGAGATCTACATTTCAAGCATATCTTTGGAAAAGAGTCCTCCCTTCCTCATCTCTCTGGTCCCTTTAAATCCTCATTGTCCTAGAGGTTTTACAGGGCCTGTCTGGCAGGAACAACAGAAAACTGCTGTGTGGTAAGAGGAGCATCTATCGCCGAGGGAGATGAAACCCAGTTCTAGTTTTGGTTCAGTCACTAACTAGCTGGATAACGTTGGGTCTCCTCATTGGAGAAAGGAAGGATTGGATGAGGTGATAGGCCAGGTCCTCTCCGCTTCTCTCAGGCTTTACTTTTAAGTGGGTGGAAGAGCAGAGGCACCAGCCCCAGAAAGCATGTCAGAGGGAAGGCAACTCCCAGCCCTTGTCCCCCTCCTCGTGGGGAAGGCAACCTCCACCACTGTCCTTCCAACACGGTGATACCCCCACAACACCATCAGGGAACCATGTGTGAGAGGAGGAAACCAGATGAAGGCCTGCATTCTACGTGGAGGAACACTCAGGGGCCCCCTGAGCACCCTGCTCAGCACCACCCCCACCCAGACCCCAAAAAATGCACTAGGAGAGATGCCAGGGTTTGAGGTGGCTGTAGAGAACACTCGGGACCAGAGACCACCACTCTCAGACAGGGTAATGGCTGAACTCTGTGATCCAAACACCTTGAAAGAGTGAAAATGACTTTAAATGCCTAAACATTTTAAAACAAACAGTACAACACAGGCTTTTAATTTTTCTTTTTTTAAGCCCCAGTGCTAAAGCTCGCTTTCTCTCTCTCTCTCTCTCTCTCTCTCTCTCTCTCTCTCTCTCTCTCTCTCTCTCTCTCTTTCTCTTTTGGGGGGAATTCAAAAGCCGTTTTATGCCTCATTACCTGCACACTGTGAGTGATGTCTGTCGGTCCATGTGCTGTAAATACCTTAAATCATGCTTCATTAAGAATATCTATGGTGCTATTAAAGAGCTATAATAGACAACGAGTTAACAGATGATTAAAGATGAATTCCATTTGTGTCAGTC
Source organism: Aselliscus stoliczkanus (assembly GCA_033961575.1). NCBI lineage: Eukaryota > Metazoa > Chordata > Mammalia > Chiroptera > Hipposideridae > Aselliscus > Aselliscus stoliczkanus. The sequence continues at coordinate 18,759,143 of CM066735.1, forward strand.
ACCAGCTAGAGAGAGACGAGAGGCAGTAAGTTCTCAACTCATTATCCAACGAAGTACAGCTTTCCCGGCCCCCAGCCCGTCCTGGATTTGTGAGGAGTGGGAAGGCAGGGGCGGGCTGTCTGCCTGCCTGCAGCGGAGTATGGGCCGAGTGATGGTGGAGAGGGCTGGACCAGGGGAGGATGAGCAGGTGGGATCCGCCAGGGGAGGATAGAGAGGGAATCCTGTGGGGGCTCACAGAAGGGGAACTCTGTGTGTGTGTGTGTGTGTGTGTGTGTGTGTGTGTGTGCGCGTGTGTGTGCATGTGCACTCACTCCCATGCACGTATGTCAGGAGCTGTGCTCACTGTCTGACAGTGCTGTCAGCTCTGCCTGGCTGTTTCTATGCACGTAGTCAAATTCCACGTGGAACCATGAGAAACAGATCAATCTTGAGCACCTGGTAGCCAGAGAAAAAGAGGCAAGTGGAAAGGAGGAGCTGGGGTCCCAAACACAGAGACACTGACTTTTTGGTAACAGTAATGGCAGGCAGAAAGGAAGGGGAAATTTCCTTTCCTCAGATGTGTATTCAGGGAATAAAAGATGAGCGTCACCAAGAAGCGAAGGGGTTTAGCCACAAAGGCGGAGCTTTCTGAAAGGCAAAAGTGCTCTGTCTGGTCTCTGATCTCTTTTAGAAACGGTCACTCCACAGAGTCGGAGGTATCTCACCCCTCTTTGATCTCATAGAGTCCACCAGCAGAGATCTGGAAAGCACCTTAAGTCCTGGTCAGTGCTTAGGACCATGCAGACTTCAGGCAGGAATGGACGGGAAAGGTCAACATCAGAAGTCAAAAGCGGCACAAGGCAGTTCTAATCGGTGGCTTCAACATTCTCCACGCATATTACATTTTTTTTCTTATCTATCTTTTAGAAGAAGATTGGAATTTCTCTCCCATGTTACATTTGGAGAAGCTGAAGCACTGAGTAAAAACAGATTATAGCTATTGGTTGGTTAATAGATATTGTCTTCTACCTTTTAGACATACTTCTGGCCTCGTGGAGGTCCTTGCTCTTAAGACACTTTCCAGTGTAGATGTGAAGGTGGAAATGCCACTGTGTGGGCAGAGGGGAAAAAAGCTACCAAATTGAGGTCTATCAGAGGGCAGCAAGATGGGGTGGAAGATGTGCCCCTTGCTATTAGCAGCCCTGGTGGAATGTGGGTGCTGCTTGTGCTAATGGTAACACACCAGTTCTTTTGGGCATCTTCTGACCCAGACAATGTTTCCATGCCCACTCTCAAGTTATACTGGCTCTGTCGGCAACGCTGATAAGTGCCATTATGCTATTCATGTCCCCAGTGCTGCTGTCATGCTCTCTGACATCCTGTGTGTCACCTGCCATGCTGTCTTGAACGTGCTACTTGGCCTGAGGTGTTACTACAAGTCTTCACTCTTCACATCTACTTTTTATGCAAAAAAAATGATATACTTTTTAAAGATGTCAAAATCCAGTGCTTCTGATTCCTTTCACATGGAGCCATGTGTCCGTGGCTTTAGTCTGTCTTCTGTTGCCATGGAATGCAACCAGTTTACGGGTGGGGCTGGAACAGGGAACCTAAGCATCCTCTGAAAAGGGGATGGCACATATGGCCAATTGATAAATACTGGATGGCAAGCAATAGAGGGTGGGTTAGGGTGGGGGTAGTGGGCACAGAGGGACTTGGTCTGACCTGGTGCTTTATAGTTCACCAAGTACATCCACACACATTGACTCATTGGATCCCCCAGAAACCCTGTGAGAGAAGGTTTTATTATCACCCCCTTTTTAAGACAAAGAGATCTGTGGCTCAGAAAGGACAAGTGGTGGCTGCAAGGACATGGGCCAGTGAACTGGGGTTACTGCACTTCTTACTCCAAAGCTTTCCCCTGTTTAGGGTTGAGGTGACAGGAGCTATAGAAAGCCATGGCGATTGTAGACAGGTGGGAGCAATGGGACAAGGACACACTGACCAGCAATTCCAATGAGAAAAACAAGACAAAAAAGACTGCCCAGCAGTGGGAAGGGGCTGAAGCAGGAATTGGGAAAGGAACCAAGCCAGGGCCTCCTGACTGGAGTGAGCCTGTCTGCTGGGAGAACTGTGAAGCCAGGAAAGAAAGTTGTGTTCAAATAGCCAGGAAGATATGAAGTGGTGAGTCAAAAGCTATGATCTGGCCATGGGCTAGGGACTGCCATTTTTACAAAGTGACTCAAAGGTGTGCCACCCAGGAGGGGCTCTCCTTGGTCTGAAAAAGAGCTCATCTTCATAGCAAGTGAGTGTGTGTGTGTGTGTGTGATGTCCGAAAGAGCAAGGGCTATGGGCCCAAGCCTGAATGTGGAGTCTGACATTGACTACATGTAGTCGTACGAGCTCTTCATATGTATAATGGAGGTACTAATACCTTCCTCCCCATGTGTTTTGAAGATGACGTGAAACAGGGATGCATGGAACAATGCTGAGCACATGGGCACGAAATTGCTGTATGCGTTTAGTGCCTACTAACAGCCACAGGGACTTCTGGGGAGGGGTAGGAGGAAGGGGCCTCTGTGGGGTTCCCAAATCCTCTCATTGTAACGGGGATCCAAGTTTAGAAAGAAGTTGGAATAGGCTCGGGTTCAGATTTCACCGGCTTCATGCCATGTCCCACTTCCAGGAAAAGAAACGGGTGTGTTGGAAAAAGAAAACAGACTCAGAAGGCATCTTGGGCATCCAACAGTTCTTAGGAAACAGATTTGGGCAAACATCACTGAATCAGCAACACGTGGACTCGGTTTCCATTGATAGCTTCACAAGCTGAAGAGCGAGAGGCTGGAGGCCTGAGAAAGCAATCCCGTGGGGACAATGCCCAACAAATCTTGCCCTGTGTGATAGTCTCTACTTCCTCCCTGCCATCTCTGTCTGGCCTGCAAGGTACCTCTAAATTTAATATGAGGGACTCCATCCACCAAGACCGCTGGGCTTTCTGAGGAAAGGGATGCAGTAGCGCCTAGGCTGGGAGTCCGAGCATCTGGCTTGAGTTCCAGCCACAGTGGTTACTGGATCAACAAATGCCCTTTATTCATTACTTTTTTCCATTTTCATCTGTATTAATTTTTTAGACTGAACATTCTCTTCAAGGAAGTGCTTTGGGATCCTCAGGGAAATGCACTAAGATAGGCTCCCTGGGAGTTTAGAACTAGATGCTGAGACCAAAAATCCGCTGGTATATTGTACAGAGGAGAAAAACAGGCTTGGGAAGGTAAGTGACTTGCCCAAGGCCATACAGCTAGGACACCCCAGTGCTCCCAGGGGGTCACCCACTGCACACCAGAAGCTGACAACAAGCTGAAAAATCCTCTTCCTTGAAAAATCCTCTCTCATTCTTGCCTGTTGGAATTTCATCACTCATAGCTGCCAGAAAAAGAGGACACCACACAGCTCCCCAGAAAGCACAGGCAAGGGTTGCGGGGAAGAAGGAACTTGCATCGTCTCTGATAATTGAATCTTGGTGTAGAGAGACAGCTGGGAACACCGCAATTGAGTTAAATGGAAAATGCCATTTCCGTATTGTTAGAAGCCTTTTCAGTCTAAGGCCCTGATCATTTGCTGCAAGGACCTGGTGGTTTCACGCATCTGACCCCAGCTGCCAGCTAAACCACAGGGCAGCTGGGATCAGCCGCGTGGGGCAGGGAAAGAAATTAATTTTCACTCCCCAGGGACCATGGTTGGTAGCTCAGCAGCCAAGGATTACACAGATCTGGACAGAATAGAGCACAGTCCCACTGGGGAGTTACTGAACTCCCAACAGACACTGGTGGAGATGAGAAGAGGCGAGGGGTGGGGGTGGGGGGCAGGGGGGTGTGCTGAAACAGACCTTATTGACAATCCCATCACTGACACTTAATGGACATCTCTTGCTGGAGGTTTTGCCTCTTACTGATTTCTCTTCCACATATTTAATTTCAAACTGCTGTCCTCCACCTCCAAAGCATCAACCCTTAGAAAGTAAGAGTTTCTTTCTTTCTTCTTTTTTTCCCCCTACCTGTTGCTCTGAGGCAAGAAATCACTTTTGTGAAATAGCCTGCTTTGATTAAAGAAACGAATCTTGTGGGTCCCCTCCTTCAAAGGGGCATAAAGCTCCCAATTTCTTTTCGGAACCCATGTGAAAAGGAGCAAGCTGTGGGCTACTTTCTGTCCGAGCCCACACTTTCCACTAGTTGGTAAATGAACAGCAATAAAAAACACAGCACAACAATGCCCAACCAGAAAGCTTCCTAGAAAAATCTGTTTCCCAACACAAACTTGGTTCCAGCAGTCTTTTGTGAGTGTGAAGAAAATATGAATTATGGTTCCTGGCCGTGCAAAATGCTCACTGAAAAGAAAAAAAAAATAAGAAAGAAAGAGAACGCTACATCTGTTTCCATTTCACTTGCTCACATGTTTAAATACATCGATGAGGCATCCATCTAAATTTACCAGGTCCTAAGCAATTAACAATTAAAAAAAAATGAGACTAAAAGATGATGGCAACGTTTTTGAAAAATGGAAAAACGCTAAGATGCGCATGTTAACGGGTTCATTTCTACCGGGCTGCATTCCTTTGCAATCCCGGCAGCACTTTCGCTTGTGCGAAAAGTGGAACGAGGCCTCAGAAAAAGGCACAGGGCATCATTAGTGCAGTGAGATCCCTATCTCAGCCCATAGCAATTATATCCTGAGAAGCCTGTAGGCTGCGAGGCGCTTTCATTACCAGGGGATTAACAGGGAGTAACCGGTCACTCACCTCTAGCCCCCATCTTGGGCTAAAACAAGCAGTAAGGATTCCACCTTCATTTAAGTCTGTAATTGCTTTGATTTTGGTATGTGTGGAACATGGAGAGACTTCATGACTAAGAATTATATTAGTCAATAGTTTTGCTACTTTGATGAATCATTAGTCAGCCCTCATTTCGGTCCTTTCCCACTCTGGTCTGAGCCAGTGCAAGAGATTTCTTTTTTGCAACTATGGGGATCAGTGAACTGTCCCTTCAAGACCACCTGTTCAGGGCTAATTAGTCTCTCTGGGTCACAGAGGTGAAATCTGGGATGAAACTGGTGGGTGCTAACAGGGAGTGTTATTCTTGCTACCATGCTAAAGGAGGTCAATGTTGGGCCCAGCAGTCTACTGCAAATTCCTTACATTTATTTACAGCTTTTAACTTTTCAAATTCCTTAACATCTATTAGCTCAAATCCTTGATGTAGGTAGGCAGGCACCATTCTACTGAGAGAGAGGGCAGGGCTGCCCACCTCCAACCCCGTGTTCTTTCAATTCTACAACTTGCCTCACAGTAAATTCCTTCCACAGGGGGAAACACAAGATGACTCTGGATTCAGTTCCTCCATTGCCTCCTGGAGGCTCAGCCACCCTTTGGGTTAAATGAGTGCCAGCCTGGATCCACGGATGGTTCTTATCGCAATGGTTCTCACCTTGTCAGGGAGAAAATAGAGAAACACTCCCTCTAGACCTCAGGAGGGATTGGGACCCACAGATGAACAGATCACAGGAGAAGCATCTTGGTTGAGATAACAATTATGCAGATTGCTGATTGTTTTTGATAAATTGGCCACGGGTCCTATTTGGCAAGAACAACCACCTCCCACCCCAACATCAGAATCCAGAGATGACAAGACGATGAAAAGTATTCATACAAGAGAAGAAAATGACCCATCCAGCATTATTAATGCATGCAGTGCCAAACACAGAGCAGTGGTGTCAGAGCCTCACTATGACAAAACCTAGTGCGTGAGTCCAGGTGCTAGAAAATTGGACACGGTCCTCCCTTTGGGAATTTACTGAGTTACAAAATGGCTTGGAGATCAACAGCAGCCTATATAGGTAAGGAAACTGCTTCTGAGGGATCCATCCTCCCTGCACTTTCCCTCCACGAGGCTCCAATTTCCATGGGAGATGAATCCTGACTGGTACTTTCTTTGTATTTCTCCACATCTTCCAGGACCAGTGCTGTTCACTGAGGGCATCAAATGCATGTTCACTACCTACCTGCCTCTATCAGGGCCCGGCACCTACTGCCCCTAACACAATCAGCACACACACAGAACAGCATCATGGGGGAAACCGACATAAAAAAAGTAAATGGTGTTGCTGTAGGGACCAGTCTCAGGAACACCCCTGGTGTAAACGAATGTAATTGTGCCTTGATGACACCCAGAGACTTAAAGAACATCCAAAACTGCCAGGAAAATGTGGAGGAATAGTCTCACGCATCGGGCGATCAGGAAGCAGAAGAGTTAATGTCTTTTCTCCCATCTTCACTTAGGGAATTTGAATTCTTGATCAAGCGATTTGTCAGAACTGTTGTGTATTTACTGTAATTACAGAACATCAAATGTGCATTGACGTAATTACCATAAATATGTGTAAAGACATTATAACATGTAATTATGTCATATAATTCTTTAATAAAGCATGCAGAAGGAAAATTACTCTGCACATGCTCAATGCACATCTTCTCTTTACTATTTCTACTGAGGGTTTTCTTTGCTGCACTCCCCCTTCCCCTTCTCCTTTTCAAAATTAGACAGTTTCTCCCATTTATGATTAAGTAGCAGAGGAGGTTAGAGAGTGTATGTGTAAGCTTGTGCGAGTGAGCATGTACATATGTGCTTACACACACACACACACACACACACACACACACACACACACACACACAGGAAAGAAATGCATTTTGAAACCCCAACAGAGGTGCCAGGGCCCAGGTGTGGAGAGCACACATAGCCGGAAATCAGTGTTCACTTTGTCGATGGTGGAGCACAGCTAAATTAGTGGAGGAGAGGTCAGTCCCTCTCCTCTCTCTGCACTTCTCCCACCTGTAATTGCCTGGGGTGACCTCTGACCCTGCAGGATGCACATGGTTTGGTAGCACGGAGAGCCCCTGGGAGACTGATGCTTGGTGAGATGTTGACATTATTCTGAACCAAAGGGACTTTTCTAAAGATTCGAACAAAAATGGAAAATCCCGGGTGAGACAACCAGGGATGTTCAAGCAAAGCCTGGATTTGTCAGATGGTCACTGGGAGCCTGGAACAGGTTTAAATTCTTTTCCCAGCCCTCAGAGAGTCTATGAGATGTGGGGTCTGTGCTCAGATCTATATTTTCCATATCTTCCCTTTTGCGCTGCGGATCTTTTGGAGGTCTCCCTGAAATCCAAGATTCTGGGGATAAAATAGCTTGAAGTATTATGTTTCTGGAAGTCAGAGTTAAATTAAATGAGAAAGGATGCTCTAATGAGTGGGGAAGGCCTTCCCAATCATGATATCAAAATAGAAATCATAAAGGAAAAAGAGTGATAGATTAGACCATGCAAAAATGTACATTCCCTCTATATCAACCCCTCCCTCAAAAACAAAAGTAAATAACCTACCATAAATTACAGTAAAAAAACAGACAAAAGACCAAGGGAATATTTGTAACATGTATAATAATATAACAGAGGGGATCATATCCTTAATGTATTAAAAAGCTCTGACAACCTACAAGAGAAAACATCTGAATAGAAAAACTGGGCAAAACAATGGACAGAAAAATCACAAAATAAATGCAAATGACCAAAATGCATAGGGAAAAAAATCCAACCTAATTTGTAATCAAAGAGGGAGATACTATTTTTTGCCTATCAAATTGGTGATTATTTTAACAAATTATAATACCCAGTGTTGGTAAAAGGTTGAAGGTATGAGAGTAGAAAATAGTTTAATTTTTTTGGAGGCTGACCTGGCAATGAATACCAAAACCTTGAAAGGGTACATACCCTTTGACCTATAAATTCTTCTTCTAGGATTTTATCATAAGGAATTAAAAATATAGTCAAAGATTTAGGTCTAAGTTTCCCTGAAACCAAATTATTTATAATAGTGAAGGAAGAGAACAATCCCCAGAAACAACCCAATGTCCAACAAAGGGGGATTGGTGAAAGAAAGTTGTAGAATCATAATCCCATGGAATATCATTCAGCCATTAGAAATAATAAGTGAGTTTTTGGTGACATGAGTAGATGCACAATTAAGTGAAAAAAATATAAACAATTTATAGATATAAAAGTTTGGAGGAATTTACACCAAATATTATTACTACTAATCATTTTTAGACTGGGTGTGAGGGCCCTTCCTTCCTCCTTTCCTTCCTTCCTTCCTTCCTTCCTACCTTCCTTCCTTCCCTTCCTTCCTTTTTAAAAAATCTGGGTAGTCCAAAATTTTACACTAAACATTTTGGCTACTTTCAGAGTACACTAAATTGTGTATGCATGCATGCATGCATGTTCTCTCTCTCTCTCTCTCTCTCTCTCTCTCTCTCTCTCTCTCTCTCTTTGGTTTAACTGCCTGATGCAGCCAGAAAGAATTCCCAATTTATAGACAAAGCCTCTATACCACGTGAAACTCCCACTGCATACCAAAGGCTACACCCTTCTCTCTGCCTCTTGCTCCCAGTCACTCATTCCAGAAACATTCATGTCCAGGGCCAAGTTCTTGAAGGACCACCAGGAGTGGACGGGTAGATGCCCACTGTATTCTGGCCTCCATGCAATGAGTAAGATTCATAGCAAGTAGATAGCAGAACCAGAATTAGAAGCCAAGATGGTGGGCCAGGAGCTGGCCTGTTCAGTAGGGTCCTTGAACCTAGGACTGATGTGATGAATCTTTCATCTGGAGAACCCTAAGTTGTGGGAGCTTGTGGAGTTATTTTAGTGGGCTGCAGAGTCCAGAACCAAAGAGGGAGGTGGAAGTGGATTATTAAACTGAAAATCCAGTAACTGATATCAAACACTGAAGTCTTCCTACTGAGCTTCTCTCTCAATTTGTCTCATTTTATATATGTTTAAGGCAGCGTATTGACTCAGGGACCAGTGAGCCATGGTAATGAACAGAAAGTGATGGGTAGGGTGCAAGAGGAGAGCTATCTGTGAGAACAACCTAGAATACGGTTGTCCATGGCCTGACTTGTAGGTGCCCCTTGGAGAATGGTGCATGGTGCAGCATCCATGTTTAATGGACCACAGATGGCTCCAAATACTTTGTTGTTATCCCAACAATCTCCTCCACCATTTTATAGAGCCCATGTGGTAAAATTCTTTGAGGTGACTAGGGCTGAGGCATTTTGTTCTTGCTGCTTTTATAATTACGGGGTAGGGGGAGGTCCTCTCCATGTCGCAGTGAGAAGACACAGCTTCAGCTGTACTGACAGAGAGATCTGGTCAAAGTGGATGTGGGTGTGGAAATGCTGAAAGGAGCAATCCAGATTCCTCCATTTCTTCTTATCAAGTTCCTTTCTTAGAGGTAGACAGCAGAAGAGTTAGGGCATCAAAGGAGTTTAACTGCTTTTAGCCCAACAAGGAAACTAGCCTGGCTTTCATGAATGAGCATTCAGGTTAGCTCTTAATGTCAATCTCACAACAAGAATTCTGTTTTCATTTTGATACATGTAGAGATAGGGGCATACAAAATATACCCTCCTTGGCAAATGTTTAGTTTCAGCATCCTTGGAGAATGCATAGTATTATGTATACTTCCTGTTATTTAGATTTCAAAGTATGTCATCATCTCTACTCAGATGAGGATATCATCTTCTTGATATCCTTAGAAAGCAAGAAAGGGATTATTATACTCATTTTAGAAATGAAAAAAAAACCCTGAGACTTAGAGGGGATAACTAAAGCTTTAAAATTTCATGTTAAATAAATAACAGAGCTACATGGGAAAGTCTGTCTTGTGGCCAATCAGTTCACAGCTCCATCTAGAAGTTAGCATTGCAAGGGTGTCCTCATGACACCCAAACCCTTAAAAAATAAACTTCAAAATGTCATAGGCCAACTCATTTCTACTTTCATCAAGTAAACCTTTTGTCTTACACCGAGAAGAGCCCAGCCTATGGAGCAATATAAGGCAGCACCTACCAGGGACCCTATCCCGTAGCCATCACACCCCCTTGTGGGGCCTGACGGTGGTTGGGGAGTCAAAGTGGGAAATCCCAAGTACTTTCTGAGGCAGAGCCAGGAATTTGTCAAGTTTGAGCTTGCAGACTGGGGTTGTATAGGCGTATTCAATAGGAAAGAAGTCATGCTAATCAGGCTGAGATCTCATTAGTTTCCATTAGTGCAGCTGGAGCTTGAACACCCCAGGGGGGATCAATCCAAAGGCAGCAGAGGAAGCTCCCAGAGGCACCCAGGTGCAGTGGGCCCTCTCTGGCCCAGATTGGTGAGCTTTGAGGTCTGTTTAGCAGAAAAGGTTGGGCTGGCGTAGGACTGGGATGAGAGCTTGGCGTACAGGCCCTCAGAGTACTTATGACTACATAGCAGGCAAGGTTGAAGAGAATACTAGAAGGCCCACTTCAGCCACATATGAAATTAAAGCCAAAATTTTCAACTCACGTCCTTGGCACAGCACTCAAGGCCCATCCAGCCTCCATCTGGCCTCATCTCCCACTATGTACCTCCCTCCTTGTGCTTTAAGTTCTGACCTTATCAGTCAATCGCCCTTTCCTTGAACACATCCTACACTCTCTGCCTCTTACCTTCTCCATCACTTTTGTTCTTGTAGGTTCCTTCTCCATCTATTTTTTTTTTAAAAATTGGGAAATCGGGGGAGGGGAACAGACAAGTTGCTGTCCTTTTGTTCTTCAGTCTAGTTGTGGAGAACGTCGCTTCACTGGCCCATGTCGGTATTATCATTGCGCTCTTCCCGGCTGAGGCAGTTGCTCTCTGGCCATTGGACGGCCGCGCTCGGCAGCTCACGGAGGCTCATGAAAGCGCACACCTGCTGCTAACCAGCCCCACTGCAGCCTACACCGTCGCCAGCGATTCATGGCAGCCCAGCTCCAGGTCAAGCGGTTGTTCACCATCTTAGCTGTTGAGGGCCCAGCATCATTGGCCCTCATGTGGGATCTGAACCGGGGCCCTGCTGCTCAGAGCTGGCGTCCCAAGCCAACTCCTTAACCAATGTGCTGCTTGGCCGGCCCTCCATCTTTTTTTTAAAAATTGTGCTACAATACTCATAGAATACTCATAAGATGAAATGTGCCATCTTAACCATTTTTCTGTACAGTTTGGTAGTATTAAAAGTACATTCACATTGATCTCCAGAACTTTTTTCATCTTGCAAAACTGAAACTGTACCTATTAGACAGCAAGCCCTCATTCCCTCTTTCCCATGGTAATCACCATGGTACTTTCTGTCTCTAAGAATGTGATAACTCTAAGTACCTCATATCAGTGGAATCATGCAATATTTGTCTTTGTGTGTGTGTGTGTGTGTGTGTGTGTGTGTGTGTGTGTGTGTGTATGATGGGCACCATGTCCTTAATGTAGCAGAATCCTTTTGAATTCCATTTTATTTTAATTGTTTTTTTAGCTGAGCCATCCTGCCACCTGTTGGCAGCTCAGAGGCAGCTCAGCTCCGGCTGGGCATCAAACTGCTGTTGCTCAGAGCTCAGCTCACACTCTTGAGCAAGCTCTTAACTAACTGAGTCCCTCAGCCGGCCCTGAATTCCATTTTAATATTACACAATGGAGTCATATTCCACCGTGTGTATATATCACATTTTGTTTAGCCATTCCTATCTTTCTACCCTCTCAGAATCTCACTCTGTCCTCAAATCTTAAAACCCAAGGTACCCAGTTCATGAAGCTCTTTCCTTGCACCCTCAGTTATAGCCAGTCATTCCTAGAGATTCACAGAGATTAATGTGGCAGTGGTATGTCAGACAGGCTGGAAGGGGGACAGACAGCGAGACCATCAGGGGACTGTGGTGGTCGGTTTTATGTATCAACTTGGCTAGACTACAGAATCCAGTTATTCAATCAGACATTGGTGTTGCTCTGAAAGTATTCTGTAGTTGTGATTAATGTCCATAATCAGTTGACCTTAGGTAAAGGAGATAATCTGAGTGGGCCTGATTCAATCAGTTGGGTTTTCCTGGAAGAAGTTCCCACCTGTGGACTGACTGCAGCCTCAACTCCTCCTGCCCAAGCGTTTCCGGCCTGCCCTTCTTGATGGCCTGCACTACGGATTGTGGATTTGCTTAGCTGGTCCCCCACAATCTCATAAGCCAATTCCTTGCAATAAATCCCCTACTGTCTATCTCCTACTGGGTCTGTCTCTCTGGTTGAATCCTGACTTATACAAAGACAGACCACTAGCATGGTTTTGGGTTAGGCAAGAGGAGGCTTGGCCAGAAGTAGAGTTGGGAGAAGGGAAAGCAAAGGCCAAAGGGCTTGGGATGGTCTGACGGTGTGAGAGCATAGCTCAGGAAGCCGCGTAGGGTTAATCAGGAGACCGGGGCTCCGGCCCTCCCATCTTCTACTTAACTACACAGGTAACTCAGTCTCTCTGGTATTCTGAAAAATGCCAGCTTGACTTAGTACCTCCAAGATGTCTTCCAACTCTAACATACTATGATTCTCTATTCCAGTCAATTCTCTATAAGAGCATCTCATCTTCAATCGAAAAATGGTACTTTTCTTCTAAATGAAGAATATTTTCTTGCCCCCAGAAGAGCAATTCAGCAATTACAGGGTTAGTGTTTCTCTTCCTAAGTATCCAGGACTTAAAATAAAAGAAAGGACCCAAGGGAAGACTTATGGTACCCCAAAACAGCAATGTAGGTTGATCAGCTGGTAGAGGAGCTGGAAGTGCAGCCATACTAAATATAGGCTAGAGGACTCTGGCAATACTACTAATAATTAATATTTATTGAGGGCTTACCATGTACCAGACACTGACTGTTCTACGCGCTTAAATAAGCATTAACTCTTTTAAACTTCACAATGACTATCATATACGTGTATACCCAATCTACAGATGAGGAAACTGAAGGCTGAATGAGTCATTTAACTTCTCCAGCTCCTTCTGACATCTGTTCCTTTGCAGTCAATACCAGGTCCTGGATTAAGTTCAGAGGTCAGACAGCCTCTTTCCTCATGAGCTGAGGTCCAGTGGGAGAGGTGAGCATAGAAACCCATCACTGTGATACAAATAGGTGGCCCCACAGAGCTGTGTCTGCACAGCAGGCTCCCCCAGCCTGGCAGGGAGGGGGCGGAGTGGGGTTAGCGCTGTCACCCTCTCTGTGGGTGAGTCCCTCTGTGCCACCCTCCTCTCTGGACATGCACCCATGTTTTGCACAGCTTGCTCTCATGGGGACGCATTTCAGGTGTTCTAAGGAAAATTTCATGATTTTTTGTGGGGGTTGGAAAGCAGGGTCCTGAAACTGCTAAGGAGGCTTCCTACAGCTCCTGAAGCTGAATTCATTTGCAGTTGGCAGCATTTTCTGATTCATGGCAAAAGCCATGGAGGGAGGATTGGCTTCCTACTGAGGGGTGCTCTGGGCTTTAACTTTGAGGATGGAGAGTGGTTAGGGTCCTGCATGTCTACGTCTTTCTACCTGCAGTTGCTGCGAGTATTTCCATTCAGTCATTCCCAAATGCAGACGCTAGTCTGCACTGCTGCTAGTTGCCATGGCAGAGGCAGAGGGCAGGGCCTGCCCTCCAAGGAGCTCCAGGCATCCAGGCTGAAGGGAAGAGTGCTACCTGGGTGTTGTTTGCCCTGCCATCCTAACAGTGGGTCACAAGGGAAAAAAAGATTGTGTCACCCTGGATTTCCAGTTAAGTAACTGTCAAACGTTTTTCTCAGATGCATCCTGTCCTCTCCATGGCACTTCTCCACGGCACCTGAACCAGGCATTTATCATCTCTAATTGGTCTCCCGACTTCCACTCTTACGCTATCGAACTCACTCTCCTCCTGGCCACCAGAATGAGGTATTTAAAACTCCAATCTGACCAGGTTCTCTCCTTGCTTTCATCCCACCTCACCTCCCACCTCAACACAGGGAACATTTTTACCTCTAGCAACCCCAAACTGCCTCTTTTTCAACCCTGTGTTTTGTTCACAGAATGCCCCTGCGTTTCGCTTGATTTACTGCAATTCTCAGTTAGATTCAGCTCAGGGGTCATCTCCTTCAGGAAGCCGTACCTGATTATAAAATAAGACAGTGACAGCGCTAACCCCACTCCTCCCTCCTGCCAGGCTGGGGGAGCCTGCTGTGCAGACACATCTCTGTGGGGCCACCTATTTGCATCACAGTGATGGGTTTCTATGCTCACCTCTCCCATTGGACCTCAGCTCATGAGGAAAGAGGCTGTCTGACCTCTGAACTTAATCCAGGACCTGGTACTGACTGCAAAGGAACAGATGTCAGAAGGAGCTGGAGAAGGCAGAACCGCCAACAGGCCATAGAAAACTAGGGGCCTTGACCCGACTTGATCACATCTCCGGGCCCTAACTCCATGCCTCAGTTTCCCCACGGGGGAAAGCAGGAGGGAAAGATGAATCTGCGTTACTCTGGAGGCAGCAGCTTCCATTCATTAGCATTTGTAAAGGGCTCTGAGTGCTGCAGATGGAAGCTGCTCAGGCAGGCAGCTTGTTAGGACTAAAAATAGAGCTGTGTCGCACCTTCCTGGCAGAGAGCTCAGGAAAGGGTGGAAGGGGTGAAAAAAGAGGTATCCAGAGGTAGAAGAAGCTGACCAAGTTCTCGAGGGTAGCACGCACTACAGTAAAACCACCACCGGAGACGCTGTGGCCCTCACCGAGCGCCCTGCTCAACCAGGCCCCCATCACACACCATCTGTTTGGGAAGGTCAGGGGCAGGTGGCCTGTCGTGCCACAGACTGTGGCCTTTCCAGGGTTTGAGGACAGGATGGCTGTCCCCAGATGAGCTGTCTTTACAGCTCGCGGGGCGGGGGGGTTGGTAGTTGTGTGTTTGGGGGTTAAGGTTCGCGCCACGGGCGGATGGGCAGGTATCACAGAGACAGAGGAGGCGGCCAGGGTACCACGGTGTCTGAGGCCAAGTGGCTGGGGGTGGGTCGTAAGGTAGTGACCCCGCCGGGGTGGGAGTCGAGAGCTGGGCTGCCATCCCGACGTGGAAGAGCCGCAGGGGGCGGGCATGTTCTCCTATGACTCAGGACTGACTCAATTCCACTTCTGAAACAGCCGGCAAGAGGGGTGGGTGGGCGCGTAGGTTCAAAATCACAGAGTCATTCCTTGGTCAGGGCAGCCCCGGCAGAGATGCGGGCGGGTGGGAAGCGCCCCGGGTCTCCCTCCGGCCAGTGTCCCGGCGGAGAGACCCTAGCCAGCTCGCTGTCGTTTGCACCGACCGAAGCCGGGCTCAGAGTCGCGCCAGCGACGGTCCCCACCGCGAGGGGGAGCGCGCCGCCACCCCCGGCCCTGCCGCAGGGAGGAGCCTGCGGGAAAAGCTAACACAGGCCGGCGCGGCTGCGGACGCCGAGGGAAGGAGTCCCCTGCGCCCCGCGCGGCCCCCGCCCTCTCCCTGGGCCGCGCAGACGAGCGGCAGCTTTGGGCGGCGAGTAGGAGGCAAAGGAAGACTCTGTTCGAGCCCCCCCAGCCCCGCCCGCCCCTCCCTGCCCCGCCCGGATCCGGGGGAAAGGGGACAGGATCCCCCGCCGGATCCGGTGGGCGGAGGGAGGGCCCCGGGCCAGGGGAAGGGCGTCTGATCAGGGGGCGCGAGCGGTGGTAGCGAGCCGAGTGGCCTCCCGGCCCGGCCGGGACATGGGGTGGGGTCAGAGGCGCAGCCCCGGCTCTCCAGGCCCCGGCGCCCCAAGCCCACCCCGCCGCCTTGCGACAGGCACCGATGCGTCCCGACGTCCGCGGGGTTGGTCTGAGAGCCGCTGTACGCGCGCTCACCGCTCTCAGCAACTGTGGGCCCCTCCCCACGCCTGTTCCCCCATTCTGAGCGGCGCGGAGCCACGAGAACTTAGCAAAGAACAACTTCACTTAAAGTTCCACAGTTTGCAGAGCAAGGCCACGAAGTCGTCTTGCTCCTCTCACAATCACCCTGGCGTCTCCGTGTCACAAAAGATGAAACGGGAGCCGCAGAAAAACGTAACTTAGTGGCCCGTTTTTTAGCTAATTAGAGGTAAGACACGAGGCCGTCAGCGCAAATCTTTGTCCTTTATCTGAGGAACTTACTTCTGATTTCCAGCACTGGGCCTTATTCTTTGGGGGGGTCTTTACACAAATTGAACATCTTGGGATAGCTATTACATATCAGGGAGATGCCTAGGACAGGAAGACGAACAGAGCCACTCGCTGACCTCAAGGAACTCACAGTTGAGTGAGAAAGAGAGAAAACAATACTGTAGATTAAAATTCGGCGTAAACCACACTGTTCTAAACAGGAATCGGATTCAGTAACTTGCTCAGGTCTCCGGACTTCAGTGGGGCTGCCAGGATTTGAACCCAGACAGTCTGACTCCAGAGCCCACCCACACATGACCACTAGGCTACACTGACCACCTCCCCTTTTTATGCTTAACTCTATAATAGCCTTAAGTGGGAGGGGGCGAAAAGGAGATCACAAAACAGTACGTACAGTATGCTCTCAATTAGAAAAAGAAGACCAGAAGAATATGTGTCAAAATGATGGGTGATTTTTGTTTTCTTCATTTTTTAAAAATAAACTCTACATTTTCTGCACTGAATGTGAATTTTATAAGAAAAAAAAAGCAGTAAATGTTATTAAAGTACAGCTTGAATGCAAAGCTTCCAAAAGGTAGTGATGTTTCAGTTTGTCCTGGACTTAAGTCATGTGGGAAGGCTGGGAAAGTCTTCCTCAAACCCCAGAACTGGGCACCCCAGGGGTGAAAAGGCATGGCAGGAGGACAGAGGCCAGTTGAAGAAATTGCAGAAAAGCCTGTGTGATATCAGTGAGGAGAGGAAAGTGTGTACGGCCCAAAGCCTCGAGGGCCTTTTTTGGGAAGCCTGTCAAATAGTCGGAATAGAGAATTCCAAACCCCCAATATTATCCCTAACACCTTCCCTGAGGAGTTAATTCTCTTGGGGATATAAGAGGGCAGTACAAGAGTGGGCTCAGATTCTTTGAGGTTATTATTGTGTTATAAATCTTTTTCTGTCTTTGGAGGTGAAAAGGCTGAGTGTAGGACATAAGATGTTGTCAATAGATTTGGGTCAGAAGGTGCCATAGTGCTGGGTGGAAATCATTGAGGATGGGCTGTTACCATGCACATTTTCATTAATCTGGACCTGTTTCATAACTCTGTTTTGCTCTCACTCAGGTCCGAGCCTGCAAAGACAGTCCATCACTTGCGCCATGCTGCCCATCTCTCTGAGGTCCCTGGGCACACCAGTTCTAATATCAGCCTCAGCTTATTAAAGCACTAGATTTTCAGGTTGTGGATGGCAGGTCTTGTCCTCCACATCCAGCATAGGAGTCCCAAAGTGGCCTGGTTCCCCTGTCCCTGCTGGAGAGCCCTGGATCAAGGCCAGTTCACTGCTCTCCCCACTCCTGGCCCCAGCCCTTGCAGGCACATTCCTGACTTTCCGACCCCCACCCCAAGAGCTGCAGCGCTCAGTGCACAGGAGGCAGAGATGCAGCTTCTCCACAGATTCCGAGTTCCAGGATGGAAATAGAGGGGCCTTTGCTCACGTCATTGCATGAAATTCACCATCTGCCACTTGAGCAAGAGAGACTCAGAGATGTTGAATGTGAAAACATGGCTCTTGCTTGGGTAACTGACTGTATTTCAGGGTGAAGACCACAGCTGGCATGTTAACCCTAAGACCTGGGTTGCCAAGATAAGAAGTTTGGCCTGATGTTGGTCTAATAAGTGGTGAACTCATCTTCTTCATAGCTCTCCTTCCTTTAAACAGCTAGCTTTGCATGCATAGACCACAGACAGCAGGACCCAGCCCTGCCTGGCTCAATCCGGGTTGACCTGGTAGCTTGATGGGTGTCTGGGAGCAGAGTCCAGTCCCAGGGATTGCTGAAGTGACTGCCCCTGCAGCTGGTGGGCCACCTCTCAGCCTTCCTTCTCTTCCTGCCTTGTAGGTGAATGGGAAGGCAGACAGACCATGAGGAGCCTTTGTGATAATCCTCAAAAATTGGAAGTGTCGGGCCGGCCGAGTGGCGCATTGGTTAAGCGCTGGTTTTGGGATGCCAGCGGTCCCGGTTCGGATCCCACATATGAGGGCCAGTGACACTGCCCTCTACAGCTAACAACAGCTCCACCTGGAGCTGGGCTGTGCGAGCCCCTGTGATGGTGTGGGCTGCAGCCCCTGCTGCAGTGGTCTGCCATAGGCTACAGTGAGTGGCCCGCAGCCAGCGTGAGCGGCTGGCAGCCAAGCGTGAGCTGCCAATAGCCGCGGTGAGCGACATCCAGAGGCCGGCGACAGATCTGCCTCATCCGGGAAGAGCGCAATGACGATACCAACAGTGAAGCAACATCCTCCGCAACTAAACTGAAGAACAAAAAGACAGCAACTTGTCTGTTCCCCTTCCCCGATTCCCCAACGCTGTTGCCCTCTGCCAATTCCCCAATAAAATCTTTAAAAAAAAAAAAAAGAAACAACAAAAAGAAAAAAAAAAAAAGAAAAAAAAAAAGAAATTAAAAAAAAAAAAAATTGGAAGTGTCTATTTGACTGAGGCTGAAGAAGGGAAAACACTACTCTGCTTTCCCCCTCTTGCTGACTTCTTAGTAGTGAGCATTCGAAGTGTGTGGGGGTTGTCTTTCGTCTGATTGTCTCGTTAGTGTAATCTGTGGTCACTTGGATTTGTTCACCTGCCTTCTGGTGGCTGTGCCCATTTTATGTTTTGCCCTCCCTCACTCCCTCCAACTGCACAGTGATTTCTGGACAGAGGTAGGGGTGGAGGAATTGGGTTTCATTCTTCATTCTATTCCCTACAACACTCATCCCAGAGTCTTAGACACAAACTCCACTGAACTCCAAACCCATGTATCCCATAGCCCAGGGGTCGGCAAACTTTTGAGACAGAAGAGCCAATCCTGTCCCTCACAACAATTTAAAAATTATTCAAGAGCCATAAAACAAATGAAATCGCCATGAGGTGAATAATATCCTTTAAAAATTTTGTAAATGAAACTGTGATAGTTTTATTTTCATTTTCAATTTTACTTCAGAGCCACATGTACGTACCCAAAAAGTTGCATGTGGCTCACGAGCCGCAGTTTGCCCACCCCTGCCATAGCCTATCTGGTGTCTCCACAAACATGTTTAAGAGTGCCAGCCTAGGGCCGGCCGAGTGGCTCAGTTAGTTAAGAGCTTGCTCAAGAGTGCGAGCTGAGCACTGAGCAACAAAAGTTCAACGCCCAGCCCGAGCTGAGCAGCCGCTAAGCTGCCAACAGGTAGCAGGATGGCTCAGCTAAAAAAAAAAAAAGAAAAAGTGCCAGCCTAATGTGTCAAAACCAGAACTCCTGATCTCTGCCTGCACCCATCACACCCATCGTCACTGGGAAACCTGCTGTTTCCTGCCATAGTTGATGACATCCTTCCAATGGGTCAGGTCAAAAATCTTGGTGTCATGGGTGATTCTCCTTCCTCTCACCCCCACATTGAATCCATCAGACAACCCTCTCCTGGGCCGGCCGAGGGGCGCAGAGGTTAAGCGCTGGCTTGGGAAGCCAGCGGCCCCGGTTCGGTCCCACATAAGAAGGCCACTGACACTGCCCTCAAAAAAAAAACAAAAAAGGGCCGGTCGAGTGGCATGGTGGTTAAGCAGCGCTGGCCTGGGAAGCCAGCGGCCCAGGTTCGGGTCCCACATCTGAGGGCCAGTGACACTGCCCTCCAAAAAAAAAAAAAAAAAAGAAAATCCTCTCCTGATCGCCCCTCTACTGCATTCCAGCCCCATCGGCCTCTTTGGAATTCCTAGAACACACCAGGTGTACTCCTGCCCCGTGGCTTTTGCACTGGCTAGTCTCTTTGCCTGATTGCTCAGCCCTCTTGGCATCCTCTTTGCTTAAATGTCCCTTTCTCATTGAAGCCCACCCTGCGACCCTACTTAGATGGCAAATATCTCCCAGGCCAGCGCCTCCAGTCTCCTTTGTGATGCTCATTTTTTTCCCCACACTGGACTTGTTTCTAAAAAGCTGTATAATGTGCTTATGTACAGTTTTCAGCATATGTCTCTATGCTTATTTTTCAGTATATGTCATCCTTACCAGAAAGTAAACTCCACAAGACTCAGAGCTTTGTCTATTTTGTTCACTGATGCATCTCCAGGACTTAGTGCCTGGCACAATGTAAGTGTTTAAGGAATGAATAAACATTGGTTTGAAATGAATTTCCCTAGGAAGCCATGCCCCCTCCACAGCTGGCTTCTTTGCATCTGTTGCAGGGAGATAAGGAGCTATGGGTCTGCTGGACACACAGGAAGAGGGAACAAAATTGAATGGGGTCAAGAGAATGAGACGATAAGTCAAAGACTGGGAGAAAAATCTTTGCAATAGACATAGCTGATGAATGACTGGTATCCAAAATATACAAAAAAACTCAAAACTCAACCATAAGAAAACAAACAACCCAATTAAAAGATGGGCAAAAGACCTGAATGAACACCTCACAAAAAAAGCTATGCACGTGGCAAATAAGCACATGAAAGAATGCTTGACATCATGTCATTATGGAACTGCAAATTAAAACAACTGTGAGCTACGACCCCACACCTGTTAGAATGGCCAAAATCCGGAGCGCTGACAACACCAAATGCTGTTGAGGATATGGAGCCACAGGAACTCTTATTCATCGCTGGTGGGAATGCCAAGTGATACAGCCACCTTAGAAGACAGTTTGGGGGTTTCTTAAGAAACTAAACATACTCTTACCATACACTCCAACAATCGTGCTCCTTGGTATTTAACCAAAGAAGCTGAAAACTTATGTCCACACAAAACCCTGAACACAGATGTTTATAGCAGGTTTATTCAGACTTGCCAACACTTGGAAGCAACCAAGATGCCTGTCAGTAGGTGAATGGATAAAAAAAACTGAGGTTCATCCAGACAATGGGATATTATTCAGTGATTAAAAGAAACAAGCTAGTAAGCCATGAAAAGACACGGAGAAACTTTAAATGTATATTACTAAGTGAAAGGAACCAATCTGAAAAAGCTGCTTAGAGCATAATTCCATCTACATGACATTTAGGAAAAGGCAAAACTATGGAGACAGTAAAAGGATGAGTGATTGCCAGTGACTGGAGATGAATCGGTGGAGCACAGAGGATTTTTGAGGCCCATGAAAACAACCTGTGTGACTCTGATGATGGATATATGTCATTATACACCTGTCCAAACTCACAGGATGCACACCACCAAGAATGAACCCTAAGGTAAACTATGGACTCTGGGTAGTAATGACCCCTCAGTGAAAATTCACTGACTGTAATTAATGTAACACTCTGTTGATAGTGGGGGAAGCTATGCATGTAGGGGGGAGTACATGGGAACTTTCTCTACTTTCCACTCAATTTTGCTGTGAACCTAAAACTCTAAATAGCAGTTTACTAAAAACAAGAAAAGGAAAGAAAAAAGAATGGGCCACAGGTCTTTCTAAGCAGTAGATTTGCAGGCTCTGACTAGCTACTTCTCACCTATCCAAAGGAGCCCCTGGCCTCTGTCAGAGAAGGGGCTTTGTTCTGGAGCAACTCTCATCTCAAAAATCTCAGCATCAAGGATGATGGCCCCAGGTGGGGCTGTGGGGGGAGCATTCTGGAGGATGCTCTGTAGAGGCCCTGGACTTGTCCTTTCCTGCTCAACTAGAGAATGAGGGCAGGGATGTAAAAGAAAGACTTCCTGTTGCTGCTGTCCCACCCCACCCCCAGTCCCAAAGTCCCAGGCCAAGCAGGACCCTTTAATCTATTGACATGGGCCCTGGGGGTGGCGAAATAGAGAAGTGGAGCAGCTTGGATAGATGACCCTAGAAGCCAGAGCAGGAATCCAGCCTCTGTCTAGAAGCCAAGGTCAAACAAGTCACTGGGTCTCTCTCCTTCCTTGCCTCCTTCCGGTGTTTAGCGGATCAGACCTCCTAGCCCAGCACTTCTGTCCTAAAGACAATTCACATCCAAGCGTGGGCCCACATTTTGTCACCCCATGTTGTAGGAAGCGTATGTTCACTCTTGCCTCTCAAGGGCACTTAAAGACCAAAAAAAGGGCCTTTCGGGAATAATAATAGTCACCACATATTTAGCACTAAGAGATTTATATATATTATTGCAATTAGTCCTTACAACATAGGGTACTATTATGTATGAAATAAACCTTCTTGCCCAAGGTAACATGGCGAGAACATAGTGGAGTCAGGATTCCAGCCTGGGTCTTTCTAACTCAAAAGCTATTATCTACTGCCAATAAGGTTAAGCAATGCGTGCACTGCACAAAGCCTCCCCCATCCCCACCCTGGCAAAGGCATGAGTGGGGTCCAAAAATCCCTCTATCCCCTTGGTAAACCAAGCCTCCTGGTTGAGGGATGAATCAGGCCAGTAGACAAGATTTTTCTCTGTGGTTTGCACAAAGGTGCTGAGTCTGCTGGCGCAACCTGCGTATATGCAAAGAGCGGGTGAAGCCAGGGCCACGAGTGAGTTTTGCGGTAGGACAGGGGAAAGAGGAAGAAGTCGAAAGCCTTTCTGTAAGCACCTTGGAAAATGAAGAGGCAGAGAAGTATTACTTCCATTACTGTGAAGGGAGGCATGGCCTCCAAAAGCTTTCAGTCTCCCTGACCATTTGCTCGAGCAGCTACTTTGTTTTCCTGGACAAGACTGTTTCCAAATCTTGACAACATGACTGCCAAGTGCTTTTTACTAGATTAGGAAAGATTAGATACAGGAAGGGGAGAAGTCCTGTAGGCAAAGTTAAATTACAGCTTAAACTGAACAAGATTTCACCAAAATCACCCTTCCCTCGGTGGGTAGGAAGAGAAAGGGCCAGGAAATTCTTCCAAAGCTTGTCCAGTTTATCAGAGAGGCCGCACCTCGATTGTGCTTTTTAAGCCTGTGATAGTCTTAATTATATTTTTCTTCTTTTCCTTTATTGTCAACCATGGAGGAAGGGATGAGAGGAAAAGATATCTTAGGAAATAATTATTACATTTTTCTGTTCAAGTTCACCATATAGCATTTAAAGTAATTCTGCTAATTAACAGAGCTGCAGGCTAAATACATTACACTCAGTGCAACACACCATTGCCCACAGTACCGCCTCCCAAATTTTACTCTTGAGAAAGTAATACTGTCCCCTTAATACACAATACTTAGATAAGATATTCATTTTAATTCCCAGGGAGGACGCACCTGCAGCCTGAGGGTTGCATGTGGAATGGAGAAAGGCAGTCCTTATCTTGACCTTGGGACTGTTAGGGGAGACTTAAGAACCAACCTAATGTGCCAGCTTCAGGATGTGTGGGGTTGGGGCCCTTGCCCACTCCCCTCTGGGCTCCCCCCAGCTGTCCAGTTACAACATTTGTCCCTCCCTAGAGACAGCTCAGCTTGCTAAGTAAATGGAGGTGAAAAGCCAAGTCCAGCCAAGAATCCCAGGTCTTGACGTCTCAGTCCCCCTAAGTAGCTGCTTTGTGCGTTTGGAGCCCATCCTTGTGGCCGCTGTGACTGTGGGGAAAGTCTGGCACGGGGAACACAGATGCCAGAATCACAGATTCTGTGCATCTCAGGAACTGAAGGAATTTCAATGGAAAGAAAATAAAGTCAGGACAGGGGAAAGGGAAAGAAGTCAAAAGCCCCTTTTTAAGTACCTGGGAAAATGAAGAGGCAAAAAATTATTATTTCAATTACTATGAAAATGTATTTTATTAGAAGATGGGGATTCATCATTGACACTCAAAAGCCTGAAAAGCAATATCCAGCACTATAATACCCCTGTCTGCAGGCAAGGAGAATGAGGTATTAAATCGGAAGATGAATGTTTCGCAGTTCAGTTAACTGTATCCGTTATAAAGAAATATTCGTTATAAATTTGCTCTGGATCCATGACCCCTCCCCATGAAAAGCTGCCTCTTGCTGGCCCCCAACCCTCTGTATCTTCAAGAATCTTGACCCCTCCCCCTTTCACATTTCTATGGCATATGAAAATTCAAGAGTGAGAAAGGAAAAAAAAATCAGCAAATTCAATGCAAACCAGAGTTTTTTATTATTAAAAAAAAAACAGTTGCATATAGTTCAATTGTTGCAAAGTGCGACAATGTAAATGCAGTGCATTCTTATGTATAACAGCTTTTCCTTCCGCTCCCATGGCAGCCTCAATAACGCTGTGCTTCTGTTCTGCATGAATAAATATGTATAAAATGTAACACTGCAGAGAAATAAAATCCGATAACTGAAAGATACCATTTCTTGGGTTCTGGGAGCAACATGAGGCACCAGCTTTTCTGATTCTTTGGTATTTATGTGAGGAGCCATTGAAATGATAATGCGGAATTTATTATTTTTTTTTTCCAGGGGCAAGTCATTTTCAGCTGTTCATCAGGGCCTTAAGAAATGGAGGTTTCGGGTGGTCCACCTCCCCATTTCGTTTTCTAGGTGGGGCCTCTGGCTGCTTCCTGCTTCCCCATTCAGGCCTTATCTAATATATACCCACGACCTCTCAGTCTTTTCTCTTCACTGCCTTGGAAGTCCACTGTGTTAGTGAAATAATGAATTTATCCCTGGGAGCAGCTGTGCACAGCCTTCTCACCAGCGAGACTCAAGCATGAGATGATTCTCAAGCCATGGGCAAGGGGGCCTTGGCTGTTAAGGATAATTCCCCGCCCCCGAAAGGTAACTCCACCCTTTTTTCCTCTCCCTAGTTAGGAAATCATATAGGATATTATTTTAGTAATAATCTTAAACATGAGCCAATTATTCACTCATTCATTCATTATTTTAGAGGAGGAATTGGCTTACAAACTTTGGCACTTTGTACCACAATACTTAGAGCTCCGCTCACAGTCTTTTATTTTTTCTTCTTTTATTTTGCTTTTTTTTTTACAAAATTATGGGATCCCCTCATATTCACTTTTTTTTTTTTAAACTTTATTGGGGAACAATGTTTTTTTTTTCAGGGAACAATGTGTTTTTTCCAGGACCCATCAGCTCCAAGTCGGGTTGTTGTCTTTCAATCTTAGTTGTGGAGGGCGCAGCCCACCATCCCATGTGGGAGTCAAACTGGCAACCTTGTTGTTAAGAGCACGCACTCTAACCAACTGAGCCATCCGACCCCCCATGGGTAGCTCAGTGGCAGCTCAGCTCAAGTCATCTTCAATCTAGTTGCGGAGGGCGCAGCTCACTGGTCCATGTGGGAATCAAACTGGCAACCCTGTTGCTCAGAGCATGTGCTCTAACCAACTAAGCCACCCCACCGCCCCTCAGCTCACAGTCTTAACTTGTTCCTCTGTGTCTGAGAGGGCTGAAGCTGGCAGGGATGAGGGGTGGGGTTGTCCAGTTCCAGCCCCCAAGGCCCTGGCAGGCCAGCCCCGCCTACCCTTCCTGCTCATCTTCCATTTACACAGTTCTGAGGCCAGGTGAAAAGTCTCCTGCTGTGCTTCAAAACACACCCTGGCTTTCCAGATCTTCTTGTCACTGCTTTTCCTCTCCCTTCCACCTGGAACACTCTTTCCAACCTTTCTAGATTTGGCTTTGAAGATTCCACTCAAATGCGCTGTCTTCTGTAAGCACTTCTTTGATCATTAAGCAGCTCCTCATGCATCCTATATGTACTGTATGATGTTTCTACTGACTCTGCCACATGTGTCTAGGGCAGAGTGTGTCTTTCGACTTCCTGCCTCACCACTACATGGTCTCCACTGTGAAGTCCAGCCAGTGTTTGCTGAAGGACTGAACGAATGAATTACCCAGAATAGACGTATCCAGCTCATTCTCCAGGTTCTCAGGATTTGGGTTTGGGCCCCATTCCAGGAAAGGATTTGCATGAGATTACTTAGGAGCGCTGCTTAAAGAGCCAGGAGAAACTCAGGAAGGAGGTCACTGTCCAGTGATGAGACGTCCACGCCATGGTGACGCATCCCATCTCAGCCTCAGCTCACAGCCCAGGTGCACGCCACAAACACACTGCGCTGGTGACAGTGTATGTTTGCAGTACTTGGATTGTGTCGGTCAGCACTACTGAAGTACATAAATGAGAAATTCATAAGCTAGGAGTTGTTTCTTCCACTTTGTAAACAGAACTACCTCTTGGTGGGACATTAGCGACTATGGAGCGAAGCCAAAACCGGGTTCGGTCAGTAAGAAAATATGAGTGAATTGCTGTGACATTAAGGGTAGAAAGGAAGACTCAGGCATTTGATGGAGTCTGTCCTTCAGCTGCTTTGTGACCATGGGCCAGTCATTTACCCTCTGTTATTTTAAAGATGAGCATAATAATAGTGCCTTCTCCACACAGTCCTTGTGAGGCTCTAACTGTAAATCACATAGCATGTGTCTGGAACAGAGAAGCTCTCCATCACCATTAGCTGTTTTAATTATGGTTTGGGCTTCAGGTATTTTATTCTACCCTTATATACATGTATCAAATGGATATCATGCTTTGGGCTTTTTTTTTCTCCCCCAAACTAGGCTTTCTAAACAGCCAGAATGACAGACGAGCAGTGACAAGTCTCTGGGATATCTCTGTACTGTGTGGGTTCCTTAATCTGAGCCCCTCAACCTCAGGTATGAGGTTTCTGAGCCATTTCAACAGTTTTGGTGGCTCCAAAACCCTTTTCACTCCTTCCCTGTCTGGGATATATAGATGAGGTCAGGGGACTCTGGAATAAAGGAGCTATTAGTGTACAATGAGCATATAATTAAAGACTTTCGTTTACTAAGAATCAAACCCGAGGGACAGTTCAAAGTGCATCGGAGCCCCTGGGTTGACTGGTGGTCCTTGGGGATTTCAGGCCCTCGAGAGGTTAGCTTTCATTGCCTTTAGGACAGCCCCAGGGCCAGACTGCCCCAAAGCAGGAGTGGGAAGAGAGGAGGAGCACAGGCTGCAGGTGGTGCCTCTGAAGCCAAGGTGGATACTTACAGAGACCATGGGCGGGTGGCAGCAGGAGGCTCCCCAGTCTGGTGCAGCCCAGCGCAGCCCAGCGCACTCAAGTCAGGGAGCCACCCACCCCCAGTCCTGTTAGGAAACCTGGCAGGGACAACCTACATATGGGTAGCCCTAGGGGCTTTCCTGTAATTGACAATAGCTTCTTCAGGTAGCTCCTCAGAATATGAGCTACTTACATAAACACTGTCTCAGAGACACCTGCAATGGGGGAAACACAGAGAAGGAAGGCAGAAAGATACAGCTCCCTCATCTCACTACAGAGGCTAGGATGAATGTCCGTCCATCCATCCATCCATCCATCCATCCATCCATCCATCCATCCATCCGTTGTGTGCATGCACAGGCTGTCACAGGCTCAGTAGTAACGGGGAGGCAGGGAAGAAGGTAGTACAATCAAAGGGCCTCATGCTTGACCTTCGTTCCCAGCCCCCTCATCTCCTCCCATGCTCCCCTGGGGAAGGCAACTCTTGGGGTCTCCAGTGCTACTACAGGCTGGATGTCTGAGTTCCCCAGACTTGCCCTGTCAGTTAGGTTTTGTCTGTGTTGGATTATCAAGAGGTATTGGCAGAAGATTAGCGGACAAGAGGGAGGGAGAAGCCAAAATATTTCTACCCCTCCTTCTTGGCCCTAGACAGTGTCTATGGCCTTGGCTGTGTCTCCTAGGCCCCTTGGGACTCTCCAGCATCCCCAAGGACATGCCAACCCTGGACTCTGGTAACTCCACATCCTCCCTTTGTCCCCCAAGCCTGGGGGTGGTAGTGGCCTCACGTTGCTAATTTGGGGGTTTCCTCCCATCCTCTCTCTGGCTGTTCAGACCCCCTATCACCTGCATAACCAACTCCCTGCATTAAATCCCCTCTGTTTTCAGTACTAACAGTGGTTTTCACTTGACCTGTTTAGACCCTGTTGGTGGCTGCCTGAGTTCTGAGGGAGGCTGACCTGGTCACTGAGGGCAGTGGCAGCCGTTTGACCTCTGATGGAGGCCTTCTCTGGTATCCAGTTTTCCAACCTGAAGGCCCCGTCACAGGGACGGCCACAGCCTGTCAGACTGGTGCTCATAGAGCTATTGTTTGTTCACTTTTCTCCTCTCTGTCCCCCTCCACCTGGCTAAGTACTCTCTGAGTGCAGAGGCCTTGATTGTCTCATTCAAGGTTGTGCATCCTCAGTGCTAGAGCTGTGCCAGGCATGTAAAGGCCACAAAATATTTGTTAAAAGAAGGAATAGTGCAGAGTTCTCCTCATGGAGCAACACCTTTACTTTGGAGTTCATCCTCCCTCTTTGGGGTTACCTCTCCTGGAATTAATATCTATTGCTGCTTGGGACGTACTCCATCAAATACTTTTCGGGCAATGCTGCCCGCGACAGAGGAGGCAGCAGAGTACAGTGAGTAAGGATGAGTCTTTGGGCTTCAGATCTGCTATAAAATGGCGCTAAGAGTGGCCGCTCCATCTAAGATTGTTGTAAGAATTAAACAAGGTAATATATGTAAAAGCCTGGCCACCTCCCGGTGCTCAATCTCTGTTATTCTGATCATCATTTCCATTACCACCACCACCACCAGAAGGGTCTTAGCTCCACAGGATGGATCCAAGAGGAGGGCTGAGGGGATTTGGGTGACTTCTCTTGTTTTGTGGCCATCACTGGTTTTATGTGAGGATTAGAGACCCCCCCTCCCCCAAAATCTCCTTAGCTTTGCTACTGCTTCTCTCCCCACCCTTTCCCTAATTTTTCAGAGAAATGAAGCATTTAGAACTAGGATCAATTTCATTTCTTTGAAGGAAAAGAAGCTGAAACCTAGAAAATGTGAAGCAGCCTTGCCATGGTCACATGGCCTGTTAGTGGTGGAATTGAGAGGTGTAGGATTTCTGAGTCACACCCCAAGACAGCCTCAGGGATGTGGCTGGTGCTGTCCATACCCAGGCAGCCCTGAAGAGAGGGGATGGGGAAAAGCTTTGCAACACCTCTGTTGGTTGAAGGGTGACAGAAGTCTTCCCTTCCTGACCCCATGGATCCAGGGTTGGGGTGGCTTTTCATTATGTGCAGATGGTGATGTCACCATGCCCTGTCTCCATCAGGGGTCTGAGGTGGGGGTGGGGGGGCTCCAACTGGCAGGAAAGTGAAGGCAGCTAATGGTGTGGGGCTATGAAAGTGTGTTAATCATGTCTTTTTATTTTGTATTTTGCATACTTTGACATCTTGGGGTCTCACTGACCCTGGGATCTGTCCCTCCCAGGGCTAGCTAATTCCGGCAATCACAGCATGCCTTTCCTCTGCAAACCAACCAATCCAGAAGGCTTACCTCTCAAGCAGCTCCTTTATCCAGCTCTCAGCTACTATCACCTTATCACCCCAGGACCAGATACGGGACTACTAGGGACCACCCCTATGGCCCAGAGACTACTGAAGTTATTCAAACCAGCCAATCCTCAGCCTGTCCACCCTGCCTTGCCCCTTCTTTCCTAGGAAACCACAATCAAGATTCTTGCCCTATTTTCCCCTCGCTCCCTCTGCCTCCTGACCAACCTTGGTGCTTCCCTGTGTGGTTCTGTGTGGCTTTATGCCTCCTGTTTCTGTGGACCTGTGAGTATAATCTTCTTCCTTCATGATAGTCATTTTCATGTCTGTGTGCCTTACCATAACTGATTGAAACAATTCCCAGGCACTCTTAAAACAATGGGGGCACCTGTACAAAGCAGGGAGTGTGACGCACATTTAGAGGTTCAGAAATTCAGGACCTGGAATGATCCTTATCATACCCTTAATTATATCCTCCATCCAAACCCTTTCTGATGTGGGAACAGCCCTAACAGCCAGAGGGGAGATTCTTCACTCTTTCATGGTGAGATTAGTCTTGAATTGTGTTTGTCACCATCACCACCGTCTGCTCCATGACACACTCCTTACCACACACAGATCACTCGCCCAGTACAGACAACTCAAAAGCTGACACCAGTGACCACACGGTGCCCCGTGAGGCTATGACCAGACCTCAAACTCCCACCCCTGCATTCCTCTCCAGGGAAAGTTGAACCTGCACACTTAAAAAAAAAAAAAGGTTGAGCTGAGGATGGCACAAAATTAGTTCCTTCGACAGACAAATTTGCTCCTGAAACACTCTGCCAACCTGCTAATGAGTCGTCTTGAACCTTGCACGGTGTTACCTCTAATTTTGCAGCCTGCTAGGATTTGAGTTCTGTGGACAGCCTCACATTTGGTTTGGAATTATAGGCTGAATTGCTGCTCACTCCTATTATTGTGCTGTCAATCTTGTATTAGCACATTATAATATGGTACACTGAATGCATCTGTTCTGTATATCACGGGGCCTCATTGTCATTTGTTGAATCATTTTGTCTTATATGATTGTTAAGCAATTATTTCATCTCGGGCAGCTTAAACTCTGATTACTGTATACTATTTATGGGGAATACAAAAAGGGAGGGGGAACTCGACCATCAGCTGATTTCACCAGTTCTCAGCTCTGGCATTCACAAATACTTATGTTGAAGTGCAAAGGGTCCCTGTCGCCTGGACCCATGTCCTTGGTTCTGAGAAGGGAGCTGGGGATGGGGATTGAGTGGACATATCTTGGCCCAAGGGCTGAGCAGTTGGCAAGTGTGGAGGCAGTTGAAGGGCTATGTAGAAAATGTCCCTCTGTTCCCCATCACTGGCAGTCCTCTTGCTCCCACACTGCAGGGAGGGCTCACATGCAGATTTAAAATGCCAGGACCTCCTTACAATGAATGTGAAATGCACCTTGGTTCCACCATCTAGTTAGAAGCAGTTATGAAGGTTGAAGAGCTGCTATCTGAGACTTGTAGCCCAAATCTGTGAGATCGGCTCTCCTTCTAATTAATAAGACAAGGGAGACTAGAAAATTGCTAAAGCTACCTGGCAGGGCTTGGAGCCCGCTGTCACCACCACGGATGATATAGCATTTTCTTCTCTCCTGAGCCTATTATAATGTCAGGACGCATGTTCTCTGATCCCATTAGGACGGGGGAGCACACTGGCTATTAGGTGGAAGCAAGTACAAATCATGACTAAGGCTCCAGGAGGGAGCTTAATCAGGGAAGAGCCAGTTGATGAAATTCACTAAATACATGACCGTTGAGAATGCCAGGAGAGAGAAAAGGGAGAAGGTCAGCATGCATGCCATCCTCTTGATTTGGACATCCCCCCAAGCCCTGGGTGACTTCTGACTTCCTTTTTTTTTTCCTCCTCTGAGCATGTTTCTCACTTGTCCCCAGCCTTCACATGAATAGCTCAATCTCATGCCATCTCCATAGTCTCCCAATGTCCTCTCTTTAATTTTGTTGTATCCTCCAATGTGAATTTTTGCCTCCATGCCTTGGCTCATCTTATTCCCCTGTCCTGCCTAAAAAGCCTTCCCCTTTTCTCTTTGCTCTCTGCTCAGGAAGTCTTATCTATCCTTCAAGGTGTAGCCAGGCTTACTTCTTCCAGGAAGCCCCACCCTGCAATGCTATTCTGTTCTGAGTCACAATGGCATTTACTGTTAGAAATTATCAGGTTACATCTAATGTAGAGCTCAATGCACTCTCCCAAATGAAGTACGTATTCTTGGAAGTGAGAATGGAATATTATATCCCTTTGCACATGGTGGTACATTCAAGATTGAGATAACAGCGAAAACAGATACTACCTTGCCCTAGGATATATGTACCATCCTTGCTTGATGTTAGTCAGTAAGAGAGTTCTTATTTATAAAGAGCTTATGAATGCTGAGGACTTTACATGAATCATCGAATTTAATCGTGTCAACAATCCCATAAGGCAATTTCTCTTCTTTCTTCCTTTCACAGATAAGAAAACTGAGGCTTAGCAAGACTGCTCAGGGCCACACAGATAGTATAGGGCTGAACCAGAATTCACACCCAGGTTTCGCTGCCTCTGGTATCCTCCCTTTTCCTCTGAGATCAAACACAAAATCAGGCCTGTGCTGGTCTTTTCCATGAGATGAGCACTGAGCTCAGTTATGCCAGCTGCCAGTCCCCTCCCCAACCCCAAGAACACCCCCTAACACCAATGTGTCCACCCCCTAACCCCAAGAACACAACACAACTGTGATCCCTCTCTGTTCTTCCAGGAGGCTGACACTTGCCTTTTTGCTGAAGAAAAGGAGCTGAATGAACTCTCTAATGTCACTTAGGGTTAAACAAATGCTCTCAAGATGCCCAGGTTAGAAGGACATAGAAGGGCTGTCCACAGGCATTATCTCTAGTTCATGGCCTCTGCCATATTGTTGTTATTGAAGCTACTCTGGCCAATGTCGCCAGTGAATTTCTGAATGAAGCCAGGATTCATGCATCCAAATGAATACTCCCCAGTGCTATTCGCTGGGGTCCTCTGGGGAAGCCAGCCTGTGTCCCAGGCACACCTCCAGGATGCGAGAGTGTGGGAGCACCTGTGTCTAGGAATTGCCTTTCCTGTCAGTTTATATAGGTCCTTCCAGAAATCTGCCTTATGACTTCCTAGTCACATACTGCATAAAGAGTTGATTCATCCATCCCTCGTTAGGAGTCAGCCTAGCTTCTCTCCTGGTGTCTTTAAGCACAATTAACATGGAATTACAGGTGAAGCAGGGCAGTTACATTTATTTGTCAATTCACTCATTCGCTCACCCACCCACTCATGCATTTATCAATAATTTCTTCAGTACTAAAACCCTCATTAGACAAATACTCTGCTGCAAATTAGCCCTTGGTAAGGTGCCAGCACTGTCTATGGCTGCACTTTACAGGTAGATCAGATCGACATGAGCAGAAGCAACCATCCACCATTCAACATGGTGCCCAGCTGCTAGGGTGTGAGTCATCAGGGGTTCCTGATGGATGATCTGGCTACAGTTCCCCAATCTCTGCCTGCAAGTTGCCACGTTTCTGGACTAATGAAAGACTCCTAAATCCAGGTTGGTTATCAGGAAGCCACTTCACACAGCCTGTCACTATTTGAATCTGGTCCTCGATTTTGTAGCATCTGATCAACCCGATGGGTCAGATGGGGGAACTTGAATGCATCTTAAAATTTCTTGAGTCTAGACCTTCTCATCTTTCAAATGCAACTGGAAACAATGCCTGCTTTATGGAGTTGTAAGGGTTAAATAGGATCATGTGTACAAAGCATTCAGTGGTTTTAGGTCAAGGACAAGATGCAGGGGCAGGGAGAGGCACGGCCCCTTTGAATTCTGAGCCATGCAGGGCCCTGCCATTTGGCAGCCCTTGGGTGAGGCCACAGCCCTCAATCAGCTTGCCTGCCCCAGAACAGTGGGCAGGGGCACTGGCCACTCTATGTAGTGGTCCATCAACCCAACTCCTCACCTGGCAGCAACAGGGACAGTGACAGCATCTGAGATGGGGTGTCGCCTGGCTGAGGGAGATGCTCGGGGCCACAGCCATGGCACTGGTTACACAGAAGCACATGGGATCCCCTCAGGCAGGTGAAGAGGTCAGAGGTGGAGGGTGCAGTTAGCACAGCTGTCAGCTGCAGCAGGGGTCTTTGTGGGACCAGTAGAAGGGGTGGAGGGGCAGGGGTGCCCCCAAAGGGGGTGCTGCTCAAGTCAAGGAGAGCAAAGCTGGGAAGGAAATTGTTAGCCTGTGACTCATCTTTCCTTATTTTACTTCGTGTGACTTGTATTTCTTTATGTTTTAGTCCTCCCAAGTTGCTGGGCCATAAGAAAACGCCTAATATATTTTTATAATATTTTACCAAATGAAGTTTTTTGATGTTCTCTGACTAAAACACTTTATGTCTCATTTTCTTGAAAAGAAAACTAAAATATCTCTGGAGGATACACATACGCACGCACATACAGAGACACCACTGCTAACAGTGATTGCTTCAGAGGTGAGACTAACTTTTCACTATGACCTTTGTACTAAAAAAAAGTAATAGTGACAATGATAACACTAAAAAGGGAGTTAGTGCTCTGAGTTTAATTGCTTTCTACTTATTTACATTTAATTGTTTTTGTCATGCAGTACGAAGTCTGACAATTAAGTCTGCAAACTTGTTGCAATGATGTTTCTAACCTTTTTTGATATCAGAGGAATTATTCATTATGAATTTGTACCTACTAGACAGTTAACCAAGTTTACTATTTTGGAGTGCTGAAAAGGCTGCATGAAAAACATAGATGAAAATGACCTGGACTTTTTGCCAACAACTCATGGCTTTTGCATCATGACAATGCACCAGCTCACACGGCACTGTCTATGAGGGAGATTTTAGCCAGGAAACAAATAACTGTATTGGAACACCCTCCCTACTCACCTGATCTGGCCCCCAATGACTTATTTCTTTACCCAAAGGTAAAGGAAATATTGAAAGGAAGACATTTTGATGACATTCAGGACATCCAGGGTATATGATGACAGCTCTGATGGCCATTCCAGAAAAAGAGTTCCAAAATTGCTTTGAAGGGTGGACTAGGCACTGGAGTCAGCGCATAGCTTCCCAGGGGAAGTACTTCGAAAGTGACCATAGTGATATTCAGCAATGAGTTATGTAGCACATTTTCTAGGATGAGTTCGTGAACTTAATTGTCTAACCGCATATGTCTTCAGCCAATACTTCTAACAGGATAAGCTATGGAAGAACCAACTGTCCTGGCTCCCGGCTCTGAGGCGGGGGCTTGCAACTGAGGCAACTGCCCAGGTCTGCCCACCTCCAGCCGGCCCACCTGAAGCCCTCCTCAGTGGGGCCATGTTGGCTTGCACAGAGCCTCTGAAACAGTGCCAGACACATTCTCTGCATCTCCATACTTTCAATCAGGAATAAATCTTCCTAAACCATTATATCCATGCTATTCCCATCTACTCTCAACTCTGCCAGGTGTCAGGGGCCTCCACCACCACACCCTTTGTGCCCATCTGGCTAGTATCTCAATTCCCTCCAGCACACAGCCCCACCTACCATTCTCCCTGTCAGGAACTGGGCTGGGCTCAGCCTTGATGGCATACATTCGTTCACCCTGCCAAGAGTACTGTCACCTCTCCTGGCTGACCTGGGCCAACCCCAGGAATCGCTCAAGGCCAAGCTCAAGTCCTCACTCCTCTAGGTAGCTTCCCTGACTTCTGCCCACCTGTAGTGATTTTCCTCAAACTCCCACCAGTGTCAGTCACTATGCAATTTCACCATCTATAAGCACCCTCATAAGTCATTGAAAAGTACCGTTCTTTTGTCTCCCCAACAGACCACAGTCTCCTGCAGAGCCCAGCTCCTGAGCTAGCCTTCTGTATTCCAACAGCAACCACCTACTGCCCCACACATTTTCCAGCCTCAAAAATGACTTGATTGGACTTGGAATCAGAAGATCTGGGTTTGACCTCTTTGAGCCTGAGTTTGCACAGCTATAAAGTGGAGATACAGGGCCGGCCGAGTGGCGTGGTGATTAAGCGCTGGCTTGGGAAGCCAGCGGCCCCGGTTCAGGTCCCACATATGAGGGCCAGTGACACTGCCCTCAAAAAAACCCACAAAAAACAAAAAACAACAAAATAAAGTGGAGATACTATTCCTTCCACAGAGGATGGTTGAAATCAGGGCTTGGGGTAGAGAAGTGCCTTTCTCAGAGGATGCGGGGAGAGCAAAAGAGATCCATGGGAGTGAGAAACAGCAGGATGGAGAGTCTGAGTCCTCTGAACCCACAGGAGCCCCCTGAATAAACAGAATTACAGAAAGGGGCTGAGGATAAAAGGGTGGGCTTTGGGGAGACTCCATTGAGAGAAGATGCTTCTCCTTTCTACTTCCTGCTCTAAGGCCCTGGGGAGCTCAGAGTTCAGGGAGATGATAAGTGGGAGAGAAAATTAAAGGCAAGAGAAATCTAAGGAAGTCGTCAAAGCACAGCCAGGCGAACAGAACCCGGAAAAAAGGAGGTAAAAGGTAATGCCGTAAATTACAGCTTAAAAGCCTCGTTTTGAGCAAATTGCTTTTTAACAAGCAGACAAGCTCTATCAATAGCATCTACCGTATGTTTTTATAAAGTGCAGAAATATGTTTTTAAAAGGCCAGTAAATAAAGTTCCTATCGATTTGAACTCAAGTGTAATCTGTTTTTCTGTCTGCCACCAACACTGGTAATAAAGCAGAATCATGTAATACGGTATTTCAGCTAATGTGACTATACATCACTGCAGGGACGCCCTGCTCCACAGCGATCTATCATTTTCTATTGGTATTGCTTAGCTGCAGAATTTATAAACTTGCTCCAAATTGATGCAATGTTCAATTTTCTTTTCCAATTTACTTTTGGTTGAGCCAAGCAATATTGAGGTCTCCGAGCAAGATGCGAGCACTACCAGATGTTACCTGAAGACCTCATGCTCCTTGGGAGGAGTGAAGCTGGCACACACCACCATCATCAGGCAGGGAGCCCAAAGGCCCTGGAAGTACATGACGATGGAGAAGCGGTAGCTGCTGACCTGGGGACCCAGCGATGATTGTGCTCTAGAGCATCCAGGGGCTGAAGGCTGAGGAGTGAGAGAACATCCAGCATGAACCCTCTAAAGCCTGGGAATTTTGCTAAGATGTAGATACTGATTATTCCGTGGGTCTGGTGAAGCCGGAGACTGTGCATTTCTAATAGGCTCCCAAAGGTGCCAAGGCTGCTAGTGCACAGACCACTCTTTGGGTAGCAATATTCCACACCATGAGCATCCTTGAGAAATAGTCATAAGTCTCACAGCTGGGAAAAAAAAAAGAACAAATCTAAGAACTTATCTGGTCCATCTCCCCATCTTCACACGAGCAAGGTATCATTAGGCTCTATCTTTCCAACTCCCTGCCTCCCTCCTTTGTGCTTCAGCATACTGTGGGCACACCTCTGGGTTCCACTCGCAGCCTGAGAGTTCGTCACCCACTGGACAGTGAGTGCCTAGAGACCACTCATGTTTGGAGACCACCTGGAGGGTGACAGGAAGTGGTGCAGTGTGGTGGAAAGAGCACAGCTTGGAATTAGATAGCATAGGTTTGAATTATGATTCCACTTGCTGACAAGCATGCTTTATCTTCAGCCTGCTCTACCTCTTTGATCCCTAGCTTTCTCACTGGTGACTGGGGAATAAAAGTTCTTCCCTCAAAATCTACCCATCTTATTAAGTGCAATAACATATAGAGAGAGCTTGACCCAACTAGATATCCAAAAAGGGCCAGCTCCCTTTTGTATTTATTCAGTGTGCATTTGCCAAATGAATGAATACTTATGCGGCGGCTGAGACAAAGTATAAGTGGCCCATACTAGAATAAAGTGGAAAGCTGGGTGAGAGGGATGGAGCCTGGCTTCTCCTGTTTTCCATGACACCTCATCTGCTTTTTCCCACATCTTTACCTCTTTCCAGTGAAACCCAAGTGATAAATGCATGAAATGCCCATTTTGGCCTGTTGTTCTGGCACAAATCATTTACAGCCCAGAGGGTAAAGCTGTTTGGGGGACAAGGAGTGTGGGTGTGGGGGTGATAACGTGATATTGCCTCAAGCATACCATGGGATGTTCCTTATGTAGAGTTCAGGGTAATGAAAGCAAATGTTAGAGTTATTTAGAGAGCAGTCTCAGGGAGATATCTAAGGTCCTTTAGTAAAATTCAGCAAGGGGGACCTGCCTCACACATCTGAGGAGAGGCGAGGCTAGTATTATAACTGGGTCTTTTGACTCTGATCTACCTTCTTTCCACCATACATCACAGCCTCTTTCATATCTTAAGAAACCAAGAAAAGAGGAAGTAGAGAGACTAAGAGTATACTTAATGAAACCAACTATGAGAAATGAAAATTTAGTAGCCAGCCTATTTAGTAATAAAATATTTGAAATAGTTTTCTGAGTAACATCTTTTCTGAATTATTTTTAAGTGACATGTATAAGTTAAATTTTTAAAAAATTGTTGTAAAATATATCTGTCATAAAATGTACCATCCTAACCTTTTTTTTAAAGCTTGATGTTTATTATTTGTAGTCAATTGGTTGTCCCTACTTTTTTTTTTTTTTTGAGGGCAGTGTTATTGACCCTCATATGTGGGACCCGAACCGGGGCCGCTGGCGTCCCAAGCCAGCGCTTAACCACCGCGCCACTCGGCCAGCCCCATCCTAACCATTTTTTTTTTTTTTTTAGCTGAGCCATCCTGCCACCTGTTGGCAGCTCAATGGCAACTCAGCTCGGGCTGGCCTCCTAACCATTTTTAAGTGTACAGTTCAGTAGTGTTGGTATATTCCCATTGTTGTGCAACCAGTTTCAGAACTCTTTTCATTTGGCAAAATCGAAATGCCATACCCATTAAACAATGACTTCCTGTTCTCCCAACGCTTAGCTCCTGGAAACCACCATTCTACTTTTTGTCTCTATGAATCTGACTACTCTAGGTACCTTATATAAGTGGAATCATACAGTGTTTGTCTTTTTGTGACTGGCCTAATTCATTTAGCATAATGTCCTCAAGGTTTATCCATGGTGTAGCAGGTGTCAGAAATTCCTTCCTTTTTAAGGCTGAGTAATATTCCATTATATGTATACACCATGTTTTGTTTATCCATTCGGCTGTCAATGGATACTTGGGTAATTTCTACTTTTTGGTTATGGTCAATAATACTGCTCACATGGGTGTACAAATAGCTCTTCAATACCCTGTTTTCAATTATTTTGGATATGCATATATACCCAGACGTGAAATTGCTAGATCATGTGGTAGTTCCATTTCCAATTTTTCGAGGAACCACCATACTGTTTTCCATAGTGACTACACCATTTCATATTCCCACCAACAATGCATAACAGTTCTAATTTTTCCACGTTTTTGCCAACACTTGTCGTCTCCTCCTCCTCCTCCCTTCCCCCTCCTCCTCCTTTTTCTTCTCCTCCTCCCCCTCCCCCCCCTTCTTCTATAGTTGCCTCCTAACGGATATGTGGTGGCATCTCATTGTGTTTTTTTTTCGCTTTTACCTAATGATTAGTGATGTTGAACATCTTTTCATGTGCTTGTTGACCATTTGTATATTTTTGGAGAAACGTTTATTCAAGAGTTTTCTCCATTTTTTTAAATTGGAATTTTTTGTTGTTATTGCATTGTAGGAAGTCTTTATATATTCTCAATATTACATTCTTATCAGACATATGATTTGTAAATATTTGCTCATTCTGTAGGTTGTCTTTTTACTCTGTTGACTGTATTCTTTGACACAATTTAAACATTTTGATATAGTCTATTTTTTTTTTCTTAGTTGCCTGTGCTCTTGGTGTCATATCCAAGAAATCATTGCCAAATCCAGTGTCATGAAGTGTTTCCCTTGTGTTTTCTTCAGAGTTTTGTAGTTTTAGCTTTTGTGTTTAGGTCTCCAATCCATTTTGAGTTCATTTTTATATATGAGGTAAGGGTCCCAGGTTGTGGGGGTTTTTTTTCCAGGTTATGGTTTAATGGAGATTTTTTTTTCATATTATCTTTATGATCACTATGACTATAGCAACAAAATATCAATTTCGAATTCCAAAATTTGGGAGGTAACATTTTGCCAAAGAGTGACAAGAACATGAACAAGAATAAAATAGATATGTGTAAACAGGTTTATATTTCATGGATTAAATTTCTGGTTTTGTATGTTTTTTTCCCCTCCTTTTCAGGCAGGTTGCTTGTTTGTTTTTATCATGATTCACAAATGTATTGCCTTGGACAAGCTACTTACCACTCTGAGCCTCATTTTCCTGATAAATGACCTGGAGATAATATCTCAGCCTCCTAGGACTCTGATGATTAGATGAGACTCAGGTATAGAGCATGTGCTCAAGTAATGTTAGTTTCCTTCTGTCTCTTCAGCCTCTGAGCTCTGCTCCACATCTTCACCTTGAACATCCTGCCCTTACTTTTTCATGTCAGTACCAAGTACACATCAAGTGGCTTAAAGGCTCATCATCTCTACCAAGAAGGCTCCCTAGACTCAGGCTAATTATTCTAGTCTTTCCATCCTTCATATGACCTTGACACATAAGGTGTCCCTTTTGTTTTTCCCTGATTCACGGTAAGCAAAATTGAAAGAAGAAGGAAGCCTGTCTTCTGCTTCTAAAATTGGTCTTGACAGGCAGTGATCAAATTAGATATTGCAGGCTGGTAGGTAGCATGATTCAGTAGGTTAAGTGAAGGCTGAGGAACCCAGAAAATTCCAGGTTAAGTGATGGCTCAAGTGCCAATTTAACTTGGAATTAGAACAAATTCAAATTTCTTGAGCTTCACTTTTCATAGCTTGAAAATGGGCATGATAATACACCATTGTGACATTAATAAAAATGATAGCTTCAAAAACCATTGCTATAATATGCTTTGCAAAGACAAAAAAAAAGACAAAGAAATAGAGAAAGAATTTTAAATAGTGATCTCCTCAGGGATTCTTAGCTTTTTAAAATCATGGAGCCCTAAAGAGAATTTAAAAAATCATGTATGGACTCTAGAATACACTTTGCAGAAGTAAATTTACAAATAATTGAGGAGGTTTATGGCTTCCACAAAGCCTATGCAGAGCCTCCACTATTGCTGAACCTCTGTACAGCTAAGCATCTCAGCAATAAAACACCTGCTCCATGTTCTTCCTGCCTCAGGGGTTGCTTTTCTTCCTTTCCAAGCCCTATTTAGTCAAGTTTGGTGCTTATGTCAGGTTGCCGACTCCCAGTGTCACTGCTCAGAGGTGACACAAAGAAATAAAATAAAACTGTCACCCTAATCCCTTTTGCTGATGGATGTGAGTGTATACGGTAGTTCCTGTCTGTGCTATCATCACCTGTTGAGGATTTGGGGACCACTCCATGGTGAAACCCTAGGGCCCACAGACTCCTCCATACTCCACCTCCTCACATGTATGAAGACTCCCACTCTCTCTAGACTGGAGACTTCCTCATCACCACAGTGAGATGTAGCAGATTATAAACTCCATACAAGGACACTACTAACAGGACACAAGGTAAAAAAAAAAAAGGAATCCAGCTTTGTCCCAATCAATCATGGCTTTGTGCATTTTGATCCAACCTCCCACATTCATCCCATTCCTGAATCAGTCTCTTTACCACATGGTGATTATCACTTGGCATCTTCTTCAATCTCCTATAAGTGTATCATCCTGAACTGAAGAGGTTGGAAGCTAAAAACTACATTTCCCAGACTCCCTTGCAGTTAGGGTTCTGGATGAATGCAAATTTGATTTCACCAATGAGATGCACTCACTCAACAAGGTGAGGCAGAGTCTACCTCCTACTTCCTGGGCTGATGCCGCTGTAGAGACATTTGGGTTTCTCTGCAGCAAAATTCCAGCATTGGGTGGCAGCTTCGTGGGTGTTGGGAGAGAGATGCAGCCACAGATACATCCATTCTCACTGTTCTCATCTAGTCACTGACTTCATAGGAGTTGAGGGGCTCTTCTCCCTGGATGTAGTGGCTGTGGTGTGCTTTGGAAGTCAACAGCTCCAGGGGCAACTTCTTGTTCCGCAGCTTCCTTGTGGGCAGAAAAAGCAGCTCCTCTTGTAGGACAGTTTGGTGGTTGTAGTCTCCGTGGAGTTATTCCTAGATGTTGAAGCTAGAGACTGCTCCTCAGGCCATCTAACAATTTTGTAAGCACCCAATTTCCTGTACGCAGTACTTTTCTGCTTAAAATAGCTAGAGTACGATTTCAGTTTTTTTGCAATTAAACACTGACTGACACAGTGTTTTGAAACTAGAAGAGTTTACAGGCAGTAGACTCTCATATTTGGGGCTGGTTATCTGCCTGGTTCAGTTTGAAGATAGGTAAATGTCTTCTGCTTCCAGCCAAGATGTAGTAATAGGGACCAGCTGTACCCTACCACCTGAGACAACTTAAAAACTCAACAAATACGGGAAATAATGTTCATTCAGACTTTCAACATCAGACAGTGCAAGACATTGGTCAGCCAGAGAAGGGAAAAAAGCGGAGAGAATCTTATAATTACCACAGCTTACTGCCTGGACAGAGTGCCGAGAGAAGGAACCCAGGTGGAACCTGATAGTCACTCTGAGTTGAGGTCTAGCTGGAGGTCCAAGGAGATCAAGGAGCCCAGAATTCACAGGGCAGAGAGAGAGAGAGAGAGAGAGAGAGAGACCTCTGGAAACTGCAGAGGGCCCTTCTTGAGCCATCTGTTGAGTACTGATCAGCACGTGCACTTAAGGAAATTATCTGAGTCCAGATAGTTTCCCCTGTCCTTTCAAAAGAACTTCCACAAGGAACAGAGGGAAACATCTTCAGGACTCACAAAGAGCTAAGAACAGTTTGTATTCCTATCAGCCATAGTAAACAAACAAACAAACAAACAAACAAACAAAAAACAACTCATAATTCATGGGGCAGCCGGTAGAATATAGTCATCCCTTCATATCAGCAGGTTCCATGTCCAAGGACTCAACCAACCATGGATTGAAAATGTTTGAGAGAAAAGAAGTTATGTTGTTGCTGACATGTGCTACGTAGTTAGGCCTAAATAGTGGTATCTGTACTGAACATGTACAGACTTTTTTTCTGTCATTATTCGCTAAACAATACAGAATAACAACTATTTACATAGCATTTACATTGCATTACATATTATAAGTAATCTAAAGATGCCTTCAAGTATATGGGAGGACGTGCATATTTGTAGGTTATATGAAAATATTACACCATTTTATATAAGAGACTTGAGTATTCTCAGATTTTGGTATCCTTGGGAGGTGTTGGAATTAACCCCCTGCAGATACTGAGGGATGACTATATTCAGCAGTGGAATAAAATTAACCTTAGAAAAAGGCTGCTCTGGTCCCACCTAACAAAGGTTAAAAGAAGCTTTGAAAGGATGCTTCTTCTTTTTTTAAGATTTTATTGGGGAATTGTGGGAGGGGAACAGCGTTGGGGAATCGGGGAAGGGGAACAGACAAGTTGCTGTCTTTTTGTTCTTCAGTCCAGTTGCAGAGGCCGTTGCTTCACTGGCCCATGTTGGTATCGTCATTGCGCTCTTCCTGGATGAGGCAGATCGGTCGCTGGCCTCTGGATGGTCGCTCATCGTAGCTATTGGCAGCTCACACTGGCTGCCAGCCACTCACTGTAGCCCATGGCAGCCCACCGTAGCAGAGGCTGCAGCCTACACCATCACCGGGGCTTGCACAGCCCAGCTCCAGGTGGAGCTGTTGTTAGCTGTAGAGGGCAGTGTCACTGGCCCTCATATGTGGGATCCGAACTGGGGCCGTTGGCATCCCAAAACCAGCTCTTAACCAATGTGCCACTTGGCCGAAAAGATGCTTTTTAATGAACCTAACTACATCCCAGAACAAAGTTCAAGAATATAAAAATATCTCACACCCAACAAAGTAAAAATTCACAATGTCTAGCACCCCAAAAAATTACCAGGTATGCAAAGCAGAAGAAAAAAAAGAAGAAAGAAACCATAATGAGGACAAAAATTAACCAATAGAAACAAATCCAGAAATGACACAGATGATGGAAGTATGTAGTTGAAAAATACATTAAAACAGTAATTATAACTATAATCCATATGTTCAAGAAGGTAGAGATGCTTAAATATCCCAAGAGAGATAGAATATATATTTTAAAACTCTAAAGTGAATTTGAAGAGCTCCCCCCCCAAAAAAAAATATTAAATGTCTGAGATGAAAAGTACACTGGCTGGGATTAACAGATTATCCACACAGAATAACATATTAGTGGACTGAAGACATAGCAATAGAAACTATCTAAAATGAAACACAGAGAGAAAAAAGCAGAGAAAAACCCAGAATGGCACATGAGTGAGCTGTATCCCAGGAACCTCCACCCCCCCACTCCCAAGGATACCAAAATCTGAGAATACTCAAATCTCATATCTTCAAATAGCTAAATATAGATGTAACTGGAGTCCTTGAAGGGGGGAGGCAGAAAAAATATTAGAAGAAATAATGGTTGAAAAATGTCTAAATTTGATGTAAACTATAAACGTACAGATCCAAGAAGCCCAACAAAAAAAGTGCCAAGCAAAAGAAATATGAAGAAAATGACACCAAAGCACATCATATCAAATTTCTCAAGATCAGTGATAAAGCTGGGAACAGGCTACCTTTATAAAGTCTGACAGTGGTAGCCCAGACTAGAATGAAGTGCCTATTAAAGATAAGAGTTTGATTGACAGAGCTGCATGATAGTTGATTATGCTGGGATGGTGAATGCAGACAGTGGAGTAAGATGGCTTCTGCCTGAAGTGAAAAGATTAAAAAAAAATTACAGGGCTGGCTGAGTGGCTTAGTTGGTTAAGAGTTCGAGCTCTGAGCCACAGGGTTGCCGGTTTGATTCCCACATGGGCCAGTGAGCTGCATTCGAGCTGAGTTGCCGCTGAGCTTCCAACAGGTGGCAGGATGACTCAGCTGGTGAGAGCATGTGCTCCTAACCACAAGGTTGCCGGTTCAACTCTCACATGGGATGTGGGCTATGCCCACCTGCAACTAAGATTGAACATGGCACCTTGAGCTGAGCAGCCCCAATCTGCTGATGGGCAGCTGGATGGCGACTGGACTTAGAGTTGAGCTAGCTGCTCCCTCCACAACTAA
The DNA here is from genome assembly GCA_033961575.1 of Aselliscus stoliczkanus. Classification (NCBI taxonomy): domain Eukaryota; kingdom Metazoa; phylum Chordata; class Mammalia; order Chiroptera; family Hipposideridae; genus Aselliscus; species Aselliscus stoliczkanus. The sequence goes on from CM066735.1 coordinate 18,803,614, forward strand.
GACTGAAGGGCAACAACTTGGCTGTTCCCCTTCTCCAATTCCCCAACACTGTTTCCCTTCCCCAATTCCCCAATAAAATCTTCTTTAAAAAATTACATACTTGGGTTTAAATTCTTGATTCAAGGCACAATCAGAAAACCAGGGAAAATTACTATCCTGACAAAACCTCTGGGGAGAAAAAGAACAGAATAGTACATCAGTGAGCTGTGGATATCTTCAAGTAGGCTATAGCTTCAGGGGCAACAAAACTGAAATCAGAAATGAAATCTGATTCTGCAGGTTGCTGAATTATGACCTAAGTTAAGTTTACAGATTTATCAGGACTCTTATGGGAAAGAGTTTTAACTGGGAAAGATTGGGACCGTGTGAATTGGGATGCATGATTCTAATGGCTGAACCTCAGACGCTACTGAGCTTCCCTTTCCAGCAGAAGCTGCCCCTTCTCCCTCTCTGATAAGGCTAATCTTGCCTTGCAAGAGAATACCTGCTCTTGATGTCCACATTGACCACCCCTCATTGCTCTGGGCCTATTCTAGAGTCCGATTTTACCGTGCCCCATGGAGACAAGTACAAACTCTGATCCTGAAACAGAGCTTCCACACCAAAATAACTGCAATTTATTTTCTTATATTTATTGGCAGAAATCTGAGAAATATATGTGGGACTATATAGTAAGGTGCTAGACCACAGAGGAAGAAGATAATCTTAGATTGGGTCAGATCGATCAATATGGATTCTAGATCCAAAGTGCAAGCTAGATCATCTTGGGGTGGTTCTGTTTGCTCAGTGGGTTATCTGATGACATCTGAGCTCAATGGTATCCTATACTAAATAAAGCAGGTGACAGAAATTCCTTGATATAATATATAAGAAATAATCTAAATACCTGGAGAACTTACAGAAATGTTCGGGTAGGTTAACACATTTGGCCCACTCGTGTACTGCCTAACTCTGTGCCCTGAGAACATATTTCTTTGTGAGTATGTAGAAATAGTTTGGTGAGGGGAATGCTCGTGGGTTGTTTTTTTTTCCCCTTCGGTTGTCTTCAGAGTTTCTTTTTCATTTTTGGTTTTCAAAAATTCTACTGTGATATGTCTAAGTGTTTTTATTTTTTAAAATTCTGATTATGGTTCTCCGAGCTTCTTGGATCTATGGTTTGTTGCCTTTCTTGGCCATTATCTCTTCAAATATTTCTCCTGTTCTGTTCTTTTTTCTCTTTTTGGGACTCCTACTATATATATGTTAGACCATTTTGTATTGTCCCATAATTCTTAGATGCTTTATTCTGTCCTTTATACCCTTCTTTTCTCTCTTTATGTGTGTTTACATAATTTCTATTGATCTATTTTCAAGTTCATGGATTCTTTCTTTTGAGACATCTAATTTGCAGATAAGCTCATCTTTAGTTCCAATTCAGTAGCTGCCTAGTTTTCCTTGATAGAGGTCCTGCCTTTTGTTTTAATGGGATTGCTTCTGAGGGGATGAGACCTAGCCCTGAGCCCAGCTTAATGGCATGGGCCCTTCTTCCCATGCCAGCCAGCTTGTCTAAGCTTCCAATTATTGCCTAGCTAGTACTCCCTTCGCCTTGGGGTAAGTCTGATGTGTGGGATAAGACACTACCGTAAAGTTGCTAATAATGTAGTTGGAAGGTTAAAACATGTTTCCAAAACACCACATCCTGACGTAGTGTGAAATAAATGTCCTTAGAATGTAGAGTGATATGGGTGCCCAGAGGAGGAAGATATAATAATCTGTGAGAAGAGACAGGGAGATGATTTTAGAAAACCATTGTAAAAGCCCAAGTTATAATGGAGGTCTGAGGTCTGAACTAGAGCAATGCATGGGTCAAGGCTAACACCCATTAATTATCAGGAATTTTGCCCCTGCTTTTAGAGTTTTGCTCCTGCTTGCCTATCAATTCTCACCACAATGGCTTATTTACCTGATGGCTGCAATGTTCAGTGGGGATTTATTAGAGCTCCATCCTCCTTGCTGAGAGTACCTCATGCTTCCACCCCTCTCCCCATGGGTTCTTGGGTCTGTCTCAGGTATACTCCTACACCAACTTTCCTGACATCTGTCCAGTAAAATTTGTCTAGTTCTGGATACCTAGAAAACTATATTGCCTATTTCATTTCTCATTCCCCCCACCTATCTGTGGCTTCTCTGATTGTCCAAGCTGAAGCTCAGCAATTGATTTGCTCATTGGTAGAACCAGCATTACACAGAAGTTAGGAGGTGACAATTTATGATGGGACAGAATTTCAGAGGTTAAGATGCCTCAATCATCTCACCACTTGATACATGATACCTAAAAATCCACAATTAGTGTCTCTTTTCTCTAGCACAGTATTTTTAAACTTATATGTATGCACAGTATAAGATGGTTCTTTTTCTCTCCCTTTCCCTTTCTCATATATACATATACACTCACACACCTATACATATATACATATATTATGTATATGTATATGTAAATATCTAAACATACTAAATATATTAAAATATATACTAATATATATTAAATAAATATATAAAACTTAATGTAGACATTGATATGGAAAGGAAATTGAAGAAAAGTATGGGAAAAAACTTAAAATTTAGTAAATTATATTTTTTCTGCGAAGTGAAAAAATACAGTCCTTTTCCTTCCTTCCTTCTCCTGCTCCTCCTCATCTTCCTCCTCCTCCTCCCCCCACTCTTTCCTTCTCCTTCTTTTAATTTAAGACTGTTCGGTCTCTTAGCATGCAAAGTTCCTTGGGGCAGATAACATTTTAAGCTGCTATCAGTCACCACACTGTGATTTTATGAGTTTGAGAAGAACAGACAAAAATGGGAGTTGGGGAGTGGAAAAGAAAGAGGATGCTGCCATGTCTAGGGAGAAAAAGATGTGGGAGAGGGCAGGATATGTGGAGGGTCGAGGTACCAAAGTCAAACTGTCTATGTCATGTTTTTAGCCAAGCTTATCTCAGCCATTTACTTCTCAAGAATTAGCATGCTAATTTTAGTATGCATAAAAATATCACCAAGCATTTAATTTTTCTTATTCAAACCTTATACCAATGCTATGAGATGGGTATTGTGAACTTATTCTATAGTTGAGAAAACTATAGCTTAGAGAGTTAAGTTTCAATTCCCTTTCTATCTCCAGAATGGACATCTCCTTTGAATATCAAACTCATATATAAAATCTCATTCAACATTTCTTTCTGGAATTTTGCCCCTGAGGAGCAAAATTTGATAACACCTCAAACTCCTCATGTCCAGATCAGGTCACCTGTCCCCTAAGTACCTTCCCTTCAGTCTTTCCCATTTGTTATGGACTAAAGGTTTGCATCTGTTTTAAATTCATATATTGAAGTCCTAACCGCCAATATGGTGGTATTAGGAGGTGAGGCCTTTGGGAGATAATTAGGTTTGGATAAGGTCATGGGGGTGAGGCCCTCATGATGGAATTAGTGCCCTTATAAGAAGAGACACCAGAGAGTGTGTTTTCTTTCTCTTCCATGTAAGGACACAGAAAAGTCAGCTGTCTGCAAGAGAAGACAAGAAGAGAGCTCTCACCAGAAACTGAATTGGCTTGCACCTTGATCTTGGACTTCTCAGCCTCCAGAACTGTGAGAATAAATTTCTGTTGTTTAAGCCACCCAGTCTGTGATATTTTGTTATGGCAGCCTGAGCTGACACAGACTCCATTTCATAAAATAGTAACTCTATCCTTCCCAGTCAAACAGCTCAATCTAACACGAAGGATCTCAACCAAAGTGCTCTACCCTCTGGTTTTGGTAAGTTTTGAAAGACACTCATCGATGTCCTTACTCAAGGTAACTAGGTATATTCCCTCATGCACTGTGCCTCCCAGGAGGAAACTAGAGTAACCCCTGAGACGTTAGTTTCTTAGTCTTTCTCGTGAGTCTAGGGTGGTATAAGAGACACTGCTCATAAGAGAAAATCTGTGGTTGAAAGATGCCAGCCAGGAAGGAGGGCAGGGCAGAGATGAGAGACCCCTGTAGGATATGAACGGGGTAAATTTTGAGGAGCTGATCCTGAGAAGGTTCCCATACTCCCCAGAGGGGAAGTGCTCAGGAAAGCAGAGAGGGACGGACCTCACCATGGAATCTAGACTAGGCCTAGAAAGAGAGCCACTGTCTCCCTTGGCTGGACCCGACCATGGATATTTCCAAGGCAATGTGGCTTGGTGAATTAAAGTCCATTGTCCTGGACAAGTAGACAGCGTGGTAGTTAATACATGGTCTCTAGAGCCAGATCACCTGGGTTTGAGGGCTACCTCTGACACTCACTTCCTGGAGCAAGCTAACACCTGTTTCCTCATCTGGAAAATAGGGATAACAAGGCACATACCGCATAGCACTGTTGGGAAGATTAAAGGATGACAATGCATAAAGACCTTAGGATGGCACCCCACACATTGTTAGCTCTTATCACAACCTGCTCTCCAGAAATGGAAAAGCTGTCCTAAGCAAGCTGGACGCGGACTGAGAGAGCCTGGGCATCCAGCCACCATTACCCTTCCTGTCCCTTCCCAACCCAAGTTCCTTTGCGCAAGTGCCAGCTGTTTTCTGGGGAGCCTTGGCCCTGGAATGGCAGAGAGAGTGGGGAGCCTGTTTCTCTGTCTGATGGTCCTGAAGTACTTACATGAGGTAGCTAGCTGGACCTTCAAAATCATTCATTCTGAAAAGCCCAAGCAGAATTTGAGGGTGGTAAACATGTTTGTTAGCTTTCTATCTGGAAGGCTCTTTGGGTGCCCTGCTGGTTAAGGCCCAATGGTGAGCTCCTGGCACCTGCAGTTCACCCCATCACTGTGATATCTGCTGAACAGCACCTGGGGTGATGGTGCCTTCTGTCTGGGAAAAGAAGCTCTGATCCTGGTCGCTTTTTCTGTAGCAGGGGTGGGGATGGAGGGAGGAGGGGTGTCAGGTATCCCATCTATGCAGTGTTATTAGAAAGGGGTTAAAATATTGCAGAGAAATGGCAGAATTCACATGTGTACTGCTTTTAATTTTTCAAAGGGCTTTCATATCTCAAACTACCTGACGACCCTGGGAGAGCAAGGGTGGCACATGAAGAAATCAAGGACGTGAAGAGGTTAACCTTCTCACCTGTGACTATCAGGTGAGTGACAACAGGAGGAGAAGGGCACAGAGAAAGCCCAAGAAGATGGTCAGGAGACCTGGCTTCTAGTTTGGGCTTTTAACTTCTCTTTGCTTCAGCTTTCTCATTTGCAAATTGAGGATCATGAAACCCATTGCAGCAGCCCCACGGGACCATTATGAACCAAGGATAAGGAATATGAAACATATAGCAGGCTCTCTAAACTTAAAACACAATACAAATGAGTTGTCTTGAGGTCACTTTTCACACAACCACAGCAAAAGGGTAGGAGGGGAGATGAGAACTGACATCGGTGAGCATCTACTATGGGAATACTCTCTGTACTGTAATTGGTTCCTTTGAGTACATTTCCTCTTTTAATCCTCTCAAGGTAGATATTAATATCCACTTTCAGAGATGAGGGAAGTGAGGCTAAGAGGCTGGGAAACTAGCTAAGCTGGTTAGAACAGACCTGGGATCCAAACTCTAACCTGTCTTTCTAGATGGCTGTTGCTCATGCTCTAACTTCCCTCTGCTGCTTTTCCGGTCCCCACCTCTGAAACAGGCACACACAGGCATCACGTGCATGTCCCAGGGCTCACAGGCTGAAACGCAGACACTTGACTTATATCTTCCTTTCAAGCCTATTTACTCTTAGTTTAAAAATAATTCTGACATCCTTGGTTATCGGCCCTCCCATCCTGCCACAGATTAGAAGGGACATAGGGATGCTCATCATCTTTGACATTAGCAAGAAATGACAGATGACAGGAAGAAAACAAAATTTTAAAGTAATTTTGGCAGTGTTGGGTGGTTTTGCGTGGAAGCAAATACCCCTTATTTTCATAATCGGTAAATATTGATCAAGCACCTGCCATGTGCCGGCACAGTCCTAGGCCCAGGGCTTTCAGTAGGGAAGTCCGCCAACCTCCCTGCCTTCTTGGAGCTACCTGAGTCCTTGTCCGGCATGTGTTGTGTTATAAGTCTGTCGTGGTCCCCGCCTGCTTTCACGTAGCTAAAGTCATCTGCAATACCACCAACCCACTCTCTGCATGGCGGCGGCGTATAAAGGAATATATATTTGGTCCCTGGTTTCTGGCACACAGCTCCTAAAACCCTGGGAAACCCCAGAGTCATAATAGTGTCTTTTGTATGCTAATGAGATGACTGGTGGCTGGGGATTGCCTCATAGCTTCAGGATGGGGACTGGTCCAAGGCATAATTAGAAAGTTAGTACTTTTCAGCCCCACCTCCAGAACTCTAGGGAGGGGAGAGGGGCTGAAGATTATGAGTCAATCACCAAGGTGGCCAATGATTTAATCAACTGTGCCTTCATAATAAAACTGCCATAAAAACCCCTAAACAATGGGTGGGGCTTAGAGAGTTTCCGGGCTGGTGATCGCAACAAGGTGCTGGGAGAGCGGTGTGCCCAGACAGGGCATGGAAGCTCCACGCAACCCCCCTCACACCTGGCCCTGTGCATCTCTTCCATTTGGCTATTCCTTCAGTTGTATCCTTAATAACAAACTATTAACAGTAATCATAAGTAAATTGTTTTCCTGAGTTCTATGAGCTATCCTAGCAAATTATTGAACCTGAGATGGGAGGTGTAGTGGGGACCCCTGATTTTTTTAGCCAAGTCAGAGAGAAGTGTGGGTACCCTGGGTACCCAGGACTTGTAGCTGGGGTCTGAAGTGGGGGGTGGTCTTGTGGGACTGAGCCCTTCACTTGTGGGGTCTGATAGTAAGCCCCAGTAGTTTAGTGTGACACCTGAATTGAATTGTAGGACTCCACTTCGGTGGACAAAGAGTTGGATAACTGGTGTTGGTGTGGAAAAATCCTACACATTTGGTGTCAGACGTGTTGTGGGAGAAAACACCACAGATAGAAAAACTGCCATACAAAACATGGTTAAAACAAGAAGTTTCAGTATGTAAATGAGCCAGGTTGAATTATCCAGAAGCTGAGCTTACAAAGAACAGCTCACTCTCAAGTGTAGGACGACTTATTGCCATTTTAATCAAAAACCTGTTTCCTGACGCCAAACCCTATGTTACTTCCTTAATAGATCACCCTAAGTTCCCCAGGCCCCCTGTGACCTCAGGCATGAGGCAGCGTGGTCCTGTGTGCCCTGTGACCCTGGTGGGAGTGTGGCAAATCCCATGCTGCTTCATTTAGGGTCTGGTGCCTTATGAGCTTCCCCGTAGGCGATGGCCTCTTCCTGTACAGTCTGGGTGTCCTGGACACAGGACTCTAACCGCTGCTCTGTGCCAGCCCTGGGTCCTGTGAGTGCCGAGCTCAGGTCTCTGCCCAGCTCCTGCCACAGAAGGGGACAAAGAGCCATGCAGACTTCCCTCAGGTAAGCGGCAGCTCCTTTCCTCTGGGAAGCATAGGGTTCCAATACTTCACAAAGGTTCAGGGAGCCCTGTGGTTTCTGCTGCATAAATAGGCAAGAGAGTTTGCAAAAGGCAGACAGACCCCAGGACCTCTGCTGGAGGGAAGCTATATGTGACACAAAGTTTTCCAGTACAACAGAAGTCCAAACTCAGGGACCCTGGATCCCATTGGGTGGCCCTGGGCTCCCAGCTGCTGTGAAGCACTGAACCCTGAACCTTTCCACGCCATTGCACAAACCTTATAAATAACGGTTTCGCAGGCTGATGGGCCTGAAGGGGACACACTGGGGTCTCAGGTGAGACCAACCCAGGATGGCAGTGATGTTTCGAGTGCAAATGCCGGGGATGTGGATTCCATCTCACTCCGATGGTAGGAAGAATTGAGCAAGGGGCTCTGAATTGTTAAGAGCAGGATTCATTTACCTACTTTCTGAGAGGCACGCATGATTTTGTGATTAAACATACAAATTTGGGAACCAGATAACTGAGCTTCAAATCCCAGCTTCATCACTTACTAGCTGTGTAACCTTAGGTATGCTGCTTAACCCACCTTGCCTTGCTATACTCATCTGTAAAATATTTCTAAAGCACTTAGAAAGAGTGCCTGGCACATGTCAACATGTGTTAAATAAAACAAAATAATACAGCAAAGGCAGGGGATTGAAAAGATGAGCCATTTTCAGTAAATGTCACTGAGGCTCAAATGCATGGATTCTCGCTTGGGGACTGACTCCTCACCCCAAAGGCAGGGATTCCTGAATGGGGCTGTAGGGGAGGAAGTGCACGAAGGGTTAAACCCCTAAGTGAGCAGAAAAACAAGTTCCATCTGGTCCCTGGGACAAAGCGACAGCCTGCAAAGCCCCCAGCCCGGGCTCCTGCTCAAAGGACACATTGCTTTTTAAAATTCCAACTTGTGGCTGCCTCGATCTATAAATCAACCAGTTCTCCACACCCAGAGCTCAGAGCAGGATTCACAAATGGCAGCAAGACATTCGCATGCCGAGAATAGGCCTATGGAAGTGCCCCAGCCCCCAGTTTCCCTAAGGCCCGGGGCTGGTGCTTCCACATGACTTCAGGGCAGTGATTGCTCTCTAGGTGGCAAAGAGAAGGAAGCAAGACCGAGCAAACCGTCAAGGCTCAAGCTGGGTGGGACTGGGACTTTGTTTAGATGCTTCACTTAAGAGACTGTCCCTGGGACTCAGTTGTGTCTCCATCTTTATCACTGACTCAAAAAGAGAAAGCCCCTTGTCCTTCCTCCCCACACCACTGCTGGGACTCCATCTTTAGATGACAGACTGGGAGTGGGGCGAGACTGATTAATAAGAACCATCTAACACTCTACCCAGGCACTGGGGAAACCCTATTCAGAGAAGCAGTGGGTTTCTTCCTGCCCGCCCTGCTGGCTGATGGGGCATAGGGTAGCTCGTGCCCCAGGATCCCCAGCGGAACACCAGGTCCCTCCCTCTGTACCTGGGAGGGAAGAGGGAGCCCCACTGAAACCCAGGACCCTCCTGTGGACCTCTGCCTGAGGCAGGGCCCTTTGGTTTTTCCCACCCCCCAGTCACATGCCCATGCCCAGATAATGCTGAAGCCAGCCCGAGCACTAACCCCACAGAGCAGGGAGGTAATTCACAAAAAGTTGGGCAATTCAAAGTTATAGTTTCCACAGCAACCAGTACTCAGACCATTTGGGTAGCTGAAGCCTTTTCCTCTTAGCATTCACTTTCTTTCATCCCCAAATAGCATTTTTTTTCCCCCTTATTATTAAAGTAATACACATTCATTGGAGAACATATGGAAATTACAGACAAGTGTAAAGGAGAAAATAAAAATCACCCTTAATCCCACTACTCAAGGCGATCCAATGTTAACATTTTGATGTATTCTGTATCCGTCTAGCGTTTTTTTTTTTTTGTATGCATAAAAAGATGAAAATTGGGACTATAGTGGAATTACTGTTTTATCACTTGGTTTCTTTCACTTAAAAATATATTGTAAGTCTTTCTAGTAGCCTTACACATTCCTTGAGAACATGATTTTTAATGGCTACACAGTACTTTTTCAAACCGATAGAACATATTCTATTTAACCAAACTATTGTTGATTGTTCAGATGAGTTTTCCTTTTTCTTTTGCTATTTTAAATAACACTATAATGAACATCCTTTTACATAAATTTGGGTGTATGTCTCTGATGAAATAATCAGATTAAAATAAATTCATAGAACTAAAATTGCTATTCAAACACAATGAACATGCTAATGATTTTAAAATGCATTATCAAACCACCCTCTGAAAAGGTTGAAGTAATTTGTACTTCTACCGGTAATGTATACCCTCCTTAAAAAACAAAACAAAAAACCCAAAATGCACATTTGGTTGGCTTTAAAAAAAGTCTACACTGTTTTTAAAATTACGTTTTTTGAATTATAAATGGACTTGAGCTTTCCCCCCCACATTTTTAATGAACTTCTTTCTGTCTATAATCACCTACTTACATCCTTTGTCCTATTTTCTTTATTGATTTATAAGAGCTCTTTATGCATAAAGATAATAATTCTTTGCCATATTTGTGGCACATATGTTCTCTCAGTTTGTCGTTGGATTTTTATTTTCTTTATGGCATTTTTTTAAAGTGCAGAAGTTTCAAGTATTGTTGTAACTCACCCATCCTTCTTTCACGTTATGGCTTTGTTCTTTGATTTGTACACCTAGGCAGACCTTCTCCACCCTGAGATCAGATAAATATTTACCTGTAGGTTGCTTTTCTAGTCATTTTATGGCTTTGTGGTTTGGGTTTTATGCCCACTGCTCTAAACTAGCTGTCTGGATTTCAGGTAGAGGTGGGTCCTGCGTTGGCTTGTCTAATGGTCCTGAGGCTGGAGTGCACAAGGCCAGGTCAGAGGTGGCGGTGTGGGAGATGCAGGAGTTGGCCTGATGCTCCCGCCTTTTCAGAGATCTCAGCCTGGCAGGAACCTTTCCATGGGGCCCTGGGTTTTTGCTACTTAAAGGAAGAAATGAACCGAGAGGAGGAAATAGCTGTTCCACAATTACGTACTGAAAAAGGTACACCTCATATGGCTGCGTTTCCCATCTGATACGAGGGAGGTGGAGACTGGGGAGCACCAGATATATGGAGAGCTGGTGAGTAGCTTCCGTTTTAGCACATTAGATATCAAGGGATTGGATTCCAAACCTGAAATTAACCGTCACTCTATTTACAAGATGAAGAGCTAGAGGCAGTTTTGCTAGCATTGCATGTCGCCAAATAACCCATTTCTCAAGAGGCACTTGGGGAAGAGGAAACTTGGGACTTCAGCTCCTCAGAGATATGCATCCTCTCTTCAGTCCAACCTTCCAAGGGGCCCCCAAGAGCTGGTAAGTACCAGGTGGGATGGAGTGATTCTGAGCAGAGGGCTACAAACACTGTCTGGGAAGACGCCTCCAAGACTGCCTCCTCTGTTCAGCCTCAGGAGATTACTGGCTTTCATTGTCCTTTTTTCAACCTAGACCCCCAAAACCTTTTGCAAAGGCTGCTTGGCAAAGTCATCTCTGCCTGTACTGACAAGGCAATGGATTTGTTCATCTTTCTGCAGGCTAACTGAGTGTCTACCTGCATAGCCCTGTGGCCTGACTTGTCAATTTATTCCTCTTCAACCAAGGATAAAATACTTCCCTTCTACCTCCTTGTCTCCATGATTTTTCCTTAAACCCCTAGATAAAACCCTCCACAAACTTCTTTTCTAAAAAAAAAAAAGATTTTATTGGGGAAGGAGAACAGTGTTGGGGAATTGGGGAAGGGGAATAGCCAAGTAGTTGTCCTTCAATCTTAGTTGTAGAGGGAACTCCTAGCTCAGCTCCAAGTCCAGTTGCTATCCAGCCACCTGTTGGCAGCTGTGGCAGCTCAGCTCAAGGTGCCATGTTCAATCTTAGTTGAGGGTGGGCATAGCCCACCATCCCATGCAGGAGTCGAACTGGGAACCTTGTTGCTAAAAGTGCACGCTCTAACCGCTGAACCACCTGGCCGCCCTTTGGCAGCTCAGGGCAGCTCAGCTCAAGGTGCTGTATTCAATCTTAGTTGCAGGTGGGCATAGCCCACCATCCCATGCGGGAGTCAAACCAGCAACCTTGTTGTTAGGAGCACATGCTCTCACCAGCTGAGCCATCCTGCCATCTATTGGCAGCTCAGCGGCAGCTCAGCTTGGGCGCAGCTCATGTGGGAATCGAACCAGCAAACCTGTTGCTCAGAGCTCGTGTTCTTAACCAACTGAGCCACTTGGCCAGCCCCCACAACTGTCTATCTTGAATCCCATGTCCTCTAGCCATTGCCTTGCTTCGACTGTCATGTTGCAGGCTGCACTGGTCACCTGGGATGAGACCACCACCACCATTTTCATTTACTGAGTACTCCCTATGTCAGCACTGACAGGCTTTATATACATGATCTCTTGCAACTTCATTCAACAAATATTTATTGAGTGCCTACTTACTATATGGCAAAGACTGTCCTAGGGCTTGGGTGAATAATCCAGAGATCCATGCCCTCATGGAGCTCATATCCTAGCTGTGGGGTACAGATGGAAAAAGACAAAACAAGCAAACGAAAAAAATTATATGTAGGTTAGAAGGTGATAAATACAATGGATAAAGTGGTTTAGGAGTGCCCAGGGCAGTGCGATGGGAAGGCCTCCTTGAGAAGATGACATTTAAGCAGAGATTTGAAGGAGATGTAGATGTATGCCATGAAGATATGAGGGGGGAGAGTGATTCAGGCAGAGGAACTGCTAGTACAAGGGTCCTAAAGCATGCCTGGTATGGTCAAGAAACAGAAAGAGTGCCAGGAGGCCTGGAGCCAGGTGAGCAAAGCAAAAAATGGTAGGTGTTGAGGTCAGGGAAGTGACCTTGGACCAGACTATATAAGGTCTTGGTAAGCCATTGTGAGTACTTTGGCTCTTATTCTGGTGAACTGGGGAGAAATGAAAGGATTCTAAGCAGAGGGGTGAACTGATGTGACCTACAGATATAAAGGCTCACTCTGGGTGCTGAATTGGGAATGCACGGGGTGTTTGGGGCAGGATGGTAGCTGGGAGACCAGCTAAGGAGGTTATTGCAATAATCCAGGTAGAGAAGGGGGTGGCCCTGGCCAGGGTGTTAATAGTGGAGGAAAGGAGAAATGGTCAGCTTCTAGATATATTTTGAAAGCAAAGCCAAGAGGGTTTCCTGGTGGCTTAGATGGATGGTAGGAGGGAAAGAGCAGTTGTTGATGGTTCCAGGATACTCAGTCAACACAGCTGGAAGGCTAAGGCTGCTCTTTGCTGAGATGGGGAGACAGTAGATGGAACAGGTTTGGGGGAGGGTATCTGAGATAGGACATGTTGCCTTTGGGGGGGGGTGTCTATCAGATACCTCAGTGGCCCTGTGAGAAGGACATCATGTAGATGACATTTAAAGTCAAGACACTGGATGATAACCACCAAAGGAGAAGGTGAAGATAAAGAAGAGAAGAAGACCAAACACTGAGGCCTGAGATATCCTACATGAAGAGGTTGTGAAGAGGAGGAGCCAACAGCAAAGGAGATTGGGATGTGAAGAAACAGGAATATCCAGAGAGTGTGGGTCCCGGAAGCTAGGTGAAGAAAATGCATCTAGGAGGCAGAAGTGACCAACTGGGTCAAATGCTGCAGATGGGTCAAAAAAGATTAGGATTGAGAACTGACCAGTGGATCTTACCCAGAAATGGGTATAACACCCATTTTAGGGTGAGGAAAACGTATCTTATGGCGAAGAAATAACTTGCCCTCGGACACAGATTTATGAGCAACAGAACTAGGATGTAAGACAAGGGCTGTGCCAAACCGGACCTGACTATGTCTCACACCAACCTCTTAGGCTCCAAGTGCTCTGTAAACCAGGGGAGTCAGCTCTAACACCAGCAATTCTCGTTCCTGCTAGGCTAGTCATACTCAGGTAGTCTGCAGATCAGGGAAAATGGGGTGAACAGAGAGCCACCTGCACAATTTTAAAATTCTTTTTAATACCAGGTGAGATGTGAGGGGCATTCCCAGTGCAAACAGGTCTGCGGGTACTTCTTTCCTTCCAACCAGGCTGCTTCCCCAACCAAATTAGGGGCCCAGTGCCTGAGGGCTTTTCCATTTAGTGGCCCCTGGTTTAAGGAATTCCAGTCTAGAGATATTTGTATCTGAATAGCAGGGTATTTTTACAACCCACTGGCAAAAGGGAGCCATGGGGAGAGGGGTGCAGAAGTGTGCACACTCGACCCAAATCAGGGACCTCTATTTCTCTGTTACCAGGTAGGTCTCCAACACCCCCAACTGCGCTGGGCAATGCCTTTCCTCACGGAGGCCCCCTGCCGCTGTTACACTCAGGGCTGGATGACGGTCGCCTATCTCCCCCTGGTGTCAGCTGTTCCAATCGCAGCCCCAGCAGATAGCGCGAGGCCATCCAGGCCTTCTCACAAGCAGGGAGGGCCTGGAAAGCCATGCCTAGGGGCCCACCTGGCACTCATCCCTTCTGGCCCCTCTGGGCCTTGTCTGCCTCCACAAGGGCTGGTCTGGTTCTCTACCCATGGGCACCGGCCCTCTGCATTCCTAAGGAGAACTCAGGCCTGGGAATTAGAACTTCTAGTGGCCTACCCTGACTTTGCCTTGTGTTAGTGGTATGGAAGAAACCAAGGTCTCTGATCTGTGCACACCCCTGCAGGGCCTGCACCCCTACATGCCGTCCCCATATTTCTCTTCTCTAAATCATTTTGATATTGCCAGGTCTGTCTGTCTGTCTGTCTGTCTGTCTGTCTATCTATCTATCTATCTATCTATCTATCTATCTATCTATCATCTATCTATTGCTAGGCCCATTTATAAAGGGAGATGATGGATTGAGGGGAACTCTACTCTTTCCCAGCGTTGGCTTAGGAGCTGGCTTCTTCCCTGGACCTGCAGCCGGGGACTGATGTGGCAGTCGGGAACCAGCTCAGGCCATCGGATGTACACTGCAGGTTGCCCTCTACCTTGTGGCAGTGCTGTGGTGTGGTTAGGGGGCGCGACCTCTGGAGCCAGCACAGACCTGGGTTTAAATCCTGACTCTGTCACTTATGAGCTCTGGAAACTTTCTGTGCCTCAGCTTCCTGATCTGTAGAACGGAGGTAATCATACCTGTCGTACTAGGTGGCCATAAGACTTAAGTGTAACCATGTTTGTAGAGCACTCAGCACAGAGCCTGGCCACGTGCAAAACGGTCGGTAAATGTCGCCATGGACTAAATACTTGGGGATGATGGGATGGAGGGGGCTCAGGAAAGAGCACAGCACAGGAGCTAGGGGATTCAAGTTCTAAGTGTCATCAACTCACTTAACATGTTGGTGTGTCAGAGCAGAGTGATGTCCACAAGGTTTTGAGGAGACTAAAATGATGTGTGAGGCAACAAGTAGACAGGTGCAGGGGCCCTGAGGCCAAGCGTCTGTCTTTTCCTGTTGACCTTGGGGCCCTCAGATTCCCCACTGTGGGCAGAGACACCTGCCTGGCCTAACTCTCAGTACTAATGGCAGATAAGGACTGTCCTGACAGGGAAAGTCATTTGAAAATTGTAACGCTTACACTCTTGTTACCAAGAGACTGCCCTCCCCCACCCAGCAGCCTGCACTTAGCTCCATAAGGTAACACAAATCTCCCTGCCTGAGAACCGCCTACTTTCTTGTCCCTTTCCCAAGCATGCAAAGGTCTCTGCCTTCAGGGAATTTACATTCTAGCTGGAGAGACAGACATGGAAAAACGAATGGTGACAATACCAGAGTTGACACCAGGGGCAGGAGTAGGTGGAACCTGCCTGCTCCAAAGTCTTGCTAGAAACATCCAGTTAAGGAAAATCCAGTTTCCGGAAGGGAAGCGAAGCCGCAGGACAACTTGCCACTGGTTTAGTGAAAAATGGATGGCATTACCAAACCCTATGGTGATGAAGGTGCTGGAACTGGAGTCAGGAGGCCCGGGTGGGAGTCTGGGCTCTCTATTAACCTGAAAAGGCTACATATTGTATGACTACAACAATATGACATTTTGGAAAAGGCAAAACTATGCAGACAGAAAACAGATCTGTAGTTGCCAGGGGTTAGCAGGGAGGGAAAGATGAGAAGGTGGAGCTCGGAGGATTTTTAGGGCAGTGAAACTTACTCTGTATAATACTCTAATGGTAGGTATGTGTCATTATACATCTATCCAAACCCACAGACTGTCCAACGCCAAGAGTGACACTCACATAAACTATGAACTCGGGGTGATACTGACATGTCAATGTAGGCTCCTGGATTGTAAGAAATGTACCAGTCTGGTGGGGATGCTGATAGTGGGGCAGGCTTTGTGGGGGCAAGGGGCATAGGGAAATTTTATGCTTTCTGCTCAATTTTGCTGTGAATCTAAAACTGCCCTAAAAATAAAATCTATTAAAAATGAAATAAATATATAATTTCCCTTGAGTTGCTATTTCCTCATCTGTAAAAGAGACACCAATACTGGCTCTGCCTACCCAACACAGCTGTGGTTAGGGTCAGAAGCCCTCTAAAACAGAACAATGTGCTGTCCGGTGTCGGGGTGCCCTGATGAGAGAGAGATACCCTCAATGTCCAGATGGCACGGCAACCGCCCCGCCTCTCAGCAGTCACCCCACCCCGTTTTCAGGCCCTTGCCCGCCCCCAGGAGGTCGTCAGACTGCAGTGGGCACTTAGCAGCTACTCCACCCAGCAGGGACCCCCAAGTCTACAAGCGTGAACAAATAATAAAGAGACATTATTACTCATTTAAAAAAACCCTGAAAAACTTTCCCTGAACTCCTCTTTAGGCGACCACCTTCTCTCCCCAGTGAGAGCAGGCAACAAGTTACTGCCACCTTTAAAATGTGCATTTGTCCCTCTAAATGGCTCTGACAAAGGCCGGACAGCTATTTTAAAATCCAAAAAGCCTCTGCTCACACTCCCAACTGACCGCTGTGACAGATCCCAAACATGTGAAGAGTCCCACACAGATGCTTGCTGAGCGACCTTTTTTTTTTTTAAGCCAGGATGCAAACACACTGAACTCTGCTTTCAGGTCCCATCTGCCTCTGTGGTGGAGCAGCCCACACAGGTTTTTTTCAAAGAAACATTATTTGATCTGGAAAACATCTGGAACTCACTTCCCCAGCACTTGCCTGGAAACTTTCGGCCGACATCAGATGCTCGCTTACGGAGCAAACATCCTGTGTGCCTGCGCTTCCAAAAGCATCTCTGTGGACTGGGGAAAGTTCCTGGAGGGCTGGGACCAGCCTAACAAGAGGCTCTGTAAACCCTGGAGCAGTGATTATAACGACAGGAAAGGTGGCGAGGGATAAAGAGGACTGGGCATGATGATCAAGGCCAAGCACCTTCTAGCAAATCCACCAGGGACCAACAACACATCAGTCACACAAGTGCTCCTGAGTCCGTTCTGTTCACAATGACAGCAGTGCACATTCTCACCATTATGAGATACCCAATGAGGGCAGGGCTGGGGTTTGTTCCTGTTGGTACCCCCAGTAGTGTCTGGCAGAGGGGCAGAGAAGAGAGCTCCAACAGGATCTCCTCTAGCAAATGGATGCATGAATGACACCCCACCTCCAGCATGGACATTGGGAGCTCTTTTCCAATAATTGTGGGGAGAGGGGTCAAGAGGCAAAATTACGTAGGTGAAAGAACAGGAAACAGGAAGGCAGGACCTACCTGCCATGACAGGCTGGTTCCTCCACTTCCCAGCTTTGGCAAGTGTGACCTTGGACAGCGCCCCTCAGCAATTGTGGGGATTACCCTACTCTGCACAGCTCCCAACGGGCACTGGAAGGATCCTGTGAAATCCTGCATGGCAAGTTTCTTTGCAACCTAAAAACCAGACTGCCAATGTTAGAAATGATGATGAGCATATGTCTTGTTTCACCTGGTCCCATTATAATCAGAAGCACCCCTATAACAGAAGGCTGAGCAGCCTGGGCTGCGGTGGGACACAGCTGGGCAATTTCAGCAGACTTTGGCCAGGGACAAAGGATCAGATGACATGTGAGCAGGTTATCCTCCATGCATGCATCCTTGTTTGGGTGCTGGGCCCTGCCTTACCAGGCCTGGCTCCACCTGTCACCCCTGCTCTCTGTTACAACTTCACAGGCTCCTGCCTCCAGGACCGAGACTCACACAGGCCTCCCAGAGCCTCCTGCAGCCCAATCCCTTCCCTGCACCTTCTACTCTTCAGACTACAAGCCAGTCGCTTGTCATAACGACAACTGATGTCATTTATTAAGCACCTGTCACGTGCTAGGCACTGCGTTATGGTTGCATCTCATTACTTCTTCCTTAAACAATCACTGATGCATTGGTGGATCCCCCGGGTAGACGCCTCACCCTGTCCTGACTGTACCTTCTGCCCAGAGCCCAGTGTCCTGGAACTCCTGTCCCCATCACTCAGGAGCAGTGCCAGGCTCCCCGCAGCCTGGCCTT
This sequence comes from Aselliscus stoliczkanus, assembly GCA_033961575.1. Classification (NCBI taxonomy): domain Eukaryota; kingdom Metazoa; phylum Chordata; class Mammalia; order Chiroptera; family Hipposideridae; genus Aselliscus; species Aselliscus stoliczkanus. The sequence goes on from CM066735.1 coordinate 18,821,628, forward strand.
GCAGCAGCCTCCCCATTGCCTGTCTGACCTGACCTCTGCAGGCTGGCTGCGCTTGACCACCCCGTATCCCTACCCCAGCGAGCCTGGCCACCTGGAATATTCCAACCCCCATTCCTGGGTCACTGAGGACCCAAATCTAGGCCTCCAGCCCTGATTCCTCTTCTCAGCATCAGCCTGCTTATTTGGCAGCTGCCTCTGGATGCATGCAGCGTCCTTAAGTTCAGTGTATGCAGAAGTCACTGTCCTCCCTAGACACCTAATACTTCCCTTGTGTCCCTTACTCGGTGAAAGCATCATTATTAGGGACAGTGCCCAATCACACTTGCCATCCTGATAATTATGCAACAGCACCCCCTTCATCCTCAAAAACATCAAGTATTTTAGAATAAACTATAGGCTCAGCTTTATTCTTATCTACCCATCTGCCCATCACAGAAGCCTCAAGGTCATACTGCCCTTTCTCTCCCCTATGCTCCCTCCACAGTCACCAAGCCCTGTGGATTCCACCTCCTTTACATCTCTCAGGCCCAGGCCATGGTTTATGCCCTCAACCTATATGGTGTCAGCAGGGTGCTCTCCTGTTTTCAGCCTCACCTTTCTTTCATTCTCCACCTGTGCAGCCAGAGTAACCTTCCTGAGTTGCGAACAACTCACAGTCACCAGTCTAAAAATCAAATGGTGACGCCTCCCTCCCCAGCCTGGCTTCAGGATAAAATCCAGACTCCACTCCAGGGACCACGAAGCTTCCATGGCCCCTCACCGTGTAGCCCTGCCCCCTCCAGAGCCTCATCCCTCACCAGGCCACGCAGACTCCCCGTCGAGGCCCTACCCGTCCATTGTCCACAGTTAGGCTTGCGGTCACCTCCTCCTGGTGGCCTCTCCTGATTCCAGCTCAGCTTGGCTGCCCTCATGGTACCCATGGTTCCTCTATTGCACCACTGACATCAGCGTCCCTACCTTTGCCGTCCACCTCTCTGTCGCCCCGCTTAGACTGGGAGCTCGGTGATGGCACCTTTTATCTGTGAATTTTCAGCATTAACATGGTGCTTGTGTGTTCAGCAAACATCTGTCAATGAATCATTTCATATCCCAGACACCAAATCTGCATCGTCCCTGGAGCAAATGGGCCTGCGCTGACCGCCCCCATGGGCACGCACACTCCCCCACCCCAGTGCCGCCCCTCGGACCCATCTTTCCTGAATGAGCGGCTCTGCACATCCACCAGGGCTGCTCTAACCAGCATTACCATTTGTGACCGCAGCACCCCCATTTTTCTCTCTGCGTGTGTAAGGAGAAGGGTGTGGGTGGCTGATGAGCACTGGGGCCTCTCTGTCTTCGAGGAGTTTGTGACTCTGCCACACGCACATGTCTCCGCATTTTCAAGCCTCATACAGTTTGTGTCAAAACTTAATGTCTCTACTTTGGACCCACAGGGTAAGGAGGTGGCCCCCAAGCGGCGGCAACACAGACGCCACAGGTTGGGGGTGGGGGTGGGGGTGCATAAGGATGTGCCTGCCCAGCCAGGTAGGAGGACACACTGAGTCACCTGCTTTGCCCGGAGGAGACATAAGGCCAGCTCAGCCTGATTGGAAAGTTGAGGGACAGCAGGACAGAACTGCTGTGGTCTTTGTTCCTTTCCTCAAATGCAGTGCACACTCCCCACTTAAAGGCAATTGCTTCACTTCAAAAGGATTCCAGCTGCTTAAATTCAAGGTGAAGAATAAGCCCAGTCAAGAAGTTTCTCGGGGCCTTTCAGTTTTCATTGACTTGACAAGGGATGTATTTTAAGATGTTTTTGCCTCTTAATGTTTGTCAAAGTGCCAGGGGAGAAAGCTTCCTCTTACTTCAACACCTCTGTCAGTGCTGGCTGCTGCTGGCACAGGAATTCTCCATATTTTCCTGCACTGCTTTGCCTTCTCACCTGACTTGTAACCCACCTGACTTGCTTTTCCTCTCCCCCCTTCCCACCCCCCAGCCCACCCCCACCCTGGGTGGAGGAGACACTAGTGCCGGCCCAGGGCACACGAGGCCCAACAGCTTTCTTTCAGGACACCCAGCAGCTTAAAGGGCAATGCCCTGGGCTCCCATATCTCATAGCTCACACTCCATGAGGTGTCCTTCCACCTGCCATTCATTCATTTATTCACTCATTCATTCAGTCAGTCTGACACCCACTTGGTCACTCAGTCAGCCAACATGGGTCTGTGATGCTGGTAGGGGCTGTGGGTGGTTCAAAGAAATATACCACACAGTCTTATTATAAATTGGTTGAAGCTATGACTACACAACCACAATACAAAACAGAAGGAAGTAAACTTTGGGTTTGGAGGGCGGGAGACATTAAAAAGTTTCAGGAAAAAAAAAAAAGATCAGCTGGGATGGGGTTGGGTCCCAGAGGAAGGCAGTTATGGAAGGCCTCTTGGAGGAGAAAGCATTTTTGGTGGGGGTATCCTAGTGTACTGAGTCCAAATATGGGGAAGTGGCCCGAGCAAAGGTATGGACACAGGAAGCTCTCTGGTGGGCACAGAGGCATTGTCCTATGTCCGCTGTTCCCCTCCTTCCAGGGCCTTGGGGCTCCCTGGGCATGTCCACTGGCAGCCACTGCTTTGGTGGCATTGCTTTAATCACCTTTGAAGAAAGGCACTGTCCCCACACAGCCAGTCACCAAACTCTTGCCCTTTTCCATCAGGCCCTGGGCCCAGAGGAAAAGGCTTTATCCTTTTCTCTGTCACAAGGGCTGAGGCTCCCCTATCCCCACTTTTGAGGGACCCTGTTTCTGATAGCAGCTGCTTCCCCTCCAATTTTCCCAGCCACTCTCTCTAGAGGTGTATGTTCCCTCCACCCCTAAAAGGAGCTCCAGCCACCATCTCACTTCTCACTGTCCCTGGCCCGTCTCTACGTCCTTGCCACCACCTTTCTTAGCAACCACTGCTCTTTCTGTCCTAGGAAAGTGTCCCCTCAATGAGCCCTCCCTGATTCTGCCAGCATCTCAGTGTCTCCCAGAGATCCCTTGCGAGTGGTCCAGGGGTCAAGCCTCTGGAGTGGGGCAGACGTAGATTTAAACCCTGGCTCTGCCAGTTTCCAGCTCTGCACTTGGCCCGATCCCTTCCTCCCTCCCTCCCTTAATCTTTCTTTCTTTCCTTCCTTCCTTCCTACCTTCCGTCCTTCCTTCCATCCTTCCTTCCTTCCTTCCGTCCTTCCTTCCTTCCTCCTTTCCTCCCTCCCTCCCTTAATCTTTCTTTCTTTCCTACCTTCCTTCCTTCCTTCCTTCCTTCCTTCCTTCCTTCCTTCCTTCCTACCTTCCGTCCTTCCTTCCTCCTTTCCTCCCTCCCTCCCTTAATCTTTCCTTCCTTCCTTCCTTCCTTCCTTCCTTCCTTCCTTCCTTCCTTCCTCCTTTCCTCCCTCCTTCCCTCCCTCTCCCTTCCTCCCTCCCTCCCTGCTTTCCTTCCTTCCGTAGGAACTTCTCTTGTTTCTTCCCACACCTTTCCCCCTTCTGATAACCAGCACCTTGCTTCTACTTTGGGGGAGCCATCCTCTGCTGCCCTCAGCTCTTATAGATTAAGTGGGGCTGCCCAGGGTCACTGTTTGGCTCAGGGATAGGCGTGTTATCCAAGCAGGATGAATCTTGGGACTTTCAATGGTTAGAAAGGGTCAATCTATTCCCACTGGGATTGATAAACTAGTCAAACAAATCTGAAGCCAATGGTTTTTGTCATCATACGCAGAGTCTATTTACACTTAAAACCAGTACAGAAAAAAGGAGAGAAGAGGGAGCGATAGATAGATTCCCGGTGATGTTGTTTGAGCACCTGGATCCAGCCATGCCTGACGTCGTAACAGGAGCTTTCAGTTTGTGAACCAATAATGCCTTCCCTCTTTTTGGCACAAGATAGTTTGAGTTGGCTTTTGTCACTTGCTACTAACAGCCTCGACTAAAGAAAAACTAAACTTGCAGACTTGAGGAGGGCATTACATGAAATGTATGAATAGTATCCAGCATAGAGTGGGGGTATCACTGGATGAATAGTGGCTTTTGATAACTAACTGAATCTGCCTTCTCCAATTTCCATAAAGTTTAGTTTTAGTAGTAGAAAAATCTTTCTTTCTTTCTTTCTTTCTTTCTTTCTTTCTTTCTTTCTTTCTTTCTTTCTTTCTTTTCCTTCCTTCCTTCCTTCCTTCCTTCCTTCCTTCCTTCCTTCCTTCCTTCCTTCCTTCCTTCCTTCCTTCCTTCTCTCTCTCTCTCTCTCTCTCTCTCTCTCTCTCTCTCTTTCTTTCTTTCTTTCTTTCTTTCTTTCTTTCTTTTTCCTCCACCACTTTGACCAAACCATCTGTTGTGGACTCTGCCCTCCTTGGCTTTCTTAACCACAGCTCTGTGCCCTTCCTTAAGTCTCCAGGTTTTCTCCCCCACCCCACCTTAGGGCTGAGACAGGGTGGGAGATTTCTGGATCTTGGGAGGGCAATGTCTTCTCTGCATTGTGTGTCCATACTCCAGGACAATCAGTATCAACTAAACAAAATCAAATGCAAAATATCAACTAAACCAAATCCAAACTTGCTTCAAACTTGTCCCTCCCAAGGACACCAGGTACTCAGAAAAGTCTACACTGCCATCTAGTGGGTATCTGTAGCAATACCATGCAGAACGGAGCCCTCTGCTGAGGGCTTCTTGGGACAGTCACTGGGCTGTGAAATCATTTGGTCCAACCTCCTCACTCCTTAAGTGACAAACCGAGGACAAGTGAATTAATGGGGAGTTAAGAGTCCTGTCCCACTGGGCTCCTGCCCTGCTTTTGCAGCTTTCCACCTCCCATCCCACGAGTTAGAATCAATGCAGCCTATATTTCCTCTGCTTATCACCACCGGTTCATGTGGGACTCAAGCCAAGGGTCTCCAGGGAGGAGAGTTGACATGTGTACATGCGTGTGCATGCATGTGCATATGTGTGAGGCTGGGGAGAGTGGAGGGAAAGGAGACCCAGAAGGTCTCCTCATTACTTGCTTGCTCAGTCTCCCAAAAAGAGAGGATGTTTGTCATGGTTGCAAACACGCTGTAGCCTGTCAAAGCTTTTTGTTTTCAGCCTCGTAAATTGTGAGACATATCACAATCTCTTTGTTGCCTGAGAGTGAAAAGCAGTTCAAGAAAGAAAGAAAAATCTATCCCTCTACCTCCAATAATCTATGCGACCCCCTACTCCTGAACTGGTTATCTTGCTCTGCCTGTGCTGACTGCCACCAGGCTGGACCAACAGAGGGGAAGAGCCAGCTGTGTGGCCTCTCCTACCACGCACAGCGGGAACCAGAAGGCTGGCACATCCTGACCATGACCCTCTGTCTCCACCCATCCACAGCCCGAGTCTTGGACACATCACAGCTTGTTCCTGGGTTGACATGGCCACCCCTCCAACTAAGACAAAGCAGAAAATGAGGGTCACCTTCCAGCCACAATGCTTTTGAGAGCTCAGTTTGGCCCGGGAGTCAAGGAAGAAAGAAAGACCAGAACAGTGCAGCAGCTCCCCCAGGACATGGCACGGCTGCTGGGAACAGCAGCCGCAACCCCACTTCCCACTTCCATGGCCCTTCCCCGGGTTAACTACACCCCCAAACCGAGGGAACCTTCCAGAACAAAATGGTACGAATCATTTCCCAGCCAAAGGAATAGTTATTCCAAATTCCTAAAATACTTCTATCTTCTGTTTCAGACAGCTTTGGGCAAACTTTGGAGCATGTTTTGTATTGTAATGACCAAGACTCAAGACGCACTGACCTCTGCTAGTTTAGCCTACGTGAGAAGTGTTGCCCATTACAAACCAGCTCTCTCCCTTTCAGAAGGTCATTCTGAAAGCCCAGCCACCTCGCACCTTCAGTAAGGATGCCCCGGAACCCCTTCTCTCTTCCTTTTCTCTTTAGACTCCAAAGCACACACTAGCTGGTCTCCACAATGACTGTGGGGCCAGGCTTAGGGACTCAGGAGTGAGGAAAGAATTGGGCAGAGAGGCCCCTGAGCCCGGAAACATCTCCCAGTCTGCAACCCTCCTACCCACCCCAACCTCCTCCAAGGACATAGGGCTGCTCTAAGGAAGGCACATGCTTATGTCAACAGCCATCTGTTACCACCAGACCCAACCCAGATGGTTGTACACCCAGCTTTGAGTTATTCAGATGAACAACCTCAGAGACAATACTGAGACCCACAACTCACCCTGCCCCCACCCCAGGCCAGACCTGCTCACTCACCTCTAAGGCCCGAGGGAACTTGACTGTTGGCATGGGCCACCGGGTAATCTTCAGCCTGTAGTCATTGCAGTCAGGAACAAACATGCAGCCGATGTTCCCCAACTCTGGGTAGAAAACTTCAAGGCCCCTATGGCGAGAAGGAGGTTGTTGGCCCATGTCAGGGTTTTAGGGGAACCTGGGGTTCATAAGCCTTCAGTCTAGCACTGTTGGGAATGTAATGTCAAGTGGGATTGACTCCTAGACCTGCCCACTAACTAGTTGTGTGACCTGTGTGGCCTAAGAGTTACTTGACCTCTAGGTGTCTCCGTTTATTCCTCCGTAAAATGGGAGCACTAATAGTATCTACTTAAAGGGTTGGTGTGAGGAATAAGATAAATGGTCAGTGTTTACAGCAGAGCCTGGCCTGTGGTCAGCCATCAGGAAATGTTAACTATTGTCAGTGTTTACTTCTCAAAAAGAACATACATCCATAGGCAAACTTGGTCAGTGTCTTTAAAGTAGGATTGGGTTTAAAAGAGTAATGTTTACACATTCCTTTTCAGGAATGTTCATATTACATAAAGAAAGGCTTAGCAAGTTAACAGCCTTCCTCATGGGCACAGGCGGTTCTCTGCCCTACACAATTAAGATCCTCTCAAAATTTAGAATAGTCCACTTCTTTCGGTTAAGTATGGCCCATATCCTAGGCTCTTGACCTACTATTACACTTTCAAAATGCAAATGTCTCTCAGGGGGTAAAACCTAGTCACTAAGGCTGTAGTATGAATCTATTTATCTAACTTTTCCCTGAGAAGGGCCTGAACCCCGTATGTGCTCTGAGAATCCAGCTTAGTGGGCGGGCTGATCCCACGATGCCAACAGGGTTAGCCTTAAGGGCTCACCTGTATTTGAAATTCAGGGATGTAAGCCAAGATTTCAAATAGATACTTAAAAAAATCTTGTGCCAATTTTTTTTTTTTTCTTTCTTTACTTGGCTTTTCCTCCCTGTTCTTATCATGAACACCCAGGGTATCTGTAGGGTTTGTCAACTGATGGTCATGGGTACCAATTCAACGCCAACAGGGATCCCCAATTTGGGCTCCAGGGAAGAAGGAGGCTTTACTACAAAAAGCTCAATTGTGATACAGCATGGCTATGGAACAGCTCAATAGTGTTACAACTCAATTATAAAACAGCACAGCTGTGAGGAGGTCCTGGCTGCAAGGTGGCATGACCCTTCTCCAGCTAGACTGCTCTGCTCAAGTGAGCCATGTCTTCAGCTCCAGCAGGGAGAATACAGCCTTCTAGTGGAAAGGGAAAAGATACTCGCTGAGCTTGAGGAAAGCTGACTTATATAGAGAAGTCCCCACCCCTGGTTCCTGATTGGTCTGCTCTCATGCGTATTAGGATTCCAAATCCTCACAGTTTGGTTGGTGCAAAAAGCACTGTTCTGATTGGTCAGGATCGTACTGCTCTGATTGGTCAGTGAAGATGCTAATAAGGCTATAGCTGTGCATCTCCTATTGAAGGGTAAAGTCACAGTCCTATTGGTTGAATATGATGCCAGGAACTCCTTTATAAGGCATGGCTGTGGAGGCAGGCAGTTCAGCAGGCTTCTCCCTGAAGTGCAGCTCTCAGGCTTGTGTGAGAGGCCCCTGTTTAGTAACAGCTGCTAGACTGTTTACAAATTCGAGCCTGGTTAGCCACCAGGGACCCTTCTCAACAGGTACATTCATTCTCGAGGTCAACAGGTTCATTTGGTTAAGATGATTCACTGAGAGAGAAGGGTTAGGTCCTCAGCCTTTGTAAATAGCCCAGCATGGCTGAGCAGCTCCACAGCCCACCAGTGGCCTCTCAGAGCTGGCCACAGTTCCCTGCTGGGGGTGATGCCTGAAGGGGACCCAGTGAGAATGTAATTTCAGGGAGTAGATCTGGAGGGGGAGCTCACAAGGCATGAACATGAGAAAAAGGCAAGGACAGCTTCTTGATGGGGAGCCCCACCTTCCCCCCCGCCACCCTCACCCTTCCAGAGGCTTCTGAGGTCCCACCTTAGGAAAAGGCAGCTGAAACCTACAACACCCAGCAAATGCAAGATTCTTCCTTGGACCAGAACCCCAAAACCCAGATTCAGGCCTACTGAGGCAGGACAATTCACAGAAGCCACTTAGCTGAATCACCAGGCTTGCTGAGCAAACTTGTTTCTTTGAATTCTTCCTAGGTTTGCAGTCATTCCTTTTGGATGGCATGGTTTTAATAGCTTTTCAAGAACTTTTAGAGGACAGGTTTTTATTTATCTTCACAGCAGCCTTTTCAGGACCATTTGGTTTGTTTCTGCCACAACTCCCTGCACTGCAGCTAGTGAGGGGACCCGCCACCGGCAGAGAGATGGAGATTCAGCACATGGCATGGGACTGGGAAAGGCCAAAGGGCAGGAAGAGGGGAAACTGAGGATGGGAGGGCCCTTCCTTGGGACACAAATGGGTCTCCTCTTTTTATCCTGGTAGAATTGCTGCAAATGCTAAAATCATTCAGCAAAATCAGCAAGTTGACATTTGGTGTGTGGTCTTAAAGCCACAGAGTGTGCCCCGGCAGGGTATATACCAGGGGACTAGGGGTTAGGTCTGTGCCCCCAGCCCCTGTCACACGCATAGGTGCTGCCAGCCCAGCATGTGAAGCCCTCATGTTGCTCCATATAACAGGATCAGGATGGGCCACCAAGCACGGGTGGGCCTCTGTCCTATCTAGCAGTTTCACCAAACGCTGGGATCGGGGCAAAGCAAGCAAATTTATTAGATTTGTGAATGGCACAAAGTTGATAATTCCTGATTCAGATGATCAAATTGGACGAAAGGAAGATCTGGACAAGCCTGAGATGAACTGAATCAAAAATTAAATTTAATAAGAATACACTTTAAAACTTGCATTCAAATTCAAAACCCTCGAAGGCGCCATCTTTCTGCAGCGAGTGCCCTTCTTGCTCATGGTGCATGTACCTTACATGGGACATGTTCTAACCTCCATCCCCAGATTTGGGGCATCTCTTGATCTCCTGGCAAGACTAGGAGACACTCGAGAGAGTGTGGGGAGTGGACTCTAGTCCCAGCTTTGGAGTTATCTGACATTACACAAGGGACTGGGGTGGGGAGGAAATGGCATTTATTGGGCCACCCCAATAGGTCAGGTGCATCAGATATTATTCCATTTCTTTTTTTTTTTTTTAAAGATTTTATTGGGGAATTGGGGGAGGGGAACAGACAAGTTGCTGTCTTTTCTTCGTTGTTCTTCAGTCTAGGTGTGGAGGACGTTGCTTCACTGGCCCATGTTGGTATCGTCATTGCGCTCTTCCCGGATGAGGCAGATCGGTTGCCAGCCTCTGGATGGTCGTTCACCATGGCTATTGGCAGCTCACGCTGGCTGCTGGCCATACACTGTAGCCTATGGCAGCCCACTGCAGCAGAGGCTGCAGCCTACACAGTTGCCGGGGCTCGCAGCCCAGCTCCAGGTGGAGCCGTTGTTAGCTGTAGAGGGCAGTGTCACTGGCCCTCATATGTGGGATCCGAACCGGGGCCGCTGGCATCCCAAGCCAGCTCTTAACCAATGCACCACTCAGCTAGCCCGATATTATTCCATTTTATACAACAATATAAAGCAGCTATTGTCATTTTTCTCATCTCCCAGATGAGTAAACTGAGGCCCAGAGAAAGCTAAGGAACTATCAGTCTAGTTGGTGAACTGAGGTGGAGAAGAAGGACTTGGATATGGCTGGCAGGGTCCAATATACCCACAATGATCCCTGCTTCCCTTGTGTTATCCTCTCCCCTTGAGTGGGGGCTGAATCTAGTGACTCACTTCTAACAGAGAGAATAAAACAGAAGTGATGGGATGTGTCTTCCAAGATTATAAGAAGATGGGGGCTTCTGCCCTCTCTCATATGCTCTGCTTCTCAAATCCTTGCTCTAGGGGAAGCTGGCTGCTGTGTTGTAAACAGCCCCATCGGGAGGCCACATGGCAAGAGACCCAGGCCTGTCACAGCCACATTGAATGAGCTTGGAAGCAGAAGACCCCCACCCTGACCAGTCCATCCTTCAGATGAGACTGCAGCCCCAGCCAACAGCTTCACTGCAACCTCCTGAGCCAGAGATGCTCAGCTGAGCCAGGCCCAGAGAAAATGTGAGACAGTAAATGTGTGCAGCTGTAAGTTTCAGGGTAATTTGTTGTGTGGCAATAAAGAACGACTACAGCAGGCTTGTCTGCACTTTTCCCCATACTACATGGCTTCCCCAGGGAGCCACTTAGATTTTCCAGGCTTCCATTTGACCCTTCACATTGTAAAAATTGGATCAGAAAAAAATGGCTCCCCAGCTGTTCCTGTGGAATCAGCTGAGAATATTAGTTGCCCGAAAGCGAGGGTGGAGATGAGACTGCCTCCACTCTCACAGAGGCATGAGGGGGTCACTGGGTACCTCCACCCACTATTGTGTGGTTCTCAATGTGAAAGTGTGGGATACCACACTTAGAAAACAGCAATGAGTCTGTCTCCAACCCACCCTTCCTGAAAGTAGGGGCCCAGAACCAAGACCCCCAAGGAGGAATTGAAGAATGGAGGTAGACAACCAGACTATAAGAGCTGGGAGTGAAGGCAGGGGGCATGACATCTGTCTCTAAACACTTGAAGGATCTTCAAGAAGAGAAACTAGAATTGTTCTCAGCAGTGTCTAGGGCAAGGCTAGCATGCATTCTCTGAAGGGTGGAGCTTTTCAGTGCAGGAGAGAGAGCTTTGGGGAGCAGCTTCCAGTCACTGCGTGGTGGCAGCAGGGAGAGGGTTGTTGACTGGACTCAGCCAAAGAATGCGGGTTGGATGACTGACTGTGGTTCTTTGGATTCTGGGACTGAGCCAGCATTCTGACTCCTAGTATTTTTCTCAGTCTGGTCTGGCTTATCTCAGGAGTAGATTAGCTGTTATTCTGGAAGCGTTGGTTCTTAATGTTTTCCCACTGCTTGTCACTGTACATAAAATTCCTCTTTTGTAGATCAATACCTTTAGGTATTGAGTCCTAACTTCAAGAATTTCCTATTAGACTCTAAATACGCACGAGAGGAGTGGCTTCTGGGGGAAAGGGGTGTCTCTCATAGGTCAGAAGCATGAGCTGAGCAGCTTTTGTGGGGAGGGAGCCCCAGCACAGGAGGCACTAATCCCTTCTTGGGGTTCTGATGTGTCCATGATATGTTTATTTGGAGATGACAGTTTATTAACAAACAAAAATCTTCAGCAGGAATAAAGACAAAGCTTCCCTTCTGCAACAATGATTTACCATCAAAAGGCTTTTCCTGGCACATAACTTTAGTGTCATAAGTTCATGTTTCTCAAACTGGGGGTCTGCTGGTATGTTCTAGGGAGTCCTGACAATGGCTTCTGCTATGGTATGAATGTTTGTGTCCCCCTAAAAATCATATCTTAAAATCCTAGCCTCCAGGGCCGGCCGAGTGGCGCGTTGGTTAAGAGCTGGCCAGCGGCCCCATTTCGATCCCACATATGAGGGCCAGTGACACTGCCCTCTACAGGTAAGATGGTGAACAATAGCTCCACCTGGAGCTGGACTGCTGTGAGTTCTCTGAACCGCATAGCTGCAGCCCCTGCTACAGTGAGTGACTGGCAGCTGGCGTGAGTGGCTGGCAGCCAGTGTAAGCTGCCAATAGTCACTGTGAGTGGCTGTCCAGAGGCTGGCGACTGATCTGCCTCACCCGAGAAGAGCGCAATGATGATACCAACATGGGCCAGTGAAGCAATGTCCTCCACAACTAGACAAAAGGCCAGCAACTTGTCTGTTCCCCTTCCCAAGTTCCCCAATGCTGTTCCCCTCCCCCAATTCCCCAATTTAAAAAAAAATCTAAAAAAAAAAAAAAGATATGCAATGTGATAAATACTCAGAAAGTAATGTATTCTTCATTAAAAATAAAATAAAATAAAATTCTAGCCTCCAATATGATGGTATCTAGAGGAAGGGCCTCTGAGAGAGGCTTAGGTCATGAGGGTGGTGCCCTCAGGAATGGGATCAGTGCCCTTATAAAAGAGACCCCAGAGGGACCCTACATTTCCTCAGTGTGAGGACACAGCAAGAAGACATTCATCTATGAACCAGGAAGCTGGCCCTCAGCAGAAATTGAATCTGCCCACACCTTGATTTTGAATTTCTGAGCCTCCAGAACTCTGAGAAATAAATGTCTATTGTTTATCAGCCCCTCAGTCTATGGCATTTTGTTATATCAGTCTGAATGGACTAAGGCAGCTTTTCTCCCCTTCACTAGAGTTCGAGAAGCTCCAGATCCTGGATGGGGTCAGCAGCCCAAGGCAGGTGGGAAAGAGTGTGAGTGCAGAATCAGACAAGGGGAGTCGAATCCCCATTTGCCACCTGTAAGCTGTGTCAGCACCATGGGCAAGTTACTTAGTCTCTGGGGATTCCTCATCTGCAAAATGAGGATGATAACACTTACTTGGAAGATTCGTGGTAACAATGAAATGAGTCAAGGAGCCTAAAGCACCAGCAGAACTCCTGGTACATAACACGTGCCCCGAGTGACACATGGGCCACCAGCTTCCAGCATGTGAATATCCGTAGGACTGAGCCTGGGGCAGTTGGGGCCCAGGTCAGTCACCTCCAGGGACCACACACATATGATCATTTTCTATGTGTTCCACGGTGTGGTGACACAGGGAGGCACTCCATAATGGGGCCAATACCATGGCCTGGCCCTGCCTTGCCTTGGCCCAGCTGACCTCCCAGCTTGCAAGGACTTGCCCTTGTGACTACCAGAGGAAAAAGCCTGCCCGCCCCCAGGGAAGCTCCCACTCATCAGGGCACCTAAAGGGTCAGTGTGCACCTGTGAGAGGCTGCCACATTCCTTCCTTCTCCCACACAAAACCTCACCTAGAGCTGTTTTGCCAGAGTTTTAAAATGTTCTGATAGGAGCAAAGTTTCTCTCTCTCTCTCTCTCTCTCTCTCTCTCTCTCTCTCTCTCTCTCTGATTCAACTACCTAGCTTTTTTTTTTTTTTTTTTAGAGGGCAGTGTCACTGGCCCTCATATGTGGGATCCAAACCCGGGGCCGCTGGCGTCCCAACCCAGCTCTTAACCACCGTGCCACTCGGCCGGCCCTCAACTACCTAACTTTTTAAGGGAAACCATGAATTTAGTTTTCTAAAAGTAGTGTTTGTAAGAATTCAAATATATACAAAAAGACAGAATATGCAGTCGTTCTTCCTCCCTTTCTCACTTCTGATGGCTTCAGTGAGAAGACAGACTGGCCAAGGGGGTGGCCACACAGTGGTTTGTGCAGCCTTCAGGATGAACCATCAGCCCAGGACAAGTAAGACTGGCTTTTCTAACCCACATTCCAGTGAGGAGAAAGCTGAAGGCCAACACAGAGGTAGAGAAGCTGAGGCCCAGCCTCTTCTCTGGAGAACAAGTGGCCACACCCCCTGAAAGGCCTGACACTCCTGGGGCCTTGTTACTGAAAAGCAAACAACCAGCTTCCATACAGGAAGAGCTCAAGCACACACCCTCTGCCAGCTCCCACTTTTCTTTAAAATTATACTTTGTTGTAGAGGAGGGAGCATTTTGGGCTGTAGGGAAGGATAGTCTTTCTGGGGAGGGCACGGGACCCCTGAGGCTTGGAGGCCAAAAGGGTGTGGGGAGCCGACCATATCCATATACCCTCCTGGTCTGGGGAGAGCATCTCCTGGAAGGCAGGATCCTGGCTCAGTGCTGTCCCCCTGAGCTGACTCATTCTTTGCTTGTCTGCAAAGACCGCTTTAGGAGATGGTGTTCCTTGGTTCTGGAAACATCCTTCCCTGAGACCTCTGCCCGCCTGCCTTCTGGGGTCCCACCAGCCTTACTTGCAGAGAACAGCATCAATGTCAGGCAGGGCCTCGTACACACAGTGGTCATTTTCCTCCTCATCTGTGGTGACCACCATCGTGAGACTCAGAATCAGGGCTGCCGTGGCCAGCCTCATGGTCCAGTCCATGCGCACCTGGAACAGAAGGAGCCTTTAGGGATGCTGGGTCCTCTGTAGGGGGCATCCTTGCCACCCTGCACACACCCCCCCCCCCAACTCTAGGAGCCCAGCTGGTACCACAGAGACTTCTGGTGAGCAGAAGGAGGGTAGGCAACTGCTAGGCCTCCAGCAGCTAATCTGCCACCCAGATATAAGTGCCTTAGGAGGACCTGGGCCTACTCCAAGCTGGACTTGATTTGCAGTCCTGGCTGAGGCCCCGCCTCTGTCAGAGCAAGGCTCTGCTGTCACTGTAGTCCTGGCTGCCAGGGCTGAGAGCAGGTTGCAAAGCAGAGGTGCTTATATAAGCCTCTCAGCACAGCTCCTCATCCTGCCCCTACCACTTGCCCCGTGTGTGGTTGGTTGGCCAAGGGCCAACCTGCTTCTTTGTCTTTAAAGGCAAATCCTGGGAAGCTGGTCACCCCAGGCTTCGGGCTGGGGGCAGGTTCTGGGGTACTTTACTTGCAAGAGCCTGACCTTGGTTGTTTTTCCAGGAGCAGGGCTTTGGCTGGGCCGTGTCCCTTGGACAGCTCTGCTTCTCTTGCCCACAGTCCCTCTGCCACCTGTCTTGACAGCCTCTAGGCTGTCTGATGGTATATGTGCTTGGACAGAGCGATCTTGTGTAGGAGGGGCTGCTGCATGTGGGGGTAGGGCCGCCCCAGCCCTGAGGCCAGGTCTGAAGGGCCAGCTGAGGACAGAAGGGCACGTCGGACTGCACCTTGCAGCAATGCTGAACTCAGCACGCTCCCAAAATAAGTCTCTGGAGAAGAAGGCCAGCAAAGCGGCTAGGGAAGGGGGAAGCTTGTACCAGCACTGCGCTGGGATGAAGGGGGTGCCTGGGGCTGAGCCATACTGAACTCCTCCTTCTCAGGGAAACAGGCCTGCGGAAGGGAAAGGAGCAGGGGGAGGAACATGTGGGGCTCCGACTAGAACCAGAGTGGGCAGGGGAAGATCAAAGGCAGTTCCCCCTCAGCCTTTCCAATGGCTCTGATCTCTGTCCCGTCTGAGTCAGGGGTGTGGGGGAGTGCAGGGGGATGGTCCACTGGCAGGGAGTCGAGGACTCCTGGGTTCTGCTCTGAGCACCGTCAGGCTGCTGGTGTGTATGTTGGTGGTGGGGGTGGGGGGGGGGGAACAAGGGGGGGAGGGCACTATGTTTCTTTAGAATGTACCACTTCCCCCCTTTGAAAAATGAGTAATATGACTCCGTGGCCCCTGTGCTTTGCTAAGGAACATGAGATCATTGTTATAAAGCACATGTAACTAGATCTTTAGAGAAACTATTTTCAGTATGGCTTGCTTTGCAGTTGAATTCCTGTTTCCAGGATTCCAACTTCTAGCAAAAAGCCCTTCTTTTGGACTACAAATTAAACACATTTCTCAATAATGAGACTCCCTGTGATGAGGGCTCCCCCACAGAGAACGCATTCCCAAGATCTCCCCAGCTAGAAAGTGTCTCCAGGTAGCCTCCTCACAAGATGGTTGCGAGAATGAAATGAAATGCATTATATAAGACACTTAATGAGGTACCTGGCACCTAGGCAGTGTTCAATAATTTATGGATGGTGAAGTATTCTTCCACAGATTCATTAATTCATTAATTCATTCATTTGTTAGCAATCCATTTCACCAACAGGTATTGAGTGCCTCTCATGGGATGAGCCCCATTCCCCTCTCCCCCTGGTATAAGGTCCCTGTCTTCCTGGAGCTCACAGGACAGCCAGAGCCAGAGGACGATGCTGCCAGAAAGGTCTTCCAAGGCCAAGAGAGCCTTGTCTTCAAAGTGGTGGCCACTAGAGAAGCCAAAACTTTTCTGGGTGCCAACAGCCCTTAGCACCAGCAATGAATGGCTGTCTGGGGGGAGTGGAGTGTCCTCAGTGAAGGGTTGCCTCTGGTGACTCGACTCACATAAGCAATTCCTCCCTACTCAGTATGTGCTAGGCTTCTATCGTTGAATCCTCATGATGATCCTGTAAAGTACGGGAGACTGAGGCAGAGAAGTTAGCTAACCTGGACTTTGGTCACGTGGGTAATAAGTGGCACACCTGGGATTTGAATCCACACTGTCTGGCTTCAGACTCCATGTTCCTTAACCACTGCTCCCTCTTGTGACTCTGCTGTCCCCGCATTTGCTCCCCACCCTATTCCTTTTGTTCTTGGAATAAGGCCCAGAATCTCCCAAGTGGCCCACAATGCCCTACATGATCTGGCTCTTCCTGCCTCTCTAGCCATGTCTATCTACTCTATGCTGTTCAAGTGTTAACTCCAGTTAGTCTCTCAAGCTCCTTCCTGCACCAGGACCTTCCTATGCCCCATCCAACTTTCTATTCCCTTCTGGTGGATAGTCGATGTGTCATTTCCTCAGAGATATTCACGCTCACCCCCAGGCTCCCTTAGATTCCAGTTATACAGGATCAGCGCACTTTACTCCTTTCCTTATGTTCGTGCATGAATTCTTTTGTGATTATTGACTTTGTGATTTGCTTATAGTCCCAGACAGCCCTGAGTCTGTCCCTAACACTCCAAGTGCAGCCCCTAGTGTGTCTCGATGCTGAATAAATTTTTGTTTGAATGCCTGACAAACTTGCCACTTGTGTTTCTGATAGTCTTTAAATTCACCTAATAGCTCCTAACTCTCTATAAACATCAGTAGGAAGCTAATCCCTCAGGTTGGCGCCTGGCCCTGGATCCCTTTTGCTTATTTATCTAAGCTTCTCTGGCTTGTTTTTGTACAGAGAGATCTGACAGGATGCAGTGGTTCTTGGTATTTTCGAATCTGATCTTCTCTGGGGGATTCATAGGACTTTGCTTCATACTCAGAGTCCCAGATCTGGAAGCCACATTCAAGCTGGGGGAGGCTCCCCTTTCCCAGCACCAGCCTGTTTTGCTCAATTGCTTCACATCTGGAAGCTCCCATCTCAGATTCCTTGGTGACCATCCTGAAGCCCCCTTCTCTGCCTTTAGTTACCTGGGCTGGGACCAACTCCCAACACTATCAATCAGGCAAAACCTATTGGCTTCTTGAGGTGTCTCAGTCCCTCCTGACCCCTGGAATATGCTGAACCAGTGCTTCTGGAACTCTGGACACTTATCTCATCACTCCAGGCCTCCTGTGACTGACACCTCCACCCATCACTACCCAGGTATCCCCTCCATTCTCTATCCAGACACAGACCCTCACACTTTTTCTTCCTCCTAAACCTTTCCATGTATGCCCTCTGGAATTTCTGAACTGCAGTGACCACATTCCCGTGGATGCCAGGGGAATCAACCATGTGATTAGAGGGTTGGAACTTTCAGTCTTTCTCACCCCAACCACTTCCATGAAAGGGGAGGGACTGGAAGTCAAATCAATCATCAGTGGCCAATGAGTTAATCAATCATACTTAAGTAATAAAACCTCCATAAAAACACAATACGATGGGGTTTGGAGAGCTTCTAAGTTGGTGGACGCATGGAGACTCGGGGGAAGTGGCACGTTCAGAGAGCGTGAAAGTCCTATGTCCCTTCCCCAGGAAGGGCTCTTTCTGAGTTGTATCCTTTAGAAATAAACTGATAATCTAGTAGGTAAAATGTTTCTCTGAGTCCTGTGAGCTGCCCTAGCAAATTACTTAAACCCGAGGAAGGGGTTGGAACCTCTGATCTACAGCCAGATCATCAGAAACCCAGGTGACAACCTGGATTTGAGATTGGCACCTGAAAGGGGGCAGTCTTGTAGGACTGAGTCCTTAAACTGTGGGATCTGATGCTATTTTCAGGTAAATAGTGTCAGAAGTTTCAATTTCATTGTTTTGCATGTAGCTATCCAGTTGTTACAAGAACTATGAGAAAATAAATTTCTGTTGTTTAAGCCATCCAGCCTGTGGTATTTTGCTATGGAAGGCCTGGCAAACTAATATACTTGGCTTATTCCTGAGCTTCGGGGAAAATTTTTTAGTCTTTCACCATTGAGGATGACGTTAACTATGCGTATTTCATGTATGTTGTCTGCAGGGTTGGTTTCTCCTGAGGCCTCGTGCTTTGGCTTGGCTGCCTTCTCACTGTTTCCTCACATGGCCTTTCCTCTGTGCATGTGGATGTCTGCTGTCTCTTTGTGTGTCCAAATTTCCGCTTCTTATCAGGATGCCAGTCAGAGTGAATTAGGACCTATCCTAATGGTTGCATTTTAACTTAATCACTTCTTTAAAGACTCTATCTCCAAATATTGTCACAAGGTACTAGGGTTAGAGCTTCAACATATGAATTTTGGGAGGACACAATTCAGTACATGGCAATAAGGATACCCACTTTCACTACTCTTAGTCAACACATTATTGGAAGTTCTAGCCAGAGCAATTAGACAAGAAAAACAAATAACAGGCAAATCAGAAAGGAAGAAGTACAATTACCTCTGTTTGCAGATGACATGATTTTATATGTAGAAAACTCTAATGACTCAAACAGAGCTAAGAAGTAAATTCAGCAAAGTTGCAGAATACAAACTCAACACACAAAAATCAGTTGCATTTTCATACATTAATAGCAAACAATCTGAACAGAAAGTAGGAAAACAATTCCATTTACAGCAGCATCAAAGAGAATAAAATACTTAGGAATTCACTAAGGAAGAGAAAAACTTGTACACTGAACACTATAAAACACTGCTGAAAGAAATTAAAGAAGACACGTATAAATGAAAAGAAATACAGTATTCATGAATTGGAAGACTTAATGTTAAGATGTCAATATTACCCAAAGCAATCTACATATTCAATGCAATCTCTGTCAAAATACCAGTGATATTTTTCGCAGAAATAGAAAAATCCATCCTAAAATTCATATGGAATCTCAAGGGACCCCCAAATAATTAAAATAGTTTTGAAAAGAAGAATAAAGTTGGAGGAAATATACTTCCCAAATTCAAAATTTACTACAAAGCTGTGGTAATCAAAACAGTGTGGTATGGGCATAAAGACAGATATGTGGATCAGTAGAATAGAATAGAGAGCTCAGAAATAAATCCTTACATACAAGACTATTGAAGGGGGAAAGGACAGTCTTTTCAATAAATGGTGCTAGGATAACTAAATAGCCATGTGCAAACAAATGACATTGAACCCTTACCTTACACTATCTACAAAAATTAACTCAAAATGGATCCAAGACCTAAATGTAAGAGCTAAAAATATAAAATTCTTAGAAGAAAACATAAGGGGAAAGCTTCATAACATTGAATTTGCCCATGATTTCTTGGATATGACACCCAAAACATAGACAACAAAATAAAAAAATTAGATGTTGAACTTCATCAAAATTAGACTTTTAGCATCAAAGAAATCTTATCAAGACAGTGAAAAGACAACTGCAGAATGAGAGAAAATATTTGCAAATCACATGCCTGATAAGGATTAATATCTGGAATATATAAATAACTCCTACAACTCAACAACAACAAAACACACAAACCAATAAAAATTGTGCACAATGCTTGAATAGACATTTCTCCAAAGAAGATATACAGATGGCCAATAAGCACATGAGAAAACACTCAACATCACTCATCATAGAATGGCTATTACTAAACTCATGCAGCCACAGTGAGAGAAAGAGAGAGAGAGAGAGAGAGAGAGAGAGAGAGAGAGAGAGAGAGAGAGAGAGAGAGAAACAAGTGTTGTAGAAGATGTGAAGAAATTGAACACTCATACATTGCTGGTGGGAATGTAAAATGGTGCAACCACAGGAAAACAGTTTGGTTCTTCCTTAAAAAGCTAAACATAGAATTGCCATATGATCCACCAATTCTACTCCTAGATATATACTCACAGAAATTTAAAGTAGGGACTGGAACAGATACTTGTATGCTAGTGTTCACTGAAGCAAAAAGTGAAAACAACCCAATGTCTAGCAACAGGTGACTGTATAAACAAAATGTGGTATATCCATACAATGGAATATTCTCTGGCCATAAAAAGGAAGGAAATTATGACACATGCTATAACATGGATGAATGAGAACATTTTGCTAATGTGAAATAAACCAGTCACAAAAAGACAAATATTGTACAATTTCACTTATATGAGGTACCTGGAGTCGTCAAATTCATAGAATGGAGAATAATAGTTTCCAGGGGCTAGGAAAATGGGGGAATAGGGAGTTATTGCTTAATAGTTACTGATTTTCTGTTGGGGTAATTAATGTTTTGGAAATATGGAATATAATTAAGACTGAATTGTACACTTTAAAATGGTTAAAATGGAAACGGTAAATTTTATGTTGTATACAGAGAATGCCCCCCAAAAATGTATATACATTTTAAAAATGGAAAAAACTGTGTTAAAATTGTAATACAATGAATAACGCTAGCATTCATTTGATTAATGCCATCTTTTGAGTGTACATCATACTACACATTGCTCCTGTAATTCAATTCAACTTCAAAAAGTAATACATAGATAACATGTCTTAAAATGTGTACACTTTTTGGGCCAGCGGAGTGGCATGTTGGTTAAGAGCTGGCTTGGGACGTAAGCAGCCCCAGTTCGGATCTCACATATGAGAGCCAGGGACACTGCCCTCTACAGCTAAGATGGTGACCAACAGCTCCACCTGGAGCTGGGCTGCTGTGAGTCCCTGAGTATAGCAACAGCTGCAGCCCCTGCTGCAGTGGGCTGCCATAAACTATAGTGAGTGGCCGGCAGCCAGTGTGAGCAGCCGGGAGCCGGTGTGAGCTGCCAATAGCCACTGTCAGAGGCCGGCCACCAATCTGCCTCATCTGGGAAGAGCACAATGATGATATCAACATGGACCAGTGAAGCAACATCCTCCACAACTAGACTGAAGAACAAAAGAACAGCAACTTGTCTGTTCCCCTTCCCCAGTTTCCCAATAAAAATCAAAATGTGGGGCTGGCCGAGTGGCGCAGTGGTTAAGAGCTGGCTTGGGATGCCAGCGGCCCCGGTTCGGGTCCCACATATGAGGGCCAGTGACACTGCCCTTAAAAAAAACAAAAATCAAAATGTGCACTTTTTGGCACCCCCGGTGTATTGTAACACACATACATCCAAGGAACTAGTGATAGATAGAGTTCACTTTGGAAACTCTGGCTTAATCCATTCCCCTCACTGTATAGACAGCTTGATCAGCATGGGTAGCCTATTCTCCATCCTCCCAATTGGCTATGCTCTCTGCCACTCTGAGGCCTTTGCACAAGTGTTCTCTCCACAAGTGTGCAGCTCCCGTCTGTCCCATAACCTATATGGCTTACTTTTGCTCGCACTTCAGGTGTTATTTAAATATCACTTCGTGCGGGGAACCGTCTTGGATATCTTCTCATATCTACGTACAGCATCTGCAATACTTCTACCAGGGTAGTATGAATGGGGCCATTTAATTTGCCATTTCCTTGTGTTTATCTGCCACTAGACTGTTACCTTTATGGGGGAAGTGCCATATGTGTCCTGTGAATTGATGAGTCTGGCATCTAACACAGTGCCTGGGAAACAGTAGGTGCTCAGTTATCATTTAAAAAAAGAAGGTAATAAGGAAGGGAGGAGGGGATATAGACTTCCTAAAGGTCACACCTTCACCTCTATTAATGTAACCTGTGTCTCACCTGAGCTTTTGGGCAGTGTTTGTCCCTCCCTCAATAGCGTTCGTCAGTATCTTCCTGTTCTAGTTTTCTGTGTACATATTTCATTCTGTGAGGGCCCCAATTATCTCTGCCTTCCCCACAGTACTTTGAACATAGTAGATGCTTAATAAATAAACAAATGAATAAATAAATAATCATGCACATTTAAAAACAATATGCTGTAAACAGAATATTATGAACTTTTGTTGTCCTTCATATTTAAAGAACAGGAAAGAACCCCCAAAACCTCCCAAAATGCACTTTGGTCCACCCTTTTGTACCTTTTGTATCAGATGACTGAGTTGGACATTGTCTTGGAATGTAAAAGTATAAAAATGTAATTTCTTTTGTTATTTTAAGAAGTGCCTGCTTTCCTTCTATCACATTTTGAATTGTAGATCTTATCAAACAGAAGACACAGGAGCGGTGGTGGAGACAGACGGTGGGGTGGGAGGCAGTGGCAAAGACAGCTTTACAGCCCCATTCTCCAGCACTTACATTCCCCAACAGTGAGGAAACTAGGAGAGCGTCTATGAGATCAGCCCAGCCCTGGTCCCTGGCCCAACCACTCCTTTTATCTAAGGGTTCTGTTAGGTTCTGGTAGGAAGCTGGAGGCCTGGGCCACTTCTCTCCAGAGACACACGTTTTCCTTTCTGGGAGCCTCAGCTTGTTGGTTTCAGCAACCAACCATTAACTAATAAGCCCATTTCTTCAGCCATAAATTATACGTGTTAATGAATCTCTCCATCCACAGAATGGAAGGTCCCAGATGCTCTATGAAATGGTGGCGTAGCTCAGGTTCATTGGCTGCCATGTCATCCTCAGAAGGCTGATCATTTTGTCTGTCCTCATGGAGGTAAGAATTGAACTTAGGAGTCCCCCAGAGCTGCGTATTTATCCCCTTCTCTCATGAACAGATCCCATCTCTGGTTCTCCCCACATGTCTAAGGATAGGAGGAAATAGGGATTCTTCTTCCCATGGAAGGGGAAATCAGGACCCCAGAACAGACAGAAACTTCCTAAACCTATTGGAAGTAAGGCCTGTCTGAACTGAAATCAGTAACGCTCATCCCAGTCCAGAGTTCTAGCAGCAAGAAATGGGCCAAAGCACCCTTTCTGAGAAAGGTAGATGCTCAGAGACAAGCCTGTAGAAAGACCACGAGCATCAAAGCATAGGGAGAAGAAACCGGAAATACCAGCCTAAAACTAACTCCCTTATTCTCCAGGCCACAGCTCCATCCCCAAGATGTGCCATTCTCTCTGTTTCTCTGGCATTCTGGCTGGTCCTTATGGAAAGTCCCTGCCTCACAGCGATGGGAAAGAGCCCCTGTCACTTACCCAGAACAGTATGGGAGCTATTGGGTGGTGATTGCAGGAGGGTGAGAACTCTTGGCTGGTTTCTGGGCTGGAGAAGTTGGGGAGATCAAGTTCCTCCAGTTTGCCCCACTGTAGGGGCCCTCAAGGCAATCAGGGTCTGGCAGTATTAAGGGTGTGAGAGTGTCAGGGAAGGTTCCTGGCGTGGCAGGGGAGGAGGCTGCAGCAGTTGGTCGTTGGGGAGGCAGTTGGAGAAAGTTCCAGAAAGTTCCAAGGAGGATCTAATAGGTAGGGAGGGAGAGAATAGGAAAAGGAGAATGGATGGGCTTTCGGCATTCCTTCTTTCAAAGATTCTAAAGAAAAGACTGAAAATCACAGGGCTGACTCCCTTACCTTTTCTCCCACCTTTCAAGATACACTATGAGGCAGGCAGAAGAGGCATTAGAGATACAGAGAATGCTGCAGAGGAATAGAGAGGAAACATTTAGACCAGAGTCCAGGAGAAAGACGTATAGAGCTTGACTATGTAGAAAAAAAGGCACATGGACACCAGCAGAGGGATGGGATTAGGAATCTGACTTGGAGCAGCTCAAAAGCCCCTTCCCCAGTGAGAGTGGCCTGGAGCCTCAGTAGAGTGCAGAACAACCTTGGCTCAAGCCCAGGGCCTACCAGGCCTGCCGAGACTCAGCAGGTAATGTGCTACCTACCAGAAAGGGCCGTCAATACTCCTGTAACAGGTGACCAAGCCCAGGGCAAGTTCCTGGCTTTCAGGACCGGGTTTCCTGCTGTCTTTTTAATGACCACATCTGGGACCACAACCTTGGTTTCCTTCTGGAAAATTCCTCCCAGGAAATTCAAGGAGCCGGTGGAAATTCATACACTCCAGATGAATGGACTGCAAA
This sequence comes from Aselliscus stoliczkanus, assembly GCA_033961575.1. Taxonomy (NCBI): domain Eukaryota; kingdom Metazoa; phylum Chordata; class Mammalia; order Chiroptera; family Hipposideridae; genus Aselliscus; species Aselliscus stoliczkanus. Next base: position 18,845,712 of record CM066735.1, read on the forward strand.
TCTCTGAGGGTCAGGCCTAGACATTAATATTTTGTATTATTATTAGTTTCAAGTGTATAAAACAATATAATCATTAGACATTTACACCCCTCACAAAGTGATTATTATTTTTTTAAGGTTTCTTTTATTTTTAATTGGGGAATTGGGGGAGGGGATAGCGTTGGGGAACTGGGGAAGGGGAACAGACAAGTTGCTGTCCTTTTGTTCTTCAGTCTAGTTGGGGAGGACATTGCTTCACTGGCCCATGTTGGTATCATCATTGCGCTCTTCTCATGAGGCAGATGGGTCGCCGGTCTCTGGATGGCCACTCACAGTGGCTCTTGGCAGCTCACTCCAGCTGCCAGCCACTCACACTGGCTTCCGGCCCCTCATTGTAGCCTATGGCAGCCCACTGCAGCAGGGGCTGCAGCTATGCCATCCCGGGGACTCACAGCAGCCCAGCTCCAGGTGGAGCTGTTGTTCACCATCTTAGCTGTAGAGCGCAGTGTCACTGGCCCTCATATATGGGATCCGAACTGGAGCCGCTGGCCAGCTCTTAACCAATGTGCCGCTGAGCCGGTCCGATTATTATTTTTTTAAGCGCTTCTCATGGGATTCTAATCAGCAGCCAGGCCTGAGAATCACTGTATTTAACATAGATTGATGGCAAGCACTTCCCAGATGCTCAAGGCACAAAGACAGAAAAACATGCAGACCCTCCTCTTGAGCTCACAGCTGAGCAAAGAAGATTAGCATCAAAACAAACAACTACAACAAAACTGCCAACAGCCTGCTGAGTTCACCCACAGAAGCATCAGAAGGGTAGAGAGGAGGGTGTATTAATCCTGTGTTTTATTTTAAGCATTGTATCATGGTTTGACATCTTGAGGGCCTTGCTGGCTGGGGAGAGACTGCTCCTGCAGTGTTAGCTGATTCCTAGAGACACTGAACAAAGGTTGAAACACATCTTTATATACAAACCAATCAATCTTGAGTCTGTACCCTCCACCACCTCCTTTACCTAACTCTCACCCATCAAGCCAATATGCCCTCTTCCCTAATTATCTCAGGGACAGGCACCCCTATAGCCCAGAACCTGCTGACATTGTTCAAACTACCCAATTCTAACCTTGTTCAGCTGCTTAACTTGCCTCACCCCTTCCTTCCCATGGAAAACACACAAAAAAGGCTCTGGGCCATGCATCCCCCCTCATTCCTCTGCCTCCTGATAGACCCCCATGCTTCCCCACCTGGTGTAGTATTCCAGTTTCTCTTGGAAACTGTAAATAATAAATGCTGCTGTCAATGGCATTGACCTCTCTGTGTCATCACTTGGTCACCTCTATAAATTAAAGTCCTATGGATATAATCAAGACAGAGGTTATGGTTATCTTACAGGACTGATGAACAGGGAAGGCTTTGAGGGAGAAATAGGAGAAGGCTAGCCCACGTGCAAAGGCACTGCGGCCTATAAGGGCCCCAGGGGCTGGTGGACTAAAGCAGAGTGGAATTGCTGGAGCACTGAGCACAAGTGATCAAGTAAGGTAGGGGTGCGGAAAGCATGCGGGCCTTAGGTTAGATCAGAGAAGCTCAGTTACACAGCCTTAAAACATCTGCAAGAACTGGACACAAGGTCAGATAATATTCTACAGATAGAGAAACTATGGCATGGTAGGGAGTTGGCTCTTTCTTAAATGAGAGATTTTTTTTTTTAAAAAGTAAAAAAAGAGATTTCTTTAAAAATTAAGAATAGAACTGTCATGTGACCTAGCAATGCCTCTTTGGGGTATTTACTGAAAAATATGAAAACACTAATTCACAAAGATATATGCACTCCTATGTTCATTTCAGCATTATTCACAATAGCCAAGACATGGAAACAGCGTAAGTGTCCGTTGATAGATGAGTGGATAAAGAAGTTGTGGTGTATATATACATAATAGAATACTAGTCAGTCATAAAAAAGAAAAACAAATATTGCCATTTGTGGCAACATGAATGAATCTTGAGAGTGTTATTGCTAAGTGAAATAAGTCTGATAGAAAGGGACAAAAACTGTATGATTTCACTCATATGTGGAATATCAAACAAAAAGTAGCAAACAAACAAAACAAAACAAACTCAGGTAGAGACAACAGAATGGTGGTTACCAGAAAGGACGGGAGGTGGGAGGAGGAGGATGGAGGGTAAAGGGGGTAAAAAGTATGGTAACAGAAGACTAGACTTTGAGTGGTGAGCAACCAGAGGAGAACATAGATGTAGAATTATAATGTTATACACCTGAAATTTATATAATGTTATTAACCAATGTTACCTCAAAAAAATTAGTTTTTTATTTTTATTTTATATTTAATTTTTTTAAAGATTTTATTGTGGAATTGGGGAAGGAAACTCTGTTGGGGAATTGGGGAAGGGGAACAGTGTGTTTTTCCCAGGACCCATCAGCTCCAAGTCAAGTTGTTGTCCTTCAATCTTAGTTTTAGAGGGCTCAAGCTCAGCTCCAAGTCCAGTCGCTGTTTTCAATCTTAGTTGTAGGGGGCTTGGGGGGCAGCGGTGGCACAGCCCACCATTCCATGTGGGAATCGAACTGGGTACCCTGTTGCTCAGAGCTTGTGCTGTAACCAACTGAGCCACCTGGCTGGCCCCCAAAAATCAGTTTTTTGTTTTTTTTTAAAAAAGCCATGCCTCACTAGGAAAAAGACACAAGGGTGGGTGGGTGACTTATGCACTTACCTTCTCTCCAACAAACCCTTCTAGCCAACCCATTTCTCAGTTTGGCTTTCTGTGAGGTTAGCAAGGTCATCGTGAGACCCTTTACACTGGCACCAACCTTCCTGAGCCAAGAAGCTGATGGGGAAAGAGAATAGACTGCGGAGCCAGGCAGAGAGGGCTCCTCCTTCTGAGGTAGAGCATGTGCTTTGGGTCTGCATCATGGACCTGCCACATCGGTCAAGCTTTTTCCTCTCTCTAGGCCATTTCCACATCTTTAGAATGGGCATTCTAACACATGGGTCATGGGGTTGTCATGTAAAGGAGGAGGGACTGGGGAGCACAGCGCTTGACACATGGTGCATTTGTTCTGTGTTTCTCCTTCAACCAGGAAACATTCTGAACCTGATGAGAACAAAATGAGACATGGTGCATCAAAACTGCAAGACAGGGCCAGCTGATTGGTGTATTGGTTAAGAGCTGGCTTGGAACACCAGCGGCCCCAGTTTGGATTCCACATATGAGGGCCAGTGACACTGCCCTCTACAGCTAAGATGGTGAACAACAGCTCCACCTGGAGCTGGGCTGCTGTGAGTCCCCAGGACGGCATAGCTGCAGCCCCTGCTGCAGTGGGCTGCCATAGGCTACAGTGAGTGGCCGTCCAGAGACCAGCGACCAATCTGCCTCACCCGGGAAGAGTGCAATGATAATACCAACATGGGCCAGTGAAACTATGTCCTCCACAACTAGACTGAAGAACAAAAGGACAGCAACTTGTCTATTCCCTTTCCCCGGTTCCCCAGTGCTGTTCCCCTCCCCCAATTCCCCAATAAAATCTCTAAAAAAAAAACCAAACCAAAACTGCAAGACAGCAGCTCATGAGATGCCAATATGTGACAGATAGTTCAGTAAGACTGTCTCTTCCAGATAATCCCCATAAGTCCTTGGGCTGCAGGTCTGCAGAGGGGCCATGAGGTTTGCTTGGCTTAGCCAGTGTCAGCTGCCATCATCTTGCTGCACTAAACTGAGGCTTTGGAACTTTCCTGGATCTTCATCCTAGGAGAGCCTCAAGAGGAGGCTACAGGGCCAGCAGATGCTATACCAGGTTATAGGGGTTCAGATGGCCTTACCATCCCTTGAGTTCTCTGAAGAAAGGAAAGACTGGAGAAGAAAGTCTTTTCTGCCCCTTCTCTCTGCCTCTGGGTGCCCTGCTCCTCTTGGATGTCTTGGGCCACCTCAGCTATCCAGGTGACAATGACAGCTTCCACTGACTGAGCACTGACCATGTGCCAAGCAGTGTGAGGGCATGTAGCCAGCATTATCTCATTTAATTCTCCCCATAGCCCTATGACATGGGTACAATTATCCCCATTTTGCAGCTGAAGTCACATAGTTAGCTAGATCCCAACCCAAATCTCCCTGAAACGAAAGCCTGTGTTCTCTCACTAGAATATTCTGGGCCACCTACCTTTCCCAGCTTCAATCCAAAGGCCTGTCATCACATTCGTCCTTTTGTTGCAATAAGCTCTAGCTCTTTGAATCTTTGGGTGATTCAAAATTCACCCAAACTGCAATGTCCACAGGACATTTTGCGTCTTCCCTCTTGGACACTTTTCTCCATGTCTCATCTTAGTCCTTAATTCATTCAGCTGACATACTGGGGTCCCCTCTGGGCCAGGTACTGTGTATTTCTGAGAAGGCATCACCCTTTGCCACTATGTCAGTGTGCAATTAGAAAAAAAACAGGGTTGGGGGGCGGCCGAGTGGCTCAGTTGGTTAAGAGTTGGCTTAGAGCGCAAGCTCTGAGCAACAGGGCCACCGGTTCGATTCCCACATGGACCAGTGAATGCTGTGCCCGAGCTGAGCTGTTGCTGAGCTGCCAACAGGTGGCAGGATGGCTCAGCTGGTGTAACAACAAGATTGCCTATTTGATGGTGGGTGTAGCAACTAAGACTGAACTCGGCACCTTGAGCTAAGCTGCCACCCAGATGACTCAGTGGATAGGGTGTGCGCTCTTAACAAGGCTGCTGGTTTGACTCCCGCATGGGATGGTGGCTATGCCCACTAGCAACTAAGACTGAACACAGCACCTTGAGCTTAGAGGCTGTGAGCTGCAGACGAGAAGCCAGATGGCAACTGGTGCCCTTCACAATGAAGATTGAAGAACAACTTGGCTGGTCCCCTCCCCCAATTCCCCTCCCCCAATTCCCTAATAAAACCTTTTAGAAAGAGAAGAAAAAAAACAAGGGGTCTAAAATGGGTTGGAGACGACTTTAGCTGGTTCCTTCTGAGAAAGGTGATTAGAATAGCTGCCAATTCAATTTAAACACCCACTGGGCCCAACCATGTGCAAAGCATTCTAAGCTCTAGGGATTTCCTCCAGGATAAATACAACACAATGTTTGCCTTCACAGTTTAATGGGAAAGACGGATATTTACTTAACCAACAGTGAAATCAGGCAGCCTGTGATAAAGGCTATAATAAAGTAAACCAAATAGTGGGGACACTGGAGAGAATGAGACCAGAATTGAAGACGACTTCACACAGAGGAGGTATTTGCAATGTTGTCTCTGAGGCTGCTTACAATGAGCTCATCCGAGTCTAGAACTCATGCATCAAACTCTCCAGCCTGCCTGAGCCCCCAGCTCTAACATCTGATTGTGTCCTTGCAGTGCCTTATTAGATCAGCCCTCCTCTCCACCCCCACACCTCACACCTCACACCTGCCCCTGGCTCCATATTCATGGCTGGGTCTGCGAAGTGTCTCTCCAACAAGTTCTTGCCCTGATCTATCCCTCTGAGCAGCATTTGGTTTGAGGGCTGATTGCTTAGTGCTGTCCCATGGAGGAGTGAAGGCAGCCAAATCATTAGACCCAAAACCACTGACAGCAAGTGCACGCTGGGGGCTGCCAGATGCCTGGCCCGTGTTTCAGAGCATTTACAGACTTCAGGCAAGGAATGCAGAGCCAGCCTTGGATGAAGCCAGGCTCTTGCTCTTCATAGGGGAAGGTTTTTGAGGCATAAGAAGAAAAATGAGGGTGGTCTTCCAGGGTCTTCTTATCTTCCTCTTTTCTGGGTCTTGTCCAGGATGCCTACCTGGGCAGGGGGCTTTGTAAGGAAAGTATCTGCTAGGAACAAAGTGGATCCTCTTGGGAACGCAGGTGGGCTGTCTTATTTTATATGTGGCATCTATGGGTGTAATTATTTCTCAAAGCAACCCCAGGTGGATGCAGTAGAGGGGTTGGGGGAGCCCCATCCTCTGTTGCCCTGGAGGGAGACAGACTGAATGCCCCAGAGGCAGCTTTCTGCCCAGCATCAGGGCGGCTCCCAGGGATGGGTTGCCCCGTCCTCTGCTGGGCCACCTGGGGAACCATATGGACCCAAGAGCAAAATGTTTAGACGTAGGTCCCATGGTGCTGTGCCTGGGCCATGGCAGAAGGAATTCCACCTCTGGGATCAGGAGTGGATTTGGAGCAGTGTCTTCAACCTGTACTCTATGGAGCTGCTTCAGCAACTTTTGGGGTGTGGGAGGAAACGCTCCAACCAGGAGCACTGATCTGTTTTCTACATTAGGGTTCTATTTAGGAGATATGTATGTAAATACATATGTATATATGTGTGTGTATATATATGTATTAAATGATTATATTAAATGATTCTGCTAGCAAATATTAAAAAACTCCCTGGATTAATAGGAATTAACTTTTTTTTTTTAGCTGAACCATCCTGCCACCTGTTGGCAGCTCAGCAGCTGCTCAGCTTGGGCTGGGCAACGAACTGCTATTGCTCAGAGCTCAGCTCACACTCGAGCGAACTCTTAACCAACTGAGCCACTCGGCCAGCCCTTAACTTAACCTCTTTTGAGTCTTTGCTATCTGCTCTTCTATGTTCTCTACATGTGGTCTCTCTTTTTATTTTCACAAATACTTCATGAAGTATGGAGTTAGATCCCCATTTTTCAGATGAGGAAACCAAGGCACAGAGAGTATGAAAATCTTGCCCAAGACACACAGCTAGTAAGTGGCAGCCTGGATCTGAAGCCAGAGACTCTAGGCCCCTGCTCTTTCTCTCCATGTGTCCTGACCCATGCTCTGCAGACTGGGATTTTGTATTTCAGCGTTTCTCAGATGACCCTAGGCAGCATCAGGAATACAGCTGAATTTGACTTCACCGACTACCCTCTCTCTAACAAGCCTTTTCCCACTTTCAAGGTTCTCTCTGGGCTACCAGGGACCTCCCTAGTTAATCCTGTGGGAAAGAAAAGCAATCTGATGGGAGGAATGAGGTCATCCTGAAAGGCCAGCCTGGGCCCAGCCCATTTGCATGTACAATCTGGGTATTTTTTGATAGATGTGAGAAGAAGAGGCTTTAGGGGGATTTCTTATACTGGTTGGCCATGAAGGACCACTGCTTACATGGGGGCTAACTCTGACTGCCCCTTCTCAGGACAAGCACCACTGTGGGAACTACTTTGTAGTACCATACTCATGCTTGAGAAATAACATTCCTCCACAATCAAGCTTCCCCACTGCACTGCCTCTGGGACCCCTCTGGCTTACTCCCCACTCTGTCCTGGACACTCCTCTCCCCCTGCCCTGGGATGCCCTCCACCCTCCTTTACTCTGCTTCCAAAGCTGAGCTCTCTCCAATGCCCACCTCATGCCCATTTCCTTCTTTAAGCTTTCCTCAAGTGGTCCTTTAGACCTGCAGCTCTTAAGCTGACATGCCATTATTTGACTTTCTACCTACATAACTTGCCTTCTCAACTAGATGGTAAATTCCTTGACAGCAGCTACTATGTTTTTGTATTGGCAGGGTCTCTTGGGAAATCCTTCCTTTGAGAGGCTTGGGATCCCCAGGCAAATGCCACTTGATAATGAGACTGTCTTCCTTTGGCCACCAAATTATCTACCAAATTAGCAGATTCTATAGACCATGAAGTATAAACAGGTGACACCATGGCTTCCCCCAGTGTCCCTTGAAGGAGGTTCTCTCTGCAGGACATCTAGCCACCACATCCACTGGAGCCCTCACAGTTGACCATCTAGAGAGCATGGAGTGGCAGAAAGATGCCAGCCCCTCTCTGTCAACAGTGACAATGTGCCTCTGCCTGTGACTGGAGAAGTGGAACTTCTCCCTCTCGTCCATGGACTCCTCCCTTCTCCCCAACCTGGTTTTAAGACAGGCGGCAGCACTAAAACTTGCTTTTTGACCTGCTCATTTCTAATGAGCATATCACATCTCTCATACTATATCATTTCATGATATCCCTTCCTATCCGATATCTCTGTGCAGGGACCATGGGGTTAATTCCACCTGTGGACTTAGAAAATTACTTTCAACTAGACCAAAGGGACTTTCGCTTCTTTATTTCTCAGCTATATTTTAGTACTGCGTGCTACGCTTTGCAGGTGCTCAGTAAATATTTGTTGAGGAATGAATGGGCAAATGGGAGCTTCTGGAAATCTCATGTTGTTTGCTCTGTTGAGTCAGGCGCCTTCATTCCATATGCTCAGTATTGATTATACCATCATCACAATGTTAGAAAAGTTCCTTGTTATACTGTTGACATATATCAGAATATGTATTCTGTTTCTTTTCCCCATCCCTGGCCAGCCAGAGCACTGCGATAGGTTTAAGTGTGCTCTGTACTCAGGGCCATGCTCCTGAAAAAAGTCTAAACATTTGTGAATTGGATCCTATTATAATGGCTCATGTAGGAAAAGCTTATATAAGTGAATAATCACTACCTAACAATCATTTCCTTTTGTTTTTGCTTAAAGCTATATGTCATTGATATGTAACTGCTAACGCATAATGTTCAAAAAAGGTAAACTCATCAAGGCTCATATGGATATTAAGTGAACACATGTTAAAATTTTCATTGAACTCATTATTAATGAGAGAACTGGTCAGATCTTACAAGTTCAGAGGGCAATCCAAAAAATGGATACACTGATAGATGGAAATATTGAAAGGAGTGTACAAAACTGGCTTCTCCCACAGTGGGAAAGGGAAGTCAATTGAACCTCCACAGGACAGAATTGATTTACATGTCTATAGACAAGAATTATTCCATTTTGCTTTTAGTTATCTTCAATGTATGGAGTTGGAAAAATTGCTCAAGTCAATGAAAGGTACAGAATCAAGGAAGCTGAAAGAAAGTGTTCTAAGCAGTTTTCCATTGCAGAGGCTCAGTAATCTTGTTTGCTTATTAAAAACTTCCTTATGTGACAGAAGTTATGTTTGAAGTCAATGGAGAAGGGACAGACTACCCAATAAATGGTGCTGGGCCAAGAATTTCCATATGTAAAAATAACATTAGATTACATCACTGTACTGTACACAGGACAAATTCCAGGTGAATTTAAAAAATGTATTAAAATAGAAAATTTTGCATTCTTTTTTTTTTTTTTTTTTTTTTGAGGGCAGTGTCACTGACCCTCATATGTGGGACCCAAACTGGGGCTGCTGGCTTCCCAAGCCAGCGCTTAACCGCCGTGCCACTCGGCCGGCCCAACTTTTTTTTTTTTTAAGGAAGGCACAGCTCACAGTGGCCCATGCAAGGACTGAACCTGCAAACTTGGTGTTATCAGCACCACACTCAAACCAACTGAGCTAACCGGCCACCCCTAAAATAGAAAAATTTAAACCTTTAAAAGAAAATACAGGAGAGTATCTTTATGACTTTAAGGTAGGGAAGGAAATATGACAGAAAAGACACAAACTATATGAAAAAAGATCTATAGGTCTGACTATATTTAAAACAAAAAGTCTTTTTCCCATCAAGAGACCACAGATATAGGAGACTGAAGATCTAGCAACCAGAGCAGCATGGCCAAGTCTTGCTGGGTGTGCCTCAGCGGGGGAAGCCCGCACACAGGTGAATGTCTTCCGGCAAAATCTTTTCCAGGAGGCTGAGGAATTCCTCTACAGAGTCTTGCCACAGACAATCATACACCTGAGTGAGCTCTCGCAAGAGGACTTCCTTGGCATGGCTGACCTGGCCTCTCTCTCTAGGCCCCGATGGACGTCCTTATTCCAGACCCCCCACCCAAGGATGATGAGATGGAAACAGACAAGCAGGAGAAGAAAGAAGTCCCTAAATGCAGCTTTCTTCCTGGGAATGAGGAGGCCCTGGTCCTGCTTGCCTGGGTAAGCCAGAAGTCTGGACTCTCAGAGAAAAATGCATTCTGGTGATCACAGGGATCTAGCACCTGGGATCCCCAAGGTTGAGAACAGAAATGACTTTGGGGTGGCAATCCAGGAGAAGGTGCTGGAGAGGGTGAATGCAGTCAAGATCAAAGTAGAAGCCTTCCAGACAACCACTTCCAAGTACTTCTCAGAGCACTGGGATGCTGTGGCAAGGTCTCTAAGGAGACCCATGTAGCAGATTACTGAGTGCATGAGAGAGATGAGGCAGCCTATGGGTAGCTTAGGGCTATGGTGTGTTGGACCTGAGAACCTTCTATGCTGAGCTTTATCCTATCACCAGCAGCAACCTGGGAAAAACTGTCAATCCAAAGGGTGAAGAGAAGCCATCTACGTACTGAGCCCAGGGCTAGAAGGGAAATAAATGATCTATACTATATGTGGGAGAAAAAAAAAAAAGAGACCACCGATACAAAATATTGCATTGCATATTGCCAATAACATCTCCACATCCAGAATTCATAAAGAGTTCTTGCCAATCAAATCAGTAAAAGACCAACAAGCCATGTGAGAAGGAAGGAAAAACTACAGGAAAAGACTAGGAGTACAAGTTTCTCAGGAGTTAACTCCAGCTGTCCCTGTCTTTCAGATGAGCACCAAAATACCTTAAACCATTCAAAGGTGCCACAGAGACAGTGTAGCCTAGACATTCCCTCAAAACCAATCATGTCCCATTCCGACTCCATGCACAGATTCCTCAGGACACCAGACCGACCCAAAGATGTTAACAATTGCAGGTTCTTGGAAGAGGGTCTTAGGTACTTACCTGTAATGATCACCAAAGCCTAATGGCTCATCCCAACTCTACTTTGACCCATGGTTACCTCGCACTTAAAAAATATTAGGTCCCAGTCCTTTTGACCTGTTTGCAGCCATGGAGACCATGGACTCAGTGGTCTTTGTTTTTGTCCTGCCCCAGGGGTTTTGTGAGACATCATTGAGATGATTCTTACAATGTGCTAAAAAAAAGTGGAGTAGGGAGAAAATGGGTCCATCATAGGACTCTCTGAGTGTCTACATGTGCCTTGGGAAGAAGCTGTCTTTGAGAGTTCAAACTTAAGCCTGTTTCTTCAGTCTTCTCAGCAATTCTCTAAGTTATTTTCCACACTGACATGGTTTCCTTTCTGCTTACCCCAGTTAGAAGGATGTTATTTTCTGCAGCTGATCACTGACAGATGCAGGTCAAAGAGAGAAATTACCAGGAATGTAAGGAAAGGGATATAATTACAGACACAAAAGTATTTTTTTTAAATTATGAATAACATGTAACACTGCTAATCAATTTGAAAACATTGATAAAACTAATAGCTTTTCAGAATACGTAAGGTATTCAAATTTACAAAAAATAAAAAGCACAGAGATATAACAATGGGAATTTTGAAAATGTTTTCAAAGAATTACATTCTGGATATAAACTAGACCCAGGTGATTTTACGAGACAATGATTCCTAAAATAGCAGGATATTTCATTTAACATTAACTGATGCATTTTTTTCATTAAAAGTAACTCCTGGTTTTTCCTATTTGCCCAGCAGCTCATCATCCATCCTTAACGCAAAGGCATTCACAGCTTTATGGATATGGTAAGGAGAGTGAAACAAGAAAGTCACTGCTCAGCTTTGAGTGTCAAAGCAGGTTTTACCTTGTTGCGAAGACAGAGCCAAAATGCAAAAAAAAGCAAAAACAAAAACAAAACAAAAAACCCACTTGATATTCAAGAGTCAGATTTTGGAGAAAGAATTTGTTTTTATTTTGTTTTGTCTTTTAAAAAACTTGCCTTTACAAATCAATGGCTATTGATGAAACCGATGAGAACGTAGAGTTTATGATCCATCACAAGAGGACAGTTTTCTCACCTCAAAATGAATGAGCATAACCAGCTGACAGAGAGGAAGGAGACTTGAAGGTGATATTAACAGAAATCAAACAAAGAGTCTCTGATGAGTGCTCGGCACGCTGGCTCTCCCCTGATTGAAACCAAAGGCCAGGGTGAGAGAAAACATGGGTAGTTTTAAAGGAGTCCCAGAGCACAGAGACTCATGGACTGGCTCTCCTTGGCCCAGCAAGCTTTAGAGGACATGGAACAAGGGTGGTGAAATAAAAATGGTTGAGTAGATCATCTGGACAGTTGAGGGAAAGCAGTCCAGCCCTAGGGGCCAAGAAAAGTAGTGAGTAGGCAGGTAGACAAAGGATCTGCAGTATTCATGGGCTAAAACTGTACTGGGCACATCAGCAGCAGATGCCAGCACATGGCAACAGAGGCAGGAGGTGGCACAAAGACCAAATAACTCACCTCATGCTAGAAAGGTAAGTGAATCTCCTGGAATTCAGATCACCATGGAGAAGAGAGAGGAAGAGGGGAAGAATGTGTAATTGATTTCGATCTATACTCTGTTTATTTTATTTATTTATTTATTTATTGAGGGCAGTGTCACTGGCCCTCATATGTGGGACCTGAACCGGGGTCGCTGGCTTCCCAAGCCAGCACTTAACCTCCGTGCTACTCAGCCAGCCCTATACTCTGAATTGACATATTCCAGTACAAAAGTGGCAAAATTTGTTAAGAGTAAGTTTTCTTTCATTAGCAGAAATAGGTGGTCTTGAATTAAGTGTCTGTTATGCAGAAATGAAGACAGTTACATATTTGTATCTCTGAACCTGTGTGAAATTCATACCTGCTATGAAACTTAGTGGATGCAGATATTTCCCATGCTATAAAAAAGTTCACCATTAGAGATATAGGAATTTTCCCAATATATTTTACAAAGCTAGCCACAAGTGTGATTGCAAAACTGAATCAAGTCCAAAAGAGAGTAATTACCAACCTTTCTTAGGAATAGAAAAGCAAAAATCTTAAATATCCTAGCAAGTCAAATCCAGCAACTCAACAAAAGAGTAGTTTATCATAACAAAGTTGGCTTTATCCCAAGAATATAAGGATGGTTGAATATTAATATATCTATTAATGTAATTATCCCTTTAAAAATGATCATCTTAATGCCAAAAAAGCTATTTGATAATTTCCAATGTACATTCTTAATACTAAAAATATATCATAATGGAAAAACATCCTTGTTCATGGATTGGAAGACCAATATTGTTAAGGTGTTAACACTACGCAAAGCGATCTACAGATTCAACCCAATTCCTGTCAAAATCCTAATAATAATTTTTGAAAAAATAGAAAAATCTATCATAAATTCATATGGAATTTCAAGGGACCCTGACTAGCTAAAACAATCTTGAAAAAGAAGAATAAAGTTGGAAAAAGAAGAATAAAATCACACTTCCTGATTAAAAAGCTGTGGTAATCAGAACAGTGTGGTACTGGTATAAAGACAGATATATAGATCCAAGAAATGGAATATAGAGCCCAGAAATAAATCCTTGCAAATATGGTCAAATAATTTTCAACAAGGGTGCCAAGACCAATGAAAGGCAGAAAGGGCAATCTTTTCAAGAAATTATGCTGGGAAATCTAAATATATACAAAAATGAACAACAGAATGAAGTTGGACTTTTACCTAACACTATAAACAAAAATTAACTCAAAATGGATCAAAGATGTAAATGTAAGAGCTAAAACTATAAAACTCTTAGAAGAAAACATAGGGGCAATTCTTCAAGACATTGGGTTTGTTAATGATTTCTTAGATATGACACCAAAGACACAAGCAACTAAAGAAAAAATCGACAAATTAGACTTCCTAAAGATTAAAGAAACTTTTGTGCATCAAGAAACATTATCAACAGAATAAAAAGACAACTCACAGGATAGGAGAAAATATTTGCAAATTACATATCTGATAAGGGATTAATATCCAGAAAATATGAAGAACTACTGAAATAAACAAAAACAGAACAACAAAGAACCCCAAAATGTGCAAAGGACTTGAATAGACATTTCTCCAAAAAAGATATATACTCATAAATGGCCAATAAACACAAGAAAAAATGCTCAACATCACTAATTCACTAGAAAAATGAAAATGAAAACTACAATGAGACACCACCTCACACCAATTAGGATGGCTACTATAAAAAAACAAAAACAAAACAGAAAACCAGAGGTGTTGGTGAGGATGTGGACAAATTAGAACTCTAGTGTGATGAGGCAGGAATGTAAAATGGTGCAGGCCTATGGAAAATAGTATGAGGGTTCCTCAAAAAATTAAAAATGGAATTATCATATGATCCAACAATGCCAGTTCTAGGTATATACCCAAAAGGATTGAAAACAGACTTTGAAGAGATGTTCACATATTTATGTTCACAGCTGCATTATTCACAATAGTTAAAAGGTAGAAACAACCCAAGGGTCCATCAATAGATGAATGAATGGACAAAATATTTTATATGTATACTATACACACACACACAACAATACTATTCATTCATATAAGAGGTCAGACAATTAAGTTCACAAACTTGTTGCAACGATATCGCTAAACTTTTTTGATGTCAGAGGGATTATTCATTATGGATTTGTACCATTTGGACAAACACTTAACCAAGTCTATTGTCTACTATTTGGAAGTGCTGAAAAGGCAGCATGAAAAAGTTAGACGACCTGAACTTTTCGCTAACAATTCATGGCTCTGGCATCACGACAATGCACCAGCTCACACGGCACTGTCTGTGAGGGAATTTTTAGCCAGTAAACAAATAACTGTATTGGAACACCTTCCCTACTCACCTGATCTGGGCCCCAGTGACTTCTTTCTTTACCCAAAGATAAAGGAAATATTGAAAGGAAGACATTTTGATGACATTCAGGACATCAGGGGTAATACGATGATGACAGCTCTGATGGCCATTCCAGAAAAAGTGTTCCAAAATTGCTTTGAAGGGTGGACTAAGTGCTGGCATTGATGCATAGCTTCCCAAGGGGAGTACTTCGAAGATGACCATAGTGATATTCAGCAATGAGGTATGTAGCACTGAAATAGGAACCTGATGTAATTCCCCGGGATTGTGATCTCGCTGTTGCCGAAGAATGGAAACCTGGATCCGGAGAGGCAAGGTTTAAGCAGAAGCAGTTTTATTGCAAAAGTGTAAGAGAGAAAGTGCAAGAGAAAAGCTCTCTGCAGATCCCCAGAGAGGGGGGATTAGAAGGAAATGCCCCCCAGACTGGGCTGTGCTGGGAACTATAATAACTGAGTCAAAGCTGATTGGTCTTCTGTACTTGGGCAGCCAATTTTGGTAGGCTCGGCAAGCTGATTGGCTCCCTTCCCTGGACCTAGGCAGTCAGTCTTGGCAGGTTCTGCAAGCTGATTGGCTCCCTTCCCCTACACCTGAGCTGATTACTCTGGTGGGTCCTGTAGCTTGAATCTTTTAGCTAGCTATTAAAGTTATTTTCTCTGCCTTTGTTATGTTCTCTGCCTTAATCACCTCTACTGAGGCCATTTTCCTGACTGCCTATAATTTTTCTATGTCAGTACTTATTCTAGGATGAGTTTGCAAACTTAATTATCTGACCTCGCATATATAATCTATCACATATAAGGTAGATTATTGAGCTGTATAAAGGAAGGAAATTCTGACACATGATACAAAGTGCATGAACCTTGAAAACATGATCCTAAGTGAAATAAGCCAGTCACAAAAGGACAAAAGCCTATATGATTTCACTCATATGAGGTACTTAGAATAAGTATTTAAATTAATTGAGACAGAAAGTAGAATGGTAGTTGCCAGGGACTGAGGAGGCGGGAGGGTGGGAAATTAATGTTTAATGGGGACAGAGTTTCAGTTTTGCAAGATGAAAAATGTTCTGCCGATGGATGGTAGTGATGGTTGCCCAACAATGTGAATGTGTTTAATGCCACTGAACTGCACACTTAAAAATGGTTTAAATGCTCAATTTTACCACAATTTAAGTAATTTTTGAATTAAAACAAAACAAAACCACATCTAAGTCAACTTAAATTAGGAAGCTCTTTCTAAAAAATTAAAAAAGGCCAGCCAAGTGGCTCAGTTGGTTAAGGGTTGGCTTACAGTGCGAACTCTGAGCAACAGGATTGCTGCTGGTTCAATTCCCACATGGGCCAGTGAATGTTGCGCCTGAGCTGAGCTGTCGCTGAGTTGCCAATAGGTGGCAGGATGGCTCAGCTGGTGTAACAATAAGATTGCCGGTTCAATGGTGGGCTACGTCCACCCGCAACTAAGACTGAACTCAGCACTTTGAGCTGAGCTGCTGCCCAGATGACTCAGTGGATAGGGCTGCGCTCTTAACAAGGCTGCCGGGTTGGACTCCTGCATGGGATGGTGGCTATGCCCACCTGCAACTAAGACTGAACACAGCACCTTGAGCCTAATTAGAGGCCATGAGCTGCTGCCAGGAAGCCAGATGGTGACTGGCACCCTCCACAACAAAGATTGAAGAACAACAACTTGGCTGGTCCCCTCCCCCAATTCCCCAACACTGTTCCCCTCCCTGAATACCCCAATAAAATCTTTAAAAACATAAATAAATAAAATAAAATAAAAAATTAAATAATATCTACCTTAAATCATAGATCTATAAGGAAAAAATGATAAAAATCCAATATTAAAGAAGTCTTGATTTTTTAAAAAAAGAGTTGAATCAATAAAGAGATAGCTATACATTTAGTTGAAATAGTTTAATATTTAAAAAATATCGGGCTGGCCGAGTGGCGCAGTGGTTAAGCACTGATTTGGGAAGCCAGTGGCCCGGGTTCAGGTCCCACATATGAGGGCCAGTGACACTGCCCTCAAAAACAAAACAAAAAAACATTTTTTGGGGCCGGCTGAGTGGGGTGGTGGTTAAGCGCTGGCTTGGGAAGCCAGCGGCCCCAGTTCGGGTCCCACATATGAGGGTCAGTGACACTGACACCCCCCCCCAAAAAAAAAAACACAACAAAACAAAACTTTAAAAAATATCAGTTTTTATTTATTTATTTATTTATTTATTTATTTATTTATTTATTTTTAGCTGAGCCATTCTGCCATCTGTTGGCAGCTCAGCGGCAGCTCACTTCAGGTAGGGAATCGAACCAGCAACCCTGTTGCTCAGAGCTCACACTTTTGAGCAAGCTCTTAACTAACTGAGCCACTCAGCCAACCCATCAATTATCTTTAAATTGAATTTACAGATATAATTCCCATAAAAATTTTTGAGTTTTCAGTGAAAGTTTACAAAATAACTCTAAACTTCATTTAGAAGATTCAATGTAGCAGAATTGTCAAGAAATTTATTGAAAAAGAAAATTAATGAGGTGTGGAGCGGAGAAGGGCATGTCTTATTTAAGTTTTCAGAGCTACAAGAATTAAAACATTGCTTCTCTGTCACAGAACAAACAGCTCAATGAAACAGAATTGACAGCCCAAGAAGAAATCCAATTAGAGTAAATATTTAATATATTATAAAATTGAGATTTAAATTAGAGAAGTCCAAAGGCTAGGACTGTTAGGCCTGGCCAGAGGAATGAGTCACAGACCAAAATTGTTTAAGACAGGGGATTTTAATGGTGGCACTAAATCTGTTTTAAGATTTGGATCTCTGGTCTTTTTGAAAATGTGGACAGAAAAGGGGCCACATGTTAAAC
This sequence comes from Aselliscus stoliczkanus, assembly GCA_033961575.1. Taxonomy (NCBI): domain Eukaryota; kingdom Metazoa; phylum Chordata; class Mammalia; order Chiroptera; family Hipposideridae; genus Aselliscus; species Aselliscus stoliczkanus. The sequence continues at coordinate 18,863,181 of CM066735.1, forward strand.
CTGACACTCTCAGGAGACTGAAAATAACCACAGAGGATGGTGCAAACATAAAAATTCCTAACTAAGATGGGCCATAGCAGAAGTCACATCTCATTAAATTAATCTGTGCCTTTTCAGTGGGCCTGTTCTTTGTCTTTTTGTACCTAAGATAATATCTTTAATCCTTTTCCGGACCAGAGCTGGAAACTGCAAAATTTCTCATTATTATGCTTGTCTACTGATTACCATCTCCATGTGCTGTAAAAAGCAAACTATTAGCTATCCTGCACCCTGTATGGGCGGAGTACCTGTCTCTCCAATTTACTTTTATCCAATCCCAGAGATTTCTCCGCTTTGCATTCTCCCACCCCCTTAATCTACAACCAATGGATTTCATGTAACCTTCTTCCTTTGATTCTAATGTATAAAATAAGTTGCAAAACGGTTATTTTCCGGAGCATTTTCTCAATCCATTGAGATTTTGCTTCCCGGCAATTGTCGACAAGTTTGGCTCAAATAAACTCATAAATTTTCTCTTAGGCTGGATGTTTTTCGGCAACAAAAGCTTGCTTTTCTTTCTTTGCCTCTTAATGATTCTGCTTCCTATACATTTATTATGCATACCAGTTTCAATGTTTCTATTTACTTTGGCCCAGTGCTGGCCCTGTGACTTGGCAGAGGTTTTCCATCTGTATGGGATCCACTCTTAGCTCCAACTTAAACCTACATAACATATGCAAAGGTTGCAATAACCAGCTTAACTGCACCTTCCTCCCACTCCAAAGGACAAAGCCAAACTCAATAGAAAATTCCACTACAGGCCGAAACCACATTAGGCCTGGGGAAACTGCCCGGAATATCCTGAATAGAAACCACTTTATCTTAGAAGCCATCTTGTCCTGCTCCCTGCTTGCTTGTGATGTAATGAAGAGTAACAGCTTTGTTTACCTCCCCCTATAAAACTCCATACCCCTCTTACTCGGAGAGGTTATGGTCTTTTCTAACCTGACCTCCCGAAGCTCAAAAACACCAAATAAATTCTAAAACAGTAGACCAACTTTGGTCTCAGGCGACTCATTCTTCCTGCCATGCCTAACAATTTGGTGGCCTGTACAGGGAGCCGCCTTCATCTGCCCTTCTGCGGACGACATAGTAAGTGTTCCTTCTTCTACCTTCCTACTCGGTCAGATTTGCCATCCAATACAAGACCTAGCGCTAAGGCCTGACTGTCCCGGAGCCAGACCCCTGGGTCAGCCTTCAGCAGGGACACCTGCCCTGGTCTGCACTCCTCCCCTCTGCCGGACCTAAGGAAACTGACAGCGGGATGCCCTGCCACTATCCCTTGTCCTCTGGGTGATTAAGAGGGTCTAGACCTCACCTGCAAACTCTTCCGCTGGCCAGGTAAATGGAGGGAGGCCCCTTACCTCCTGGCTTTCTTTGAGCTGTGACCAGACTTGTCCCATTTCCCACCTAAGGCCTCTTGGGTTTAGCTTCAGCCTCTTCTCCCCCTACTCTAGAGTCCTCATCCCCTAATCCTGATTAGTATCATTTCAACCCCCCTGATTTTTCTTCTCCCCGACTTCCGCTAGTTCAAAACCCCCACCAGATCAACTCACTGCCTCCAAGTATCTGCCTGATACTTCTGCTGCCCCTTCTGTTCCCAACCTTTCCTTCCCTCCTCATACCCAATCCAGACAGCTTTACGTGCTACTAGCCACTCAGATGCCTCTCAGGAAAGTGGCAGGCACTGAAAGCCCTGTTAGGGTCCATGTCCCTTTCTTGATGACGGTCCTGAGTATCCTAACCCAGTATCCTGACGGTCCTACCCAGAATCCTAACCGGCATTACCAGACTCACCCTCAGCCCCATCCTGACTACCTCAAGAGAGACCATAGGATTAATTGTCTCCTTCATGGCATGAAGGCAGCCATTCAGAAAGCTGTTAATTATGAAAAAGTTAGGGAAATTTACCAGGACCACCATGAGAACCCAGCTGTTTCTCTTTCCCACCTTTCAGAGGCCCTACAAACCTACTAACATTAATCCTGAGTCCCCCAGTGGTAGAGCCGTCTTAGCCATGCATTTCTTCTCACAGTTGGTCTCTGATATTTGCAGGAAGCTTCAGAAACTAGAAAAAGGTCCTCACACCCCACAAGCAGATTTTTTTATTTTTTTAGTGAAGCCATCCTGCCACCTATTGGCAGCTCAGCGGCAGCTCAGCTCAGGCTGGGCATCAAACTGCTGTTGCTCAGAGCTCAGCTCGCACTCTTGAGCAAGCTCTTAACCAACTGAGCCATTCGGCTGGCCCTACACAAGCAGATTTTTTAGAACTGGCCATTAAGGTCTTCAATAATCGAGACGAGGAGAATAGACAGGCCCATGCTCAAGCCTTACAGATGGTTGCTACAGCAGTTTCCCAGGCCATTAGGCTGGGCCAGCCCCATAACAAAGGAGCAGGACCACAGTCCTCAGCATAGCCAAATCAACCTGTTGCCTGCTTTAAATGTGGCCTCCCGGGGCACTGGTGCCGCTCTTGCCCTAACCCAAGCCTTGCCCCCTATGCGGCCGTGTGGGCCACTGGAAATCAGGTTGTCCTCGGGCCCCTGAAGGCTCAGGAACATCTATTTCCTGGCCTCTGCCAAACACCACACCTGCCATGGCACCAGTAGACAGGAACAATCTTTCCCTTCTGCGGATACTCGGCACCGATGAAGATTGAAGGGGCCGGTCCCGTCATAGGTTTCCACCTCCACAATTCTCATGATGGAACAATGGCTAATTCTCCTAGTTGCCAGTAAGGCCATTTCTTTTTTTCTGGATATGGGGGCCACTTACTCACCACTCCCTAAAGTTTCAGGTAAGCTCTCTCCCCCTCTTGCCTCTATTGTGGGGGTTCATGGGATACCTTCTCACCCCATGGCTACCCCACCCCTTTTATGTTCCTGAGAGGGACACCCTTTTACCCATTCCTTCCTAGTCCTGCCCTGCTGTCCCACTCCTATTCTAGGAAGGAACATCCTCTCTAAATTTTATTCCACTGTTACTTTATATACCGCTTCTTCAGCTACCACTTTCCTCCATTTACAGGCAGAATCAGCCCCAGAACCTACCTCTCCTTCCCCTTCTGACCCACAAGACATTAATCCCTCAATATGGAAGGCCTCCCAACCCATTATCCCCATTTGCCACCCACCTCTTATTATCTCATTCAGAGATCCCACTCACTTTTCCAGTAAAGCTCAATACCCTATTCCTCAACAAGGACTCCTTAGCCTCAAACCTCTAATTTCTAAGTTCCTCCAGGTGAAGTCTCCACCCCACTCCTTCCTCTTACAATACTCCCATTCTCCCAGGGATGTAGGATATTTCTTGTGCTGGGATCATAGTCTTGTGAAGCCGAAGAATAGAGACATGGACCAGAGAGGTAAAGTTTATAGCAGACTATAGTTTATTAGAAGTAAATATACATGTTAAAGAGGCAGAAGCGGGCTGAGCAGTAGAAAATGGCTCAAGGGCCATTATTAGAAAAGAAAGTACACTCCAAAGAGTTTGGAGAGGGCCGAGCAAAGGAAGCTCTAAAGGCACTGACCAGGACTTGGAGTTTTTAATCCCTTCTTTCTCTAGAATGGGCTGTTCCTCTCTGGGCATGGGACCACTTGATTGACATCTGTGATTGACAAGCTATTAGCTCATCTCTCTAGATCGCACATGTTTCTTCCCAGAATTCAGCCTGTTATAATGATATTAATGAACTTTCAGGCATATGTATGATATTATAATGATGGTATAATGAGGCCCAGGTGAAATGAAGGTCATTGTGGTCTTTACTGAGCAGGTGTGAGTGACTGGTCTAATCCAGTCAGGTATTTTGTACCCATTTGTTTCCCTGTGGGGGTAGATAATTACAATGAAAAGGAGAAGTTTGGGGTGGAAAGGGGAGGTCTTTTGAGTGGTACATTCTGTGGAACCCAATGCCTGCCTCTAACTGCCTGCCTTGTTTTCCTCTTGAGAGATGTGATCCCCATAAAATCTCTATGGGAAGTTGAGGGACAGGAGGTCTTTTCTTCTGTATCTACTTCCTATGGGCAGGGGTGTAGAGCTGTCCCTGCCTATTTGGGGAATTTACGGCACTTTTGCCCCATCTGATCTCAGATGAGAGGAAGGGCTGTCGAGATCTGCCTGACAGACCATGTTTACTTTTTTGGTTGCGACTGGCAATCTTGCTGGGGTGCTCTCTGTATCCCCAAGGCCCCCAAATGAGGAAAAATAGATTTTAATAAATTTTTTAAAGAGCAGAGCTCCAAGATATTGAGATTGGGTGGCTATGGTTTGGAAAGAACATTAGGCTTTAATGTTTACAATCAACAAGTATACTGGCCTGGGGGAATGTTAAAACCTATTTAGTCTCTGGGATGGGATTATCCAAGAGTTAGGTCTGGAATGGCGTGGGGAATGTTGGGAAGTCACAGGTGTTAAGTAGTTATCTAAAGCCAGGTTGGGTGAGAGAGATTCTGTGATTCAGTCTTGGGGCAATCTTTAGTCTAGGATTCAGAAGCTGATTAGAAGAGTAATCAGAGTCAGGAGCTAAGAGGAGACTTAAAACTTCTATAGGAAAATTTAAAAGTTGTCCAATGCAAGGGTGGGGGGCTACGCTTGGCCCGCATCAGAGGTAAACAGGCTGTTCCTCTTCAATGAATCAATCACAAGCAAGCACTGAGCAGGACAAGATGGTTTCTGTTCAGGACACTCTGGGAGGTTTCTCCAGGCCTAAGTCATTTTCTGCTCCTGGCCTAACAGTATATTTTCTAATTAGGATGTAAATCTTTTTGACCTGTGGAATTTTCTATTGAGTTTGGCTTTGTCTGTTGGGGGTCGGGGAGTGGGGGGTTGGGGGGGCGGAGGGGGGTTTTGGTGGGGGGAGGTGCAGTTAAGCTGGTTATCTGCAACCTTTGCATATGTTATGTAGGTTTACATTGGAGCCTGGAGTGGATCCCATATAGATGTAAAACCTCTCCCAAGTCACAAGGCCCTCACTGGCCCAAAGTAAAGAGAAAAATTGAAACTGGTATGCATAGTAAATGTATAGGAAGCAGAATCATTAAGAGGCAAAGAAAAGAAAACTTTCAAAGACCAGAGATCCAAATCTTAAAATAGAAGATTTAGCTCCACAATTACAATCCCCTATATTAACAAGGACAACTGACTATTCAAAAAATAAATAAATAAATAAATTCCAGACAGCTCAAATTGTTGAACATGAAATGCAAAACTATGAAAGAATGAGAAGAATCATATAAAATGTTTATATGCTATTGGGGAGGGAAAGGCCTTGTTAAATTAGAAGCAAAAAAAGAAATCAAAACCAAATTCATATCTCTAAGAGACAAAAATATGAAATTTTTGGATGCACATACACAAGCATAAAATTATCAAATGCCAATAAACAAGATAAAAGTCAAGCTAGGAAATAATACTTCCAAAAGATGACAAAAGATTACTATTCTTGATACATAAAGAGCCATTATGAATCAATAAGAAAAAAGTATCATTCCACTGAAAAACGAGTAAAGTTAAAAAATGAGTAAACGGTTCACAAAATAAGAAATAAAAATATGGCTAATACAATGTTCCAGTTCTCTAGCAATCAAACAACAAAAATTAAAACTAGGTACTTTTGATACCTGATGCATATCAAAAACCTTAAAAAGGGTCAGCTGAGTGGCGCGTTAGTTAAGAGTTGGCTTGGGACACCAGGTCTAAGATGGTGAACAACAAGCTCAACCTATAGCTGGGCTGCTGTGAGTCGCTGGAGACGGTGTGGGCTGCAGCCCCTGCTGCTGTGGGCTGCCATAGGCTACAGTGAGTGGCGGGCAGCCAGCGTGAGCGGCCGGCAGCTGGTGTGAGCTGCCATGAGCCACCTGTGAGCAGCCATCTAATGGCTGGTGACAGATCCGCCTCAGCAGGGAAGAGCGCAATGATAATACCAACATGGGCCAGTGAAGCGACATCCTCCACAACTAGACTGAAGAACAAAAGGACAGCAACTTGTCTGTTCCCCTTCCCCATTTCCCCAACGCTGTTCCCCTTCCCCAATTCACCAATAAATAAAAAAATCTTAAAAAAAAACAAACCTTAAAAATGTTTATACACTAACCCAGAAACTCTACTAGGAATTAATGTTAAGGAAATGCCCACGTATTTGTGGTATTTATACTAGTAATAATCTGGAAACGATATGAATCTAATAAGAAGGAATTTGATTTTTAAAAAAAATGATAGTACTGGGGCCAGCCAAGTGGCTCAGTTAGTTAAGAGCATGAGATGTGAGCAACAGGGTCACTGGTTCAATTCCCACATGGGCCAATGAGCTGCACCCAAGCTGAGCTGCCCATGAGCTGCCAACAGATGGCAGGATGGCTCAGCTGGTGAAACCACATGCTTCTAACAACAAGGTTGCTGATTGGACTCCCACATGGGATGGTGGGCTACGTCTTCCTGTGCCTCCCCACCACCCCACAACTAAGATTGAACAGGGCACCTTGAGCTGAGAGAGCAGTTGCAAGCTGCTGACTCGAGGCCGGATGGCGCCTGGACTTGGAGCTGAGCTAGCTGCGCCCTCCACAACTAAGACTGAAGGACAACAACTTGGCTATTCCCCTTCCCAAATTCCCCAACAAAATATTTTAAATAAATAAAATGATAGTACTTTATACAGGGGAAACCACCACTAAAATATAGAAAATACACCATTAAAAATAATGTAATAGGGCCGGCTGAGTGGCGCAGTGGTTAAGAGCTGGCTTGGGACACCAGCGGCCCCGGTTCGGATCCCAAATATGAGGGCTAGTGACACTGCCTTCTTTAAAAAAAATAATAAATAAATAAATAGTAGGGCCGGCCGAGTGGCGTGGTGGTTAAGCACTGGCTTGGGAAGCCAGTGGCCCCGGTTCGGGTCCCACATATGAATGCCAGTGACACTGCCCTCAAAAAAATAATACTAATAATAATGTAATAATTATTTAGTGCCTTAGAAAAATACATACAATAATAGCAGTCAGGGTCCCAAGAGGAACTTGATGGCACCCTCAACTTGGGATAAATCTAGGAGGGATTAATAAAAGGGCTACTTACAAAACCAGGGGCAGGGTGTAGAGGGGAACAAAAGGGTGATAATAGCCGAGGGTTAGTAGCAGCAATTGTCACTAGGCCTCAAGGGAGGCAGAGAGGGTAGGGCAAGGATGAGGGTAAGAGCAGTGAGGCACCTAAGATGCAAAATTTGAGGAGGCCTTCACCCTCAGGCTTGTGCAAGTGAGAGTGAGTGTCTCCTTACATTTTTGCACCCTATGCACCTCCCTCATCGGAGCCCAGTCTTGGCCCTGGGGAAGGAAGCTGTTAAAGGAACCTAGAAGAATCCTGCAGAGAAGCCCGCCTAGAGAATGATCTTTAATGGGGTAACACAGGTAGCCGAAGGTGACCCCACAGGGAGGCTGCCTGAGATAAACACCATATTCTCACTCTCCTTTATTCTAACTCCCACAGGGCTTCTCCTCACCAGACCCATCTGGAAGCCAGAGGGGAAGTCTACTCCACAGTCACCCTCCTGAGCAGACAGCAGGCCACAGAAAGGTAGAGCGGATGCAAGGGGTATAGAGACAACAAAGGATAAAGAAAACCAGCAAGCTCTAAACCAGTGTCTACAGTCTCATGATCCGCATCCTTTTCTTTGGTGCTTGATTTAATCTCATGTTGTTTTGTACAGTACTGAACAGCTTGTAGCCTAAAAGCAATAAGCTAGTAAACAATAATACAAACGGAGCCACTTTAAAATGGAGCTAGAGCTACCAGGCCAGAGGAACTGCCTTGCACATTGCATACCTCAAACCTTGAAATGTTAAAATAGGACAAAATAATCTTTGGACTGGCTCTCAGCAACCTTGTTTCTCAAAACACTGCAAAGATAACAAAAAAGCAGATATTATGACGACTGGGGTCAAGCTTGTATATTGTTGGTGTGTAGTAGGCTGGCTATACCATCCAGATTTGTGTAAGTGCACTCTATGATGTTCGCATGAAATTGCCTAATGATGCATTTCTCAGAATGTATCCCCATCCTTAAGCAGTGCATGATTGTACTTTAATCCTCTCCCTCTCATCTTCACTCAGCCCATCAGTTGCTTTTATCCTTTCCTGTGTCTTTAATCTGTCCCTCCCAACTTGATTCTTTCTACCAGCGCTCAATCATACTTAAATCTCTTCCACCTTTAAAACATCCCTCTTAATGGATGCTGATGCATAACCCCATGCCTCCTTCTGGACAAAAGCATTCCATCTCCTGGCTGCTGGGAGTGTCAGGTGCTGTCAGCTCACAGCTCAGTCCTGCTCTGGAAATTGCTAAAGGGAGCTGTCCTGCCCAAGGTGATACCCATTCTCTAAGGCAAGCCACATCCTATGACTGACTGGTGCTTGGGTGTTTTAAGAGTACTCAAGATTTGTTTTAAACAAATATAGTAAGACATTTAGACCCAGAGATGACTGTCATAATGACCCGATTCCATCAGGAGGCAGAGGAGAGGAAAATAGGGGGGGAATGTGGGCAAGAGCCATTATTATGGTTTCCGTGGGAAAGGTAAGGCAAGGCAGAGTAAGCAGGTTCAGGACTGACTAGTTTAAATAATTGGGTGGGCTCTGAGGTATAAGGGCTATCCTTAGTTTTCTGGTGTCTGATCCTGGGGTGATTAGGGCAGGTGGATAGTGGCTCTGAGTGTGTAGGGTCCTTTGAGTATGGGGGGTATGCACTCTAGATTGGTTGGTTTGCATATGAAAGTTGTGCTCACAGGGGGGGTCATTTTCCATCTCCAGGATCAGCAAGGACCATCCTAACTCCATAGCTCCAAGAGTGCTTCAGAGACCTGTGTATCACCATGTCAGAGTCCACCTTCTCTCTCTGCTCCATCATGCTGCCCCACTCTTGGGAGCATGCCCCCAAAAAAACTTCCTGCCTGCAAACCTCCAACAACCATGTTTCCCGGGGAATGGACTTAAGACTCTCTCCTCCCCACAACCCCCCTCACCACGATACATCTTTCTCTTTCACAGCAAAACTTCTTGGAAGAGAAATCTCTACTCACCGCCTCACTTCTATAGATTGATGCCACACCCTTTGCTCAGCTGTTCTCAAACTTGAATGTGAGTCAGAAGCATGTGGAGGACTTGGGAAAACACAGACGGTAGGACTCACTCCAGAGCTTGATTCAGTAGATCCGAGGTGAGCACAACAGTCTGCTTTTCCAAACACGCTCCCAGGGTAGAGAATCCCCTGCTTTAGCAGCCCCTCCCCACCACCACCTAGGCTCCCTCGCAAGGCCCTTCCTGATGATATGGTATCTATTTACCCTATCAGTCTTTTTTTAATTTTTATTTTTATTTTCAGGTGTACAAAACAGTGCAATTGTTATGCTTTTCACGCCTCACAAAGTGACAACCCCTCTCCCCCAATCCACCGCAGCCACCCCCAATATCATACATATCTATTACAATCCTATTGACTCCATTCTCACACTATACTCCACATCCCATGACTATATATGTATTAAATTATAGTTGACATATAATATTATTCAGTAGCAGCTTCAGGTGTACAGTGCAGAAGTCATGCCTCTACACCATCCATGAAGTGGTCTCCCTAACAAGACATGAGTCCATCTGGTCCCCCAAAATATTTACAACATTATTATATTCCCCAAACTGCCTTTCTTATCCCTGTGGCAATATTGTAGTTACCAGTTTATGTTGTCTCGTTCCTTCCCCTTCTCCCTCATGCCCACCCCTTCTCATCTAGCAATCAGTTTTTCCTCTGTGTCTCTGAGACTATTTCTGTTTACAATGCTCATTTATTCAGTCTTCACATTCCACATACAAGTGAGATCATATGGTATTTGTCTTTCTCTGACTGACTTATTTCACTTAGCATAATGTCTTATCTCTCTTGTGCCTTTCTGAGTCTGTCATCAGTCCCTCCACAGTGGTTGTGGTTTCTCATAGAGATAGGCTCTCCCTCTCACCTCTGGGCCTTTGGGCATATTTTGTTCACTCTGTCTGTACTTTCTCAACACCCCTCCCTTCTTTCCCCTGCCTGGCTAGCTCCTTCTAAACTACCTCTCTCTTCTCAAGTCACTTCTTCAAATAGGTCTTGATCGTCTCTACCTGCAGGCAGCCCTTACTAAATTATCACCAAGTGAGTAGAACAATGAATATTGGGGGAGGCAACTCTTTTTAGTTAAAGAAACTCCCCCTCCTCCCTGCTGAGGCAAAGATGGAAAAGGCAAAAGAAGAGGCCACTGTGGGAAGTGGTGGCTCCTGGGAGGACAGTGGCGAGAGGCCGCATCTGCAGGAGGAGGGGCACATGGCAGCTTTTCTCTTGCTCCTTCTGCATTATGCCCAGTCAGACAGCAGGGCGGCCTCTTCCGGCTGACAGCCTCTGACAGTCTGTCCTTCTCTCCTTAGCCCCTCAACCCATCCTTTCCCTCTACCCCTTCCACACACTACCACTAGGGTCAGATGAAACCCACCCCATGCACCAGCCCTCCCAAAGAGGCCACCTCCCCACTCTGGGGCTTCCAGCCATCTCTAGTGGGAGTCATGTGTTCACTTCGGTGTGTATGACAAGCTCCTTGGAGTGATGGTTGGAGGGGTGACCTTGCTTCCCAGGGAAAACCAGCTCTTTGCAAGTTTGTGATATGTGTGGTTGGGCTGCTTTCTGGGCATGGGGTGGGGGTGGAGGTGAGGAGGCAGGGCAAGGGCAGACTCACGTTTTCTCTGCAGATATTTGGCCCCAATTTTCAAGCCCAGGTTATGTAACACCTGAGGAGAAGTACACTCCCTTGTCACCCACACCTTTTCCCTTTTCTGTGGAGCATTTCACAAGTGCAGCTGCTTCTCAGAGAAGGTCTATTTTGGGAGCTGTTTTCATTTGACCTATATTAAGCACAGTCACAAGGCAGAGGCAAGTTGTAGGGTGCAGGGTGGCCTGCTTGCTCTTTGTGCTTTTTTAGTGTCACGGGTGAGAAAACCAGACAAGCTGGTGCCCACAGCTTGAGAGCTGAGTCTCAAGTGGCCCAGGGACCTCACCAGGGCTTTAAGCTACAGAAAGCACTAGGCTTGAATGGTCTACCTGTACTAACTAGTGCAGGCCCATGTTGCCTTCCTATTTCAAATTCTGATTTGCCTCCTGCTAAGGTCACTGCAGCACTGGTCTGGGAGAGATTAGGTTCCCTGTAGGCCTAGAATCTACCAGGACAGGTCAGGATGAGTCCTGTGAAATACAGTTAAGTTTTAATTGGCTATCAGCCCCTCCACCAGGAATTCTATTTCCTGAGTTAATAATTAAATCACATGACTAGCAGGGGAAGAGAAAAGGCTGCTGGGAGCCATCTGGGCACAAATAGGTAGGTACTGCTCAGAAGTCCCACCACTTTGAGGGCAGAAATGATTCACTCTACTAAGCACCCCACTTGTCCTTCTTCAGTGGGGGTGTCTCCTGGAGCACCATTTTCTACCTTGAGCCCCTTCTTATTGTCTCCGAGGAAGTAGGGGTTTATACCTCTGCCTCATGCTGCTGACCCCAAAACCTACATCGCTAGTGCCACCTCTCTCCTGAGTGTCAAGCCTCTATCTCCAAACAGCTGTCCTGCTGATATAGCACATGCAAACATTTCAAATCAGAGCTGTATACCTCCTCTACACCAAAATTAGCCCTTTCCCTAGGATGCTGCTGTCAGCCAGCCCTCCCACGTGCCCCATGCTATTTCTTCCTTAGGGCAGAATGGATCCTGGTGGGGACTTCTCTAGCCAGCTGGGGGGATGTTGATGTTGCATCCCCTTAGAACTGCTGGGAAAGAGTCCTGGCTTTGTGCTGTGCAACAGAGAATGGGGTTTCTGCTGCCACCCCTGTAATTGAGTTGATGGAGATTTCCACTCAAGATGTTGACCTTGTCATACACAGCAAAATGACCATGTGACTCTCACCAAAGCTGGCTGGAAGCACCTGAGGAAGTGGAGAGATGACACCCTTCTGAGAGTTGGTGGCTGGCATTGGTGAGGAAAAAGAGGAACACAGCTGGGGGCTGCAGAGGCTGAGGAGTGCCGGTCAGGGGACGGGTGCTAAGTGGAGAAGTAAAACTTGAAGTTTGGCCTCGAGAGGTGGCAAAACTGAGAATGGAGGAGCGAGCGAGTAGCACATTCTAGGCAGGGACACAGCCCTGAGAAGGAGCAGAAATGGGTAGGCGCTGCATGTCCATCACACAGGGTATGTAGGATGCTCTGAGAAGACAGCAAAGGGTGGGTGAAGAGAAGAAGGTGAGGAGGCTTGAATTCAAACATGTCCTTTCAGCCCGGTGGCCCCTTTCTTTCCTCTTGTCTCTTCCCATCCTCTGCAGCATGTCATGTCCTGGCCATCCCAGACTCAGGCTATAATTAGATTAAAAAAAACAGAAATGTAAGGATTGATAATGTTATGAAAATTTGGATATTTAAACAGGATTTATGTTGAAAAAGTTATGCTAATTTTACCTGAATGTTTCAGTATTTGTCACACCTGAAACCTGAAAAGGTATTTGGAAGGATTTAAAAAGATTCTGTTCAAAAATTTGGCAAAGTTAGAAACTGAAGATTCAAGAGCCTGATAGGGATTTTTTTGTAAGGCCTCCTCCCCTAAGGTAAAATAAAACTATGTACTCAGAGGGGAAAAAAGTAAATTAGGGATGAAGTGGCTGGACTGGTAGTTTAACCTTTGATATCATTTGAGAAATTAAGGTATCAATTGTCCTTATCTTACAAATCTTTGTGAAACCAGAAATACAACTCTAGAAGCAGTTCAGAGACCACCTATCTTTTTTTTTTTTTAAGATTTTTTTTAAATTGGGGAATTGGGGGAGGGGAACAGTGTTGGGGAATTGGGGAAGGGGACCAGCCAAGTTGTTGTTCTTCAATCTTTGTTGTAGAGGGCGCCAGTCGCCATCTGGCTTCCTGTCGGCAGCTCATGGCCTTTAAGCTCAAGGTACTGTGTTCAATCTTAGTTGCTGGTGGGCATAGCCACCATCCCAAGTGGGAGATGAACAGCAGCCTTGTTCTTTAGAGCGCATGCTCTATCCACTGAGCCATCCGGGCTGCAGCACAGCTGAAGGTGCCAAGTTCACTCTTAGTTGTGGGTGGGCATAGCCCACCATTGAACAGTCTTGTTAGGAGCATGTGCTCTAACCAGCTGAGCCATCCTGCCACCTGTTGGCAGCTCAGCAACAGCTCAGCTCGGGCACAGCGTTCACTGGCCCATGTGGGAATCAAACTGGCGGCCTTGTTGCTCAGAGCTCACGCTCTAAGCCAACTCTTAACCAACTGAACCCCTTGGCTGACCCAAATCACACCTATCTTTACCATCCTCAACTCCTAAGACTGAAGAAAAACAAAAAAGAAAAAGGTTCTTTTTTAGATGTCAAAATGGCTATAGAAGCACGCTTACCCAAAGTCTATCTATAGCATCTATAAGACTATCTTCTCCATAAATATGAATAAAAAAGCCTTAGCTATCTAAACTGATAACCTTAATTTATTTCATCTGCCAGAAATACGGTTTAGATCCAAATGTTCTTTTTTAAATTAGTGGGTTTTGCATTGTTATACCTGTCTCATGGCTAAAAGATCTCTGCATCTGTCTTTGTGTGTGTGTATATGTGTTGTAAATGTGAGATATTTTTCTACCTCTAGTTGGTATGGTAAAAATTTAATACATTAAACTTAATTTGAAGGAAAGCACTTGTGAGGATTAGACATTCTAAACTATCAGAAAGATAGACTAAACAAATATTTTTTCAAGTTCACATGATCTAAGATAACCTTTAACAAATAAAAGCTAGTTTGTTAGTTTAATTAAAATAGATATGTCTTTTTTTTTTTAATTTTAAAGATTTTATTGGGGAATTGGGGGAGGGGAACAGCATTGGGGAATCGGGGAAGGGGAACAGACAGGTTGCTGTCTTTTTGTTCTTCAGTGTAGTTGCAGAGGACATTGCTTCACTGGCCCATGTTGGTATCGTCATTGCGCTCTTCCGGGATGAGGCGGATCGGTCGCCGGCCTCTGGATGTCGCTCACCGCGGCTATTGGCAGCTCACACTGGCTGCCAGCCGCTCACGCTGGCTGCCGGCCACTCACTGTAGCCTATGGCAGCCCACTGCAGCAGGGGCTGCAGCCTACACCGTCGCCGGGGCTCGCACAGCCCAGCTCCAGGTGGAGCTGTTGTTAGCTGTAGAGGGCAGTGTCACTGGCCCTCATATGTGGGATCCAAACCGGGGTCGCCGGCATCCCAAAACCAGCTCTTAACCAATGCACCACTCGGACGGCCCAAAATAGATATGTCTTTAGAGCAACCAAAACAGCATGGCACTGGCATAAAAACAGACATAGATCAATGGAACAGAATAGAGAACCAGCAAAAACCCTCACCTATATGGTCAACGAATCTATGTAAAAGGAAGCAAGAATACACAATGAGGTAAAGACAGTCTTCGATAAATGGTGTTGGAAAAACTGGACAGTTGCATGCAAAAAAAAAATGACACTAGATCACTTTCTGTCCCATAAAAAAACAACAAACAAACAAACTCAAAATGGATTAAAGACTTATGTGTAGGATCTGAAACCATAAAGCTCCTAGAAGAAAATATAGGCAGTAAACTCTCTGACATTGCTCTTAGTAATATTTTTTTTTGATATGTCTTCTCAGGCAAGGGAAACAAGAGAAAAAAATAAACAAATGGGATTACATTAAACTAAAAAGTATTTTTACAGTGAAAGAAACCATCAATAAAATGAAAAGACAACCTACTAAATGGGAGAAGAAATTTGCCAATGATACATCCAATAAGGGGTTAATATCTGAAATATATAAGGAACTCATACAACTTAAATTTTTTTTAAAAAGCCAATCCAATTAAAAATTGGACAAAGGACATGAATACACATTTCTCCAAAGAAGACATACAGATGACCAATAGACATGAAAAAATGCTCAACATCACTAATTATAAGGGAAATGCAAATTAAAACCACAGTGAGATATTACCTCACACCTGTCAGAATGGCTATCGTCAACAAATCAAACAAGTGTTGGTGAGGATGCAGAGAAAACGGAACCCTCATGCACTGTTGATGGGAATGTAAATTGATATAGCCACTCTAGAAAACAGTATGAAGATTCCTCAAAAAATTAAAGACAGAACTACCCTATGACCCAGCAATTCCACTTCTTGGTATTTATCCCCCCAAAATCCAAAACACTAATTCGAAAAGATATATGCACCCTTATGTTCATTGCGGCATTATTTATGATAGCCAAAATACAGAAGCAACCTAAGTGTCCATCAGTAGATGAATGAATAAAAAGTGGTACATATATATGATGGAATATTACTCAGCCATAAAAAAAATGAAATCTTGTCATTTGCAACAACATGGATGGACCTAGAGGGTATTATGCTAAGTGAAATAAGTCAGAAAGAAAGACAAATACCATATAATCTCACTTATATGTGGAATCTAAATAAATTAAACAGAAATGAACTCATAGATACAGAAAACAAATTGATGGTCATCAGATGGGAGGGAGATTGGAGGGCTGGGTAAAAAAGGTGAAAGAGATTAAGAAGCACAAATTGCCAGTAATAAAAAGTCATGAGGATGTAGGATATAGCATAGGGAATATAGTCAATAATATTGTAATAACTATGTATTGTGTCAGATGGTTACTAGATTTATCAGGGTGATCATTTCATAATGTATATAAATGTATAATCACTATTAGTACACCTAAAACTAATATAATATTGTATGTCAACTGTAATTAAAAAATAAATTTTTAAAAATGTTTGTTTCCATATTTATTTTCTTTTTTAAAGTGAATTATATTTGCATGTTCTTTGCCTATTTTTATTTGCTAAAAAAATCACTGGTAAATTAAAGTTCTTCAGATTTTAAATGCTCAATTGTTACATTAGAATATTTATGAGGACAGTGAAAAAAATGTGTATTTATCTTACCAGTGAGAAGAGAAATAAGAAATAATTTAATCGTCAAATTCCTTAATGATTCTGAAAAACAGAAGGGTCAGTTCATTTAATCAGGACAATTTTGATTGTTATCCTAGCTATCTTCAAAGTGAAAGTTTGAACTAATGTCCAACACCAAGTTTTCTTAAAAAACAAACTCTGTGGATATTTAAGATGAGAGCTCTAAATTCCAAGAAACCTAATCTTTTAACAATTTTGTGGACATCCCAAATACTTTAGAAATCCCAAATGACAATTTTGTATTTCAACTTGATTACATTAAGTGCACCTCACTCACTCCATAGCGATGACCCCAAAACATTTTTTAATTTGCTCAAATCTCCTATATGTTAACTTTCTCTTACAGCCATAACCGATCAAAAGAAAACATTAAATTGTTTTAAGCTGCTTTTTCTTTCAAGTATGATACATTACCTGTTTGTGGAGATCAAAGCAAAATAATTTGTTCACTTTTCCAATTCTAAACCACCTACTGATTTTCCTCTGAGATTTATAAATGTAGTTTCCAAGATTCCACTGCAGGATATATAAGAGGTCTGCTTGTCAGAATATATTTTTTCCTTCCAATCTCATTTCCTATTGTAAAAGCAAATTGTCGGTGCCTGGCATAGTGCCTGCCCTAACTAGTTTAATAAATGTCTATTGACTGGAGTTGATTCAACCACTGCTAGAAGTGAAATGCTTCTCTAACTCTGGTTGTGGTGACAGTTATTTTTAAACCTATGCTGAGTTTTATCGTTGATTGAAAGAGAATTCTGAGCAAGGTTGGTGGAGCTACCCTCAGCTCAGGAGCCTCCCAGGCTGCCATCACCTCCACATCCCCATCCCTCACTCTGCTTTGATGGAGCCATGGGATGCTCTCCTCACTAGTACAGGACCCTCCAGATTGTTCCAAGTAAGCTGGTTTTGAGATTTGAGTCTTCTGCCAACCAGGTTCGTTTGAATAAGCCACTGCAGTGTTGTCCCTGCCAGGAATTCACACCTGTAACTGGTGTAGGCTCCCCATTCTGGGTTTGGAAGGGTGGGGGTGAGGGTGTAAAGGGACAGAATGGAGGTACCATCTGCACGCAGCGCCTTCCTCATTTTACCTGCTCCTGAAGTAACTCTGTCTGCTCTCCAGAGGTTGCAGAATGAGCAGCTGGCCCACTCCAGCTGGCATGCTCTTACAGGAAAGTGCCAGCGTCTCCAGAGAGGAGCCTAGGGCCTAAGCTTGGCCCTAAGCCTAGTCAGCTGAGTTCCAGCTGCAGTGGCACCATGCTGCTCAGCCCAGGCAGCCTATATCTGAAGCACTTCCCACTGAGATGCTGCTCAGCCCAGGCAGCCTATATCTGAAGCACTTCCCACTAAGGTGCAGCGGGCCCCTCTGCCAACTCCTCCACTCCCCCAATCCCAGGCCTCCCCACTGGGATCAAAGGCCCCAATCTACAAATGGTGATGTCTGTCTCTGGAGAGGCTAAGCACTGTGGCCTGCCCAGGCATCTCTTCAGCAGAACTGAAGAGAGAACCTTCCAGGGCTCACAGTGATCCCTGGTCCTGTCCTCTCACCATGCCATCTAACCCAAGTGCAAGAAACTCAGAGGCCCCTGGCTTGGACCCGTATTCTCTGTTTTCATCATGCAGGCCAAGGGAGGCCCTCAGCATGATGGTAATGTCTGTTTTAGAACCTCTTGCCCAATCTCCTGGCCTTTCTACGTGTTGGTGGGTGGTCTCTGTTCCATTATCTCCTTCCTAGCTGGCCACTGCCTCTCCTGCCATTCTCATTATCAAGTCTTTCTTCAAGGTAGAACTACCTAACAAACTAGAGTTTAGATTTTGTGCAAATGTCAATCCATTAGTACAGGCATTGTCTTGTGGATTGTGAAGCGATTTCTGGCCTCAGTTTAGAAATAGTGGGTATCATGGTAAATTGATTGCCCCTGCCTGCCACATGCATGAGTGGGAATATAGGCAACACATATGAGGTCAGACAATTAAGTTCGCAAAATTTGCTGCAACAATGTTGCTAATTTTTTTTTTTTATGTCAGAGGGATTATTCATTATGAATTTGTACCAATTGGACAAACACTTAACCAAGTCTACTATTTGGAAATGCTGAAAAGTCTGTGTGAAAAAGTTAGATGAAAATGACCTGAACTTTTCTCCAACAATTCATGGCTCTTGTATCACGACAATGCACCAGCTCACATGGCACTTTCTGTGAGGGAGTTTATAGCTAGTAAACAAATAACTGTATTGGAACACCCTGCCTACTCACCTGATCTGGCCCCCAGTGACTTCTTTCTTTACCCAAAGATAAAGGAAATACTGAAAGGAAGACATTTTGATGATAGTTAGGACGTGAAGGGTAATACAACAACAGCTCTGATGGCCATTCCAGAAAAAGAGTTCCAAAATTGCCTTGAAGGGTGGACATGGAGCTGGCATCCATACATAGCTTCCCAAGGGGAGTACTTCAAAAGTGACCATAGTGATATTCAGCAATGAGGTATGTAGCACTTTTTCTAGGATGAGTTCACGAACTTAATTGTAAGACCTCGTAGGCATGTTTGCACCAATGTATAGACTACTTTTACACCAACATAGTAAAATAGAGTTCAAATAGTTTTGCTAAAAAAAACTGACACTCTAAGGTTGATAGGCCATAGTAAATTATGAGTAAAATGTGGGGAAAAAAACAACTTGGTTTGGTGATAGTTATCATAACTTATATTTTCATTTTCTACCTTAAGGAAAAATGGGTTTTGGTAAAAGCAATATTATTTATTTATTTATTTATTTATTTATTTATTTATTTATTTATTTTTAGCTGAGCCATCCTGCCACCTGTTGGCAGCTGTTAGCATCTCAGCTTGGGCAGGGAATCGAACCGGCAACCCTGTTGCTCAGAGCTCACACTCTTGAGCGAGCTCTTAACCAACTGAGCTACTGAGCTGGCCCTATTTATTGTTTAAATAACTGATTTCACATACCTTGGATGGTTCTGTTAAATTTTCACTAGTATAATAATTTTTTTTCTAGAATATGAGTGGACCCATTTGGAATTAGGTTAGGTTGTGGAGGGTTGTTGAGATTCCCCCCAATGATATGCTTTTTCCAGGGGGTGTCCCCAAGTTTATTTCTTACCAAGGATATGTCTAGAAAAGTCTTTGCACTAGCCAGGGTGATGGCCATGATCTGGAATCTTCTCATCTGTGGAGAACTTTGCTCCTGAATAACGTTAGAATGTTGGGAGGCACATCGAACACATACAGAACAATATGAAACACATACAATTTTTTCTTCATGTATTTTTCTACTTTCCAAATGTTTTATTATGATCCTGTATGATAAAAAAAGATATAAAAAAAGAATATAATACTATATACATAGTGCTGTATGCATAGTGTTATACCAATTATGTATTTTAGATATTCATATCTACTGGTAGTGAAAATGGCAGTGGTTTTTAATTTTTTCATAGTTTCCAAGTTTGCTGCAATAATTAATAATATTTATTAATGAGCATCTGTTCATTATAGAACCAGGGAAATATTTTTTAAATAAAATACTGTTTTTCCTTACAAAATCAATTGATAAAAATCAATTAGAGATAGAGGATTAAAACATATTAAATTATCAAGGAATGACAAACAGAATGCAGAATGGAGGTCCCTCTGTTGGAGAGGTGGGAGGCGGGAACGGGGAGTGACACACAGGTGGTGACTTCAGCTATGCATTGGTCGTAGTATGCCTTTTAAGTTGAGTAAGGGATTCACAGTTTATTTGGATCCTTATTATGTTTTATAACTTAGATATATGTAGTATTTTAAGGTTCCATATATTACATTGTTAGAAAATGTTAATGGCTACAGGAGGAAACATAGCATATCCAAAATCTGTACTTGGAACTCCTTTGCCTTGAACTCAGACAGCCTGGCTCAGGATTCCATACTCCTAAACCTATCTGGTCCTGAGGTACTGTTGTCTCATTTAATTTGAAAAAATATTCCTGAGTATAATTATTGGTGTAGGTATGGAGGCACAGACTCATTTCCTTACCCCCACACTTTACTCCTCTACATCTTCCCAAACCATCATGGTCCCTCAGTGTTGCCAAGACAGAGAAGGTGAGTACTGAAAGCATGCTTCTCTAGCACCCCCTACAGACCAGATCTACCCTACCAGGGAGTAGGATACCTGCCAGCCCTCTGGGCATCATCTTCACTGACTCGTCAGATCCCTGACCTGGCCAATGGTTCCTGTCACTGAAGTCATTCTCTGGGGATGGACAATGGTGGGAGGGCTTTGTTTCCAGAATTCACTCAGGATCTCCCCTGCCTCTGCCCCATTCGTGCACTCCCAGAGGTCGGCTTAGTTGACTTGCACAGAGCCCTTCTTGGCAGGGCAGCTTCTAGGGGCAGAGTGGGCTGTGCGTCCTGAGCTTTGGGCAGTGGAGAGGAGAGAAGAGGTCAAGGAAAGCCTGGTGATGGGGTGGGAAGAGCAGTTGCCTTCTGGGGGAGTGGAGGTAGGAGGACCACACAGAACAGGGGGCCACTTCAAGCTACCAAAGCCCATTAGAGACCTGTGGGAAGTAGATGCTGTAGGGCTGTGGGGATCTGCTGCCTTTTCACTGCTGATGGGGAGAAGTTGGGGTGATGGCAGATCTGGAAATGAATCCAGGTCTTCAATTCTCAGCCCAGGGCACTGTCATGATAACCCTCCCTTTCCTTCTCCACAATTCCACCTGGGGCCAGCCCCTTACATAATATTCAAAACGGGGAGATAACAGAGTTCAAGCCATTAGGAGTGATATGGAAGCTCCATCAGCCCAGCAATGAGGCGGTGATTCTTAGCATTCAAAATTAGGGGCTAGCGAACCTTTAAGACTCACGAAAGGGTAAACTGAGGCCCAGAAGTCCATTCCAAGAAGCATAATGGCCAGTCTAGGTTTTGAACTCAGCCATTCAATTTGCTTGGCCAACCAGGCATGTCTGACCACTCCAAGCCAGTAGCTTTCCCACTTTTTTGTTTTCTACCTGTGAGCCGGTGAGCAGAAGCAGGAAGAAAGCCTTCCTGTCCAGCAGCAACAACCCCAACCTTGCTTGTTCAGTCTGCCTTTCCTCTCCACAACTCCATATAGCCCCTAGCTCACAGGGCCAAAATTAATTACTGGTGAGGTCGAAGCAAGAGCTCTGTTCCCTGGCTGTAGGCCAGGTTCCCAGGATGTGCGTCAGAAGAGCCGTGAGTGAAATTCCAAAGCACTGTGAGTCATCAGAGGCAGGAGGAGAGGCCAGGATAGAAGTCAGTATGAGAGCCCAAGTGCAGACCAAAGCATGGCCCTGCGGATCAGGGACTTGGCCATTCCAAGAATGTTCACCTGTCCAAGATAGGAATATGGCCTACAGGTGGCTTATCTCTAGACTGGGAGGGAACTGACCAGGAGGCTGGCCTGCTGGTCCCACCCCTGGATACCATGTCCCTTCTGTAATCATGTCCCTCATCTGGCTCCCTATAGGCTGGGCTTTGGATCTCAGCCCCTAAAAGTCATGCATTGTTTCCTTATACATTCACTCCCACTGACTGGCCCAGGACACTGCTTCTAGACAGAGAACAGTGACAGGCCAGCTGGTCCCAGAGGAGAGGCAGCAGGTAAGTGAATGACTTACTCCCCACCAGTCCTGAGATCATCCCGGGCCCTTTTCTGTGCCCAGGGTAAAGAGAGAACACACTCTGAGTCCTGGCTGCTCCATGTGTCCTCACCTGGTCACTCTCAGCACTCAGTACAATGTGCAGTTTTCAGAATGTGATAGCCTCTTAAAGAGGGAGATGTGAAGGCAGGACAAGGGGTGGGTGGGTTAAGGACTCAGGTGTCTTAGCCAATAAGGGGCAGTGGCCCCTCAATCGTGGCCCATCCCAGGGCAGGGAGGAGGCCCCACCTGCAGTGGAAGTATCAAGGGCAGCTGTCTACAGGAGCCATGCACCAGCTGCAGGTCTGGCTTCCACCCCTTCCTTCTGAACCTAGGGAGTAAGGGGGAGCAAGCAGCCCCTTTCTCAGTTTCATCCTTATCAATCCAAATGGCCACTGGCCAGGATGGAGTACAGTAACAATCTGTGATTCTGGGACCACTTTGACCCTCATGCCCATTCTACCTTTTGCCCCTCCCCAACCTGAAGTGCCTCTGCCAATACAGAGATGCCTCCACTCTGCCAGTTACCCTGCACCTGAACTTTCCTTACCACTCACCCCTGAGCCCTGGGCCACCTCT
This sequence comes from Aselliscus stoliczkanus, assembly GCA_033961575.1. Lineage (NCBI taxonomy): Eukaryota > Metazoa > Chordata > Mammalia > Chiroptera > Hipposideridae > Aselliscus > Aselliscus stoliczkanus. Next base: position 18,885,522 of record CM066735.1, read on the forward strand.
TAATAGCCCCTCCCCACTCCAGGATCCCTCGTATCCTTTAGGTAATATGACCCATTTCTCCAAAAAGAAACTAAGCAGCATCCCTAACCCAAGTCTCACCCTCTCATGCCTCTCCAGCCTGCTAACTTTTGTTCCTCTTTCTAGTCACTCCTGGCCAAGAACTGTCAGGCTTCCTGTAGGAATTCCTTCCAGGGCAGCGGAGATCCCGGGCCAGCCTGCTGTCACTTCCTTGCAAAGAGTAGCTAAGTGAGGGAGCTCCTCTTGTCTTTTAGGAAGGGACCAGACCTAGACCAAGACTTCTTGGGACCTGAGGGTATCCCGTTAGGCTGCAGTAAGTCAGACCAGGGGCCGAGCTGGGGGGTAGGCAGCCATGGGCCTCGGCAAAGGGAGAGAAGGGTACAGCTTAAGGATAGGCTGGCCATGTTTACAGTTAACCTTTGCCTGGGCTCTAAGTTACAGTAATTTTAGGTCTTCTCCCTGTGCTCCCACCACTAGAGCATATATTCTCGTCTCCAGCTCTTAAGACCTGTGGGTTCCTCTGTTGGAGGTAGATATCTGTTTATTTACATATCATATATCCCCTCAACTGAGTTAGAAGCCCATGCCTGAGGTATGAAAACATTTCCACATTCTTGACTCCCTGTGGGGCAAGGATTGAGGTGGGCGGGCATAGGCTGGAGCAGGGCTTTGAGGCAAGTCTCAGCTGGTCCATTCCTGTTTCACTGCATTGTGTCACCCTCAGGCCATGAAGCTCCTGTTGCCCTCCCTGAGGGCAGAGTAAAACATCATTTGTAAGCATGAGAATTGGGTGTTCATGCTCTTGTGTGAGATGTGCCTCCCTCAAACCTTGTTGCAACATCAGCATATTACCCATCTGATGTTAAAAAAAAAAAAAAGACATCATATGATAACATCACAGAGTTAGAATTTCAAAACCAGGGGAGATCAGCCCACAGAATCCCCTACAGGCTTCAGTTTTCTCAGTTTTCTGCTCTGGGCCTCAGTTTTCTGATTGGTAAGATAGAGAGGGTTCCTTTAATATGAATTAAGAACAACATGTTAATGCATGAGGTTGGAAGGGACTCAGGCTGTATGGTCTCCTCTGAGGCTCTGAGCCAGTTGCCAGATTAGAAACCTTATCCTATGGCTCTCTGTCTGCTTTGAGACCCTAGCAAGTCACATCACTTCTTGAAGTTTGTTTTTTGTTTTTAAAGATTTTATTGGGGAATTAGGGGAGGGGAACAGACAAGTTGCTGTCCTTTTGTTCTTCAGTCTAGTTGTGGAGGACATCGCTTCACTGGCCCATGTTGGTATTATCATTGCACACTTCCTGGGTAAGTCAATCACTTGCCGGCCATTGGACGGCCGCTCATGGCAGCTCACCGCAGCTCATGGCAGCTCATAGCAGCTCACAAAAGCACACACCACCTGCCTGCCAGCCCCACTGCAGCCTACGCTATCGCCGGTGACTCACAGCAGGCCAGCTCTAGGTCAAGCTGTTGTTCACCATCTTAGCTGTAGAGGGCGCAGTGTTACTGGCCCTCTATATGGGATCTGAATCCGGGCCTTGCTACTCAGAGCTGGCGTCCCAAGCCAATTCTTAACCAACGCACCACTCAGCCGGCCCCACTTCTTGAAGTTTTAATGTGCTCAGCTACCAAGTGGGGATAGTAATAGTACCTCCTCATAGGATTGTTTGGAAGTTTAAATAGTGCCTATAGTCCAATGCTGCACATGTAATAAACTCTCAAGAAATAACAATAATAATATTGATGGAATCGGGTTCATTACCAGCTCCTTTGTCCTGTGTTCCTGTGTCAGCCCCCCATGGTCTGGTCTGCCTGGCTTCTCCCCATCTCATTTCATGCTTTGCCCCAGGGTCTGGTAAGTTGAAATGATCATACCTCTCAGAGCGATGCTTTGGCTGGAACAAGGTGCATTGGACCCTCTCTACAGCCCTCCCCCTTCTCAGCCATGACCCTGGGAGGGGGCTGCAATTTCCCAAGGTAGTTGGCTGCTCACTCTGACTCATTGGAGCCTGAGGGAGGGCTTTTGGGTCAGAGAAGGCCAGGGATAATGCAGTTGCCCTGTTGGTCCCTCAACATTGCCTCCATGTCAGGAAACTTCCGGCCAGCATTCCCTGACCGTCTGCCCATCCAGGGTTGAATAGTGCCTCTTAGAGTCCATAGCATCTGGCTGTCCACCTGCCTGCCATCCTCCTCTTTTTGACCAAGCCAGAGCCACGTGCATACATTTTTATAGAAACTTATGCCCAGGAGGTGAGGGAAAGGAGAAGAAAGCATAGGGGAGAAAAAGAAAAGGGAAACAGAGAAGTAAGGAGGATCCATAGGAAGAGACAAGAAAGGGTGCCTGTAAAGGCAGAGGGAGTGGGCCCTTGACCAATCCCAGACTTGGTGGGGAACACAGAGCTCTGGGGCGCTGGGAGCATTTTCCTCGGGTTATAAAAAGTTAGGGCCAGAGGCCTCTCAGATACCAGCCAGGTCAACCTCCTGATTTTACTGAGAACCCCTAGGGCACAGGAACTCAGTTCTGGACTCTACTCCAGCACCTCTGACACCATTCTCTTTCTTGTGTTGTTGGAGTCCCCGTACCAAGAAGGCTCCAGGGCAAAGGGTATAGGGTTGGGTCTGGTCTGGAGCCGGTCAAGAGGAACTCAAGGCACCAGTGAGGACCAGATCCCTTGCTAGATGCCCCTCCACGCATTCCTTTAACCTGTGTCAAAGCCGCTACAACCTCAAACTCATCTTTGGTTATTGACCCGCAGCAATGACCATGGGGTGGGGGTGGTCCAAATTCTGGCTAAGCTGACCTTGACGAGAACACTAAGCCCTCTGAGGATTTACTAAACACACTCTCTCTGCCCAGTAGGGCTGCCAAATTTAAACCAGCCGCACTGCAACTCAATTTATAATATTTTTTAAGATGCCCCTTTCGGTGCCATGCATTCCTTTACTTGGAAGCAGTAAACAGTAATCCACACTCACAATGGACCACTTCTGAGGGTCAACAAAACTCTTTCCCATCCCTAACATTGAGCTGTAATGGAACCAGCTACTGAGGGAGAAAATGGGTCAAAAGAGAGGAGACTGGAAGCTCCTGGACTACACCTCCCTTTCCCCTTTCCCAGCCTCCTTCCTGCCCCATCTCCCAGCCTCCTCCCTGCCCCCTCTAGAGCATTGCAGCCACATGGTGAACAGTTGGGGCTTTTTATAATCTTTATTTGTTAACACTTCAGGCTATTTTTCTTCCATGCTGCAAGAGATGCCAATGCCTCGTGAAAAACTTGTGAAAAAATACGAGTCTATTTTGGGGTTCTCAGCCTCCTCAGAGCTTTTCCCTTGCAGCTCTGCACGGCTTCAGGACCAAGCCTGCCCTCCCTTAGGTTTGCAGCTTGCTTGAAACAAGGATCTTAAGCCTGGACGCACTGGCTAAAGGGTGCACTTTGTAACTTTTCTGCCTCGCACACAGGGCAGAAGTAACACCATCTGGCTTCTTTCTGCTATAGGCTTGCCTGGTGGTGGTTTCTGGTGCCTGTCTTAAGAAATTAACATCCCCAGAGACTAGGGGTGGACCATGCCTTTCCCTCCATGGCATTAGAGGTGGTACTTGCAGGTCTTTAAAGACGCAAGCCAAAAAGGGCTCACGTTTTTGTTTGATTTGTTTTTGCTAAACGAAGAGCTGCTTCAAAGCTGCTGGATATGCAGTATGTGGAGGCCCCAGCCAGCTGTGGATTCCAGGATGCAGGGCCGGGGAGAGTGAGCAGAGGGTCTGCATGCTAGGGCCTCGGCCAGCAGGGGCTGGCTGCAGCCTGGTCAGAACAAACTGGAAGTAGATCCCTCAGTTACTGCCACGAGCAGCCCTGCCAGCACACAGTGTGGCTGTAGGAAGGCTGAAAGGGGCAGACCAGGCTTTGAGGATCCCAAGCAGAAGGCTCACTTGTGTTCCTTTCACAGCCTTATCCAGTTTGTTCATTCCCTCGGGAGACCCACGGGGCACCAGGGCCAAAATGGGCATCAGATTTTCCAACCCTCCTAGGTTAGGCTGTCAGAACTCCACTCCCCTCCAGTCTCACCCATGCCCTCTGTGCCATCTGCTCTCCAAAGGCATACGCTCAAATGGAAGTTGGGTCCCCCTTTGCAGAGGGATGCTCAGTATAAGTCTGAAGGGGAGCAGGCAGAAGTGGAGGAAGAGTTACAGAGATCACACAACCTCTGATCTCAGCCCTGGGAGGGACCATGAGAAGATTATCTAGCCCAAGGATAGGCAAACTGCAGCTCGCGAGCCACATGCGGCTCTTTGGGTAGGTATGTCCCCTCTCAAAAGTTTGCCGACCCCTGGAAGAGCCAATCCTGTCCCTCACAACAATTTAAAAATTATTCGAGAGCCATAAATATGTTTTTACATAATCACCATTATGTGAATAATATCCTTTAAAACTTTTATAATTGAAACTATGACAGTTTTATTTTCATTTTCAATTTACTTCAGAGCCTGCGGCTCACAAGCTGCAGTTTGCTGACTCCTAGCGGCTCTTCTGTCTCAAAAGTTTGCCGACCCCTGATCTAGCCAAACCCTGTCTTTGGGCAACATTGTTATCCCCAATGAAAGACCAGAGAGGTTAAGTTTCTTTCCCAAAGTCACACAGCCAGCTTTGGTGGAGAGGACACTAGGAGGGCTGCTGTTGCCCACACCCCTGCCTATACCAGGCTTAGGGGCTTCGCCTTCCCTTGGCTTTCTTTCCATCTTGTCACCACCCTGCTCCTTGGGGGTTGTCACAGAGATGCCCTTCCAATACCCTTTAACGACCCAGTGCCAACTGCTTGAAGAGCAGTCTGGCTTCTCCAAGCCTATCCTTGATCATTCCCTATTTCTCCTGAAATTCTAGAATTTTCTTTGGCAGGACTCGTCCCAAGATTGTGACGGACCACTTAAGGAAAAAGAAAGTGCGGATAACTGCAAAATTAGATTCTCTCTCTGCCTCTTACTATGTGTCTAACACCCCCTCTGCCTCCAAAATACATCCTTCTTGCATTCTCAGCCTTGGCGGCCATCAGCTGGTATTTTGCTGAGTCCCAATTTGGGTCAGGAGTTGCTCAAATGAAAACACAGGCCTCCCATGATAGGAACTCATATTAGATGTCAGTGCTGGAATGACCTTGGAGGTCACCTGACCTTATACATGAGAGAGTTGAAGCCCAGGGAGGAGAGGGAGTTGTCAAACATCACACAGCTAAGTAAGGATGGAATCCAGATCTCCTGATAGACAATAAACTGCTCTTTCCAAATTACTAAGTCAGTTTAGAATGTACAGATGCCCGCAACATGGGATACACCATGACCCCAGTTCTTGCCCCTTGAGTAGCCCCTTGACTCCCTGGAATGATCCCTGTCCTGGCCTCCAGGCAGGGTATCTCAGATTATTGAGCCTGGACAACGGGAACCACGTTCTTGCCCTGAGTAAGACTCTCCGTTTGGGTTGGCTGGCCTGGTGGAGCCTCTTTGTGTAACTCACAGTGTGCTCATTCCTTCTCCCACTATCTTCTCCTGCCTTGCCCCATTTGCTTCAGTCCAGCCCAACCAGGAGCCTAGAGGGAGCACAGAGCAATGGCAGCCTGAAGAAAAAGCCGGTACAGCCTGTGCAAGACATTTCTGGACAACATGTGAGCAGCCACTAGGTATTGTCAACTCCCTCCCCATCAAGTTCTCTATCCCAGACATCCATTCATCCATCAAGCATTTATTGAGCGCTTGTTGCCAGATCAGCACCAAGGATACTCTTTTGAATAAGCATAGTCCCTTTTCTAAAGAGTTCTCAGTACTATGAGGAACAGAGAGAGACCCAGTGATAAGGCAGTGTGACTGGTATTATTAGGGGAGCTCAGAGGAAGAGCAGGAAACCCAGACTTTGTAGGGGGTATTCATGGAAGACTTCATGGAGGAAGTGACATCTAGGCTAAGACTTGAAAGATAAATAAACATTACCCAGGTGCAGGATGTGGGAAGAAGAAGAGTGTTCAGGCTGAGGGCAACTGCTTGAGCAAAGGCCCAGGAGGGTCCGATCTCCTTGTGGAAACCCTGCTGTTCACCTGGGCCCTAGGCGAGGCTGAGAGACTCCAGGTTTTCCAGATTCAGCTCCTACCTCCTGCCAGGGCTTTGGATGTTGAGATGCCTTGGGGCTTTTGCTCTCAGCTGGTTGATTCTGAACTTTGCTCCAAGCACAGGGTGGCAATGCCTGGTGCTCCTGCACGCTGGGAGAGGGGGCAGAGCTCACATCACAAGGCTGGTGGGGTGGGCTTCACAGAAGCTCAGTCTTCCAGGAGAGGGGTGGAGAGAAAAGAGTAAGGAGCCTGCAAATTGCTGAAGGGCTGGAGCAAATGGAGTCGGCAGGTTGAAGGAGGGCACTGCCAGCTTGGCAGGCAACCTGCAGAACCACAGGGAGAGGAGGGCTTGGTGGAACTGGCTGAGTGCCTACTGTGTGGGTGCCTTCCTGAGAACCAGGATGGAGAGTTCTTTGCCCACACTAGGCCTCTTGGCCACATGCTTCGGGAAAACAGCAACCATGTACCAGACATTGAGGAGGATAGTTATGGGGATAGATGGAGAAGGGTTGCCTTTTGGGATCCAATTCAAGAGGTTTATGTCCCTGGGAAGTAGGAGTCACAAAAGGTCTTTGGTGAGGGAAGAGCTGTTAGGGGAAGCCAGAAACTGGAATGGAACCTGTGTCCAAGATGCCAGATGCCCCTCAGGCTGCAGCCAAGCATTGCCTCCCTCACCTTCTACCCTCTCCTGGGCTGAGTAAGACAGGCTATGGCAAAACATTTCTCAGGCCAACAAATGGAAGGACAGCATGGAAGCCCAGCTAGCCAGCGAGAGAATAAACAGCTGATTCTAAGGTGCTACAAAGAAATGGGCAAAGGTGTGTGTGTGTGTGTGTGTGTGTGTGTGTGTGTGTGTGTGTGTGTATAAAACAGAAGAAAGGAGGCAGAGAGAGAAGAGGCCAGAAGACTTTCTGGAAAAATATCCCACCAGGCCTGACTTAAGAAGTAATCTGAAACAAGGAAAATGGACTCCCTAGGGCTGAAGTGGAAGGGGGGGAAGGGGACGGAGAGTGAGGGAGTTGCCTGTCCTATGAGACATTGCTGAAGGCTGAGAGCTGGGGACAGGGACAAGGCTCAGAGTGGGTGCTAACAACTCTCTGGTTGGTGGCATGGGAACCAGCCTATGGGAATGGCCCTATTTTCCAGGATTCTGGCTGGCATTGGAAGGCTAGGCAAAGATAAAGCAAATGTGGTAGCCAGATCTTTGGCCCGGAAGCCAAGATTCTGTGGCTGTCCTGAGTAAGTGGGAAGGGTGAGTTGAAGACCAGGGCTGGGTAGGGAGAAGGCCTAGCTTCAGCCACAATTGAGCCAGGGCTGAGAGCTGGAGCTTGGTGGTGGTCTGCCTCTCACGCCAAGAATCATTGACTGTCCAGGTATGGGGGAAAAGCTGGGAGCTGGTGCCTGGAGATCTTGGCCATTGAGCTGGGAGTAGAAACCATGGGAGGTCCTCGTAGGCTGGCCTGAGGAGGAGGTCTGCGCAGGCCCCCAGATCACGCAGCGTAGACCATGGATTGAATGATTCGACAGTGATAAAGGCCCAAGGCGGGTGGGGGTGGGGAGAAAATTTGTTTTAGAGAAGGAGAGAACTTTGAGGAACTATGACAAAGGAGAGGTTGAGTGGGGCTGTAACTGGGAATGCCTGAGAAGTGATGTAGTCGGGAAAGACTTTTGTTTGAAGGAAAGTTGCAAGGGGATTGTGGGCAGAAAGCAGGGCTGGGAATCAAGGTGATTTCCCCTCATCCCCACCCCAGCAGAACATCTGGCTCTACCTGAGACAGTTTACAGAACATGAGCAGGACGTACAACTTTATTTGGCCAACCTTACACCTTTGATGATCCATAGTCCAACCTGGTTGAGCTATGAGGTTCCCAGGCTGAGCCGGCTCTTTCCTGAAAGAGAGCAAGGGCCTTGGCTCCCTAGCTGCAGGCCCAGTAGCCCCATGGCTTTGTTTGGGTAGAGAGCCTTCTGTTTTCCTGCTCTCTGCTGTACTGGGGCTGTACCTGCTGCCTGGATGTGTGCAAAGTGAGGCCAACAGGCTGGTACTCTGGAGCTGGGTGGGGGGAACAGGTGTAGGTGGGAGAGGCACTGGCTCCCTGCCCCGGTGGCACCTGCAGTGATTTCTGGCACACAGGATGGAGTGAGGCCCTTCAATGCCAAAACGTGTGGGGAGAACACACCTGGACATGGTTTAATTTATTTCCTAAGTATGTATTCAAACCAGATTTTCTGTTTTATGGAGAGTGAGTCCTAGCTAGAAGGGCGAAGTAGCACCTTTATTCATCCTCCAGCTCTTCTCCAGCTCTTTTCTAGATTGAGAAGGAGATGGGGAAGCATCCTCCATCATTTAGACACTTACAGCATGTGAACCAGGCCGGAAAGTATGTTTATCATGAACACCTTGATGGGCAACTCAGCAGCTTTGGGGAATCGGGGAAGGGGACCAGACAGTTGCTGTCCTTTTGTTCTTCAGTCTAGTTGTGAAGGACGACGCTTCACTGGCCCGTGTTGGTATCGTGATCATTGCGCTCTTCCCAGCTGAGGCAGATTGGTTGTGGGCCCTTGGATGGCAGATCACGGAAGCTCATGCCTGCTGCCAGCCACTCACGGCAGCCCACTGCAGCCCCACTGCAGCCTACACGGCCGCCAGCAATGCAGGGCAGCCCAGCTCCAGGTCGAGCTGTTGTTCACCATCTTAGCTGTAGAGGGCGCAGAGTCACTGGCCCTCATGTGGGATCCGAACTGGAGCCCTACTGCTCAGAGCTCCTGCTTCCAAGCCAACTCTTAACCAATGAGCCACTGGGCCGGCCCCAAAATTCATTGTTTATTTATTTTTTTTTGGCGATGGATTTCTCTTCCTACCTGTATTTTGCATAAACTAGTATTCGAATGGATTTGCATTCCAAGAGCACAAGCTGGAGGAGTGATGGAGGGGGTTAAGTGAAAGGCATTTCAGTCTGGGCTTTAAAAACTATCCGGAAGTAATCGACAAGATGGATAAACCCAGACCGAGGTGATGACTGTCATTACTAGCAGTCAACATCATCATACTCAAACTAGCCTGGACTATGGAAACTTCCTTTGAGGACCACTCATATTACAGATGTTATTTCTTATGATCTCTCTATTTTACAGAAGAGTAAATTGAGACAGAGAGACCAGAGGCTTCTTAGGTACTATCTCCAGCGCTAGTGTCTTCAAGGTATTTCTTTCAGAGGCCAATCCATACTGGTGAACTCCAGGTGGTAATAGGATGGGGTGGGATGGAGGTGGAGACTGCTGGAGGAGGGAGGGAGAGATTTAGATGGGAACCAGGTGCAGGTGGTACATGATCCCACCCTAACATTCACTAAGGGTCCCGGCAGTGGGAAGCATAGGCTGCCACTGCAGGGCAGTGATGGAGAAGGGAAGGCCCTCAGCGCCAGGAAAACTCCCACGCCGGCAGAGGGTGTGTATAGAAACGCTGCCTCCCTCTCCCCGTGGGCAACAGTGGAGGCCTGGGTTTAAGGGACAAGGAAAAACTGTCGAGTTCTCCTCCCCTAACTCCCACCCCTTCTAGGGCTGACTAGGGTGCCTCTCGGAATTCTTTCTCTGCTTCCTGGAGAGAAGCAGCAAACCCCATGGGAGTCCACCGAGAGTTTTGCGCCTCACCAGGTAGAGGGACGGGACCCGTACAGGTGGCGAGCCGAGACCCCACTCACCGTCCGCATCCCTGCGGGAGGGGAAGGAAGGGAGGGGGGGAACGAGCGGCACCACGGGACGGAGCAGGGGGCGGGACCGCCGGGACGCCCAATCCCGCTCTTTCCCCGCCCCCTTCCCCGCCCCCCGCCCCTTTCCACCAATGATGCGCCGCGATGGGCGGTGCCTGCCAAGGCAGCCGTCAGGGTGTGATTCCTCCTCCCCTTTTATTCTCCCTTTTCTCTCTCTCTTTTTTTTTTTTTTCCCTTTCATTTTTTTGTGAATGAAAGAAAGAGGTCGCGAGCGGTCCCCGGGACTGCTGCGCTAGGCGTCTTGGCTGCAGCGTCCTCAGCGCGGGCCGGGCGTAGCAGCAGCGGCCTCGCCCCCCTCGCCTCTGCTGCGCGCCGCCTCCAGCCTGCGCAGACCGAGGACCCGCGGCGGCGGCGCGGCCCAGCCGCCTGAGGTCGGAGCGGCCGCGCGCAGCCCGGCTCCGGCGCGCCTCCATGACATTGGACGCCCGGGGCGCGGGGAGATGCTGATCCGGAAGAGGCGATGGCTGCAGTGGCGCGCGCGCGGCCGCTCCCAGCGCGCTGTCCGGCCTGGGCTGCTCTGTCGGAGTTTCTGATCTAACGCACCCGGCAGCGGCAGCAGCAGCAGCAGCAGCGGCAGCGGCAGCAGCACGGCGGCGCCGGCATTGCCCTAACTTGCACTCGCGGAGTGACCCCGGACATTTCACTAAAATGAGCGTGCTTAGCAGGAAGAGATGTGTTCCTTACACTAGAAATCACCCCGTCACATGTAGTGGTGTAAGTAAATGATTAATTTCTATTATGGCCGGGGTGCCAACAGCCTCTGGAAGCGCGCCGCCTCGCCTTCCTGCGCCCTCCTGCCTCTGTCTGCGCCCCTCCTGACCGCCCCCGCCCCCCGACGTCCCCTCCGCTACTGCTGTTCCCTGGGCTATAGCTTCGGGGGCTGAGGTCCCAGGGGGCGGGGGACTAACCTTTTCCGGGTTTTTCTAGGGAAAGGAAGATGGCTTGATTACCTTGGCTTGTCGAGGCCTTCCCCCTTTCAATTTTATTTTTATTTTGTGTGTGTGTGTGTGTGTGTGTGTGTGTGTGTGTGTGTGTGAAGAGTGTCAGAGCAAAGGTCCAGAGTGGTGGAAATGTTTCCGTTAAAATAACAATGGAATGTGGGTGCTTTGCTCTGAGTTCCAGAGATGGTTCTTTCAACCCAATTCCATTGCAGCAGGCTGTGCATCTGAGTTTTGGCAAACTACTGGGAGAAATTCTTAGCATCGTTTGTTGGTGTTTGAGAAGGCTTATTTTGTGTTAGGCTTGCATTTTTGTTAATAGGACCATTCAAGATCCCTTTGGGCCTTGCTGTCCGTTGGATCTGTGGGGGGGATTCATCACTCCGTCTTCCTTCATATTACAATATCAGCGACTTTGGTGGGAGCCTCCTTTAATTTGAAGGCCACCCTCTCTGTTCATCTCTTCCAGATTCTCCCTTCCTATCCATCCTCCTTGATTTTTACCTTCATTTTCAGGATATTCCTCCCTTTCTCATTTTGTAAGATGCGGGATGTGGGATATTGGTTGCTAGGAGACAAGCCAGGCTCCCAGGGAGATTCTTTTGTTTCCTTGACAACCAGACTAGGGCAACCACAGATGAACAAGCCTCCTATCAGCTGTGGGAGGGAAAGGGGCTTTTCTGGGCTCTGCAAAGAATATGTGTAGGGGTGTGGGGGTGGGACTGGGAGCCGGTGAAGGTTGTAGCTAATCTGAGCACACCTTGCCTTTTGGTCTGGCCTGAGTACAAAGAGCTGGAAGAGCAGTGGGCAAGAGGTTGTTTTTGGAGAGGGAACAGGGATCATGGGACAGTGTGGGGAGGGAGCATCTAGGTGACTCTGGGATCACTGAGGGAGCAGAATGAATTTGGGGTTGTGATGCCCAAGGTAGGGTGGCAAGGAAGCCATCGTTTATGGATGGTCCTCAGAAGTCTCAGAAGTATGGGGCACTTGTGAGGAAACGTCTAGAGTCATTGAAGGAGAGAGTGCCAGAAGGAAAGGGGAAGTTGAGAAGCTCATTGAGTGGGATGTATCATCATACATCATCAGTGATACAGTAAAGTAGCAATATTTTAGAGCAAAAATTACATTACTGTTGGGTTGGCACACTATCTCCAGTGTAGGATCCTTGTTTAAGACAGGCTTGATTAGACTAAGAGCTCTGTGGGCTTAATTGGGCCAGTCTGTATCTTTCTTTCTTTCTTTCTTTCTTTCTTTCTTTCTTTCTTTCTTTCTTTCTTTCTTTCTTTCTTTCTTTCTTTTCTTTCTTTCTTTTTTTAAGAGGGCAGTGTCACTGACCCCTCATGTGGGATCTGAACCGGGGCTGCTGGCATCCCAAGCCAGCTCTTAACCACTGCACCACTTGGCCAACCCATTTTCCATTTTCCATTTTCTTTCTTTCTTTCTTTCTTTCTTTCTTTCTTTCTTTCTTTCTTTCTTTCTTTCTTTCTTTCTGGGAGGGGGCAGTCTGTATCTTAAAGAGCGATATAATTACACATATAGATATGTAATCTAGCATTATATAATTCCACATTACATAAGAAAGCAAGGACCTCCTTTCAGCCCAGCCTCTCTTGGCACAAATTCATCAAGATTCAGGAGACTTTATTCCAAAGTCCTCATACCCATTTTCCAGAAGGGCAAACTGATGCTCTGAGAAGTGAAGTAATTTGCCCTTTCCTAGATATGACAATGAAGCTTACCAGTCAAGCATTCGGGATAGGGGTGGAGGGGGTGAGAATAATGAAAATAGGGAGGAAGTGGAAGGATGCAGCAGGGCCATCCAGCCTGAGCAGCACCCAGCAGGTCTGGTGTTTAAACTCACAACACAGTGTGTGTTGCTCTTCTAGTTGGGTGGCTATCCCCTCCTTAACACTAGAGGTGTATAAGGCAATTTGAATTCAAGTGTTTCTGGCTCTCAGTTCCTTATTCTGTAAAGAGTACATTATCTTTCCATCACAAATGGTGAGGCTCATTATGGTCATGGTGGTCTGAAAAGGGAAACTAAGGCTGTAGGGGATTGGTAGAAAGTTTGGACAGGAAGTAGGGAGAGGACCTGCTGGGAGGCTTGCTGGTAACCACAGCATCAGCACCACCTTCTTATGAAACCACATCTTGCACAAGTGCATAAGCGTTTTAATCATAAACTCACTGATCTTGGACCAGCACTGCTCTGCTCTTCTGGCATCCTCCCCGCCATCAAGATGCTCCTGGACTTAAGAACTGATGCTCCTTCTCTCTGTCCCCTCACCCCCCACCCCTTCTGTCTGTACGACTACAAGCAATCTAAATTTGAGAAAGAAGGTCTGTTGGTTAGTGGGCTTTTATTTGTATTTGGGGTTCTATCTGTTTTGTTCTTCAGTCAATAAAACAAACCACAAGCCAGGTGATTCCTCCCAGTGCCAACACATCCTCCCAGCTGCCTCACTTGATACCAGGAACTGTCAAAGTGGGGTTGCCAGTCCTCAGCTAAGAAGAGAGAGCAAGGAGGAGGCAGCATGGTAGTTAGAATAATGGTTTCCTGCTGGGGAGGGTGAGGAGGGCTAGAAGAAGGAGAGGAATGATGATGCAGACAGTTACCTCGGAAACTGGGGAGGGGCCTGCTGTGGAGACCCTTTTTCAGGGTCCCACTCCTGTAAAATTCCAAGAAGTAGGAGGTGCCTGTCTCATTGAGAAGTCCTTGCTGCACTTTTTGCTTAGGTTGCTAAGATGCATCCAGTTGCGCAAATCTCAGTTGCCATCGTTACTTGGATATTTCAGCTCCGCATTCCTGCATGCTGGCATCCAGTTACAGCCCGGCAGGAATGGAGCTGCTCTGTTGCTGCTGGTGGCCTGGCTCTTGGGCTGGATGGCTTAGCAGTGAGGGCACCTGGGCAGCCTCCAGGACTCCTCTGAGCTCAGCCTTCCTTTGCCTAGGAAGGATTCCTCCAGGTGGCTCCAGCCCCCAGCGGACTTTATGCACACAGGGCATGTGGGCAGGGGCAGGCCAATGACCCTGGCCAAACCAAGGTCTAATAATAATACCTCCTAATAATGCCTGCCTTGCCCCACCTTCCAAGAGGGTGGACGCCAGCAGGCAGGCCACCAGTGAAAGCCCTCTCAAGACAGGGCCCTCCCCTGGTGATAGCTTTTTAAACACTGATATGACATTTTGACTACAGAAGGTCCTTCTGTTTGTTAATTTAAGCCATCATTCTCTGAGGGTAGACAAACCACTTCCTCTCTGCCCAACACAGAAGGAAACTGAGGCAAGCATGTGTCCAGAATTTCAGGCCTGTTCCTGACACTGTGCTCCCCCCAGCAACCCCGTTACCCATGCAACCAGTTGATAAGCATCCTTTTAAGAGTGTCAGGTGTCTGGGGCTTCCAGCCTGAGCATCCTCCCCCCTAGGAATGGGAGGTGCAGGAGGGGTGTAGCTTGCTCTCCCTGAGGCAGGATGCAGATGCTTGGAGGGCATTCCTGGGTAGTGGATGACAAGGCCCACTGGCCGGAGAGTATATTGTCACAGGCCCATGGTTACCCCCACCTCCATCTCAAAACTGGATCTGCAGCTGAGTGAACTACACAGGCCACGTGACAGACCCAGAGCAGGGAGGAGAGGCCCATGGGCTGCTCAAGTACATCCAGAAGCCCCTCTACCCAGAGAAGCTAGGAGGAAAAACTCTGGCATGTCCATAGAGGGGGCTGGGGGCTTGGAATCCACAATAGGAGGAGAGAGGTAGAAGATAGAGGCCAGGAGAGCTGCGCCCAGCGCTGACAAGTCCATTAAATTTTAAAGTGGCCCTGCCCTCGGGCATGCTGGGAAGGGGTGTGGACCTGGCCCAAACTCTGCTTCTCTCAGCTGTTTGTTGTTCTGCTGCCACAGCCCTACTGGCCAGAGGAGAGTAGATGATGAGTGAGCTTCCAGGGCAGACTCTCCGCCTTTGGGGAGAGACGGGACAGGCCCTGGGCAGGCTCTGCCTGGGGTTCTCTCACAGTCCCCGCCATCCAGAAGTCCAGTTGGAGGATGGTGGCAACAAGAGGGAGACAAGTGGTCCCTCCCGTGGAAAGGCACCTCTCAGCCTGAATGGGCTTCCGGCTCTCAGGCCCCTGTGGAGTTACTGCCCAGAAAGCTGCCCGCTCCTTCCTCCTCTCCACTCAGATGCTGGAAGAGGGGGCGGCTCTGGCCAAGGAGAGCTGCTGGCCCTGGCCCTCCTGGAGCTGGTGTGCGAAGGCATTCTGACTGCTGCTTTCCCTCAGGTCCCAATTAATGGATTCTGACATGGATTATGAAAGGCCAAACGTAGAGACCATCAAGTGTGTTGTGGTGGGGGACAACGCCGTGGGCAAGACCAGGCTCATCTGTGCCCGGGCCTGCAATGCCACCCTCACCCAATACCAGCTGCTCGCGACTCACGTGCCCACAGTTTGGGCCATCGACCAGTATCGGGTGTGCCAGGAGGTAAGGCTTCAAGGCCACTCAGCAGGGGGCCTACATCATGTATCTGGGCTTCTTCCCAAGCCTTAGCTTGGTGTCTCCAACCCTGGCCTGTGCTGAGTTCACAGAAGCCCCTTGGAGATGGGCGGGGCAGCTGAAGAGGAAGGACCAGCAGCGGGTGGTGGGGGGATCCTTCTACATTTGTGTTTTGCATGGCTGAGCTGGTGCCTGGGGCACAGTGTCTTGTGCAATCATAGCCCCAGTAATGGGGAGCACTAGGGAGTGGGGGGGCCATTGGAGAGATGAGAACTGAGAGAAGGAAAGAAGCTGCTGGCTGACAGCAAAAGGTCAGAGGCTCCAGACAATTTGCAGGTAAAGGTGGGAACAGGGGCAGGCTCCCTAAGGGATCCCTTCCACACCTGTGACCTCTGCTCTCAGAGTCTCTTTCCTCCTGGCCAGCTTGGAGGCTGCTCTTGTTATTGAGTCTACAGAGAAAGCACCTGGATAGAAGTATTGTGCAGGGCACACAGCGGGAGGTGTTATCTCTGTCGCTCCACCCCCCATGCTGCACAGGATCCTCCGGGGTGAGCTGGCACCATCCTGGGCTGACACTCAGGGACCGCAAGAATTCCTGCCCCTGGGTCCCACCCTGCTCTCTCCACCCCTACAGGTGCTGGAACGCTCAAGGGATGTGGTAGATGATGTCAGCGTCTCCCTCCGCCTCTGGGACACCTTTGGAGACCACCACAAAGATCGTCGCTTTGCCTATGGGAGGTAGGGAAGCATCTGCTGCCTACAGGGAGCCAAGGAGTGGGTTTTCCCCACTTTCCCATGAGGTCAAAATGAGAGTTTTTGAAAACTCTAAAATGCTCAATTAGAGGTACCTAAATTAGAGGAACTATTATTCTATGTTTTGTGTGAGATCATGTGAGCAGATAGTATGACAAATGTGGGCCCGTTGTGTAGAAGTGGGGTGGGTAAGCATGTTCTCCCCTGTTCCAGGCTCAGATAACCTATCGTTAGCTTTCTCTGCCTCTCACCTCACTCTCCAACCCCAGGTCCGATGTGGTGGTTCTGTGCTTCTCCATTGCCAACCCGAATTCCCTCCACCATGTCAAGACCATGTGGTACCCAGAGATCAAGCACTTCTGCCCCCGAGCACCTGTCATCCTGGTGGGCTGCCAGCTGGACCTGCGCTATGCCGACCTGGAGGCTGTCAATAGGGCCAGGCGGCCCTTGGCGAGGTAGGGGTGCTGGTGCCTAGGGAGGCGGCAAAGAGTTAGAGTGAGGGGCATGTCTCCATGACTCCCTGCATAGCCCTGAGGGAATCCACTGAACCTTATATCTCTCCCTCCATTTAAAGCAAGCTCACATAGGGAGCCAACAAGAGTGCACAGTCCTTCATTCCATCCATCCATCCATCCATCCATCCATCCATCCATCCATTTGTTCATCTGTTACGCACAGTGCGGGAAATACTGGGCTGAGCACTGTAAGGAAAGAAGGAGACAGGCAGTCTTTGTGTGAAAGGAGCTTATAATTTTGCTGGGAGATGAACTTACTTAATATATGAACAGGCTAAAAACCAAATTGCATGCTAATTGCCCGAGAGGTAAGTTAGTGCTACCCTGACTTTGAGCTGGGGGGAATCACTGGGGCCTGACAGATACGGCAAGTTTCCTGGAAGAAGAGGGGATTGGAGATAGGCTTTGAAGGACTGGTAGGATTTGGTCAAACGAAGGAGAAAGGGCAGAGAGTCAGTGGAAGTGAGCAGGGCAGGAGTGAGGCCAGGGGCACAGATCCTGAGCAGAGACCACCCCAGCCTGGTAAGAACAGGCAGGCCCTGGAGAGCTACCTCTCCCGCCCCCGTCCTCCACCACCATGACTTTGCATTCCCTTCTCCAACCTACCAGGCCCATTAAGCCCAATGAGATCCTTCCCCCGGAGAAGGGTCGGGAGGTGGCCAAGGAGCTGGGCATCCCCTACTATGAGACCAGTGTGGTGGCCCAGTTCGGCATCAAGGACGTCTTTGACAACGCCATCCGCGCAGCGCTCATCTCCCGGCGCCACTTGCAGTTCTGGAAGTCCCACCTCCGCAACGTGCAGCGGCCTCTGCTGCAGGCGCCCTTCCTGCCCCCCAAGCCCCCGCCCCCCATCATCGTGGTGCCCGACCCCCCCTCCAGCAGCGAGGAGTGCCCCGCCCACCTCCTGGAGGACCCGCTGTGTGCGGACGTCATCCTGGTGCTGCAGGAGCGGGTGCGCATCTTTGCCCACAAGATCTACCTCTCCACCTCCTCCTCCAAGTTCTACGACCTGTTCCTCATGGACCTGAGTGAGGGGGAGCTGGGGGGCCCTTCGGGGCCAGGGGTCTCCCGCCCAGAGGACCACCGGGCTCACCCTGACCACCACCACCATCACCACCACGGCCGGGACTTCCTGCTTCGGGCCGCCAGCTTTGACGTGTGCGAGAGCGTGGAGGAGGGCGGGGGCTCCGGGCCTGCTGGGCTCCGGGCCTCAACCAGCGATGGGATCTTACGGGGCAACGGAACAGGGTACCTGCCCGGGAGGGGTCGCGTACTGTCTTCCTGGAGCCGAGCTTTTGTGAGCATCCAGGAGGAGATGGCAGAAGATCCACTGACCTACAAATCCAGACTGATGGTGGTGGTCAAAATGGACAACTCCATCCAGCCGGGGCCCTTCCGGGCTGTTCTCAAGTACCTGTACACAGGGGAGCTGGATGAGAATGAGCGGGACCTCATGCACATCGCCCACATTGCTGAACTGCTGGAGGTCTTCGATCTGCGCATGATGGTGGCCAATATTCTCAACAATGAGGCCTTCATGAACCAGGAGATCACCAAGGCCTTCCACGTCCGCCGGACCAACCGGGTTAAGGAGTGCTTGGCAAAGGGCACCTTCTCAGGTAGGGAATGTGCTTAGGAACTGACAGCCAGAAGGTAGGGGCGCGACCTTCCAGTAGCCTTCTGAGGAGTCCGGGTTGGTCTGATTAGCATTTTGGTCATCTTAGCTGCTGATGTCCTAGAGATATGGTGGCCCTGCTCCTGAAGCCTGGTGCCCCAAGCCTTAGAATATGGTCTTATAGCTTGCGACTCCAGTAGAAAGTGGGTTGGCTGGGTACAGGGTCAACTCTTGGGGTTGGTTGTCCCACATTCTTTCACCACATCGTCATGTGATGCGTCTTCTCTTCTGGGACAGATGTGACCTTCATCCTGGATGATGGCACCATCAGCGCCCACAAGCCCCTGTTGATTTCCAGCTGTGACTGGATGGCTGCCATGTTTGGGGGACCGTTTGTGGAGAGTTCCACCAGGGAGGTAAGGCTAGGAGGGTGGGGGAGGGGGGAGACCTATACCCTTTGCATCTGAGGTGTCTGTCGTGCAATGGTGCTTTCTTCAGCATTGATGATGTGCTAACCATTGAGTAAAGTTTATGAGATGGGCCCCCTAGCCAAGGATTTCACAATATACCAGAACAGGGAATTCTAGTAACATCTTAACTTTATAGTTTAGAAAGTACTTTCAGTACATTATCTCAGATCATCTCACACATGACTCATATAGTGTAGTGTTCCCACTTTATACAAAAGGAAACTGAGGCCCCGAGAAGTTAATGGCTCATGCAAAGTTGTGTCAGTAGAAAGGAGAGGCTAGGACTTGAACTCAAGACCTCTGATTCCTTGACTCTATATATTGTACCTTGGCTTCTCCCTGACATGTGTCAAACAGCTAGAAAAAAATTCAGTGTGTCCCAGACTGAATCCATCACTGCTTTAAAATGTAGGTTTTATTACTGAGGCATAGCGAAGCCAAAAGATCAGAAGAGAATTGCCATTGAAAAGATAGATTGTCATACTCAGACCTAATAAGAGAGGGCATACACAATGTGTGTGTGTCGGGCAGGGAGGTGGAGGTAGGGCAGAGGGGAAGGCACCAGATCAGCCAGTCAGGAGGACAGCAAGGAAAACTGTGAGCCACAGCCTTTATTATGGTTTCCATGGGAAGGAAGAGGAGGGCGAGGCAGGGTAAGGTTTAGGATTAGCTGATTGGAATAATTGCATGGGCTGGAGCATAAGGGCTGTCTAGGGTCATCTGATACCTGTACCTGAGATGACTGGGGCAGGTAGATAACTGCTAGGAGTGTGAGAGCTGTTCAAGAAGGTGGTGAGGGTGTGGGTTCTGGATTGGTTTGCAGACAGCTTGCAGGGGACTCAGTTACTATCTCTAGGAGTCAGCTAACACTAGGCAGGGCAGTCCTTCCAGGGTCAGCAAGGCCCCAGATGGTCAATGCCTCAAAATACAGAAACTGAAAGGAAAACGTTTTCGATAGTCACATTTCCCTTTAATCAGGGCCACTCAGATTTACCTGTTCTCTCACTGATAACTGTCACTTGCTCAGGCCCGGAGAGTAGGAACAGAATTAGAAGGTGCGTCCTTAGAATTTTTTTCTTAAATCTCTCCTCCCCTTTGCATTCTACCAGCAAGGAGAGGAACCCAGGCCGTGGCCCTTGGTGTTCTTCATCTGCTCTGAACTCCTGAAACATTAATTGTCCATCACCCAGCCTTGTAGTTAACAAAGTACTACTTTGTGCCGCTGCTTAAAGTTCCGACTGTCCACACACAGCTTGGTCTGTGATGTCTTTTGAGTGCAGTGACTGGGTCTTTACTTCTGCAAGTACCCCCTCAGCCAGCACTGGCCTCTTACTGTTTCCTCAAAAATAAGACCTAACTGGAAAATAAGCCCTAGCATCATTTTTCAGGATGCTCGTAATATAAGCCCTACCCCAAACATAAGCCCCAGATAAGATCGTCAACCAGACATGGCTGTTTGAATAGATGTAGATTTTTGTACATGAATAAATGAATAAATGTAGATAGTTGGAGCAAAAATTAATATAAGACCCGGTCTTATTTTCGGGGAAACATGGTAGTAAGTGCTCACCAAGTACCTGAATGAAAAACTGAACTAAGAACAACGTCCAGTGACACAGGATAGGAATTTCCTAGGCTATGTGGGAAGGAAGTCCTTATGGAAAGAAGGCTGAGGGGAGGGTTGCGTTTTGAGTCAGTCTCTGCTCTTTGAAGCGCAACGGGGCTGGGATATGTGAAGTGGGAGATTAGGAATTCTCTGAAACCCAGGGGCCAGCAGCCCTGGGCGCTTCTCAGTACCATAGATGCAACTTTAAAGCTCTAGCCAGCTCCCAGTGCAGCCTGAGAGACTTGCCTCTGATGAGAAAGCAGTTTTTGCAGCAGCGCTGCTCCGAGGAGATCCCGGAGGCCCAAAGCAGCCGCTTCGAGCAGCCAGAGAGAAGCCAACTGGTGTTCGCTTGCTCATTCTGTATCCCCCTTTCACTGTAGGGCCAGGAGGGGCTGGGTATAGGTTTAGGTGATGGGAAGGACACCCCTTCCAGCATCCCCCAAGCCAAAACGGCTTCGGAAGGATGCCAGTGAGAATCCAGGTCCTTTTAAAAGCTGTTGGAGCCGTGCTTACTGGTGCTGCCAGCAGATGGGCTCAGCACAGGTGGTAGCTCTGGGAGACAGGCCTTTGGAGGGGCTTCTGGCAGGTACAGGGGCAGCACAGGGATGGCTGCCTGACCGGCTGTGTGGGCCAGGGCCTTCTGAGCTTCTCAGAACTGAGGGACCCTTTCTCTAACGCCTGACCTCACTGCGGCTGCTCTTTGCCTCCCCCGCAGGTGGTGTTTCCTTACACCAGTAAGAGCTGCATGCGGGCGGTGCTGGAGTACCTGTACACAGGCATGTTCACCTCCAGCCCCGACCTGGACGACATGAAGCTCATTATCCTGGCCAACCGCCTCTGCCTGCCGCACCTGGTTGCCCTTACAGGTAACACACCGGAGCATTCAAACCTCCCAGGGGGAGAGGGCAGGGAACCCCTCAGGACTGGTTACTTCTCTCACCTGTCTCCTCCTCAGGGACAGGCCGCCAGCACCAAGGGACCCGTTGACATAAAGTGAAGCTTGTTGATGTGTGCTGGGGGTTGGGTGAAGACACAGGTGTGAAGAAGTGTGTGTGAGAAAGGTGCTCCAATGGGGTCACCTGTAGGCTGTCTCCAAAAAGTGGTTTCGGCCCACCAAGGTGTGTCTCCAGTAGAGGATCGTGCCTGATGTTTCTATCAGCTTGGCTTCACTCAGGCAAGCCTAAGAAGTCAAAAGAATAGAGCGCAATTCCACATTTCAATCCTTTGGTTCTTCCCCTCTTCCTCATCCTTCTTCCTTTCCTTTTTCTTTCTCCTTTTCCTCCTTTTTCTCTTCCTTTTCCTTCTCTTCCACCTTCACTTTCTATTTCTTCTCCCAGAAACAGACAACAAATATTGACCTGCCACTCCTAATTCCTTGGAAATATTGTGAGAGCTGGAGCTCAGCTTTTAAAAGGGACCAAACCTTGGGGTAGAGCAGGGACTGAGGCAAGAAGGAAGCCAAGCGGCAGGCAGTCGAGTCCATGGGGCTGGAGAAGGAAATGGTGAGAAATGGTGCCACCCCGATGAATGGAGCCGGTGATGCAGGCAGACAGCTCCTGTTGATGTTAGAACTGGCCTTTGCCTGGTGTGGGTATTGGTACCTGCACTGGTGTTGATATCGGGGTCATAGTCTTGGGCAGGTTGTGGGGCAGAGCGCAGGGC
Organism: Aselliscus stoliczkanus; assembly: GCA_033961575.1. NCBI lineage: Eukaryota > Metazoa > Chordata > Mammalia > Chiroptera > Hipposideridae > Aselliscus > Aselliscus stoliczkanus. Next base: position 18,907,458 of record CM066735.1, read on the forward strand.
CTCTGACATTGAGGTCAGGGAAGGACCCAGTGTCAGAGCTGCTGGGGCCCTGGGCAGATGATCAAGTTTGGGACTCAGGTATGAGGGAAACATCAACCTTATGATGAGAAATGGTTCTAAAATGGGGCTTGACCATTGGGAGAAGGCAGAAATCATTGATCAGAACCGAACGTTAAGACCTGAGCCTGCAGAGGGAGTCCAAGGGCCACTGCTTGCAGGGGACACAGGGTGTTAGGACAGGGGGCAAGAGAGAGGTTTCTAAAGATCATAGCTGCAATAGTATGCCATCCACACTGTCCATAAGTGGTGCCATCTTTCCAAAGCACATAAAACTGTCCAAGCTCTTAGATCAAGTAATTCAACTTTAGAAAGACTATCGCCAAATAAATGACCAAAAGGAAAAAAAAAATGTGCAAAGATGATTCTTTTTTTTTTTTTTAAGATTTTATTGGGGAATTGGGGGAGGGGAACAGCGTTGGGGAATCAAGAAATGGGAACAGACGAGTTGCTGTTCTCTTGTTCGTCACTCTAGTTGTGGAGGATGTTGCTTCACTGGCCCATGTTGGCATCGCCATTGCGCCCTTCCTGGTGAGGCAGATCGGTTGCTGGCCTCCGGACGGCTGCTCACGGTGGCTCTTGGGAGCTCACACTGGCTGCCAGCCGCTCATGCTGGCTGCTGGCCACTCACTGTAGCCTATGGTAGCCCACTGCTGCAGAGGATGCAGCCCACACCATCACCGGTGACTCAAAGCAGCCCAGCTCCAGGTGGAGCTGTTGTTCACCATCCTAGTTATAGAGGCAACCAGGTGGAGCTGTAGTTCATCACCTTAGCTATAGAGGGCAGTGTCACTGGCCCTCATATGTGGGATCCGAACCGGGGCCCTGCTGCTCAGAGCCGGCGTCTCAAGCCAGCTCCTAACCAATGCACCACTCGGCCAGCCCTAAAGATGCTTCTGTAAGTTTGTTTCATCGTGACAGGCAATCAGAGACAAGTCAAATTGGCATCATTGGTTAAGCACCCATGGGTCATTTTCGCAAGGTAGCCATTAAACATCTTAAATAGCACTGCTGCATGGAAAGGTTCATAGAAGATAACATTGAATAATGACTTTTCCCATGAAATAGTCCAGGTTAGAAAACATACAGAATTGTGTTGTATATGTACCTTGTCAAGGATCAGTGGAAAATACCATGTATGATATATTTGGTGATGCTTTATATTTTGTGAGACATGCTTTCTCTGAAGTTGTTAATTCAGTGTTAAAACTTTTTTGTTAAATACAACACAAATCCACGAAACGTATTTTAGATTCATGAATTACTGTAAAGCAGAAGGACCCATATTAGGAACTAGAACCTTCTGGCCACACCAGAAGCCCTCCACTTATCCCTGCCAATCACAGTCCTTCCTTCCTTCCCAGGAGTTACCACGCTGCCTATTCCTCTTTTGGGGTTATTTTTTATGGCCTCACTTCCTTACTCTTCTTTGTATTTTTATCATTCAAGTGTGCATCCTTAAACACTATAGCGTGGCTTTATTTTTTATATACTTTTTATGTTTCTTTTAATCTATAGGTACCTTGTTCATTAAATTTTTTCCCCCTTGCAAGTTACCTTTTGGAAAAAACCCACTTCTCTTCTAAAAAATCTAGCTTTTCACTGATTGTATTTCTATAGTGCACCAAGCTTCCTGTAAACTGGCCATTGACTCTAGAGGCTACATCAGGTTCACATTCAATTTTCTTTTGGTAAGACTACCTCGTGGGTTGTTTCTGTTTTTCTTCAAGAAGCGTAGATTGTCTACTTTTCTCTCTTGTGATGTTATCAGCCCTTGAGTATCATTGCCTGTGTCCATTAATTTATTAAGTGTTATGAAATGTTAATATTCCAATTCAATCATTCCTTCTTTGTTTATCTGTTGGGATACGTACTTCTAAAAAGAGTGAAACTTCCTCCCCCACCTACTATCTGGTTACCCAGCAGTATAGTTCATATAGAAAAGGCAGATGAATGTTTGATTCCTTCCTTTTATGTACCAGGTTTCAAAATAAATTTGTTTTGTATCATCCTTTGAGGTGACCAATTCGTTTTTTAATTCCTTCCCCTGCCCCCTCTGAGCCGTTGTTCTCAGTCTAGTTGTGGAGAACGCCACTCACTGGCCCATGTTGGTATTATGATCATTGCACTCTACCTGGCTGAGGCAGTCTGTTGCCGGCCGTTGGCTTTTTAAATTTTTATGTGTTATTATGAACTCTTAGATTTGAACATACTCAGATGTTTTCAAATAATTGCCATTATCCTTATCGAAGCTCAAATACTGTACTGAACCTTTAGCCTGTAGAAGTCTCTTTACCTTAGGTCCAGAGTCTCTGAGCTGCTGGTTATGTGAAATGACAAGATGTTCCAGGTTTATCTTACTCATTTCCTGTTCCAGACCTGGAACCAGCTATTTCGCTATGAAGTTCTGGTTTCTGATAGCTGCACATGGTATTTCAAGGCTACAGTCTGTGCCCTAGGGATGCTTGTTGTTACTGCGATGGCTGTTGTTGCTAGCTCTTTTCTGGGGACGGGGCTGGGAAATATAGTTATATTTTTAAAGATTAAATACCTCAGAACTTTATACTGATACAGTTAAAATTCAGGCTGAAGAGCGATTACTTCTTTAATATAAACGTTTTAACTTAAAATGCAAGTTTAGTACACGGTTTGTTATAAAATTTAAACTAATACAAACAATGAGGTTTATCTGTAGTTCTCACTTGCAGTTCTCAACAGTGCCAATGGCTGATTCCACTGGTGACTTTCCCCCTATGTATATCAGACGATTTAGTGCGACATATGTAGTTTGACCAGTCGTCTTAGATGATTCCAATACCCTCCCTTCACTTCCCATACCACTCCACTAGGAAAGTCTTGCCCTAATCCCAGTTTCTTCACTGGTGGGAATAGACTTCAATTGCCTGTGGCCTTTCCTGGCCTGTTGAGACTTGCCCTTGGCCTTGATCTCTCTTTGCCCTGCAGTGGGCCCCTGTTTGGGAGGGTATAAGTGAGTGCGTTTTCACTCACGTGGTTCTTTGGCTGATTTCCGGCTGTGTGTGTCACAGAGCAGTACACAGTGACCGGGCTGATGGAAGCAACTCAGATGATGGTGGACATCGATGGGGACGTCCTTGTGTTCCTGGAACTGGCTCAGGTATGATGGCAGGGAAAGGAATCTCCAACAGCCTCAATTCTGGGCTCTGCCTGCCCGTTGGTAGCGAATGGGGTGGAACTGGGAGGTGGAGGTGGTGGGTAGGATGGGAACCCATTGTCAGACTCAGTTCCCTTACTGGGAAGAGCCTATCTCATCTTCCAGGCCAGAGCATACATCGTGACATACCAAGAAGAGAGGCTGGCCAAGGGGGATGGGACTGAGACTTCAGGCAACCATAGGGCAGGGGAGTGAACCCCAGTCTCATGTGTAGATTCATGGTTGCTGCCTGCCTGAGTTCATTTAAGGGACATATAGGACTTTTCCCTCTAAAATTAACTGCCTACCTTCTTAGTCCCATACAAACTAGCAAAACCTCCCACACTGGCTCTGAAAGTGTCAGAAATTCTACTGCTAACAATTAGTTTATGGAGTTAAAGCAATGGCAGATTTGAGGCTTGCAGACACACACCTGGGAAAGTCAGCTCTAAGCCAAGTTGTCAACACCTTAGTGCAGACTGCTTGGGCCCCTGATGAGGAGAACATCATCTGGGGTAAGATCTGAGGAGGGTGGACCCAGTAGGAAGCTACCATATAGGACTAGAGATTTCCATGGATGCCAGGACAGGACAGAGGCGAGGTGACGATGCCACCAAGAGCCAATCAAACATGATGTCCTCACAGTGCTGTGTGGGTGTGCCTCTCGAGGGAGTGCCTGCTCATTGCAGAGCTTTTGCCCACCTGCACTGACGCTTCAGCTCTCACAGCAACTGGAGCTGACTGTGCTGACCCCACCCTGGATCCCAGCTCAGATGCTCTTCTGTGTTTTCCCAGTTCCACTGCGCGTACCAGTTGGCGGACTGGTGTCTCCACCACATCTGCACCAACTACAACAATGTGTGCCGCAAGTTCCCCCGAGACATGAAGGCCATGTCCCCAGGTAAGCATCCCTGGTGCAGGACCTGCTGCTCCCCCACTCATGCTGAAGGGGCCTCGACTTGGGTCCAAATCTCTGACCTGATCCCAGGGCACCTGGAAGCTGCCAAAGATCCTTGGGCCTAACTTGACCTTGCAGTTGGGAAGCAGCCTGCAAAGGTATGTCCAGCCAAGCATCAGAGGCCCAGGGAAAGCACTGGCCTCGAGGGCAGGGCACCTAGGGACCTCTGGCAACTCACTCCACTTCTCTGGGCCTCTGTTTCTTGCAGGTACAAAGAGGGTGTTGGACTAGAGTTCGTATTTTTCAGACTTTTTGGACAGGACTCCACAATAAGAACTACATTTTATAATTGTGACCCAGTGCACATGTAGAAAAATACATCAATCGTTTTTAATGCTGCTCATGACCTGCCACACAGGTTTCACAACCTAGGAATGGGCACGAGTCACAGCTTGGACAACACAAGCCCAGCTAGTCTCTGAGGCCCCTGCAGCCTCTGCCTGATGGATGTGTCAGGTCCTTGGGCCCGAGAGAAAGTGCACGGGCACCAGAGAGCGGTGTCGCTGGCCCCCCTGAATTCGTGCCATTCTGTGTCCTTGAGGTCACCCTTCTCTCTGCTGAGACCTTCCTGCTACCAGGTTGTCTCTCCACCCTACCAATTCTCCCCACCTATTCTCTCCTTTTCACCTTTCTAGTGTTTTCTTTTCTTTTCTTTTTTTTTTTTTTTTTTGAGGGCAGTGTCACTGGCCCTCACATGTGGGACCGAACCGGGGCTGCTGGCGTCCCAAGCCAGCGCTTGACCACAGTGCCACTCGGCCGGCCCTTCTAGTGTTTTCTTTCTGAAGCACAGCTCTAATTGCATCACTCACCTGGTTCCAAACCTCCCCTGGCTCCCCATGCCTTCCAGAACAAGTCCAAACCCCTCGGCCTGGCCTTGTCCGGTCTGACGCTCTTGTTCTGCAGCCCTCCCTCCCCTGTGCCCCTCAGAACCTCAGTTCTGCCGGATGCCTCTCCTCTCACCCCAGCCATGCTGCACTTTCTCCTCTCTTTATCTCAGCCTATTTTATTCCCAGTACACACTGAGACCTTCCCATTTAACTTTCTGTACAGAGTGCCGCACCTAGACTGAGGGCTCTGGGAAGACCGAGGCTTATGCTTCTGGCCCCAGGGACTGGGATGGGTTCCTTGCCGACGGAGGGCCCGCTGCGGGTCCCCGTGGCAGCAGGGTGGGCTGCCCCTCCTGCCTTCCTTCTAATCAAGCCCTGCTGTGTTCTGCTCCAGAAAACCAGGACTACTTTGAGAAGCACCGGTGGCCACCTGTCTGGTACCTGAAGGAGGAAGACCATTACCAGCGGGCACGGAAGGAGCGCGAGAAGGAGGACTATCTCCACCTGAAACGGCAGCCCAAGCGGCGGTGGCTGTTCTGGAACAGTCCCTCCTCACCGTCCTCTTCTGCAGCCTCCTCGTCGTCCCCATCTTCTTCCTCGGCTGTGGTCTGAGATGCTGCCACCTTCTTCTGACCCTGCTGCTATTGTGCCCACCTGTCCTTGCCCCTCTGCTCTCTGCATCGCCCTCTCCACCTTCCAGGGACAAGGGGACCCACGGAACCAGGACCCTAAGGGCAGAGCTGTGCTCACCAGCCTACGTAGCTCAGCAAGAGAGGAGCTGGGCTTTGTGGATCAGAACAGGGACCCCTTGAGCGGTCTCCGATTCTGAAGCAGGGCAAGGGACGGCTGCTGGGAGGTGTGGAACAGGAAAGAGCTGAGAGTGCTGGCATCTTGTCTCTGGGTTGGAGAACCCTAGAATCAAAGGGAAAACTCTTCCAGCGATGAGAGGGTTGTGGACCGTGGAGGCAGCCCTCTCCCAGTGAGCAGCAGTGTGCAGGGAGGGTCCTGCCTCTATTGGCCGTGTGTTTCCACCAGTGGACTTGAGGGTTGCAGATGTTTTGTGGGCATTTCCATATGGAGCCTACTCAAATCCTCACTGGAGAAGTCAGGGTAGACATTAAGCCTTCAGAGCCCCACTCAAGGCTTCCACATCCTGGGTGCAGCTGCCAGAGGCCACATGTGGGGAGGCCTGTGCTCTGCTGACATGCCTCCCAGGGCTGTCAGTATCCAGGCCTGGGAAAGGGTGATAGAGTTGGTTCAGAGCTCCAGGCCTAGAAGCAGCACCTCTTGGTGCAATAAGAAACTTCTCCCTCCACCCTCCTTCACCACTCAGATGGAAAGCAAAGCAAACAGCTGGAATGGGGAGAGAAGGAAGGGGGTTATGGGGGTCTGGGTGCAGCAATCCCATGCCCCTCTGGGCTCCCCCCCTCCCCCCGCCTCTAGTTAGCACAGCTTCTTATGGGGTGGGACCAAATTAGCAAAAAAACAAACACAAAAGAGCAACAAAATCACCACCAACAAAAACTCTAGGCTCTATCCCCACAACTAATGAAACAAGACAGTGTATGGCTTACATTTCTATAAAACAAAACAGCGCCCCCACGTTGATATGACAAAAGTTTAGGGTGTAAAATTGATTCAGTGCCTGTCAGGAAAGGACTTTGTGACTGAGGATGCCCTGGCTTGCTGGCTGGCACTGAGGGGCAACATCAGTCCCATAACTTCAGCATGCTGGAATTTAGGTTTTGGGGTTGGTGCATGGGGAGGAAAGGGTGGCCTCAGGGTTCAAACATGACATTAGATGCTTTTGCCCATAATGAGAATCAGGTTATCCTCACCTTCAGAGGTGACCCCACAGGATATGAATGCTTTAGAGGGAGGTTTGGGGTAGGGGGTCAAGGGTCAGGAAAAAGGATGCTTGCTGACTTGGGAATAGGAATCTTAGTCATGAAGGATCATAGGACAGGACCTTACTTAGTGCTGGTTTAGGAGAAAAGGGAGAATTGAGCGGGAGCAGCACTAACTTCAGAGAGAGGCAGGATGGGATGGAGGATGAGGGCAGCAGCTTTCAGACCCCTGGGGAAAAGCTGGGCTACACTGGACTCTGCATTTTCTAATCTGGACCATATTTTACTCCCATACTCTTTTTAGACTTAAAAGACAGAGTCCTGATGAAGGTGGAGCCCGGGAGATACTAAGCACCTGGGCTCAGAACCCGGGAGTCACCTGGCCTGAGAAAGATGCTTTAGGTTGCGGGTCCCTGGGGTGGGTTTCATCACCAAGAGTCGGGCTTTAGGTCTGGGAGAGCACAAACCCAGAAACAAAGGAAACCTCGCAACAATTTAGTGGTGCCAAGACATAGATTAAGTCCATCATCAAGATTTGTGGTTAAGTTCTCATCAAGAGAAGGGGCAGGAGGTGGCAAGTCTAGTGGCTGTGACCCAGGTCTGAGCCCCAGACTTCCAGGCTGTGGCTCTCTCCAAGTTCTCTGGGACGGCTGCTCAGGAGCTAGACGTGTGCTGCCCTCTACTGGCTGGTCAGCCTCCCTTCACTGAGCTCAGTCTGTGGCTTCAGGGGAGGCTGAGGAGCAATGCGCTGGGCAGAAGGGAAGCACCAAAGGGGCAGGCAGCTCTATATTCACCTTTGCTCTGGGAAAGGGGTAAGGGGAGCCATGGGGTCTCCCAGGAACTCTGTGAGAGGGAGAACAGGGGCCCAAAGTCCAAGGGGAGGGGAAATGGGTGTCCATGAGATGGCAGGGCTGAGCCGTCTGGCCCACAGATGAGGATGCAGAAATGTCATTGGAGAGAGAGTGAAGGTGGCCAGGAGGTGCAGGAAGCCCACAGAAGAGGAACCACAGATCAACCCCAGCAACCAGGGCCAGTTCACCCCGAGAGACCCATGGCCCCTTCCCAACTGCTGTCAGAGCTGGTCTGCACCATGTGGGAAGCCCTGGTGCAACCCAGACACCAGTTGGAGGGGCTGTGGGGGAGCCAGCCAAGACTGGGGTCCCTCTTCCAAGGGGAAGGAGAGGAAGGAAAAAAGTGCAGAATTGTAGTCCCCCATGAACCCGCACATGGAAATCAAGAGAGCAGGAAGCCCGCCCATGCAGGCCAGGTCTGAAGGCATCCAGGGAGAAAGGAATGAGGGGGTCCCACAGACCTGTACTCTCGTCACTCAGAGCTGCTCCAGAGAAGGGATGGATGGGGAGGGGGGAAAAAAACACACCTCTTTTTATATAAGGTTTCATATTTAATTTGGTCATGAATTCATAAATACATGAGTATTTTGTACCTAATGGCTTTCCTTGTATTGTTTGAAAATTCCAAGAAGCTCTTCAAAAGTGGGACCTTCCACTGGAGAGAAGTATGGAAGGATATATCCTACCACTAATGAAACATTGACTGCCTATCGTGTGTCAGGTGCTATTTGGACCGGATATAAAACAAACCCAAAAGACAACTTCATGCTGTCATGAAGCTGACCTTTTAAATTAATAAATATGATAAACACTGATAAGGATAATACTTGAGATGGACATTTAAGTTCTCTGAGAAAGAGACAACTGAGCTGAAACCTGATTGACAAAAATGTATTCACATCTCCATCTGAAGATATGAGGAAAGAGCCCTGCTCATAAGAAACAACAAAGGCAGGAAACACCTGTGGCAAGAAAAGGAAGGGCCCGGGTGGGACCTCAAAAGGAAGTGGAAGAGGGGTGTCTGAGCACTAAGGCCACGGAGGTTGTGACCCCCCCCCAAACTCTGAACATGCCTAACACATAAAACAACACATAAAACTTTGAAAAGAGCAAAATCCCTGAGAATTACTACCTCCATAATATTATCCTGACATGACTAGAATACTGAGATGGGTATGGTGGAAGAGGGCTAAAGTGGTTACAAAGTATTTTAAAAAGAGAAAGTACAAGAATAAACCTAAAGTATCAGCCATTCTAGGCTCAATTGTCACGATATTTAGAATTGGTATTTGTATTTCATGCAGAAATCAGATACTTACAGACATTAAACTCATATACTCCAAAAGGCAAACTCAGTGGCTCAGATTCACAGACCACCAGAAGTGAGAGGAATGAAATTATAGACCGATATCTCTGATGGACATGAATGCAAAAATCCTCAACAAAATATTAGTAAACAAAATACAATCATATTTTAGAGGTTCATACACCATGATCAAGGGGGATTTATTCCAGGGTTGCAAAGATGGTTCAACATATACAAAGCAGTCAATGTAATAAACCACATTAACAGAATGGAGGATAAAAATCATGTATCATCTCAATAGATGCAGGAAAAAAATTTGACAAAATTTAACATCCATTTGTGATAAAAACTCTCAATAAAGTGGGTATAAGGGAACACACCTCAACACAATAAAGGCCATATATGACAAGCCCACAGCTAACATCATACTCGACATGAAAAGGTGAGAGCTTTTCCTTTAAGATCAAGGACAAGACAAGGATACCAACTCTCATCACTTTTATTCAATGTAGTACTGGAAATCCTACCCAAGGCAATTGGGGGGGGGGGGGAAAGACATCCAAATTGGAAAGAAAGAAGAAAAACAGACACTATTTGCAGAAGATATATTTTATATATATATATATATATATATATATATATATATATATATATATATATATATATATATTAAACACTAAAGACTCTATCAAAAACTAATAGAACTAATAAATGAATTCAGTAAAGCTGCAGGATACAAAATCAGTATACAAAAATACATTAATGGTGTAGCTGGGTGGTTCAGTTGGTTAGAGCGCGTGCTCTGAATAAGGTTGCTGGTTCGATTCCAACATGGGCCAGTGAGCTGCGTCCTCCACAACTAGATTGAAGACAACAAGTTGAGCTGAGCTGCCGGTGGATGGCAGGAGGCTCAGTTGGATAGAGCATGTGTTCTTAACAACAAGGTTGCCGGTTCGATTCCCGCATGGAAATCACCCCAAGTAGATTGAAAATGGCAACTGTACTTAAAGCTGAGCTGCACCTTACACAACTAGATTGAAGGATGGCGACTTGACTTGGAGCTGATGGGTCCTGGAAAAACACAATGTTCCCCTTCCCCAATTCCCCAATAAAATCTTTTAAAAAAAAAAAAAGAAATCACCTCAAAACAAATAAACAAAGAACATTAATAATGCCCTATCATAAAGAGAAATTAAGAAAATAATCCCACTTTCAATGGCACCTAAAATACCTAGAAATAAATTAACCAAGCGGGTGAAAGACCTGTATATTGAAAACTACAAGATATTAATGGAAGAAATTGAAGAAGACACAAATAAATGAAAAGATATTCCATGTCCATGGGTTGGAATAATATTGTTAAAATGTCCATACTACATGAAGCATTATATAGACTCAATGCAATCCCTATCGAAATTCTGATGGTATTTTCCACAGAAATAGAACAAATAATCTTAAAGTCTCTATGAAACAACTAAAGACCCCAAATAGCCAAAGCCAAGAGAAAACAAAGCTGGAGGCAGCATGCACCCTGATTTAAAAATATATTACAAGACTTCCGGTAAGATGGTGGAATAGACAAACGCTGTACCAACTGCCTCCCAGGATCACACCAAAATTACAAATAATTTATACAACATTCAACCCCGAAGTCCCAGGAACACTAAATGAACAGAACCTCTAAACGAAGGACTTAAAGGGGAGGCCATGTCAAGTCTGGTAGAAGGGGCAGAGACGAGAGATGGTGAGCCCCGTGGGGGACACCTCAGTGGTGGGGAGTGCTTCTCTGGTTGGGGGAGAGAGACCCTCCAGCTCCAACACCAAGCTTATCATCCCAGAGTTACTTTGCCGGGAAGAGGAGTTCCATGATAGCTAACAGGTGACTTTTCTACAGAAATTCTGCAGGCTAGAAGGGAGTAGCAAGAGATATTTAAAGTGATGCAAAATAAAGGCCTATAACCAAGATTGCTCTACCCAGCACAGCTATCACTTAAAATTGAAGGAGAAATAAAGAGCTTCTCAGAAAATAAAAAGCTTAAGGAATTCATTACCACCAAGACAGCATTGCAGGAAACATTAAAAAGGGCTGTTTTAAACAGAAAGGGGTAAACAAGCTAACCTAGGAAGACCAGGAATACCAATAAAAAAATGGCAATACATATGCACCTATCAATAATCACTTTAAATGTGAATGGGCTAAATGCTCCAATCAAAAGACAGAGAGGGGCTGGCTGAGCGGCTCAGTTGGTTGAGTTGGCTTAGAGCATGTGATCTGAGCAACAGGGCCTCTGGTTCGATTCTCACATGGACCCTGCACCCTAGTTGAGCTGTTGCTGAGTTGCCAACAGGTGGCAGGATGGCTCAGCTGGTGTAACAACAAGATTGCCTGTTCAATGGTGGGCTACGCCCCCCCTCAACTAAAGATTGAACTCGGCATCTTGAGCTGAGCTGCCTCCCAGATGGCTCAGAGAATAGAGTGTGCGCTCTTAACAACAAGGCTGCTGGTTCGACTCCCGCATGGGATGGTGGCTATGCCCACCCGCAACTAACATTGAACACAGCACCTTGAGCTTAGAGACCTCGAGCTGCCTGACAGGAAGCCAAATGGCTACTGGTGCTCTCCACAACAAAGATTGAAGAACAACTACTTGGCTGGTCCCCTTCCCCAATTCCCCAACACTGTTCCCCTCCTCCAATTCCCCAATAAAACCTTAAAAAAGAAAAGAAAAGAAAAGAAAACAGGATCCATGTATATTCTGTTTACAAGAGACTCATCTCAGAGCAAAAGACACACACAGACTGAAAGTAAAGGGATGGAATAAGATAATTCATGCAAATGGAAATAAGAAAAAAAGCTGGAGTAACAATACATATTTCGGACAAAATAGACTTTAAAATGAAGACTACAATAAAAGACAAAGAAGGGCACTACATAATAAATAGGGATCAATTCAACAAGAGGACATAACCCTAATAAACATCTATGCACCCAACATAGGAGCTCCTAAATATATAAAACGTATTTTGACAGACATAAAGACAGAGATCAACAGTAGCACTATTGTGGTAGGGGACTTCAACACCCTATTGTCACCAATGGACAGATCCTCCAGACAGAAAATCAACACGGAAAGAGTGGCCTTAAATGACACTTTAGACCAGCTGGATTTCAACAATATTTTTAGAGCATTTCACCCCAAAGCAACAGAATATACATTCTTCTCAAGTGCACAAGGAACATTTTCCAAGATAGACCACATGTTAGGCCACAAAACAAGTCTCAGTAAATTTAAGAAGACTGAAATCATATCAAGCAGTTATAGAAGAAAAACTGATGGTTGCTGGCTGGGAGGGGGTGGGGATGAGGGAGAAGGGGAAAGGATTATACAGCATAAATAGGTAACTACAATATTACCACAGGGATATGAAAGGCAGTCTTGGAATATAATATAATTAATAATGTTGTGAATATTTTGTAGGGTGTCAGATGGTCGCATATCTTGTTGGGGAGACCACTTCAAGGATGGGGTAGAGGTCTGATCACTGCAGTGTACACCTGAAGCTGATGTTGTATGATATTGTATGATAACTGTGATATATATATATATATATATATATATAAAATCACGGGATGTGGAGTATAATGTGGCAGTGGAGTCAAGGGAATTGTAATAGATAGTATGATACGGAGGGGAGTGGGGCGGTGGATTGGGGGAGGGGGTTGTCACTTTGAGGGGTAAAAAGTATAACAATTGCACTGTGTTTTAAAAAATAAATAAATAAATACATATATTACAAAGCTATAGTAGTCAAAACAGCAAAGTATTGGCACACAACAGACATATATCAATGGAGCAGAGTAAAGAGCCCAGAAATAAACCCACACATATATGGTCAATTAATTTATGACAAAGGAGCCAAGATATACAGTGGAGAAAAGGCAGTCTCCAATAAATGGAAAACGTCAACCACATGCAAAAGAATGAAACTGTACCACCACCTTACACCATACACAAACATGAACTCAAAATGGATTAAAGAGTTGAAAGTAAGAACCTAAAATCATAAAACTCCTAGCAGAAAACACAGGGAGTAAGCTCCTTGAGTAGGTCTTGGAGAAAAATAAAATAAAACAGCTCAACAAGATGTAAAGGAAACCTAATGAATGAGAGAAAATAATTGCAAATGATATATTTGAAAGGGGTTAATATCCAAAATATACAAGAACTCATACAACTCAATAGCAAAAAAAAAAAAAAAAAAATCTAGTTAACAAATGGGCAGAAGATTTGAATAAACATTTTTCAAAATAAGACATACAAATGGCCAATAAGTATATGAAAAGATGCTTAAAATTACTAATCAGGTAAGTGCACATCAAAACCACAATTGAGTATCACCTCACACCTATTAGAATGCTATTATTAAAAACAAACAAATAGGGCTGGCCCAGTGGCTCAGTGGTTAAGCGCTGGCTTGGGAAGCTGGCTACCCCGGTTCAGGTCCCACATATGAGGGCCAGTGACACTACCCTCAAAAAACAAAAAACAAAACAAAACCAAAAAAAACAAAACAAAAAAACAAAAAACCCCAAAAAACCACACCTGAGTTTCAAGATGGAGTAGATAAATTGTGCTTGCCTCTTCCAGTGAACACATCAAAATTACAACTAAATTATAGAAAAATCAACCTGGAGAGCCATCGGAAGTCAATCCAAACAGAAATTTTATAATTAAGAATATAAAGAAGACATGTTGAGACTGCTACGAGGGGAAGACACACAAAATGAGCTGTTCCCACACTCACATGTGGCATTTGAAAATTGGGAGAGATATCTTGGCTACAAGTTCCCCACGAAGTAGTGAGGGACCCCAGCCTCCACACCAGGCTCCCCAGCCCAGAGTACCGGTGCCAAGAAGAGGAACGCCCACAACTTCTGGCTATGAAAAACAGCGGGGATTCTGTCTGGGTGGGACAGAAGGCTGTGGGAAACCCAGATGTGCTCTTAAATGACCCAGGCATGTACTCATCCTGGGCCCCAGTGCACGGACAGTGACTGTGGGGGCATTAGAGACATATGGGGAAAGACTGAGTCGTGTAACTTCAAGGCAAGGATTGGAGATACAGTCTCCATCTTCCCTGTGTAGAGCTCTCCTCCCATGCAGCCAGCAAGCAGGTACCATCTTTCCTGTGTTGAGCCCGCCCTCAGAGGCCAAATCTGAATCCAATTGACCTGCTCCATCCTGCTGACTCAGTGACACCCTGCCTCACCCAATTTACATACCACTAAAGGCTTTATCAGCAGGTGAATCTTCCAGGAGCCGGCAGGTGGCAGCAGGCCTCAGAGTGTCCTGGCTTTTTGTGGAGCTACCCTAGACCAGGTACTGGTGGCAGCTATCCTCGGTTTGCAGCATGGCCTTTTCTACACACCTCCAGGTATAGCACAGACAGTGAACAACCACGGATCACTTTGTAGCTCCTACCAGGCACTCTAGTCAGTCACAGGCAGTAACTGACCTGGACCTGTGCCAGAGCTCTTCCCAAGAGGTACCAGGACCAACATACTTGGAGGTTGGCTTCAGACCACAGCAGAGCACCACCCAATTAGCCCCACAAGAGGGACACACAAAGGGTGGTCTCAAAAGGCACCAGAGCCCACTGGGGCAAATCCTGCTCCATGTGGTATGCCCCCTGCACAGCAACCCATAAGCTGTGGACGTGGCCAAACCCCACAGCCAGTCAGCCTAAGGTCAATACCACCCACTGGCATGCCAACAGTAATCAAGTTTCAACTATAACAGGAGGGCACACACAACCCACACAAGGGACACTCCTGGAGCACCCAGCTCAGATGACCTGAGACTGTGCCACTGGGCCCCACAGGGCACCTACTACATAAGGCAACCTGGCCAAGACTGGGAGACATAGCAGATCTACCTAATTCATAGAAACAAACACAGAGAGGCAGCTAAAATGCGGAAACAAAGAAATACATCCCAAATGAAAGGAGAACACTCCAGAAAAAGAGCTAAAAAAAATGGAGGCAATCAACCTACCAGAGACAGAGTTCAAAACAGTGGTTATAAGGATGTCCAAGAAACTTAGTGAGAACTTCAACAAACAGACAGCAAGCATAAAAAAGGACATTGAAACCATTAAAATGAACTAGTCAGAAGTGAAGAATATAATAACTGAAATGAAGAATGCACTAGAAGAAATCACCAGCAAACTAGATGAAGCAGAGGATCAAATCAGCAATTTGGAAGACAAGTTAACAGAAACACCCAATCAGAACAGCAAAAAGAAAAAAGAATTAAAAAAAAAAGAGGATAGTTTAAGAGACCTCTAGGACATCAAGCATAACAATACTTCCATCATAGGGGTACCGAGAGGAAAAGAGAGAAAGCAAGGAACTGAGGACCTATTTGAAGAGATAATGACTGAAAACTTTCCTAACCCAGTGAAGGAAATAGACATACAGGTTCAGGAAGTGCAGAGATGAACACAAACGGGCATACACCAAGACACATTATTATTAAAATGGCAAAGGTTAGACAAAGAGAGAATCCTAAAAGCAGCAAGAGAAAAGCAGTTAATTACCTACAAGGGATTTCCCACAGGACTGTCAGCTGATTTCTCAACAAACTTTGCAGACCAAAAGGGATTGGCACAAAATATTCAAAGTGATGAAAAGCAAGGACCTACAACCAAGACTACTCTACCAAGCAAGGATATTATTTATTTCATTTTTTGTCTAAAATAAACTTTTAACTGCACGTTTGTGGCTCAGGTCATCTATGGGGTGAGAAAACCCCTTCTTACTCCCAATTCCAGATACATGGGTACAATCTGATGTAGATGTCATGGTCTGGCTGTCAGTGAAGGGGTGAAGGGGAGTACAGGGCTGGCTCATAAATCTGCTCCAGTTTGCACCTGTCTGCCCTGGTCTCTGCAGGGCAGAGAGCTCTGACCATGGTTGTACTTGCACTGCTTCAGAGCCTCACTGAAGCCTTCGCACAGGGACAGGTCACTCTGAGTGGTGGAGCAGTCCAGGAACTGCTTGACCTCATAGATACAGGGCCCCATATGTAGTGGCTGAGGGGGCAGCTCTGGCGGGGGCCTGCTGAACAGCAGGCTGGTCAGGCTCTGAGCTGCCCCTGCTGAAGGTTCCGGTCATGGCACTGCTCACGATGTGTCCCACAGCTGAGCCCATGGCTACCCTAGCGGCAGTGGACACTATTTGCGCCATCAGGCCAGGTTGGCGTGGTGGAGTGGAGCCGGGGTGGCAGCCAGGGTGGTGGGTGTGTGGGTGCATGGGCAGAAGGTGAGGAGGTGTGGCTGTCTGGCCAGGGGCCACGCTGTGGCTCCCTCAGGGCATGGTTGTGTGGTGGCACGTGTCTGAGCTGAGTCAGAGATGGTGACAGTGGTGGCAGTTCTCAACAAGGCTATCATTTAAAATTGAAGGACAGGGCTGGCCTAGTGTCTCAGTTGATTAAGAGCGCAAGCTCTGAGCAACAGGGTCGCTGGTTTGATTCCCACACGGGCCAGTGAGCTGCGCCCAAGCTGAGCTGCCACTGAGCTGACAACAGGTAGCAGGATGGCTCAGCTGGTGAGAGCATGTGCTCCTAACAACAATGCTGTCCATTTGACTCCCACATGGGATGGTGGCTACACCCACCTGCATCTAAGACTGAACACGGCACCTTGAGCTGAGTGGCTGGATGGCGACTGGACTTGGAGCTGAGCTAGCTGCACTGTCCAAAACTAAGACTGAAGGGCAACAACTTGGTTGTTCCCCTCCCCAATTCCCCAATTCCCCAATAAAATCTTTGAAAAAATACAAATAAATAAATAAATAAATAAATAAAACTGAAGGACAAATAAAGAGCCTCCCAGACAAGAAAAAGCTAAAGGAGTTCATTCTTTGTCTTATGACAAAGAATGTTACAGGGACTTCTTTAGGATGCGGGGGAAAAAGATCAAAAATATAAATAATAAAATGGCAACAACTGTATCTATCAACAATTGCTTTTAATTTAAATGGATTAAATATTCTAATAAAAAACATAGGGTGGCTGATTGGATAAGAAAAGAAAACCCTTAAATATGCTTTCTACAAGAAACTCACTTCAGATTGAAAGACACACAGAATGAAAAGTAAAGGGATGGAAAAAGTTATTTCATGAAAATGCAACAAACAAACAAACAAACAAACAAAAGCTAGAGTAGCAATACTTATACCAGACAAAATAGACTTGAGAAAAAAGGGCTATAACAAGACAAAGAAGGACCCAATAATCCTATTTTCTGGTATTTATCTGAAGAAACCCAAAACACTACTTCAAAGGGACCTATGCATCTATATGTTCAGTGCAGCATTAGTTACAATAGCCAAGATGTGGAGGCAGCCTGGGTATTCATCAATGGATAAAGAGGAGGTGGTACATATATACAATTGAATATTGCTCGGCCAGGGAAGGAATGGGTTCTTGCCATCTGAGGTGGCATGGGTGGACCTCGAGGGCATTGTGCTGAGTGGAGTATGTCTAACAGTGAAAGACATATGCAATGTGAGTTTACTTATACGTGGAATATAAAGAACAAAATAAACAAACAAAACAAATAAACTCATAGATACAGAGAACATTTTGATGGTTTCCAAATGGGAGGTCGGTCAGGATGGTGGGTGAAAAAGAGGAAGGGTTTAAGAAGTACAAATTGGTAGTTAAAAATAGTCATGGGGATGTAAAGAAAAGCATAGGGAATATAATCAATAATATGTTAATAACTATGTATAGTCCCAGGTGAGTATGAGACTAAATAGGGGGGCCACTTCTTGATATATATATATATTAGCTGAGTCATCCTGCCACCTGTGGGCAGCTCAGTGGCAGCTCAGCTTGGGCTGGGCATCGAACTGCTGTTGCTCAGAACTCAGCTCGCACTCTTGAGCGAGCTCTTAACCACTGAGCCACTCGGCTGGGGGGGCCACTTCTTAAATTATCCAAATGTCCAACCACCATGCTGTACACCTGAAATTGATAAAATATTGGGTTGTTGGAAAAGTCATGATGCGTTTTTGCAACAAAAAAACAGAAAAAATACGTCATGGCTTTTCCAACAAACCAATAATATTGAATGTCAACTGTAATTGAAAATTTAAAAAACGGGTGGGGGAAGGTGAAGGACAATAAGTGGTCCAAATTGCCAGGTATTAAACAAATAAATCATGTGGATGTAACATACAGAATGGGGAATATAATCAATAATATTGTGACAGCGCAGTATGGTGTCAGATGGTTGCTGGACTTATCATGGTGATCACTTCTTTAGGTATATAAATGTTGAACAACTATGGAGTATTCCTGAAACTGATATAATGTTCTATGTTAACTATATTTTTTTATTAATAAAAATCTTTAAAAACATAAGAACATGCACAGAGATTAAAACAAAACAAAAAGAGAGCATGATATTTTAAAATAAATAGACACATAGACAAATGGAACAGAATAAAGAGTCCATGAATAGACCTGTGCAAATAGAGACAACCTGACCATGGTCAAAGGAATAAAGACACTTCCACACAAAAAAAGATAGTCTTTTAGTCTTTAGTCATCATCAACAAATGATGAGGGAACAAATGGAAGACCATAAAAAAATAATTTAACAAAGACACAAACTTTGCACCTTAGACATACATTCACTCAAAATCACTTATTGCCTTCAACATAAAATCAAAACTATGAAAGTTATACTGGGAAATTTAGGAGAAAGTCTACATGAATTAAAATTTGATGACTAGTTTTCACATACAACACAAAGAAAATGATCCATGAAAGAAAAAATTGATAATGTGGATTTAGTACACTTAAAATGTCCACTCTGTGAAAGACAATGTTCAAATAATGGAAAAAATTCACATACAAATAGGAAATAAGCAACAAACTCCTCCAATTTAAATAAATAGGGCAATGTTATTTGGTACCAAAAAACATATATAAATGGGAAATAAGCATGTATAAATTTCTCAACATTGAGCATTTCTTGGAAAACAGTACACATTGTGTTAGGAAAATGCAAATGAAAACACTAATAAGTTACCTTACCCATCTATTAAAATGGCTAAATACCATAAACTGAGAATACAAATACCACAAACTGAGAATACCAATTGCTAGTGAAGATGTGAAACAACAAAAAATCCCATTGATTGCTGATGGGAATAGAAATGGCAAGAAGACATCTTTTCAGACTCTTATCAAGCTAGGCATAGTGACACCAAATGGTGCAACTATTTAGTGTTAAGTTAGCAAACATTTAACACAAGCTAATGAACACCATCCACTCTTCCTCTTGAGACCAAGGCAGACAGTGGGAACAGATCCCTATCCTCTCTCCCCTGAGCGCAGATGGGGCTGAAGGTTCATGAACATGACCTGAATGGCACATGACCTAGAATGGATTTGGCACCTTAGATCTAGCCCATCTCCCACCCTCCCACCCACATCCATTGTTGAGAGTGGATACCATTTCTCTGGTCACTTGCAAACTTTTGTCTATAAATATTATAAATATTCATGCGCCTATAAAACTATCAAGTGGGAAAGAATGGTCCCTGTAGAATTTGCCAGTCATCTAATCCTGGACAAGCTCAAACTACATGTGAGAGAGAACTGGGACTCACCAGTGCCTACCCAGAGGTGGTGTTTTTCCTTCGTTATCTCTACTTTTTATTTTATTTTATTTTTTTGCATATTCCCACCCTGATAATCCACCTAAAAACCTAATAAGTACATTTCCATGAGATTTTAGTGTCTCACATGAACACAAAAACATAAAAATAGATGCATATTACAAAGGTAGACATAAGTAAATAGACAGCTTACCATATAATAAATAAAAGTAAAAGCACAAGTCTATGAGATGAAAAAGTGCCATGAACTGAAAAGAATAACATTCTAAAACAACTCTTAGTACACATATGAACATATAACTATATTCTTCATAGAATCTTGTTAAATACATTTCAGAGTTTGCTTACAACAACAAACATTTCATAAAAAATAACTTTAAGTGCATTGAAAAAGTTCCAGAACGTTCCAAAAGCTACATAGGCTTTTGGATGAGTTTTTTCAAGTATTGCTCAAGTACCGGCTAAATCCTCCAGGCTGGTGTCCAATCATGCTTCTTCTTCCAGGAGAAAAGGAAACTAGGAAAGCTCTGGTTTCCAAAAGAGATTCTTTTCACTCAGGACAGAGCAGAGCCTGCCCCACCTTCTTCATAGACATACTTCCCAGAACTCACCAGGCGGTCCTGAATCAACTCCTTTGCACATCTCTCCCCCAGTGTTTCCAAGGCTTTCAGCAGGTTGTTCACTGAGGCAGCCCGCCCCTTAATATTGAGCCAGGTCACCAGCATTTCATACAAGGCTTCCTTGGGGTTTGAAACCTGAGCTCTGGTCACTTGGATATCATTGTCGCTGAGGCCCAACAGTCTCATGAGAGGGTTCCAGGAATTGAAGGGCACTACATTTGTGAAGTAATCGAAGAACAGCCTCAGGCCTAGGTGGGGAAAAGCCACAGAGACAGTCAGATGAGAAGGGATACCCTTCAGAAGTGGCGCAGGATCCTCAATCAGGCCTAGACTCAAGCGCCCTCTGCTGGTGACCTGCGGCTCTGCGCCCCTTACCAGCTTCCAGTCAACAGAGCCTCCGACCATCCCTGCCTAGGTCTCACCTGCACCTATGGGACTGCAGGGAGTCAAGGTTAACAGAGAACCCTGCCCTAATGGAGGGCTGACAGTCCACTTGGGAGGGGAGACAGATCTCATGGAGAGAGAGAGCAGTGTGTGGTAGGAGACAGAGGCTGGACAGACCATGGTACAATCAGCCCTCAGAGGAGGGAACCTGAACTTATCCTGAGAGTCAGGTCCCAGGGCTCCACACCTGTACCTGTGCACAGAGCATGGGCCTGGAGGTGGCAAGATCTCTAGCTTCACAGACAGTTCAGCCTCACCCACCAAACTGTGGCAGGGCTGCATGGGGACAGACGCTGAACAAGAATTTAAGCTAAAATGGGGCAAACCCCACTCATCTTACTGGGGATTGTTTGAGACATGTGTGGAATGCACTGCACACCACTGACCCAAAGAAATATAAGGTGAACCATGGATACTAATGTGTATTTTTATAGTAGCTGCATTGAAGAAAATAAAAAGGAATAGGTGATACTAATGTTAATAATAAATACCGGGGGTGCCTAAAAAATGTATACAAGTGGACTCTTTGGTCTACGTTGCTCAAGCAGTAGTTCGCCATAATCAGAAGTGTCTGGACACTGATGGTAATCACTCTGAGCGCCTCTTGTAATTGCAGAAGTCAAACGTGACTTGTATTCATCTTTTGTTTTGGTATATATTATTGCAATTTTAATACAGTTTTCCTTTCTTAAAATGTGTATACACTTTTTTGGCACCCCCTGTATATGGTACTAATGCGATACATACAAAAATTATCATTTTTACATGCAATCAATAAACAAAAAATTATCAATGGGATTTTTTATATTCCTATTTTGTATTACAATTTGAAATCTGGTTTGTAGTTTAAAATAACAGCTCTTCAAATTTGGCCCAATCACAGATCAGGTGCTTGGTAGCCTCCTAGGGCCAGTGGGTGCCCTGCTGGGCAGCACAGCTCCTTAGGTGCCCTCATTGTGGGTGAACCTGGCCCTGACAAGGAAGGAGGGAAATTGGTGGAGGAAAGGCAGGTGTGAGGAGACATTGTTGGAGAGAAGAGCAGTCCAGTTTGGGGGAGAAGAAGAGGTGGGAGAGGAGGATTTAGGTCCCAGTGGTCCAGTGACAATCAGCATAGGCCCCCTGCTCCCAGCATCCCCGGCTCTGTACTGCTCTACCAGCTATGGGGATGGCAGTTAGGATATATCCCCCGTTCCTCCATTCCTGGTCTACTGTTGTACCCCCCCTCCCATAAAAGTACTCACTTTCAATGGGGTCTGCATCATTTACTGGAACCAGCAGCCCCCTTCTCATCTGAGACCCTTCAGCTCCTGCTGGTTCCTGTAAAATACAGTGGAGAGTGCCCTTGGTTCCAGTCAGGGGTCCTGGATTCAGAAGTGAGCCTACAGCCAGCCAGCTGTGTGACCTGGGCCAGCCACCTCCCCTCTCGGGTCTCTATGGAGACAGAGAGGAACCTCCTACCCTGCCCCGCTCACAGGCTGTGTGCGTGTGTGCCCATGGAGGCCTGAGTTCCTTGTGGAAATGCTCACTCCTTAAGTGTCTGCTCCAGCTCTGACAGCTGTGTATACCTGAGTAACCATCACCAGTCTAGACATGAAACATCCCCACCACCCCACACCACTCCCTTCTGCCCCTTCTAGTCCATTCCCATCACCCCATCAGGAGACAGTCACTCCCTCTAGGGATTTATGTGACTCAAATGAAGAATATATATATATAAGGGGAACTTTGGAAAATCTAAGTAAGGGTTTCCTCCAAGAATTTGAAGGTGCCTTGATCAGTAATAATGTAACATACCAATAATCTACATAAGAAAATGAAAGCATCAGATCATCTCCATGGAGACTGAAAAGGCACTATGAACTTAAACATGAATACTGCCTTTAAAAAACAACAAAAAATAGGGGCCTGTACCCATAATGATAAGATTTTCTCTATGAAAACAAGAGTCAATATCATTCTTCTGGGTGAAATATTGAAGGCCTTCCCAATGATATCAAATCAAGACCAAAACATGTACCTTCTCTAAGCACCTTTGAACATTGCTCTGTAAAGTCTGCACTACACAGTAAGACGTGAAACGAAAAGGAGGCAAGACTAGTGGAAAGGAGCAGAAACAATAATTATTTTTGATGTGATTGTATATTTTAAAAACCCTAAGGTTTAAACTATAGTGCTTAAAAATGAATGTATGTGGGACGGCTGGTTAGCTCAGGTGGTTAGAGTGCAGGGTGCAGTGCTCATAACACCAGGGTTGCCGGTTTGATTCCCACATGGGCCACTGAGATGCGCCCTCCACAACTAGACTGAAACAACTACTTGACTTGGAGCTGATGGGTCCTGGAAAAACAAGTTGTTCCCCAGTAAAACAAAACAAAACATTAAAAAAAAATGAATGTATGTCTCGATGAATGTTAATAAACATAGTAGAAACAATAAATTAGAAAATGGAATTGCAAAAGGATCCAACAGGTAAAGGTAACAAAACACATCAAATAGTGGGGTTGTCGGAAAAGTCATGACGTACTTTTTTTATGTTTTTCGCTGTAAAAATGGGTCATGACTTTTCCAAGAATACAAAGAAACAGCTTTGACAAGAAATAGGAATCATTTATCTGAAGAAAAACACAAATCTTAATTGAATCATAATAAAACCTCTCATTGAAATGCTGTCTTCTTTGATAAGAAAAATATTGAATATAGAAAGATCTCAATTCTTCCTAGGTTAGTTTAGGTAACATAAAAAAGAAAATTCCAATGATTTTTTTGGGGGTGCAGAAAACTATAAATTAATTCCAAGTTTTATCTGGGTAAAAATAAAAATTTTTGAAAAAGTAAAGAAAAGGCATGTGCTTTCTCAAATATTAAACATATTAGAAAGCTTCATTTGGTAGAGTATTGCATATAGATGGCATATGCATAAAGATTTCAGCAAAGAATCATGAAAATATTATTTCTCGTAGTTGCCTGATATTAAAAGAGTGAGGGGTGGACCTGGCTGAGTGGCTCAGCTGGTTAAGAGTTGGCTTAGAGCGTGAGCTCTGAGCAACAGGACTGCCGGTTCGATTCTCACATGGGCCAGTGACGTTGCGTCCGAGCTGAGCTGTCAATGAGCTACCAACAGGTGGCAGGATGGCTCAGCTGGTGTAACAACAAGATTGACTGTTCCAGCCCACCTGAGACTGAACTCGGCACCTTGAGCAGAGCTGCTGCCCAGATGGCTCAGGGGAGAGAGTGTGCGCTCTTAACAACAAGGCTGCTGGTTCAACTCCAGCGTGGGATGGTGGCTATGCCCACCTGCAACTAAAGATTGAACACAGCACCTTGAGCTTAGAGGCCACGAGTTGCCACCGGGTAGCCAGATGGTGACTGGCGCCCTCCGCAACAAAGATTGAAGAACAACAACTTGGTTGGTCCCCTTCCCCAATTCCCCAATAAAATCTTAAAAAAAAAAAAAAAAAAGAGTGAGGGGTCTGCAGATATAGCACACAAAACTTCCACCACTCACAGAGAACCTTTCTGTACTATTTACTTTTTCCCACTGTGGATAGGTACTAATTGCTCTAAAAAAATGTGAGAAGTGATTAATCAGAAGGATTAGTGGCTTTTTTGGTTTGTTTCCTTTTACATTTTCTCTTTATTTAAAAGGATGTACTATAGATGCAGAAAAAGACACTCTAGGTGGAAAGAGATCAATGTCTACGTAAAACATTTCACATGTGATTAAAAGAAAGGGGGAACCTGGGCCAGCCGAGTGGCGCGGTGGTTAAGCGCTGGCTTGGGAAGCCAGCGGCCCCGGTTCGGGTCCCACATATGAGGGCCAGAGACGCTGCCCTCAAAAAAAGAAAGGGGGAACCAAAAGTGGAAGGAGATGGGAGAATCAGTTGCTAAATGGGGTTGGAGGAAGAAGACAGTGACTCAGAACAATTCAGAGACCCCTTATGTCATATCATGTCACAAAATCAATTCCGTTTAGATAACACTGCTTTATGCTAAAAATCATCATCAAATTAAAAGAACTCTTAAGAAATTAGAGAGTTTCATCTTATTTTAAGGGAAACGACTTTCTAAGTTTATGAGGAATAAAACACTAAATGTTTCTATAGATTTACCACTCAAAGTCATATTAAAACTGATGAACTAATATGAACCAAAACTCTGCGTGTGTGTGCATACAGTTAAAAGGCACTTGTACACGTTTACCTAGAAATTCTACTGCTAAAAGCCACTATATAAATATGATCAGATATCTACACTAAGGTTTATTTTCATATAGGTTCAATGTAATAATTATGTAATAAATTTGATATACCTATTATATCGAGGCATGAGTTACTAAATTATTTTACTACCACACAGTGGACTATTATGCAGCCCTCATTCAATTGTTCAACAAACATGGGAGTGCCCGTTCTGTGCCTGCCTGTTCCAGGCTCTGGGAATATAGTGAGAACTGGGCAGATAGGAAAACCCAGGCATTCCGTAGAGCCGACAGTCCACATATCAGGGTGGCGGGCTCCTTGTGCATGCAGCCCCTTCCCCTGCAGGTCCTGGTCTCCCTCCATCACCACGTCCCCAGGGGGAAGGGGACCTGACCAGCAGCAGCCTTTCCCTGTTTCTACCACAGCCCTGGACAAGCAGGCCAGGGCCCCTCATGGCCGTCACCCACTCACCAGCAGAGGCTCTGCTTCCTCTGGGGACGGTAGGAGGACATCTTCCGGCTCTGTGTGCTCCCGGTGTCCCAGCTCCTGCTCTGGGATCTGCGTGATCAGTAAGTCTGTGTTGCTCTTGGTCTCGTTGCGGGCATTATCCAGAGTCCCAGGCCCTCTTGGGGGACATAAGCGCCAGAAAAAGACCTTGGAAAGGGAAAGAGCTGACTCAGAAATCCACACCCAGGCTCCATGCAGGGTCTCAGGGGACACCATAGGTTCTGCTGCCCCAAACTCTCCCAAGGCTGTCCCCTCAGGCTGGCATAGGCTCAGCATGTCCAGAACTCTGCTGCTGGCCCCAGGGCCCCGGTGCTGTGTGAAGGGGGTTCAGCACCCTTGCCTGACACCCTCATACCCTGGGGTGCAGGGCTATGGGTGAGTGTGTCACAAGCAGCAGGAAGGACAGAGCTTATAGGCTGCTCCCAAAAGGCCCTCTTACAGGCAGCCAAGGGCCCAGGCCACTTGAGACAGCCAGGTACAGCACATAGGACAAAGTGGGACCATGCCCACTCAGAGCTTTGCTGAGGGCAGGAAGCAGTTCCTGAGGGCTGATGTCACCAGGTCCTGGAGAAACCAACTCACTTTGTTTAAGCACTCAGGGTCCACTCCACAACCTGGAAGAGAAGGGGTGTCTGCCTTAGCAGTGGGGAGGCGCTCTCCACAGTACCTCCCTCCATAAGGACAGTGCTGGGGAGAGGGTTTGGGCTGCGGGCTCAGACATTGAACAAACAGCCCCGGGGGCCTGGTAACAAGGAAGGGATAGTCCAACTCTGGAACACTCTCAGGAGGAGGGAGAGAAGGGGGAAGAAGTAAAAATAAACACATGAAATTTCTGTTAGGCTCTGCTCTGACCAAAGCGTATAAAACCCCCTGACCCTCCCCTCCTGACTTGTCACCCAGTTGAAGCACTGACCACCTCTCTGCCCTGGCCGGGGGCCCTGAAGAACTGGTCTGCCCTCCTGGACTTGGCCAGGGAGGTGAGGTGACAGTCAGCCCAAAGATGGGGGGAATTATATGATCCTGGCACTTGGGAGGTGAGGTGGGAGATGGAGGGGTGATCACAGGCAAAGAGATCAGAGTCAGGTAGAAAGACCAAGAGGATTTGGTAGGTGGAAGGGAAAGTGTTTCTGTGTGAGAAACAGCAGGAAGTGAGGGAGGCTGCAGAGAGTGCCAGAGCCTCCCCATCACTCCCGCCAACCTCACCTTGACGGATGCGCCTCCTGTTATTATATGCACATACAATCAGCAGCAGGACTCCACACATAGCTCCCAGCACAATTCCCATCACCAGCTGTGAATTGCCTGAGAAGGGAGAGGGAGGTGGGTGCAGCCCCAGGCTGGTGGTCACTGGCTCTCCAGGAACTGGTGCCTCCCCAAAGGCCTGGGTACCTGATTCTTGTTTGACACACTTGATGTTGCTCCATGGGGTACAGGGCTCAGACTCAACCATCCCATCAGGGCACCTACGTACAGACACAGGGAGGTTGTGAGGAGGTTCTGTGCAGTAAGATAAAGAGAAAGAGGGAGCAATGTCCCACCCAGTGTCCCCTGACCAGAGAGTGGAGGAAGAACAGTCTTCTCCTGTCTGCACAACAGGACCCCTTACCCCCTCTTGGGTTTGAGAAGGAGCTGAGCATGGCTTCAGCCTGTATGGTTCCTGCTAAGTGTTCAGAGCTGAACCTTTTTCAGGAGCTGGGCCTTCTCTGTGAGGCCTGCACTGAGCTGCCCCGGGCTGCAGGGGGAGCCCCCAGGAGTGGGCATCTCACTCCAGGTAAGACTCGGAAGCCCTGTGGGCACCAGCTGAGCCTACCCTCCATCCACCTTTAATACAAGGAACGTTTCACCCTCTACCTGTTGACTGTCCCTACCAATCACAGCCAACACTGGATGTCAGGGAAAATGTGAAATACTATTGGCTCCTAAATCCCAGTAACAGGGCAAATACTATCATATTGAAGGAACAGGGGCCTGGAAGAAGGCAGGCTGCATTGGATCAGGGCTTTATGGGAATCTTGAAAGAGCTACAAGCTTGGCCTCATTATGACTTGTTTATGGGCACTTCCATGTTCATGGCCCATGCCTGCACACAAAAATATTAAAAAGTACATTTTATGATTGAATTGTTATAAAGATGAATATAACTATGGCTGAATCCTACTAGATTCTTTCCTTCTTATATCAAAAGTAACTAAAAAACTTTTCTTGGGCCACTGACAGCCTTTTGAGCCCTAATGAATGGCCTATTGTGTCCAATGGATAGGTCAGCCTGGCCATAGGAAAACCGTGCTGAGGAGGTGTGGGAAGGGGGCACTGCAGGAGGCAGAGTGAGGACATGAACAAGGACGGGCCACTGAAGGTTCAGAAGCCGCCTCAGGCACAAGGAGCCCTGATGGGGTGGCGGGGCTGTTTGGAAGCAGGAGAGAGAAAGGGGTACAGGAAACTCGGGTCTTTGGTGATTGGGAGCCCCCTTGGCTCTAGTGTCTTACCCAGTGCTGCACTTCTGGCAGAACTCAGGAGAATCTTCTCCAAGGTAAGTGCCAGGTTCGCACTGACACTGTGTATTTTTAGTCCTGGTGCATGGAACACTTTCTTTCCTATCTGAACACAAAGGATACGGTTTTGGGGATACATTTCCTTCATGTGTCCCTCAACCCCTTTTCACCACCCAAACCCCTCCCACTCAGCTTCATTCAGTTCACCGTAGACTTGAGGATCAGTTTCTGCAGCATGTGTGGGGCATTTAAAGGACAACCACTCTTCACCTGTCCCCACTACTCAGAGGTATATAAAAAAGACCACGATTCATTATTTATTACATCCGGATTGGGAGGAAATATCTATTAGCTCATGGGGTCATTAAGAAGGGCAGGGTATAATCTGAGAGACCATGGATGGAGAGGAACCCTTGGGTGACTTCCCAAAACCTAGCTTGCTAAACAGGCTGAGGGGCCTTGGGCCTAAAGGCTGAGGGAAGTGGAGCCCCAGCCAGGAGCCTGGGGCACAAGACTAAGAGGGACCTGGCCCAGGACCAGACCCATGTCCTAGCTTGAACCACCACTGTTCCCCTCGGCCACACCTTCTATGCTGTAACTACAGTACCCCCATCAAGGGACAGACGATCACCCTCCTTCCAACTGAGGGTCTAAAAGATTTCCCTACTGTGAGCCATGCATTATACAATAATTTCTGTTTTCATTTTATTGGCCTAAGACATAACCATGAGACCAAGAAAAACTAGAATGTCCTGATTCCATGCTAGATACAATTCCCACCTCATCACTCCTGCACTTGGCATAGCGTCCCCCATTTTAGTACCTGATTTACAGATTGCACACGGTAAGCAGGAAAACAGCTTATTCCAATGAATGGTGTAATCCACTCCATTTGTACAATCTATACATCTTTCACCATCTTCACTGATATGGGATCCTGGGAAGGGAGAGAAAATCTGGTGAGTGAATCCCCACAGGATTACTAGAAGCTGGCATTGGTGGCTGGGGGATGCTTCTTTCAGTCTTCATTGGACTCCACTCTACCTGGTATTGGCCAGTATATTAATTCTGCACCTACTATACACTCTTGACCAGCATTGAAAAAGAAATACATTATAAACCATTATAAAACTTTTATCAAACCATAATGATCTTAAGTCTGTTTTAAAACTATTGTGACTTCACATCTATTTGTTTAATAATATAGCACTCCAACTCTCTTAGTTACTACTTGCATACAATCTTCTCCATTCTTTTACTTTCAACCTCTTTGTGTTTTTGTATCACTAGAGAGGTTGGTTAAATTTGAATCAGCAGAATTTTTAAAAAAATCAGTGAACATGAAGATAAGTTATTGAAATTGTTGTTCAGTCTGGAAAAGAGAAACAAAAAAGAATTTTAAAAATGAGCAGAACCTGAGGGACCCATACGATACTATCAAATGCACCAACATCATGGGAGTCCCAGGAGAAAAAAGAGAGAAAGGGGCAAAAAAAATATTTGAAGAAATAACGAGCAAAAGTTACCCAAATTTGATGAGACTTGTCTATGCTTCCAAGAAGCTCAATGAACTCTGAGCAGGATAAATTTAAAGAGATCTATCCAGAGACACATAGTCAAATGGAAAAAAGTCACATACGAACAGAAAATCTTGAAAGCAGCAAGTGAGACACAACTCATCACATACAAGGGATCCTTAATAAAGTTATTAGCTGATTTCTCTTTAGAAACTATAGAGGCCAGAAGGCAATGGATTACATATTTAAAGTGCTGAGAGAGAAAAACCTGTCAATCAAGAAGTTCTATATCCAGAGCCAGCCGAGTGGTGCATTGGTTAAGAGCTGGCTTGTGACTGCAGTTCTGAGCAGCAGGGCCCCAGTTCAGATCCCACATTAGGGCCAGTGACACTGTGCCCTCTACAGCTAAGATGGTGAACAACAGCTCAACCTGGAGCTGGGCTATCGTGAGCCCCTGGTGATGGTGTAGGCTGCAGCCCCTGCAGCAGTGGGCTGCCATGAGCTACTGTGAGCAGCTGGCAGCTGGCGTGAACTGCCAAGAGCTGCTGTGAGCAGCCGTCCAGTGGCTGGCAACCGATCTGCCTCACCCGGGAAGAGCGCAATAATAATACCAACATGGGCCAGAGAAGTGACGTCCTCCACAACTAGACTGAAGAACAAAAGGACAAACTTGTCTGTTCCCCTCCCCCAATTCCCCAATAAATATCTTTTAAAAAAAACATTCTATATCCAGCAAAACTATCTTCAAGAATGAAGAACTTAAGACATTCCTGGATAAATATACGCTAACAGAGTACATTACTAGTAGAGCTTCCCTATAAAAAATAGTAAAGTGAGTCTTCCAGGTTGAAATAAAATGACATTATACCATAGTTCAAAGCCATATGAAGCAACAAATACACTGGAAAACAGATAAATAAAAATGCCAGTACATCTTAGTCTATTTGGGCTGCTATAATAAAATACCATAGACTGGGTGGTGTAAACAACAAACATTTATTTTACATAGTTCTGGAGGCTGGGAAGTCAAAGATTAAGGTGTCAGCAATATAGGTTTTATTCTGAGAGCTCTTCTCTTAGCTTGCAGGCTGCCACCATCTTGCTCTGTACTCGATCTCTTCTTTGTGTGTGTATGAAGACAGGGAGAAAGAGGGAGAGAGAGGGAGAGAGAGACACAAAACAAGCAAGTTCTCTGGCCTCTTCTTATAAGGGCACTAATCCCATCATGAGCACTTTACCTACACACATCATTTAAATCTAATTATTTCCTAAATACCCCATCCCCAAATGCCATCACACTGGAAGTTAAGGCTTCAATATGTGAATTTTGGGGAAACATAATTCAGTCCATAGCATAATTTTATAGTACTTTCGCTTTGTCACTTCTTTTTTCATATATCATTTAGTGGGCAAAGGCATAAAACAAGAATAAAAATCTATTTTAATGGGCACACAATGTACAAAGACATGATCTATAACAACAACATAAAGGAAGGGGGCTGGCAAAGTGGCTCAGTTGGTTAAGAGCTAGCTCAAGAGTGCGAGCTCTGAGCAACAGGGTTGCCAGTTGGATTCCCAGCCGGAGCTGAGCAGCTGCTGAGCTGCCAACAAGTGGCAGCGTGGCTCAGCTTAAAAAAATAAATAAATAAAATAAAAATAAAGGAAGAGAGACAGAAATATGTAGGAGCACAGTGTTTGGATCCCATTAAAATTATGTTAGTATTATTTAAACTGGGTTATTTAAATGTAAGATGGTAATTGTAATCTCCAAGGTAACTGTGCTGTTTCATTTTATGTGTGGATTCAGGTAGGCCATGGTATCCAGATATTTAGCCAGACATATTTGGTACAAAAGTAACTGTGGTTTAAAATGTTAAAAATAATTGCAAAAACAGCAATTACCTTTGCACTAACCAATATTTTTTTGAGGTCCTGCTTTCAATTCGTTTCAACATATAAGCAGAAGGAAGAATTGCTGGATCATAGAAATTCTATTTTCATTTTTAAAAAAAGTTTTTGAAGAATCTCATACTGTTTTCCATAATGGCTGCATTATTGTACATCCCTACCAACAGTGCACAAGTGTTCCAATCTTTGCACATGTGCTAACACTCATTGTTTTTCATTCTTTTGGTAGTAGCCATCCTAATCAGTGTGAACTTGTATCCTCTTGTGGTTTTAATTTGCATTTTCTTAATGATTAATGATGCTGGGCATCTTTTCATATGTTTGTTGGCCACTTGCATATCTTTTTTGAAGAAGTGTCTAATCAAGTCCTTTGGCCATTTTTTTTTTTTTTTGAGAGCAGTGTCACTGGCCCTCATATGTGGGACCTGAACCTGGGGCCGCTGGCTTCTCAAGCCAGTGCTTAACCACTGCGCCATTCAGCCGGCCCGGCCATTTTTTAATTGGGTTATTTTTGTGGTTGTTGAGTTGTAGAAGTCTCTTATATAGTCTGGATATTAACCTCTTATCAAATATATAACTTGAAAATATTTTCTCTCATTTAGTAGGTTGCCTTTTCACTCTGCTGATTGTTTCCTTTGATGCACAATTTTAGAGTTTGATGCAGTCCCATTTGTCTATTTTTCCTTTTGTTGCCTAGGACCTTTGAATATTTTTGTAAACTTAATGAACAAAATGAGATTGGCTGCCTGCTCCTAATTTTGCTGGAGAAAATGGGGATAGAAAATGATGAGCTCAAGAATTTGAATCCCTGGCTCAACAGTGCATAAACGATGTGAAAACATTTATGTCTGTCCTGAAAGAGAATCTTACATCCTATAGCTGCAGAGCTGATTGCTGAAAACCAAACCCAATATCTAGTGGCTGAATTACAATGCATATTGTACACTATACTCCAAAATAACTATTTGACTTTTCCACTTTAAACAGAATCTGGAGAATACGTATGGAAATGGAAACTAAGGTTGTGGAATAATGGTAAAGGAACATAAAATCGAATCAGGCCAAATTCATTGATATGGGTCCACTTAGCAGAGATTCTGCATTTAATGTTGCAGCTTGGGGAATTATAAAGGGCTCTAACTATTCGGTTGGTTGGTTAGCTGAAACATACACTAGAAGGTGGCTCACAATAAATGAACGTGAAATGTCAGGCCTGTCTTGGTATGTTATAGAGGAACGGATTCAAAGGCTTAGGGCGATTGGAATGTTAGAGTGGGTTTGATCTGTTTACCCACTCTGGAATAGTCCAGAGGACACACTTTTCACTATAACTCCAGGAAATAAATTTGTGAGGGGAATAAATTTGTAAAGGATGTCTAGCATCCTTGAAGAGCGCTGTGATAGCTCTTCTCTGTATGCCAGAAAGTACCAAGGGAACTGGTACCACTGAATTGGGAAACCTAAATGTAATGGGATGCCAAGATGGCAGGGCCCAAGTGGCGGCACTCATTTGGCAAGGTGGTTATCAAATAGACAGCAGAATCAAAGTAGCAATCAGAATGGTCTGACTCACAGAGACCTTTGGCATTGGCGAGTTGACCATGGTGCTCCTAGAACTGAAATAGAAAGTCTACTAAGTATGTAGAAAGTATGTATAAGCAGAAGAGTTCTATTGGGTTGTTGGAAAAGTCATAACACATGTTTGCAAAGAAAAACATTGAAAAAATATGTCATGACTTTTCTGACAACCCAATAGGTCAAGTGAACAAAAGTCTACCTTGAATCATACAAACAGAGAATCATAGCCTCTCAATCAATTCCCATACTTGAGCCAGTTTACAGACCCAGAACCCACTAAAGGAAGGGAATCTGAGTACACTTGAGGAAAAACCCTGTTACACTGCCAAAAGTTTATATTGTTAATCATTCTCTTAGCCTTCCCCAAAGGAATGGATAGCCTTTTACCAAAACTATGCATTGGGGAAAGGAAATAATCAGACCTTTCAGAGATTACTGGACACTGGCTCTAAACTGACACTAATTCCAGGAGATGCACAACATCCCAATGGTCCACAAGTCCATATGGTCCACTAAGTCCACTATGGCTTACGAAGGTCAGGTGAACAGTGAATCCCCACATTAGTTCCTTGAGATATAGAATGAGGGCTATTAGGTGGGGAAAACCAAGCGGAAGCCACTAGAACTGCCTCTATCTAGAAAAATACTGAACCAAAAGGAATATCACATTCCGGGAGGGACTGCAGAGATAGGGCCACCATCATGGACTTGAGGGATGCAGGGGTAGAGATTCTCACCACATCCCCATCCACCTGGCCTGTCTGGCCTGTGCAGAAGACAAATGGATCTTGGAGAATGACTGGATTATCGTAAGCTTAACCATTACAGCTGCAGTACCAGATGTGGTTTCATTGCTTGAGCAAATTAACACATCTACTGGCACCTGGTATTGAGCTGGGAAATGCTTTTTTTCCTCCATATCTATTAGTAATGCCCACCAGCCCACATGTCTCACATGACCTTCACTGTCCTAATCTCAGGAATATATCAACTCTCCATAATTTTGTTTGCAGGAATCTGGATTGCCTTTCCCTTCCACAAGATATCATACTGGTCCATTGCATTGATGACATTGTGCGGACTGGATCTAGTGAGCATTGAGTAGGAAGTACTCTAGACTTACTGGTAAGACATTTGCAGGTCAGAGAATAGGAAATAAATGTGACAAAAGTTCAGAGGCTTTCTACCTCACTGAAATGCCTAGGCAATCAGTGGTGTGGGCATGCCAAGACATCTTTTCTAAGGTAAAGGATAAGTTGTTGAGTCTGGTTCCACCTACAGCCTAGAAAGAGGCACCCAACCTAGTGAACCTGGGTTTTAGAGGCAACCTAGTCCTCATTTTAATGTGTTATTCCAGCCAATTTACTGAATGACCTAAAAAGCTGCTAAATTTGAGTGGTGCCCAGAATAAGAGAAGGCTGCACAGCAGGGCCAGTCTGCTGTATAAGCTACTCTGCCACTTGGGTCATGTGATATAGCATGTCCAATGGTGGCTATCAGTGGCAGATAGGGATGCTGTTGGAGACTTTGGCAACCCGCATAGGTCAATTTCAGTGTGGATTCTTAGGATTTTACAACAAAACCTTGGATAACTACTCGCCTTTTCAGAAAGGGCTTTTGGCCTGCTACTGAGCCTGAGTAGATACTGACTGGTTAATCATAGGCCACCAAGTTACCATGTGATCTGACCTTCCCATCATGTACTGTTATCTGACCCATCAAGCCATAAAGTTGGGTGTGTAAAATAGTACTCTATTTTAAATGTAGGTGGTACAAATTCGGAGAATTAAGTTCCCGAACTCATCCTAGAAAAAGTGCTACATACCTCACTGCTGAGTATCACTATGGTCACCTTCGAAATACTCCCTTTGGGAAGCTATGCACTGAGGCCAGCACCTAGTCCACCCTTCAAAGCAATTTTGGGACTCTTTCTCTGGAATGGCCATCAGAGCTGTTGCCATATTCCCTTGATGTCCTGAATGTCATCAAAATGTCTTCCTTTCAATATTTCCTTCATCTTTGGGTAAAGAGAGAAATCAGTGGGGGCCAGATCAGGTGAGTACGGAGGGTGTTCCAATACAGTTATCTGTTTACTGGCTAAAAATTCCCTCACAGACAATGCTGTGTGAGCTGGTGCATGGTCATGATGCAAGAGCCGTGAATTGTTGGTGAAAAGTTCAGGTTTTCGTCTAACTTTTTCATGCAGCCTTTTTAGCACTTCCAAATAGTAAACTTGGCTAACTGTCCTGTTGGTACAAATTCATAATGAATAACCCCTTTGATATCAAAAAAGGTTAGCAACATCGTGGCAACAAGTTTGCGAACTTAATTGTATACCTATTTATGGTCTGTGACCAACGGTTTGGCTGGATGGTCCAGGACTTACAGGAAAATGATCGGAAAACTAGTGACAAGGAAGTCTGGGGAAGAGATATATGGATAGACCTCTCTGAACTGGTGAAAAATGTGAAGATATTTGTGTCCCATGTAAATGTTCACCAAAGGGTGACCTCAGCAGAAAAGGATTTTAATAAACAAGAGGATAGGATGCCTTGTTCTGCTGCTACCAGTCAACACCTCTCTTAAGTCATTGATGACCCAATGAGCTCATGAACAAAGTGGCTGGTATGGAGATTATTCATGGGCCAACAACACATACTTCCACACAACAAGGTCGATCTGTCTATGACCACTGCTTAGTGACCAATCAGCCAGCGGCAGAGACAAACACTGAGCCCGTGAAATGGCATCATTCCCCATGGTGATAAGCCAGTTACTTGGTGGCAGGTTAATTACACTGAACCACATCCATTATGGAAAAGAGCAACATTTTGTTCCTACTGGAATAGACACTCTGGATATGGATTTACCTGCCTTACATGCAATGCTTCTAAATCAAAACTACAGTCCAAAATTACCACCCGTCTCGTCTCTGGACCACAGCAATGAGTGGCAGAATCTCTCCTGTGTTTACAGTTGCATTTGTTGGGGATGGGTTCTTCACTCTCTGTGTCCTGACACCTTGACAAGCCCATGTGTGCAATGTGGGCTTGCCCTAAGGGAAGATGCATGAAATAAAAAGGAAATGCAAATTCTTAAAGGGATTTTAAACACCCCTAGGTGCTACTCTTGCCAGCTCTTGATGCCCTTGTGGTGCAGAAGATAGATTCCTAACACACACAAGTGGGGAGAGAAGGAAACATGTACAAGGCAAAACCCCCAGTCAACCACTAGCCAGGCGTAGTTCCTGCTGTCTTTCTCATAGAACCAGAGGGAACAGACACCTCACTAGGTAGAAGACAAAGGACTACGCTTTGCAGAGACGCCCTGGAGGGCCCTCCATCTGCTCCAGTGTTGTCCCCTTTCAATCCAAGAGTATGAACTAAAAATACAAATATGATCCTATCAGCCCTCTGCCTAAAGCTTTTCAGAGATGTCCTTCACTCACAAAATAAAACCTATGCTCCATCCACGGTGTTCAGGGTCTTATGTGATCTGCTCTCACCTGTTCTTGTGATCTCTTCACCCCCCACTCACTCACTCCCCTACCTTTACTTAAATAAGCCTAGTCTGCGCCCCCTGGGGTCATGGTTCCTGGGGGGCTCTCTCAGGACCACTCTACCTGGCTCTCAACACCAAAGACAGTGGTGGTCTGCATCAAAGTCACCCTTCCTGGGAGGAAACACCGTTTCTGTCTCACCCATCATTCAGTTGTCTTCACAGTTCCTATCTCATCTTTCTGACGTCTCGTTCATCTATTCATCCACCTGACTAGATACCATCCCGGAAGGAGACTTCCAGGAGGTGAGGGGCACTCCACTAGCACAGTGCCTGGCACACACAAGGTATCTAATAAATACCTGTGGACACAGAACCAGGCACTTTGGGAATCAGAGGGCTGGAGGACCTGGACACAAGGATGGGGTAAGGGCTGGAGATCAGTCTTAGAATGTACCTGGCGGACACCACCTGTCCGAGAGGCTGTGTTTCCTTCCCTGTGGGGCTGCTAGTTGCTGGTGAACTCTGTCCTGCCCTGTGATCACAGCTGAGGCAGCGAAAACCTGTGGAGAAAAAGCAGGGATGGGCATGAGTGGCTTCCAGACTCTCCTCCCTCCCAGGATGCCCCTCACATTCCCTTCACCCCTGCTGCCAAAAGCAAACAGAACTAGGACCTTTCTTCTAGTTTTAAACCCTCCTTCTTTTGTATTCATGTCTGTCCGTTGGCCTTGGGTGCTAGCAAGTAAAGTAACTTACACTTGAATAAGTTTCTGGCATTCTTTTCTCTTACACTAAAACAAAATGCATTTATTTCACGGGCAAAGAATGTTTTTATAAAAATGCAAAAACCACGTGACCCCCCTCAATTAGAAATAGCATCCATTAATATTGTTTCACTTAGTTCTACTATTTTACCATATGTGTGAAGTCTTTCTCTTTCTCTCTCTCTCCTTTCCCCGCCCACACATTTTTACAAATAAGTGTTATATAATATACAAACTTTGAGAAGTTCAGAATACAAGATCAAACATTAAATAATAATTTTTTAAATTAAAAAGGTGCCTCAGACACTAGACAAACGGAATAGAACAGGTAGCTCAGAAATAAACTGATACATAAATGGTTAAATGATTTTTGACAAAGAGTCCCAAAGCCATTTAATGGGGAAATGACAAATTTTTCAACAAATAATCTTGGGAAAATTGGATTTCCATATGCAAAAAAATAAAAAAATAACTTGGGCCCTTTCTTTATACTACACACAAAAATTAACTTAAAATAGGTCAAAGATCTAAACATAAGAGTGAAAACTATAAAACTCTTAGAAGAAAACATAGGGGCAGTTCTTCATGATCTTGAATTTGGCAATGATTTCTTGGATATGAAACCAAAAGCACAGGCAACATAAAAAGAAAATAGGTAAACTGGGCTACATCAAATTTCAACACTTCCTTGCATCAAAGAACACAATCAACAGAGTGAAAGGGCAACCCACAGAATGGGAGAAAGGTTTAATATCCAGAATACATAAAGAACTCCTACAAAACAATGACAATAACAACAAACAACCTGATTTTAAAATGGGCAAAAGATTTGAGAAGAGAGTTTTTCCAAAGAAGATCTATAAATGGCAAACAGGCACATGAAAAGATGCTCGACTTCACTAATCATTAGGGAAATACGAATCAAAATCACAATGAAATAACACCACATACCCATTAAGATGGCCACTTTTAAAATAAACAAACAAACAAACAAACAAACAGAAAATACAAATGTTGGTGATGATGTGGAGAAATTGGAAAGCTGTGCACTATTGGCGATAATGTTAAATGATGCAGCCCCTAAGGAACAACAGTTTCCATAAAACTTGGGCGTTTCTCCAAAAATTAAACTAGAGTTACCATATGATTTAGGAATTCCATCTCTGGGTATATATATCCAAAAGAATTGAAAGCAGGGTCTCAAAGAGGTATTTGTACAGCCACATTCACAGCAGCGTTATACAATAGCCAAAAGTTGGAAGTGACCCAAATGTCCATCAGTACATGAATGGATAAACAAAATATATACACAATGGAATACTCAACCTTAAAAAAGGACAAAAAAAGGGCCAGCCGAGTGGTTCGTTGGTTAAGAGTTGGCTCGGGAGCGCGAGCTCTGAGCAGCAGGGCCATCGGTTCAGATATCACATGGGCCAGTGACACTGTGCCCTCTACAGCTAAGATGGTGAACAACAGCTTGACCTGGAGCTACGTTGAGTGGCCAGTGACAGCGTAGGCTGCAGTGGGGCTGCAGTGGGCTACCGTAAGCTACAGTGAGAGGCCGGCAGCTGGCGTGAGCTGCCATGAGCAGCCGTCCAATGGCGGGCAACCAATCTGCCTCACCTGGGAAGAGTGCAATGATCACAATACCAACATGGGCCGGTGAAGTGACATCCTCCACAACAAGACTGAAGAACAAAAGGACAGCAACTTGTCTGTTCCCCTCCCCATGTCCCCCAATGCTGTTCCCTCCCCCAATTCCCTAATAAAAATCTTAATTAAAAAAAAGGGAAAAAAATTCTAACATATAGATGAACTTTAAAGACAATTATACAGTGAAATAAGTCAGTCATAAAGAGATAAATATGTAGGATTCCACTTATATGAAGTACTTAGAGTAGTCAAATTCATAAAACTAGAAAGTAGAATGTTGGTTGCCAGAGGCAGGGGAGGAAGTGGGAAGAGAGAAGTGGAGAGTTATTGTTTAATGGGTACAGAGTTTTAGTTTGAGAAGAAGAAATAATTTCTGAGGGTAGGTGGTGGTTATGGTTGCACAGCAATGTGAATGTATTTTATATTAATGAACTCCACACTTACAGAGTTAAGTGGTAAATGTTATGTTATGTACATTTTACTACAAATTAAAAAAAAATTTTTAAGTGTTTATTGTCATCTCTATAGCAACTGCATATAAATAGTATAAATATTATAAATAAAAAGCCAATACACAATTAAATGAAATTCAAACAAGTACTCAATTAACATTAAAGTATGTAGGGAAGGAAGGAGGATCACAAAAAAAATAGACTGGACAAACAAAATAAATCACAAAGCTGTACAAACCATTGCAACCATATCAGTAATTACATTAAATGTAAATCTGAAGTGTAAACACTTCAGTTCAATGGTAGAAATGGTTAGAATGGATGGAGAACAAGACCCAACTACATACTATTAGAGATGCAATTTAAAAAGCAAAACACAGATATGCTGAATGCAAAGGGATGGGAAAAGATATACCATGCAAACAGTAAGCCTAAGAAAACTGGTGTGGCTATCTTAATATTAGATGAAGTTGGTTTAAGATAAATACTATTACCACAAATAAAGAGGGGCTTTTTGTTGTGTTAAAAGGGCTAATTTATCCGTTATAATAATTATAAATGTATATTTATAATTAAAAATAAAGCTTCAAAACACATGAAACAAAAATTGAAAGAATTAAAATGAAATTATAACACCCTTTTCTCTGCAACTAATAGAATGATTAGATGAAAACATCAGTAAAGTCACAAGAGATTTGAACACTATCAACCACCTTAACTCAATTGACATTCGTAGAACGGATGTGCAACATCTCCTGAAGACTCATCCTCTTCTGATCAACAGCTATGTTCTGGGCTATAAAACATATCCAAATAAATTTAAAAGGAGTGAAATTACATCAAATATATTCTCTGATCTCAATGATATTAAACTGGAAATTAATAACAGTATCTAGAAAGACCTCCAATGCAATTAAAACCACAGAGCAATACCACCTCACACTCATTACGATGGCTACTATCAAAAAAGAAAAAGGTAAAGAAAGAAAATAAGTGTTGGCAAGGATGTGGACAAATTAGAAGCTTTGTGCACTATTGATGGAAATATAAAATGATGTAGCTGCTATGGAAAATAGTATGGTGGTTTCTCAAAAAATTAAAAATATATGATCCAGCAATTCCACATCTGGGTATATAAACAGAAGAATTGAAAGCATGGACTGAAAGATATATATATATTTTTAGGGCAGTGTCACTGGCTCTCATATGTGGGACCCAAACCAGGGCCGCTGGCTTCCCAAGCCAGCGCTTAACCACCGCGCCACTTGGCTGGCCCTGAAAGAGATATTTGCACACCCTTGTTCACAGCAGGATTATTCACATAGTCAAAAGGTGGCAGCAACTGAAGTATCCATCAATAGATGAATAAAAAACAAAATATGGTATACACGTACAATGCAATATTTTAAGACAACTGTTAACCAACTGAGCCACTCGGCCGGCCCCTACAATGCAATATTAATCAACTTAAAAAGGGAGGAAATTTTGACACATACTACAACATGGATGAACCTCAAGGACATTATGCTAAATTAAATAAGCCAATCACTAAAAGGACAAATACTGTATGATTCCAATTATGAGAGGTGCCTGGAGTAGTCAAATTCATACAGATAGAAAGTAGAATGTGGCCGCCAGGGGTTGGGTTGAGAGGAGGGGATTGGAAGTTGTTTAATGAATATAGAGTTTCAGTTTTGCCAAATGGAAATAGTTCTAGCGATTGGCTATACAAAAATATGAATGTAAACACTACTTAATTGTATTATGAGAATGATTAAGATGGTAAATTTTATGTGCTGTATATTTTACCACAATTAAAATAATTTTTTAGGGGAGTAGCCAAGTAGGTAAATGCTGTGCTTACCTTCTTTCATGACCACATCAAAATTACAACTTCCCTAGGGTCTCTCAAAGGTTCGTGGAACCCAGACAAGCAGTATCTAGCTTGAACGTGTCCCATACCTCTGGCTGAGCAGCCCTAAGCCTGGCCTTAGCAGCAGCTGACCTTTGTTCACAGTCTGGTCTCTTGAGACTCTTCCAAGTATGGCACAGATTGCTTTGTGGCACTGCTTTGTAGCTCCTGCCAGGTAGCCCTGGGTGGGACACAGCCTGCAGTTGAACTTGGCCTTGAGTAGGTGACCTCCCAGGTGGTCCTGTGGCTGGTGCACCCAATAGCCAGCTTCAAAATGAGCTGGACCATCACCCAGATACCTCCAAGGATGACACACCCATGGGGTGGATTGGGTATGCGTTAGAGCCCTGCTGAGGGAATCCTGCTCTGAAGGGTCAGCCCCTGCACAACTCCTCCACTGCAGTGATGGCCAGTTCTGACAACCAATCAGCCTTAGGGTCAATCCCTCTCACTGACATGCAAACAGCAACCAAGGTTCAAATATAAGAGGAGGGCACACACAATCCACACAAAAGACACACCTGTAGTGCGCAACTCAGGTGACCGGGAAGATTGCACCACTGAGCCCCACAGCACACCCACTACATTAGGCCATTCTACTAAGACTGGAGACATAGGAGCCCTACCTAATACATAGAAACAAGCACAGGGAAGCAGCAAAAATGAGGAGACAAAGAAATATGCCCCAAATAAAAGAACAGAACAAAGCTCCAGAAAAAGAACTAAACAAAATGGAAAACAGTAATCTACCAGATGCAGAATTCCAAACACTTGTTATAAGGATGCTCAAAGATCTCAGGGAAAACTTCAACAAAGAGGTAGGAAACATAGAAATTGAGATAGAAAACATAAAAAAGAACCAGTCAGAAATAAAGAATACAGTAATGGAAATGAAGAATACATTACAGGGAATCAACAATAAATTAGATGAAGCAGAGGATCAAATCAGGATTTAGAAGATAAGGGAGCAGAAAGCACCCAAACAGTAAAAAGAAAAAAAGAATAAAAAAAAATGAGTAGTTTAAGGGGCCTCTGGGACAACATCAAGAATACCAACATTCACTTTATAGGGGTACCTTTAGGAGAAGAGAGAGAACAAGGAATTGAAAACCTTTTTGAAGAAATAATAACTGAAAACTTCCCTAACCTGGAGAAGGAAATAGATATACAAGCCCAGAAAGCACAGCGAGTCCCAAATAAGATGAATCCAAAAAGGCCAACACCAAGACACATCATAATTAAAATGACAAAGGTTAAAGACAAAGAGAAAATCTTAATGCAGCAAAAGAAAAGCAGTTAGTTACCTACAAGGGAGCTCCCATAAGGGATTGGGAGGAAATATTCAAAGTGATAAAAAGAAAGGACCTATACCCAAGTTACTCTACCAACAAAGCTATCATTTAGAATCAGTGAACAGATAAAGATCTTCCCAGACAAGAAATAGCTAAAG
This sequence comes from Aselliscus stoliczkanus, assembly GCA_033961575.1. Taxonomy (NCBI): domain Eukaryota; kingdom Metazoa; phylum Chordata; class Mammalia; order Chiroptera; family Hipposideridae; genus Aselliscus; species Aselliscus stoliczkanus. Next base: position 18,950,166 of record CM066735.1, read on the forward strand.
GAGTTAATCACCATCAAACTAGTATTACAAGGAATCTTAGAGGTACTTCTTTAAGATGGAAAAATAAAAAATATATATATGAATAATAAAATGGCAATAACTACATACCTATAAACACAGTTACTTCCACTGTAAATGGATTAAATGCTTAATAAAAAGATGGGAAGGAGTGCTGAATGGATAAGAAATTAAGATCCTACATATCCTGCCTACAAGAGACTCACTTCAGATCAAAAGACACACACAGATTGGGCCGGCAGAGTGGCGCGGTGGTTAAGCGCTGGCTTGGGAAGCCAGCAGCCCCAGTTTGGTGCCACATGTGAAGGCCAGTGACGCTGCCCTCAAAAAAAAAAAAAAAAAGACACACACAGACTGAATATAAGGGAATGGAAAAAGATATTTCATGAAAATGGAAACAAGCAAACAAACAAAAAAGCTGTGATAGGAATACTTACACCAGACAAAATAGATTTTAAAACAAAGACTATAACAAGAGACAAAGAAGGACTCAGTAATCCCACTTCTGGGTATTTATCCAAAGAAACCCAAAATGCTACTTGAAGGGGACATATGCATCCATATGTTCATTATCGTAGAAAAGTGACAATATAGTGATTTGCGTGGTGATTTCTGTGCTTTAAATGTCATAAGAACAATTGGAAAAATCTGAATGGGGTTTGAGAATTAGTAGTAATGTCCTGATGTTAATGTTCTGATTAAAGGTTCTATTGTGTTATGGGGGAGAATGTTCTGGTTTGCAGGGGGTACACACCAAAGTGTTCAGGAATGCTGTTCATCATGTTAGTATCTGGTTTTCTGATGGTTCAGGAAAAGTTTTTGTATAGTTTTTGCAGCTATTCTATAATTTTCAGAGTGTTTTAAAGTAAAAAGATAAGAAAAAAGGTCAGAATAAAAACATTTTGTTGATGGTTAAGCACTGGCTTGGGAAGCCCGTGGCCCCGGTTCAGGTCCCACATATGAGGGCCAGTGACACTGCCCTCAAAAAAAACCCAAAAAACAGAGGGAGGGGCAAGATGGCGGCTGTGAGGAGGGCTCCATGAAAGCTCCCCTGGAAATATCCACAATTTGAACTTCTAATACACTTCAAAGAGACATCTACTCATCACACAGAGCAACTAAGATCCACACAAGGATTGTTGGAAGGTGGTCAGGCCCGGAGAGTAGGGGAAGAAGGTGGCGAGACGCATGAGGTGCAGCCCGCACCCCGGCTGCTGAGTCACGGTGAGTGTTGCCCCAGCTCACTTAGAGTTCAGCGAGAGCGCATTGGTTTGCAGTCTGAGGCAGAAGCCTCAGGCCTGGCAAGTGCGGGAGGAGAGAGAGGAGACGACCGTGCAGAGGTACGAACTGCACCCACGGCTCGCCGGGTCCCCAGGAAGCAGGGTGCAGAGCCCCGCAGCGACAGGGCAAGATCAGTCCCTGCACCCTCCCGGTTCAGGGATCAGTTTCTGTGCCCACCGGGTCCCGCGGAGCGCAGAAGCCCGGGAGCAGGGGAAAACAGAGGACTCGCCCGCAGAGAAGCAGCGCACGCCGGCTGGAGTCACAGGTCCCGGAGAGACGGAGCGGGAATCGGGAGCCACGCAGAAAGGTGCGCGCAGTCCCCTGAACCCCGACGGCAGTCCCTCCAGAAGAGCAGCAGGATAACGGCGCGGGCGCACGCCGGCTCCAAGGCAGAAGCCTTAAACCCGGGAGCAGGGAAAAAGAAGACTCACTCGGACACGCAGCACGCCGGGTGGAGACGCAGGTCCCCGAGAGATGGAGCGGGGATCTGAGCCTCGGGGCAGGGGGCGCGCAGTCCCTTAAACCCCGGCAGTCTCTTCGGGAGAGCAGCAGGAGCACCGCGCAGGCGCACGCTGGCTCCAAGGCAGAAGCCTTAAACCCGGGAGCAGGGGAAAAAGAAGACTCACTCGGACACGCAGCCCGCTGGGCGGAGACGCAGGTCCCCGAGAGACGCAAAGCGGGGATCTTAGCCACACGGTAGGGTGCTAAATCCCGGCAGACCCTTTGGGAGAGCAGCAGGAACTCCTCTGGAGCATAAGAGGCAAAGGCCTTAGCTTAAAACAGTGTTGGAAGTGTGGCTTTGTTTATTTTTATGTTTTTGGTTTTTTTTTCCTTTTTCTACTATTGAACAGAAAGCAAAAAAAAAAACCAATAACTCACCCACTCCCACAAACTTTGGCCCCCACCAAGACAGTCTTAAACTGACTCCTGAATAGAGCAATAGGGGCAGACTAGGAAGATATTCCTACCTGCAGGGGGTTGAGAATTTCCACCCAGTAAAGGCAGCAGAGTGAGACTACCTACCCCGCCCCCACCTTTAGGCAAGGCTTGGGAGGCAGGGCAGGTTCACCTGCTGAGGCACTAATTAACAGATTCTTAGCAGCAGGCTTTTGGTAGTGAGGAATTCTTTAATTCTCCACCGCTGTCAACCAAAAGGGTGCCCAGAGACACTCATTGAGCCTTTGGGGGTGCAGCCTGCCTTGGGACAGGCAAAAGCAAAAAGGCAGTGACTTTGTAAAAACCACCAATCACACGTCACAACCACACTCAAGTACAGCAAACCTGCAGGGCCAGGATCACGCTAGGCATCAGGTGGCCTACTGTTCCCACAAGACGCACAGGAATTTTTGTACAGCAGACAAACTGAAGAGAGCTTGGTGGATTTTAGCCTAGAACAGCACGGGTATTTTTGGTTTGTTTGGTTTTATTCTGTTTTGTTTTCCCTTTATTGGCTGCCTATCTTGGTTGTTTTTGGTTTTTATTTCTATTTCATTCTTATCATTTTGTAGTTTTTAATATAGGCATATATATAGGTGTATATACGTGAATATATGTCCATATATATGGGTGTGTAGACAAATATATATATATTTTTTTTTTTTCTTTTTCTTTCTTTTTTTTTCTTTTTTCCCCCACCCTCACTTTCTCTCTTATTTTATTCATTCTTCTCACTACTATACTTTTCCTCTTTTCCTTTTTTCTGCAAATTTTATTTTTTTAATTTTTATTCTTACTTTTTTTATTATTACTTCAGTTTATTTTTATTTTTTATTTTTTAGGTATAGCTAATTGGTTTCACATGTTTATTCTATTTTTTATTTTAGGATATTGTATTTTATTTTGTTTCCTCTTCTGTTATTATTGTGTGTGTGTTTTTTGTTTTGTTTCTGCTTGTTTTCTTCATTAGTATGATTGATATTTCTGTACAAGTTGACAGTAGTTTGATGGTTGGTTTTTTTTACTTGTGCGAGCATTTGGTTTCCTTTGGTAGCTGCGGAGGTTGTTCTTGTTGATCTGTTATGCTCTAAAATCACTCTGCAGCAGTGGGTCCAAACAAACAGATACAAGAATCATCATACCCGGAGGCCAACTTTAGAGAAAACCAGAGCATTTCTGGGTTTGACATACAAGAGTCACACCCAAAAGGAAGTTGCTACAGGTACTAGGGCCCATAGAGTCCAAGTTTCATCAGAGGGGTCAATCCTCTCACAGCAGCTCATAAACTGCAGACACTGCTGAACCTCACAGCTAATCAATCTGGGAGTCAATCCCACCTACTGACAAGCCAAAAGTAATCAAAACTAAAACTTCAACAAGTGAGGACGCACGACACAAGGAACACCTCAGATACAAGCACAGGAGAATAGGGAGACTGAGTAATTCAAATATAAAGGACACACACCATGTAAGTTTACCCAGAAAAGACTGAGAAATCTGGGGGATCTATCTGTTATATTGAAGCAAACACAAAGAGTAAGCCAGAATGGGGAGACAAAGAAACATAACACAAATAAAAGAACAGAAGAAACTTCCCGAATCAGTGGAAATAGAGGAAATAGAGGTAACCAACCTATCGGAGACAGAGTTCAGAACACTGATTATTAGAATGTTCAAGGAAATTAATGAAAATATAAAGAAGGATAGAGAAATTATGAAAAGCAACCAGCTAGAACTTAAGAACACAATTACTGAATTAAATAACAAACTTGATGGAATGACTAGCAGATTGGATGAAGCAGAAAATCGAATCAGTGACTTAGAAGACAAAATAGCAGAGATCACCCATGCGGAACAACAACAAAAAAAGAGAATGAAAAACATGGAAAATAGTTTAAGAGAGCTGGGGGACAACATCAAACGCAATAACCTACGGGTCATTGGAGTACCAGAAGGAGAAGAGAGGGAGCAAGGGATTGAGAATATATTTGAAGTAATAATGTCTGAAAAACTTCCCTAACCTGGCAAAGGACATTGAAATACAAGATCAGGAAATGCAGAGAGTTCCAACCAGGATGATTCCAAACAGGCCCACTCCAAGACACATTATAGTGAAAATGGCAAGGGTTAAGGACAAAGACAGAATCCTTAAAGCAGCAAGGGAAAGGCAGCAAGTTACTTACAAGGGTACCCCTATAAGATTATCAGCTGACTTTTCTACAGAAACTTTGCAGGCCAGAAGGGAGTGGCAGGAGGTTTTCAAAGTGATGAAAAACAAAGGCCTACAACCAAGATTGCTGTATCCAGCAAAGTTATCATTTAAAACTGAAGGCGAGATAAGGAGCTTTGCAGAAAAGAATAAGTTAAGGGAATTCATTACCACCAAGCCAGCTTTGCAGGAAATGCTAAAAGGGCTTCTTTAAGTAGAAGAGAAAAACAACCTAAGAAAGACTATGAACACAAATAACAAAATGGCAATAAATACACACCTATCAATAATCACATTAAATGTAAATGGATTAAATGCTCCAATAAAAAGACATAGGGTGGCTGAATGGATAAGAAAGCAAGACCCCAGCATATGCTGTATACAAGAGACTCACCTCAGATCCAAAGACTCATTCAGGCTAAAAGTAAAGGGATGGAGTAAAATATTTCATGCAAATGGTACTGAGAAAAAAGCTGGAGTAGCGATACTTATATCAGATAAAATGGACTTTAAATTGAAGAATATAACAAAGGACAAAGAAGGACACTTCATAGTAATGAAGGGATCGATCCAACAAGAGGACATAACTAGTAAACATCTATGCACCTAACATAGGAGCCCCTAAATATATAAAACAGATATTGTCAGACATAAAGACAGAGATCAACAGTAACACTATCATAGTAGGGGACTTCAACACCCCGCTGTCACTAATGGACAGATCCTCCAGACAGAAAATCAATGTGGAAACAGCGACCTTCAATGACACATTAGACCAGCTGGATTTAACAGACATTTTCAGAGCATTTCATCCCAAAGCTACAGAATATACGTTCTTTTCAAGTGCACATGGAACATTTTCTAAGATAGACCACATGTTAGGCCACAAAACAAGTCTCAATAAATTTAAGAAGATTGAAATCATTTCAACTGTATTCTCTGACCACAATGCTATGAAACTAGAAATCAATTAAAAGAAGAAATCTGGGAAGCTGACAAATAAATGGAGGCTAAACAATATGCTATTAAATAGTGAGTGGGTCACAAATGAGATCAAGGAGGAAATCAAAAGATACCTCGAGACAAACGAAAATGAAAACACCACGACCCAAAATCTCTGGGATGCTGCGAAAGCAGTCCTAAGAGGGAAGTTTATAGCAGTGCAAGCCTACCTAAAGAAGGAAGAAAAATCTCAAATCAACAGGTTATCCTTACACCTAAGGGAACTGGAAAAAGAACAGCAAAAGAGGCCCAAGGGGAGTACAAGAAAGGAGATAATAAAGACCAGAGCGGAAATAAACAATATAGAGAACAGAAAAACAATTCAAAAGATCAATGAAACCAAGAGCTGGTTTCTTGAGAAGATAAACAAAATTGACAAACCTCTAGCCAGGCTCATCAAAAAAAAGAGAGGACTCAAATTAGCAAAATCAGGAATGAAAGAGGGGAAATGACTACAGACATCACAGAAATTCAAAAAATTCTAAGAAATTACTATGAGCAACTATATGCCAACAAATCTGACAATCTGGAGGAAATGGATAATTTTCTAGAAGCATACAACCTTCCAAAGCTAACACAAGAAGAAACAGAAAATCTAAATACCCTGATTACTACCAAGGAAATTGAATCAGTAATTGACAAGCTCCCAAAAAACAAAAGCCCTGGACCAGACGGCTTCACAAGTGAATTTTATCAAACATTCGAAAAAGAACTATCACCTATTCTTCTCAAACTATTCCAAAAAATCCAGAAGGAGGGAAGGCTCCCAAACTCTTTTTATGAAGCCACTATCACCCTGATTCCAAAACCAGATAAAGACATCACAAAAACGGAAAACTACAGGCCAATCTCCCTGATGAATATAGATGCAAAAATTCTCGATAAAATATTAGCCAACAGAATTCAGCAATATATTAAGAAGATCATACATCATGATCAAGTGGGATTCATCCCTAGTGCGCAAGGCTGGTTCAACATCCGTAAATCAATTCATGTGATACACCACATCAACAAAATGAAGGATAAAGATCACATGGTCATTTCAATAGATGCAGAAAAAGCATTTGACAAAATCCAACAGCCATTTATGTTAAAAACCCTTAGCAAAGTGGGAATACAGGGATCATATCTCAACATAATAAAAGCCATATATGATAAACCTACAGCTAACATCATACTCAATGGGGAAAAGCTAAAACCATTCACCTTAAGATCAGGAACAAGACAAGGCTGTCTGTCCACTTTCTCCTCTTTTATTCAACATAGTGCTGGAAGTTCTAGCCACAGCAATCAGACAACAAAAAGAAATAAAAGGCATCCAAATTGGCAAGGAAGAAGTAAAATTGTCATTATATGCAGATGACATGATACTGTATATAGAGAACCCCAAAGACTCCATCAAAAAACTATTGGAACTGATAGACGAATTCAGTAAAGTAGCAGAATATAAAATCAATGTTCAGAAATCAGTGGCATTTGCATATACCAATAATAAACTAATGGAAAGAGAAATTAAGAAAACTGTCCCATTTACAATTGCGTCAAGAACTATAAAATACCTAGGAATAAATTTAACCAAAGAAGTGAAAGATCTGTACTCAGAAAATTATAAGACACTGAAGAAAGAAATCATAGAAGATACAAATAAATGGAAACACCTACCATGCTCATGGATAGGAAGAATTAATATAGTTAAAATGTCCATACTGCCTAAAGCAATATATAGATTCAATGCAATTCCTATCAAACTACCAAGGGCATTTTTCACAGAAATAGAAAATATAATCCTAAAATTTATATGGAATCATAAAAGACCCAGAATAGCCTCGGCAATTCTGAGAAATAAAAACAAAGTTGGGGGGATCACGCTACCAGACATCAAAACCTACTACAAGGCCACAGTAATCAAGACAGTTTGGTATTGGCATAAAAACAGGCACATCGATCAGTGGAACAGAACAGAGAGCACAGAAATAAATCCAAGCATTTACGGACAGTTAATCTATGACAAGGGAAGCAAGAATTTACACTGGAGTAAAGATAGTCTATTCAATAAATGGTGTTGGGAAAATTGGACTGACACATGCAAAAAAATGAAACTGGATCATCTCCTTACGCCTTATACAAGAATAAATTCAAAATGGATTAAAGACTTAAATGTAAGACCTGAAACCATAAAAATCCTAAAAGAAAATATAGGGAGTACATTTGCAGACATTACCCGGAGCAATATTTTTACTGATACATCCCTACGGGCAAGGGAAGTAAAAGAAAAAATGAACATATGGGATTATATCAGACTTAAAAGTTTTTTCACAACAAAGGAAACCATTAATAAAACAAAAAGGAAGCCTACTGAATAGGAGAATATATTTGCCAACGATATATCTGATAAGGGGTTAATATCCAAAATTTATAAAACACTCATGAAACTCAACATCAAAAAACAAGCAACCCAATTAAAAAATGGGCAGAAGATATGAAGAGACATTTCTCTAAAGAGGACATACAGATGGCCAACAGGCATATGAAAAGAAGTTCAACCTCACTGGTCATTAGGGAAATGCAAATAAAAACCACCATGAGATACCACCTCACTCCAGTCAGAATGGCTATCATCAACAAATCAACAAACAACAAGTGCTGGAGGGGCTGTGGGGAAAAGGGGACCCTGCTGCACTGTTGGTGGGACTGCAGATTGGTGCAGCCACTATGGAAGTCAGTATGGCGGTATCTCAAAGAACTGGAAATAGAGCTACCGTTTGACCCAGCAATTCCACTCCTAGGTATTTATCCTGAAAAAACCAAGACACTTATTCAAAAAAAGTTATGCACCCCTATGTTCATAGCAGCACAATTTACAATAGCTAAGACGTGGAAACAACCAAAATGCCCATCAGTAGATGACTGGATTAAGAAACTGTGGTATATTTATACAATGGAGTATTATTCCGCTATAAGGAAGAATGAAATCGTGCCATTTGCAATGATATGGATGGACCTAGAGACTATTATGTTGAGTGAAATAAGTCAGTCAGAGAAGGACAAATACCATATGATCTCACTCATATGTGGAATCTGAAAAACTGTATGAATGAGCAAAGTAAACAGAAACTGTCTCATAGATATAGAGGAAAAATCAGGGTTGCTAATTGGGAGGGGGATGGGGATGAGGGAGAAGGGGAAGGGATTAGACGGCAAAAATAGGCAACTACAATATTGCCACTGGGATAGGAAAAACAGTTTGGGGAATATAATTAATAATGTTGTAAATATTCTGTGGACTGTCAGATGATCATCGGTCTTGTTAGGGAGACCATTTCATGGATGGAGTAGAGGTTTGATCACTGCACTGAATTACTAAAGTGGAGGTGGTATACCTACTGTAATTGAATATATATAGATAGTCACAGGATGTGGATTATACTGTGGAAGAGAGTCAGAGGAAGAGTAATAGATATATATGATATGGGGGGGAGTGGGGTGGCGAATTGGGGGTGGGAGGTTGTCACTTTGAGGGGTAAAATGTATAACTATTGCACTGTGTTGTACACCTGAAACTAATTAAAAATAAAATAAAATAAAATAAAAATAAAATAAAAAACCAAAAAACATTTTGTTGAGCTCAGTTCAACCAACTGCGTCTAAATAAGATAAACTACAGCCATCTTCAACATCAAAGCCTGTTAAGTATTTGGTGACAGCTAAGCTCATGTGTGTCCCAGGCTGGGCTTCCTCTGAGTCCCTTCAAGGAAGAGTCTGCCTTCTCTGCTCTCACAGTGCTCTTCCCTCCTTTATTTACTGGCTCTCTCATTTTTACATACTCAGTAAAATTTACAGACTTATACAATGAACACCCAGAAACAATGAAATGTATATTTCTTACATGTACCATTGAATGAGCTTATCAATTTATATTCCTGTGTAGCCCAAATCCTTTATCTAGATCATGGAACATAGCATCACCACAGAACATTATGTCCTGTGCCTCTCGTAGGTAATCCTGAGCTGCAACATCATCCCAAGAGGCGATTATGTTTTCCAATATGGAATGAATCTTCAGTAGATGTTGTGTCTGCTCTATGAATGTCAGTTAAGTCAAGATGGTTGATAGTGTTCAGATCTCTTACTTCATTAAGTTGCGTTCATCTAATAGTTTCTATCAATTCCCGAGAAAGGTGTGCTGTAATCTCCATTTAATCCTGTAGATTTTTGCTTCATGTATTTTGAAGTTCTATTATTGGGCATACCGATGATTGTTTTGACTTCCTGATGAATTAACCCTTTAACACTACAAAAGGTCTCTGTATATCTCTGGCAATATCTTTTGTCTTAAATCGACTTCATCTGATATTAAGATACTTGTAGCTGCAGAAGTTTTCTTAGGTGTTATATAGGTGGTCTGACAATTAAGTTCGAGAATTCATCCTAGAAAAAGCGCTACATACCTCATTGCTCAATATCACTATGGTCACCTTTGAAGTACTCCCCTTGGGAAGCTATGCACTGACACCAGTGCCTAATCCACCCTTCAACGCAATTTTGGAACTCTCTTTCTGGAATAATGGTCATTAGAGCTGTCATTGTATTACCCTTGATGTTCTGAATGTCATCAAAATGTCTTCTTTTCAATATTTCCTTTGTCTTTGGGTAAAGAAAGAAGTCATTGGGGCCAGATCAGGTGAGTAGGGAGGGTGTTCCAACACAGTGACTTGTTTACTGGCTAAAGTCTCCCGCACAGACCATGCCGTGTGAGCTGGTGTACGGTCGTGATGCAATAGCCACGAATTGTTGGTGAAAAGTTCAAGTTGTCCAACTTCTTCACACAGCCTTTTCAGCACTTCCAAATAGTAAACTTGGTTAACTGTTTGTCCAGTTAGTACAAATTCATAATGAATCATCCCTCTGATATCAAAAAAGATTACTAAGGCCGGCCGAGTGGCTCAGTTGGGAAAGAACTCGCTCAAGAGTGCGAGCTGAGCTCTGAGCAACAGCAGTTTGATGCCCAGCCTGAGCTGAGCTGCCACTCAGCTGCCAACAGGTGGCAGGATGGCTCAGCTAAAAAAAAAAAAATAATAAAAAAGATTACTAAAACCACTGCAACAAGTTTGCAAACTTAATTGTCTGACCTTGTAGATGTTAGATCTTTTTCCATCCATTTACTTCCAGTATGTCTGTCTGGCTTTTAAATCGCATCTCTAAGAGACAGTATATAGTTGGCTCTTACTTTTTCATTCATTCTAACTATTTATACTTTTGAATTATACTAATTTGGAGTTAATAGGATTATCAATCAGGCTGAAGTTCACCGCTTGTTTCCTGTTTGTCCAATCTATTTTTTTTTCTTGTTGCTCTTTCTCTAATATTAACCAAAGACAAATATTAACCAATATTTTTTAGAATTCCATTTAATTGTGTGTTGGCTTTTTGTCTATACATGTTTGCACTCTTTTACAGCAGTTCCTGTAGGAATTACATTATACACTTTTAGCTGTTTACAGTCTATTTAAATTTTTTAAAAATAGATTTTTGAGGTATAATAGACACACAATAAACTTCACATAATTAAGGAATAAAATTTGATAAAAATTTTTCTTTAAAGATTTTTATTGGGGAATTGGGGAAGGGGAACAACCAAATTGTTGTCCTTCAGTCTTAGTTGTGGAGGGCACAGCTAACTCAGCTCAAAGTCTAGTCGCCATCCAGCTGCCTGTCTGCAGCTTGCGGCCACTCAGCTCAAGGTGCCGTTTTCAATCTTAGTTGTGGGTGCGTGTAGCACACCATCCCATGCGGGAGTTGAACTGCCAACCTTGTTAGGAGCACATGCTCTCACCAGCTGAGCCATCCTACCACCTACTGGCAGCTCAGCTCGGGTGCAGCTCACTGGCCCTATAGAAATCGAACCAGCGACCCTGTTTCTTGGAGCTCGCGATCTTAACCAACTGAGCCACTCAGCAGGCCCCAAAATTTGATAAAATTTGACATATGTATTCACCAGTGAAAATTTTACCACCATCAAGATAATAACCATGTCATTACTGCAATTGCTTTCTTTTGTCCCTTCTGCTCTGACACTTCTGGTCCCAGGCAACTACTGATAGACTTTCTGACCTAAATATTAGTTTGTGCTTTCTGGAATTTCATATAAATGGAATGAGATAGTATATACTCTTTTCTGTCTGGCTTTTTTTACTCAAGATAATTATTTAGAATTTCATCCATGTCATATGCATCCCTACTTCATTCCTTTTTGTTACTGAGTTGCATTGCTGAATTAATAGTGTAATATTAATATAAAATGTTGGAGACTTGAAACAACATAAATCCATTCAACACTGTCTCCATTCTTGTTATTGTATACTTTATAAACCTTGTAAACAATGTATAATTTTTGATGGTATATAATTTCACGAAATTAAGGGGAAATAATCCTTTACATTTGGCCACGTTTTTGTTTACGATGATTTCTTTTCTTCCTTAAGATTCACGTTTCCATTTGATTTCGTCTTTCTTCATCCTGAAATCTTTGTTTAGCATTTTGAGTAGTTCAGGTCAACTGACAATACAGTATCAACACTGTTTCCAAAATCACACTCGTATTCCTAAATCTTAAGCCCTTTTCTCCTGATTTACTCTTTGATTTTGTTAATGACCTCTGCCAGCTCTCAGGTTAGGAAACTTAGATTTCACCTTGAATCCCTTTCCCTCCTCAGACCACCACACCCATCTCTCGAGTGTTACCATGATCCTCTCCCTCAGATCCACATCTGCCTCCACTTTCCTTTCAGGCTGATACAACCTAACCGATCAACCTAACACATGCCAAATGCTGCTCAAGCCATGTCTGAGTTCACAGGTCTAGTCCACTTTCCCCTGGGCAAACAATGATCTAATTATCTTTAAAAGGCTGGTTTGGGGGCTGGCCGAGTGGCGCGGTGGTTAAGCGCTGGCTTGGGAAGCCAGCGGCCCCGATTCAGTCCCACATACGTGGGCCAGTGACACTGCCCTCAAAATAAATAAATAAATAAATAAATAAATAAATAAATAAATAAATAAATAAATAAAAATAAAAGACTGGTTTGATCAACGTCCACCTGGCTGCAGAAACCTATGGACTTGGGCAATTCCGCAGGATGATATTCAGTCACCTCTGTTCTGTTCTCAACCTGCCTGTTATATTTACCACCATCCTCATTAAATATACTCTGGAACAGGATGAGGAACTCTTATCAGTATTCACACAGGCATCTTAGAGCCCATACTACACACTCATTCAGGAAGGCACATCTGGAGACCGGTGAGCAACACTGTGTGAGGGCCTGGGAAGGGTCAGGGGCCAGACGTGGCCCTTCCTTAGGAGGACAGTTTCAGGTCAAAGGGAGCTTAGGCAGAGACAAAGGTGCAAAGAGCCTGGAGGGGCTGCTCAGGCAGAGGTGACAAGGCCATGGATGGCAGGGACATTGGCAGACATAGAGGAAAATTCCACATGGACAGGATCACAAACAGGTATGAAGTGAAAGTACTTGCAGGGGCAGGGAGGTGCAAAATCAAGTGGGATTGGGGGAGGAGGCTTTGTAGTGTGTGGTTGTTTCTGCTTGAGGGTGCAGCTGACAGTCTGTGTCAATCCATGGATGTGTGTGGCGGGGAGAGAGGAAAGAGAGGGAGAGGGAGAGAAAGGAGCATGGACAAAGGAGAGAAGGAAAACAAAAATGGAGGAGGCACAGTTTTCCAGTTCTTGTGCAACACAGGTTTTACTGACCCTCTCTCCTCCCCCCAGTAATGTCATTAACAGGGGGATTTCCTTCATTTACTCATCCTCTGTGATGCAAGAGTTTGTTTTTTTTTATGGCCAAGAGTCAACCTCACACTATTTCCTAATCAAAAATTAAGTCGAGCAATCTCCTCTTTACTCTCTAGGATAACAAACCCTAAAACCTACTCTGTTTATCTTAAACTGAGCAGTAATTCACAGGCTAATAGCATCAGATCTGCCCTCAAGGTTTTCAGGCTTCCTGACATTGTTTCCGAGGTTTATAGGGGGTTTTTTGGTTTCTTTGTTTTTCAGCTATAATAAAACTCTGAATTGAAATCCAAGTCATGTGGCTTCTCATCCAGGGCCAGCTACTAAGCCACATGAGTCTGGGGAAGTCATTTCCCTTTAGCTCCAAGCCTCATGTTAACCTTTGTTGAAATAGGGATTCCCACTAAGTGGGACCACTCAAGGACCCTCCAGTAGTGACCCTGTGCTGGCCGAGTGCAGGCCTCATGGATGAGCACCAAATAATCACCTGGGAAACCGTTAGAAGGGCTGCTGCCCCAGAGGGCGCTCCCCTGCCCTGCCCAGGCCCTCCATAAACTAGGTAGGTGACATTCAGCCAGTGCTCTGAATTTTGAGTTGGATAATCATAGTTTCCACACAGCAGGGTTGTGAGAATTAGAGGTAATGCGTATATATAATGCTGAGAACAGAGCCTGGTAAGTACTGTATTTCAGCACAAGCTGTGGCCAGTATAATCATTATTCACAAAGTTGATTTAATCAAAACCACAATCTCCAGCCTAATAATAATATAGCCTGGGGCCTCACTTCTGTCAGAGTCAAAATATGAACAAATGACATTTCCTGGCGCCATCACAGCCTCGCTGGAGGTGGGGTGAATCTAGGGTGGTGGGATCTCATGAAGTTTTCTTTCAGTTATTTGAGTCCCAGGTCTCATCCCCACCAGACTGCGAGCTCCTAGGAGCAGGATAAACTCAGAGTCATTTCTTTCCCTCCTCCAGGGCCCAGGCTTTCCCAGAGTGAAGGACTCAATTACTTAGTGGGTGAATAACAACAGCTCCCTCCCCCAGGACACCAAGGAGGTGAGCCTAGGGATGGCCTCAGTGGACTGCCTAAGGACAGCTTCCGGGCCACAACTCAGGCAGAGGACCCAAAGCGAGGCTGCTGGCCTTTGTTGAGCAGACACACATAGGAGTTCCCAGAGGCCAAATGCAGGACAGAGAACTGGAGAAGAAGGCACTGCACAGAGAGAGCACTCTGGAGATGTGCAGAGGGCCCATCCAGGTCTGGGTGAGTGCTGATCTGTGCATATGGGAGGGGCCAGCCCAGGCTGAGAAGAGACCATGGGAAATCAGGAGGCTGGACAAAAATGGGGGCCCACCCAGGGCTGGGAGTTGTTCATGCTCCCTTTCACCTGTGGGCAGGCTGCATGAAAGGGGTGCTGGCTAGTTATCAGAAGTTAATTACCAAACTCTTGGTAGTTGATGGATTTAGCCCCCAAATAAGGTGAATGTAGATAAGACATACAGATAAAAATTAGGCCGTAGAGGAGAGAACGAATTTTTTTTTTTTTTTTGAGGGCAGTGTCACTGGACCTCATATGTGGGACTGAACCGGGGCCGCTGGCTTTCCAAGCCAGCGCTTAACCACCGCGCCACTTGGCCGGCCCGAGAGAATGGATTTTTAATTTCCTTAAATGTGACCAGAGCAATATCCAACACTCTTCAGAGAACCACAACATGATCCAGTACCAATGAAAGTAAAATTCATGATGTGCAGCATGCAACAGCGAACGACTTGGCAGGAAAAGAAGAAAAACATCCCCACAACCAGGAAGAAATCCAATCAAAACAAACAAGTCAAGAAGTGACCAAGAATGGAGTTAATAAACAAAGACCTTAAACAACTGTTACAAATCTTATAAAAATTCTCAAAGGTGTAAAAGAAAACATGAACATGAGTAAAGAGATAGAAAATATTAAGGACCCAAAAAGGACTTCTAGAAATTAAAACAAAAACAAAAACATACACACATATACACACACACACAAAATAGCTGAAATAAAAAATACACCGAATAGGATTAACAGCAGATTAGGTAGTACAGAGAACAGGGACTGACGCCTTCTTAGTGGAGGCTGGGGTGATCAGCCATCTGTAGCCACTCTTCAAATGTGCCTGTGCAAGGTCCTCACCAGAGAGGCAACTGAAAGCATTTGAACACACCAGGCCCGTGGCCCTACAGTGCCACCTCTGCATCACGGGATGTGTGGGCTCCTCTGCACTCCTCCATGCCCGCTCCAGGACAGCTCCCCATCCTGTGCTTCAGAAGCTCCTGCCTCCAACTCAGGGAGGCGACACCAATAAGCAGGTGGCAGACATTGCTGGGGTGAACACCCTGTGCCCTGTGACCCTCCCAGCAGCACAGTGAGCCACATCAACCATGAGGATGTGGTTTGTCCTTTCACACAGCCTCCCAAAGGTGCCCAGACAACTCTCAGGGTTTACAAATGGCCCTGTCGACTTTTATCTCCTCCTCATTTGGCAGGAGTAACTGGGGCCACTCCAGGGTCCCGACGCTGAAAAGGAGCAGAGCAGGGCTGCTGTTCCCAGCTCCAAAATCAGGACTCAGACAGCCTGACAGAGCTTCTGAGCCTCTGAACCCCACAGTTCCTGCCGTGATAGAGAGAGGGAGCTCTGGAAAAGGCCAATCCCAGCAAGAGCAGGGGAAGGACCAGGGCTCAGGAAAGATCTCAGCACTGGGCTCATCTGATGCAATCCCTCCAACAGTCCAAGGACAGGGACTCATCTCACTACAGGAAGGGCTGGGGAGTAACTGCCCCATGGGACACAATTCAAGTGCAGAGCTGGGATTCTAGGCCCCCTGCCACCTTTGCTGCCTAATCTGGGTCCCCTGATCATCACTCCCAGCCTCAGAAATCGCCTGGATCCCTGAAAATCTCTACTAGCACCGAGAAATCAAAACCACAACAACACGGTGCCCATTTTCACCTCTTAGACTATGAAGAATTAAGTAGCAAGGCTGAAGTAACACAGAAACACTGGGGACTCTTGTTGTGAGTATAAAATGGTACAGCTTTCTTCTGGAGGAAAATTTGTCATTATCTAAACAGAAGTATAAAATTACCTGACACAGCAATTTCACTTTAAGGAGTTACACAATATAAGATGTACATGGACATGTGACACATACAAATATACTACAATGCTGTTCGAGTTAGGAAAATCAAAACGAGGATGTAATCTAAAAAGACGTTCATAAGAGGCACAAGTAAAATACAGTCGTGCCTGCTATACTCACACAATAAAATACTATGCTCTTGAAAACAATAAGAGAAGTCTGCATGGACAGACATAGAACATCTAATGGAATTTTTTACTAGCTTCACAATGTAAGAAAATGATCATGCCTGTACGTGCATTAAAAAAGGCAAGACTTGAGGAGGGATGAGGAGTTTAGAATTTTGCAGGCCTACGTCTCACATTTCCCAAACCATCAAATTCAGGTGTTTGACCTTATCTGCACATGTATCTGTACATTCACCTGGAAACCCACTGACTAAATGACTAGAGAGCCATTCTGGAAACAGTGCTAAACATGGGGCTCACTTAATATAGACTCATATTTTAAAAACAAATTTGGTAATTATTTTGTGATTATAAATATTGCTTCTCTGAATTTTGAATTGATTGGTTGAGTGAAAACATTTAAAGTTTCATGACACCTGTAATGTTGGTTTGACATTTAACGGTTTTTTGTTATTTTTTCCCAACATAAGGAAACTGCAAAGGGCCATGGGGTGGAGTCCCATCCGCGTGGAAGAGAATGGAAATCGATAGTTTTCCTTGTGGAGTTTGTTCAGATGCGCGTCACTCCTCTTTCCTGTTGTGAAGCTTCGCTTCCACCCCCATCCCCGCGCCCCCTCCCGCCCTTTCCTGTTATGAGGCTGCCAGCCCCTGGCTGCGCCTTAAAGGTCCTTACACACAGTCCTTTAAGCGCTGCAGTGAGGGAGAGTGAATGGAAAGAAGCTGGACCCTCAGGGGCCAGAACCAGACACGTGTGGGAGGCAACAGAGGGAAAGTGACAGACACGAGTGGGAGGCAACGGAGGGAAAGTGACACTTAGCTGGCTGCTATCTAATCGTCTTTTAAACACAAATGTAAAAAATAAAAAGAATGGAAAGCAAATTTCTCTGTCGTCCGCTGCAGGAATTTCCAACGTGACCCTTGTCCCTGGAGTGTTTCTGGATTTTCCCCTTGGATTGCTCATGGTCACCTGTGCCAAGCGCGGGGCTATTTCCGCCTTGCGGGCCGCGGCGGTCCTGCGGGGCTCCGGGAACCTGCGCTTCCCCTGACTCTGCCCGGACATGCCCCGGCCACCGGGTCACGCACCTCGCCGTCCCTGCTGCCCTTGCCCCTTCCCAGTCACTCGGCGAGTCTTCAAGAGCCAAGAACGGCGGCGGGGACTCACCTCCATCAGGGCAGCGAAGACGATGAAAATCCGGGCCCTGGGGCCCCGGAGCCGAAGCCTGGCTCCCCGCGCCGGCTCGGGGGCTGCAGACCGCAGTGTGCTGTGTCCCCGCTGCCCCGGGCCGTCGGGGAGCGCTCCTGGTCCTGGCAGAGTCGTCATCGGGAGTCGTCTGTGGATGTCTTGGGGCGCGGATGTCTGACAGCTTCGACTCTCCCTGCGGGGTGCGCCCATATCGCTCTTCTGCTCTCCTGGAGGGCTTCCCGGGGCTTTTATGCCCTGACGTGCGCTGTCACTTTGGGCGGGGCGAATCCGAGCGCGCCTTCTGTTAGCACCTCCCCGAGGTGAGGTAAGGGATGAAGTAACTGTTCTCACGCCCTGGGAGTGTTGTTTGTTTCCGTGTAGCTTCCTACTGCCAGGCACGGAAGGGGATAAGGAGCTGGGGAAGTTCCTTCCTCCCAGATGCTGAGCCCTTTGCTGAGACGAGAGTCCGATGTTGAGAGTGCATACAGGATTTGCCTCCATCCCGCCCCTGCCCAAGGCCAATGCCCCTCATGTTCCTGAGCAGGTCCTGAGGACTGGCTGTCAGGTCACCTGGATGGAGCAGGGCAGCTCTGTGCTCACATAGGGAGTTCTGAGTGTTCTCAGGGACAGCGGGGAGTGCACAGGACACACTCTGTGGCACCGTGTGCGTGGTCCTTTTTCTTTTCTTTCAATTGGGAAGTGGGAGAGGGGAACAATGTTGGGGAATTGGGGAGAAGGACCAGCCAAGTTGTTGTTCTCCAATCTTTGTTGTGGAGGGCGCCAGTTGCCATTTGGCTGCCATCTGCAGCTCTTGACCTCTAAGCTCAAGGTGCTGTGTTACAATCTTAGTTGCGGGTGGGCATAGCCACCATCCTATGGAGGAATTGAACCAGCTGCCTTGTTGTTCAGAACGCGGGCTCTACCCACTGAGCCATCCCATCAGCAGCTCAGCTCAAGGTGCCGAGTTCAAGCTCAGTTGCTTAGTTGCTGGCAGGCGTAACCCACCATCCAACAGGCAGTCTTGTTAGGAGCATGTGCTCTCACCAGCTGAGCCATCCTGCCACCTGTTGGCAGCTCAACTCCAGCTCGACATTGGCCCAGGTGGGAATCCAACCAGCAGCCCTGTTGCTCAGAGCTTGCGCTCTTAACTTAATTCTTAACCAACTGAGCCACTCAGCCGGCTTCCGTGTGCGTGTTTCTTAAGCATGTTCAAAATGCCCATGCCTAAAGGTATGACAGCAAACAATACTTGACGTGGACTTAAGGAATCCGGTTTTTATCGGGTGCCTAACATTTACCTGACACCGATTTAGATGTTTTACGTTCATTGTCTTATTTGATTCTTCTAACAGTTCTTGTGAGGAGGTATAAGCAGCCCATTATTGCAGATGAGGAAAGATGAGACTCTGAAAAACAATGACACTAGCTCAGGTGAGGTTCCTACCTTTAAATAATGGAGCTGCAGTGTAAACCTCTCTTGTCTTCTTCCAAATCCTGCTTTTCCTCTCCACTGTGGCGATTTACTGAAAAGTTTGCCCAGAGGATGTGGCTTACGCTGCACACATTTCCATAAGACACTGTCTCCTCTGTGTGGGAGGTGCCCCATCTGGTTTCATTGCCGTATTCACCAAGATAACCTTACCTGGTGCCTGGCTTAAAGCAGATGTTTGGTACATGTTGGCTGTGAATGAATGCAAGACGTGAATATACAAGTAAATGAATGGAAGAAGGACCAGCTGAGTTCTGTCACTGAGAACAGACAAGAGGAATAAAAGTTCATCCCTTCTGCCCATTCTCTGCTTCCTGTGTATTCCCACCAGGATCCCTCTCACACCAAGCATCTGCCTGCTATGGTTCTAGAAGGATCACAAAGATCACCTTAAATTCAAATTAATGAAAGCAAAGGTCATTTGCACTGTCATACTAATGAGGAGCAGTTTCATTACCATCAAACACATAGGAAGAATTGACATTTCTTTCAATATTTTTCTGATCAAAGAAGATACTTCAATTCAATCATTATATTATAATTTCATTAAAATTTGTGATTTTCCTCAGATAAATTATTTCTATTTCTTATCAAGGTGATTTCTTTGTATTTTATATATTCAGTAACCCTTATGAATTGGCTCTTCTTGTAAATTTTTTTTTAACTGGTTGATTTTGCTAATTTTTTTTTTAACATCCATCTAGTTATAAATTTATTTTATCTATTGTATTTTGAAACTTAGGGTTTTAAAACTATACAGTCATCTAAAATAGTGATTATTTTTCCTTCTCCCTTCCAAGAGTTCGCCTTTTATTTTCATTTCTTGACTTATTGCATAGGCCCAAACTTTCAGTACAATGTTGAATGAGAAAGTAGGCATTTCGGTCTTAATTTGATTTCCTTAAGAAGGCCTAAAGGCCTTCACCTTTGCTAATGACATTGGCTCTTGCTTTTCTATAGAACTTCTCAGCATTATGTGTGAATCCTCCTATCCTGATCTATTAAGAATGAAACCAGAGGCTGCCGCCTCTTTCTTCTGCCACTCCTTGCACTGCTTGTGTGCTCAATCGATGTGGACCTGGTTCCTCTTTTGTGAAGCCTCAGCTGAAGACACCCTGTGCTCGTTATGGCCTACAAAAAATCCCAAAGAAGGAGACAAGACTGAGAACAACAAACATATTAATTTGAATCTGGTGGGACAGAATGGTTCTCTGGTGCAGTTTAAGATTAAGAGGCATATACCACTTGTTAAACTAGTAAAAGCCTACTGTGAATGACAGCATTTGTCAATGAGGCAGATCAGATTCCAGGTTGACAGGCAGCCAGTCAATGAAACAGACACACCTGCACAGGTGGAATGGAGGCTGAATATACAATCGATGTATTCCAGCAGCAGACAGAAGGTGTCTAGTAAATAGGGGAATGGGCCACTTTACTCAGAACTAAGTTCCTCCTGACCAAGAAGACATTCTCAGTTAGATAACGGTATGTGGTACCACCATATCCTGATGCCTACAGTATACTTGATTTCCTGTCCCTATTTCTTTATTGTACATAAAGTAACTGCTGTGTGTACACAAGCATTTGCATTTTTAAAAAATTGAATGGCCAGTGCTGTGTTTTGATCTATATCAAATGGAAATGGGATGGGGAAAAATACTGGTTCTGTGAAAATACCCCCTTTCTCCATAGTGGCATGTTAATTCAGCTGTTACCTTTATATTCCTATTTTGCTCTTAGTGTTTATCGAAAAAAGAACAACATAAATCCTTGCATACCTTATTCGATTGGAGAATTTTAATTTTTTCATTTATTATTGTAAAACCAAGGATGATTTAATAAATTTTTCTGTATGTAAATGTTACATGTAAGGCAATCTCTCTTTAAGTAGGGATAAATTACAAGAAATGAATACTATTTAGGTAGTCCTCCCTTCAAGTCAATCACCTTGTTGTTTAAATAAACTTTTTGTTTAGAATGGAAAAAAAAGAATGAGACTAGATATTTAATTTTTCCAAACGCCTTTTCAGCTTTCATTGACACTATATGATGGTTTCTTATTTAGACTATTGATAAGGGACATTATGATTAATCAGAACACATTCACATTCTTGAATAAACCCTTAATTAAGATTTTTCAATGTGCCCTCTTATATATAGTCCTCTGTTGCATTTCATAAAAAAGCTGTGAGAGAGTGACTGTCTCTTGTAGGAGTGGATGGAAATTGACTAGAAGGGCGAAAAAGGGACTTTCTAGGATGGTGGAAAGTTTCTGGCTTGATTGAGTGATGATTCTATATGAGTATATAGTTGTCAAAGTTGAAATGGAATCCTCAAGAAGTGAGTGGTTTACTGTATATAATCATGCCTCAGTGAGCAAGCATTGGCACAGAGATGATAAGTTATGCAGCATGTGAGATCTTTGTTCATTTCCATAGAGACTCAGGAGGGGAGTTGCCTGTCTTAGTTCACAACAGTTGGCTAATGATTAATCATACTGGAATCCAGGACTCCTGGTTCAGACCCAAGGACCTCCCTCACTATATTTTACAGGAACAGGCAAAAGCTGAAGAGTCTCAGTTGAGAAGAATGAATAAATTACAATTGTCACTGGTTTCTTTTTACTTTTTTTTTTCTTTTTACTTTTTAAAGCAATATGGCTTTTAGAAAATATAAACTGGCTCACCTTACATTTTTGTGAGAATGGTGGTGTGCAGTGCATTCCACACACATCTTGTTTAATCCCCAGTACAGTCTCATGAGATGAGTGGGGTTTCCCCATCTTATAAGTTAAATTTTTATTCAGTGTCTAGCCATTTCTCGCTCTGCCAGTTTGGTGGGGGAGGCCGAGCTGGGTGTAAGTCAGAGATCTTGCCACCTCCAGGCCCTTGCTCTGTGCACAGGTATAGGTGTGGCAGCCCTGGGACCTGACTCTCAGGTTAAGCTCAGGTTCCCTCCTCTGAGGGCCTGTTATACCACAGTCTTTCCCAGCCTCTGTGTCCTACCACACACTACTCTCTCTCTCCATGATGTCCATCTCCCCTCCCAGGTGAGCTATCAGCCCTCCATTAGGGCAGGCTTCTCTGTTGACCTTGACTCCCCACAAAGTCTGATGCTCTCCTGATGGGAAGCAATTAAGGGACACAAAGCCAAAGGTCACCAGGGGAGAACTTATTAGGTCTCACCCTGGGGTCTAGGCCTGATTCAAGATCCTGTGCCCTTTTGAAGCGTATCCAGCCTCACCTGACTGTCTCTGTGGCTTTCCCCGACCTAGGCCTGGGGCTGTTTGATTACTTTCCAAGCATCATACCTTTTAATTACTAGAGCCCACCCATGAGGATGTTGGGTACAGTTGATTAAATCAATGGCCATTAGTGATTAAGCTCAATCTCTAACCTCTTTCCCGTCCCTGGAGGTTCCCATGTGGGGCTCAAAGTTCCAACACTCTAATCATGCAATGGACTGCATGTTTGTGTCCCTCACCAAAGTAAAATGTTGAAATCCTAAAACCTAATGAGATGATATTATTGGGTCTTTGGAAAAGTCATGACATATGTTTGCAACAGATTTTACTAGTTCGTTTTCGTTTTTGGAAGTACTAGAGTCATTCACATCTATGTTATTGCTGTATCATTTGACAGCTGACAGTTCTAGCTTCATTCTAAAAAAAAAATGAGCAATTTGGTTAAGTTTTGGAGATTTTACAACAAGTTGAAGATGGAAAACCAAACGGCACATTTTTGCCACATTTTACTGTTTGACTTACATAGAGGGAAGAACGCATGTCAAGCTTGTGAAAAGTTACATAAAGTTTACAGTGACAATGCTCTACAAGAACCTCAGTGCCAATGATGGTTCACGAAATTCCGTGCTTGTGATTTTGATCTCAACGACACTCCTCAGTCAGGGAGGCCCACCGAGGTTGATGACGACAAAATAAAGGCATTGATTGAGTCAAACCCACATTACATGACTCAAACGATTGCAGAAACATTGAACATCCATCATTCAAGTGTTCACGGCCACCTGAAGAAGCTGGGATATGTAAGCAAGCTCGATATTTGGGTTCCCCCTGAACTCAAAGAGGTTCATTTGACAGCGTGCATAAACATCTGCAATATGCCATTAAACATGAGGAAAACAATCCTTTTTTGAAGCGACTGATAACTGGTGATGAGAAGGGGATTATTTACAACAATGTGGTGCACAAACAGTCTTGGTCCTGATGTGATGATTCGACTCAAACGACATCAAAAGCAGACATTCATGAAAGGAAGATTATGCTCTCAGTGTGGTGGGATTTTTAAGTTGTCCTGTTTAGGAGTTGTTTTATTTCCACACGTTTTTGGATTTTTCAGTTTTCCTTCTGCTATGATTTCTAGTCACCTCCTAAAGGCCCCACTTCCTATTGGGTCTTCGGAAAAGTCATGACATTTTTTGTCTATGTTTTTCAAAGGCCATTTATTTATATAAAGAACAAAAATCAATCAATGATATATTGCCTGTTTTGTTCAATAACCTTTTGCCATCTTTCAGTGAGCTTTGTAATTCCTCATTCATAGAAGGACCTGTCTTTATTTCCGAAAAATTGAACAAGGTGCTGGTTTACAGCCTCATCTGAATTGAACTTTATACCACACAAGGAGTTTTGAAGAGAGCGAAACAAGTGGAAGTCAGAGGGCACAAGGTCAGGTGAGTATGGTGGGTGTGGCAACACATCCCATCCAAGATCCAATAATTTTTGAAGGGTGATCAAACTTGTGTGTGGTCTCGCGTTGTCGCGATGGAACACAACTCCTTTACAATAAGAAGTTCTGGACGTTTCTGGATGATGAATTCATTCAAACTGTCCAATTGCCAACAGCACACACTCGAATTGACTGTTTGGTTCCTTGGTAGAAGCTTGAAAAACACTCCTTTACAATCCCACCACACTGAGAGCATAACCTTCCTCTGATGAATGCCTGCTTTTGATGTCGTTTGAGTTGAATCATTCACATCAGGACCAAGATTGTTTGTGTCACGTCTCTGCGCGGCTGGGTCTAGCTTCCTCGAGAGGACCGGCGGGGACTCAGAAAAAGAAATAAAGAGCAAGAGACAGGGATAGTTTAAAAAGCAATGTGAGCCAGGGGACTCTGTCTGATGGACAAGAGCCCTGAATCTGGTCAGCTTGCAGCTTTTATTGAGTACAAACAGGGAAGGGGGTTTGCTCTTTCCAAGGTCTGTAAATCACGTGCGTCACCCAAGCTTTAGCCAAATTTCCCTATGCCTCACAGACAGCCCCAGCGGAAAGACCCTTTGATCAATGCAGCCCTGCCCCCTACGGGGACATATAATGATTCACTATGACACCTTGAGGCAAGAATGTAAGGACTGCTGTTAGCTTCTCGGGAAGATTTCTCTTTTCGGTTGCAGGCTGTAAGCTCTGCAGAAAAGGATTAACAGGCCCTTAGGCCCCATAGGCTTCACCTCCTAGATTCCTCCCAGGGACCCTCCAGAAGGTGCCTGGCTTAGGCCGCCCTGATGCGCATATTTGATATAGGATCTTACACCTATATTGGAATCCTGTGCATATCTAGGGTCTTGCTCGTCATTGGCTGACCCGCCCTCTCTCTTAGGGTCCCATGGGGTTTAGCCATAAACAGTGAATATCCTGTCCCCTGCTGTTATGGGCGAATGCAGGGAGGCAGACGTGGAGGCTGCTGTGAGGCCACATGTTTGTGCACCATATGTTGTTGTAAATAATCCACTTCTCATCACCAGTTATCAGTCACTTCAAAAAAGGATCGTTTTCCTCATGTTTAATGGCATATTGCAGATGTTTATGCACGCCATCAAATGAACTTCTTTGAGTTCAGGGGGAACCCAAATATCGAGCTTGCTTATGTATCCCAGCTTCTTCAGGTGGTTGTGAATGCTTGAATGATGGATGTTCAATGTTTCTGCAATGTCTCATTTCACATAATGCGGGTTTGACTTGATCAATGCTTTTATTTTGTCATCATCAACCTCGGTGGGTCTCCCTGACCGAGGAGTGTCGTTGAGATCAAAATCACCAGCATGGAATTTCGTGAACCATCATTCGCACTGACATTGTTGTAGAGCATTGTCACTGTAAACGTTATGCACTTTTCACAAGCTTGGCGTGCATTCTTCCCTTTATGGAAGTAAAACAGTAAAATATGGTGAAAATGCACAGTTTGGTCTTCCATCTTCAGCTTGTGAAATCTCCAAAACTCAACCAAATTGCTCAATTTTTTTTTAGAATGAAGCTAGACCTGTCAGCTGTTAAATGACATAGCAATAACATAGATGCCAATGACTCTAGTACTTCTAAAAATGAACTTGCATGATCTGTTGCAAAAATGCGTCATGACTTTTCCAAAAACTCAATACATGTGAGGGACAATTGGGGCTCACCAGTACCTACCCAGAGGTGGGGCTTTTTCCTCCTTTCCTCTACTTTTATATTTTTGCATATTTCCACCATGATAATCCATGTATAAAATAAACACATTTCCACAAAGTTTCTGTGGTTATATAGACACAAAATTATAAAAATAGAAAGATTCATATCACAGAGTTACACATATATAAATGGACACCTAGCAACATGGATGAGTCTTAAATACAATAAATACAAGTAAAAAGCAAAAGTCTATTAAATGAAAAAGTGCATGAACTGAAAAGAATGACATCTTAAAACAACTCTCTGTCACATAGGATCATATACCTATACTATGAAATCTTATTACACACATTTCAAGAGTTTGTTTATAAAACACACATTTTTATGAATAAAAATTACTTTAAGTGCATTGAAAAAGTTCTAGAACATTCCAAGAGCTGTAGGCTTTTAGATGATAGTTTCTTCAAATACCTCTCAAGTACTGGTTCAGTCCTCCAGGCTGGTGTCCAATCACACTTCTTCTTCCAAGAGAAAAGGAAACTAGGAAAGCTCTGGTTTCCTAAGGAGATTCTTTTCACTCAGTACAGAGCAGAGCCTGCCCCACCTTCTTCATAGAGATACTTCCTAGAGCCCACCAGGTGGTCCTGAATGAACAACTTTGTATTTCCATCCCTTAGCATTTCCAAGGCATCCGGTAGGGTGTTGACTGAGGTAGTCCACCCCTGGTTGCTGAGCCAGGTTACTAGCATTGCACACAAGGCTTCCCTGGGATTGAGACCTGAGCTCTGGCCACACAGATAGCATTGTCTTTGAAGCCCATTAGCCTCTTGAGTGGGTTCTAGGAATTGAAGGGCTTGTGAAGTCATTGAAAAACAGCCTCAGGCCTAGGTGGCGGAAAGTCACAGAGACAGTCAGGTGAGGTGGGACACCGTTCAGAAAAGGTACAGGATCCTCATTCAGGCCTAGACCCGAGCGCCCCCTGCTGGTGACTTGCTGCTCTGCCCCCCTTACCTGTTTCTAGTCAACAGAGCATTGGGCCACCCCTGCCTGGGTCTCACCTGCACCGATGGCACTGCAGTGAGTCAAGGTCAACAGAGAATCCCGCCCTAATGGAGGGCTGATAGTCCACCTGGGAGGGGAGATGGGCATCATGGAGAGAGAGAGAGAGAGCAGTGTGTGCAGAAGACAGAGGCTGGGACAGACTGTGGTATAACCGGCCCTCAGAGGAGGGAACCTGAGCTTATCCTGAGAGTCCCAGGGCTCCACACCTGTACCTGTGCACAGAGCAAGGGCCGGGAGGTGCCCACATCTCTAGCTTCACAGTCAGTTCAGCCTCACTCACCAAACCGTGGCAGCCTGGATGGGGACAGATGCTGAGCAAGAATGTAGGCTAAAATGGGGTAACCCCCGCTCATCTCACTAGTGATTAAATGAGACGTGTATGGAATGCACTGCATACCACTCACCCAGAGAAATATAAGTTGAGTCAGCAATACTTATTTGTATTTTTCTAATACCTGCATTGAAGAAAATAAAAAGGAACTGGTGATACTAATGTAATAATAAACGTTACTAATTCTGTGCATTCTAAATATTATCAATTCAACATGTAATCAATATACAAAAAAAGTTATTCATGAGGCATTTTACATTCTTCCTTCTAAAAGTCTTTGAAACATGGTATCTAGTACACAGTCGGTTCTTCAGATTTGTCCTAACCACAGGTCAGGTGCTCGGTAGCCTCCTGGGTCCATGGGTGCCCTGCTGGATTGCACAGACCCTTAGGTGCCCTCATTGTGGGTGAATGAACTGCAAGGGCATAGTGGGGTGGAGAAAAGCACAGGGAGGTACAGAACTGTGTTTTGATGAGGTGGAATTGGGTGCAGGGAGGGGAGAAGATGAGGTGGGAGAGGGGGATTTAGAACCCAGTGGTCCAGTGACAATCAGCATAGGCCCCCTGCTCCCAGCATCCCTGGCTCTGTACTGCTCTACCAGCTATGGGGATGGCAGTTAGGATATATCCCTCTTTCCTCCATTCCTGGTCTACTGTTGTACCCCCCCCCAATAAAAATACTCACTTTCAATAGGGTCTGCATCGTTTACTGGAACCAGCAGCCCCCTTCTCATCTGAGACCCTTCAGCTCCTGCTGGTTCCTATAAAATACAGTGGAGAGTGGCCTTGGTCCCAGTCAGGGGTCCTGGATTCAGAAGTGAGCCTACAGCCAGCCAGCTGTGTGACCTGGGCCAGCCACCTCCCCTCTCGGGCCTCTATGGAGACAGAGAGGAACCTCCTACCCTGCCCCGCTCACAGGCTGTGTGCGTGTGTGCCCATGGAGGCCTGAGTTCCTTGTGGAAATGCTCACTCCTTAAGTGTCTGCTCCAGCTCTGACAGCTGTGTATACCTGAGTAACCATCACCAGTCTAGACATGAAACATCCCCACCACCCCACACTGCTCCCTTCTGACTCTTCTAGTCCATTCCCATCACCCCATCAGGAGACAGTCACTCCCTCCAGGCATTTATGTGACCCCTTCTCTCGAAGGAGACTCTCCGTACCCTGTGTGAAATCAACTGGTCACTCTTTGGCGTCGGATGGCCTGACATTGGTTCCTTTGACCCCCGTACTACCCAGTGGGTGTGGAACGTTGTCACTGGTGACTCTGGTCACCCCGACCAATTCCCATATGTATACCTGTGGAACACCTTGCCCAGAATCCACCCCCATGGGTTCAAATGGGTATTACGGTTTTGGCAGCTCATTCCTACTGGCCTTCTAAGACGGCTCCCCACAAGCCAAGGGACTCTCCTGTTTTCCAAGTCCCCAAAGAAGAGGGTCCTCCCCGTCCTTATAACCTCAGGAACCCTCTCCTTTGGCCCCGACCTCTACTCGGGCCGAAGCCCCTGAGCCAGGTCTCTCTTTCTCTCTGCCACGGATGTGTAGCTCCTCCGTTGGAGCCCTCCAAGAGACTGCCCCCTCCTCAGGCACCTGCATTCTCCCACTCCATGAGGCACCCCTTATGGACGGGGACTCTCGAAGCAGGTGCCCCCTTTCTCATATATGTCGCATTTTCCTCCAGTGATCTCTACAATTGGCAGGCCCCAAAATCCTCCTTTCTCAGAAAAACCCCAAGCCCTAATTAGTCTCCTGGAATTTATTTTCCACACCCATCGAGTCACCTGGGATGACTGCCAACAATTATTAGTCACCCTGTTCGCCTCTGAAGAAAGAGAGAGAATCAGATCTGAGGCTAGAAGGGCTGTTCTTGGGCCTACAGGAGGATCGCTGGAGGAAAACTGAGACCTGATAGAGCAGTCCTTTCCCTCTGAGAGACCCAAATGGGATCCTAACACCTCAGCGGGCAGGGACACATTGAACAATTTTCACCGATACTTTTTAGCGGGCCTAAACAGCACCCCCAGAAGCCAATCAATTTATCAAAAGTCACCAAACTGACAGAGGGCCCCCAGGAATCCCATGCTGCCTTTCTTGAAAGACTGCAGGAAGCATATTGGGTTTATACCCCTTTTGACCCAAGTGCCCCAGAAAACAGTTGGGCCATCAATCTGGCTTTTGTAGCCCAGTCTGCCCCTGATATTCAAAAAAAAACCCTCCAAAGATTAGAAGGATTCCCAGGCATGAATTTGTCCCAACTCATAGTAATCACACAATGGTTCTTCAATAACCAGGATAGTCCCTCAGAAAAACAGGAAAAGAAGTTAGCCCGGGTCATCGTGGCAGCCCTTAAGGAATTGGGTAACCAGGGTAGCTGAGGCTTTTAAGGGCCTAGGGGAAAGGAAAGAACCCAACCCCTGGACCAGAGGAGCCCTTGACCATAGGAGAGACCCCCGTTAGGGAAAAACCAATGCTCATATTGCAAACAGGAGGGACACTGGAAAAACAAATGTCTGAACAGACCAGACAGGCAGAGGAAACCCACTGAAGTCCTGAATTAGAAACAGGCTGATTGGGCTGGGGCTCCATTCCACTGAGTCCCCGGGAGCCCTTGGTAACACTTAAGGTAAGAGGCAACCCAGTGGAATTCCTGGTGGACACTGGGGGCCACACATTCTGTCCTAATTTCCCCGCTGGGCCCCTTGTCTACCAGGAAAACCACAGCTCAAGGGGTGACAGGAAAACAGGCCCTATACCCATGGACAACCCAATGGACAATAGACTTAGGGAAAAATACTGTCACCCACTCCTTTCTAGTCATCCCCGACTGCCCCTACCCCTTACTAGGAAGGGACTTACTCCAGAAACTCCATACCACCATTTCCTTCACAGAAGAATCAACCACCCTAGGTTTCCCGGAAGGACATGCCACTCACGTACTCCTGACTGTCCCCCTCTCTGAGGAATATCTTTTACAGGATACTGAGCCCCTAGTTAACAAACCACTTCCCCACCTGCTAGAACTGCAACAACGATTCCCCAAGGTTTGGGCAAAAACTAATCCCCCAGGACTTGCTAGCCAGCAGGCCCCAATCGTTGTCCAACTCCAAGCTACCGCCATACCAGTGAGGATCCGACAATACCCTATGAGTCAGGAGACCAGGAGGGGAATAACCCCCCACATCAACCACCTCTGACAAGCAGGGATCCTCATCCCCTGCCAGTCTCCCTGGAATACACCCCTACTGCCAGTATGCAAGCCCGGGACTGAGTACAGGCCAGTCCAGGACCTGAGGGGAGTCAATCTTCGGGTAGAGATCATACACCCCACTGTACCTAACCCCTATACCCTCTTCGGCCTCTTGCCGACTAGTCAACACTTTTATTCTGTCCTTGACCTCAAGGATGCCTTCTTCACTATCCCGCTGGCACCAGTCAGCCAACCCCTCTTTGCTTTTGAGTAGCAAGACCCCCACACTGGGTTTTCTGGCCAACTCACCTGGACTAGGATGCCGCAGGGTTTCAAAAATTCACCCACCCTGTTCGACGAGGCCCTCAGCCAGGATCTCACCAGCTTCCGCCAGGATCACCCCCATTGCACCCTCCTCCAGTATGTTGATGACCTGGTAATAGCTGCAGCCTCGGACTCGGACTGCCGGACAGCCACGGAGGACCTGCTTCTACTTCTCCAGGATGTGGGATATTGTGTCTCAGCCAAGAAGGCCTAGCTCTGCCACACCCAGGTCACTTATCTTGGTTATCAACTCCAAGAAGGTAAGCGAGCCCTCTCGGACAGCCGAAAATAGGCAATCCTCCACATCCGGGTCCCTACCCCGAAGAGACAGGTATGGGAATTCCTAGGGGTAGTTGGATACTGTCGGCTGTGGATCCCCCAGTTTGCTGAGCTGGCTAAGCCGCTCTACTCACTCACGGGAGAGTCTGAACCCCTGATATGGACAGAAGTTGAACAAAAGGCGTTCGAAGACTTGAAACAGGCCCTCACCTCCACCCCGGCATTGGCCTTGCCTGACTTGTCCAAGCCCTTTCATCTGTTCGTCCACGAGCCCCAGGGGATAGCCAAGGGGGTACTACCCAGTCTTTAGGACCCTGGAGAAGGCTGGTGGCATACCTGTCAAAGAGGCTAGATCCCCTTGCATCGGGATGGGCCAGTTGCCTAATGGCTATTGCAGCCACTGCTGTCCTAGTCAAGGAGGCTGATAAGCTGACTTTGGGCCAACAGATCACTCTGACCACACCTCATAGTGTTGAAACCCTCTTACGAGGAAGCCTTGAATGCTGGCTCTCAAATGCTCACATCACTCAATATCAAGCCCTCCTGTTGGATCAGCCCAACCTGACTTTCAGCAAGTCCCAGACCCTGAAACCAGCCACCCTCTTACCAGACCCAGATCCGGAGCATCCCATCCATACCTACGAGGATGTACTGGACTTGACTCAGCCAGCCAGGCTAGACCTCACCAATATTCCCCTCCCGTGTCCTGATGAGGAACTGTACACAGACGGGAGCAGTTTTGTAGAGAGGGGAGTCTGGTACACGGGAGCAGCCATGGTAACGCTGGATCAGACCTTTTGGGCTTAGGCCTTACCACATGGGACATCCACCCAGCAGGCCAAACTAATAGCTTTGACACAGGCTTTACGCTGGGCCAAGGATAAGACTGTAAACATCTATACGGACAACCGATACGCATTTGCCAAGGCTCTCGTCCATGCCTCCATCTATAAGGAAAGGGGACTTCTAACTTCAGGAGGGAAAGAAACAAAAAACAAAGATGAGATCCTAGTCCTCTTAGAAGCCTTTGGCTTCCTGAAAGACTGGCCTTGATACATTATCCTGGACATCAGAAAGGTTGGTCCAAGAAGGCAAAGGGAAATTGGGCAGTCGACCAGTTTCCCTTTGGGCAGCAAGGGCAGCAGCAAAATCCCCTCCCCAACCCCTAAACATCCTCCTTACTTTACCCGACCCTAAACCTACCCCCATGTCCACATTACACCCAGGAAGAAGTTAAGTTAGTTTTAACCCAACAGGCAACTAAGGACACCCAGGGCTGGTACCACTTATCCTCCAGACAAGTATTCCTCCCGAGGCTTTAGGAAAGACACTGGTTACCCAGATTCATCAGGACACCCACGTCGGACAATCCCAACTGACAGAACTCCTCAGCAACAGGTACTTTTTCCTGAACTAGAGGGTGATCACTGAGTCCATCACATCTCCATGTCTGGCATGTGCCCAAGTAAATCCTAGATAAGGAAAACTAGCCACTCCTTGGAATTCGCTACAGGGGATTAGCCCCCAGGAAACACTGGGAAATTGATTTTACTGAAATAAAGCCCCCATCCCAGGGATAATGATACCTGTTAGTTCTAATAGACACCTTCTTGGGTTGGGTTGAGGCATTCCCCATCCCCAATGAGATGGCCCTAATTACAGTGAAAAAGCTCTTTCTTGAAATTATACCCCGATTCGGCCTCCCTAGGTCCATTTGGTCAGAAAATGGACCTGCCTTCACAGCTAAAATCACCCAGTTAGTAGCCACTGCTACTCACATTAATTTGAAACTCCATTGCTCCTATCGACCCCAGAGCTCTGGCCAGGTAGAAAGAATGAACAGAACTTTAAAAGACACCCTTACAGGGCCGGCCGAATGGCAAGTTGGTTAAGAGATGGCTTGGGACACTAGTGGCCCTGGCTCGGATCCCACATATGAGGGCCAGTGACACTGCCCTCTACAGCTAAGATGGTAAACAACAGCTCTACCTGGGACTGGGTGGCTGTGAGTCCCCGGGCGACATAGCTGCAGCCCCTGCTGCAGTGGGCTGCCACAGGCTACAGTGAGTGGCTGGCAGCCAGCATGAGCAGCTGGCAGCCAGCGTGAGCTGCCAAGAGCTGTGCTGAGCGGCCGTCCAGAGGCCCGCGAACGATCTGCCTCACCTGAGAAGAGCGCAATGATGATACCAACGTGGGCCAGCGAAGCAATGTCCTCCACAGCTAGACTGAAGAACAAAAGGACAACAACTTGTCTGTTCCCCTTCCCTGGTTCCCCAATACTGTTCCCCTCCCCCAATTCCCAAATTAAAAATAAATAAATAAATAAATAAATAAATAAATAAATAAATAAATAAAACACACCCTCACAAAACTTATCCTAGAGACCAGTGAAAGTTGGGTTAATCTTCTCCCCTTAGATGTTCTCTGCACCAGATGTACCCCTTATAAAACTGGAATCACCCCTTTTGAAATCATGTTTGGAAGACCACCAGCTCTTCTTCCCTGCTTGGCAGCTGAACCCTTAGCTGAAATTCATAACTTGTCTTTACTTAAGTTTCTCCAAACCCTACAGGCCACTCAAGCTAAGATACAACAGGTCTGTGACATCCTTCCCTCCCCCTCATCTGAACCTGTCCACCAGTTCCAACCAGTCGCCTCAGTCTGGGTAAGGACACACGCCAAGGATGGTTTACAACCTACTTGGAAAGGACCTTGCCTGGTAATCCTGATCACCCCAAATGCGGTGAAAGTCAGCCAAGTCCCGACTTGGATCCACCACACCAGACTCAAGCCAGCAGATGCAGGATGGACATCACAGCCCACTGGTGACCTGCTAAAGATAAGACTGACAAAAGTCAGTCTTATCTTTCCAAGGCTCCGGACTATGCCTCCTTCCACAGCCCCCCACCGATGTCCCTGACCCTTTCCTTGATCCAGTATCCAGCCTAATTGGACCCTGCCTTCTAAATTCCCTTATCTCCTTCATCCAAAACCGAGTCAACTCTGTTAAACTCATGATCCTCCGAGGACAATACAACCCCCTCCTGGAGGAAGACGAGGAATCAAAGCTTTGATTCCTATATTCACAACAGGAGTAAGGAATGAAATATAACATTCAAAACCATCACCTCCAATCCTCCCTCCCCCTGGTTAGAAATTTACTGTAACCCACTGCGAAGGTTAACTACTATAATACACTTCACCTGCCCAGCACCTGCAATCGATAACAATCTGCACCTGCAACTGATACATAACAGGCTGCGGTTTCTGCCTTATAAATTCTCCTCACTCCGCTTACTTGGGGCTGTGAGTTTGTTCAGGGCATGAGCCCGCTCATAGCCTCCGGCTAATAAACTCCAAACTTATTAAAGACTGTCTCAGTTTGTTCTTGATTGCTGGGTACAACAGTATGCAGTGAAAGTAATGGGGGAGGGGTGCTGCAAAATCAAGTGGGATTGGGGGAGGAGATTTTGTAGTGTGTGGTTGTCTCTGCTTGAGGGACCTAGAGTGTAGCTGAGATCAGAGGCTGTGTCAATCCATGGACGTGTGTGCGCATGTGCATTTGTAAAGAGAGAGAGAGGCTGTTCCAGTTCTGTAATTTACAGATTCTACTGAACATGGTTCCAAGCAGAGATGAATCTCTTCTGCTGCTGCTTCCCCTCCCCATCCCCTATGCCCTGCCAGTAATATAAATGATGCAAGTAGTATAAGTGTAACTTCCTGATAATAACCTAAGCCACAGCTCTTTTTCCTGTCTAGTTAAACACTGAAACCTGCTGTTGATCTCAAACTAAGCAGCTATTGTGTCATTGGCATTAATCCCTGGTCATTCGAAAAAGGTGAAGGAATTCACAGCCTCAAAAGTAAGAGATTAAGGGAAGTTTATTCAAGAAGAAAGACACCAGTATAGAAGTTGCAGGGGCAGACAACTGCACCTAACTTTAGGTTTGCATTTTCTTATATAGGAAAGGGTAGGTAAATTTCCTTACATCAGGAGATCTGACATATAGACTGAGGTCATTTGATTGGCATTGTTGGTTATATAACTAGTTTCTTTCTGTGCATGGTTTTACCCAGAATGCATACAGAAACACCCACAGGTGGGGGCAGGAGGGGGGGCAAGCTTTAATTTAACTTTAATTGTTTTATAATGAAGCAAGAGTTCAAGTACCGGACAGGTTTCAACAGTTTGCCCATGTGTGAGGAACCAGCTAAAATCAGCTGGATCTTATCTTCTCTTTTTAGGAGTGTTTGGACACCTTGATTTATTTCTAAGGGCTAAGGCTGGGCAGTTCCTGGGGAGGGGATGCAGACCTGGGCAGTCCCCCTTCAGGCTCACTTTTATTAACACTTTTTTTGCCTCATCAGCTATGACATCAGCGCCAGACTTGTTCTTAATGTCTGAGATCTGCTTATGCAGAGGTTTATGGATTTGGAGGGTGGTGGGGATGGGATGGGGTGGTGGTTGTTTTTAGTTGTAGAAAGATAGCTAGTTAACATTAAGCCATCTGGCTTCTAGTTCAGACCAGCCATCAACTAGCTTCATGATTCTGAGGAAGCCACTTCGCTTCCTTTCTAAATATGTTTATCATTCTTGCAATAAGGAGGTTGTATTAGATGATTTCACTGGGGGATCCCTCCAGCAGGGACCCTGTGTGAGGTGAGTGCAAACCTCATCAACAAGCTCTTACCTGGTGATTCAACAGCAGAAGACTCAGAGAGGCTGCTCATCACCCCTGACAAGCCCCTCCACCAAATGAATTTTCTATGTCTCAAACGCTCATCCAGAAATAAGGACAATAAAGGTTTCTACACAGTCTGGTTGTTGTGAAAATAAAATGCGTTAATATGCATATACAGTGCTTGGAAGAGAGCTTGGTAAATGGTAAACACTGTATTTATGCAAAAGTGATAGTAAAAATCATTACCATCAATGCTAATTTTAGTTAAAAACACATCCTCCATGCCAAAAATAACAACTTGAGGTCTTAAACTTCATGGCCTCACTTTCGTCAGACAAAATGATAAGAATGACATTCACAGCTGCCATCACAGCCTCGCTGGAGGTGGGGTGAATCCAGGGTGGTGGGATCTCATGAAGTTTTCTTTCAGTTATTTGAGTCCCAGGTTTCATCCACACCAGACTACTAGCTCCTAGGAGCAGGATAAACTCAGAGTCGTTTCTTTCCCTCCCCCAGGGCCCAGACTTTCCCAGAGTGAAGGACTCAACTACTTAGTGGGTGAATAACAGGACACCAAGGAGGTGAGCCTAGGGATGGCCTCAGTGGACTGCCTAAGGACAGCTTCCGGGCCACAACTCAGGGAGAGGACCCAAAGCGAGGCTGCTGGCCTTTGTTAAGCAGACACACATAGGAGTTCCCAGAGGCCAAATGCAGGACAGAGAACTGGAGAAGAAGGCACTGCACAGAGAGAGCACTCTGGAGATGTGCAGAGGGCCCATCCAGGTCTGGGTGAGTGCTGATCTGTGCATATGGGAGGGGCCAGCCCAGGCTGAGAAGAGACCATGGGAAATCAGGAGGCTGGACAAAAATGGGGGCCCACCCAGGGCTGGGAGTTGTTCATGCTCCCTTTCACCTGTGGGCAGGCTGCATGAAAGGGGTGCTGGCTAGTTATCAGAAGTTAGTTACCAAACTCTTGGTAGTTGATGGATTTAGTCCCCAAATAAGGTGAATGTAGACATAAAGTTAAAATGTAGACATAAGACATAAAGTTAAAAGTTAGTCTTAGAAGAGCAAACTGATTTTTTTTTTTTCCCAGCTGAGCCATCCTGCCACCTGTTGGCAGCTCAACAGCAACTCAGCTTGGGCTGGCATGGAACCACCGTTGCTCAGAGATCAGCTCGCACTCTTGAGTGAGCTCTTAATCAACTGAGCCATTCAGCCAGTCCTGCAAACTGATTTTTAATTTCCTTAAATGTGAGCAGAACAATACTCAACATGCTTTAGAAAACCACAGCATAATGGGGGGGGGAAGGCAGGGGGCCGGTGGGCAGAGGCGGGGGTGAGGTGGGGGTGGGGGGAGCAGTCATTTGACTGGAGGGGATGGGGTGGGTGGCTCTAACTTAAATTGACATAACATGTGCAAAGGTTGTGACCACAAGTTTAACTGCACCTTCCATCCCCTGCCCCTGGGAAACTTCTCTGCAGTGTTTCTCTTAAGTAAACTTTCTAACATCTGTTCCTTTGCACTTCATGAATCTTTCACAACCCACGAGCACACAGCCATGACACCAATGAAAGTAAAATTCACGATGTGTATCAAGCAATAGTAGTAAATGACTCGGCATGAAAAAGGAAGAAAAATATCTCTACGACCAAGAAGAAATCCAATCAAAAGAAACAGGTCAGGAAGTGACCAAGAATGGAATTAATGAACAAAGACCTTAAACAGCTGTTACAAATCTTATAAAAATTCTCAAAGGTGTAAAAGAAAACATGAACATGAGTAAAGAGATGGAAGATACTGGAGACCCAAAAAGGACTTCTAGAAATTAAAACAAACAAACAAACAATAGCTGAAATAAAAAATACACTGAATAGGATTAACAGCCTGGCTGAAGCAGTAACTGGCCTCAGCTTGTCTCATACAAGTCTATGGCCTGCTTTTGCATTGCTTACAGGGTGATTTTTAAGTTTTGGAGAGTGGGTAGGAGAGAAGGGCACCCGAGGGAGCTTCCAGGTCCTCCCTTGTATCAGTATTGCATGGCCAGGGGTAGTAGGAGTTGAGTTTCATTTTTCTCCATCCAGTCGTTCCAACATCATTTATTGAAAAGACTTTCTTTTCCCTTTGAATAGTCTTACTACCTTTGGTGAAATTCCATTGACTCTATATATGGTCCATTTCTGGACTCTATATTCTGTTCCATTGATCTATTATTTGTATATTCTCATTACCACATTGTCTTCATTACTGTAGTTTTTGTTTTTGTTTTTTGAGGGCAGTGTCACTGGCCCTCATATGTGGGACCGAACCTGGGCCGCTGGCTTCCCAAGCCAGCACTTAACCACCGCACCACTCGGCTGGCCCTATTACTGTAGTTTTATAGTCAGTCTTGAAAGCAGGTAGTTTAGGTAGTTCAATGGTTCTTTTTTTCCCCCTAAGAAAATTGTTTATATTTACATA
The DNA here is from genome assembly GCA_033961575.1 of Aselliscus stoliczkanus. Taxonomy (NCBI): domain Eukaryota; kingdom Metazoa; phylum Chordata; class Mammalia; order Chiroptera; family Hipposideridae; genus Aselliscus; species Aselliscus stoliczkanus. The sequence continues at coordinate 18,988,132 of CM066735.1, forward strand.
TAAATGTTTTATAAAATAAAATTTTCAGTTAAGAAATCCTGCTGGGATTTTAATTGGCATTGCATTGAATGTTGAGGTCAATGACAAGAATTAACATCCTAACAAAATGAGTCTTCCAATCCATGAGATGGTTTTATTTTAGATCTTCCTTACATAATCTTAACAATAGTTTGTAAGCTTTCTGTGTACAGGTTGTACACATCCTTTGTAAATGTATTCCCAAATATTTTTGATGCTATTGTCAGTGGAATTGGTTTAGATAATTTTATTTTCAAATTGTTTGTTGCTGCTATATGGAAACGCAATAGATTTTTATGGATTGATCATGTATCCTATGATATTGTTAAATTTATTGCTGTTTTGTACATTACTTAGAATTTTCTATATAAGCAATCATATTGTCTGTAACCAAAAGCAGTCTTATTTCTTTTCCACTCTCTATACCTACCTTTTTTTTTTTTTTTTGAGGACAGTATCACTGGCCCTCATATGTGGGACCCGAACAGGGGCCACTGGCTTCCCAAGCCAGCACTTAACCACTGTACCACTCGGTTGGCCCTGGAAAACTATTAAAATTGTAATACTCAATATATACCGATAACAAAAGATGGATACAAGTCACGTTTAACTTCTGCAATTACAGGAGGTGCTCAAAGTGGTTACCATCAGCATCCAGACACTTTTTTTTTTTAGGGCAGTGTCACTGGCCCTCATATGTGGGACCGAACCAGGGCCGCTGGCTTCCCAAACCAGCGCTTAACCACCGCCCCACTTGGTCGGCCCTTAGACACTTCTGATTACGGCGAACTACTGCTTGAGCAACGTTGACCAAAGTGTCCACTTGTATACATTTTTTGGCACCCCGGTGTGTGTGTGTGTGTGTGTGTGTGTGTGTGTGTGTGTGTGTGTGTGTAATATAAAAGGTAAACCTGAAATAAAGAATAAAGAAAAGCCACAGGGTTGTGAGGAGTCACACCTGGACTTGTTCCTTAGAGGACTGATGCACAAACTATCAGTGATTTAGACTGAGACACAGGACCAAACGTTTCAAAAAGAGAAAAACATTCCCAATGCATGTAGTGATGACTAGGACCAGTTTCTACTTTATGACTGGAGGCCTTAAATGCAGATTGTTTGGGGGCCCATATGTTGATATTGGTCCAAAAAATCCTCATGACCTCTGGCACAGTGTGGTGTGCCAGAAATAAATATGTGTCTTGAGTTCTGTTTCTAGCAATTGGTAGCTGTGTGGTGTTGGGCACGTTATTTAATCTCTTTTAGCCTGTTTCCTTCTCTGTAAATCCTTTTCTGTATATTGTAATACTTTAAATGGTAATATAATATATATGAGAACCCAGCTTAACACTGTAACACAATATATGCACAATATCTCTCTCCGCCCCCCACATTTCTCACCTCTTAAAGGTTAATTTTCTCATCCTCAAGGGATTAATGTGGTCCAAATGGAGAAAAGTCATTGGAGTTTCACATTAGAGGCATAAAAGTCCATTGGGGTGATGTGTTGGAAGGGTGTCTGTTGCTGGGTGATTGTTTGGTGATGTGGTAAAAGGGTGATTCAAGGCTTTCTCACAGATGCTTATTTTTCTTGTTTCTTTTCTATAGTCTGTACCCTGTATAGAGGAGGTTATTTTATGATCCTGACTCTGCAATTCCAAGTGACACTGAGTCCCAGTATGTTTTCTTGAGCACTGAATTACAAGAAATACATGACTTCACCTAGAACAGAGCAGTTTTAAGCTCACAGTAAAACTGAGGTATAGAGATTTCCTATATACCCTCTGTCTCCATACACACAGAGACTCTCCCACCATCAGCATCCCCACCAGAGTGGTACATTTTTTACAATCAATGATCCTACATTGACATGTCATTATCCATTGAAATTCATAGCTTACATTAGGGTTCACTTTTGGTGTTGTACATTCTATGGGTTTTGGCAAACATATAATGACACATATCCATCATTATAGTATCATATAGAATAGTTTTATTACCCTAAAATTCCTCTGTGTTCCACCTATTTATTCCTCCCTTCTTCCAACCCCTGACAACCACAGGTCTTTTTACTATGTCCATAGCATTGTCTTCTCCAAATTGTCATATGGTTTGAATCATACAGTATGTAGACTTTGTAGATTGGCTTCTTTCACTTGATAATATGCATTTAAGTTTCCTCCATGTCATTTCATAGCTTAATAGCTTATTTCTTCCTATCACTGAATAATATTCCATTTTCTGGGTGTCCCACAGTTTATCCGTTCACCTACTGAAGGACATTTTGGTTGCTTCTAAGTTTTGGCAATTCTGAATAAACTTGCTATAAATATCCATGTGCAGGTTTTTTTGTAGACATACTTTTTTTTTTTAAGCTGAGCCATCCTGCCACGTGTGGGCAGCTCAACGGTAGCTCAGCTCCGGCTGGGCATTGAACTGCTGTTGCTCAGAGCTCAGCTGGCACTCTTGAGCGAGCTCTTAACCAACTGAGCCACTCAGCTAGCCCTGGACATACATTTTTAACTCATTTATCAAGAATCACGATTGCTGGATTGTGTGGTAAGAGAATATTTAGTTTTGTGAGAAATTACCAAAATGTCTTCCAAGATGGCTGTCCCATTTTTGCATTCTCACCAGTAGTAAATGGGAGTTCCATTGGCTCTACACACTTGACAGGATTTGGTGTTTTCAGTGTTTTCGAGGTTTGCCATTCTAATCATATGTAGTGAAATCTCACTTTTTTTTGTTTTTGTTTTTTTAGTTTCAGGTGTACAAAACTGCAATAATTATACTTTTCACCTCTCCCAAAGTGACAATGCCCCTCCCCCAATCCACTGCCCACACCCCCCATATCATACATATCTATTACAATTCCATTGATTCCATTCCCCACACTATACTCCACATCCCGTGGAGTATATATATAAAATTCTAGTTAGCATACAATATTATTCAATGTCAGCTTCAGGTGTACAGTGCCAGTGGTCAAGCCTCTACACCGTCTACGAAGTAGTCTCTCTAACAAGACATGTGACCATCTGACACCCCACAAAATATTTACAACATTATTAATTATATTCCCCAAACTGTCTTTCATATCCTGTAGCAATATTGTAGTTACTAATTTATGCTGTCTAATCCCTTTTCCTTCTCCCTCAGCCCTACCCCCTCCCATCTAGCAACCATTAGATTTTCCTCTATATCTCTGAGACTATTTCTGTTTACTTTGCTCATTTATTCAGTTCTTTAGATTCCACATATAAGTGAGATCATATGGTATCTGTCTTTCTTTGACTGACTTATTTTACTTAACATAATGTTCTCTAGGTCCATCCATATCGTCGCAAATGGTAAGATTTCATTCTTCTTTATAGCTGAGTAATACTCCATTGTATAAATGTACCACAGCTTCTTAATCCGCTCATCTACCGATGGGCATTGTAGTTGTTTCCAAGCTTGGCTACTGTAAATAGCACTGCAGTGAACATAGGGGTGCACATATTTTTTCAAATTAGCGTCTTGTGTTTCTCTGGTTAGATACCTAAGAGTAGAATTGCTGAGTCATAAGGTAGTTCCATTTCCAGCTTTTTGAGATACCTCCATACTGATTTCCATAATGGCTGCACCAATCTGCAGTCCCACCAACAGTGCACCAGAGTCCCCTTTTCTCCACAGCCTTGCCAGCACTTGTTTGTTGATTTATTGATGATAGTCATTTTGACTGGAGTGAGGTAGTATCTCATGGTGTTTTTTATTTGTATTTTTTCTAATGATTAGTGAGGTTGAACATTTTTTCATATGCCTGTTGGCTATCTGTATGTCCTTTTTAGAGAAATGCCTCTTTATCCTCTGCCTGTGTTTTTTTGTTTTGTTTTGTTTTTAAGAGGGCAGTGTCACTGGCCCTCATATGTGAAATCTGAACCGGGGCCACTGGCATCCCAAGCCAGCTCTGTGCCACTCGGCCGGCCCCTCTGCTCGTTTTTTAATTGGGTTGTTTGTTTGTTTTGGTGTTGAGTTGAATGAGTGTTTTATAAATTTTGGATATTAACCCCTTATCAAATACATCATTGGCAAATATCTTCTCCCTTTCAGTAGGCTGCCTTTTTGTTTTATTGATGGCTTACTTTGTTGTGAAAAAACACTTAAGTTTGATGTAATCCCATATGTTTATTTTTTTTTAATTTCTCTCTCTTGAGAAGGTATATCAGTAAAAATATTACTCAGGATAGTGTCTGCAAATTTACTCCCTATGTTTTCTTCTAGGAGTTTTATGGTTTCAGGTCTTACATTGAAGTCTTTAATCCATTTTGAATTTGTTCTCATATATGGAGTAAGTAGGTGGTCCATTTTCATTTTTTTACATGTGTCAGTCCAGTTTTCCCAACGCCATTTATTAAATAGACTATCTTTACTCCATTGTAAATTCTTACTTCCATTGTCATAGATTAAATGACCGTATATGGATGGATTTATTTCTGGGCTCTCTGTTCTGTTCCGTTCATCTATGTGTCTGTTTTTATGCCAATACCATACTGTTTTGATTACTATAGCCTTGTAGTATGATTTGATGTCTGGTAGCATGATACCTCCCACTTTGTTCTTATTTCTCAAGATTGCCATGGCTATTTGGGGTCTTTTATGGTTCCATATAAATTTTAGCATTATATGTTCTATATCAGAGGAAAATGTCATTAGTAGTTTGATAGGAATTGCATTGAATCTATACATTGCCTTAGGTAGTAATGACATTTTAACTACATTAATTCTTCGTATCCATGAACATGGTGTGTATTTCCATTTATTTGTATCTTCTTTGATTTCTCTCTTCAGTATCTAATAATTTTCTGAGTATGGGTCTTTTACTTCTTTGGTTAAATTTATTCCTAGGTATTTTATTGTTTTTGAAGCAATTGTAAAAGGGATTGGTTTCTTAATTTCTTCTTCTGATAGTTTATTATTGGTGTATACAAATGCAACTGACTTCTGAATATTAATTTTGTATCCAGCTACTTTACAAAATTCATTTATCAATTCTAACAGCTTTTTGGTGGAGTCTTTGGGATTCTCTCTATATAGTATCATGTCATCTGCATATAATGACAATTTTACTTCCTACCTTTCAATTTGGATGCCTTTTATTTGATTTTCTTGTCTGATTGCTGTGGCTAGAACTTCCAGAACTATGTTGAATAGAAGTGGTGAAATTGGGTAGCTTTGTCTTGTTCCTGATCTTATGGGGAAAGGTTTTAGCTGTGGGCTTATCATATCTGGCCTTTATTACATTGAGATATGATCCCTCTAGTCCCACTTTGCTAAGAATTTTTTAAATCATAAATAGCTGCTGGAATTTGTCAAATGATTTTTCTGCATCTATTGATATGATCATATGATTTTTATTTTTCATTTTGTTAATGTGATGTATTACATTAATTGATTTGCAGATATTGAACCAACCTTGCAAACCAGAAATGAATCCCACTTGATCGTGGTGTATGATCTTTTTAATGTGTTGTTGAATCTGGTTAGCCAGTATTTTGTTGAGGATTTTTGCGTCTATGTTCATTAGGGATATTGGCCTGTAGTTTTCTTTTTTTGTAATGCCTTTGTCTGATTTTGGGATCAGGGTAATAGTGGCCTCATAAAATGTGCTTGGGAGCCTTCCCTCTTCTGTACTTTTTGAAATATTTTGAGGAGAATAGGTATTAATCCTTTTTTGAATGTTTTGTAAAATTAACCTGTGAAGCCATCTGGTCCAGGACTTTTGTTTGTTGGAAGCTTGTTGATTACTGATTCAATTTCTTTGGTAGTAATCAGTCTGTTCAGTTTCTGTTTTCTCTTGGTTCAGACTTGGAAGAGTGTATACTTCTAGAAATTTATCTGTTTCTTCCAGATTGTTGAATTTGTTGGCATATAGTTGCTCATAGTATTTTTAAAAAATTTCCTGTATTTCTGTGGTATCTGTTGTCACTTCTCCTCTTTCATTTCTGATTTTATTAATTTGGGTCCTCTCTCTCTTTTTCTTGGTGAATTTTGGCTAAGGGTTTGTCAATTTTGTTTATCTTTTCAAAAAACCAGCTCTTGGTTTCATTGATCTTTTGTATTGTTTTTTGGTGTATATGTAATTTATTACTGCCCTGATTTTATTATTTCCTTCCTTGTACTCCCTTTGGGCTTGTTTTGCTGTTCTTTTTCCAGTTCCCTTAGGTGTAAAGACAGCCTGTTGATTTGAAAATTTTCTTGTTTCTTTAGATAGGCCTGCATTGCTATGAATTTCCCTCTTAGGACTGCTTTCACTGCATCCCATAAATTTTGGGTTGTGTTTTCATTTTCGTTTGCCTTGAAGTATCTTTTGATTTCTTCCTTGATCTCATGTTGACCCACTTGCTATTTAGTAGCATGTTATTTGGCCTCCATGTATTTTTGAGCTTTCCAGGTTTCTTCTTATAATTGATATCTAGTTTCATAGCATTGTGGTCAGAGAAGATGCTTGATTATGATTTCAATCTTCTTAAATTTATTGAGACTTGTTTTGTGGCCTAACATGTGGTGTATCCTGGAAAATGTGCCATGTGCACTTGAGAAGAATGTATATTCTGTTGCATTGGGGTGAAATGCTCAAAAATATCGACTAAATCCAACTGGTCTAAAGTGTCATTTAATGCCACTGTTTCCATGTTGATTTTCTGTCTGGAGGATCTGTCCATTGGTGACAATGGGGTGTTGAAGTCCCCTACTATGATAGTGCAACTGTTGATCTCCACCTTTACGTTGGTCATAAACTGTTTTATATATTTAGGAACTCCTATGTTGGATGCATAGATGTTTACTAGGGTTATGTCCTCTTGTTGGGACAATCCTTTTATTACTATGTAGTGCCCTTCTTTGTCTTTTATTGTAGTCTTCATTTTAAAGTCTATTCTGTCCAAAATAAGTATTGCTACTCCCAATTTTTTCTCATTTCCATTTGCATGAAATATCTTATTCCATCCCTTTACTTTCAGTCTGTGTGTGTCTTTTGATCTGAGATGAGTCTCTTGTAAACAGTATATGCATGGTCCCTGTTTTCTTATCCACTCAGCCACTCTATGTCTTTTGATTGGAGCATGTAGTCCATTCACATCTAAAGTGATTTTTTTTTTCAGATTTTATTGGGGAGTTGGGGGAGGGGAACAGTGTTGGATAATTGGGGAAGGGGTGCAATCAAATTGTTGTTCTTCAATCTTAGTTATGGAGGACGCCAGTTATCACCTGGCTTTCCGTCGGCAGTTCGTAGCCTCTAAGCTCAAGGTGCTGTGTTCAATCTTAGTTGTGGGTGGGCGTGGCCACCATCTTATGCAGGAGTCAAACCAGCAGCCTTGCTGTTAAGAGCACAAGCCTTATCCATTGAGCCATCCGGGCCGCAACCCAGCTCAAGGTGCCAAGTTCAGTCTTAGTTGTGGGTGGGCGTAGCCCACCATTGAACAGGCAATCTTGTTGTTACACCAGCTGAGCCATCCTGCTACCTGTTGGCAGCTCAGCAACAGCTCAGCTCGGGCGCAGCATCACTGGTCCATGTGGGAATCAAACCGGTGGCCCTGTTGCTCAGAGCTCACGCTCTTAAGCCAACTTTTAATCAACTGAGCCACTCGGCCAGCCCTAAAGTGATTATTGATAGGTACATATTTATTGGCATTTTGTTATTCATATTTCTGGTCTTCTTTTGTTAGTTTGTTTTCCCCCTTTCTTCTGTTTAAAAGAGCCCTTTTAACATTTCCTGCAATGCTGGTTTGATGGTAATGAATTCTTTTAGCTTATTCTTTTCAGAGAAGCTTTTAATGTCTCCTTCAGTTTTAAGCGATGGCCCTGCTGGGTAGAGCAATCTTGGTAGTAGGCCTTTGTTTTTCATCACTTTGAATATTTCCTGCCACTCCCTTCTAGCCTGCAGAGTTTCTGTAGAAAAGTCAGCTTTTAGTCTTATAGGAGTTCCTTTGTAGGTAACCTGCTGTCTTTCTCTTGCTGCTTTTAGAATCTTGTCTTTAACGTTTGCCATTTTAACTATGATGTGGTTTGGTGTGGGCCTGTTTGGGTTCAGCTTGTTTGGAACTCTCTGCACTTCCTGGGCTTGTATGTCAATTTCCTTCACCAGGGTAGGGAAGTTTTCAGTCATTATTTCTTCAAATATGCTCTCAAACCCTTGCTCCTTCTCTTCTCCTTCTGGTATTCATTGTTTTTTAGTCTTTTTTTCTTTTAGTTGTTCCAACTGGGTGATTTCTATTATTTTTTCTTCTAAATCGCTGATCCAATCCTCTGCTTCATCTAATCTACTGGTGATTCCGTTGAGTGTGTTCTTCATTTCAGTTATTGTAGTCTTTAGTTAGAACTGGTTGTGTTTTATGATTTCTCTATCCTTCTTTATGTCCTCACTAAGTTCCTTAAACATTCTTATCAACAGTGTTCTAAACTCTGTCTCTGAAAGGTTGGATACCTCTGTTTCATTTAGTTTCATTTCTGGAGGTTTCTTCTGATCTTTTATTTGGGACATGTTTCTTTGTTTCTTCATTCTGGCTGTCGCTCTGTGATTGCTTCAATGTATTAGGTGGATCACCAATGTCTCTCAATCGTTGCTGGGTGGTCTTATAGTATGTGTCCTTTATATTTGGATTACACAGCCTCTCTATTCTCCTGTCCCGTGTGTTCCAGGGGTTTTACTGTTAAAGTTGCTCTTTAATTGCTTTTGGCTTGTCAGAGGGTGGGATTGACCCTCAGACTGATTAGCTGTAGGTGGGCAAAGTGGTGTCACAGGTGCGTAAAGACTGTGGTCAGTGGTTTCTACAAATTCAGTGTAGTCTCAGTCCTGGACCAGTGCTAGGGCAAATCCACTTCATAAACAAAAACAAAGCAAGGCCACCCAACAACAAAAAACAAATACATCCCCACAAAAACACAGTAAACAATTATCAGACAGGAGAAACAAAAGTATATAAAAGAGACACAAACACAAACACAAAAACAGGAGAACAAGACAGAAAAACAGTAACCAAAGCAATAACCAGGTAAAGAAGCCTGAGAAATGACAAAAAGAAAACAGACAAAAGAAGAAAATGAACAAAAGGATGAAAGAGGAAGAAAAGAAAAAAGAATAATTTTTTTAAAAAGGGGGCAGAGGGAAGGAAAACAAAGAAAAGAGAGAAGGTAAAAAGAAAAAAAAGGCTCTCCACCTGCTTTAGTCTGTAGATCACCTGCTCAGCAATAGAGAGTCTCAGGGCAACTCAGCACCAACTATGTCGGGGGTAAGAGCCCCATGTGTGGTGTGCTGGCCTTCTTCTCAGACTTGCAGTGAGCTTCCTGCAATTAGTTGCCATGTGCCCTGGTGCCCCAGGGCCATGCTCACCACCAAAAATCCTCTCAGGATGCTGCAGCTGCTGCAAAAACCTTCTGTGGTCTGTGGAGATGGGGGCCAGGCAGGAGGGGCTCAGGGTGTCCCTGGCAACACAGCTCTAGGTGGGCGGGGCATGCCTCAAGGCATCATGGGAGGTGGTCAGTGGCTCCCACCAAGCCAGGCACCGGCAACCAGCCATCACAAATGCACCACCAACACCCCGGCCAGATCATGCAGGCACACAGCTCCCAGCCCAACACTCCCAGGAAAACTCCCAGTCTCAGCCTGTCCCAATCAGCAGCTCACAGATCAGGCAGAGCAGCCGGACAGCCAGGCGCCACCCTGGCAATTCTATACACACAGTGCGGAGAGCGGGGACCCAAGGCAGCATGTGTGCACACACATGCACGCCTCAGCCAATTCCACCAGACCAATGCAGCCCTGGACTTGACCTTCTGTGGGAGGGCCCAACCCTGAAAAAATGGTGCCCTCCTCTACATTACTCGTGTGCAAGCTCCACACAGGGGGAACAATTGTCCCCAAACCTCCAGCTCCCATGCCAAAGGCGCTCAGTTCAGTCCTTCCTGCAGGCTTCTGAGTCCCTGCTTGCTCACGCAGCCACTCCCTCCACCAGGCACCGGTAGTGCTCACCAGCAAGCCAGTCCATGTGCAGGCTCCACAGAAGGGCGATTGGTTCTCTAGCCACCCTCAGCCTCACCAAGCTGAGCAAAGAGAGTCCTAATTTCTACTACCAGCTATTGTGGAACTCCTCTTCCAGGCAAAGTAACTCTGGGCTGGTGAGCTCTGCGTGGGGCCAGAGAGTCCCTCCCTCAACCAGAGAAGCCTCTCCACCACTGAGGTGTCCCTCACAGGGTTTGCCCTCTCTCCCTGGGCCTGGAGTCACCCTGTCTCATGTCTCCACCCCTCCTACAAGTCTCAGTGTGGCCTCTTCTTTAAATCCTTTGTTTAGAGTTTCTGTTCATCTAGTGTTCAGGGGACTTCCGAGGTTGAATGTTGTATAAATTATTTGTAATTTTGGTGTGACCCTAGGAGGCAGTTGGCACAGCACCCATCTATTCTGCCAACTTACCGGAAGTCTCATCATTGTTGTTTTAATTTGCTAATTCCCTGATGACATATGATATCCAACATCTTTTCATATGCTTATTTGTCATGTATATCTTTTCTTTGGTGTTTTTTTTTATGTATATTACCCATATTTTAATTATGTTGTTTATTTTCTGATTGTTAGAGTTTTAAGAGTTCTTTGCTCCATTGCTTTGTGTTTGCTTCTTTGTTAAAGATCAGTTGACTATATTCTTGTGTGTCTATTTCAGGGCTCTCTATTCTGTTCTATTGATCTATTCTTTCACCAATACTACACTGTCTTGATTAATGTAAAATTATAATAAATCTTTAAGTCAGGCAGTGTCAAGTTTTCCACCTTTGTTCTTCTCCTCAATATTGTGTTGGCTATTCTGGCTCTTTTGCCTTTGCATATAAACTTTAAAAACAGTTTGTAAATATTCACAAAATAAATTGCTGAGATTTCAACTGGGATTATGTTGAATCTATAGATCAATTTGGGAAGAACTGACACCTTGACAATACTGAGTCTTCCTATCCATGAACATAGAATGTCTCTCCATTTATGTAGTTCTTTGATTTTTTTTCTTCAGAGTTTTGTAGTTTTCCTCAAGTAGAACTGTATATATTTTGTAATATTTACACCTAATTATTTCAGTTTTGGAGGTGCTTATGTAAATAGCACTGTATTTTTCATTTCAAAATCCATTTGTTCATTATTGATATATAGGAAAGCAATTGACTCATATCTTTGTATCCTGCAAACTTGCTATAGTAACTCATTAGTCTCAGGAGGTTTTTTTTTCCACATCTTTCAGATTTTCTACACAATCGTGTCATCTGCAAACAAGGAGAGTTTTATTTTTTTCTCCTCAAACTGCATAATTTTATCTCATATTGAATTAGCTATGACTTCCAGCATGATGTTGGAAAAGAGTGGTGAGAGGGGAGGTGCTTGTCTTGTTTCTGGTCTTAGGGGGAAAGCTTCTGGTTTCTCACCATTAAGTATGCTGTCAGCTGTAGGTTTTTGGTTGATCTTATCAAGTTGAGTAAGTTCCCCTCTATCTGTAGTTTGCTGAGATTTTTATCATGAATGGGTGCTGGATCCTGTCAAATGTTTTGTCTGAACCTTTTGATATAATTATATGATTTTTCTTCTTTAGCTTGTTGATGTAGTGGATTACATTGAGTGATTTTGAAATACTGAACCAGCCTTGTATCCTGGGATAAATACCATTTGGTCTTAGTGTACAGTTCTTTTTATGTATTGTTTGATTAAATTTGCCAACTTTTTGTTGAGCATATTTGCATTTATGTTTGAGAGATATTGGTCTGTAATTGTCCTTCCTTGTAGTGTCTTTGATTTTGATATTAAGGTAATGATGGCCTCATAGAGTACATTACGAAGTATTTTCTCTGCTTCCATCTTCTGAAGGAGATTGTAGAGAATTGGTATAATTTCTTCCTTTAATGTTTGGTAGAATTCAGCAGTGATGCCATCTGGGCCTGGTGCTTTCTGTTTTGGGAGGTTATTAATTATTAATAAAATTCTTTAATAGATGTAGGCCTATTCAGATTGTCTATTTTATTTCTTCTTGTGTGAGTTTAGGTAGATTTTTTTTTCAAAGAATGGGTCCATTTTATCTAGATTATCCAATTTATGGATGTACGGTTTTTCATAGTAGTTACTTATTATCCTTTTAATATCCATGGGATTTGTAATGACGTCCCTTCTTTAACTTCTGATATTAGTAGTTTGTGTCTTCCCTTTTCCTTAGTTAGCTTGAACAGAAGCTTATTCATTTTATCTTTTAAGAAACTCAGCTTTGGGTGTCATTGATGTTCTCTATTGACATCCTGTTTTCAAATTCATTGCTTTCTGCTCTAATTTTTCTATTTTCTTTTCTTCTGCTTACTTTGGATTTAAGTTGCTCTTTTTTCCCTAGTTTCCTAAGGTGAAGTCTTAGATAATTGATATTCGAACTATGTTTCTTGGTATAAATTTATGCCTTTCATAGTATAAATTTCCCTTCATGCACAGCTTTTGCTTCATTCCATGTTTTGGTAAGTTATTTTTAAAGTTTTACTTAGTTCAAATATTTTAAATTTTCTCTTGAGATGATTATTTAGAAGTGTATTGTTGATATTCAAGTACTCTAGGATTTTCCAGATATCTTTCTGTTATAAATTCCTATTTTAATGCCACTCTGGCCTGAGAGCAGATATTGTATAATTTTTATTTTTTAAAAATTGTTAAGGTGTACTTTGTGGACAGAATATGTATATCTTGGTGAATGTTCCACGTGAGCTTGTGAAGAATGTATATTCTGCTGTTGTTGGATAGTCTATAGATATCCATTATATCCAGTTGGTTGATGGTATTGATTTCAACTATGTCATTAATTATTTCCTACTTAATGGATCTGTCCATTAAGTAAATAGAGGGCTGTTGAAGTATTTGGCTATAATAGTGGATTCCTCTATTTCCCCTTGCATTTCTACTAGATTTCTATCACTTAACAACGTTGTTAAATGCATATGCATTGCAGATTGTTATATCATCTTTGAGAATTGACCTCTTTGTCATTATGGAATGCCCCTTTTTATCCCTGATAGATTTTCTTGTTCTGAAGTCCACTCTGTTTGAAATTAATATCACTGCTCCCACTTTTTTATGATTAGTTAGCATGCTATATCTTTATCTTTCTTTTTAATCTGTGTCTTTATATTTAAAGTTTGTTTCTTATAGATAACAAATAGTTGGGTCTTGTATTTTAATCCACTCTGATAGTCTCTACGTTTTAATTGGTGTATTTAGACCATTGTCATCTAAAGTGATACAGTTGGATTAATATTTACCATGTTACTGTTTTCTATTCATTGCCATTGTTCCTATTTTTGTCTTCCACTCTTTTTCTGCCATTTGTGGTTTTAGTTGTGTATTTCATATTACTCCATTTTTTTCTTCTCTTGGCATATCAATTATACATCTTTTTCTACTTTTTTTCATGATCCCATAGTTTGCAAGATACGTTTATAACTGATCCAAATCTACTTTCAAGTAACACAGGTAATGCAAGTACCTTATAATAACAGAGTATTCCTAATTCCTTCATCCCATCCCTTGTATCAATGCTGTCATTCATTTCACATATAAATAAGCCATAATCATCAAATTCATTGTTGTTATTTTGAACAAACCTTTACCTGTTAGATCGGTAAAACATAAGAAAAAAATAGAAGTTTTTATTTTACCTTCACTTATTCCTTCTCTAATAATCTTCCTTTCTTTATGTAGATCTGAGGGGTTTTTTTTGTTTTGTTTTGTTTTTTAAGATTTTATTGTGGAGTTGGGGAAGGGAACAGTGTTGGGAAATTGGGGAAGGGGAACATTGTGTTTTTCCAGGACCCATCTGCTCCAAATCAAGTTATTGTCCTTCAATCTTAGTTGTGGAGGGAACAAGCTCAGCTCCAAGTCCAGTCATGGCTTTCAATCTAGTTGCGGGGGGCGCAGCCCACCATCCCATGCAGGATCGAACCAGCAAGCTTGTACAGCTGAGCCATCTGCCACCCATTGGCAGCTCAGCTCAGGTGCAGCTCACTGGCCCATGTGGGAATTGAACCGGCGACCCTGTTGCTCAGAGCTCGCGCTCTAACCAACTGTGCTACCCAGACGGCCCTAGATCTGAGTTTTTGACCTCGGTCATTTTCCTTCATTCTGAAGAACTTCTTTTAACATTTCTTATAGGACAGACCTACTAGCAACAAATTCTCCCAATTTTTGATTATCCAAGAAAGTCTTTATTCTCCTTCACTTTTACAGAATAATTTTATTGAATATAAAATTGTAGGTTGGTAGGTTTTTTTTCCTCTCAAAATGTTAACTGTTTTACTCTCTTCTCACATGCTTTCTGAGAAGTCAGATGTAATGCTTGTTTCTTTTTTTTTTTAAGATTTTTAATTAAAATACAGCTAACATACAACATTGTATTAGTTTCAGGTGTACATCAGAGTTATTCAACAGTACCCACCTAGCTTTATACAGTGTTATTACCACATTATTGATTCAGATATAATTCTTATCTTTGCCCCTGTATAAACAAGATTTTTTTCCCTCTGGCTTCTTTCAAGATTTTTTTTCTTCATCTTTGACTGTCTGCAGTTTGAATACGATATGCCTAAGTGTAGTTTCATTTTGGCATTTATCCTGCTTAATGTTCTCTGAGCTTGTGGAATCTGTGGTTTGGTATTTGACATTAATTTTGGGAAATTCTGTCATTATTACTTCAAATATTTCCTCTATTACTTTCTCTTTCTTCTCCTTCTGATATTCCCATATACACCTTTCATAGTTGTTTCATAGTTCCTGGATATTCTGTTACTTTTAAAAGTCTTTTTTCTCTTTTTTTTTTTTAGTGTCGGAAGTTTCTATTAACATGTCCTCAAGGACCGGCCGAGTGGCGCATTGGTTAAGCGCTGGTTTTGGGATGCCAGCGGCCCCGGTTCGGATCCCACATGAGGGCCAGTGACACTGCCCTCTACAGCTAACAACAGCTCCACCTGGAGCTGGGCTGTGCGAGCCCCGGTGATGGTGTGGGCTGCAGCCCCTGATGCAGTGGGCTGCCATAGGCTACAGTGAGTGGCCCGCAGCCAGCGTGAGCGGCTGGCAGCCAAGCGTGAGCTGCCAATAGCCGCGGTGAGCGACATCCAGAGGCCAGCGACCGATCTGCCTCATCCGGGAAGAGCGCAATGACGATACCAACAGTGAAGCAACATCCTCCGCAACTAAACTGAAGAACAAAAAGACAGCAACTTGTCTGTTCCCCTTCCCCGATTCCCCAACGCTGTTCCCCTCCGCCAATTCCCCAATAAAATCTTTAAAAAAAAACAAAAACAAAAACAAAAAAAAACATGTCCTCAAGCCCACTGATTCTTTCCTCAGCCATATCTAGTGTACTAATGAGCTCATCAAAAATATTCTTTACTTGTTAGTGTTTTTGGTTTCTAACACTACTTTTTGATTCTTTCCTACAATTTCCATCTCTCTGCTTACATTATTTGTCTGGTTTTGCATGTTGCTTGCTTTTCTTACTAGAATCCTTAGCATATTAATCAGTTATTTTAAATTTCCTGTTAGATAATTCCAACATTCCTGACATATCTGACTCTGGTTCTGATGTTTGCTCTGTCTCTTTAAACTGTGTTTTTTGTTAGTTTGCATTTTATTAATAGTATGCTTTGTAATTTTTTTGTTGATAGCTGGACATGATGTAATTGGGTAAAAAAGGAACTGTGGTAAGTAGTCCTTATTAATGTGGTAGGTGTCGGGGAGAGGAAGCTATTCTATAGGCCCGTGTTTAGATCTCAGTCTTATAGTGAGCCCTTGCCCTAGGCTTTGAGCTTCACAAATGCTTCTTAGTCCTCACTACTACCACCACTTTAGGAGGGACAGGATGGCTAGAGGGGGCCGAAGTTGGGTATTTTCCTTCCCTTCTGTCACTTAGATGCTGATAAACCCCCAGTAGATTTGATACTGGTAAAATAGTTTGTTTGTTTTTTTTAACACATGGGCAAGTTCTAGGATATTGAGAGTTCTAACATTCAAAGAGGCACAAGGAGGAGTTGGGGGCAAGCAGGGGCCAGAGTGCAAGGAGCGCCCTGACCCAGTGGGGTGCTGCCCATTTTTCCTAGCTTCAACCAGGGCCACAGACATTCTGGGTCTAAGGCTATGTCTAATGCTTTGCTTAGGCCATTTCATTGCCTCTGATTTTAATTCCTGGCTGTTGGGAACTTGTAGTACTATGTTTTTGGTAGTAGCCTGGGGTCTATAAGAATCATGACCTTAAACAAATCAAAAATGGATGTAGAATTGTTCATGACATATGGCAGCGAATATTATAACCTAAAACCTAGAGATTCATAAAACTAATTTTTGCCGCTGTTGGACAAGAAGCTTAAACCCCAGGAACTACAGAAGTTCAGCATTATTGGTTCATATTAGCTTGGGCATTTTGTTTTCTACCATGGTGGACAAAGACAAAGCAGGGAGATTTTCTTGCCAATGGATTGTGTAGAATACACTAACTACCAGTCTCTTGTCTTCTATTCACCATGACTTCTGGTACCCAAGTGAAAGTATTGAAGAAGTGTGCCTCAGGTCAGGCTTTTGAGCTGATTCCCAGCCTCAATCAAAGGAATTTATCCTATAATTTTCCCTTTTTTCTCTAAAGAAGAAGAATCTTTACTTGGAGGAAATTCAGAATTTAGAAACTGCAGAAGAAAGACACAAATCCCATGAGGCGGAGGTCTTGAAGCAGCTTGCTGAGAAAGAAGTGCTTCAGAAGGCAATAGAAGAGCAACTGCAGTAAAATTTCCTTCTCTGGTACTGGTTCCCAAAGGAGGTTTCTGCTTGTAGGTCCCTGCCCCAATAAGTTGGATGGTCTGTATTTGCCTGTCTCTCCAATTTTTGTGGAAGCAATCGGCCCTTTGACCTCAATTCTCTGTTGGATCTAAGAAGAATTGTTGCATTTTTTGTTTGCTCAGCTTTTTATTTGCTGTTAGGACAGAGTGACAACTTCCAAGCTACTTACATGTTGAACTGTAAATATAGAGCAATTTAAAAGGGAAGAATGGAAGAGAAGACAGTGAGATTAAAAAGGGATAAATTCTTTGGGAGTGAAATTGGACAATTCAAAAACGGTCACTGAGACATTCTAAAAGATTATGATTATGAACGGATAGATAGCAACAGCTCCCTGTGGTTTCAACATCTTGAAGAAAGAAGCAAGGAGATTTCCTACATCTGTGATTGCTCTACACACTCAGTAAGCAATTTAGGGCATTTCAGTTAAAAAAAACTAAGAAACAAGTTACTCGAATAAATAAAAGATTCAACTTTTGTATTAGTATATTTAGATAAGTGTTCTTATGATACAGGATAGGTCTTGATGGAATTGCTTCTTTATTCATGGTTTCATTAATTAAATTCATTCATCTAACAAACTGAGTCCCTAGGATGTGCCAGGCACTGTGCTAGAAACAAAATTAAGAACACTCTTCCAAGCCAGCAAGTTAGTCAGAGAGATAGGCACATAAATGGAAAGTTAGAAAATAATGTGGCACATAAAATGATAGGCATACAAGGCTAAGAAAGATAAGGAGGGTCACCCAATCCAGCCTGGAGCAGGAAGAGGAAAGACAGAGATCTGGAAAGGCTTCCAAAACATAGTGGTGCCTGAACAGAATATTAACAAGCCTGGCTTCTTCCCCTATAAATCTCGTAGACAATGAATGTGTTTTTGTTTGTTTCTTCTTTTATCCAAGTCTTAAAGGCTGTGGATCTCCAAGATAAGACTAGAAATAATTAGATAATGTAACAAGGAATGCATATTTCTATAAAAATAGGGCAGTGTTACTGGCCCTCATATGTGGGATCCAACCCGGGGCCGCTGGCATCCCAAGCCAGCTCTTAACCACCGCACCACTCGGCTGGCCCTGATCTAATAAGAATTCTTAAGTGTTCCCAAAGCAACTGATGTTTATAGGCCTCATGTTTTTCCTCCTTCATTAGAAGGATTGGGGATCTACAACAAACTTGTTGTACAAAACACTAATGATGGATTAACTTCTGGTGTAATATATAAATGAGTTGGCTACCATCTTGATGTAAAAATCTGTAAAGTAAATTTTTCACCATTTTAAGTGTCAAGTGTATTTTTAACTGTCTGGTTTGTACTTTTATGAATTTTATACTACAAAAGAGGAGTTAAAAATGTTAAACACACACACACACAAAACCAAAAACCAAACAAACAAAAAATCATATTGGAACAATCAGCAAATGAATATTACTGCCACAATATGATTTTAGGTGACATTTTGTTCTTCAGACTCTCCAAAACTAAAGAGCTTCTGCAATCATTCACACATCTACAGCAGGTATTATGTTTAGAATCAGAAAGTAGACACTAGGACAAAACCTCAAGATCATAGTATATAAAATTTACAGAGGAGGAATCAGAGGAAATTTACAGAGGAGGAATCAGAGGAAATCTGCCTGCCTGAAGTCATGCAACTATTTAATTAGAGAGGTGAAACCAGAATGCAGTTCTAGATTATTTACTTATTCATTTAAAAAAAATTGAATGATATGTAAGTGAGAGGCTATGTTCTGGGTACAGAGTATAAAATTTATACTCATTGATACTGCCCTACTGTCCCCCACACAACTTCCGACCACAATATCATATAGTTTTATGAAAAAACACTCTAGATGTATCTTCAAAATATACTTCCAATAAAATATAACCACCATATCATTGTGCTCAACATAATTCGCTAATATCATCAAATAGCTACTTGATATTCAAAGTATCTAATTATCATATATGAATTTTTATGATTGTGCAAATTAGATCCAATAACAACTGCACATTAAAAGTCTCTTTGGGGCTGGCCGAGTGGCTCAGTTGGTTAAGAGCTCAGCTCAAGAGTGTGAGCTGAGCTCTGAGCAACAGCGGTTCGATGCCAGCCCAAGCTGAGTTGCAGTTGAGCTGCCAACAGGTGGCCAGATGGCTCAGCTAAAAAAATAAAAAAAATAAAAAAAGTCTCTTTGTTGCAAAAAGACATCCTACTGAATGGAAGAAGATATTTGCCAATGATACATCTGATAAGGGGTTACTATCCAAAATTTATAAAAAACTCATACAACACCAAAAAAAACAAACAATCCAATCAAAAAATGGGCAGAGGATATGAAGACACATTTCTCCAAAGAATACATACAGACGGCCAATAGACTTATGAAAAGATGCTCAACGTCACTAATCATCAGAGAAATGCAAAGAAAAACCACAAGAAGATACCACCTCACTCCTGTCAGAATGACTATCATCAGGCTGGCCGAGTGGCATGGTGGTTAAGAACTGACTTGGGAAGCCAGCGGCCCCGGTTCGGTCCCACATATGAGGGCCAGTGACACTGCCCTTAAAAAAAAAAAAGAATGACTATCATCAATAAATCAGCAAACAACAAGTCCTGGCGAGGATGTGGAGTAAAAGGGAACACTTCTGCACTGTTGGTGGGATTGCAAATTGGTGCAGCCACTATGGAAAACAGTATGGAGGTTCCTCAAAAATTAAAACTAGAACCACCTTATGACCCAGCAATTGCACTCCTGGGTAGTTATCCAAAGAAATCCAAAACACTAATTTGAAAAAATATGTGCACCCCTGTTTACTGCAGCACTATTCACAATAGCCAAGATATGGAAACAACTGAAATGCCCATCAATAGACAATTGGATAAAGAAATTGTGGTATATTTATACAATGGACTATTACTCTGCCATAAAAAGAATGAAATCTTACCATTTGCAACAACATGGATGGACCAAGAAGATATTATGCTAAGTGAAATAATTCAGACCGAGAAAGACAAATATCATATGACCTCACTTATATGTGGAACCTAAAGAACAGAATAAATGAACAAACAAAACAGAAATAGACTCATAGATACAGAGAACAAACTGATAGTTGCTAGATGGGAGGGGTATTGGGAGGATGGGTGAGAAATGTGAAGGGATTAGGAAGTACAAATTGATGACTACAATTTAGTCACAAAATAGTCACGGGGATGTGAAATACAGTCATAGGGATGTGAAATACAATAATGTTGTAGACTATGTAGGGTTTCAGATGGGTACTGAACTTATCAGAGGATTATGTCATAGGTTATATAAATGTCTAACCATTGTGCTATATACCTGATACTAATATAAAATAACATTGAAAGTCAACTATAATCAAATACACACACATATATAGTCACAAGATGTAAAGTACAGTGTAGGGAATATAGTCAATGGTATTGTAATAACTATGTACGATGTCAGATGGGTAACTTGATGGGATTATCACTTTGTGAGGGGTGTAAAAGTCTAATGTTTCATACACCTGAAACTAATAATAAAAAAAGTCTCTGTGTTGACATTATTTGTTGAGGAAACAAGGTAATTATCCAGTAGAATTCCCCAGTCTGGATTTTGCTGATCGCAACTTGAGGTTTCATTTAACACGTTTCCCTATCTTCTGATTGATTGATTGATTGATTGATTTCCTCCCAAAACCAGTACTTAGACCTAGTAGCTTGATCAGATTCAGGTTCAATTTTTGACAAAAATACTTCACAGGTGGTTCTGTGTACTTCCTATCACATTATTTGAGGAATCACATAATGTCTGGTTGTCTTCCTTTTTGTGATGTTAAGATTAATCAGCAGGTGTTGTCTAACTGATCCATCCATTCATTTTAAAACACCAAGGGTGCTATGTTAGATAGGGTGTTCTGACAAAGCCTTTCTGAGGAAATGAGTTTTAAGTTGTGGCTTCAAGGATGAAACAGCCACTCATGCAGAGTAGAGGAAGAGTGCAGCAGATGGAAGCCCTAAAGTGAGAAGGAGCTTGCGATATACCCAATTGCCCCTCTCAGGATCAGCAGAGCTTTTCCAATATCCAAGAGGTGAAAGCAAAGAACCCTCTTCCTAGAGGTATCAGGAACTCGGGGGCACTTTCAGGTGCAGATGGCCACAGATACATACATCACTGCTCTCCTGAAATAGTAGGACTATTTTGACTTACATTCAGAGACCATGGTGAGAAAACAATCTGCCCTCTCATGACACAAACTAACCAGCCATTTTATTGGGCATGACGACATGGCAGAAATGTGCTTCTTAGGGTAAAACTTAATTGCTCAAATACTATTCTTTTCTGGAATGTTCTCCACTATACTTAAAACAGAGTTGTGGTTCAACGTCTGTAAAATAGAGAAAGTATCAAAACTTATCTCACAGAGTTGTGGCAAAGATTTACCTTTGTTTACAAAACCAGACACTAATCAAAGAGGTAAAGATGGACTTTAATCAGTAATGTAATACCGCAATAGGGAAGAGTCCAAGGTGAACTGAATTCAACTTTCATTTGTACAAGGTGACTGGGCCTTTTAAAGGGAAAATAAGGGTATAGGGAGGAGGGTGAGGGGGTCTCAGTAAGGTCAGGGAGGTGAAAAATTACAAAAAGCAGGAAGGGGGTGGCAGATCCCTGTAAAACCCATCTAGGTTTGCTAACTGGCATTTATCTAAGTTAGACTCTGTCCCTCCCACAGATGCTGGGAGACAGGGGCCTTATTTTCAGATGTTGGCTGGAACAGACAGTATATGTTTTTTGACAACCTTGAGTTTTCTCAGGCAGGCATTTTCAAGAGAGCTAGGGTAATCCTAGGGATGAGGCCTTGAGCTGTTAGAAACTATGTTACTGTTTATTCAAGACTTTATAAGGCCAAGTTGACAGGCCTAGTCAATATCTCAATACTCATATCAACTGACAAAGATTCTTGCCTTGACCACACTCTGTACAGGCTCTTCTGAACCCTCCCTTTGACTAGGCTTATCAACTTGGCCTTATAAAGACTTGATTCAGAAGAGCCTGTCTAGAGTGTGGTTAAGGCGAGAATGTTTGTCAGTTGTTATGAGTATTGAGATAGTGACTGTGAAAGTGCTGGGAGGAGTATAACACAACATTAATGTCAGCTGACACATTCATTCATGTAAAACCAATCATTTCCCTTCCCCTCCTTTAAAATGCTTATTGAAATTCTTACTTACACTGAGTTCCCACTTCTAAATATCCTGCCACTCAGTAGTAACACCTACCATACTATGTGCTAGATACTTTACATATATCATAACATTTCTCAGAAATGGTAGGTAATTATTAACTATTAACTATTTAAGGTCGCACAGCCAGTGAGTGGCAGAGGCCAGGTTCATATTAAGCTTTGGCGAGTATCACCTGGTTCCATTAAACATGAAAGTCCTTTCACCTTTTAAATGGATGGATTAAAAAGAAAAACACGGGGCCGGCCGAGTGGCGTGGTGGTTAAGCGCTGGCTTGGGAAGCCAGCAGCCCCGGTTCGGTCCCACAGAGGAGAGCCAGTGACACTGCCCTCAAAAATAAATAAATAAAAAGAAAAACAATTTACTCTTAAAACACTGGACATGTTCATAGCTCATAAAAAATTTTTTTAAAGATTTTTTTGAGGAATTGGGGAAGGGGAACAACCAAGTTGTCCTTCAGTCTTAGTTGTGGAGGGCGCAGCTAGCTCAGCTCCAAGTCCAGTCAGCAGCGCAAAGCCGCTCAGCTCAAGGTGCCCTGTTCAATCTTAGCTATTGGTGGGCATAGCCCACCATCCCATTCTGGAGTCAAACTGGCAACCTTGTTGTTAGGAGCACATGCTCTGACCAGCTAAAACATCCTGGCACTTGGTGGCAGCTCAGCTTGGACACAGCTCACTGGCCCATGTGGGACTCGAACCCTGGACCCTGTTGCTCAAAGCTCAGGCTCTTAACCAACTGAGCCACTTGGCTGGCCCGTTCATAAATTTTTTAATGAGAATCTTGTATATGAGCTCTCATTCAACAAGAGTCTAGCATATTTAAAGGCAAGGGTCAAGTTAGGCACCTTTCAGATTATGAAATATTTGTTCAGCCTCCCTATAAATCATAGCAAGATATGTAAGTCACTGCATCTGTCCTCGGGGAACTAGGGAAAAAGACACACAATAGTAAACGCTAAACTGCAGGCCAGGAAAGAGATCAACATTGAGTGAGGACCGTGGAAGGCGGCGTTGAGAAACATTCCAATTGAGTTCCATCTTAAGGGATATGCATCCTGCGAAGGAACAGACGGCCATGCCAGGGCAGAAGGTGGGGATAAGACTAGTAGACGTTTATATACCTCTCAAAAATCAGTGTCTACACTGTTACAGAGTGACCGACAGCTGTGTGGTGATCCGCTGACATTATCCAGAAGGAAGCTATCTTTGAAGTTTAATATCTGAACAACGACTCGTGGAGGAGGGATACACGGTGATCTATGCGAGCGCCCCTAGCGCCCCTTAGGGGGAATGCAGCCCCGCGATCTGAAACCACAAGTAAAAGGTCTCATCATCTACCTCTCTCAGTGTCGCCCAACTATGATTCCTGAGAGGGGGCAGGGGAGCGAGGCAAACGCGGGAAGCCCTCCTTTCCGCACAAAGACTGCAGAAAGAGGGGTCTGCGCAAGCGCTCTGACGCTCTCCGAAAACGGTCATCATTCCGTCTCCCAGCGCAAGGGAGGGCGGAGCGACGCAAGCGCAAGGGAGGGCGGAGCGACGCAAGCGCCGTGAGGCCCGGCGGGACTTATTTCACGCTGGGGGCGGCGGTGACGTAATGACAGAGGAGGCGGTGGTCAAGGAACGGAAGCCGGGAGGGACCTCGGGCGGAAGGGGGACCAGGGCCAGGCTTGTGTTCGGATCCTTGGCGAGGCTGGGGTTCCGATGTGGTCCCCAGAGCGGGAGGTCGAGGCCCCGGCCGGGAGAGACTCGGCGGGCCTTCTGCCCCCCGAGTGGGAGGAGGATGAGGAGCGCATGTCCTTCCTGTTCTCTGCCTTCAAAAGGAGTCGCGAGGTGAACAGCACCGACTGGGACAGCAAGATGGGCTTCTGGGCGCCGTTGGTCCTGAGCCACAGCCGCCGCCAGGGGGTGGTGCGCCTTCGTCTGCGGGACTTGCAGGAGGCCTTCCAGCGCAAGGGCAGCGTCCCGCTGGGGCTGGCCACGGTGCTGCAGGACCTGCTGCGGTGAGGGCGGGCCCGGGTTCGGGCCCGGGGCGGGGACCCGGTGGGTTCTTGGACCTCGCGCCGCGCCCAGCCCAGGGCTTGGCCCAGAGCGGCCTCTGGGTTTGTTCAGTAGGTGGAGAAGGAGTGTTTGAAGGGAGAAGGAGACGGGGTATGGGGGAAACTGGAGGGCCAGAAGAGGCCCATTCGATGAGATCCAGATGGGAAGAGAAACCAGCCTGGGAGAGGTGACAGTGATTGGTCTGGTCTGGCATCCTGGGATGCTGTTATTTCATAGGGCCTTCCAAATTGGAATTACCCTGGAAAAGAAGGTCTATGCGATAAGATGTATTGAACTAAGGAAAGTCAGAGCTAAAACGAGGGCAGTCGTGGAGAAGAGGCTCTTGCCAACAGCCCCCAGCTCAGGTTATGTGTCTGGCCTGTCTTGGCTGGTCCTTGACACAGGCTCTTCGGAGCCCAAGATATGAAGGAGGGCAAGGGCTTTACTGAGTGTATTGGTGCCTCGAAAAGGTCCTGTAGGTGCTACCAATGCAACAGGTGCAGCGTTTTGGGGTACCTGAGGCAGTAATAACATGGGATACACAGAACTTTACTGTGTACAGATACTTTGTACACACCATTTCATCTGACCCCCTCAGAAGTCCAGATATAGAATTATCCTCCGCAGAGGGAAGAGGAAACTGAGCCTCAGAGAGATCAAGTGATTTACTTGGTGTTCCACAGCTGGTTGAGAGGCAGTGCTGGGACTGGACCGTGGTCTTCTGATTCTAAATCATTTGCACTTTGCATTGCATATATCATACCAAGAGCAGCCTGGTGAGCCTGGCGCCTCCCTCGGTGAATGAAGGAGAAAGTCAACTTGGATGTATTGCTTTAGCTTGCTGCCCTTCCTGATGAGAAAGTCTCCCTTCTCTCTAGTACCTTTCCACTGGCTGGCATTGATGGGACAAGCCATTTCTGAAACTTCTCTTTTCTGAGCAAGTGTACTGTGGACACAGTTTTAGTTCATGCCTGAAGAGGGTCTCGGGGGAGACAGTAGCTGAAGAGGTCAGTAAGGGCCAGGAACAGTCTGGGCTTCCTCACTGCAGCAGGACCATCCTCTGTGACTTCCGATCCAGAGACCTCCAATACCGGCATGACTTGAGTGTGCTTTGCAGATATTGCCTTTTTTACAAATTGAAGGTGTGAGGCAACCTTGCATCAAGCATGTTTATCAGCGCCATTTTCCAACAGGTTCAGATGATGGTTAGCATTTTTTAGCAATAATGTGTTTTTTAATTAAGGAATGTACACTGTTTTTTAGAATTAATACTATTGTACACTTAATAGACTACAGTGTAGTGTAAACATAACATATGCATTGGGAAACAAAAGAATTTGTGTGACTCACTGTATTACAATATTTTATTGCGGTGTTCTGGAGCCAAACCCGTATCTTGGAGGTACACCTGTACCTCCATTTCTGCTCTCCTGTTTGCTGGCACTCTACTGATGCGTCTTGGTGTTTGATGGCATCTGCCACCTGAAGAATTTCTGAGGAAGAAGCAGCATAGTATAGTAATTAACAGCTTTGCTCGAGGGCCAAATCGCCTGGGCTCAAACCCTGGCTCTGCCAGGCTGTTTGGAGCAGAGGATATGAAGGAGGATGAGGCTTTACTGAGTATCTTGGTGCCCTGAGAAGGTCCTGTAGGTGCTACCTGAGCGACTGGTTAAACTCTGTGCCTGTGGACAAATTATGTGCCCTCTTTTAGCCTCAGTTTGACCAATTACAAAATGGTGATGATAATTATACCTAGGTTTATTGTGGGGATTTGAAGAGAGATATCCTGCGTAGCCTTTAGCATAGTGACTAGCCCGTGTAAATGTAGCTACTTCCTACCTGTACCAGTACCATGAAATGCCTTCTCTCCACCCCAGCTTGGGAATAGCAGAAAAATCCTTTCTCTGAATTCTTTGTATTCTTCCCAATGCCTTGCATTTGACAGTGATCCATTATTGTTATTTTCATTTGATCATTTTGAGCTCCATTTGTAAAAGGAAATCTCATCATAGACTCTGCAGCCCCCTGTGCCTCTGAAGTCTTAGTGGCGAGCTTGTGTTTTGGAGCCAAATTATAATTTAGATTTGGCCTCTTTTACCTTCTCAGTCCCTCAGTTTTCTCATTAACTAAAATGCCAATTAACATCATCTATTGTGCAGAGTTTGAGGCTTACAGCTAGAGCGTAAATAGTGCTGCTCATAATATATGGTGTTTATGGTGCGGACGATCAGATTCCTCTTGTGGGATACAGGGGATGTGAGGACTTGAATGGGACATTGTATTAAGCCTCCTATATGCCCTTTTCTTTCTTTGCAGTCGAGGAGAGCTGCAGCGAGAGTCAGACTTCATGGCCAGTGTAGACAGCAGTTGGATTTCCTGGGGGGTCGGAGTCTTCCTGCTGAAGCCTCTCAAGTGGACTCTTTCCAACATGCTGGGGGACAATAAGGTTCCTGCCGAGGAGGTGCTTGTCGCTGTGGAGCTGCTTAAGGTGGGTGATCAGAAGGGAGAGAGATCTGGTGTCATCTGGTGTGATAATAGGCTCCTCCACATTCCTTGTGTATCATTAGAAAAAGGGCGTATCTGTTTACATGGTGACAGATGATACCTGACTACCTGACCTCCCTTACTCTGTACTTTGTAGCATTCACTTATTAGTTGGACTTTTACATTTCAGATCCTTTGCCTAGGAATTGACAGTTGCCTATTTTGTGTATTTGCAGGGATTCATGATTAGCTGTTTAGGCATGCTTTGCCTTCTGTAGTTTACTGACAAGGATTTCTTGGGATGCCTGAGGACCTTGTGACTTTCAGCTTTGCCTTCCCCTAAATCAGCAAACTAGGTTCAGATTTTCTCCTCTCTGGCTATAACCCTTTCCCATTCCCACTTACTGATAGCCTTACGTCCATCAAAGAGGCCACCAAGCCCTTGATCCCTTCTTGCTCTCCTGGTCACTCAGCCTCCTCCTGGCATGCCTTTCCCACTCAGCCTAGAGTGTGTAACCAATGCCTGACTGCTTCCCTCCTCAGTGCTCTCAGCTCCTTTTCAGCTCTCTCGGTCCACACCAGAGACACCAGCAAATTTACCGCCTTAGGTCAACCCCATGGTCTCCACCCCTGCTGCAGAAAGTTGCCCTATCACCAAGACCCAGGCCGCGTTCACAGCCCCCAGCTGGAGGAGGGCTCTCAGAGCCGCTCCACAGCCCAGTTTTCCTGTGCTCTCCCAGCCCTTCACACACTCGCTCCTCTCTGCCCTCTCTACTGTCGGCAGACACTTCACGGAGAAGGTAGACCCTCCTGAGTCGGCACCTTCAGGTTTCTGTCTTTGCACCTTCAATTAAACCTCCTCTAAGCCCTTCTGCCTGCCAAGCTCAGGATGAAGTGCCTTTCTTCTTTTCCACATGTGCTCTTGAGTCTGTCCCTGCTCTGCTTGTTCCCTTGTCCCATCAGTTAGCTTCTTGATCTGCATATTCCATCTCCCTCTCTTGTGGTGCTGTCCTACTTCAACCTCTGAACCCACTCAACTCCTGTGTGGGACCAGGGCCCTTGCCTAGTTTCTGCTCTGTGTCTCTCCTCGACCAAGCTTTGTTGTCACCACTTCCTCACCTCCCACCCTCCCTAGAATCCAGTTCAAACCTGCTTCAGCTCTGTCACTCCACCAGAACTTCTGAGGTCAAGGCTACAATAACCTTTGAGAGAGACAGAGGGAACAAAGTTGACTGAATGTGGGATAGCAGAAATATACTGCGGACAGTAGTTATTTTTGAAACTCCCAGACCAAACCCAACTTCAGGACCCTTGTATGGCCCTGGAGGCTTCCAAACAGCTGGAGCCAGCTCAGAATCCCCATCTCCCACCCCAAGAGAAGCGCCAGTTTCTCCTCATCTCAACAGACCCCCAACCCTCCCTACCTCAGAGAAGGAGGTCTCCAGAATCTCTCACCTCTCCCAGTCTCCCAGGACTTTTGACTGAGGAGTACATGTTTGCTTCAGGGGAACACCCCTCCCCACCTGCTTCCCACCTGGATGGCTATCCCCCACCTAGTGCCCTGACCTCCAGGGCTCAGCCAAGGGCCCACAGAAACTACAGGATGGTCTGGATGGTTCTTGGCCAAGCCCTATTCCTCTGTGCAGCCTTTACCTCATGTGTTCTCCAACCTGGAGCAAAGGGGGGCAGATCCATCTATCCCCACAACACATGTGGTTTGGACTCATTCTTTTGAGAGCAAAGGCAGAGATGGGGGGTAGGAGTGGAATTGCATAGATTGTCCGAGAACCAATAGTAATGGTTCTTGGCAGCAATGTCGTCTAATCCTATTTAGGTAGAAAAATAAATCTTCTAGCTTTGCAGGGCCGTGGTACCGTTAAATCTGTACTCTGCTTACATCACTAAATAGAACATGTAACACTTAATCTCATTCGGTGACATCTGCTTTCAGATATATGGTGACTTCACTGTTTTCTCCTGGGATAGAGACTTGTTTACATATGTGAGACTAAAGGGTCTTATCTGGATAGCTTATAAAACAGAGAAAGCTTACTTCTAAGGTAAATTGATTTTCCCAAGTCTAGACACAGAAAGCAGCCAGTAACTTTATATTCTATTTGAAAAAAATATGAAAAAAGGAAAAATTGGCCATAGACTTGGGTATTTATAAAAATTATACAACAATATGAAGGTTTTCTTTCTGTTCATCCCATTTCCATCTCTTTAGGCATGTTCCCTTCCCATTTGTGTGCATGTGTGTGTGTTTACAGACATATCTTTTGACCCTGTCACACACTATTATACTATTCCAATTTATTTTCTTGTTATCATTCAGTACTTCTTTAAAATCTTATTTACGTGTGTACTTATTTATTATCTGTCCCTTCTACCAGAAGGGAGAAGTCCCACGGGTTTGGAACCCTGGGAATAGTGCCTGGTGTAGAGTAGATCAATAAATATTTGTTGAATATATAAAGGAATATACATATGTATACATATATATTCTAATATATCATGAGCATGTTTCCAAGTCCCTACATAACATAGATCTACTTTATTCTTTTGGATAGCTGCAGAATACTCTATAGATACAGCACAATATATGCAATAGTTAGCACACAGATGGACAGATAAGTCATTCCGATTACTCTTGTTATTAATACAAAAAATACCACTTTGACAGCCTTGTGTGTACATCTGTGTACTTCTACTTTTATTTTTATGGAATTGATTTCTAGAAATGCATATGTTCATTTTACATTTTAACAGAAATTGCCAAATTACTTTTCAAAAGTTTATACTAATTTATACTTTCATCAAGACTACATTGAAATGTCCAGCCTTGTCAGCGCTGGATAACATCACTGTTTTCGATTTTGCCAATTTGATGAGCAAAAATGATATTTCCGATTTGTTTTTTGAGCACCTACTGGCCATATACATATCCCCTTCTATGAATTGCCCATTTATGTCCTGTTTTGATATTGGATTGTTTATATTAATTTGTAGGAGTCCTCTGTGTATTAGAAATAGAGATATTACATATATTTAGTACTAGGGATATAAATATTGTTTCCCAGTCTCTTGTCTGCCTTTAATTTTTATGTATGATATATTTTACCATATAGAAGTTTTCATATTTCTATAGTTACATGTCTTAAATTTTCCCTATGGCTGCTGAATTTCTGGTCTTGCTTAGGAAGTCGTCCTCTGCTTCAAAGTTAATCAGATTTTTAAAATATTTTCTTCTAATTATTTTCTACTTTTATTTTCTCAATATTTTAAAACAATTTTCTTCTAATTGTTTTATGCTTTCATTTTATCAATTTAAGCTCCTTAACGTTTTCCATTTCCGTGACTTTCTTGTCGTTATCCCACGGGTTCTCCTTGGTCCTCCCTGAACAGTGTTCCTGGATCTTATTGGTAAGCGCCTTCATCTCTTAAACGTTGGTCTTCCTTCAGCTTATTACTTTTCTTCTGAATTTCCTCGGATAACTCATTTACACTTGTGATTTTAATTACCTTCTGTCTCCTGTCCCGGTATCTCCTCGAGATTTAGATTGGCATTTCCAATTACCTACTGTACAAATCTTCTTAGATGTACCTCGGGTATCCCAAACTAACATGTCCAAAATGGAATGTTTTGCCTTTCCTTTAAAGTATGCTTTTCCTGCTGTAATCTTGCTACTAACTTACAGCATCACATTTACCCAGTCACTCAAGCCAGAACCCAGCAGTCATCCTAGGCTCCTCTTTCCCTTTCCATCCAGTTACCATGGACTGCCAGCTTTATCTTCTAAGTGTTGTTTGAATCCATCCCTTGTCTGTCCCTGTGACCATTGCCCTATTCAGATCCTCATATCTTCTTGCATAAATGGTCTCCCTGCTCTAAGCCTAACCTACAGTCCATCCTTTCCCAGTTGTCAGCTAGACATCTGTTCACCTAACCGTTTCCCTTCAGTGACTTCCCACCATCTGCCAAATCAAGGACAGCATAGAAGATATTCCACTTGGTACAAGATAGAAGTGCTTCTCCTCCCTCCCTTCCTGTCAGCATCCATCCACACCATGTTGACTCATACTCCACGCCATTGCTCATGATTGCCGCTCCTCCTGAGATGCCCTTCCCACCTGCTCCACCTAGAAACTTACTCTTCAGGATTCTGCTCTGGAAACCATTTGTTTCCGGACAACCTCTGACCTCCTGGGTACCTTTCCCTATATTTTTATAGCATTCTGTGCATACCTCAGTGAATGTTTCTTATTTGCTGAAGACTGAGAGAATGATTTCCGTGTAGGAGGAACACAGTGGCTTTGCTTCTTGGAAGCTTTACGTCTTAGACCTCTCACAAAAACCCTCTTCCACCTGTTTGTCACATATGTTCTCTTGAGATGCTCTGTAGACTCAGGAATGGTCTCGTTTGCTGTATTGCCAATTGGATAAAAATGGAGAGACCAGGAATGGGAGGGACTTTCGATGTCATTTCATCCACCTTCAGTTTGTGAGACGGATGCTGAGGATCAGTGAGACTGACTGGTCCAGGGTTGCATATGCTGGGCCGAAACCCCACTCCAGCTCTCGTTTGTGACCATTCCACACACCACACCACCTTGTTCTTCCCTTAGGGAACCCCGGGCCAGGGAGAGACCCAAACAGAAAGTCCCAGATGGAAATACAGGCACAGAGGTGGCTCCCAATATACTATGCACCTCATTTCATCCATATTCACCACACTTTCCTCCAAGGTTTAAACAAACCACAAACCCTTTTTCTTTCCAAAGCTGCCACATTAGGGAAGATGGGATCGGTGCCCCCTGCTCCTGCCCGGTGTGACGGTGGTTTGGAAGCATGGGGGCAGGACTCACTGGATCCGTGCACGGCGATCAGGGCCTGTGAGCATGTTTCACCTTCCCGCAGGAGAAGGCTGAGGAGGTGTACCGTCTGTATCAGAACTCCCCTCTCTCCTCCCACCCCGTGGTGGCCCTGTCGGAGCTGAGCACCCTCTGTGTGGGCTCCTGTCCAGACGAGAGGACCTTCTACTTGGTGTTGCTGCAGCTACAGAAGGAGAAGAGAGTCACAGTCCTCGAGCAGAACGGAGAGAAGGTATGTGAGTTCAGCTTTTCTCTCCCCGACTCCCTGATGACTTACTGAGTATTTCAGTGCCCCCAGCATTCCTGCCTGGGGATGTCTCAGCACTTGTGGTAGAAGCAGCAGTAATTTGTCCCTGTCCCTCAGATTGTGAAGTTTGCCCGGGGGCCACATGCCAAGGTCTCTCCCGTCAACGACGTAGATGTTGGGGTGTACCAGCTGATGCAGAGTGAACAGCTGCTGTCCCGCAAAGTGGAGTCCTTATCCCAGGAAGCAGAGAGGTAACCCCACCCTGGCTGACCCTCAGAGCTGGCCAAGCATTGGTGTCCGTAGGTTCTTTAAAAAAAATTATTACTTTACTAATTACAAAACTACTAACTGCTCAATACAGTAATCACAGAAAGCACAGAATATCAGAAAGGAGGAAAAAGGAATTGTAATTCTTCCTCCAAAGATTATGACCGTTAACGTTACGTTTATGCTCTCCCATGCTAGTGTTCATTTAACCAATGTTTACTGAGCCAGGCCTTGTTTTGGGGACTTGGGAATACAGTAGTGAACAAGACAAGTCTCTGCCTTCCCGAGGTCTCTGAGGGACGCCTGGTCTTCCCCTTGGATGACCTTACAAGTCGTCCCTGCTTCAGGCACAGGAACACTTCTCTGAAAAATAGGATATGTAGACACTGAATTAAATGGACGTGTTTACTCCATCTAAAAGTGGAAGAAACTCCAGGAATATGTCCAAGGTCTTTGTTGATGTTATGAATCAATTCCTGATCTCGTGGCTCCCAAAATGGCAATCTGTTTTTAAGATCCCTTGTTGGCATGCCCTCTCTACCTATGGGTTAAACTTATTGGGTCGTAAAAGTCATGACGCATTTTTGCAACAAAAAACATAGAAAAAATACGTCATGACTTTTCCGACAACCCAATAGTTTGTCTTTCCTATGTGTAGGTGCTCAAGCTTTTATTTCAGCTTGCTGAAAGAGTTTGACAGTGGGTTTTTGGGCACCAGTTTTCCTGCCACTGGGTGGAGTAGATTCGAGCTTCAGATCTGAAAGTACCTTACCTAAGTGCCACTCTTGGGGGCTCTTCAAGACCCTGCCACCCCATCCTATGGCACTGTCATCTCGATCTGTCCCTTTGTTTCATAGGTGTAAAGAGGACGCCCGCCGGGCATGCCGAGCAGGGAAGAAGCAGCTGGTGAGTTTTCTCCTTCCCCTCCAGCTGGTGTGCTTGGGCCCTGACCCGGCAGTGAGAGGTGCCCCAGCAGTTCAGAGAGGAACTTGGGGCTCGAGGGGAACAGTCTGTGGGTGGCCCAGGCACCACAGTTTATTTTATGAATGAGAGGAAAGGAGGCTTGGGATGGTTGTCTTAGCACCTGGGAAAGGCTATCTTTCTCTGGCCCTTTGGCCTGCCCAGTCTGACCCTGACCAGGTCTCCATGCCCCTCTAGGCCCTGAGGTCTCTCAAGGCCAAACAACGGACGGAGAAGCGCATCGAGGCCCTGCATGCCAAGCTGGACACTGTTCAAGGCATCCTGGACCGGATCTATGCCTCCCAGACAGATCAGATGGTAGCCACTGCCCCTGTGCTCCAGCTCTTGGCCGGCCTCTCCTGCATCGACTCCTCATCCCCTCTGCTGTTTGGAGGAGGCCCGGGTTCTTTCAGGATATGGTTGGGATTGTCTTTGCCTCTTCTGTTGGGAAAGTTTTGGCCTTAGAGCACATGGGGTGCATCAAGCGTGGGTGGCAAAAAAACAACAACCCCAAAAAACAACCAAAGCTGTCTTTTGGAGATGAAACAGTATTGTATGTATTTTGCCCAGTGTTCTTCATTTGTACTGACAGCTGCTTTCTCTTTAGGTTTTCAATGCCTATCAGGCTGGGGTAGGAGCCCTGAAACTCTCCATGAAGGATGTCACAGTGGAGAAGGCAGAGAGTCTCGTAGATCAGATCCAAGAGGTACGGGAGAGGGCCCGGGGGGAAGGAAATTCCCGAAGGGCATTACTGAGGACAGGTGGGGCTTCGTTGCCCTTCCTCTTTTCCCAAACTTGACTCTTTACCTTTTGGACTTGAGGAAGCATTCCCTGATTCTTAGATGGGGCAGTGTTACTTTGTAACCGTGAACATTGAGACTCAAAGACTGAGGTCCTCAGAGACCCCACTCAGAGTTCAAGGCCTTATGCTTCTCCCCTTACAGCTGTGTGACACCCAGGATGAAGTTTCTCAGACTCTGGCTGGTGGGGTAACGAATGGCTTAGGTGAGTTACAAGGTGATTCATTCCTTCCTTCCTTCCTTCCTTCCTTCCTTCCTTCCTTCCTTCCTTCCTTCCTTCCTTCCTCCCTCCCTCCCTCCCTCCCTCCCTCCCTCCCTTCCTCCCTTCCTCCCTCCTTCCTAAGAGGACTTCACTTCCATGTGCTGTGGCAGGTTTGGTCATGGATCTACCTGTCTTGGTGCAGGCAGGGCTCCCCTCCCCTCCCGTCTCCTCCACCTGGGGCTTACCCACAGAAGTATTTGGAGGACTTGTCATTTCCTCCTTGACAGCCTGTACTAATGATCCCTCTGTGTTCCAGTGTTCCTTACTAACTAGGCTTCCGACTAGAAGGTGCTTCTTCAAGGCTAAGAGGAAGCAGGGTCAGTTTCATGGCGTTAGCAGAATATACCTCCCTGATGACTTAGCTCTGTGTATGGAAAAAGAATATTTGCTTGAAGGTGTCCTCTGCCTCCCAACTCACATGATTTTTTTCCTTTTATTTATTTATTTGTGTTAGTTTCAGGTGTACAAAACAAGATAATGATTAGACATTGACACACCTCACAAAGTGATAACCCCAACAAGTCTACTACCCATCTGACACTATACATTAGTTATTACACTACCATTGATTATATTCCCTATGCTGTACTTTACATCCCATCACCATATGTACGTATTTTAGTTATAGTTGACATTCAGTATTATTTATGTTAGTTTCAGGTATACAGCACATCACATGATTTTTTTTTTTTTAACCTGCAAGGAGGCCTGGACATCTTTTGTAAAGCTGAGCTGAGTTTTGCTTTCTGAATCCTATGACTCATAAATGCAATTCTTCCCTGGACTTAATGTGTCCTTATGTTGTCTTTTCTTTCTAGATTTTGACAGTGAGGAACTGGAGAAGGAATTGGACATCCTTCTTCAGGATACCACCAAAGAACCTTTGGATCTGCCTGACAACCCCCCTGAGACGTTTTATACCAACAGTGTGCCTAACCCTAGGATCTCGGATGCTGAACTTGAAGCTGAACTTGAGAAACTGTCCTTATCAGAGGGAGGTACGGAGCTGTATTCCCAGGGTTGCTGGTGGGCATGGGGCCCTCTCTCTGATAGTACCCACATAGGTTGATGAGTCCAAGCCCAGTTCCTCAATTTGCCAGGAAACCAGAGCCCAGTGAGGGAGCTCCGGGCTCGTTTTTTATTTATATGAAGACTCAATCTCTTAAGCAGTGGGATGATTTCTAAAAGATCTGCCTGGTATAGTGTTCTTCATATTTTTCTCTTTGCAGGTTTGGTCCCAAGTAGTAAATCTCCAAAAAGGCAATTGGAACCGACTCTCTAAAGCCATCGTAGGACCCTCAAGTGAAGGACCCTCATGTAAAAGAGAGGCCAGGCTTGTATGTGTGTACATAGTTATTTAAATGAAAAACTCTCAGAATTGGTGGGGAAGAGAAGGAAGGAAAACCACTCTGATTTATCTGGATGCTACCACCTACTACAGGACAGATACAGTTTCTGGAAGCGTGCTCCAAAGGCTTGCTCCCAGCAGGTATCATGGACCTGCCTTCTCATCTTTATAGTGCCACACTTTATACAGTTCTGTGTTTGACCTGTCGTCTCATAGCCTGCAGTTCTTGCCGTTGGCTCACTTAGGTTTGTCTTCACCCACCAGCTTTGTTCCGGCCAATGAAGGTGAAAGATTTGCAGCTTTGCTAACTCAAAATCAGCCCTCTTTCCCCCACCCCCTACTGTTTCTTAGAGGAATGTATTGTCTGTAAGGTCAGTTAAACAACTGGTTCCAGTCCCACTCTATTTTCACTGGTAATGAGAAGAATGAGAATCAAACAGCTGCCACTTTATGGAGAAAGATACAGTTTAAAAGATTTTTTTCTCTAGGGTAATTTGTCAAATTCTCCAGGTGTTCAGAAAGAGAGGTCACCCCTGAGTGGCTCAGAGTCGTACATTTGGAGAGGGAGCTCCTGTGGTTGGTGGATGTTCCTGCCTCTTCTATCTTATGCAGAAAATCTCCTGACTGGAGAAAGTGTTACCATTGGACTTGTGAACTTGAGGGGGAGGGGCCCAGGTGACTGCAGGGCCCCAACTGTCCAGACCCCATGTGCGTTTTTAAAGAGGCATAATCTTCGCCTTGCCTGATCATGGAATCATTGGAACATAACCTTATTTATAT
This sequence comes from Aselliscus stoliczkanus, assembly GCA_033961575.1. NCBI lineage: Eukaryota > Metazoa > Chordata > Mammalia > Chiroptera > Hipposideridae > Aselliscus > Aselliscus stoliczkanus. Next base: position 19,024,323 of record CM066735.1, read on the forward strand.
CAGAACATGCCACACAACAACACACCTCCCCTTCTTGAGCCTGGCACACAACCACAGGTTCTTTGGATTACAGAGCATTTGCTTAGTGCCCACTGCCCAGGGCAGGGCATCTGAGCCAGGCTGTGCAATAGAGGCAGAAGACCGGGGCCCTCTGCGGACAGGCTGCGTGCTTCCTGGCCCCGCTCACCATCTGCCCCATCGGCCCACTTGCTTGATGAGTGGGGGAGGGGAGGGTGGTGTAGGGGGCCAGCTGGGAGAGGGTCTGAATGCTGTGACAGCGGGGAGAAGAGAAGATGACAGCCACACTGCCACTCTGCTGCCACAGTGCAAGTGCTTCTGCCCAGAGCCCTTCCCTGGCCCCCCGGCTGAGGCTGCCGGCCAGGAGCAGAGGGGAAGAGCTTGCTCCACCAGCAGCACGAGTCACCTTTCAACACGTCTCTCTCCCAGGCGACCTCGGTAAACTGAAATGTTGGGGGTGAAGAGAAACAATCACTATTTTTTCTTTTTTATCTGGTAAATAATTAAAAGTAAAAACCCCGAGTGCTTGTCCTTGTCTCTTCTTTAGGTTGTAGAGTTTTCTTGTTCCTCCATGCCTTCCCATCCCCACCTCCAGCATTTACACCCGCAGTGCTTTCACAGGCGCTGGGCTGCAGTGAAAGCTGGTCACTCACTGATGGCTCTCACACACATGCTGCTCTGGGGCAGGCCCCGTCCTTTGAATGGCCGTGGTTTCAGGAGTGTGCCACCATTTACTTTTCCTTTCCCTGTTTGTTTAAATGACCCAATTTCCTCTGCCCATGTCATCATACCATATTTTAGTGTGGAACCAATACTTAACTCAGTCCCTGCTACATGCTTGGTATTTGCCCTGCCCTGAGGCGGGGAGTGAGGACGGGCTTTGAGGATGAGTGCAGGGCTAGGAACAGGTATAAGACCTGCCACAGTGCTAGGTTCACAACTCTAGGTAAGTCAGCAGCTGAACCAACCAGGAAAAGGCATTGGGAGCAAGGCCCAGAGCAGTAACAGTCTGAACAGACAAGAGAAGAGTGAAGACAGGCCGGGTTCTCAGGCAGGAAGTGGAAAACACCCCCTAACAGCCACCAGCCCTCCCCACACCATACCACCTCCTCTGCTGAAAGCAAAGGACCCACACTTTATGAGCCTCTTATCTGGCCTCGTGTTATGCCTCCTCACGGACCTGAGCTGCTGAGGAGCCCTGGTTGAAATGTCTCGGCCTGGTTCTTTGCTGTGCAGCCGGAAATTGAAAGGTGTTGGAGTCTGGGTTGAATCAGCTGAAAATGAGCCTGTGTTTTCAGCATGGGATCCCCCTGGGGAAACTGAGTCTTAAACGGGAATCTCCACTTGAAGGAATGGACTTGATTTATTACAGGAGCTGGCAAGTTTTCTTATATGTGGAGAGAGATCAGGTCCAGATGAACCAGGTTCAGCCTTTTTGAAACAAATATTCTTTGGTGTGAACACAATGCAATATATAGATGATGTAGTATAGAAATGCACGCTTGAAACCTATATAACTTTACTAACCAAGTTATCCCAATAAATTGAATAAAAATTTTAAAATAACAATAGGAACTATAAAAAGATAAAGAAATATCCTGTGGGATGCAGATACCAAGTAGGGAAGTTCAGAGAATAAATGATTCAAGTTGGGGAGCTCAGGGATGGCTTCATTGAGAAATGACATCCAAGCTCTCATATCCCTTGACTGTTTCTCTTAAGTATTTCCTTCGGGACCTTGAAAAGCAATCTACAAATCAAAATGTCATCTATGGGGCTGGCTGAATAGCATGTTGGTTAAGAGTTGGCTTGGCATGCCAGCTCTGAGCTGCAGGGCCCTGGTTGGGATTCCACGTGAGGGCCAGTGTCGCTGCACCCTCTACAGCTAAGATGGTGAACAACAGCTCCACCTGGAGCTGGGCTCCTGTGAATTGTCGGCGACGGCATAGGCTGCAGCTCCTGCTGCAGTGGGCTGCCATGAGCTACTACTGTGAGTGGCTGGCAGCTGGTGTGAGCTGCCATGAGCTGCTGTGAGTGGCCATCCAATGACCGGTGACCGACTGCCTCACCCGGGAAGAGCACAATGATCACAATACCAACATGGGCCAGTGAAGCGACGTCCTCCACAACTAGACTGAAGAACCAACGGACAGCAACTTGTCTGTTCCCCTCCCCCAATTCCCCAATAAAATATTTAAAAAAAAAATCATCTATGCATGCTTCCACTGAGATCAAGTAGGGAGATAATGTAATCAATCAGGTGGGTCTGGTCCTGACTGGGAATCAGGAAACCTGGTTCCAGGGCTCACCTCAGCTTCCTGCTGGTTGTATGGCTTTGGAGACACAGTCCCCTCATTTCCCATCTGCAAAGTGAAACTGACAGACAAGATGGCTCCAGAAGTTCTGATTGTCTTAGTGTCCCCCCTGTATGGTCCACTTCTCCCTTCTCTTCAATCCCTGCTATCTCGTGACGAGTCCGAGCAGTGCCATAGCAATGCCAAACCTGGGAAGGTAGCTAGAGTGCCCAGTACTGTTGGCTGGGTATTGTGATGTGTTGGGGAGAGCAGGTGTGGGAAGAGGGTAAACTGAGCATTGGGGAGGTGGGAGGAAGAGGGGAGGACACAGCCTCAGAACCTCCTGGGTCTTCCTGAAAGAAGCTCTTAGCCAGAGCCCTGGGACCTGGGTGGGCTCTGACTGAGACATCCTGCTGGGAGAAGGATGACTAAGTTACAGTACAGCCATTTGTCTCTGTCTGCCTGGAGGGCAGAGTCCAAGGTTGAGCAGACCCCACCCCCCACTCCCCAAAGGCTGAGATATTCTGGTTCCATCTCCTGGAAATGTAATCAAGGTAATCCAAAAAAATAAAACCATCAAAGCAGTTTAGAAAGATGAGGCTGCTAAGGGTGCTGCTGACTCATGAGGGACCAAGTAAAGCTTGGCTTTGAGGTTCAAGGGTAACCTTGGCAACTCTTTTAAAGTGTTCTGCTGTTTCACCTCATTTTTTACTCAAGTTGCAGTTACTCTTTAGGGAAAGTGTGGTTCCTTATTTCCTCCTGCACACAAACAATGCACAGCCACAGGCGCCTGAACATGAGAGCGGGAAGGAGCCTCAGCAGGTGCTGCGAGATCAGGGTTCTGATACTGCCTTTTTGAAACAGAAATATTCATTTTACAGGTGAGGACTCTGAAGCCTAAGTGACTTGCCCAAAGTCACAGAACTCCCAATAGAACTTAGGTTTGTTGATTTTCAGTTCCATATTCTGTTACCCCAGGCTCCATTTTTTTTTTTTTTTTGAGGGCAGTGCCACTGGCCCTCATATGTGGGACCGAACCAGGGCCGGTGGCTTCCCAATCCAGCCCCAGGCTCTTCTTAACAGACTCTCAGAAAGCACATAACTCCAAAAGGACTTCTTGTGGTTGTTGGTGGTTGGGGCGGTGGGTGGTTGGTGTGTGTCACTGCTTTGAGTTGGCTAATAGCTTCTTCTGACTGTCACGGCAGCAATTACACAGACTATGGATTGAAAATTACCTCTCAACCAGCTGGTCAGTTTTCAGGGAGACCAAGGACAGTCTTCCCACTGTTCCTTTGCTGATCTGCACCATGAAGGTAAATTTTTTAACTTGTAGCAAGCACATCAATTGTGCAGGTGGGAAAATACAGCTGTGGACTGCATACCACTTCCTGAAATAACCAGATTTAGGGCCCTTGTGAGATAACCAATGCTGTGATGAGGTGACATGGTACCACATCATGAACCGCAATGGGGATCAAACCTCAGCTGGTGGATCTCTAGCCCTCTGCATGGTATAATGAATGTAGGCTGACTTACTGGAGTATCACATATTGAGTTAGCCCAGGATAATAGAAATATATTTATACTATACACATTGGAAGAGAATTCAGCTATTCAAAATATCATGCTGGGGTTCTCAACCCAGGAAAATTAAAAATCAACAAATCCAAGCAGTATGCCTATTATGTGTGAGCTAACAAATCAGTAGAGGAAAGAAGGAAGTTTGAAATAGGGCCTCGGACCTCCGGGAACTTAAATTTAGAGAAAGTGTGTCTTAGATTGGAGCTGCTAGAACAAAATACCATAGACTGGGTGGCTTTAAACAACAGAAATTTATTTCTCACAGTTCTAAAGTCTGGAAGTCTGAGATCAGGGTGCCAGCATGGTCTGGGTCTAGTGAGGGCTAGCCCTTTTCTGGGTTGCAGATGGCTCCCTTTTCATGTCCTTAGATGGTGGAAAGAGGGCAAGGGAACTCTCCCGAGGAGCCTCTTTTGTAAGGGCATTAATCCCATTCATGAGGGCTCCACCCTTATGGCCTGATTACTCCCCAAAGGCCTTACCTCCTAATACCATTATTTTGGAGGGTTAGGATTTCAACATATGAATTTTGAGGGGATACAAACATTCAGATCATAACAAAGGGTATTTCCAAAATATGAGCACAATGAAGGATTAGTACAGCATTACGCATTTGCAGAGCAGGGGTTAATGGGTTAGGAACAAAATGCCCAATTTTAGATTCTGGCTCCTATTTTAATGCAAGAACAACAACAGAAATGAACGGTAGCTAACATTTATTGGGTGCTTACTGTCTGCTGGACACCATATGTTGCAGGTTGGGTTCTCTCCAGAAGCAGACCTGGAGACAGAGTCTGGGGTATCAGGATTACTACCTATGAAGGGAGAGGAGAAGAAGCAGTCCTGGGGAGAGGAAGAAGTCAATCTGTGATGCAGGCCCCCAGAGCTCTTGGCCACTCTGGCAGGGAATTGTAACATGAGTATTGTCCATTAGTGTCCCATGTCAGGCAGAAATGGCTAGGCTTCTATACATTCCCACCCTTCTCCCTCGGTCATCAGATAGCCCTGGAAAGGGGGTGACCTCAGCTGGGCAGCAAATCCTTGAAGGGAGGCTTGGACAGTACATCTCCATGACTCCCATGCTGTGTGCTAAGCTCTTCGAATGTATTTAAGTTTTCCAAAGAGATGAGTACTATTATTTCACAAATGAGTGAACGGAGGCTTAGAAAAGGTAAGAAATTTGCCTGTTGTTACCAGTGGATGATTGTGATATTGTGATTTATAATAAGAAATCTATATTTGGTCTTCATCCCCATTGCTGGCACAGAGCTCCTAAAACCCTTGGAATTTCCTAAGTGATAAGGACACTAAAGATGTCTTGAAATTTATTATTTACAATAGCCCAATGTTGATCCAACAGGAATATCTTCAACTCTAGATCTAAGGATTAGAGACTATTCATTTTTAAAAATATACATAGAATATGTACAAAAATTGGCCATGTAATAGGACATAAAACAAGTCTCAACAAATACAAAGAGACTGGTACCATATTGTTCATATTTTTCTGATCATGATGCAACTAAGTTAGAAACCTATAGCAGTAGGATAACTTAAACAAAACATACATTCGGGCATTATAAAAACACTTCTAGATAACTCAGGGTCAGAGAGCAAATTATATTGGAAATTAGAAACTATGTAGGCACATAAGCTCCTTGCTGACCCTGAACCCCAGGAATGCCCCCACATCTGTATCTTTGTCCACACTGCTTTCTCTACATACTAAAATTCATATGATGGAGCTAAAGAGAGACTTAGGGGGAACTTATTTACATGCTGATATTGGAAAATGAAAAGAAGAGAAAAATATTGAAAATCAATGAGCAATTAAAACCTTAGCAAACCTACTAGCAAAGCATCTTTTGAAACAATCCATGCGTTATCAAGTTTGAGTTATCCTCCTTTTCCAGGGGTGATTCATATAAGAAAATCTCCTAACATCATTTACCACCAAGCCACTAAATATGGCTATGCAGGTTGTCACAGGGCTGAACTGCCAGGTGTCAAGGTGGTTGGTTAAGACAAGGAGCCAAACTTACTGTGATAAGCAACAGGCTACACAAAAAAGGCTGCCGGCTGCCCAGGGTTCCATTTCCCCCTATCACCATGGACCAGCACTGAGTGAGGGTTAGATGAATCAGTGAAGAAGGGGACAGAATTGTCTCTGCCCAGGGAACCCTGAATAAAAGGCTCCTGCTGTTTTATGGACCTGGGGGCCAGGGGTAGGAAAGGGAAGGGCAGAGTGTAGCTGACTTCTCTCCAACCCAATGGAGGCCCCTAGACTAGAAATGCAGAAATTGCATATATATGTAAGAGCATGGCCAGTGGAAGGGGGCTGGGGGTGCTTGATCGCAACTTCTTTGAGGCTGCCATGCCTCTAAATGGCAATGCGTAGGTTGTGCACCAAATATCCTGTGTGGAGGGCAGCTTTCTCCCCTAAGGGCTGCAGCCTTTGTAATAGCCTGTGGTCCGGCCTGAAAGATCACCACAGGACTTTGGCCTGGAGTCAGGCTCCTCAGAAGGTGTAACCACAGGTGGGCATCTTGCTGAAGGGTTGAATCGGCTGAAATTCAGCTCAAGCTTTGCTGACATGGAGTTGTATCCACCTGGAAGAAGGAACACCTTTTTCTCATTCATGCAAAGGTACCATATGGGCTACTGACAGCCTTGCCCGCATTAACAGGTTAAACCATAATATCTTACGAAGTCTTCAGTAAACTCAGGAGAGGCATGTGGTAAAATTCAACATTTATTCATGATTTACTAAAACTAATAAACTAGGACTAGAAGGAAATTTCTTAACCTAATAAAGTGTGTATCTGTGTCTAAATTTTCTCTTTTTAAAAGGACACCAGCCATATTGGATTAGGGCCCACTCTACTGACTTCATTTTAACTTACTCACCATTTTAAAGGCCCTATCTCTAAATACAGTCACATTCTGAGGGCCTCAAAATTTGAGGGACACCACGTACCCATAACAGAGGGTTTGACTACATATACAGATTGGAGGGGGTGTCAGTGGAGGCCAGTTTCCAGGTGTACATTGGAGATGGACCCCACAGGTTCACAAAAGCTTAGGGTACGGTTACACAGGGAAGAATAAAGAATGATAGATACATCGTGGCCTTGAACAAGTATGTGGATGCTGCTGCCATTCACTGAGATGGTGAAAACCAAGGAAGGAATAAACTTGAAGCTTGACCCAAGATGGAGCCCTGAGACCTTCCAGCCTTTAGAGATTGAATAAGAGCGATGGAGTCCAAAAGAGAGCTGAAAGTGGCTAGTGAGGAAACAGGGAGCCAGAGACCTGCAGTATCTTAGAAAATGAGAGCAGAGCCAGTATCAAGTTCTGTTGGTTCTACCATTTCACATCTCTCAAGCTCACCCAGATTCCCGCTCTAAACTTGACTTCCACCCTGATTCAGTGAAAACCACAGAGGGAGCCCTCTGTCCCAGGTGCAGGCACAAAGCGATGCCTTATTGGCAGGTAATGTAAAAGCAATAATAAAACCCAGTCTAATTTTTATTATCACCATGTGCTGGTAATGTAGCAATTATAAATACAGAAGAAACAGAGCCTGAGTTACAATAATTAAGTTATTCAATGTGACCACCAGAGTTTTACTTGTGTTTAAAATTTTAAACAGTGAAAGAGTACAAAGTATATGGTATAATATTTTTGTTTGGTAAGTGCAAATTTAGTTCATGCATGCAATAATTTACTGAATTTGAATATTTTAAAATTGAAATTTATTCTTTTAAAAAAGTGTAAATTATTAAGCTAAAGAACAAATCAAAATGATGATTATTACTACTACATGATCAATACCAAAAATAATTGTGTTGTATACAGGAGTAAAAGGTTGAAAAATAATCCACTCCCCAGGTGTCAAATATGCTAGTCATGATACCAAAATACTCAATATCTCATCTTTGAATATAAATATATAAGGACAAAGTTTATTACCTCCCGAGGTGGTTTCTAGCCTTCAGTGTGAGAACTTGGCAAGGGAAAAAACAAACAAACCAGAGTTTCTTCTGATCAGTGTGGAGGAACACTGAATACCAGGATGAGGAAAATATCAGATGAAAATATCAGTCTTCATATTAAATTCACTCATGGGTCCATTTGTATTTTCATAGAAATGAGCTCATTTGTGGTGTTTTATTATACTAAGTTTCCTTGAGTATTTTCTCTTTTTTCAAAGTCAACAAAAGTACGGATTCCCTAATACTTCTCCCTCAAGCCCATAAAGGAAGTTTAGGAAGAACAAGGGGATGAGTTGGAGAGTTGATCTCTGGGTACCCCAACCCAGCTTAAACTGGGACAGGTCACATTTACATATTACAGTCCAGATGTTATGGGCTGAACTGTGTCCCCACAAAATCCATATGTGGAAGCCCTAAACCTCAAGTACCTCAGTATTTGGAGATGGCACCTTTAAAGTGGTGATTAAATTAAAATGAGGACATTATGGTGGGCCCTAATCCAATATGGCTGGTATCCTTATAAGAAGAGAAAATCTAGACATACAAGGAGATACAAGGGATGCACATGCAGAGAGGGAAAACCATGTGAGCAGACAGCAAGAGGGCCGCCTTCTGCAAGTCAAAGAAAGACCTCAGAGGAAACCAACCCTGGATCTGGGACTCCCAGCCTCCAGAACTGTGAGACAATAAATGTCTGCTGTTTAAGGTGCCCAATCTATAATATTTTGTCCTGGAAGCCCCAGCAGACTATCAAGGTGGAATTCATTTGAACTCAGAGTTCCATAGCTAAGACCTTTTGGGAAACCACTGGGTTTCTTGGGTTTGAATCCCAGCATTGTTGTTTCGTAACAGATCGATCTACCATCTACTCAATGCTAGGAGCCCAGTTTGATGTCTGTAAAATGAGGTGAAAGCCTCTATCTACTTCAAGGGATTGACATGCAAATGTATGGAAAAGGGCCAGACCCTCAGTAGGAGCCCAATAAATGAAGGTGCTAAGCCAAGCATTCCCTGGGACTTTGGAGTACTGTCTTACTTGTAAATTAAATCCTGCCAGAGTGGACCACACTGGGGAGAACTGGAAGTCTGTGGACTTTGCAATTAAGGGAGGGTCATTTTAAAAATATTTGCTGAGCTATTACATTTAAAAGATTTTGCTGAATTTGCATGTAGTGCCCCTTTAAATTTTAAATGATTTGGGAAGATGAAAAATGATGCATTTGCAAAAATAACATACATTTATAGATGTATGATAGAATTATACATATTCTGTACATAGATTAAGAAAAGTTGTGTGGGAAGGGCAAGAGTCTAAAGAAGAAAACAATTCATAGTAAAACCACTCAGAGACAACCACTGCCCACGTTTTAGTGTGTTTTCTTCCAATACTTGTTCTGCTGCCTTTAAAAAAAATAGTGAACAATTGTGTGCCATGTTTTCCACCTGAACTCTTAAACTCAGGCACTTCCTATGCCATTACAAAATGTTATTTTTTTCCTCCTGCGCCTTAGCTCTCGCTACCTCTACAGGCTCTGACGTGAGGTGGCCCTTGAACTGGGGAGAATGGATCGGGGGTTACAGGTGTGTGTGCAAACATCTGCAAAATCATGTCACCATAGCTTCGAGGCTGAGATGAGGACAGGTTTGAGCCCTGGAGCCCACATTCAAGACCCACCCTCCATATCCACCAGGGCTCCTTTACTCTGGCCCTTTAAGAAGGGAGCTAGAATTCTGGACAAGCCTGACACAGTGGTCTCCTGGGAACTGAGGGACAACAAACACATCAGAGATTGGGGGGTGGAGTTAGGAGAACACCCTCCTCAGCACACTGGAGGTCAATCAGGTAGAACAGGAACGGAGTGGATTTCTCATTGTTTGCTTCCTCCGGCCCCTTCACCTCTGCCAGCCCTCTCTCTTCTCCTCACTTTCCTAGTCCCACCTTTCTCTACAAACTTCCCCATGCCTGCCTCTCTCTGCCTTTCTGTTGTCACTTCCACATCCACTGCACTAGATGGTCATCATTTCTGGAAAAGTTCTTGTTTATAAGTTTCTTAGTTCATTTTTCTTGGATTTTTAGATGAAAAAATCAAATATTCTGCAAACAATGGTAATTTGATCTCATCAAATTTCCAAACTTTCCAGTATTTATTTATTTATTTATTTATTTATTTATTTATTTATTTATTTATTTAATTTTTGCTGAATTGCTTTTCCTAGTGTCTCTAGAACAATGATAAAAAATAGAGGCATTAGTAGATACCCTGTCTTGCCCTGAAATTAATGTGGTGGTACCTCTAGTGTTTCTCCATTATGCTTGATGTGGTGTGTTAACTTTCATTTAGATCCTTAAATGAGTTTGTAGAGAGTTATGCCAGGTGAGAATCTGGTAAAGAATAGAGAATAACATTTTGCTTTTCAAACCAATTTTTATGATTGAATTATAATTCAATCTATCCCATTTATGGTTTTGCCACAAAAGCTTTTCTAGTATTACTTCTATCACCTCTTTTCTGTTTTTTAAGTTTTTTTTCTTGTATAATATTTTGCTATATGGTGGGTGTTTATTAAACAATGTCCCCAGGCTCCGTTACTTGGGGAAAAGAGTGCTTGTTGACTTTACCACAGTTATATGCCCTTCCTCCTTTCTCCACACTTTTAGAATGCATTCTGGTTTCTCTGTCTTAATGTATTGTGATTTAAAAAAGTAAAACGGCGGGCCAGCTGAGTGGCGCATCAGTTAAGAGCTGGTTTTGGGATGCCAGCAGCCCCTGTTCCACATATGAGGGCCAGTGACACTGCCCTCTACAGCTAACAACAGCTCCACCTGGAGTTGGGCTGCGAGCCCCGGTGATGGTGTAGGCTGCAGCCCCTGCTGCAGTGGGCTGCCATAGGCTACAGTGAGTGGCCGGCAGCCAGCGTGAGCAGCTGGCAGCCAGCATGAGCTGCCAATAGCTGTGGTGAGCGACCATCCAGAGGCCAGTGACCTATCTGCCTCATCCGGGAAAGCGCAATGACGATACCAACATGGGCCAGTGAAGTGACATCCTCCACAACTAGACTGAAGAACAAAAAGAGAGCAACTTGTCTGGTCCCCCTCCCCGATTCCCCAATGCTGGTTCTCCTCCCCCAATTCACCAATAAAATCTTTAAAAAAAAAGAAAAAAGGCTTTTTTTTTTTTTACATCATATAGCCCACCTTTCAAGAATTATATTTGTATACCATTTTGTTGCTGTGATTGTTTCAGTTAATTAACAGTTTAAACAAATATTGTTTTTCTCTCAGGACATTCCACTTAGTGAGTCATTTGGTTTGAGTCATTTCTTGGTTTATGTCTTCTAGTAGCTTCCCAGGAAGGATAATGAATGTCAAATCCTAACTTAGAAACATTTAGTGATTTGTATAACTAACTCACAAGTACACCAAGGAGAAGCCATTAAGTTCTTGTAAATGAACAAGGTAAAAAAAAAAAAAAAGGATGGGGTGGTGGAGGGCAGGATTTATATAAGAAAATGGAGAGAGGGGAAGAGGAAAAACAAGGTGCCAGCCTAGGAAGTACAAATTTTGTTTTGTGATTAGCTGGAGGCTGTCAGAGAGACTCTCCTGGGCCATCTATTCTGGAATAGATTGATTAGGTCTTTAGAGAAAACAATTTCATTAGTTGTGACTTTTCCAGAAAGCCTTGAGATTTAAGCTGTGCAGGACATGTGACAAACTGTCTGTAAACAGTATCGGCCAGTGTCATCCTGGCATGTCCGCCTTAGGCAGGCCAGGATGGCTCCACTATTTCCTCAGCAGAATTTCTATGAGATAGACTTCCACAGTTGTTGCTGGTTTGAAAATAGCTTCTGGTTGGTATCACAGTTTATAGAATTTTCTGATGTTAACGTTTTCCTTTTAAACTTCTACAGATATTGTTCTAGTTTCCTCTGGCATGTGAGTTGCTGGGAAAATCTGCAAGTCACTTGATTTTTTTTTCCTTTGTATTCTGCCTAAATCATTATAGGTTTGGGTTTTTTTTCAGTGCCCAGAGAAAATAAATTTACCAGGATCTGTATAAGCCATTTTCCTATCTAACTCTCTCTCTCTCTCTCTCTCTCTCTCTCTCTCTCTCTCTCTCTCTCTCTCTCTCTCTCTCCTCCTATGTATCTATGTATCTATATATCATCTATTTTTGGTTGGAACACAGTAAACCACTTTAATCTGTAGATTCATATTTTTCTTTGTTTCAACAAAATATTGTTGCATTTTAATTTTTTTTTCTGTTTCAGTATTTTGTTTTCTTCCTCAGGTATACTAATTATCCATATGTGGCATCTCCAATGCAGGCATCCATATTTATATTTTCTTTAACTGCTTTAACCTCTTTGTCCTTTTCTTTGAATTTCATGTAGTTTTTATGTAGAATTTTTCATGTCTGACAGTAGCTTTTTAGTCACAAAAAAATTCTTATATGTATGTAGATTTTAAATTAGATTACAAAAGTAGCATTTAAATATCTAGTTTTCATTAAGTTTGAAATTTCAATTTATATATATTGTAATTTTATTTATATATCTAGTATATTTTATAAAAAATGAAAACAACTTTGATAAACTCAATATGATAGAACACATTTATTTTCCTTAAACATTTGGTCCTGGCTTTGCTTATATTTATTGTTATTAAACATTTAACCTACATTTATAAATTTTATATATTTGATTTTCCTTTTTTTAAAAGGTTTTATTGGGGAATTAGGGGAGGGGAACAGTGTTGGAGAACTGGGGAAGGGGACTGACCAAGTTGTTGTTCTTCAATCTTCATTGTGGAGGGCGCCAGTCGCCATCTGGCTTCCTGTCAGCAGCTCGTGGCCTCTAAGCTCAAAGTGCTGCGTTCAGTCTTAGTTGTGAGTGGGCATAGCCACCATCCATCAGGCAATCTTGTTGTTACACCAGCTGAGCCATCCTGCCACCTGTTGGCAGCTCAGCTACAGCTCAGCTCTGGCGCAGTGTTCACTGGCCCATGTGGGAATCGAACCCTTTGCCTTGTTGCTCAGAGCTGACGCTCTAAGCCAACTCTTAACCAACTGAGCCACTGGGATGGCCCCTGATTTTCCTTTTTAATTAACTACAAAATTTTATTGATCAAGTTGTAGAGTCACATGCAATTATAAGAAATAACACAGAGAAATCTCATGTATCTTTTACCTATTTTCACTCAGTGGTAACATCTTGCAAGCAATCGTACAATGTCACAACTAATATTTTGACATTAATACAATCAATCAACGTTACTCAGTCCTGTATCCAACATCACAGTCAAGATATACAACACAAGGATTCCTCCTATAATTGTTTTAGTTACACCCATCTCCATTCTGCCTCTTCTTACCTCCTCAACCTCCTATTCCTCACCTTTCAACTGTTAATTTGTTCTCCATTTCTAAAATTTGTTTCTTTTCAAAAAGGTTATATAAATGCAATAGAATAAAAAACTTTTCAGGATTGGATTTTTTTCCCCACTGTTTTCAAATGCATATGTGCAAAGTTGTTTATTGTATCTCCTTATTACACTTTTGATATCTGTAGGGTATGTAATGATAATGTGTTTCAGTCCTGATATTTGATCATTTGTGTCTTCTCTTTTTCTATATCATTTTATTAGAGGATTATCAATTTTATTAATATTTTCAAAGTACCAGCTCTTTGCGTTACTGATTTTTTCTATTGTGTTTCTGTTTTCAATGTAATTGATTTCTACTCTTGTTTTATATTTTCTTTCTTTCTACTTTTTTGGGGTTTATTTTGCTCTCCTTTTTCTTTTGGTTTGAGACTTCTCCTTTTTGCCTGATGTACACATGTAGTGCTATAAATTTCCTTCTCAACACTGCTTACCTGTGGCCCACAAATATTGATATGTTCTATTAATTTTCATTCCATTCAGTGTATGTTTTAAAAATTTCCTTCAGGATTTCCTCTTTGACCCATAAATTATTTAAAAATGTGTTGTTTAATTTCCAAATGTTTTGGAGACTTACCTATTCCCTTTCTGTTACTTATTTCTAGTTTGATTTCACGGTGATCAAAGAACACACTGTATGATTTCAATTCTTTTAAATTTATTGAGGTTTGTTTTATCGTCTAGGATATGTTCTATCTTGGGATATGTTCCACGGGTACTTAAAAAGAAAGTGTATTCTGCTGTTGTTGGGTGGAGTGTTCTATATATTTCAATCGGATCTATTGATTAATGCTTTTGGTGAGAGAGAGAGAGAGAGAGAGAGAGAGAGAGAGAGAGAGAGAGAAAGAGAGAGGTGTCAATCTTTACCTATAATTGTGGATTTATTTATTTCTCCTTTTAGCTCCAAGAATTTTTGCTTACATATTTTTCAGTTCTTTTGTGTTTACACATTTAGGACTGCTATGTCTTCTTGGTGAATTGAGCTTTTTATCATTATATAATGTTCCTTTCTCTGTCTTAGGTAATTTTCTTTGCTCTGAAGTCTACCTTATCTGAAATTAATATAATCACACCTGCTTACTTTTGATTAATGTTTGAATAACAGATCTTTTTCCATCGTTTTACTTTCAACCTACCTATATTTTTATATTTGAAGTAAGCTTCTTGAAGACAGTGTATAGTTGAGTCATATCTTTTAATTGACATCTCTGTCTTTTAATTGGATATATTTAGAACATTTACATAGGGTATAATTATTCATATGTTAGGGTCTAAATGTTTTATTTTATAATTTGTTTTCTCTGTGTTTCATTTCTGTTTTCCTTTTTCTGCTTTCTTGTAGATTACTTAAACATTTTTTAGAATTCTATTTTTATTTATCTATAGTATTTTAAAATGTCTCCTTTTATAACATTTTTAGGTATAATAATGCTCTAGGTATTACATGACTTATAACAATCTTCTGGTGTTGTCATTTTAACAGTTTGAGTGAAGTATAGAAACATTACCTGCCTTTATGTCCTTTTACCCTCCCCCATGTATCATATAATTGTCTTAAACATTTTTTCTACACACATTTAGAGCCACACTGTTACAGTTCTTGCTTCAACCATAAACTATTTAAAAGATTCAAGAAGACACGGGAAGTCTATTTTGTTACTTATATCTTTGCTTACTGTGTTCTTTCTTCCTTCCTGATGTTCCAAGATTCTTTTATCGTTTCCTTTCTGTGTAGAGAATTTTATCATTCTTTTAGGCTAAGTCTCCTAGCAACAAATTCTTTCTTCATCTGAGAATGTCTTGATTTCTTCTTTATTCCGGAAGTGTATTTTCATTGAATAAGAATTCTGGATTCCCAGTTTTTTTCTATTAGCACTTGAAAAAAGTTGTGCCGTTTCTTTCTGTCCTTATGGATTCTAATGAGAAATCCACTGTCATTTAAATAATTTTTGCCCTATAGGTAAGGTAAGATTTTTTTTCTGGTTGCTTTCAAAATCTTCATTGTCTTTAGTTTTCAGAAATTTAATAATGATGTGTCTTAGCTTTCTGTGGGTATTTTTTTTTTCTTTCTTGAATCTGTTGGTTTATGTCTTCAAGTACTTTTTTTCAGCCTCGTCCTTTTTTTTCCTCTCTTTTAGGACTCTGATGACACAAAAATTAAATATTTTTGTTATAGCCTCACAGATTCCTTAGTCTCTGTTCATTTTTGTTTTCAATGTATTTTTCTCTCCTGTTCAGTTTGTGTAATTTCTGTTGTCCTGTCTTCCAGTTCACAGACTCTTTCGAAACTTTTTCCCCTCCATTTTTCGACTTAGATTTTTATTTCAGTCATTGTCATTTTTAAATTCTAAAATTTCCTTTTGGTTTTTTTAAATACCTTCTACACTTTTGCAGAGACTATGTTTTCATTTATTTCAAGTGTGTTCATAATTGCTTATTGAAGCATTTCTATCATGGCTGCTCTAAAATCTTCATCAGATAATTTAACATTTCTGTCATCTCTGTGTTTTCTGTTTCTAGGCATGGGTGTTCTGATTCTCCCGTAGGCCTCCACGGGTACTTTTCTGGCTGAGAGGAGTAGAAATGCCTCGTTGCTGCTCCGAATATGGCCTCCGCTAACACCATGGAGTTGGAGTGGCCTCTTGATATCTGGGTGGTGGAGAAAGTCCTACTGTCCACAAGGCCTCCTCTGACAACACTGCAAGAAGGGAGAGGGGCAGGGTGCTTGATGGGGGTGGAAGTCAGATTCTCTAGGGCTCTCTGCGACTCACACTGGAGTGGTTCTCATTACTGCCAGCTGGGCATGAAAGTCCCAGCTCCTTAGTTGGCCTTCTCTGACATCATCTTGGTGGGAAAATTGTGACACTTCAATACAATCTGGAGAGGGTGACAATCTGGGCTGGTATTTGGCTGAGGTAGAGAAGTTATTGTCTCAAAGTGTTCTGTCTTGCTAGCTTGACCCTTTGGTTAGAGAGAAAAAAGGATTTTGTTGGAGTGGAGTTATTTTTGGTTTGTGTCCATTGGTGTTTCTGGTTTGCTGGCTTCATCAAGTTCCAAGTCTGGAAATTTGAGGCATAAAGAACACCCAGAAAACTTACCGTTTTTGTTGTTCCTTGGAATCCAAGATCCCTAGCTGGTCTGCCTTCTTCTCTCTGCCTTTCAGAGTCTTTTTTGTCTGTTTTATATATAATGTCCAGGGTGTTTAGTTGTATATAGCGAGAGGAATAAGGAAAAGTATATTTACTCCATCTTCCAAGAAGTCTTGATTTTCTTATACCTATCAAATGGATGACCCAGCAAGCAAACCTTCTTATGTGCTTTATTTAAACAACTCTTGTTAATCTTAAATATTGTGAATTCAGTTCTCTTTAGTATTATAGTATTGTTTACCAGCTTCATCAAATACTCCTACATCTACCCATTTAAAGCTGTTAGTCTGAGATCCATTTCACTTTGATATTGAAATTGCTACCCAATGTGTGAGATTCTCTAATATGCCAAAACTATGTAAACCATACAAGAACTTCAATAACAAACATAAACTAAATATTCTTAAATCTCAGCTTAAACATGAAAAGAATAGTTTGTCACCTCAACCCAGTTTCCGGGTAGACAGTTCAATTCCTGTATTACCATCTCAAGCAGGTTGGGGTGGCTTTGAGTGATGAGACATGACACTGGGACACATAGTTCAGAGCTGTATGTGTCCACAGTGATCCTGCCCATGGCAAGGAAAGATACACTGGGCTGTGATTTAGGGTCACTATGGCAGCAGGGGACTCTAGCTCTATCCCTTCAGATGGGACTGTTTGCAACCCCATGTCCCTTGCGTTCGATCTTTTCATAGTCTTTCAATCATACCTTCTGCTTTGGGTAAAATTCTGCAGCACACATATAGCATGCTTCTCTAACCACTCAATTCATCTAATTTATTGAATTCCTGACTTCTCTGTCTGGCTGCTGGCCACAGCATCAAGGCAATTCTGATGCCATTCTAAAGATGGAAAATCTTAATTCTGTTGTGTTTAGGAGAATGGGTGTGGTGGTCAGGCTAAATCTGGGTTTGAGTGAATTCCAACTCTGCTCTTAGTAGCTGGGTGCCCTTGGCGATACCTCAGATTATTCCCCTGCGATAAGGATAACAATATTCATCTGAAGGAGCTGCTGTGAAACTTAAACGTGCAGTTTATATGGCAAACTTTATATAAACAGTAGTTACCTTCATTTTTTAAAAAAATTTTTATTGGGGAATTGGGGGAGGGGAGCAGTGTTGGGGAACAGGGGAAGGGGAACAGACAAGTTGCTGTTCTTTTGTTCTTTAGTCTGGTTGCAGAGGATGTTGCTTCACTGGCCCATGTTGGTATCATCATTTTGCTCTTCTCAGGTGAGGCAGATCGGTTGCTGGGCTCTGGATGGCCACTCACAGCGGCTCTTGGGAGCTCACACCGGCTGCCGGCCGTTGGGTAGCCTATGGCAGCCCACTGCAGCAGGGGCTGCGGCTATGCCGTAGTTACCCTCATTTTTACAAGCCTTTACTTTGTGCCACTGATTTGTTTTCAGCTCATTGGCTGTAGTTTCTGCTGCTTCTATGATGAACTTGATTGCCTCTTTTACATCTTTCTGTGGCTCTGACAGTTCCTTTCATCTCAGTCTATGGGTTTATCCATTGTGACATGGAAATCAGGCTTTCTTTGATTTCCTCAGAAATGTGAAGCGCCTTATTAACTGAAATTTTCTTCCTTTTTCCCAAGAGGGAATTTTCCAATACACTTTTATCTTCTTTTTCCTGCTGTGCTTTTTATTTTTTGCTGTAGAAATTCAGCATATCCTTTGTGCTGCTTTTTGTTCTGTTTACTCTCCTCTGATGGGGGACCATTTTATCCTCACCTGCTATTTGTCCCCAAATAGTGTGGGTAGGTGTGCTTTGATCCCCTTCTCCATTTATCTAGGCATCTCATGGTGAAGGTCTGCATGCTGATACCTCTTCGTCTGTTCAGCCTCTGAGTTACCTAAAGAGGCTGTGGTGGAAACTGCGGTCAAGGGAAGCCTTCTTCTGAGAGTTTTGTTTTTGAATGTGTTTAACTTCTGTATGGTGGACCAACACTAACGACGTGGGGGATGTGGCTTCTTTCTTGGGTTTTGGTTTGTCCTTCTATTTTGGGGAGAGACAGCCACTTTGTTGAGAAAGTTGGGCCTTTGTTTTCTGAGTCAGCATGCGTATTTCTCCCAGGTTGTATCTGGTCCATAGCTGTTAAGTGGGCTTGTGTCTCAGCCTCACACCTCCCAGTCAGGGAAGCCTGGTCAGACAAAACAGTGCCATTGTGTGGCCACCCAGCACTCTCTCAGGCCTGCTCCCACTTCAGTTAAGCCAGCATGGGGTTTGGGTAGGGCTGGCAGAGCCACAACCCAAATGGATATCCCCTTGTTCTTCCTGCTGCCCTCTCAACCTCTGGCCCCCTCTACCCCTCAGGGACCAGAGGCCCCTCCAGGCTGAAGGCTGGGGGCAAAGGACCTGTCAGGCCTTCAGAAAAGGCTCATGACTTGTTTCTCTGAGTTCTCTTTACACATGGGTCTTGTCTCTAGTCTAGGTCTTTTTTATTTTTGAAAAACTATTGGAAAGATAGTTTTCATAAATGTAATATAATACCACTACCTTTTTAAGAAATACTCTGGGAAAAAAATTACAGGAGAGTAAAATGCATCTTAATTTTTCATCATTTTTCTGTCCCCAGGCCAGTTCTCCCAGCTGGCCTTTCGAGGTACATTCTTCCCAACCTCTCCTATCTGTGGGGAGATGGGCTCCTACTGTGGGCCCATTCAGACTGTCCCACCCATCTACTAAAACCTTGTTTGTTTGTTTTTTAATTGGGCAACAGTGTGTTTCTCTAGGACCCATCAGCCCCAAGTCAAGTGGTAGTTTCAATCTAGTTGTGGAGGGCGCAGCTCGTAGCCCATGTGGGAATCAAACTGGCAACCTTGGTATTATGAGCACTGCACTCTAACCACCTGAGCTAACCAGCTGTCCCTAAAACCTTGGTTTTAAATGCTGTTAGCTCAAGGCCCTGCTTGGCTCTCGGCTGCTCGACTCAGGATGATCAAAGGCTTATATTTCAGCAAGTTTCAGGGAACAGGAGGATTTCAACCCTGGTCCACTAGATTGTTGTAGCCCATCCCACAGGCTGTTCACTGGCAAGAATTTTAATCCCTATTTAAGGTGAGTGCCAGAGTTTCTTCTGCATGAAGCAAGGTAGTATAATTTGACAGCCCGCAAATCACCATGCTATAGTGGCTTCCCCGGCCTGTTCCCCACAAGGCTAGTACACCTTGTCAGCGACCCTTTGGTGTGAGCTGGACCTCTTTGCAAGTTCCATCAATGAGGGCCAAAGAAGAGCACAAGGAGGAGAAATACTCGGTGCCCCAAAATTTCCTTTCTCCTTCTTCTTCTATTATGTCCCTAGGGAAGGGAACAATGAACTGGAACATCTGGTACCGGCACCACCTAGCGTATAGGTACCAGTCAACATTGTTGGCTAGATTGCATTGATCCCAGGACACCGTGTGTGCTCTGTGGTGAACCAAGGCCATTAGGAGCCCTTCTGCTGTTTCTGCGATGCCTCCCCCGGGCCGCGCGAGGGCGCTGCGGCCCCGCCGAAGCTGGGCCGTTGTCGGATGAGAAGGGGCATGCGGCGGGCTTCTGGGGACCCTCAGGGCGGCGGCTGCGCGCGGGGCGGCTGTGGTGAGTGCGGCGGCGGGTTCTGGGGGCGGGCAGCTCTTTCGCGGCCGGTTCTCGCCCTCCTGGCCTCTCGCGCCCGAGCTGAGTGTCTCCTCCGCAGGCCCGATGCGGCCCCGGCCTCTCCGATTCGCCGCCCGGGCCCGGGAGCCCCCGCACCTGGGGCAAGCGCGCGCAGCACGGGCACAACGGCCCGCAGCATCGGGCTCGCGTGCAGGGCCCGGCACCCTCTTCTCGCCCCGCTAATGCCGTGCCCGTCCCTTCCCCAGCTCCCCTCGTGTCCGAGGCGGGACCTGAGCCACCATGTCTGCAGTCCCTTGCAGCACTGCGGGGTTGGGGTGGCGCGGGGTCTGCGCTCTGATCTCGGCCCCGGCCCTCTGCCCCACAGGCTGTTGCACCCGCCACCCTGGCCCTTCTCTGCTTGGACGGCGTCTTCCTCTCCCCGACCGAGAATGATTTTGTGCACCGCGTGCAGGAGGAGCTGGACCGCTTCCTGGTGCAGAAGCAGCTGTCAAAGTAAGCCGGCGGGGGCATGGGAGAGGGGCCTGCCCTGCTGCTAGGAAGGGGCAGGGTGCGCCTGGCCCCAGTCTGCTCCCCGTCCCCAGGGGTGCATTCAGGGTAACTGGTCTGCTCCTGGTTCTGACCGTGGCCTTTAGGTTTCACAATCTGCTCTCTGGCCTCTCCCAGCTACGTTTTCCCTGTGTAATTCCGAGCATCACCCCAAGACTTGAAGGTGCCCAGCACAGGAATGGGGATGGGACGTGTAGCTCCCTGTAATAACCTCTATGCCCAGGCCCTCTGCAGTCAGCCTAGGACTCAAGGGGGCAGAGGGAGCCAGTGCTAATGCCACCTTTAAACTGCGAGTGGACCTGGCGGGGTGGGGCCCCAGGGGCTGCACTGGGAACCCCTGCTCAGCACTCTTTCCTGTCCCTTCCCCAGGGTCCTCCTTTTCCCCCCACTCTCCAGTCGCCTCCGGTACCTGATCCATAGGACAGCAGAGAATTTTGATCTTTTGAGCAGCTTCTCTGTAGGGGAGGGCTGGAAGAGGAGGACGGTCATCTGTCACCTGGACATCAGGTGTGTATCCCACCACCCTGGAGGGCCCTCAGCGGTTCCTTGTAGGTGGGTGAGTGAGCTGGTCAGCCCCTGGAGGGGAGAGCTTGTCAGGAAATCAGGGCCAGAAGCCCCCAGGCTGTTGCCTCTATCCCCAAACTTAGTCGCTTAAAGTCAGCACTGCCCCTTGTTTCATCTATGGAGTTGAGGTGCATTGTTAGTGGCATTCATTTAGCAAATTCAGCTATACCTTTTGGGCCAAAAGAGAGAAAGACAGAACAGTTTAAGCAGTGCTCAGTGAGCATGTGCCCCAGAGGCCATGGAATGCACGGGAGAAACACATCTGAGCCCTCACTTACCTGTTTCCATGTGCATCTCGCAGGATCTTGTCATAACTATGATCCTAGTGTTTAAGATTTTCCTAGTAACCTAGTTCCTAAACGTAAGTACATACCTGATACGCAATGGAAGGTTCAGCTGTCTCTAACTCAGTTTAAACACTGGCGGGAGAGCTGGCTACTTTGGGTTTGTTCAGAGAGGACATTTAGCCTCCACTATGATGCCTTCCTAAGGTGTTTTCGAGGGTCCTTTTGACATTGGTTTTTGCCTAAGGCTGACTTGAGAGCCTCATGCCTGAAAGGCAGATAAACCATTGTCCTTGGGGCCCAAACACTGCTCTAATCACCATCTGCTCCTGCTCCAGGTTACCCGGTTCAGAGGGACTCCCTGGCCCCCGCCGCCCTCCTGCCTCCCGCCCTAGCAAGTACCAAGGTCCTCAGCCCACTTCAAACCATGGAGCGGCTGCTGGCTCCCGAGGAGCACGGGCCGGCCGGTGGCATCGAGGACGCAAACCCGACCAAGCTTTGTATGTGCCCCGGGTACTACGCAGACAAGAAGAAAGGGCGCTGCCCCGTACCCCAGAGCTCAAGGTTGACCCTCCAGCTGGCAGGCTCCTGGAAGAGCCTGGAGATGTTGGTGCTGGGGACCCTGGCCCTGATCAGAAGCGCCCTGTGTTGATGACTCAGGCAACAGAGGATCTAAAGAGCCCGGGCCAGCGTTGTGAGAAAAAGCAGCTGCTGGACCCAGTGGGCACTGAGCCCTCAGGGCCTCGGGACCCCTCAGGGACAGGAGACAGCCTGGAGGTGGCCACACAGCTTGAGTCCAGTCTGCAGCTGGACTTGGAAGAGGGGAATGGGAGTGAGCTGGAGGAGAGCCTGGCGGCAGAGGAGAAAGAGGGAGAGGAAGAGGTGGAAGAGGAGGGGCCTGGTAGCTGCTCTGAGGATGATTCCAGTGAGCTGCTGCAGGAGGTGATGAGGCTCTTAACCCCTGAAAGGGAGGGCGGAAGTGAGGTGGGTGCAGTCCTGGGTGGATGGGGACTAAGGGTCATGGTGTAGAGGGATGGGGCATGTGCTGGCTGAGCAGGGCTGGGTGTTGGGTGAGAGGAGTCCATTAGGAACCGTCGGGGAGGAGCACGGCGGCCTTGCCAAAGGAGTTGGGACTGACACTGGACGGGAGGAGGTTTATCTATGGAGTCAGGATTGGGGATTTTGGTCCCACCTGAACCATGTAGGAGCTATTTGACCACAAACAAGTCACTGTGCTTTTCTGAGTCTCAGTTTCCTCATCTGAAAAGCAAATAATAATGCATGCTTCCCAAGGTAACATAGGTAGGATGTATGTGGAATTCCTTTGTAAGCAGCTACAGATATAGTCATGAAATGACTACCTGAAGCTGTGTTTTAACAAATCTCGTTTCCTTGGAACTGTGTGTCTGCCCTGAGACTAACTGCGGTGTTCTGTTGGGAGAGTGGGCATCTTTTATCACTGTTTCATGGGTGAAGAATGAGGATCAGAAAGACTTGCTTACTGTCACATCATTAAGGAGGGAAGGAAAGATCCTGGACTTGCCCAGCCCTGTCTCCTACTGACGGTGCAGCTTTGTGCAGAATTACCAAACGCTTTGATTTACAGTGTCTCCATCTGTAAAGTGGGGATATAGAATAGAGTTTTCAGGGTTCTATGAAACACAGTGTGTGTAAGTGCCAGTCACCCAGTGGGGACTCCATAAAGTAAGTTTCCTCGCTGCAAACTCGTACTTCTCCATCTCCAGCCCATCTGCCATGATGCTACCTTTCCTAGACTCCTGCCAGGTGTGGCTCCCATGTGAAGCCACCCTTGGCACTCTCCTCTTTGCCCACCCAGTGGCCTGCCGGATTCTGGGTGTTGTTTTAAAAGCGGTTGTGTGGAGCCCTGTGTGTCAGAGCCCCCCTCGCTAAAGGGTGTGATCTCTCCCAGATAACGGACAACCTGACTGAGAAGGAGATTCAGATAGAGAAGATCCACGTGGACACGTCCTCCTTTGCAGAGGAGCTGCCTGGAGAGCAGGATTTTGCCCACGTGGTGGAGATCTACGACTTTGAGCCGACACTCAAGACTGAGGACCTGCTGGCAGCATTTTCCGAGTTCCAGTGAGTGCCGGCCAGTCTTCTGGGAGGAGGGGAGGCGGGGTGCTCCCTCTGGAGAGGAGCCAGGACTTCCCTTTGTTGTTGGGGACACTTGCCTGCCCCTCTCCCTGAGTACCCAGCAATGTAGAAAGAAAGGCAGAAAGTGGATGCCTTCATTCTGGGCTCCATACTTCTGGGCAGTTCAGCCTACGGACTGTGACTGTTGGGGAGACGAGAGCAATTTTCACTTGTAGACACATTCCAGGGGCCCTAGGCCTGGCCCTGGTGGCACATGCAGCACCTCTGTCCTGCCCCTTGCACACCCACGTGCCTGCCAGGACCCAGTGGGGCCCTCCAGCAGGACACAGGAAGCAGGCAACCCACCAGCCCCGTTGCTTCATGTCCCAGCCACCCATGCAGGAACCATTTCTGGGGCAAGCTGGGATGGAGTTAGGAGCCAAAGGGGCATACCGAGAGAAAAAGACGTCTACTATTTCCCCAAATTCCTTGGATCCAACTCCAATCTTTTCTCCTTTTTCTCTTTTTCCTTTCTTTCTTTTTTTGAATGCTCATTTCCCTTTCTCCAATCCCCCTTATTTTTTCCTGCTCAGGCTTTTAGAAATCCCTTC
The DNA here is from genome assembly GCA_033961575.1 of Aselliscus stoliczkanus. Lineage (NCBI taxonomy): Eukaryota > Metazoa > Chordata > Mammalia > Chiroptera > Hipposideridae > Aselliscus > Aselliscus stoliczkanus. Next base: position 19,048,504 of record CM066735.1, read on the forward strand.
CTGCACAGCCCCCTTTTCTGACTGCTTCCCAAACAGCCTTCCCTTGCCCTCCCAAAGCCTAAGTTGGAGGAAGGCGCAGCTGCATGGGGCACGCAGGGCTCATCTGCTCTCTACCCCTGAAGGTCTGGCCAACCTGGGGCAACCAGTGACGTGCCCAGCCAGTTGGGCAGTGCCTGCAGAAGAACTGGCGGAGCCTGGAACTGCTTTTGGCCTCTCCCCAACCCCAGACTCAGCGATACTTTCCTGAGCGGTGGGAAGGAAGTTACTGCATCAGGAACAATACTACTGAAATGCGTATTTTAGGTCCTGTCCCTTATCCCTACCACATAACTTTTGGCTCTAGCCTCGGAACCCTTGCCCTCAGCCTGGCTGTGACAAGGCCAGGAGGAACCTTCCTCACCCACGGCATTGTGCTTTACCTGTTCTTTGAGTCCTGGCTTCTTCAGTTCTAGGAATCAGGAACCCACCTGATCCGAGAAAGTTGGCCATACATGGTTGTCTCCTTCCCAGAGGAGATGGGAACTTGTCTTGGTCTCATAGTGTTTGAGGATTGGGGGTGGGAGGGGACTTCTTTTAGCAGAAAGGGTTTTGCCCATTTGCTTTCATAATCCCTCTGTGTTTCCTCTTCTCTGGCCCAGAGAGAAGGGCTTCAAGATTCAGTGGGTGGACGACACGCATGCGCTCGGCGTCTTTCCCTGCCTGGCCTCAGGTAAAGCGGCTTCACATCACACTGGGCTTGGCCCTTCTGGTGACTGTCACTGAGAAGGGGAGGGGCCTTGGTTTCCTTGAGTGGAGGAACCCATGTCCAGGGTGCAGGCTAACCTGAGCAGGTGGGCTGGCAGGGTCTGTACTCCCAGCCCGCCTAATCCTGAAGCCCAGGGAGCAGGGCTGGGAAGCTCACAGCCTTTCCTAGTCACTGTAGTGCCTTCAGTTCAGAGGCTTTGGATTCATGTCACAGGCCAAGCCCTAGGTACTTCCACATATTAAATGAAACCATATGAAAGTACTCTTTTTAATATGTGAAAAGCATTCAAGTGCTGGCAATTTCCTATGGTTCAAGCAGATGCATTCTTATTCAGTTTTCATTACACCCTCAAGAAGTAGGTCAGATCGCTTCTGTTTTACAGATGGGGAGACTGAGGTTTCCAGAATTTCAGTGGTCTGTTCAAGGCTATAACACCGCTCTGTGTCAGAGCTGGGGATGCCAGCCAGCCTCCTGACTAACTTCAGTGTTCCTTCTCCCTCATGGCCACTTCCCCAACCTGCTCCTGCTGCACCGCTGCTCACTTTGGCTGTATTTATAAAGGAGGAACCCCTTATCCCTCTTGGCTGGGCTTCTGAACACTGGGAGAGTCACAGCTGGTGTGGGCCCAGTCCTCAGGAGAGCCCGAGGCAAGCGGGGTGGTATTTAGGGAGTAGAGGGACCAGGGCACAGAGGGGGTTCCAACCGCCCAATGCTATGGAAAGACTGAGTGCTGGGCTAGGTCTGACAGTGGCTGACGTCTGGGCTCTGCCAAGCTGTGTGGCATGAACGGGTCATGTCCTGGCCTGAGTTTCCTCATCTATAAAGGGGAGGTTTGGACCTGAAGCCCCTCCCAGGTCTGACACGCTGTGTCTCTAAGTAGCCTAAGTCCTCCACGGCCCAGCAGAACTCAGGGCGCTGAGCGTGTGTGCCCCAGGAGGGCCTTGAGTTGGGGAAAGGGTAGAGTTTGTTTCAAGCTTCCGGGCTTTAGAAGGTGGGAGCCTGGCTCTCCTATGGTGGTGAAGGGTGGAAGCTGAGCTCTGTGTAGGCTTTCCATCTGAGAGCACAGGAGGCCCCATGCAGGACTGCGGGTGGGGGGGGCAGGAGGGCAGGCGCAGGGTGAGCAGATGGCCACAGTGGTGTCAGCCATGTTTCTGAGCTTTGAATGGGTGCAGGAAGAGGCTGCATCTGTTTTGGGTGATATGTGTGTTCCTGGGCCCTGAGGGGGGCCTCGCCAGGAAGAAGAGAGGATGGCTCCAGATGTTTTCTTTCTACAGCTGCAGAAGCCCTGGCCAAGGATTTCTCAGCACTTAAGATCCGGCCCCTCACGCAGGGCACCAAGCAGTCAAAGTTGAAAGCCTTGCAGAGGCCAAGTAAGAACGTGGCTGCGTCTGGATGGGAAGGCTGTATATGTGCTCGAGCATGCGGTTAGGGGGTGGGGCCTTCCCTGGGATTCAGCACCCCCTTCAGCTCTCTGCTTCAGGACCCTGGGGATACAGTGGGAAGTGGGGTGCTCCCCCCACACCTGGGGGTGCCTAGGGAAGCAGGCCCCGGCAGGGAGTGCTGTCTCCCAACTGCTGTGCTCTGGCCTTGCCCGCCCTCCTGGTCACACCTCTGCTGGGGAGAAGTTGGTCTTTCCTGTAAGGCTATGTGTTAACCCTATTATGCAGTGGGGCAAAGAGCTTGGGCTTTGGAGTCAGCCCTGCGTGTGATCCTGTCTCTGTCCCTTATTTAAGTTGACCTTGGGCAAGTCACCTAATACCTTTGAGTTGATTTCCTTTTCTATAAAATAAGCATATCATACAGAGTAGGCCGGAGGAGTGAATAAAAGAGCCTAGCAGACCTGCCAGGAGAGGCGAGAGGGGCACACAAAGCTGCCAAATAAATGACAGCTCCTCCCCTTCCCTATTCTCCTTCCAGAAAGCATGATGGGGGCTTTTAGAGGCCAGTTTTCTGTGGCTGCACAGCAGTGGCCGGCCAAGCTGGCCCGGAAGAGGCTTGTTGAGGGCATCCATGCTCTTGTGGGTCATGTGGTCTTTGTCCCAGATTTCTTGGGGACAACAAATATCCTGTTAGTCCAAGATCTCTATGTGTCCCATCCTGACTTATTTCCCTCCCAAAGGGCCCTACAAGGCAGGGAGATGGACAGGGTCAACTCCTCCCCACCCTGGGAAGGTGGAGAAACAGGGAGGGCACAGAGAGGTGGCAGGATTAGGTCAGGACCCTGCAGTAGGTGCCCTTTTACAAGCATCTGGTCACATTGTGGGCATAGCTGGTCTTAGAGGTTCGCTCAGATGGCCTCTGGGGCTGCTGTGTCGCTGGGAGAAGCGGCTATCACCTGGAATTCAAATCCCCACCCTCTGGGACTTTCATTTTAGAGCTCTTACGTCTGGCGAAAGAGAGACCACAGACAAATACAGCAGTGGCCCAGAGGCTGGTGGCTCGAGCCCTGGGACTTCAACACAGAAAGAAAGAACGGCCTGCAGTCGAGTCTCCTACCTCCCCGGGGCCCTGAGAGGCCCAGCCAGCCTGGATCAGCGCCCCCAGGACAAGCTGGTGCCTCAACACCACAAGCCTCTACAGAGACCAGAACAGCCCTGCACTCTCGTTGGAACATTGCTGTGGGGCTTGGTGGGCTTCAGATTGGTTTAGTTACAGAAACTGAGAAAAAATAAAAACTTGAAAGTTGTTATAATGTGATCGCTTCAAAATGTGGTCTGCCATGGGGCACTAGGGGATGCTGTTTGTCTCCCATTTTAGACCTGGGGCTACTGAAGAAATTGGTTACTCCAGGAGACTGGCCCAGAGGATCCCAGCTGGGCCTCCAAGTCACTTTTGCACAAAGCCTGCTCAGCTTCAGGGGGTAGGAGGCACCTGTTTGCGGGGGGGGGGGGGTAGGTTGACTCCTGCCCAGTCTCCCCTTACAATCTAGGGAGCTGCAGAGCCACGGCACACTAATGGCAGTGCTGAGGGCCCCGGCCCTGCGGACTGGTCCTGGTGTGTCCTGTCAGTGCAAGCTACAAAAGGGCTCCTTGCAGAAATAAATATGAATCAAGCCAAAAGGTACAATCTGAAATATCCACTGAGTTTGCCTCCCTTACAGAAACAGATGCAAGGACATCTTGGTGGGGACAGGCCCCAGCAGACTCATTTTTCTGGTTTGCATGGAGTTGGTGACGAGGTGACCCTGCATGGTGCTTTGAGGTCATTGTGGAACCTCTGATTTGCTGGCTGTAGCATGCTCTTGCCACAAGTGGGAGCCCGTGTCTGGGTGAGAGTGGCCAGCTGGCCTTGCACACTCACTGCTGGGAAAAGCACCGCGGAGCCACCCCCCCACCCCCCACCCCCAGCCATATGCAGCCCTGTCCCTCAGAGCTGGCCCAGGCTCTGCCCTGTGGGAAGCCGCCTGGGATGGTTCCAACGTAGATGTCCCTCCCATCAGGTCCTAACACAACTGCTATGCCCCCTGACAAATTTCAGTGAAAGGCAAGAACTCAAAAGGTTGTAACTTGTATTTTTGACCTCCTTAGACTGCTGCTCTCAGGGGGCGGGAGTTGCTCTTCTGGGCGTGTATGGAAGGAGGCGCCCTGTGGTCACACTGGACCCCAGCTCTCTGCAGGAGTAAATCTGTATGTGTATTCAAAGCTCCCTTACAGCCACATAGATGTAGGAGCCCTGCAGCTCAGGGGCTGGGCGCAGTGGTCCAAATGAAGCACAGATGCGTATCATAAACCTTTTATTCCAAGTTTCAAGTATGTGTAAGTGCCCGTGATGACACATGGCATTCGGTGGGTGTCCTTGTCACCCAGGACCCTGGTTATAGCACCGTTGAATCAGTTACCCACAGAATCAGAACAATAGAACCATGAGCCACTTACACGGGTGGGCGGGATTTTCTTTTGATCTATACTTTCAAAGGCCCAGATGCCCCATATGAAATGCCACTAAATTACTTTGTGTTTCAAAGTCCGTGAAAATATAATAATGGTATCTTGAAAAATAAAGAGGATGCAGGGGGCGAGGGAGAAGCACCAACTCTGAGCTCACCTCAACAGAAAACACGTGGCAACATTATTTATATACGTGAATAGAATAGAGGAGAGGAGAGATGGTTTGTTTAATTGGAAGAGAGGTTTAGACATTCAAGTTGGCTGGAAATGATGTAAGAGGAGGAGAAATGGGATTCAGTTTGACCACCTTGGGTTGATAAGCTGACATTGCCAACAAGGAACTTGAGAAGAAAATGGCCCCATAGTATGTATGGTGAGCTAAGCAGGCTGGTATCAGACACAGAGGGGTGGGGGGACTGTGGTTTGTATAGGACAAGCTGATGACAACCTGTGCGCCTGGGGTCCTGGACAAGATGGCTTGTGGCACTGCTCCCACAGTCCTGTGGACAAGCCCCACTCCCAGAGGCCTTCCCAGGCTCCAGGCAATAGCCCCCAGCAAATGTCAGCAACACCCCTTCCTCCTGAGCTTGGATGTGGCCGCAGGGTGTCCAGATAGGGTTGGGGCTGGGCTGGACAAGGGGGAGTGTGGTCATCCATCAGTCGGATTGCAGCTGTTGGGGAGGATGCGCCGTGGCCCGAAGGCAGGAGGTGACCACGTGACCACTCGGCTGTCTTACCGCGTGGAGAGCTGGTTATTTATGAGTCCACTGAAGTGTTCAAACTTCTTTTCTGTCTCCTCACTGAAGGAACCACCTGAGGGATGGGCAGCAGGGAGACAGAGTTTGGCAAAGCAGATGATCAGCCCTCACCCAGGCTGGAGCGGTAGCCCTCAGCAGCCCTGGAGCCACCACCCTCCAGCAGGTGGCCTGCTGAGGCCACCTCTCTGTGATGCCCAGGGAAGCAACTAGGTGTTGGTCATCTCTAGGGCCAGACACATGTCAGGTGCTCTGTCAGACTTCAGCGCAGGAGTGAAGAGATGCAGTGTGGGCCATCACTTTTCCTGAAGATGAGAAAGCTCCACTTCCCCTTTGGTGCCCCAGGCCGTACAATGCAAGGATGTTTCTCTTTTGGCAACCAGAAGCCACAGTGGTTGACTAGTTTCTAGTTCTCGACAGAGGAAAGGGATACACAGACCCACAAATTGCTGACGCCCACATTTTTGAGGTCACATGCATAATGAGGTGGTGGCCTCACCTCCAGCCCTTAAATAGCTTTGGGGTCTGTGTTGGGCCGGCAGGTCCCGTACCGCCCTCCTTGGCCAGCACTGGCTGTGAAAACCCAGTCTGCATCCAGGCTTGAGTGTCTGCAGCGTCCTTCCCATGAGTGGAAATGTGAGGCTGGCTCCATTCCCCAAGCTCTTTACCCAAATTAGGAAGCTGCTGTGGTTGCTTGAGAAAGTAAGGCAGCTCTTGCCTGTCTCCTGAAGGGTGGGCTACAGAGGCAGACCTGGCAGGCCTGAGGGTGGGGGATGGGGAGGGCATCCCTGGGGGTGCTGTGCTCGCCCAGGGGTGCCCAGGGTCCTTACCTATGTGACAGTTGTACATCCAGATGCGGTGGCCGTCGTAGCGGGTCCTGCACTTCATGATGTTGTTGGTGTAATCAGACTCTGCCACCTCGTAGTTGGGGTTAATGACAACCTGGGGGAGAGTCAGGTCAGAGGGGCTGCGGAGTCTCCAGGGCCATGCTGAGACCAGTCCTGCCTCCAGCGCTGGGGTGACATCATGAAAGGGCGCGTGGCAGGTGCTGTGCTCCAAGAGGAGCAGCATTGGCCAGAGATGGGGTCAGGGAGGCAGAGGGGGCAAGGCCTGGAGGAGTGAGACATCTGTGCACCTCTGTCTGTCTGTCTGTCTCTATAATTCACACACAACCCTTACCAAGAACAGGCCTTCAACAGAGGTGACTCTCTCCTGGGAGACCTGAGGTTGGTAGAGGGAGGAGCTGGGGCCTGGGGTGGGGCTCAGAAGGGAGCTGGGGAGCAGGACATGCTGAGATGGGTGGGAAATGGCAGGAGGGCTGCCCTGAGCATTGCATGCTGGATGCTGCTCCTGGTGGTGTGACTTTGGACTGTCTGGGCCTGGGTGTTGCTCTAGGCCATCCTGAAGCTCTCCCTGCCCAGGAAGTGCAGGGCCTGGGCTCTGGCGGACACTGATCCCCTTGTTCCCCTTCCTCTGATCACCCCGGGTAAGGGCGAGTAGCCCAAAGGAGCAGGAATAGGGACGGTCATCATTTAGAAAGGGTTTCTGTGAGTGGACAAAAAAGGGAGAATGGGGTGAGAAACCCAGAAGAAAGGAGAAAGAGGAGGGAAAGGGAAGAGACAAAATCTACGCTGGGGCTGTGAGTGAGGAATGGAGGACAAATGACGGCCTTTCCCTCGAGGGCTCTCCCATGCCCTAGGTCAGTGGGGATGGGGAGGGACAGCCAGTTAAGAAACAGTCCCTAGGTGTGGGCCCTCAGGACCTTTTCCTCCAGGAAGGCCTCGGGGTGACCCTTTAGCAGGTTGGCTGGGCCTCCCAGAGATGCTGTGGGAAACAGACGCCGGCATGGGCCCCTGCCCTGTGTCCTGGCCCAGGGCCGGCCATTCTGTACCCCCATCTATCCCTGCTGGCCAGACCTGCCCAAGGCTGTTCCACTCTGACCCTGTCTCTTCAGCGAAGAATGTCCCATTCTGGGGTGGGCTTACATTTCCTTGATCTCTTTTCTTCCTTAATCTCTTATTGTCCCCTGCCCTCTGCCCACAGCCCATGTATGTATGGCAAACAAACCCCACACTCTGAGGACTGTGCAACTCCTTGCCCACCAATAACTGTGCCCCCAGGGAGCCCACCCTGGACGCTCTGCAGGGCAGCCCTGAGGGCAGCAGGATGCAGCACCCGGCTCATCTCAGGGGCCATTCGGGCCAGCTTGACCTACTTGGAGGCAAGGGCAGGGGCTGAAATGTGTGGTCTCTATGATCCTTTCTGACTCTCATATTCTATGATTCTAAATCTCGTGAGGACCTGTGGGACCTGGATTTAATTTCTTAGGCAAAAGATCTGCTGTGGTGGATTCAGGAAGTGGCGAGAACAAGGACAGAGCAAGGCCACCAGGGAAACTGGTCGTCCACCGAGCTGGCCTCTGAGCCTTGGCACACAGGCCCCTCTGCCTGGAGCCACTTCATCCTTTCCCCTGCCATGTGCAGTATGGCTGATGTCTGCACCAGGGTCCATGTAGGAATGGAGGGGGCCAGGGAACCCCAAGCCAGGGCTCTCATGTGGCTAAAGCTCTGTGTCAGTCCCAAGGGAAATATTCTTTTCCATTAATCAGAGGCATTAACATGCCCCTAATGAGTTAATTGGTGAATTATATAGTTTAAGGGTCGAGAACACAAAATACAGAGTTGGTGAGACCTGGGTTTGCCATGCTGTAAGCTGAGGGTAATTAATAGTGATGCCCATCATTGCAGACGACACAAGACAGAGCATTCACAGGGCCTGGCCTGCCATCAATCTGCAATAAGCCATAGTTATTACACAGATGGCATTTGTCAGAATACATGATGCTACCCGATCACCCAGCAAAATTACAGCAGACCTCAAACACACACCACCCTCCATGGTATACGTGCACAGAGTCACAGATGTTCATTTTTTAAAATACAGAGCATGCTGGTCTCTGGTGGGGCCTCTCCAAGTCTGCGGTTTGGGGCTTGTGGGTGGAAAAGTGCTTAGATGTCTGATTTCCAGCCTCTGAAATTGCCCAAGGAGACTTTCAAAGCCCCTCTGTGGTCACTCCTCTGCAGGTGTCAGTTCCTCCCAGGGCTGTCTGTAGGGTGGGAGCCATGGGCAGGCCCTGGACTAGCTGAATGCCCCCTTGAGAAAGCTTTCAAGGCACAATGACACATTTCTGGTCACCTACTTTGCCACCCATGGGGTAAGCTGGAAAGCAAGAAGGGTGAGGATGTGGGGGGAAATGAGGGGTGCAGGAAGCCTGGGCAGGCAGGAGTGCACCTGTGTGCCAGGGGGAGAGACACGGGGGCGCTCTTTGTCTCCCTCGCCAGTCAGGGCCCTGACTGGAGCATGAAGCTATTTGCAGGAGGCCAAGGCTCCCTGGTTCCTTTCCAGGGCTGGCCTTCAACCCAGACTACGTGGAAGCTCTGGAAAGTGCCCACACAGTCACTGCACAGGCTGTCTCCAGTGCCTGACATTCTTCCGTTACAGATTCATTTCTTTGCATTAGGAATTGCCCCCTCTGCAGATCCTCTTTGATGAGGCAAACATTTCTGGGAGAGTCAAGTCACAAACACTGGTGAGTGACTGCCTCTTTATGAGATTGCTTTCAGCCTTGACAGCACAGATCATGGCAGGGTGAGGGCACTGGGAGAAATCCGGTGGAGGTGAGCACACAGCTCTAAAGGACCCAAAAGGTGAGGTGGCCTTAGAATCTCTGGAAGAAATTCCTGGCCTGAGGACCAAATCTGGCTGCAGATGCATTTTTATTTGTAAGCACCAGGAGTTAACTGAATTGAGTGCAAATGTCCAGGTCTGCTGCCTGCCCCTTCTGCCCAATGCACACCTACATATTCAGGTTACCTGACTGACATCGAGGGCCTCTGGGTGTAGGACTCCATGCCCATATTTTGTGTTTGGGCACCAAGGAGAAGGAGGTGGCCTCCTCTCTTGCTAGGGAAAAGACTCTTCTTCCTATCAGCAGGGCTCTGGAACCCCTTCCCACACCCTCACCTGGAATAGGTAGTCTCCGGGGGGTACGTCGGTGATGTCCACCCACTGGCAGTCGATGTCATGGCGGTACACGTCCCAGCAGCCCATGGTGATACCCTGCTCGCCGAAGTTGGCACACTCGTAATTCTTCTGGATGTCTGCGTTAGGGGTCGAGGGAATCCCAGTCACCATGGCCCCTCTGCTCTCTGTGCGACCCTCCCCACCCTCGACATCTCACTTCCTTCCCCAAGGCCTTCCCCCTCCCCATCTCCCTCACCTCTGCCTCACAGGGCTCGGAATCCCACCCCCACGGTGTGGTGTCTGATCCTCTCTCCTTTCAGTAGAATCCCTTGCTCAATTTTCTACTCACATCCCAGCCTTCCCTGCAGACCTGGCCAGGATCCCCCTCCTCCACAAAGCCTGTTCTGGCCCACCCTGGCCTTTCTGAGGAATCATTAGCCTGGGAATGGAGTGCATGCTTATCTGGTAAAGCTCTGGTGTTTATTATTTAGCTTAACATGGAGTCATCTTGTTTCCCTCTGGACAATCAACATTGGGATTTGGGCTCATGTCTGGTTTGTCTGTCTGACCCTTACTGGGCCAGCCAGTTGTCTGACACACAGTAGGTGCTGAAGACCCATTTGCTGTGATTTCATGGCATATCAGTAGCAGTCACATTTCTTGAGAGGCTGCCATGTCGGGCAGCACCCTAAGCACTGGGTAGACTGAGAAGAATCACGTGTGTCTCACCTGGACAAGCCCCAGTCACCTCAGGATGACAGGTGTGGCCACCGTGCAGATGGGGCGGCCACCGTGCAGATGGGGCAGCTACCTAGTGGCATGAGCAGAGTGCTACCTCTGCCTGGGGGAGTCAAGAAAGTCTGGGAACCTCAGAAGGGGTTGTTTGAGCTTGGACTTGAAGGGTAAGAGCCAGTGCAGCAGGAGCACTTGGCATTGGGACACGGGGAGAATGGCTGTGAGTGGGAGGGGGCTGTGTGTCTAGTCCAAGGGTTTGGGCCTTACCCGGGAGACTGCGTGGCCCCGCCAGTGCCTGTCAGCATAACTGTGGGGAAATCAGGCACCTTTACAGCCAAGACTTGCCCACACACCAGCCCCGAGTATAGCCGTGGGAGCCCCAGTAGAGAAAGGTCACATGGAGAGTCAGCAGTGGCCAGAGTGAGAGTCCAGTATCTGGCTTGGGGAGGGTTGAGTGGGCACATCCATGGGAGACTTTAAGTCTCTCTGAGGCACCCCAGCTCCCCACACTAAGATACCTCCTTCACATTCTGTGTCCTCCAGGCAGAAGCTGGCTTTGTGGCCCTCTGCCACCTTGGTGCCATTGAGGTTCAAGAGGTCGTAGTGGGTGAACACTTCCATGCTGTGGTAGTGCCTGCAGTGCGAGACAGGGTCTGAGAGTCAGCATCAAGAGCAGCTGCTGCCTGTAAACAACTACCAACCTGGCAATTTGCCTCTGGGGACGCCTCAAGCAATGTGGTCCAAGGGGTGGCTGATGAGAGAGGAGTGATGACGGGGCACAAGGAAAGGGAGGATGGAAGCAGAAGGCGGTAACCACGGTGATTGCGTGGGCTCAGGAGTGGGGCAACCGCTCACTTCCTGGGCCTGTTCTCTCATCAGCTAAATGGGAATACTCATGTATGGAAGGCATGAGGCATTGTGGGAATTAGTGAGATAAACTGATGAGCACAGGGCCTGGCATACCATACTCAATAAATTACGATATTTGTAGGAAGTGCTGCAGTGGCTCTCACAGCCCATTCCTATTTGGTACACTTTCTGCAGACTAGTCAAAATGACTTTTCGATGTCTTCTGAAAACTTTTTAAAGTCGGAATATGGTAGGGAGGGAAAGAGAAGAGAAAGGAGGCAGGTTCTCAGAGTAAGGGGGAGGGGCTTTATCAGGGAGAATAGGCACTAATGCGTCCCCAGGGACAGGCAGGCAGGAGGTGAGAACTAGGGAGGGTGCTCGGCCCACCTCAGCAGCCTGTGGCCTCAAGTGGGGAGGCGCAATTACCCCTGGGAAGTGAGCAGCAGGAAGTCTGTGCTCCTTGCATGGAGCACAAGAAAAGGAGAAGAAAAAGACAGCTCTGAGGGCCTATGGAAAGGAAGAGAGAAGCAGAGGAGGGAGAGAGCTTGTGCAGCCCAGCGGATTGTTTACACAACCGTATCCCATCTCTTCACTGGGGGGCTGTGGAGAATTGAGAACAGATGTGGATTCTTGGAAAGTGATGCAGCTGGTTCAGAATAAACAAGGGAAAACCTGGCTGCCATGGGACAGTCCTCAGGCACTCTCAGGCCAGGCCCATCGTGATCTGCAAGGTGTGCCACAGGTCTGCAACTATTGAATATGCTCATCTCTCACAACAGGGACATTTGTAAAATGAGGAAAATGGAAGACTAGGTACCAAGGCATGGGAAGCAAGATCGCTTGTTTTGTTTACACGTAACCTGAATTTTCTCTTCAGGGAAGAGGGACCGATCATGTGACTTAGTCTCAGGGGTACTGGAAGGATCATCGAATGGGAGCAATCGCAGAAAGACCTAACACAGGGCTTGTGACAGAGGAGTCCTCAGTACCTGTCAACTCTCTGCTTATTACTAGTTCCAGTAATACTAGAAGGAGTATTTTCATTCCCACCACCACTACCATTCCTATGATTATTCCCAGGCCCACAGTACCTTCCTCCCCTCCCCAAGCCTCACCCGTTGGCCTCAGACTCCCTCCCCCCGCAGTGGAGGACTGAGGGGAGAGGAGGAATTAAAAGGATAGGTTTTCAGAGAGGAAATTAGAGGTTCTTTCCTCCATTCCACCTGTGTTTGCTTGTGCTAAAAATAATTTCAGAAGTTCCCGTGTTGGGCTTTCCCCAGGTCACTCATGTTTCTGGGTAAAGTGAGCCAGGGGCCCACTGAGAACATTCACAAGGCCACATTTTGTGGCAGCTGAATGTGATGACTTTGAAGGAGTCTCTTTTGGCTTCTTGAAGGAGCAAGATGAGACATGAGGTCTGACTCATTGCCTAAAACATGTCTGCATCTTTCAGAGAGCGGCTTCTGTTACCATGTTTACCAGCTGGAAAAACTGAAGAGAAATAGGTCTGTGTTCCGTTGCCTAAACAGAATTCAGACAGAGGCCACAGACGGACTGTTGTAAGGCTGACCTCCTCTCGCTCCCCCTTGCTTCCTGAAAACTTAATTTAAGAGTCTTCCCCAGCTCTTCAGTTTTTCCCCTGTGAACACTGGGTGAGAAACAGCTGGTTTGGAGCCTCCCAATTCTAGCTGCGGTCCTGGAGCCTCTCTGCTTTACCTCTCAGGCATACGTGGATATCACCCTCAGGCCCCGGGCCCCGTCTCCCTCCCAGCTGGGTGGAGAGCCCAGGGGCATCCTGGTGATGAGGGTACCCTTCCTCTCTCCAGGCTGAGGTGTCCTGACCTTGGAATGTCTAAGATGGGGTGTGATCCATGGGGTAGAGATAGGAAAACTCCACTTGGAAAGAAATTCCAGAATACTAAGGGGAGAGAATAACCTGACACTTGGTCATTATAATCTGGATATAGGAAGGACAGCCTTCTACCGTAAGACTCCAAAGCCCAGTATTAGAAGACAGGGTACTTGTGGAAGAAGGAGGTACTGGATGCGTACTTAATGACAGACAAAGCTGATCCAGAGAAAGGTGGGAAGTTTGGGTATATTCTTTGTTATCTCAGGTCACTGGGGGCCCAAATAACTTTCAATCAGAGACCTGGTGCACATTGGAGAGGAGACGTTTGTCACTCTTCATCCTTTCCCCACGCCAGCCCCCCGTCTCCTGGTGCCTCCAGAATGGACAGTCCTGGCTGGTGCTCAGCTGTGGTGGGACTATGTTCCTGTCTCCATTTCAGAGTATGTTCCAGTCTCAGGAGGTGCTGCCACTATGGGCAGGGACCCTTCCTCTTGCTCCATCTTGCATTCCCGACATGCTAGGTACCCCATCCCCCGACCCTGGCCAGAACAAAGCCCCACGGATGTGATGAGGGACTAAAATTGGCTCACAGAAGCCACATCACATCGGTGGGACTTCAATCCAACATGGGGCTGCTCCACACATGGGGGAGGCCGGGTGGAGCGAACGAACGTCTCCCCTTTGTAGCAAAGCCAGCCCTGACTCGGAGGGCTGACACCTGTGCTGGATGTCCACCTTCCTTCTTCTCCAGCTCCCAGCACCTTTGGCAGGCTTCCCCAAGGTGGGAGGGCCAGCACCTGGGACACAGCAGGGGCAAAACTACTCTGTGCGTGTCTGTGCCCAGCTTTGTTTGGCCTCTTGTCAAACCACAAAGTGACACATGTGCCAGGTAAGTAGGTGTGGCTCCCTCCCTGGGGGCATAAGAAGCAGGAGGGGAACCTCAGCAAGATTACCACACAAGAGTAATGCATATGTGAAAGAACTGTCTGGTGGGTGAGGAACCGCCTAAGGACGTCAATCTCTGTGTTTCAAAGAACATAGCTCTGTTCCTCATTGTAACATCAAATAAATTGGGAGAAATAGTTTTCCTCGTTTGCACTAATGTGAGCCAGCATTCTCAATTTGACTCCACGATTGGGCCCAGAGGATCTGCAGATCTGCTGAAATAGGATGTCAAATATTCTAGAAAGAATTTTTTTGAGTGGAGGAAAGACCAGCTTTCATCAAACTCCCAAAGGGACCCAACAGAGGTTTGGGGCCAGGAGTTCTGAAAAGTCCTTCCACAGAGCCTGCAGAAGTCCCCGGTGCTCTGGAGGCTGCATAGGGGGCCTTCTTCTGCTCCCTAGGAATCCTACAGTCCTAGATTCTCAGTTGTAGACCAGGAGGAGAGGTCTGAGGGAACATATGCTTATGTTCCCACCCATCCCTCCCAAGCCATTTATTGGAATATCTGTAAGCAGAAAAATAACATAGACCACAAGCAGGGGTGGGACGATCAGAAGCGGCATTTTCACCATGTCACCATGTGTATTCTCAGAGGAGACACCATTCCTGGGAGAGCAAGCATATGTCACACAGAGACTCCTTCCATGTAATGTCTGGGTGGACCGCCATGTGTGGGACACAGATGTAATTACCTTCTGCTTATAGATGCCGAAGCAGCGTCAGCCCCACAGGGTCACGCTTCCACTATATGTTCACTAAGGAAATCAGGCACCAATATGGCCATGACTTTCATTTTTCAACTGACATGCTTTTATATAAAGGGCAATTCTTTGGCTAATTAGGACTTTCAGAACGTACGTATGGTAATTATAAAAGAAAATCAGCATCCCTAAATTCTATCATAGTCCTTTCTTTGGAAACAGGTTGAACAACTCTATTTCAAAACTGATTCAAATGTGACTAGACCAGCAGGTGTCACATGAAAAAGCAGCCAGAGACAGATTTCTGATGAAGGTTCAGTGGAGGTGACAGAAAGCACACACTCTGGGGACAGACAAGCCTGAATCGAAAGCCCCACAACTTCCTGTGTCACACAAATACCGAACCTCCATTTCCTTACCAGTGAAAACGAGGGTGTCCTGTGCCTGGCATTTAGAGGGATCAATGAATGCTAGTTCTTATGCCCCTAACCATGATCACTGCATTTTGGAGCAGGACACCTAGAGACGAGCTAGACAGGGGTTTCTCAGACTGTGATGTACACACAAGCTCCTGGTGATCCTGTTAAAATGCAGATTCTGATGCAAAGTCTGCACTGGATGCAGCACTGATGGCAAATATGCCAACCTACGGGCCTCACTTTGAGAAATAGGGACCAAGTGCTGAATCCATGTTGTGTAGATGGAATTCTGAGCATAGAGATGGGAGCTCCCTGGGACAAAGTCTGTGGACCTCTCAAGGGCCTGCTGCTGCCATGCTGAATGGCAGGATCCTCCCTCCCTTCCTCTACAAAAGTATGCTAGCTTCTGTTCTTTCTAGCTGCCTAGCTCATATCTAAGCAGGACACTGAAGCAGGATTAGAGTAAGAATCAAGGCAAAGGAAAAAAACAAACACACAAGGAAAGGCGGGTAGATGAACAGGGTGGTTTTTGTTGGCTCCAGAAAGGACTGGGTCTAAGATTTCACTCTGTTCTTGGTCAGGATTTATAGCTCTGGGATCGGATCCACAGACCGGGGGTTGCAAGGGACATTAGAAGTCCCGGGTGATGTGGCCCAGCTGGTCTGACAACACGCAGCTGGTTAGAGGCACAGCTGGGTTGAGAGACCAGATCTCATGGCTTCTGGGGCCAGAAACATGTCTCCACATCCACTGTCTTCCTAGAGATATTTAAAATATATACTGATATTTATAATATATTTCTAAATGAACTCAGAGTCCAATAATTTTAGAACCCCTTAGCACCCTCCAGAACAAGAACTTCCTGTGGACACACTTGAAAACCATTGACTGAGGTCAATGGAGGGGCCCTGGGTACTAAAAAAAAAAATTGTTTCCTAACGTTAGGGGCATTGGAGGCAAGAGACACAACGGGCTCGGGGGAAGAGAGGTGGGCTGGGCAATTGGGAGCGGAGAATGGCTTGAGCAAATGTGGCAGGCCAGTATGGCAGACCCAACTCCCACCAACGTAGGAAAACCCTGTCCCCTAGATGGTGCATCCTCTCTAAGTGGCCCTGTGATTCTGAATCCCATCTGGGCCCTGTGGGGTGGTGGGCTGGGGCAGCTTGGTGGCATTGGAAGCGGGGCTCACCTGTGGCAGTCATGCCAGATCCATGCGTGGCGGCCGTTCTTGGGTCGGAAGTCGGACTGGCCATTGTTGTGGATCTGGGAGGAGAAGCGCAGCAGCCGCCGGTAGCCTGTGGTGGGGTTGGTCTGGGCGGCCGAGGCGGAGAGGCAGTTCTCCTCCATGGCACACTGCAGCATGAACATGGGCCGGTCCTCCAGATAGGTGCTCTGCTGGACAATCTCCGCGTTGAGGACCAGGTCGGGGGCAGCTGGGGGTACAGACGCGGAGTTCAAGGCAAGACCAGAGACTCCTCATCCCTTCCCAAGTATCTGGGACTCTGATTCCTGAACTGGGACAAACTTCTGTCCCCGCTTAGCTTCCCCTCCTGGAACTGGCTCATGACCTCCCCCTCAAGGTCACCTTCCTTGAGGACCACTATCGCAAATGCCTTTTCCCCTTCTCTGAGAGTCCTCTTGACACCTCTGCAGGTATATCACTGCAGATGTTGACAGCCAGATGTTCAACCAGATGTTCAATCTGGTTGATAGATACATGAAGGTTCATTACATTATTCTCTCTACTTTTGAGTGGCTTGAGATTTTCTGTAATAAAAAGCAAACAATAATAATGTTCTCTTTACCCAGAGAGAGAACCCTCTTAATACCTTGGTCTGATTCTTCTGGGAGTGATTCAGATCTATTTTCCAGCATGTGTAATGCTGTATTAGATTTATAGTCTGCTAATACTGTCTCCCTTCAAATGTATCTTGACGTATTTCCTTGTTAATAAATATCCATTACAAAATTCATTGACTACGTAATATTTAATTAATATCTCTAGCCCATATTTTTAGACACATTGATTACTTGGAATTTTTCCCAGTTAAAGATAAACCTGTGAGAAACATCCTGTGGTAAATCTGTGTATATAACTTAAATTATTTCCTTAGACTATCTTTCTATCAGTGAATTGCACATTTTCAAGGCTCTGATGTACATTGCCAAATCACCTTCTTAACAGGTTCTTTCAGTTTCCACTCACACTGGCTCTTGGTGAGAGTTTTAAAGTGCATCTTTTTTTTTTTTTTTTTGAGGGCAGTGTCACTGGCCCTCATATGTGGGACACAAACCGGGGCCGCTGGCTTCGCGCTTAACCACCGCGCCACTCAGCCGGCCCAAAAGTGCATCTTTTAAAACAAAATTGATTTACTCAATTAGCGCATTGCACATAGCAGGTGTTAAAAAAAACTACTGATGACTACATCCATATTTACTATATAATCGTATTAGGTTTTGCTTCTTTACAAAAGGATTAATTCTAGGTTTCCCTTTAAAAGTGAGATTCCATTGAACATTTCTAGTACACATCAATTCACAAAATTGTTGTATATGATTAATTTACAACCAGATCCACCCATCTTTTATTTTCTGACAAACTGTAAATTTCTGAAGTGTGTGTGCATCTGTGAGCTTTGCTTCCCTCAAGTTCACCAGAACCTGGAGCACTCTCCACTCCTCTGTGCCCCCTCCCCACACAGCACCCCCTCCCCACAGCACTGGGAGCACAGCAGTTTCCAAAGGAACCCTTGCACCTGGTGGGGCTGGTGGGGGAGGGGGGCTCTAGAGAGCAAATTTGCCCCAGGGATTAGATATGGGGTGAAAGGGTAGTGAAAGGGCACACAGGTAGGATGTGGGGTTGGGAATGGAAGAAGAAATCAGGAGGCTCCCATTGGCTGAGAGCTTGTTTTCTTGGAGGGTACATGTCAGGATACAACACTGCTGGCGCTGAGGGTTCTGGACACTTTTATCAGAGGGTGTTGATAGTCTCTTATTAGTTGTCTGCACACTAGTCAGTACTCAGTGGATAGCTCTCTGCTTACCTCTGAGCTTCGCAGAGGGTTCTCCATCAGACCCTCCTCTTTTTGAGAGGAGGCCAGCCCTACCTCCAGCTCAGCAGTCTTAACATAATGTGGTCTGCACTTAGCTGGCACCTGGGCTGTGTGCTCTCAGCACCTGTCATGGGACATGGCCTTGACCTCCCTACCACCCAGAATATCCGCCAGCTCATCGGAAGCACATATTCGTCCACCCAATCACCAAGTATTATGATGAATATGGTGCTAGGCTCTCTCTGAACAGTGCTACACAAGGCAGGCCTCATATTCTAGCAGGAGAGACAGAAGTAATGGAAATTACTCAATTATAATTGCAGACCAAGCTTGATGGAGAAGTAGGGGATATGTTGGGAATTATAACAAGGGGCTCAGTCTGGGGGCAGTCAGGGAAGCCTTCCTGGGAGGCAGTTACGGTTGTTCCCAGGAGGATGAGCAGACAATAGGGGAAATAACTCTAATGTGTGAGGGTAGGGCACGTGGCAGGTCCCTGAGGGATGAAGGAGGGGCCAAAGCTCAGGACACTGAGGAAGGGGGAGGGGAGGTGGTCTGACATGACGCTGGCCGACATGCTTCTTGTGCTTGTCCCTGTGTTCCCTGAAGTGCAGGGGGATCGCCTGGGCGGCGTTTCATCAGGACAGAGCATGAGTGGGGGACCAGCACTGACTCTGGCTTCAGGGAGGGGAGGCGACTGGAGGCACGGGTCACCTTTGGGGATTCCAGTGAGGAGACTCTGTGGTCTCCTCTGTGGTAATACAGTGTGGAAGATGGTCACTCAGACGCATGGGGTGGCAGCGGGATAGAAGGAGGTAGAGGGAGCTGAGAAAATACAGAAAGGTAAAAATCAAGATAAATAGGGGGGCAATGAGGGAGAGAGAGAGGGAGGGAGGGAGGAAGGAGAGGGAGAGAGAGAGAGAGAGAGAGAGAGAGAGAGAGAGAGAGAGAGAGAGAGAGAGAGAGAGAGAGAGATGGGGAAGGACTGGCAGATTGGGGCATGTGTAATTGGTTGGCTGAGGAAAAGCAATCACAAAACGTTGCCTGAAGAACATCCTTTATCTCTATGAATAAAGTATTAAGCCAGATCAGCATTCCTGGCCCAAATGGCTATTGCCCCCCTGCAGACTCTGAGTGATGCCTTCAGCCAAGGTTGAGGGGTTCTCTGAGCCCATGAAACTCATTTTTGGTCTGCCATGAGGATATGGAGGGCATTGCTTACCTAATAACTCTGTCCTCATAATAAGGAATTCCCTTCATAGAAAAGTGGGCTTCTATTGACTCATGGGTTTGCTTCTTTCTATCTCATGGATACTGTGAATTATGTTAATGAACAGGTTTCCCTTTTTCCTTTGGCTGCTAGGAAGCTCACTGTGAAATTGATCACCTCTCCATGGTAAATGTACAGGACTCTACAGTACATATTTTTTATTAACCTCAAATGGAGCTACTACCTTTTTGCCAATATCTACTTTTTTTTTTTCATCTGCTTTTATCTTATGCTACCTTGAATTTTACTTAGGTTTATATTATCTAAATTTCCTTTTGGAAACAAAAAGGTATATTACAAATACAAATAAATTAATAAGCCAAGAAAAGGGCCCTAACAGTGGTGAGACCACTTCTATTCGCTTGGGTGTTCTCCACCTTGGGGAGCTGATAGAGGGTGATGATCTTAGCCTGTCCTCTCAGGATGCCAGAGCTTGGGCTGTCTGCTCAAAGAAGCCTGCACTGGCGTAGAGGGTCCTGTCTTACAAGGGTTCGGAAATGCTGAGTGAGTCTAAAAAGGGCTGATGGGAGAATCGAACTGACTGAGCTCAAGGTTTAATCTTCTCTCTAGTTTTCCATGATAGTAAATGACAGTGCATCGTTGTTTATTAAGCACTGCATATATTCATTGTCACATTTAATTTCCAGTTTCCAGATAAAACAACAGTGACATCTATAAATCATAGCAGTTAACTAACTTGGCCAAGATCAGCAATAAGTGGCAGGCAGGGTCTGGTCTCAAATTGTCCGGCCAGGTCCTAGGCCTCTCCCACCTTGGCAGTTCACCAGAGAATGGTTTTACAAGGCCAGAGGTGGGGAGAGTGGAGCTTGGGGGTCTGGAGAGTCACAGGCCTGCAGGCTGTCTGATTCTCTCTCAGCATGTAGCGCACCTTCTCCAGCTGGAATCCTGCTGGGGCTTCCCCTTCTATATTTTCAGGCTCCCTAGAGTTTCCAGGGAGTCACCAGGAAGCTAAATCGCCTCCAGGGTGTGAAACAGGAAATAATTTATGGAGCAGGGTGAAGAAAGAAAGAATGAGCACCTAGCATGAGCTTCATGCTTCACTTAATCTCAGAAACATCCTCCAAGGAAGGCGTTCTCTTCCTCATTAACTGGTAAGAACAAGGAGTTCTCAGCCCATAATTCACCCAAGGTCTCTTAAATAGTCTACAGTGGCCCTGAGATTTGAACCCAAGGTCCCCAAACTTCCCAGTCCCTCCCACCTGCTTTCCTTTCCCCTGTCACCAGGCAAAGTTCTGTGGCTGAAGATGGGAGATTCCTTTTTGCCCCCAGTGTCTCACTTAATAAGAATTAACCTCTGTTTTCCTCTTTTGCTCGGCTCATGGCAGAGGCCCCAGTAAGACTCTGGTCTCCTCCTGGAGCCTGGCAGGGAGAAAGGGTGGATATGACCCCCAGGAACTCTCACTTTCTGAGCAGGCGACTCCAGCCCCATACTGCATTCTGCCCTGGGGGCAGGCCACATCCTCTCCATCGTGGCGACAGTGTGCCAGGGACAGCTCCGTTCCAGAGCACTTCACTCCGCTCATGACCACTTTGTTGGCATTGATGTTTTCGTGCCAATACCAGGTCTCCTGGAGAATCAACAAAAGAAATGGCCATTATGTCACCTTGAGTGGTCAGTTTCTTATATTCTATCAACTTTCAGCCTCACAAAAATCTCAAGGCTTTATTTCCAGAGGGAGATAGCTGAGGTGCAAAGACTCGCTTCTCCAAGTCATGCAGTTGGTTAATGGCAGAGCAAGTGAGAATCCAGGCCTTCTGACCCTGAGACTGGGATTCTGCCTCTCCTGCCCTCTGGAGAGCATCGCTAAGGTTGCTTTGGTCAAACAACTGTTTAGTGTTGTGTGTCAGGAATGGTACCTTGCAACTCATGCAGCCCACTGACTTATCCTGAGCCCAGGGCAGACATTACTAATCAATCATAGCACTCTCTCCTCTAAGCCTGACTGTGATTTCAGAATCCTTCTCAACATAGTGCTCCAGAAAGACACTTAATTGATCAGAATTGGAGAGAAGAAATTTATTCACAAATGTCAGTAGTTAGTTTGATATTCATACATGCTATTGGTTCTGTTTCCCTAGAGATCCTGACTATACACTCCTCATCCTCTACAGAGAAAATGTGGGCTTAGACAGGGACAGGGCTTGTAATCAGTGGCAGATTTGGGACTGATGTCAGGTAATCAGTGGCAGATTTGGGACTGATGTCAGGTGCAGGCCCATTTCGCAACCCCACTGAGGCCCAGATGTCTTAGGAATGAGCCGACAGCGAATAAAAAATAGGTGGACAGCCATTCTGTTGTAATGAGCATGGTTTTTCTACTCTCCTTGGAGAACCAGAGAGTGCGGTAGTTTGTCATAAGCATAAGAGACACCATGATGTCCTGGGAAGCCGGCGCTCCCAGGAGGTATGGGTAGCAGTGTCAGTGACCTGCCCCTTCTGGAGGCTGGGATGAGGAATCACAGGGCAGCCTCTGCTCAGGGCTCACTGCCTACCCTGAAACTGGCAGGCAATCAGGCTCAGCAAGGCTGTCAGAGTTCTTCCATGTCTCATCCTTAGAAATCCCCCTCCCAAGCAGAGCCACCTGGGTGCAGGAACTAGAGTCAGAGCTAGCAAAGCAAGCTACTCTGTGAGAGGCTTGCAAAGTGTTTAGAGCCAGGATACTATGGACCTGGGGCTATCCATCTCATGCCACAGAGAAGAAAACTGAGGCCGTGAAAGGCGGCTGCTTTGCCCCAGATCATTATGCTGTGGGCTGGTGAGAGTATAGCTGGGACCAGACCTTGAGCCTTCTGTCTTCTGCTCCCCCTTCCACCATTCACCCTCTTTCTGACACTGTCCTACTTCACAGGTCTCTGTCTACTCACAGTACAGGGTCCAGGAGGCCATGGCTTTTGAAGCCAAAGTGCTACTTATCTTTCTTCTGCTGCCTTTTGGTAAGGGCAGGAGCTTGGCTGCCCTCAGCAGGGTCACTTTCCCTTTGAGGAAGGGGCTGTTGGGAGGAGGGTGCAGCTACTGTGACAAGGGTTCTGGAAGGGTTTGGACATTTACCAGCTAACCAGTGGAGGAATGCATGAGCATGGACACCAGCTGGAAACATGCTCGGGCCAGGGGAGTGTCCAAAGGAGCAAGCTAAGGCGTACAGAGTGTTGGGCCTCGGCCTTGGGTGGTCTCCACTACCCTGTAGCACTGAGTTGCTTCCCTCTGCAAAAGGCACAACAGGACCCCCAGGATCAGCCCTCGGCCTAGGGTGAATCCCAGTGCACAACGCTGAGTGGACTGGGAAACCAGAGTCTAGGCCCTCGCCCTGCAGTGGGGAAACAGAGGCAGGAGGTAGGGGCATGCCCCGCCTAAGAACTCAGAGTTAGGGGGTGCAGAACTGAAGTCGGGATGAGGTCCCTGCCTCCTGGCCTACAACACTTTGCTCTCCTCCTCTTAGGTAGCGGGGGAAGGTCCATGGAAGACGGGGGCTGACTAGAGGTGGGCAGGATCAGACTAGATGGAGGGGTCTGGGGCCCGGGCTTCTCACCTGGAAGGCGTTGCTGGCGAATCCCAGGCCCAGCTGCCGGCAGACCACCATGGCCTCCACAATGCCCCAGTTCTCACCGCACACCATCCCCCACACGAGGGACCCATTCCGCTCCACCAGCACCTCCACGCGGCCCTCGTAGGGGTTTCGGCCCCCGTTCAGGCGCAGCTGTAGAGAGAAAGGCAGGCATGGTCACCAGGAGGGGACAGAGAGGAGCAGCCTTACTGTTTAGCCATCAGTCCCAGCTTCCCCAAGCCAGGGGGTCCTGTCTGGGACATAATCAGATTCAAGAGCATCACTGAGAGACTACTGTGTGCTAGTATTGTGCCCAGCATGGTCTTACCTATTAGTTCCCACAGCTGGCATCCTGGGGCCCTAGGAGCCTGCGTAGTGGGGAGGCCCACTGATCCCCACTGAGCACAACAGCAGAATCTGCGTCTGTTGCCCGCTGCTCCCCAGGAGCCTACCAGTAGGGAAGGGGTGTCTGTGTGGGGTGCTAGGCTCAGAAGCAGACACTTGGAAGGATATGCCAAGAGGCCTTAAAATGTTAGAATTCCCCCAAATTCTCTCCTGGGCCCCTTTCTCCTCACCACACCCTCTGCTCTGGCTGGTTCCAGTTCCTGATTGCACCTCCTCCTGCCTGTCCTCTCCATCCAGCACTCTCTTCTGAGACTCATATCGCCAACTGCCTACTTGACAGCTCCACTTGGCATCTCAGAGACTCCTCCTCTGAACCTGTCCTCTTTTCTTTCTCCACCTAACCCTGTGCTGGATCTCCCCCGTATTTCCTATTTCAGCTAAAGCTACTACCTTCTATCCCAGGGCAGTCAGCTTTCTATAAAGGGCCAGGTGGGAAATGTTTTAGGCTTTGTGGGATGCGTGCTCTGTCGTAAGCACTCAGCTCTGCCATGTAGCGTGCAAGCAGCCATGGATGACATGTAAATGACTGGGCATGGCTGTGTTCCAATAAAACTGTATTTACAAACACAGACAGAAGGATGGGTTTGGCCTGTATTTACAACACCGGCAGAGGGATGGGTTTGGCCCGCAAGCTGTAGTTTGCTGATTCCTGAATCGATTCTGTTATACAAGTCAGTATCTTAGAAGCCATGCTTGACATCGCCCTCTCCCTTACCCCTCAACATCTTGGTGGGTTTTTATCTCCCAAATCGCTCTCTCATCTACCCACTTCCTTCCAATTCCATCCCTACCCCTTCACCCAGGCACCACCACCCTCTTGCCTGAGCCTGACCTCCTCACCTCTTGGGGCCTCTACTCTTGCCTTCACCGACCCATTCTCTACTCAGAAGCGAGAGAGATCCTGTCACTCCACTGCTGTCCTCTGCTGCCTTGTCCCATGTCCCTCTCACCCTGTTCTCTGACGTCCAGGCACATGGGTCTTCTTTCAGTTTCCGTGGCTACCTCACTTTCTTGACCATGTAAATCACACAGTCCACATATAAGCCCACTACATACAGAGGCTCTTTCATGGCTGGTCCTGTTCCTCTTACTGATTCCATACCTACTGACGTTTGCCTCCAATTGGGATCAGCGCTCCTTACACATTCTATGGCTCCCTATTGTACTGGCAGCTCCAACACTAGGGTTACGTCCTTTGTGCAATGCAAGCACCTGACTTAAGCTTTGATTATCGAGGCATCCCCTTCCAAGAAGGTTATCTGAAATAAATACGTTGCCAGCCATGTGACCAGATAAAGCGCCAACTCCCCTCTCCCACATTGAGTTTCCTTTAGAAATCTTGGGTAGTTTTGATAACTGACCATTTGGGCAACTTATTTTTCTCTCTTCCTGCACTTTTGAATCCCCCTCTTACGTCTTACAGCTGAATAGCAATAAAAAAATGAGGCATGGAACCCGAGTCCTCCACGGCTGGCCTCAGCAGAACACCAGCCCTGCTTGGGTGCACGTGCACTCTTGCTCTCACTCTCTCTCCCCATCCCCCAACCTCCCCACCCCACCCTCCCCCACCCCCCACGACCTCACTGTGTGGCCCCAGGTGGGCTATATAATTTCCAGGTCCTGTAAGTAATATTTTTCCAGAGCTTCCTGATAGTTACTGCTGAAGGGCATCTTACAATCATAATAAGAACCTCAAGGGCCAGTCTGACCACAACGTTGGTTATTCATAGTCTGAGACTGGCACACGACACCTATATATCTCCTTAGCATTTAGGACAATTATAATGAAGCTAATTTACAATTTGTTTAACATCTGTCTCCTCTACTAGAATAGAAGCTTCAAAGGGCAGAGCTGTATTTGCTTTCCTGTGTGCTCACTATATAAGACAGCACCTCACGAATGTTAGGTCCTCCACAACTATTTTTGAAATGAGTAAGTGAATGATCAGTCTTATGGGATGAAAGAATGGACCAATTCATATGAGCTCAAGCACGGAGATCTGGAGTTTGGGGAAGGGTTCTAAAAATGCAAACCTTAATCCAACTACCTTACTGGATACCCTTTATGCTTCTAACAATTCATTCCTTTGGGATAAGGCATGATATCTCCAGGAATCCTCAGCACTAAGCTGTCTGGTCAACAGTCCTTGGCAACAGCACAACAGCTGACTAATCCTTAGCAACAGCACAACCCCTAAGGCACAGGTCTTCTTTCCTATTATGGACTTAGGGGCTGCAAGGGTTAACGAGGTCAGCCAGCTAACAGACAAGCCAAGGGCAGCCATGGTACTCTATCTACCTCCCAGGGTTGTTGAGTAGAGGAATTAAATAAGATAGTTCATGAAAAGTGCTCAGATAGGACCAGGCACACCGGAAGTGCTTGAGAAATATTAGGCACCATCACAGGAATGATCATTATTAGATGGTAGCCCCGTCGGAAAACAAAACTCTCTTCAGAGGAGATAGAAAGGCTCAGAGCAGGCAAAAGGGCTAGCCTCTGAGAGGCCGACACTGGTCTTCCTGAGTGCCTCTGGCTTTGCTATGGCTAAATGGACAAAACCGGTTCCAAATCTGTGGTTTTCACTAACCATTCAGTGAAAAATCAGTTGACTTTTCTAGGAATCATCTCTCTCACCTGCTTAGTTTCAGAGGAGCAAATTGAAGCCTCAAAGAGATGAGCTAGGGATGATTGTTGTAAATTAACTTGTGTCCCCCCTAAAATTCATAGGCTGAATTCATACGTTAACCCCTACTGTGACTGTATTTGGAGAAAGGGCCTTTCAAGAAGTTCAATTAGGTTAAATGAGGTCATATGGGTGGGGCTGTAATTCAATATGACCTGTGTTTTTACAAAGAGAGAAAAGACAGCAGGGATGCAGGCACACAGAGGAAAGGCCGTGGGAGGGCACCGAGAGAGGGCAGCCATCTGCAAGCCAAGGAGAGAGGCCTCAGAAGAAACCCACCTGGATACTGGACTCGCAGGCTCCACCACTATGAGACAATACAGTTTTATTGTTTAAGCCACCCAAGTCTGTGTTATTTTGTTTTGCCAGTCTCAGCAAACTAACATAGTGATACACCTCAGGAGTCCTGATTGTTCTGCCCAGTGTTGTTGCCAGTACCCATGGGGCCCCAAGCCAGGTCATGTGGAAGCCTGAACCACTGCTCTGGCGAGAATTGGTGCAGCCCATAAGAATTTCTGTCACAGGTGACTTTCCTCATTTCCTTCCTGCGGGTAGCAGCAGCAAATCCAGGTGTAAAACTCTCTCACACCTTATAGCTGAGTGTGAGGGTCACTGCCTGGGGCTTGGAGGGCCCGTGAAAATGTGAGGGCTGTTTGTGCTGGGAGGGTGCCTCCATCGGCATCACCGAGCACATGATCTGGCTCAGTGATTCCCACCATAAAATGGTTCTGGCAAACTTCATCTTTGGCCTAGGTCTTTCCTTGGGGTTGAAACCCCACTCCACCCAGCTCCAATCTGTCTGAAGTGAATGGGGTCACAGCACGCGTGACTCAGTGCACGTCAGCTTTTATAGCTCTGTTATGGCTATCTTGGAATGCTGCTGGGCAATTACAGACAGACAGCCTTCCTGCAGCTGTGGGACGGGGGCCCAGGCTCCTGATCACCCACAAGCAAATTCACGGCTTGGCTGAAGGCTGTTGGGTTCACATTTTTGGCCCATTAGGCAATGAGTTGAAGGAGATGTGTTGTGGCTAACCAGTTCAGTAGTGCCTTTGGTATACTGGTGCCAAGGTCAAGAACGGCTGTCAGAGCAGGAACAGTGATGGACAACCATCCTTCACCCTGATGAATCCGTGTTTGCTCATTTTAAAAATAAGCCGTCAAGAAGGTCTTCCAATGTGCCAGCCGTGTACCAGATGAGGCATGGACCTGACCACATTCAGGGCATAGTGAAAAGCATTAAGTAGGATTTACTGAGCCTTTTGGTAAGATTGGGGAGAGCTCCTGGCAAAGAGGAAGTCATCTTGTTGGCTACTCCTGTGGGCAAGGTCACCCAAGCTAGGCAACACAAGGCAAGGGTGGGTGTGTCTCTGGTGGAATGCTGTTAAGTTTCCCTTTTCTTTCCCTCTAGTTACCAGAATCCAGTCTTCTGTCTGCATTGTGCTTGCATCTCTGCAATTTACAGATGGGCTGTCAATGTGACCCCTTTGTGTCCTTGGAAAGGGTCCGTGCCAAGGATGTCAGAGGTGCTATAGACTTTCAGTTCCTTACAGAAAGGACTGAGTTTCGATCACTCCATGTGTCCGGTCCCAGTGCAGGATGTGGCACACAGTGGATGCCCAACATATGCCACTGAGGACAGTGGTGCTTATACATATCTTTTCTTGTTTGGTACATTTAGAAATGCTAGGTGATGACGTCACCAATAGTGATAGAAGCAGAGCCTGAGCCCCTTCTGAGATCATTATCAGAGCACCCTAATAGCACCTGACAGAAACCTTCAGAGTGAGGCCACTTGGTCTATACTTTTCGGAGTCTCAATGACCTAAACATCACACAGTCCCCTCTGCGCGTCCAGTCTCCTCACCTTCTTCTGGAAGCCCATAGCGGGGATATTACACCTCACACCAGCATCTTCCTCATGGTTGCAGCCCTGAGACTCAGCATTGAATTTACAGTCTATGATGGACTTCTCATTCCCGGAGCACTCAATTTCATTGAGATGGATGGGTCCTATCCCTGGGGAAGGAAATAAACATGGGCTAGGAAAGTTTGTGACAGAAAGTTTCTGAAATTGGCAAGAAAGTCCCAGAAATAAAAACACGCCTCTCTCATCCTCAAAACTCTTCCCAACTGCCTCCCATAACTGCCTCAATGACCCAGACTCTTCTCCCTGGAGAGAATTACTTCTTGTCTTGGGTTCCGCTTCTCCCATAGCAGTAAATGAGGGATATATTAAGTTGTGTGACCTTGGCCAAATCATTCAGCCTCTCTGAATCATAGTTTTCTTACTTAAATAAATGAGTTGGACTAGAACACATCTAGGTTTCCGTCCCAACTTTCATATTCCATGCATTTATGAATCTGAAAGGGGTGACAATCACTGCATAGTCAGGGTCCCTGCAGGAAACAGATGACATGCTTAAAGTGGATGATTTGAAGAAAGTTAGAAAAAGGGATTTTTAAAATAAAGGAATCAACACACTGTAGGGAAATCACAAACTCACAAAGGACACCCCAGTGCTCAGGGGCTAATAACACTTGGGCTCAGACAGATACCAGCCCCAGCCTGCAGATTAAGGGGAGGACGCCAATATATTATCCAAGAGAGCAGAAAGCATCTGAGAAGAGCAGTTACCCTTGGTCGAGGGACAGAGTGGCCGCAAGGACCTCGCATGGGGAGGACATACCCAGCCTCTCCCCTCTCCCCACCTCCAGTCTCCCACCAGTGTTCCCTGATGGCCACACCCAAGCATCCCTCCCCAGGGAATTATCTGACAGTATGGGCGAGGGTGGGGGGTGGGCTGGAGGGGTAGATAGGAGAATCTAGCAAACGATCTATGGTTAGCATGTGCGAAACTTCTCTTACAGACACTGACATAACAAGGTGGGGGGCTCCCACTGCTGGGAGCCTCTTCTCTGTCTAGCCCATCACGATGGATCAAAATCCAGTTCTTTGCAGGAGCTCTGGGCTGCATAGACGCCCATCTCGGTCCCTGCCCTGCCTGTGACCTTCTCCCTGTCCTGGTCCTCACCATCCTCATCTCATTCAGGTCCTGACCCTCATCATTCAAACACTTGCTAAAACCTCCCACCTTTATGGTGACCCTCCCCTGACCCCACCCCTCCCTCTGGCCAGTCATGCTCCTCCCCTTCAGGATGCTTCTTGGAAGCATCATCTGGTTTGTTTTCTCTACTTCCACGGCCAGCAGGAGGATCATCCATCTGTTTCTCCACCAGACCTCCCACCCCAGGAAACAGCCCCCCCCATCCTCCAGGTTGTGTTCATCAGCACCCAGGGGTCACCTCTCACGCCATCCACCTCCTCCTCCTTTATCGCCGACAAGCCATCCATCAGCACTGTCTGTTCAGTCCCCTAAAGCCAAGTGTTTTTGTTTTTTCATTTCTGCCATGACACTAGTCCAACCCTGTCATGTCACACTTAGACGAATGCAATAGCCTCTAGTCTCCCTCCTGTTTGCTTATTCCAAAATATTTTCCACACGGCAGCACAAGAGACTTTTTAATGAATATTGAATCATGTCTCCTACCAGGGCCCACGGGATATGGCCTCCACTTAGCATCCGGCTTGCCTGCCCCTCACCCTCAGCCTGTCTCCTCTGGCTGCTTCATTGAGCCCAGCGGTTCCCTCTGCATGGACCTTCTGCCTGGACTCTTGCTCATGCTTCAGGGCTTGGCTTTGACACCATTTCCTTGGAGAAGCCTTTCTGACTGCATCTAAGCTGGGTTCCCTCAGGGAGCCTCCCACTGAGTACTCTGCTTCATGTTCACTCAGGCAGCAATCTGTTCAGATGTCTGTCTGCCTCCCCAGTGGGCAGGAGGCCCCAGACAAGGATAGGTGTCATGTCTGTGTTCCTTTTGTATTCCCAATCAGTGTCTGGCAAATAGGAAGTGCTGCAAATAGCATCTGATAAACGTTGACTTCACTGAGCGTCTGCTATGTGTTGGCCTCTGTACTAGGCACTGGGGACTCACAGATGAAGAGGGCAGGCCCCCGCTCTGAAGAGCTCAGTTCGTTCATGGGGGAGGCAGACATTGACGCAAAGACTTGTAACATAATGTGGCAAAATATGGAAGTGACAACCTATGCTTTGAATTCAGAGGAGGGAAGCTTGGCTCTGTCAGGGGGTTCTGGAGACACCCAGTACCTAGGCTCACTGGCCAAAAAAGAACTTCTGGGAGCAACCCATGTTAGTAGGTCAGAGCCAAGTTCCATTTCCTTGGAAATGAAGCCTCCAATTCCTTGGACTTCTATAGAACTTGTCAGTGACTAATTTTATAAAACTTATCAGGGAGTGCACATCTGTGACTATGGCTATAAAGCACATAAGGACTCAGAGTAGAAAGGTTGTGGCAAAATATGGATCCTAAACATGGCTCTTAAAATAAGCAAGGGCCACAGCTCAGGGTAAAGATGAACACAGAAATGGGCAGCAACTTTGGTGTTGAGTTTCTAGTTAGATCAGGGGCCTGTTCGATTATTGTGAAAATGATGGTGGTGGTGGTGATGACGATGGTGGTGATGATGATGATGGTGATAATGGGGATGATGGTGATAATGGGGATGATGGTGATGATGATGATGATGATGATGGTGATGATGATGACAGTGGTGGTGATGGTAATGGTGTGGTGATGATGATGTTGATGGTGGTGGTGATGGTAATGGTGATGATGACGGTGGTGATGGGGATGATGGTGATGATGATGATGATTATGATGGTGATGATGTTGATGGTGGCGGTGGTAGCAATGGTGATGATGATATCTAATATTTATTGAGCACTTACTCTGTTTGATTCTATCCTAAACACATTGCTTATCTTAACACATTTAATCATCAAAGAACCCAATAAAATGAAGAAACTGGAGACCAAAGATTAAGTAACTGGCCCAATGGAAGAATCAGGGATTAGACTACACAGTCTGACCCCAAAAAATATATTGCAAAGTGTTTAAAGTTCATGCAGGAGAACCGGGAGAGAAAACCCTGTGCTGCAAAATAGCAGAGGTTGCTCTGGGACAGAGCTGAGCATTCAGAAATGCTGTGTCCTCCTGGAAGGAACAGCTTCTCCTTTTTGCCTGTCTCAATAGAAGCCTGCCTTCAAGGAACACCTAGAATTCCTGCTCCTCCATGGCTCAGCTTGAAACGACCTCATTCTTGTCTAAATGTCTGTCATGTTTACTTTCACACCTCTCACTCAAAAGGTGATGAGCTGGGCAGTCAGCCTGATATTGGATTCAGTCTGTCTCCTTGAGAAGTGGCAAAACCTGTCTGAGCTCCACTTTCCTCATCTGTAAAAGGCAATAACATCTATCTTGCTGGGTTGGGATTATGAGAAATGAATGAGACAAAGTATGTCAGGTCACTAGTGACTCGGTAAATGGTAGGTATTATTATCAGCACTATTTCTTATATATCATCACCTATTTGTTAGTGTAAGTTATCTTTGATTGGGATTATATCTTATGTCCTCAACTTGAGGTGAGCTCCTGGAAAGACCATTACTATCAATGACTATGGAATCAATGAATTCCACCATCTAGCCCAAACAGTACTCATTGAGTGTTTGTGGATTGCTAGACCATAAGACTGGACAGGAGAAAAGGTTAACACAAAGAACATAGCATGCTTTGGACTCCAGCAATTGGTGAGTCTCCTTCCAGCCTAACTTATGTAAACTTAGGTGACAATTTCAGACATTGGGGGATGAGGCTCTAGAAGGCAGG
Source organism: Aselliscus stoliczkanus (assembly GCA_033961575.1). Taxonomy (NCBI): domain Eukaryota; kingdom Metazoa; phylum Chordata; class Mammalia; order Chiroptera; family Hipposideridae; genus Aselliscus; species Aselliscus stoliczkanus. Next base: position 19,080,138 of record CM066735.1, read on the forward strand.
GCCCGCTTTCCTGAAACATGCACATTCATGATGTACCCGGGCAGAGCACAGAGATGGGAAAACCAGTGTTTCTCATCCTCTTTCCTGTATCATGCAGTTGTACGATGGGTCAAGTAGGGCAGGAGGTGCCACTGAAGGACCACGGCCTGGGTGTCTAGCTACAGCATGTCCAGGGAGGTCTGCAGGCCCTTGGCTTCTTTTCTTGACCTGGGTTTGACCCTCCTCCTGACCTGCAGCTTTTCCCTTCTACTGGGTTCTGGACGGTCCCCTGAATTGCTCTTCCTCATGATGGCTTCCCCCATGCTCTTCCTCCATGTACAAACCCTGGCCCCGGTGACCACCCACCTGGGTCAGGGGCAGGGTGCTGGGGAGAAGCCACATGCAACCTCTTGGAATGATGTTATGGACTCTGGACCCACAATCAACTGTGTAGGATACAATCAGGTTTCTTTGGTGTGTTTTTTTTTTTGAGGGCAGTGTCACTAGCCCTCATATGTGGGACCCAAACTGGGGCCTCTGGCTTCCCAAGCCAGCGCTTAACCACTGTGCCACTTGGCCGGCCCTACAGTCAGGTTTTTAAGAGCCCAGTAGAATAGAATAAAACATAGCATAGTGTTCTGCATGTTGTAAAGTCTCACAAAGTTTTATTTCAGCTTTGCATGTGTGCCATGTACTGCCATGTGTATTTCTGATTGGAGATTGCAGGCAAAAGGGTTTTAAGGCCACTGCTCTAGAGCTGGCCCGTCTAACATAGTAGCCACTGGCCACATGAGCACTTGGATATGGCCAGTCCAGGCTGAGATGTGCTGTAAGTGTAAAACACCTCCTGAATTTCAAAGACTTAGTACACAAAATGTCCATGTTGAAATCATAATGCTTTGGATATACCAAGTAAAGAAATATATTATTAAAATTAATTACATCTGTTTTCCTGTTTCTTTTCTTTCTTTTCCTCTCTCTCTCTCTCTCTCTCTCTCTCTTTCTATGGCTACTAAAAAATTTTAAATTATGTATGTAGCTCCCATGATATTTCAATTGGATGGTGCAGGTCTAGAGTGTTGAAATTTCTTTACCAAGTGTTCATTCAGCTAACCCAACTAACTGGAACTCATTCATTCATTCATTCGTTCATTCACTCATTCATTCATTCATAAAATGAATATCCCCCGAGCACTATGAACTGGCCACAGACTCAGCACTAAGGAAATGGGCCCTTCCCTCACACAGTGCTCAGTCGTGGGGATTGGTGGATGCATAAATAGACAGCTGGAGTTCAGATGTATGCAGGGGGTTCCACAGCACAAAGCGCAGGGCCTGACTCTGACCTGACATCCATCCTGGTGAAAAGAACAATTTTCAGAGACTCACAGGAGGCTGGAGCCAGACAGAATCTCAGGCATCATGAATCCAGTGAAGACTCTGAGGCCCAGAAGGTCACTCAAAGTCACTATGCAAGTAGGTGGCAGGACTAAGATTGGGACTCAGATGGCTGGACTCTCAGTCCTTGCCCTTTCATTGCCCTTGATATGGGTGTGGTCACTTGGTTTACCAGCCAGAGCCTGGACTAGGGGCTGAATCGTCTGCTCTGTGACTTGACATTGAATACAGACTTTTCCCTTTCTGCCCACTGGTGTTGACCCCGCTCAGCATGACAGCAGATAATAAATTTTCCAATGGTTCTTTCAAGGATAGCATTGAAAATGCCCAATGTCTCTTCTGGCCAGAGTTCTGCAGGCTTAGAAAACTCAGAAAACTTTGGCTGCTCTGGGCAATGAAATAATTAGGTCAAATAACACATACCCAGGAGACATGGAATGTTTATGTCATCCAGTGCTTGTTTATTCCTCAGAATTGAGTGGTCTCTTTCCTGTTGGCCTTGGGGGAGCACAAACCATCACGTCAGCCACTCAGGAAAACAGACTGTAGGAATCTATGAGATCTATGACAAGGGAGGAGGAGGACTGTCATGGGGTCTAACAGGCTGCCGGTGGCATGCTGCAATGTTAAAGTCTACCCTAGACCCTAAACTTTGGCACACACCCAGGAGGCTTGCAGAGACTGGAGAGTGGAGGTAGAGAGGTATCCCGAATATAAGTAAGAGAAGACCAAAGCTGAGAGTCAGAAGACTGGGGTTTCAGCCTTTCTCTATCACTAACTATTGGGGTGACCCCAGGCTTGTTCTCCTGACCCTCAAATTCCTTATCTTTGGACTAGATGACCTAAGCTCCCCTCCAGCAGTGCTGTCGGATTCCAGGACTCTCTCTCCTGTCCACTGGGCTCTTATGTCCTCCGGGATGTGATCTGTGACCTCACCACATTCCTTTCTGTGGGCGATGGCCCTAGGCTGATAGCATGGAAACAGGATAGGACACCCTGCTCCTCGTCCGCAGCCCACTCTCCCTCCACCACAATCCCTCCCAGCCATGGCAGCCCCCGGTTCACTGCGGCCTTCCTGCTGGTCAACACTGAAAAGATTCCAGGAGATAGATGCCTGGTCTCCCTTGCTGAGCCCACAGTCCTCCAGGAGCGGGCTGGGCACTCACTGTGCTGCTGAGGCTAGAGGACCAGGGCTTGCCCAGGTCAGTGGCCTTCACGGGCTCAGCAGGAGAGGACACTATCTATTGTCTTGTCAAGTCACATTCACAACATTGCTCTCAACAGACTGACCTGCTTGAAAGACCCCTACAGTTTGTTCTTTGTTCAAATGGAAGATTGTTGTCAGGACACTGAATAAAAACCAGGCCCCTTCTCCTTAGTGTCTCATGACTCGAAAGAGGGGTATAATGTTCTCAATCTCCTATGGCAGAGAGAGAATGTTTTCGGGGCTGTGCCACAGTGGAAAAGTCAGAGGACATTTGAGATGGCTTTGTGCCCAGGGTGTTCCACAGCCTGATGAAATTGCTTTGTGCCCAGGGTGGTCCACAGCCTGATGAATCCCGAGGTCCTCTCCTCAAGGAGGGTCCTGAGATTCCCAGTTTCTCAGTGGGGCAGTGGGAGCCCTGGGTTAGGGGCTGGGAGACCTCCATTAAAGTAGCCATTGGCTGTTCATATGCTGTCTCATCTTGGTCACTTCATCCCTTCTCTGGGTCTTAGCTTGCAAATCCTTGTGAGAGGACTCTGTTTCCTAAAGCCCTTCCGACTCTGACTGACTGGAGTGAGGCCTGGGATTCTCTAAGAACAGCAGCTGGCGGAGGCAGGAGAAGAAGCAAAAAGAGCCTGGGAAACAGCAGACCAGCCAGCCGGACTGGGCTCCCCTAATCCACTCCTTACCTTGTCCCAGCTGGGAGCCAGTGATGGCCTCTTTGGCACTCCCAAAACCCAGCTCTCTGCAGACCACGCTGGCAGACAACAGGTCCCACTTGTCGTCGCAGATGGTACCCCATTCTCCGTTTTTGAGCACTTCCACGCGACCCTCTCCGACGTTGGCACCACCTCTCAACCGCACCAGGGGTTGCTGAAGAAACACACGGTCCTGCTGAGTGCAAAACCTGATGCGTGTTTCGCGGGCATTGTCCACTCCCTTCCCTCCCAGCCACCCCCACTCCAAGCCTAGGCCCCCAGGCCAGGAGCTGAAACTACACTACATGTGTTGCTTGTGGGGGTGGGGGTGGGGAGGGACACTCACTCTGCATGGTCAGCTCTGCTGCAACCGCCCTTGGCAGCCTCTCATGGAGCTTTAGTCCTGGACAACTGGGAAGCTCAGTGGCACCCTCACTAGCTTGTCACCCCAACCCAGGCCTGGCTCAAGGACCTTACCACTAGCATGTCACTCCACCCCTCACCCAGAATCTCAAGCTTTAGAGCTACAGAAAGAAGCTCCTATCCTACCACCCCAAGCCTGCAGATTCCAGAGGGACCGTCATTCTAACTGGCTAACAGAGTGCTATCCACTAGCCCTGCAGGTGACTCCAGAGCCCTAAACAGACTGTCCTGGAAGAATCCAGCTCTGCATGCCAGTGAGAGGCAGGAGAAGGGGGCTCACAGGGCAGGAGAAGGGGGCTCACAGGGCAGGCTCTGACTTAGAAAACGGATGCTACAAGGGCATAGGGGGTGGGCGCCTCACACTGCTGAGGCCAACATCTGTCCTGGAGCCGGGCTCCTGCCTGGCCACCACTCTGCTCCTGCCTCCCCTGACTCCACTCCAAGTCCAAATCGGCCCCATCTTCAGAAGATGCGGCCCCATCAGATATGCAGACAGGATAGGCAGCTACAGTTTAAATACCCCAATTGCTCACTGACAGCCTGGAAGCCATAGCACCTATGGGATCTGTTTAACTTCACGGGAGTAAGATCCACTCTTCACCAGCACCTTGACCCTGGATCTTGACTGGATCGCATCTTACAAGATGGGAGCTGGGTCCCTTGACTCCTTACCTTAGCCTGGCTTGCATCAGTCTCTGTGCATGCAAGCATGACATGTGAAAGTGTGTGCATGCATGGCATGTGAGTGTGTGTGTGCATGTGTATGTGTGTGTTGAGGTGGGGAACTCAGAAGGCTACCAGGCTCTGAGTTACTGCTGACACTCATTTGATTCAACACAGAGGGAGTAAGGTGTGCCTGTACAGCTGTTCGACACGTGCTGCCTCACACCGGTCACTGTTCTAATCTGGCCTGTGCAGTCCTCGGCCTGGGCCTCCCTCCACCGCCCCACCCTACCATGGTCAGGTCAAAGCAGGCCTGGCTGGAGGTGGTGTTTCTCAGACATTCACATATACCTGCCACTTTGAGGGGCAAGGGATCAAACGAGACCCTGTGTCTCCATCCTCCAGTTAAGGGTCCCACTTGGCCACATCTCTCTCCCCACCAACTATGCCTTCTGGTTGCCGTGGCAGAATGGGGTGCTGTGACAGTACCCAGGTTTACAGACCTCAGGGACTGCTCTGACCCTGGCACTAGCGAGAGAAGAAAAGGGCTTGGGGTGGGTATAAATCACCCATTGGCTGCAGGGACCTTGATTCTAGCTTAAGAAAACAAAACAAGTACAACTGCTGGCTCCAGCCCCTGTTTGATGGAGATTGTGACTCCTCCCTTTCCCCACCTCCCTTCCCAAGCTGTCTAGCTGGATGCCAGGGCCCCCTTTCCATGGAGCAGACCATCCATGACCCAAGCTTAATGGAGGCAAAGTGCCAATAACCTTGCCGCAGCCTGTAGAAGCCAGGCAGAGTCACTTGGCCCTGGAGGAAAGAAAGAAACCAAGGGAAAATATGATGTAAAGCTCTCTTACTCTTTTCCTTTTTCAAATTGGTTTGGTATGAACTTGATTCCCTTGCTTTAAACCACACAGTAAGAGGAATTTCCAAACAGTAGGGCCTGGTATTCTGGGTGACACATGAGAAAAGCTCAGAGGCTCAGGCTATAGAAAGGACGTGACTGTCAAATCACATGGCAGGGGACCAAGTGATGATATGATGGGTCTGCCACTGTCCAGGTGTGCCTGTGTCACCAAGCTGCATACATGTGATATGTGGTCAGGTCTGTGCACTTCGGAGGCCCCTGTGGGGACAGAGGGGCAGGGCCGGCTGCCTGCTGGAAGTGCCAGGAAGTCACTCCAGAGAGTTCCCACACCCTGTGGTTGATGGCCAGTCTGCAGCATTCATTTCACTCCTTTCATTTACGGCTTCTTCTTTTGTCCAAATACACCACCCCAATGTGGTTTATCTGGCTTCTACGCTTGTTTCCCTTTCCAGATAGATGAGTATTGTTACCCCCTTTCCAAGAGCAGGTCATTGATGCTGTGGGGGAGGGGTGACAGGAGAGGGCAGAGAGGAAAGAGAAGAGGGCAGCAGGGAGAGGGGAAAGGAGACACAATGATGCTGCCTCAGCCAACAAATCCCACCAGGTTTGGGGAGGGGCTGCTCCTTCCTTCCGCCCCACCGCCTGGACAGCCATCTGCCCCCATCACGACCTTTCCCCTCCTCTTACCCCTGCCATGGTCAGAGCTGACTTGGAACTCATCCCTGCCCAGCTGACTGATTACTAAGTTCCGAGGTTTTATCTGGCACAGGGAATCATTCCCTAGGAACTGATCAACGCTTTTTCCTACGCTCCCCTCCCCTCTTCCATGTGCTATTCCCACCCTCCAGGCCCATGTTAGCAGTTTCCAGAACATGCAAATCCCAGAGACCCTTTGGTGGATCTATGAAAAAAGCAGGGTGAGAAAAAGCAAAGTCTTGTCATGATTTTCAAGGCTTTCCCTTAGCTTTTTCAAAGGCTGTGTCAAGCCTGCCATGTTTGGGATAGTTCACTTGTCCTAAGTTATGCGAGCTGATGTGCACTGCATCCCCTGCCTATGTTCACACACGAACACGCTCACAGGTGCTGGCGCACATACATGTAACGTGACTAATGGGTTCAGATGACATAGGCCTGGTGATGGCAGGTTTTCATTTTCTCTCTTTGTCAACGCTTTTTAAAATTTTTATCCTTTCTGCTGAAGAATAAACCAAAACATGTTTGACAGTCTTGGTATCTGAGTTCATGTGCTTTTGAAGGTTGTATCGCATTTCCAAAAGCTGCAGACTGCTTTTGTCCTCTGGGAATTATGCAGATGCACAAGGGGCACCCCACCCCTGCATTTCATGCCAGCAGCCAGTGAATGTCCTCCACAGAGGGGACTCTGGTCTCAGAATGGAGCAGCGGTGGTGGAAGGACTGGTGGGGGTGCTCATGATTTGGGGCGGGGGCCCAGATGCTTGTCACACCCTAGAGGTGGCATCTACCGGTGAGGCTGGCCCTGCCTGACAGGTGTTCTCCACCTTCCTGCCCTCTAGAAAAGAGGTCAGAGTTGGGGCCGGCTCTCCTCACTCTGTCCTGGGGGCCCCCATCTGCTCCCTTCACCACCACCACCCCACCCTAGGTGCCAGGTGGCCAGGCTCCTGTCCCATCCTCACCTCTGGTTTGTAGGCTTTCCGGAATCTTGAGGGTCCATCAGGGCTGAAAATCTGGCCAGGCACACAACTCACCACAGCTGGCAGCCCATTCTCACAGGTGACATTCTTCACGGGGTCCCGCGACACCTGTGGGCCCAGCTTGCAGCTGGAAATGTGGGCTTCCGTGCCCGTGCAGTCCATGGAGAACCGCCAGTAGCGCTGCTTCTTCCGGGCGGCAAACATTCTGCAAGAGGGCAGAAGGGGGCAGGTGACCAGTGTGTCATAGTGCCCACCCCTCATTCCTTCCACAACGAGACATTGGACACCTTCCCTGGGCCAGTCGCTGTGCTGACTGCTGGGGATCTGATGGAGGAAACAGGTGGCCATGGTCTCTGCTCTTGGAGCTCGGTCAGGCTTCACAGATGGGGGTCCGCACAGCGTACCCACAAACGCTCGCTGTGCGCCCTGCTCATGTTGGGTCATGTGCTGGGTAGGATCTGGAAGGGGCAAATGACCTCCTGCCACCAGGTAGCTGACATTCTAGGAGATACCACTAAAGCCTATAAATATAAAAAGAGACAAGACCCTTGGTCCTAGGAAACCCCTCAGTGGTGAGTCACCCGAACTCTCCAGATAATTTCAACATTTGTTGTCATTCCCTGACTTTATTTCCCATTGTCAGTGAGGATTACAGCTTGATAGTTAAACTCTCTCCCAATGATATATAAGGTTAAAGGTGTAAATCCAATGAGAACAGTCTAAAATGACCTTGTCTGCTGAACCAAAGTATAATTTCTTGGTAATGGAAATTACAGTGGAATCTGTGAGGCTGAGGTTGTCTTCACACCATGTCTTAGAGAAATACTTAGCCTGTATCAACTATCCTTTTTTTTTTTTTTTTTTTGGAAGGCAAAATATGGATCAAGGTGAGTCAAAGTTTTTTTCTAAATTAACCAAACCAAGCAATCATGACTTGGCTAATGGAAAGTTTACTGTGCTTCAGTTTCCTCATCTCCAAGTCAGAAGTAGCAATAGGGTCTACTTGATAAGATAGTTAGGAAAATTAAATGAGTTAATACTCATAAAGCACTTACCACCGTGCCCAGCACATAGGAAGGGCTACATATAAACACTGTATTATGTAAAGGGGAAAAAAAAGAAGAGATAAGAAAAGGGAGAGATTCCTGTGGCTGCAGTGATGAGGGAGGACTTCCGGGAAGAGTAGGGTTTGAACTGGTTGAACTTGAATGACAGTGGGATTTGGGAAGGCGGAGGGCAGAGAGGACACCCTGTCCTCTCTTGCTATCTCAGCTCGTTGGGGTCTGGTCTGGAGCTTGTCTCAGCTTGGCAGAACCCAGTGAGGTGCCAGAGAAAGCCCGGCAGCATCGCCGCCAGCTTCCTCACTGGAGGGGGGTCCCAGGGCAGTCTGGTCCCTGGAAGGGGCAGAAGCAAGGTTCTATTCTGTTGGTATAGCACGCCTGGAAGTTTCTGCTTTGTCACGAAATGAATGGGATATGATCACAGAGGAAGGAAAAACCCTACAGATATCAGCAATATCTGTCCTTAACCAAAAATTGAGACTCGAAACAATTCTAATGCACCTGTGTGTACAATGACACAGAATCCTTGAAAAAAAGGATTATCCTGGAAAATTCAGTGTATGTGCTGCAGCCCAGAGTGGAGAGCTACTCAGAAGGACTGTTGATAATTCCAAGAACCACTGTCCCTCCCTACTTTCTGAAGGCCCCTGCACTTGGAACCACAAGCTCCAGCTTGTTCCCCATGACACCCCACACCAGGAAAGAGAACACACTTGGAGGTATCAGCTGCACAAGGATTGGTCAGCTCTCACTGGCTTGGAGAATCCCTTTGCTCTTAGCTTTCAGAGAACACCCTCTGCCAGGAACACATGTACTGATCTCTTAATATAGAGCGAAGCACTCACAGCAAACACAGAACACTCATGCCTTCCCCAGATGGCCCTGCCTCCCTCTTACATCAGGTCTCAGGAATGCGCCCTGACCCTCCACAGGCTCCCACCATGCAACACCCACCTCTTCCCCATGATTCACTCTGGACAGACCTCAGAGGGTGCAGATAATGAGCTCTGGGGAGGATGGGTGAACAGCCCACTCTAGACCTTGGTAATTGGAGAAGGACTGAAATTATAGGACAGCCATTGGCCAAGTGGGAAGCCTGCTTGAGACAGAGGTGTCCAGGCCTAAGGCTGGGTAGCAGGAAGAACACTGGGCTGGACTGATGCAACTAAAAATAAAAAGTCATGCTGGCTCTCCCCGAGCCAAGAGGAAGCCAGGTTTTTCAGGGATTCTGCCAGCTGCTGAGTATGTCTGTTCAAATTAGTCATTCCGGAAGTAGGAAAATTACACAGGATGGGTCCTGGGACCCACTGGGCTACTATGAGACGGACCAGAGCTAAAACTCCACTGATTGCCTAACTTCCATAAGCTGCTACTCTGACTGGTGGGACACAGTGACAGTTAGGTCTCCTGTATCAGTGTTCTTAGCTCACAACCAGTGTCCAGCAGTCCCCCAAAGTTCTGATTATTTCCTCTTTCCCAATGTACAGTTATCCTGGCAAAAGGTCCTATGTCCCCTTGGGGAAGGCTGGGAGAAAGATTAACAGTATAAAATTTTGGCAGTAAACCAGGATGCTTCCTCAAGGGGACCCAGCCTCCTCTTCATTTGATGGGTTCTGGGTCTGCCTCAAGTCTGGGAATTGATTGAGGGCTGTGACTTTCTGTTTTTATGATTCAGGTTAGACTTTTGTTCCCTTGACCCAGAACTTTTCTTCTACAGAACAAGAATTATTCAGCTTCCTATCTATAGTCACGTGCCACAGAAGGACTTTTCAGTCAACGATGAGCTGCATATATGACGGTGGTGTACCACATAGCCCAGGTGTGGAGTAGGTTATACCATCTAGGTTCATGTGAGTGCACTCTATGAGGTTCACACAACAAAGAAATCACTTAATGGCACATTTCTCAGAACGTATCCCCATCATTAAGCGGTGCATAACTGTATTGCACTCCCAAGAATACCATGATTAACTTAGTCAGTGCAGGAGTTCTGCACAGGTTAGACCAATCTGATGGCTGCTTTGACTGTGCTCGCCATTCTATAACCACGCCCACCTTGCCTTTGGCAGTTACGGGCTGCCACTTGGCTGCTGTCACCTCAGGATCATTTGGGTAATTGATTTAGGCTTCCTAATTCAGTGACTACAGTCTTACTGTGAGGTCTGGCCTACAGAGAAGAGCGATCAGAGTCATCAAGGATCCTGAGACCTTACTGACAGTTTTCCTCAGTAGTGGTGAAGGGTGTGTCCTCTAACCCTCTCAGGGTGGGTAAGTAGGTCTCAAATGACAAGTCCATTCTAACCTTCCAATTTCTCTAAGCCAGGGGTCGGCAAACTTTTGAGATGGAAGAGCCGCCAATGGCTGGCAAACTGTGGCTCTCGAGCCACATGCAGCTCTTTGGGTACGTACATGTGGTTCTGAAGTAAAACTGAAAATAAAACTATCATAGTTTCATTTATAAAATGTTTAAAGGATATTATTCACATAATGGTGATTTCATTTGTTTTATAGGTCTCACAAAACTTCAAGGGACAGGGTTGGCTCTTCAGGGATTGGCAAACTTTTGAGAAGGAACGTACCCAAAGAGCCACATGTGACTTGCGAGCTATAGTTTGCGGACCCCTGCTCTACGCCTTTGAATCCCTTCCTCTACATAAAACCAAAAGAGGGTGGCTTTTCCATTTTACTCATGAGCTTTTTGGTCCATGTTTCAGCCAGCCAGCCAGCCAACCAACCAATCAATCAACCAACCAACCAGAGCCTTTACAAACTTTCAAGATGCAACACTAGATGAATTTTCCCTGTTTAGTGAGCTTCTGTCAATAAATCAATATCAATAGCGGGATCCTGTTTTAAGGGGGAAAAAAATGAAAAGACTACAATATGAAATGCTCTTGCCACAGGGATGGGCCCTGAGGCTTTCAGCTTCACCGGCTTCAAGGTCAGCTCCCTAGCCCAGTGTAGAAGCTAGCTGATGGCAAGGCAGCCCACAATGGGGAGCCCCAGGCTCCACGCAGGCAGGCCTATGGGCACAGAGGACTCTGGGGACATGTGAGTAACCCCCTGGACTCCTCCAATTTGGGGGAGGGAGGAGCTAGCAGATGCTCTGAGGAAAAGCTGCAGTCCCAGACTTAGGGGTCACTCCAAGACCTCTGAGGGCCATCAGACCTGCAGGTTAACAGAGGGAGCCAGAGTGGAAGAATTTCCAAGGTTGTAAAGCCCCTTAAAGGGTATGATGGATGCATGGACATTACTAACCCCATCGTAGAGGGAGAATTATTTTGAAAACAATTTTCTCCAGACAGAGAAGGGCTTCCCTTGGAGGCCACTTCCCCTGCCTCAGGGGGGGTGACGTCAGCAACCACAGAGACAGGCTGTGGGAAGGGTAAAAGGAAGATGGGGAAAGATATTACTGGAGGCAGCAGTGTGGAGAGTTCTCCCTAGAGTAGCCTTGCAGCCTCTGGTGGGAGTGGGCTCTGTGACCTCCAAGTCCACTGCCCTTCAGGTCTGAGTTTCCCCTCATGTGGACAGAAGGCTTGGACCAGATGACCTCTCAGGACAGCCCATGCTCTGGGAGTCCTCTCTCCTTGCTAACAGCTTCCTCCACCCAGCTGCCATCTCAGCCCCTAACAGCACCACCAAGGCACATAAAACCCTTCCCAGCAGACCATTCTCTTTTGGAGCCCAACTGTGAGCCCCAGAGATTATCACTAAATGGTAGAGACAAGCCGAGAAGGTTTTGCCCCACCCTCCTGCCCCTCCATTCCATCTTTAGCTAGAGGTTGGGAGGAGGAGCTGGTTTCAGTGGCCTTGGTTGAGAACACCACCCAGCCTTGTGGATGCCCCCAGCCTTTGAAGCCCTTACCTGCCCCCATTTGAAAAGAACAAAGCTACAGACTTGGGGGTGGTGGGAGGAACAGGGAGGGTGGTTTCAAACCCAGTACATGAGCAGATTGCCTGGGGCCCTGTGGCCAAAATAGATCTGAGATCCCTCCTCAAAATCAGGAAAAGGACTTTGTGTGACCTGCAGTTGGGAAGATGGTTTTCAGATGCCTTCTGAACAAGCACATACTGCCTAGCCTCGGGCACCCCATTCTGTCCTGGGCAGGACTGATGGCAGCCTTCCCAGGCCCAGAATTGGACTCAGACCAGCTGCCAGGCTGGAGTACTGTGGGGAAGCCAGGTGGGAACCTGTCAGGGGTGGGGCGGTTTGCTTTTCTTGGCTCCAATTGATAGGAAAAACTGAGAATGTGTCCCCAGGGAAGGAGCTGGCCAGCTGGTAGGAGTTCTCCAAAGTATTCAGAGGACCAGAACCCCCAGTGCAAACAGGAGGGTCCTAGCCATGTCCAAGGGTGGCTAGCGTGGGATTTACCACTAGCACCAGCCCCAGGGTTGAGGGGATCGTGAACCCTCCCACTGAACAGCACGGCCATAAGCACTCAACCTCATGATGGGCTCAGGGCTCTAACCCAAGGCGGCCAGGCCAAGCCCAGGGACCTGCAGGCTGCTCTAAGACCTGGAGGGACAGCTGGGGCTGGACCTCAGGTCTCCTGACTTCCTCTGGCTTAAAAGTGAGATAGCATAGAGACTTGGGCCTGGGGCCGAAGAAATGCCACCACCCTATCACTCCCTACGGAAAAATGGAAAAGTTGCTGATTTCATCTCCCTTCTAACTGTTTACTTTCATACAGATGTCAAAACCACTGTTCTGCATGTGCAGTTGATCAAGGTTTGTCCGCTCTACGACCTTCCTGGGGTGGTGATAGGGAGCAGCCCGCCATCTTGCCCAACAGCGCAGGCGTGAGCATGGTTATCAGGCAACGGCACAGGTAGAGAAAGCCCACCACTTTCGAAAAGTCTTTCGTTTTCAAAACACCCTCCTTTCCGCAGGCCTTTGTCCTGCTCCCGTTTATAAAAAAAGAGCCGGCCTCCGACTCAGTTGGGAGGACCTTCCTCTCCTCTGAGCTGTCTCCTTTGTGTTTGAGCATAAACTTAAAATCTGCCTAGAAATTTTTCTGGAGTTTCCTCTCGATTTCTGTGTTGGGGAACCCAAGAACCCGAATGTCAGTAACAAAAGGAAAAAGTTGTGAGTCTACACTCTGTAGTGTGGACCCCATAGCTGGAGGCCTAAATCTGCCATTTTCCTCTCTGACTTGGTTTCCTCAGCTCTAAAATCAAACCCTACTTCCTAGTGTTGTGAGGACTAAGTGATGAAGAACAGAGCCTGGCACATGGCAGGCACTCTGTCAACAGATTATGATCATGATTGAGAGGAGACAGGCAGGCCCCACTACCAACCAATATACCATGGCCACCAGCTTATATCACAGGGTGAAAACCCTTCACTGGACACCCCCCTTGGGGCAAATTACTCTAAATCCCATTATTGCATACTCCTTCCTCCTCCCCCTCCGAGAGATATTCACCATGGAAACCAGAACAGCACTAAGATTTCATCGGGATTGGTATAACTGATGGAATTGATCAGTTTCTCAACTTCCTAACAGTTGCTGCAAGTTCCAGATTTCTCAGATGAATCGTTTGCTGAGGGCAAGTCAACTTTTCTTCTTAAATTGGTGTTATCCTTACCCAACCCGGCCTGGGTATGGTCCTAGTTCAGCCTCAGGGTCACTGATCTGGCTGTCAGCACTGAGATGGGGTGCACGTCACCTCTGTGATACCCTCCCCTCACTCTGCCTTTGTCATTCATGTGGCGTCTGTCTTCCACAGGTGGTGAGTGTCTAAGAGGTAAGGATGGCCCCTGACAGCAGGCTGGAGGAGGCCCTCTGCCCAGCACCAATGCAAAAGCTTACTGTTCACAAGGTGGGTGACAGCCCAGGAAGCAGTGCTTCATGCAGGCCTCTTACTTGTACACTTTGGTGTTATAGGTCCTCTCCCCAGGGAAGCCAAACATGCCGCAGACCACATGGGAATTCTTGGCCGTCCAGTGTTTGTCACAGATCTGCTTCCAGACCTTGCCGTCCTTCACCTCCACGTAGCCCTCGGTCACAGGGGTGCGCCTGCGGTAGGCGGAGAGGATAGGTCGGATCCGGATATCCTCCACCTGCATGTTCAGGTTCTGGGAAGGAGGAGGCACCGAAGGACATGGGTTACTTTCCAGGTCTGGCCACGGAGAGGTGACTACAGGAGGGCACTTGGCCAGCCTGCCTCTACCCCCAGGCCCTGCGGGGGGCTGTGGGTGCTCCCCATGAGCACACGGATAAAGCCACACTTAATAAGCATTATAAAGGGAGGGATTATGACTGCAGGGATTGAAGGAGAGGGAGCAGGGATGACCTGGGCAGTCAGAAGACTTGGAGGGTCCTGGCAGCTTCACCCTCGTCCTACAAAAGAACCTGGCGAGCGGAGGGCAACAACCTCCTTTTGCAAGGGTCTCAAAATTAGAGCAGAAGAGAGAACATGTTCTTTGAATTTTCATGTTCTATATTAAAAATAATTTGGATTTTGCAGTTTACTCCCAAACATGTATGTGCATGCATATGAGTGAGAGTGTATGTGTGTGTGTGTGTGTGTGTGTGTGTGTGTGTGTATCTCCCCACTAATCTTTCAGGTAAATGAGCCTCAGCTGTCCTCAGGCTAGTGGTGCCATCTTGCACACCACCTCATGCCCCAGGGTCCACATTCCTGAGTGAAAAATTCCCAGGTGAGAAGGGGAGGAATTGTGCGCAGGGACACAGTTTGCTTAGCAGGGAGGGACATCCTGGGGACCAGGAGGTAGGGGTAGACACATCTGTGGCAAAAGCCTCCTCCTCACTCCAAGCCCCACTCATCTTTCTGCAGCAGTGAGTGAGACAGGTGGGAACTGGCCAGGAGGAGGTGGAAAAGGCCGGGTGAGGGGCAGGCTCCTGCCTCACTGCAGTGAGGGCTGTCATTCCCACACCCCAACACTGAGTGGCAATGTCCCTGCCCCATGCCTCCACCCAAGTCCCAGGGATTTCGTAGGACAGGGGGTGTTGGGAGGCTAAGCTGGGCGAGAGGAATGGGGGGGCGACCCTGGAGTTTATGCTTTCCCGGGGCTTGCCCAATCTGCCCTCAAACACTTTGGAAGCTCCTTCCTGAATCTCTCACTCCCAGCCCCTCCTCTCTGCCCCTGCCCCTGCCCTTTGGGGCCACCACCAGCTCTGGCAAGGCTCCGTAACAGAGTCTCTGCCTCCATCTCCCTCCTCCATCCGTCACAGGGCCAGCCACCAGGAAGTTGTTTTTAATCTCGTCCCTTGACTGTCCACTCTTTGCCTATGTAGCAATGCCCAAATCACTTAGTGAGGTGCCTGCAGTCCATCATGACTGATTCTACCTCCCCTCCAACCCCTTCACTGTGCCCAGCTGCAAAGCTATACTGGGATCTGATGAATTGCAATGTATTAATAAAAGCTACTGTAGGTGAGACCAGCAGTAAGGCTTTATGTGCTTTCTCTCACCTAGTCTTCAGTCAATAGGACTAGGTGCTTTATGACTATTGTCATCCCCATTTCCCACATGAGAAATTGGTTGACACCAATTATCTCCCCAGGACCACCTAGAGGTAGGAGTGCCTGAGATACAGGTGAGAAGATCTCTGAGCTGGGCCAGGAAGGGAGAGGTGGGGTTGGGCAGGGGTGCTAGCAGGGAGGGACCTGGCGACCTGATTGCCCAAGCCCCTGTCCAGCCGCGATGCAAATGAACCATGAGGGTGAACTGGACCATTATTTGGGTGCCCAGGGATTCGTGTCTCCTCGCCATTGGCTTTAGGGTGCAAAGCCAGGCCCTGCTCTATGAGTCCTGTAGGGTGGTGGAAAGTATGTGGGCCAGCAGTGATGGCATTTGGCCCTGGTTCCTTTCCACACAGAGCGGAAGGAAAGCCGCCAGTGGCAGGATGATTTTGGCCAGCTTGGATCCTGGATTCTTTACAGCTTCCATTTGGGCCACAGGACCCGTGCCACTAAGACACGTGGACAGGTATAAGCCAAGAGAGGGCCTGAGGTCTAAGCCTGCCTGCCTCCTCCCACCTCAGAGGCGGGGCTGCAATTCCAGCGTGTAATGTGTAAGGCCCAAAGGAAAGTTACCACTGTGGCTTCAGCCCTGCGGCTTCACAGGGCAAGCAAGCTGGACAGACTTCATTACTTTTACAGATCCTGCCCCCAACCTGGCCCCCACCACCCTGCCATGGGGAGGGTGAACCTCAGCACCCCAGCTATGCCAGAAAGAGGAAGGCTGAGAGTGGGGAGAGGCTCAGCAGACCCCTGGACCCTTGTCTTGATGCAGGACAGCACCCCCTTAGCAGAAGCAGGACTGGTGGGGAAAGTCAGGTGGGCTCTAGGATGTGGGAAGTGCGGCTTGGAGCAGAGAAAGTGCTAGAACAGGTGTCGTTGTCTTTGTTCTTTCACCAATCGTGTGTGTGTGTGTGTGTGTGTGTGTGTGTGTGTGTGTGCGTGCGTGCGTGTGTGTCCATGTATCTATCTGTATATGCGTCTCTGTGGGATGGGCCTTTTGTGTCTGCACATGACCATGTGTACATGCAGGGTTGTGTGTCCACGTTGTGTGGGTCTCTGTATGTGTGGAGTGTGACCTATGTGGTAGAGGACAGGGCCAGAGGGACCTGTTTCCCCCCAGAGCCATAGGGGAGCAGTCAGGGCAGGCTTATATGCATTGTTTCTTCAGAATGGAATGTCTGCTCTTCTCCCTCCACAGAACCAACTCCTTCCCGTTCTGTTGGCCTCAAATCTACCTCATTCATTCATTCAACAAAATATGGTCTCTCCCCTCCATGGACCCTGCCTCCCCCCAACCACAGGGCCTGCTTCTTCTCTGAATAATAATGATTACAAGGGTCCTCAATTATCAAACACCAATCAAGTCATTACACATCAGGCTCTGTGCTGAGAACTTTCCAATCATTCCCTTGATCAATTCCCATGACAACCTGTGAGAAGTTGTCAAGGTTTTGCAATTTCTCCAAGTTCACACAGCCTATCGGTAGGTAAACAAAAGTGAAAACTGAGTTCTGACTCCAAGCCCATGTTCTAGGCTCATAACCACTGGTCTCTGAGCAGTCCTCAGCCTCCCACCCATGCCCTGTCCACTGCCTGGTGTAGAGTTGACCCACACAGGCCAGGGCCAGGGGCTCAGGCTTCTGGGTGGTCCCTTCGGGGCCTGGCTGATGCTGGGCACGTTCAAAGTCCACCCTGCCTGCCTGAAGGAGCCGTGAGTCAGACCCGAGTGCTCGTACGTGAAGGCAGAGCTGACTCCCAGCTGCTCTTGGACTCAGGCCTGGGGCGGCAGGGGAACCCTGTGTGGCTCACATTCAGCACTCACTGTGAGCTAACAAGCTCACATAGGCCGCTCGGAGACCTCTGTGTAGGAAAACACAGGCAGACACACACCACTTCCCTCCTTACTTCACTGCTGTGGAATCCCTTCCATAACCACAAGTGTTAGGGTTTTTTTCCCCTCCCTGAGAAGTTCAACTCCAAAAGAGAAGAGAGGATCTGAAACACTAAAACATAGACACATTTTTCCTTTCTAGCAAAGGGCTGGCTCTCTAGGCTTGTTAGTCTTACATTAAGCCCAATAGCCCAGAAGCTGGTAAGATGTCTGGCACATTTTAAAATTCAAATTGAAGTCTGAATGCTGTCCCTCTTGCCAGAGACAGCAGTTTACCCAACTCTAAAGGACTCCCCTCCAGGGAATCCACAGAATCTTCTGGACTTGTCCTACTCAGAGCTCATCACATCCCCAGGGGAGCGCTTAGCACCTGCTTCCAAAAGGGAACATGAAGGTGCAGAGAGGGCAGGACCTGCCTGCTTCAGCCAGTGGGCTGGTGAAGAGCTTAGACTTCCCGTCTAGTGCTGGAATGATATTTCACATTTGCAGCTTCTGTGAATGACTTGCAAATTCCACAATGTGACAGTGTGGGGAATTTGCCAATGAGGAAAAATCACTGGTTTTGAAAGTCTAGTTGGAGATTGCATCAGAGGAAGATACAGGGGGAGGCAAGGCAAGAAAGCAAGAAAGCCTCCAGTGCACCGCACAGTTTGCCTGAAAACTAGGCACTAGCACAATGGACCCCCCGGGAGGAATGTTTGCAAGGGCTAAGTCTTAGCCCAATGATCCTCCTTCCCTCTGCTCTAGAAGCTGTAATTTTTTAAATAAATTTTTTTTCAAAAATATTTTTTAATTTTTCAATTACAGTCGACATTCAATATTATATTAGTTTCAGGTGTACAGCATAGTAGTTAGGCGTATATATAATTTATGAAATTATCCCCCCAATTAATACCCACCTGGCACTATGCATAGTTATTACAATATTATTGACTATATTCCCTATGCTGTACTTTACATCCCTATGACATTTTTGTTTTTGTAAATGTATTGGGGGTGATATTGGTTAATAAAATTATATAGGTTTCAAGTGATCAATTCTATAATATATCATCTATACATTGCATTGTGTATTCACCACCCAAAGTCAAATCTCCTTCTGTTATTATGTATTTGACCCCCTTTACCCTCTTCTACCTTCTCCTCCCCACTTACCCGCTGGTAACCACTAAACTGTTTTCTGTGTCTATGAGTTTTTATTTGTCTTGTTCGTTTGTTGCTTTGCTCTGTTTTATATCCCACATATGAGTGAAATCATATAGTTTTCAACTTTTTCTGTCTGACTTATTTCGCTTAGCACAATAATCTCAAGATCCATCCATGTTGTCACAACCCTTGACTATTTTGTAACTACTAATTTGTACCTCTTAATCCCTTCCCCTTTCTTCACTCATCTGCCAACCTCCCTCCTATCTGGCAAGCATCAAGATATCCTCTGCGTCTATGAGTTTGTTTCTGTTTAGTTTGTGTATTTTATTTTTTAGATCTCACATATAAGTAAAATCATATGGTATTTGTCTTTCTCTGTCTGCCTTATTTCACTTAGCATAATACCCTCTGTCTAGGTTCATCCATGTTGTCACAAATGGCAAGATTTCATTCTTTATGGCCAAGTAACATTCCATTGTATATATGTACCACATCTTCTTTATCCATTCATCTATTGATGGACAATTAGGTTGCTTCCATATCTTGGCTATTGTAAATAATGCCACAATGAACATAGGGGTGCATATGTCTTTTTGAATTAGTGTTTTGGGTTTCTTAGGATAAATAATCTGAAGTGGAATTGCTGGGTCATATGGTAGTTCTATTTTTAATTTTTTGAGGTATCTCCATACTTTAGAAGTTGTAATTTAACATCAGCTCAGCCTTCCCACCTGAGAAGTCCTCTTTGGAGTAGAGTTGGGGTGGGAGGACCATGATGGAGATTAACTAGTCCACCATTATCCCAACTAGAATGCACCACTGGTTAGTTCTACACAACTTCTGCTCACTTAGCACATCCCCTCCTACTTTTAACAGGTTCCTGCATCTTGCTCTCAAAGCCTGCAGCTTTCTTTATTCAACTACTTCAAAAAATGTCTTGTCAGATAGAGATCCGTTTTCCCAGCTGCTAGCAAGGCACCTTCCTCAGCACCTCACACCAAACACATCCAGGATGCCCTCAGCCTTTCCTGTTTTCCCTGGGTGAGGGGCTGGTCCTTCCAGCTTGCAGACCAGAAGCCTTGCATGCCCTTTTTTGCATCCTCCTCTTCCTCAATCTTACAGCCCATTCTGCCCAGCAAGGCCTTTTCTATCCTTCTACCACCTTTTCATCTCCACTTCTGTTTTCCTGTCAGGCATGCCATGAGAATTGTGAAAACAGAAAAAGGGCATTATAATTCTGTCATTTCCCATGGGCCCTGTGTGTCTTCTCAGTCTGAGTGAATCACTGACCCCTCAGGCCACGTGAACACACTGCTGGCCCGTTCACCCACCCCGACCACAGTGTCCTCACCTATCTTGCTCAGAACCTTCCTGTGACGTCTGAGGCGTTAGGCTCTGGTCAAGAGACTCCGTGATCTTCCCATCTCATTCCCTCCCTTCCCTTTTTCCAGCAAGTGAGCTTTTCCCACTGCCTTGCTGGGGTCATACTTTGAATCCCAGTGTCAATTCTTTCTTCCCTTCTTTCTATGTGTTAGGGACAATTCCATTCAATCATTCATTCATTTGTTGAGTGCTATGATGTCCCAGGCACTGTGTGAGGTTCTGGGACACATAGGTCAATCAGACAGACGAGTCCTTCACTGTCACTCATAACAGAAGGGGAAAGAAACAGCACCACCTCCTCCATGAAGCCCCCTTCCCTAAGTATCTCATCCACATAAATTTGATTTCTTCTTTATCCCTCTAACTGTTTCTCTCTGAATCAGTCATTGGTTAGACTGACTCTCTTGTACTACTCTTTATTAGTCCACACGTTTTTGCTGCCTCATTGGACTGTGAGTTCCTTAGGGACAGAACTGTGCCTCGTTCATTTTTGTATTACCCACCGTTCCTGGTGCCAGACAGACATGTAGTGGGTCCTCAAATATTTTTGGAATGAACCAATAATAATTTTGAAAAATCAAATTATAGGAATTCAGCTTAGCTAGAAACGTTGGGAACCCAAGCTAAAAATTTAATAAAGACTCCCTTTCTTCTTTGTTTAATGCAAAGTAAACGGTGAGGCAGCACTTGCCTTCCTTCACAGTATAAACACCACGTACGTCTGAATGGCACTAAAGGGCAGAATGTCTTCCCTTTATCCCTGCATTCTTGTCACCTGGGCTATTTAACACCCTTCCTTCCCCCCTCAAAATCTGATTGCGAATAAAGCTATTGAACCGAAAGCTGATCTGATTGTCAGCACACATTTAGATGGTTTAGCTAAATGGGTATTATCTGTGAAGCACGTGAGGCATATTGTGTTAGAAGAGTCCGGCTACACTGTAATTATCCCCTTTGGATGATCAAATCAGGAACTCGTAGCATAAGAAGCTGCCTGTAACATTCTCCAGCCAGTGACTTGTGGTTGGGTCAGATGGATGAAACGGGAGAGGGAAGGCATTGTGGCAATGTCTGTTCCTCAGCTCTGTGATGGAGACCAAGTGGGGTGGAGGGGATGGGATGGGGGTGGAGTGGAGAGCTGAGGTCATGCTAAGCTACCAGAGGAAAAAGCCACAGTCTGTCTGGGCCTTTCTCCTATAAATCAAGAACTTTGCAACGCTGCTGGAAAATCGAATGCTCTGTTTCATTTTCCAACCTGAAAGCGCTGGGGTAGGTAACAGAGACCTCTTTTTTGGAGAACAGACAAGGCCTGCTGTCTGCAGGAAGCTGGCAGGACACCTGCTCTAGCAACCGGGCCTTAGGACCCAGCAGAGGTGCTGGCAGACTAGGCAAGTCCTGGGCCAGGCCCAATGATCCACCACACTCCCAGGTGGGGTACCTGATGCTTCTCTTCCAAGCAATCATCACCATAGTAACAAAGTAATGAGCTGGGAAATCATCTCTCTCCGCTATTGGACAGCAAGCTCCAGCAGAGCAAGACTGTCCATTCATTTCATTAATCCCTTTATTCCCAGGGCCTAGCATTGGGTCTGGTGCTCAATTAAAATGTCTTGAACAAATGAACATACAGATACAGCTCCAGCTGCCTTAGCAACAGCCTCATGGGGATGGGATCAGGGGACTCCTTGGCACTGACCCCCTCCAGCATGGCTGAGGTGACTCAAATGAACCACTGGGGCATATTACAGAGCCGGACTGGAGATCCCCAGCCCACTCTAGTCACATCAGCAGACTGCCCTACAGAATGGATCCACCCAGCCAGAGCAGAGAGAGGCTTCGTGGGGCCCAGCTCAAGCCCCTATTCCTTCCAGATAGCATCCCTTACACTGATTTCTCCCCAGTAACCTCCCCTTTCCAAACTGCCACACAATTTACCATCCACACCACACTGTTCTAAGTTTGTGTACATACTGTCCATTCATTTATTTCATCTCGCAAATATAATGTTACTTATTCAGTTATTTCATCTCACAATTATAATGGTATTTATGTTTTTCAAAGGGTTGTGTGTGCAACGCCCTGTCCATGAGTCAGGTTCCCAGGTTTGCCAGGATGTGCACAACTTCAGACATTCTGTTGCGTTAGCCACACAAATGCCCTTTTGCTTTTCAGATGCTGTGGCCTATTTTTTGTTGGGAAAATAGGTAACCTTAGGGCTACTTCTCTGGTGTCCCTTGTGATGGCTGGCAAGCACGACCACCCAGAGGCCCTCGATAAACAGAGTCATGGAATGTTAGCACCAGATAGGATCTCATGCATCCTCCTGCCCAAACTCCCAGGACAGCTTGAGTTCTGCAGGAGGGGGATTCAGAGCTGTGGGCTTTGGTGTAACGCTTTACTCCCTGGCTGATGGGTCTGGCACAAACTGCCCACTTGCTACCATTTCTCCTCCTGCCGCAGTGAGAGGATGTCCAGGTATCCTGTGGCCATGGCGGGAAGTGGGTCTATATTTAAGCCTGGAGAGACCACCACCTTTTAAGCTGCACAGAGACAAACACAGCCTCCTGTTCTTTCTTTAACCACCCAGTACAACCTGCTGCACCTCCTCTCTGCTGTGGGGACCAAACGCTGGGCTGGGACCTTTCTAGAGTCAAGCACTCCCTTTTAGGCTCTGGGCTTCCACCCTCCAGGAGCCCCCAGATGCTGGTGAGGTAAGGCCGCTGCTGCTGAGAGGAAAATCTTGAAGCATTTGGCAGCTGACTGTGACTAATAAAAACCTGGACTCCTGGAATTTAAAAAATGCGCAACAGCCTCCGTCCCTGCGGTTAAGAGAAGAAAGGGCTTTTTCAGGTCTCAGCGCCCTTCCTGAAGGATATGAAAGAGTAGAGGGCAGGGGTACCCGGTTCTCCCAGCTCAGTCCTCCTCTTCCCTTTATTGGCCTCTCCAGACCTCCTGAGCTTGCCTGCTGTCCCAAAGGAAACATTGAGGCCCCAGGGTTACTGGGGGATAGGCCACACCTAAATCTCACAGCATAGGGACTTCCAATCAGTTCTGGTAACCTAATTGCTCTTGCAAAAGGATTTTTTAAAAGTGGGTCGAAAAGGAGGTGTGGCGGGGAGGTGGCAAAAAGGAAAAGACCTGAATGTTCCCAGATCTCACCACACGGGGCCCCAGCCACGCGCCATCCCATGAGCACATGGCTGAGCAATGTGCAAAACAACCAGGGTAGAGAGTTTGCACAGAAGGGCCTCTGGATTTGTCATCTCTCCTTTATCTGATGCGTTTTCCAACTTGTCCACAGACAGGAAACAATGTCTCTAGATTTAAGAGCCTCTGAAATCCTGGGAGGTTTGGTTGGAGCTCTGGTTTCTAGGTTTAAAAACGATCTGTTCACTTGGAACCAAAAATATGTCCCATTTTATTTTATTCTATTTTATTGCTCCTGCTTATCTCTTTTTAAGATTTTGGGGGATTTAATGCTATTTTACAGTGAGGTGTCCAGAGACTCCGGAAGGGTCAGTCCCTGCGGACATACAGCTGCAAGTCTCAGGCTCCACTGGGACCTGAGGAACTCAAATATGCTGCCTTCAACTCTGAGGTCTAAATCTTAAAATACACAGCAAGGTGTGACAGTACAGCCTGTATCAGAAATAGGAGAACTGAGACTCCCCATGGTTCATTTTCTGGGTAAAATAAATCCAGACTGGTAAATCACTGCAAACTTCTAGTTTGCAAGCACTTTTACAGAAATCATCTGATTCCCCCCCCGCCGCCGCTACAGAACATTTAAAACTACCTTGTAAATGATGAGTACACACTATGTCATTCTGATGGAGAAAACATTGCCACTCTGGACTGCAGACCATCAGGGCTGGAAGACACTGAATTCACCCCGCTCATCTTAACAAAGAAAAGGGGCTTGCCCATTGTGCTAGCTGCTGGCCACCAGGTAGCTCAGGGTCCAAGCCTGTGACCTCTCCTTTGGTGGGGGTCATTCCCATGGGAAAGGTGTGCTTATGAAGTGTCAAGGAGCCCTTGAGGATGCCCCAAGCAGAAGCAGGAGTCCACTGGCAGCACAGTTAGCGAGTGAAATTCCATCAGCCAGGCCCTGGGGCCTAGTGACTCATGCCTGAGGCATCCCAGAGTGGGATGAACTGGGTCTAGACTGATGCAATTTTCTTCTACTCTCTGCTTGGGGAATTTCAGTGTGCTCCTGAGAAGGCTCACACCTGTGAGTGTCATCTCTAAAGGTCTATGATCTGTCCCCAATCCCCAGGGGTTAGTGAGGATGGATGTTAGACAGCCCACCACACCCCTGCAGAGTAGGGGTGGGAAGAGACTAGGTGTCTGCATCACATTCATTAGTCCAGTCATTTACACCTGGGGGCCCAAGACATGGAGAAATCATTAACTGACACTTCACTCTGACCACACGACACTCTTGGCCACTTTTGAATCTACAGGCCCCAAATGGGGGAAAGTGGAGGCAGGACTTTAGCTCTCATACTATGATGTGGAACAATGAGGGCAAAAATGTCTGCCCCTGCTTTCAAGGTTGTGAGGAGTCAGAGGCAGGGAGACAGCAGATCATACAGCTAGTATCCCTTCTCTCTCTCTCTCTCTCTCTCTCTCTCTCTCTCTCTCTCTCTCTCTCTCTCTCTCTCTCTCTCTCTCTCTCTCTCTCTCTCTCTCTCTCTCTGACGTATAACACTGATTCACACAATGGTGGACACTGCCAACAGCCAGCTGTGGTCGCGCTCTGCGTGGGCTGGGTGTATTTTCATAAATGCAGAGTAACAAGGGATCTTAGAACTTGGCAATCACCTCATCCTGCTTCCTTCCCAGTGCAGGAATCTGGCTGCAATTTTCCTGGTCAGAGGCCATCCTGTTCCTGGTTGAGCTACTGCAGTGACAAGGAACTCACCACTAACAGGGCAAAAGGGCATCCACTGCAAAAGGGCAGCCCCCAGTGTTACAGAGTTTTCACATTGAGCTGAAATCTACATCCCATTATTCCCATCCATCTTAATTCTGAGAGTTAAAACAAATCATAAACATCGTCTCCATGGTAGCACTTCCAATATTTGAAGAAAACAGACATGTCTCCCCCCGTATCTCTTTTCTTGACACAATATCTTCATTTTGTCATATGATATGGTTTCCAGATCTGTCCCTATCCTGCTAGTCCCTTCTCTGGGTGACCTAGTTAAGAAAGGGGCCTAGAACTGAATCCTGCACTCAGTTCTTGGTCCAAAAAGGAAAGAGTTTAGGAAAATAACTCTTCTCTCAGTGCATCAGTTTATATTCAATTTTTTTAAAGCAGCCATAGCACACCTTTGGCTTATACTGAGCTGTTAGCCAACCAATCCCCTTCAGGGATTTAAAAAATATATATAATCAACTCTTCCAGTCGCTCTCTCTAGCTTTCGCTCTGTGGCTGATTTTTTTCCCCCCATGGACCTTGATATAGGTAGGACCTTACAATCATCCTTCACAGGTAACAGTTTGGGCCCATTATTTCAACCTACTGAGGTTTTTCTGAATCTCATTCCCTAATGTTATATTCCATCAATCCCTTCCCGCTTAGTGTCTCCTTTGAATTTGATCAGTACTTATTTTAATCTCCATGCGAATTTCTGATATCATGGAGGAGTGGAAGTGGGGAACACTGACAGCCTACCCGCTGTGCTCATGCTGATTGCTCAGCAGTTCTCCTGGGTACCGTTAGTCAGTACACTGTGACGCCACCTAATGGCATGCCCACCAAACCTACTTCTCGGCCTCTTGTCCACAACCTTTAACAGGGGACATTTCTTTAGCCAAGAGGAATGATTTCATGACTTCAGCTACTGACACAGGCTATTACACAAAGTATTTCAGAGAAACTTCTCATCATCCCACAAAAATCCGCTGTAGGTGGTCTGGGCAACTCCCTGCCTGTCAGGCCAGTGCCACGGCTTTAGCCACAAAGTCCTGGATAGAAGCATCCTCTGACAATTCTCAAAGGCTCTCCTCAGACATCCTGAGACCTAGGTCCTTTCATGACCTACTTTCATCCAATACCGAAGGGAAGAGGTTATAGGGAACTGCTCATCAGTTGAAAGTTTTCTCAGCGTCTGTGGCTGGACAAGCAAGCCTCCACCCAGTCTGGCTTAGAGTAACCAGTCTGACTTGTATGTCGGTAAGAGGGAAGCCTTCTAGGAAAATACAAAGTATGGAAGGTTGTGGAAGTCATCCAGCCCTTCAGCCCAGATGTCCTCCCTGCTAATCCTCTCTTGGGTTACTGTAAATTCATTTAGGATCTAGGCTCCTTGCCTTGGAATTACCTTCCACCTTTCCCCAAGACATGCATCTTGTCTTCTCAGGCTATAAGGGCTGGAGGACAAGGGCCATACTTTCTTCCCCTAATGGTGTCCCAGATATGATATCTGTGTGCAGCAGACACCCAACAGATGTCCGGAATAAAGATAGGGACCAAACTTTCCTATCATGTACTCTAACTCTTCCAGAATAAGAAGGTACTCTCCAACATATTGTTTTCAGTCCTCCCTCGGTCTATGCTACCCAATTAAGGTTCTGCTTTTCATATGACCCATCTTATTTACCCTCCAAATACTCAGCATTAGAACTGCCCATAGAGGTATTCAATAAAACTTCTCTGTTGAAGTGATGCTCACAGAATCCTTTCCCAGAATCATTGTTTCCTAGTGGCAAAACCCACTGACATTTTAGGCCATGTTCTTTGATTCAAAAGAATGTCTTTCTTATGCCCAGAAGCCTGGATCTTCACTTGACAATCCAAGTGGATTATCCTGAGGTTCTAGGCTGAACAGAGGCCCATTAAAGATGTTATAAATAACTCATTGTCCTAGAAGGCAAGGCAATGCTATAACGGAAAGATCTGCTTCTGTGTACTTCTCATCACTGTTTAGTTTGATATTTTGTCCTAGGAGAGTCTTCACCTAAGGCGATAATGATCTTTGGTTTGCATTCCTGGGAAGAAGAAAACTTGGGAGTTAGACATATTGTTCCCATTAAGTACCTAGTATTATTTCTGTTAGATATAATGGTGAATTAGATATAGCCCCTGCCCTCCAGGAGCTTCTGATCTCATTGGAAAGATGGGATACATATAACTGGGTGCTAATTATTCCATATGAGCTTATAAAGAGAAGAGATGGGAAGTGTGAAACTGAGTTGGAAAAGTCTACCCTCCAAATCATAAACTTCATGGTAAAGCAAAGTTGTTATCAGTAACTGGAAATACTAAATAAAGTACATCAATTCTATAACAATCTCTTCTAGTTATTTCTATTGAAATAGCAGCATTTGAAGAATGTTGGCTAGGAGTGGTCTCATCCTGCTAGCGGAGAGAAGGCTGGAGATCCTTTTCCATACTATAGTGCAGGGTTGGACAAGTTCCCAGAATGCTCTAGGAACATATGAGAAAAGCACAGGACAGTGTGAGTCATGAAAGGAAAAATGTAAAGACCACAATCTGGGAAGAACTTCCTCTGGAACCCAAATAGGGTAATTTCAAGAATCACCTTTCTTTAGCATTAGTCCTGTGGTCAGCTGAAGGTGAAAGCACCATGAAGGCTCCTTGGCTTGGATTCAGGGCACCTCCCACAGCCCCCTGGGGGTGGCATCCAACATGCTTCTTGAGAAAGGAGTCTTGGCTGCCCATTCCTTCAGCCCGAACTCCCACATTCCTTGCACATAAGAGTAGTGCAATAAATATTTGCTAATTTCATTGTCTAAGTGGAGAACTGGTTGAAAAGAAATCCAACCATAAATGTAGGAGAAGGCTCAGGAGACCTTTGCCATTCCCAAACGCTGACTTGGGTCAGGCAGCAACATCAGAATCCTCTGAGTGAGCTTAGAAAAGTAACCTGTTTCCATAGTAGGAGATTCGGATTCAGTAGGCCTAAGGTGAGACCCCAGTACCTGCATTTGTGAAGTAATTCTGATCCCCAGCTAGATTTGGGAACAATTGTCCAGTGGTAGCCAGCCTCCGAGATGGTCCACAGTGATCTCCACCTACGGCATTCATGCCCCGGGGTAATCTCCTCCCATGCTATACATGGTTAGTCTGTGTGACCAATAGAATACAGAAGAAATGATGGAATTGCAGTTCCGAGATTAGGTTATGAAAGACTGTGGCTTCCATGTTTGGCTCCTTGTCTCTATCTGTTTTGAAGCACTCACTCTGGAGAAAGACAACAGCCATGTCTTAAGGACACTCAGGCAGTCTATAGAGAGAGTGTGTGAAGAGGATCCGAGGCCACCAACTGACAGTCAGGAGAAAACTAAAGCCTGCCAACAACCACATGAGTCAACTTGGGAGATGATCTCCCGGTCCCAGTGATAGCCTGACTGCAGCCTCATGAGAGACTGAATCAACTTGCTAAGCCACTCCTGGATTCCTGACCCTCAGAAACTATGTGAGATAATAAAAGTTTGCTGTTTGAAGCTGCAACATCTGGGGGTAATTTGTTACACAGCAATTGATAGCTAATACACTTCCCTAGTCCAAAGGGTAAGCTCCTGACATAACACAGAAGACCTTTCATGCCCACCTTTCCAGAGTCACACTTTAGCCGTGAGCAGCACTGACACCTCCATCCCTCTGTGTCTTGACCCATGCTGTTCTCTGGGTCTGCAATGCCTTCTCCCCACTGATGGCAACCCTTTCTCCAGAAATCCTCCCCCAACGGCCCCCACACCAAATCCAGTTGCTTTGGGCCTCCCTTTCCAGTGTTCACACACACACTTCTTGGAATCAGTAGGTGAAATCTGAGCAACATGGAAGACAATCACTTGAAGGAGTCATCAAGAACATGTGAGGGCTGGCCGAGTGGGTCATTTGGTTAGAGAGCGAGCTCTGAGCAACAGGGTTGCTGGTTCGATTCCCGCATGGGATGGGGGGCTACGCCCACCTGCAACTAAGATTGAACATGGCACCTTGAGCTGAGTGGCCATGAGCTGCCAAAGGGCAGCCGGATGGCAACTGGACTTGGAGCTGAGCTAGCTGCACCCTCCACAACTAAGATTGAAGGGCAACAACTTGGCGGTTCCCCTTCCCCAATTCCCCAATAAAATCTTTAAAAAAAAAAAACAAAACAAAACCAAAAAACCCCACATAACTTGCCTCTATGTGGTTGATCAACGAATTGTCAAATTTGAACCCAGGAATCCTTTTGTCACTGCACACCACACCCACGTCTTCCGTGTGCTTGCAGTCAGTGACACCCCAGCCATTGGAGGAGCAGGCTGCCAGGGTTGCCTCTTTGCCGGTGCAGTAGATATTGTCCAACCAGATGGGGCCTGAAGGAAGCAGAGAAGAGAGAAACCAAGCACTACGTCAAAGTAGGTTTGAGTCTTTGTGGGCACTACTGTCGCACATAGAGAATTTTCCCTCTAATTTTGGCAGCTGTATGTGGTCGTCAGTCGGTTTTTAGTATGTTAAGATTGCATATAGTTCTATGTCATCTGGATTCCCTTGCCAGAGGGATGTGTAGATGGAACATGATTTGGGTAGAAATCAGAGTTGAGCCTGGACGTCATGTGGTTATGGGGGAAAGAGCAGGGACTTGGGATGCTAAGCTGGGTTTGAATAGGCTTAGCCACTTAGCTCTGTGACCTTGGTGAAAGCCCCTTTCTCTCATCCACAAAGTGGGGATAATAATGATGAAATGCAGGGCTGTGTGCAGACTAGAGATAATACATGGCACTTGCCCAGTTTGTTGGCCCATAGTTATTCAAAAACAGTAACTACTGGGCCGGCCGAGTGGTGCGGTGGTTAAGCGCAGGCTTGGGAAGCCAGCGGCCCCGGTTCAGGTCCCACATAGGAGGGCCAGTGACACTGCCCTCAAAACAAAACAAAACAAAACAAAACAGTAACTACCATGATGATGATGATGAATGATGATGAAGTAGATCATGATTTTAGTTATACTGACTACAATACAAGTCAGACTCAGCTTCCATCTGCAGCAGACGCTGAACTATGGCCCTTCCAGGAAAATCTAAGCTATCCTGCAACTGAGGTTTGAAGCTTTTAAGGATTTTCACATGTAGCACGTCCCCTGACTTCCTCAGACCTCAGGGAAGAGGATGAAGAGGAATTGTTATTCCTGTTTCACAGATGCAGAGCTCTGGCTCAGAGAGGGCACCCCATCCTGCAAGGCCACCCTCTAAGCCCAGTACCCTGGTCCACTCAGTACTCTTCTCACTTCCTGATGTTTCCCATCCACTGATTCAGAGACTAACCCACAAAGCCGCCTCCTCACATTTCAGAAGTCAGGTGAAGGCAGGGCTGGGGTGTGGCCAGGCAATCTATCTGGGGGGCCCTGTGCTCACCTCCTGTGTGTTTTCCAGATATGCACTAAGTAGAGAAATCAGTGTACAAAGCACTAGAGGGTTCATCACAATGAGACCCCTCCCCCCCCACCCACACACCTATTAGGATGGCTACTATAAAATAAAAAAACCCAGAAATAACAAATGTTAGCAAAGATGTGGAGAAACTGAAACCCTTGTGCACTGTTGGCAGGAATGTAAAATGGTGCCTTCCCTATGGGAAACAAGATGGCACTTCCTCAAGAAATTAAAAATGGAATTACTAATATGATCCAGCAATTCCCACTTCTGGGTATATACCTAAAAGGATTGAAAGCAGGGTCTCAAAGAGATATTTGCACACCCATGTGCATTACAGCATTATTCACAACAGCCAAGAGACAAAAGCAACCCAAATGTCCACTGATAAGTTGTGGTATATACATACACTGGAATATTATTCAGCCTTTTAAAAAAAGGAAATTTTAACACATGTTACTGCATGGATGAGTCTTGAGTTCATTATGCTAAGTGAGGTAAACAAGTCACAAAAAAGACAAATACTGCAAGATTCCACTTATATGGGGTACCTAGAGTAATCATAATTCATAGAGACAGAAAGCCGAATAGTGGTTGGTGGGGCTGGCGGAGTGGGAATGGGGAGTTGTTGTTTAATGGGTGTAGAGTTTCAGTTTTGCAAGACTGATAATGTTCTGGATATTGTTTACACAACAATGTGAATGTACCAACATTACTAAACTGTACACTGAAAAATGGTTATGATGGCACATTTTATGTGTATTTTGCCATAATTAAAAATAAAAATGTTTTAAGTGCTAGAGGGTTTTCAAATAGTGATTTTTATAAGTGCCACTACACAATGAAAGGGAAGCAAAATCCAACCTGCCATTTTTCTCATGGCCTCATGTAGAACTCTATAGTATAATGGAGTCAGATAACCTGGGTTCAAACTCTCTCAGGCTTGGGTACCACGTAAGTTGGTCAACTACTTAAGCAAGCCTGTTCCCCATTTCTAAAGTGAAAACAATGATAACCAACAAACAGGTTGCCATGGATATTCAATGAGATAATCTGTGTGCCTAGAGCATGTTCCACCTCCCTTTCCCCTTCCATCTCCCAGTAAGTCAGAAAAATAACGAATACTATTGTTTTCACAAGGCAAGGGAGGAACAGATAAAAACACTCCCATTGTAGAGATGAGAAAGGCAAGAAAAATCTGAGGCTCGTCAAGGTCAGAGAGGACACAGGGCCAGTCTCCTGACTTCGAGGACCCGCTGAAACATGCGTCTGCTGTGATGGGTGGCTGGTCAGGGTTCAAACCAGAGCACCTCCAATGCATTCAGGGGAACAAAGAGCTTATTGAAAACATCTGGGCTGAGGTTTTGCAACTGGTTTCTCAATCTGGCCTGGTTTCCAAGCCATCAAGCTCCACTGAAAAGTAAGCTCCCTAACTGACTGCTGTTTCAACAACAAACCAATGTTTGTCTTGCTAAGTATCAGCAACGGAAAAGACCCCCACATTTACTGTGGGGCCTCTTCCTTGGGACATTCTGTAGTAAAGCTGGTAAAGGGAAAGGTGGTAAAAAGAAGCAGCACCCTTAATCCATCTGTAACGACAGGAATCACTGTCGCTAAGGGGATGGGGAGCCAGACAGCACTGGGCTACAGGCAGTGTGAAGAGCTACAAAACATACTCCAGGGCCTGCTAAACTTTTCATAAGAAACATTTGCCATTAGCCCTGCAGTGGGGATGGGAACTAACTTACCCCGAAAAGCTGTTTTCTTAAGGAGCTTCTATTCACCCCCAATTATCCTACCCGCTGTGTATTCTCACCAGTTATTTTTTTCTTAGATGGTGGAAATATAAATTTCTACTCAGCCCAAGATAGCATGGCCATGTATGGTATACTGATATGTCCTGATGCATGACATTTTTTTTTCTGTATGTTTAATGCTTGTCGACTCGACTGTTTTGATTCCAAAGCAGCCAGCTTCTGGTTCTGCCTGTGGGAAGGCAGGGTGGTTCCAGGCAGCGTGCAATAGATGCCATCCCAGAGCTGCGAGGAAAGTGGCACTTGGAACACATATGGGGCCTAAACTTTGGACACAAAATGCCAGTCAATCATTTTACTCTTTCCACTCATTTACTCTAAGAAATGCTTCTGATAAAAGGAGAAGAGATGATAAACAAATGAACAATTTGGAAGATACAGATCAGCAATGAATTTCCACTTGCATACCTGCACATTCCCCTGGACTCTGTAATGAAAATTGTTCATTGTTAGAATTGTTCAAGTTAGAATCTTTGGGGTGCAGTGGACATCAGATCTGATCTTAGATCTGAAGACAGGCAAAGGAAGGCCACCATCGT
Source organism: Aselliscus stoliczkanus (assembly GCA_033961575.1). Taxonomy (NCBI): domain Eukaryota; kingdom Metazoa; phylum Chordata; class Mammalia; order Chiroptera; family Hipposideridae; genus Aselliscus; species Aselliscus stoliczkanus. The sequence continues at coordinate 19,112,753 of CM066735.1, forward strand.
AGGTTCAGGTTGCTATGAGACCCACATAGAGGGTGAGAAGTGGGGCAGCTGTCCCCTTTAGGACCCTCTAAAAGGGCCCATGATTTTCCTGAGCTCAGAGATGCTTTAGGAGAAGAGACCTATTCCCAGGCCAGCCTGGAAAATCCAGGCGCTGTAGGTGCTCTCTCTGGCTTCATTACTACAGCCTGAGCTTGAAAGGAGTAGATGACAGTGAGCATTCTTGGAGGGGTGGCCTCTGACAGACACAGCTGTGGCATTCCCAGCCAACTCGCTGGTTAAGCCCCATGGGAGCACACTCCAGGGCCCCGATAATGTTCTCTAGTGTTCTCTAGTCACTATGCCAAGTACTGCTTGCCAACTCTTCTTAATAGTCTCCCAAATCAAAATGAATCAATCGACTAATATTTACTGAGTCCCAAACATGCACTCAGTGCTAAAAATCCTAAACTGACGAAATTCAAATACACTTACATTTAAAAGGTCTCTTATGAGGTATACCAAGGAATACTTTATGTAGACAACATAATCCTTAGTCCTGGAGATGTGACAGTTAAAATTATTTTAGCATCTGTTTCTCCCTTCCTTTCTTTGATTACTTCTTTCCTAAGCCTGGATGGTTTCAACATCTACACAGATGACCCTTCCATTACTCTTGGCCTCTTAGTCACTTCACCTCCTCTCACCAGTTCGACTTTCCTCCACATTATGTCAGCTACTATCCCATATTCATAGCTTAGTTCTTGTCATTACCAATAATCACCGCCCCCACCTCCATTTCAACCCTCTGCCCTGCAACCACGTCCCCCACCTCATCTTTCTAGCATACTCCTTCTAGTATCGCAATCTCAACAGAGACCCATAATCCATTGATCCTGGATTTCCACATTCTGTCAACTCCTCCATATAGTACTTTCCATGGACCAGGATTTTAAACACTTCCTTGCATACTCCTGTACTCTCTTTAACTTTTTTTTCTTCATCATCCTTCGATGGCAAAGTCTGAGCCAGGTTAACCCACCAGTCCAGCCATCCCATGGCTACTCCTGGGCAGGGGAACATAGGGAAAACCACACCCACTGTGTTTGATGACAGGTGAACTTTAAGTTTGGGTAGAAATCAAATAAAGCTGTCACTGGTATAACCCCACAGTCACTGGAAAGTACTTGTCATAAAATAATTAAGCTTAAAAAGCCTGGACTATAAAACATAAATTTGAAGTTACACCTGGATCACTCAGCTAGCAGAATAAACAGAGATGTGTGAGCATGGAGAAGTGTTTGGAGTTTTTGTAAAGAAGACAAGAAATGGGTTTAAAAGCGCAGCATTTGCTAACTCGTCTTTGCTGCTTTCACTCTCGTGCCTGTGAAGGAACCCAGAGTCAGCATCAGAGAACATTTCACTCTAAGTGCGGTTATTCTAACAGGATATATTCAATTGCATGGAGGTGAGACATGTAAAGATGGGATTCCCCTTCTCCTAGAATTTCTAGAAAAACAGAAAGCCAGGGTGGGAAGGAATCATAACAATGATCTAATTCAATGAATCCCCAAACTGGCTATGTATACAGTCACTTGGAAGGCTTCCAAAAGTCACAGAATCCTACACTCCAGCCCAGGCCCTGACCCAGGATATCCTGAGTTAGTCCTGCCAGGAGATGCTTATGCCGTCAGCATGGCATGACTCCATGAGTCCAGGAAGAAACTTTGGGCACCTCTGCTCTCATCCATCAGCAGCTCAGTCAGGTGGAGGAGCCGCCTTTGCTTTACCAACCCAGGGAGGGGCACTCTCAGCTCCTGGTTTGATTTTTGTTTTTGTTTTAAACATGCTTTTCATCCTTATCTAGTTTCCCACTTAGGATAATAGACTATGTGAGTTTCAAGAGTTCTTGAGAGCCCAACTTCCAGATTGGGAAACTGAGGCCCAAGAGGATAAGCATCTTCCTCTAAAGCATAGAATTACACCTGCTCTCCCTCAAAGCTCTTATCAAAAAGAATTTTTTTTTTTTTAACATATTGATTGAACTGAACCAGGGAGAAAAGAATAGGCCCACTGAAGTGAAAAACCCCAAGTAATTCGGTTCCTGTCACAGCCAAACCCAAAACAGTATGTGAGTGTGAAAAGTGTACATGGGCAGGAGGGTGGGGAGAGTCAGGGCACGCTGGCCTAAGAGAAAAAGGAACTGCTTGGAAGGGCGATAGGGAGCCAGGCACCAGCTCCCCTGGCTGGTACAGCCCCCAGGCAGGCCATGTGCTCCGGCAGAGGAGTACAAACTGCAGCCCTGGCCTAAGATCACCAGCCAGTCCGGTTTGCCCAGGGCGAGGTGTTAGCCCAGATGCCAGGCTTTGCGTGGCAAAGTCCCGGCCAAGCAGGATGGTTGGTCACTGTCCCCCTTCCGGGCACCCTTCCGCTCCCACCTTGCTGCACAGACGCAGGAGGTTGCCCTGATGGAGTATTCTCAGGGATCCACACTTGACAGGAAGTGCAGCTTCCTTTACCAGGTTCACTGCCCGGAAACCTGTTCCCAGGATTTCCAGGGGCCACTAGCACTAGTTCTAAAGCACAGAGCGTTTTACCTTCCCCCTTGCCATAGGAGGAGCTGGGGGTCCAGGACTTGGCTTCCACGTATCCCAGCTCTCGGCAGACGACGTGGGCGGCGTGGATGGAGAAGTCATCGTCGCACACGGTGCCCCACTCGCCCTTGTAGTACACCTCCACCCGCCCCTCGCTGTGCTTCCTCTTCTGCCCCGCCAGGCGCAGCTGGATCTTGGGGACGTCGGGGGGCACCTGAGGCCGGTGGTACTCGGGAGCGGGCTGCTGGAAGTACTCGGGGTACTGGCGCCAGCTCTCATACTGCGCCAGGCTCAGCAAGGGGAGGAGGGAGAGCACAGCCAAACAGCAGCACAGGCTGGAGCCTCCCGGCCTCGCCATGCTGGAGGACCTGACGGAGGGAGCACTGGGCGGCGAGGAGCGAAAAGCGGCAGTCTCCTGGAACAGACGAGAGACGCAGGTTACAGAGATCTACAAAACGTCCAGGGACCTCCTGCTCCTTTGCTCAGTATGTAAAGCCCTTCACATTCTAAACTCCAGCCTCCTCTCGTCTCCCAACTTCTGTTTCAGCCTCTTTTGCCCACCCATCTTCCCCTATCTAGAAATGCTTTTTTTTTCACTGTGGTTCCTGGCAGGAAAGAGGGCACATTGAGAGTTAATTTGAAGAATGTTTTAAAAGGCTATCCATAGAGACAGGAGCAGAGATAACAAAATACCCCAGGCTGGCCATAGAAGAGAGCTGTTACCACCCCCAGGCCAAAAGGGCTGCCTGTTTGGAGCTGTGGCTTCAGCGAAGGGTCTCAGAGCCAACCCACAGCAACAGAGACGGGGCGATAAATAAATGACCTCACTCTCCTCCAGTCCTCTAATCTCTTTCTGGTGCCTCCTATTTGGCAAACAAGCCCGTTGGCCTCCTGGGCACAGAGGATGGTGAAGAGGGAGGGCAGCAGGTATCTAGCACACACTTTCTCTTTCTCCCCACCATCTACATCTTCTCATTCTCCAATGCCCACCTCAAATCCCAGCTGCTTCAGACAACATCTCTACTGCAGTGGCCTCCAGGATTCCCTGCTTCCAAGGCGGGCTTATTATCTAGACACTCTTTTCATCCTTCCCAGACATGTTCATGTCCCCAAGTAGAACAGAAACTTCTTAAGGGCAGAACTTCTCTGGCTCCTCCAGAGTGAATATTATAGGTTCAAAGACCTGTTTCTTGAATAAGAAGGTGATTTGGTTCCAGGGTCTGATCCGCTGGTGAAATGTTGAGCTGGAGGGTGCTACACTGAAGGGGTCCTGTGTGAACTCTTGGGTACTCCCATGTAAGGTGTCTTCCCTCCCTCTGGACATTAGCAGACCTGGATGGAAGCAGCTCTTCCAGGTGCTGAGAATAATAATAGGAGGCTTAGAGTCTCTGTTTCTACTTGCTCATGGACTGCTGTTCTCTCTCTCTGCATATCTGAACCCTCCCAGGGCTCTGCTTTCAGGCTCCAGGCCTTTAGACACACACCAGCACTCTGCCCACCCACACCCGGATCTCATTATGTCTTATACTCTGGACCTCAAGACAGCTGAGGCTGCTGAGTGAAGAGGTCAGTGGCAAAGCCCCATTAAACAACTCATATGCAAGGCCTGTCCTTAGCTGAACTGTGGCAGCCTCAAAGGGCAGCCCTCAGGCACACCTCTCACCTTTGGGGAAGCCAAGAATGCTCTGGTGCTGGTGACAATCCCATTTTTTTCTTCGCTTCTGTCCCTGAGGGGTACAGGGACTGAGAACAGCCGGCTCTTTGCACAGAGGGGAGGCATAAAGCTCTTTGACAAACAGGAGAGAGGCTGAGTGGCCTGTCATCAGGCAGAGGAGGGCTGCACAGCAGAGTGGGGAAAAGCACAGACGCTGGAGCCAGATAACCTGAGTTTGAATCCTCATTCTGGCACTTATTAGCTGTGTGACCTCGAGCAAAATACTTAACTTCTCTGTGCTTTAGTTTCCTATCTGTAAAAATCAGGATAATAATCGTATTTAGCTCACAGAATTATGAAGATTGAATGAATGGTACATAATAAGCACTAGAGGAACATTTGATTAAAGAAATGTTTTTTTATTCTCAAGATTGTAGTCACCATACCCAGATGGAGCCTGCCTCTAAGAATTCCAGAGTGAGGTCATATAATAAGACGTAAATATTTAGCTCATGTGCTTTGGTCTTTCCATAATTCAGAGAGAGGGAAAGATTACCTTAAAAGGACTACAGGGGTGTTTCATGGAAAAGGAAATACATTTGGGATATGGGGCCCCCAAAAGCAAAACCGTAGGTGGAAGCTAAAGGGGGCATAATTCATTTTATTTTAACAAGGTCCAGAGGGTTAGGCTCATCGTGGTACTCAGTTCATGGCCCATCACCATCAAGGAAGGACTGGACAGCTGCCCAGAGCTGCCCAGGAGGGATTACCTAAACTGGAAAGAGGCAGTTTTATGACTGTCAGGATGGCCAGTGTCCAGTCCCCTGGTATGGGCGCTGGGGCAGGGATGACAGTGCTCAGGGGACAGTCAGGACAGAGGAGTTTGAAAGTCTCTGGTTTCACTAAGAATCCAGCTATCCTCCCCCTGGGATGCACAAACAAGATCAGAAAGATGAGGAATTCCTGAAATAGCCCCCTTCAGACCACAGCCTGGCAAACCAGTAAGTGGCCCTGAAGAGGAGTCATCACCTCTTCTGTCCTGACCAAACCTCATTCCTATCAAAGCACATTTGCATGCATGCACTCATCTACACCTCACTAGGACCTCCAGGTGTGGGTGGAAGAGGCAGAGATTACGATTCATCTTCTACAAGGGAGACAATGAGGAACCAGAGAGGGCTAAGGACTTCATTGGAGGTTGCAGTTAGTGCAGGCGAAGCCAGAACTAGTCACTGCCAAGCTATCAAAACTTCAACGATCCACCATCACATGTAAAAACGTCCACATTCCGCCTGGGAAATAAATAGACACCTTTCAACTTGGCACATATCTTATTTCCTAGCTTCAGTTCCTATGACACTTCTCTCCCTGCCCTCATTCCAGCCCTTCACATGCGACCTGTCCCATCATACTGCCTATACTTGGTTTAAGTTTTTCCACATAGATAAGTCAACGTGCCTCTACTCCCACTTCTTCCCTTCCCCCCATATAGCATAGGTCACAATCCTTCCTATTCTTCAAGGAAACCTTGTCCCCTCCTAGTCAGAACTTTGAATATCTTCTCTGATTCCCTTAAAGGTATAATAGCATTTTGCTTGTGCTTTACACTGTTGTCATGTCTGGCTCTCCCAGACCCTCAGCCCCAGGGGCAGAAGCCATCCCATTGTGATTTCCACACAGCACCGCAGGTCTCGGGTCATGGAAGACTAGCTTGTATTAGATAAGCCTTCCTGACAAGAACAACTGGAAAAGGGAGACAAATACTAAAAGCATATATTTGAAGACACTAGAAAGCTATCGAGGCAGCAAGGATTCCAGAGCCAAGAACCCAGAGAGTGAAGTAAGCCTGACGTCTGTGTCTGCTTTTCTCCTCATGGCACTTGCCAGTTCCAAGGCAATAGGCTGAGAAGATAATTAAGCAAAGCTTTCAGCAGCCTCTCAGGACTCAGGAGACAAAAACTGGGGTTCAGAGCCTGCCAAGAAGGAAGTTCCCTGTTAAACAGCCCCAGGCTTTCAGATAGGAGTCCCTAAAGGGCTAAATTCTGGAAGTTAGGGCACAGAGTTATGGTTTACATATGAGAAAGCTCTAACATCCACATAATTGGAATTTCAGGGGAAAGGAGAGAGAGAAGTTATAGAAGAAATATTTGAAGAGGTAATGGCCAAGAATTATACAAAATTGATGAAAGATACCAAACCAAGCAGAGTAGTTTACATAGAAAACCACACCTGGGCACATCAAAATCCAGCTGCAGAAAATCCAAGACGAATAGAAAATCTTAAAAGCAGACAGAGTATCAAAGGGGCATTACCTTCAAAGGAGTAACAATAAGACCAACAGATGGCCTCTCAACAAGAAACAAAGAAACGAAGAAGATAATAGCATGACATTTTCAAAGGGATGAAAGAAAAAAAAAAAGAGCTAACCGAGAATTCTGTACCTGCTCGAGAGAATGAAGGTAAAATGAGGAAATTTCAGACAAACAAAAGCAGAGAGCATTTGTTATCAAGAGGATCCACAAGACGGAAATGCTAAAGGAAGTTCTTCAGGCCAAAGGAAAACTGATCCTACAGGATAGGATGGAGGACAGGAGGGACGAAGGGTGCAGAAGCGGCAGCTATGTATGAGTAGATAAATCTAAATGTAGAGCACCCTTGTAAAACAATAAGAATGACTCTTTGGGGTTTAAAATATATGTATCATTAAAAACATAGCAACAACAGCACAAAAGGCAGGAGGGGGTTACACGGAAAGTGTGTTAAGGTTTTTGCGTTGTGTCGTTGTGTGGTAAGAGGACTATTTTCTATCAGACTTTAGCAAGTTTAGTAGAGGCATGTTGTAATCTTGATGGTAATCACCACAAGGAGAGTAGAATAAATCACTTAATAAAGGGGGTGGGGAAAATGATGGAATAATACTGATTAATCCAAAATTAAAGCAAGTCAGCAGAGAAACAGTAATAGGACAGTTGTCACAAACAGAAAAAATAGTAAGATGGTAGATTTAAACCCAAATATATCAATAATTACACCAAATGAAATAAATACTCTAAGGAAAAGACAAAGATTGTCAGAATGGATTTAGCAAAACAATACATTATATTTCCTACAGAAGAGACAGAAGTTTAAAGAAAAAGGATGAAAACAGATATACCATGCACACGTATTAACCAAAAGAAAGCTGGTACAAAGTCAGATAAAAGTCAACTAGACAAGAAACATTATTGGAGACAAAAAGGGAGAGTATATGATGATACAAGAGTCAATCCATCTGGAAGATATGTCTTCTCAATTTGTATACATAGATGCAACATGTATAAATATTGACAGGTCTAACAGGAAAAACTTGAGAAATTGTAATTGTAGTGGGAGATTCTATATCCCTTGGTCAGTAACTGATAGACGCAGCAGACAAAAAATCCTTGCACTGAAGATGTGAATGACATGAGTAACAAATGTGACCTAATTGACAAGAGTCTCTCAGCTGTACCCAATTACAGAAGACAAAGTCACTGATTTATCCAAATGGACCCTAATTTGAGTCATGAAGCAAGTGTCACCACATCCAATGAAATCACACAGCACGTGTTGTCTGACTACAGTTAGAATTAAGCTATAAACTAACAATAAAAGAATAACTGGAAAATCCAAATAACAGGGAAACAAATCTTTGGAAATGATATAAAAGGAAAAAAATCTATTACTGTATTAATTCACTTAATAAACACCATTATTATCCTCAGGAGGAAAATGAGGCCCAGAGAAGTTTGGCAAATTGCCTAAGGTTGCACAGATGGTAAGTGGTAAGCCAGGATGTGGACGAGGGCAGCAGGCTGACCTGGGCTGTGTCCTTCACCCTTGGGCTCTACTGCCCCTAGCAGCTTCACCCCAGTCCAGACATGCCTACGACCCTCCAGGCTTCTCCTCACACGAGAGCCACAGCCGTCTCCGGATCATCTATTCATGTTTCAGAGAGAAATGAAAAGTATACATGTGGCCTTGACATTTTAAAAAAGCAATCTTCATCTCTGGATTTGCATATCTCTAAACTGCTCCTCCACCCATCTTCTTAGATTCTGTGGGAATGGCCAGTGTTCAACTCCTAAAGCTTTTCTAAGAAAGTGCTCTTGGACTTTTTGCTTCTTTTTGTGGGGTCTTCTCCTACTCCTTACACTGGGGAATTATAAATGATTAGACCCAGATGCTTCTCTCTTCTTTTAAAAGTAACTTTTATGGGATTTTGTTGTTGTTTCTTATTGCCAAAATTTTACAAGCTGGTGATAAAAATGTGGAGAATGCAACAAGTGAAAGAAAGAAATGAATTTGCAATCCCACCATCAGAAGTAACTGTCAGGGCTGGCTGAGTGGCGCACTGGTTAAGAGCTGGTTTTGGGATGCCAGCGGCCCCAGTTCAGATCCCACATATGAGGGCCAGTGACACTGCCCTCTACAGCTAACAACAGCTCCACCTGGAACTGGGCTGTGCAAGCCCCCGCGATGGTGTAGGCTGCAGCCCCTGCCGCAGTGGGCTGCCATAGGCTACAGTGAGTGGCTGGCAGCCAGCATGAGCGGCTGGCAGCCAGCGTGAACAGCTGGCAGCCAGCGTGAGCTGCCAATAGCCATAGTGAGCGACCATCCAGAGGCTGGCGACCGATCTGTCTCATCCGGGAAGAGCTCAATGACGATACCAACATGGGCCAGTGAAGCAACGTCCTCCACAACTAGACTGAAGAACAAAAAGACAGCAACTTGTCTGTTCCCCTTCCCCGATTCCCCAACACTGTTCCTCTCCCCCAATTCCCCAATTAAAAAAAAAAATTAAAAAAACACAAAAAAGAAGTAACTGTTAACACCACTGTGGTGTATGTCTCTTCCAGCCTTTTTTCTGTACATCCATAGTTCTTTCTTTTAAAAATTGGCATCATCTTCTATAGACTGCTTTGTAAACTTCTTTTCATATTTTACAGTATATTGCAAACGTTATGCCTCACTGACTATTCTTGTAAAAGGTTTTCATGACACAGTATTCAATCTTATGGATTGAATGATAAGACTGAATGATCTTACCACTAAATTTTCTCATGGAGATAAGATTGAATAATCTTATCACTGACTTTTTACTGCTATAAAGATTGTTGAAATGAATATCTTTGTAGCTAAAACTTTTCAGTCTTGTGATAAATTCCTACAATGAAAATTGCTGGGTCAAAGGGCTGATAAAAGTGTATTAACTGCCCTCCATAATGTTCATGTCAGTGGCAGGATGTAGGTTTCCTCACATCTTCAAACATTCTAGCTGTGACCGTGTTTTCAAACCTTTCTCCACCTGAGAAGCAGGAAAGGGTGTTTTGTTTTAACTAGCATTTCTTTTGTTACTAGTGAGATTGAGCTTTTATTCCCCCATGCTTATTGGCCACTTGTATTTCTTTTTGGGGAAATTCTCTTTCATGTTTTTTAACCTTTTTTTCTATTAAATGTTTGTCTTTTCCTTATTGCTTCATAAAATTCATTTTCCCATGGGCATCCATGCAGCCCTCAGGAGGGAAAAACTCAGGTAGAAGCCAAAGCCCAAAGCAGAGCAAGTAGGTAGACAGAGAACATGTCAGGCGGTCCCCTTCACCCAGGGGCCTTGAATCTACCACCCCCTGCAGATGGGAGGCCATGCCCGCTCCCCTCAAGCACCAGTTTGGCTTCTGCCCTTGAGCTCAGGTTCAGCCCCTCCGTGGCCTGAGACCCCAGCTACTGCTGGGGGAAGGGGCCTGTAGGGCATCAGTCCAGGGTGGTCCCACTGTTTGTGGACACCGTTGCAGCTCCTCTGATTCACCAGGCTATTGGCACTCTGGGCCTCCCAGCCATCCTCCTGATCTTGCTTAGAGACGATCTCTGGGGTGGGAAGCAGAAGGGACAGGCGGGGAAGGTCACATCCAGCAGCTGAGGGCGGGGATGCAGCCGCGCGGCCCAGTCCTGACCAGCCCTGGGGCCCGGGATCGTCCTGTGGCTGGGTGGTGGGCTCACGCAGCTGGCGTGGCGATACACGTGAGCCCACGGGGCGCGCAGGCGATTTGGGTGACTAGGGTCCCTGAGCGAGAATCGCCCGCTGACTCCGCGGTGTGTGCTTCCGGGGCCCGCTGCAGCAGCACCGGGATCATGCTGTCTCTCTCCGGCCTCCCGCGACCCAGGCCGGGTCAGGCCGAGGTCGGCCAGCGGGTGCCTGGCACCGTGGGAGCGGATGTTTCCTCTCTGCTCCCGATGCTTACGTGGACGGGGTGCTGCTGTTGGTGAACCAGGACTGAACTGGGCCCCCAGCCTAGCACTTGTCAGGCGCTTATTTAAAAAGGTTTGGCTAATAAAAGAATACAAACTGGACCCCATCCTCATTCTTGAGAAGAGGGCCGCAGGGACCAGGCAAACCGCAGGCCCTGCTGAGGGTTCATAACAGCTACAAGTTTATTTATAAACAGCGAGCTCACAAAAGAGTTGGAACACAGCCCCAGGCAGTTATGAGATTTCAGCTTGGTTGACACTACTACCCCCTAGAAAGTCATTTCCCTCTTCTTCAGGATTTTCTCTATAAAATAGACACATCCGATTCCAACCTGTAATATGTATTCAGCTAATGACAGCAGTGGCAAAGCAGAGGAGAAATCTGACTGATCACCTCATCCTCACCTGATCCAGGGAGGTGGGAGCCCCACCTCGATTCCAGCTGCCTTCCCCAATCCCAACGTTACCATATTCAGCGATGCTTTGATCTGCCTCAGGTGCCCTGTGTGAATTCAGTTGTGAGAACTCAGAGAAGGGTTACAAACTATACTTAAATGTCAAACAAGAAACACTCCCTCTGCTTTTTATCATTGCTATGCATAATGTCTTGTTTTATACACATGCCTGTTCCAGAAAGGACCATTAAAGCAGGTGAAAAAAAATCAGTTTTTCATTGAACAGTTGCAGGCGTTGTTGACTAAATTTTGGTGCCTGCAATAACAGCTCCCTCTGTGGATTTCTCCTCCCAGAGAAGGTGATAAATAAGGGTTAGGATGCAGAAAAATATGCCCTCTCTTCTTTTCCTGCAAGAAAGGAGGGGTGGTCTGTGTGACCACTTAGCTCCTGTGATCCATCCCCTTATTTCCTTCATAGAATCTTTCTAAATTGTGCTATGTAAATAAAAATTAATATCATTACACTTAATGAGTGTTTAACTGAGCACCTATTATGGAACCAGTATGGAGATAACAGCAGTGGAAAGACATAAGAAATGGGAGTCACTCACATTCTTGTGGGGTTGGTCTTATCTCCCCATCTAGAATGTAAATTCTGTCCTCATTATTCTCCCATGCCTGTCTCCTGGGTAGGTCCTATCTCATTATCTGGAATTGGAGAATCACAAGAAAAGAATTTACTCAAGTTTTAAATAGTTGGGCCTAGACTATGGGACTCGTAAGAGTTATGAGTATATGAGGACTGCATAGGACCATTTGAAAGCTGGACAGCCAGGTCCAGGGTCACATGGTTAGGAGAGGAAGAGCTAGAAATATAATTTATACCCCCTAGTCTCCAAATCCAGGACGCCTCCCCCTTTAAGACAAAGGTCACGAGAGGCTGTGGAGGAGATGGCCTGGAGCAGGGCTGGGCAAGGGTATTAGGAAAAGAGAAAGTGGAACAGCTGGCCTAGAGCAAATGATGTATGAAAGCACCAGATGTGAAAATAAGCTATCAAAACAGGGACAGGAAAGAGACGGTATTTGGAAGATGGTGTTTTCCTGGAAAAGAAGGATGGATGAGCAGACCTCCAGAGCAGGAACGGAATTCAGAGTCAGCAAGTCCATCTCATTTCACTTTACAGATAAAAGAAATGGGGACCAAGAGTTTGATGGGTACGGTCAGTAGTTAGAAGAGCCGGGCCTTGACCTTGGGTATCCTGGCTTCCAGTTCTATCTCCTATAGCAGGCTGCCTCTGTCTGTCCCTATCTGTCCTCACTTTGTCTCTCAGCCAGGCTCTCAGTTTCTGGCTGAGGTCAGCTTGCAAGGGACCTGGAAGTACCGTGCTGGCCCCCAAGATACAGTCAGGGACCATGACAAGAGTTCAGGCTCACAGCCTCTCCCAGAGTCTTAGCAAGTTCCGGCCACTCCCAGCCTCCAGTTCCTTATCTGTGTCATGAGGAGGGTGAGCTAGGACAAGGAAAGCAAAGAGATGTCAACCTGTACATCCGATTCAACCAGCTGCTGGTGGTTATCTAGGATAATAACAGCATCAAGACCCAAGGGGCAAAAGTGCTGGCACAGACTCATGATGACTGCCATGGGGCTGAGAGGGGAGTGGCAGCATGCCTGCTGGGCATCTGTCATCCTAGGCACTGGATGAACAACTTTAAGACGCCCTGGTTCTAAGATTTTATGACTTCCCTTAAGCCCTAAAAGTCCTAGGTGAGAAAACCATTGTGGTGGGTTGATTTATGTCCCCTGCCTGGCTCTGCTCAGTTTTTTTTTTTGAGGGCAGTGTCACTGGCCCTCATATGTGGGACCGAACCCGGGGCCGCTGGCTTCCCAAGCCAGCGCTTAACCACTACGCCACTCGGCCGGCCCTCTGCTCAGTTTTTAAAGGGGCTAAATCTGGCCCTCTCTAAACCCAGGCCCAATTATCAGTGGTCCTGATTCTGCTGCTAGATCTCAGTAATGCAGCCTCCCTGGATCTCTCACTATAGCTGGCGATGCTCTGCCATTGAGCCACCACAATTCATGCTCCATGTCCTCTAACCGCCCCCAACCCTCAGTGTTGGGTGTGGGCCTGGCTTCTGCAGGGCTGCTCCACCCACCTCAGTCAGGCTCATCTGATACTTATATGCCTCTCCGCAGTGGTTTGAAAACAAGCCATACTCTACCATCACAGGTCAAGGGCTACTAAAGTGAAATGGATAGAGGGCCTTGGCTCCCCCATCTTCCATTGTGTGTCCTGTTGCCTCCTGGTACCGACTGCCCCACTGGTTCCCTGGAGAGATGTTGTTGAGCATCTTGGAATCAGAACACGAGGGTCTGAATCCTGCCTTTACCACTTCCAAGCTCTACAGATTTGGGCAATTTACTTTTAGAGCCTGGGTTTCCTCTTCTGATTATGGAAATAAACTTCCTCGCGCGTGTGTGTGTGTGTGTGTGTGTGTGTGTGTGTGTGATAATTAAATGAGATAACAAGTGACAATCCCAAACACAACATAGATTCATTCACATTCGTTTTTTTCTTTCCTTGCTACCAGCTCAGAGCCCTGCAATCAAGGCCCTTGTGTTCAGTAGGCACTCAGCAAATATTTATTGAATGAACAAATATAAATTCCTATTCAAATCTTCATACCTTACCCAAACTGCCTTTTTTTTTCTGACCTCATTGTATTGGAAAGCAAGTTGATCAATTCATTCCTTATGAATTTATCGTATTAAGAAATTTAACGCATTAAGGAATAAATTATTTTTCTAAGGACAGAGCACATCTATGTTTTAACAGCGAACTCCTAGATATGAATTCTAATAGTTGAATTTTGTATCATGTTGTAAGCAAGCGCAATAGGGTTTTTCCTGAGTAGGTGGATCTTCCCTAGGCCCATCAAATCAGCCAGTCCTGGGCTATGAGTTGGACCTGGAAGAGGAAGAGCGAGGCAGGATCCCAGCCCAACACAGCTGATTCTTAGGAAATGTGCCAACTCTCTGGGCACACCTGTTTGCGTTCAAAGCACTGAGACCCTAAACGATGCTGGATACTGACACCCTAATGGCCCATCAAAGGCCGAGGCAGCGAGCACTGCTGACACTCAGAGGGTGAACAAGGCACGTGCAGATGTGTCTGCAGGGCCCACAGGGCGAACTCACAGGGAACGGTGATCCCGTATGTCCCATTCCTTCCTGCTCCAGCGACTTCTGCCCTCTTGGCTTACCCCTAATAATGCCCGCAGGCACCTTGGGCAAAGGGCCTTGGGCATCAGCACCTGCTTCAAGTGTACCAGGCAGCCCGAGCATTTTCCATTGCCTCTCTGAGGCCATTTCTAAATAGATGCCAGCCCCAGGAAGGCAGAAGGAAGGCTTAAGGGGTAGCTCAAGAGGCTTCACCTTTTAGTATAAATAGCACATTAGAAGGTGCTGAGAGGTAAATGTGCTTCACTTTTGGGGGCCTGGTAATGTTATTGTGCAGGGACTATGGTGAGCAATTCCACGGTAGTTTCCCTGCCCGCCACCTGCAAACATTCAGATTTTTGTATTCTCTGCCTAATCTATGTATTCATTTACCCCCTCCCCTCCCTGTTCTAAAAGGATGACCTCTGCTTTTATACAGCAACCTGAACACCACATGGGCTGGCGCCGCAGGTGGGATTCTGTTTAAAGGGATGTTAGATTACAAAAGGAAAAATCCTGTATTTGTTGATTACTTATTCTTTATCAATTACTGTGTGAAAATGCTTTATGGGTATGAACTCATTTAATCCTCTATCTAGACTAGCGCTTCCCAATAGAAACATAACGCAAACCACATATGTAACAACATTTTCTGGTAGCCACATTCAAAAGGTAAAAGGAAACAGGAGAAATGAATGTAAACAGTATATTTTATTTAACCCAATCGATCCCAAATATTATCATTTCAATATGTAATCAGTGTAAAATTATTAATGAGGTACTTTCCATTCTTCATTTGCACTGTCCTTGAAGTCTGGTGTGGGCTTTACACTCACAGTGCATCTGTTTGGACTAGCACATTGCAAGTGCTCGGTGGCTCACATGGTGGTGGCTGCATATTGGACAGCACAGCTCCAGGCCACCCTCTGCAAGAGACCATCAGCATCCCCATCTCCCTGAGGAAGATCCAAGGGACAGAAAGGCTACGTGTGTTTCCTACAGTCACATAGCTAAACATTGCTCAGGTTGGAATTTGCACCCAGGCAGCCAGACACCAGGGCTGATCCCTTCATCTCCTGATCGTTCTTATCCTGTCACTGAGACTAGAGCACTCTGGTATGTCCAGCATTGTCCAGGGACCAACTTGCTTGAAAAGACTGCTTTGGGTTAAAGGATTTGAGCTTCAGTAAGGAATGTACTAGGACCACAAGATTAAACGCAAAAGCAAAGAAAAACTTGAATTTTAATTTGAGTGAAACGAAAGAAAACCAAACAGAAGTGCAATATGTCACTCACCTTTCCTGGTACCTAATCATAAACAAATATGGTAAGTTTTCCCTTGACCCTGCTGGACATTTGGTGATATCTGGATTGATGGAAGACACATTTCTCCCCTTCACAGCTGCCCTATCAATCCTCAGTTAGAGAGTTGTATTTCTCCAAACACATCAAAAAGCCTACTGGAGATATCTGTCTGATACCACAGTTGGGAGAGATGTTAGACAACAAGAAGATCTATTCTCAATATTCACCTTTGAAGACCTCCAAGGCCACTGACAGCCCAAGAAGAACCTACACCGGTGAGCTGGTATCATCACCCATCATAGAAATCTCATCCTCTACCCTGGCCACAGCCGACTGGGTCAGCAGAACATCTCCCTTACTCGTGCGCACATACCAAACCACGCTCAGGTTTCACCAACCCTCTCCAGGCACACAGAGGAATGTTCCACAGGAGGATATTCTGTGAAAACTTCATCCAAGTGAAGTCTAGGAACTATGGCAGAAGATGGTTTTAATTATTCACAGTTTAACTCGGGAATGGACCATTGTTAGATGGTCCAAAGATTGCAGTATTTGACTGACATGATTAAGAGCCAGTGCACGCCAGAAAGTGTGACTGTGGCTTATCTGAAAGTGGTAAGTTATCTCTCCCAGTGTTTTTTCAGCTCTTGACTAAGCAGTTAAAGATATTCTTACATTCAATTCAACCCACTGGAGGATACTACATTCATGCAGTTGATGTTAATAGTATAAGCTTTGACAACAAGAGGCACTGCGACCCAAGGGGCATCTGGGAGAGATAGGGAAAGAATTCCTTCAGATACTGGGACTCGAGGTCCCAGGCATTCCTGACAAATATCAGACAGAATCAGCTCACCTTCTGTAAGGCCCTTGAACACCCTCTGCATGCTGCATGCAGTGACTTGTTCAGACAGCCTGCACATTCTTCCTCCACCAAGAATGTGCTGGACAGGCTGCCATCTCTCTGTTGCCAGTAAGCAGCATGGACCAGGGCTTAGGGTCACACAGAACTGGGTCCAAATCCCATTTCTACCACTTATTAGCTCTGTGACCTCAGGCCCACTCCTATTTTCTAAGTCTCAGTATTTCATCTATAAAATAGAAACAGTATGTACTTCAAAGCAACACTTTAAAGAGAAAACCGGAAACACCTACTTTTCAGGACTGTTAGAAAAATCAGAGATGGTGTTTCTCAAGTTCCTGACCCATAGTAGGTAGTCAAAAAATATCAGGTTCAAATAGGTTCTGCCTGCTAGATTAGGGTCAGGCTCTTCAAGCGCCAACTACAGGATGCAAAGCTGTATTATGCAATTGGTTGTGTTTAATTTTCATCTTCATGTTTCCCCAAGTGTTACTTAGGGAACTGGGAACTCCCAAGGATGAGCTTAGGCAGTGCCTCCTGGATCTAACTCTTGCAACAACTTACTTGAAAACTAGAAATAAACATTTGTTCCAAAGAATGTACAATATTAGAGAAAAAGTTAATGACCTAAATAAGAAGGTGTCTTTACATGTGCTCTATAAGCTAGGTAGGTGCTAAATTGTGCTGAGGGCAAGGGGAGAGCAGACTCCAGGAAGCCTGCAGTGTCTGAAAATAAGACTCTTAAGCAGGACTTAAGTCAACCAGTACTTTCTGGTCTTTTGAGGAGTTGGGGCTGGGGCATGGTTAGAGGGGAAGAAAGAGGTTCTAAACCTGGATCTTGCTCAGGTTTCTCAGTTGATCATGAGCAGTGCTACTTAAATTGGCTGATAACCATCATTCATTGGAGGATATCTTTAAGCTTCGAAGTTTATGTCGTGCCAGGAACTTTCTGGAATATCCTAGAAACAATCGTTTCTATGATTCCAGGAGTGGCATTGTACTGATAATGATGAATATTTGAAAATCCGTTACTTAATTTTGACCCAATAGGGTTCCAAAAGGAAAAGGAGAAAATGTAAAACAGGGATTTCAAGGGTCCCGTTCTTAAGTTACTATTTTGACAGCTGATTCATTCCTCCTCGGAAGAGATGTGAGAGGCCTGTTCCCCCAAAATCTCTGAGCCTCAAGATTTCCTTGGAGTTTACTCAAATGTTCTTCCCCCAAAAACAATCCTGTTTGAATCACTTCATCATCTACCTGGAAAAGGCATTCTGGGTTGTAAAACTTGCCTGCCTAACAATATTTTTTGCAAAGCCCATTTGCTATTTGACTTCCCTAGTGCATTCTTAAACATGATCACAAATGTGGCCTCTTACCACTGACACCTCACCTGTCAAAAAATGTCCAGTGTGACTGAGTCCTAGTCAAGTCCTATTCAATAACAAGGGCACACACAGATAAAGGGGGAAGGGGGATGCATTGTAAAAATCGTACACTATTTGTGCATAGTATTTCATGCACTTAGCAAAAAGCACTGTTCTTGCACCAGCTGGTCCTCTTAACTGTTTCCCCTCCCTGCACCCACCAACATGACTATCAGGGGCATAGGACTCTCCCAAAGCAGGCCTTGCTCGGGCTCCAGCTCTGCTGACAGCTGTGCTGCTTTGGAGGCCCCTGCTGGGCAGGGAAGTGATTCATTCTTCCCATCACTTGCTCCACACTGTGTGCTCTGGAGCTCCCAGTAACGGTTTGCCTGCCCCAAATGGGATGCATCGCACAAACAACCACGCCACTCTCCAGCCAGAAGCAGTGGCCCACAGTGCAAAGAGCACTTGCTCAGTGGAGCTCGGGGATCAGCTGAATTCTTCCACCCAGAAGGCATGCTCCACTTGATGTTTCTGCCAGATGTCAGCATTGAGATCTGGGGTCAGGGGTGGGGGCTGTCTCCTCCATCAGACCCTCCCCCACCGGCCACGGGGGACTCCTGCTTGACCAGCAGCAGTGATGAATGGTCCTCATTCAGGGCCCAGCATGTACTGGGAGAGGCTACCCCAGCTGTGGTCCAGCCCCACATGGAATGCATTCCTTTGTGGAGGAAGGCTGTCTTAGGTGAATGGGGGGTGTGCTCAGAGAATGAGGGAAACGGGTGGGGGTCAAGGGGGGCCCTTCTGAACCACCTCAGACAAGAATGCTGATTTTGACACCAGGCTTGGCCTGGGCTGGTCCATTTGGCCCCTGGCCAAAGATTCCACCTCAGTCCTGTCTATTTCTGGCCATAGACCGGGAATGTTCAGGGCACAGCTTAATGGCGAGGAGGTAGGCATACAAAGCTGAGCTTTTTTTTTTTTTCAGCTTCCAGAAAGAGGCCTTTGTTGGGCATAATTTGTTGTGACCAGTGGGGGTTCCCCACAGTCCACCTCTGGTTCTGGGCGGACTCCCATGGTTGACCAGGTTGTTTTCAGGGGAGGCTGAAGGTACAATTTCAAACACTTTAAAATGTGCCTGCTGGAGACTCTTGGATTGGATCAGAAAGAGAAAGCCAAATATTTAGTGTCTGTAAGAGACACATCTGATCTCTAAAGCACATAGCACACAGAGAAGGGGCAGACAGGGGAAAATCCCTGCTGCGTAAAGGCAATACTATTATAGTGGCAGAGGAAAAGAAGTGAGGTGTGGATGCCCATTGAGTTCAAATCACCCAACCCCCATCCCCTAAATAAATGGAGACATGGTTTGACTACAGGATAACATAATAATTGAAAGCACATGGTGCTGGTTTCTGAGAGTGGTCTCAGATTCAAATCTGGCATCTATAAATGGAGAAGAAAGGGTCTTAGGGTCTTAGTGGGTTACATAAGCATCAGGGGCCCAATACAGTGACTGGCTCATAGCGATTTTCTATGAGTGGTAGCTATTGTAACTGTAAAGTCTTGACAACCTGGAAAAATTCCAGGAGGGGCATCCCCTCACCCATTGACCACACCACTTGGGTGACAGGTTTTAACCATCCTCCCATCACACACATACTAGAGATACATGGATTCCCAGAGCTAACCATCAGTAGCCAAATTGGTCTGAATTTCTGTGCCACTTTGAAGGAGATATTAAAATCCATAAAAGGCAGGCAGTGGGAGAAGAACAGAAGCCAGGGCCAGAATGGTGTGTAAACTTGGCAAGCAATCCGACAATTGCAAACAAGTCTAGTTTCCAGGGGAGGAAGTGGAGTTAGTGATGGAGCCCTCTGCATGCACATTCCTGGAGGTGCGGGGTGCCAAGGGTTGGTCCAGGCACAGATACTGACATCAGGAGGGGCTCAGATAGTGCAGATAAGAAGCGAATACTGGGTGTGAGGTGGAGGGAGTCCTGGGCCAGAGGGAATGTACAAACCAGTTTTACTAAGAGATGGCCCCTCAACAGTGGCCAAGGAGGCATCTCCTGAGATCAGTTCCTAAGTGACATCTTCCCCAAGCCTCTCCCTGTTTAGCTTTCCTCATGTCTCAGAGCACACTAGTCACAGCAGGATTCGCCCTTGGCTTTGTACACCTCCAGGAGCTTCCAGGCCAGGCTCCCACCCAAACAATGCAACTTGGGCCAATAGTCAAATTCTTCAGGCCTGAGCCCCTCAGATGAGAACTAGACCCAGGAGACCCAACAAAGGAAGGAGCAGCTCGTACAGAGACCACAGTCACATCTTTGACTTATCTGGAAATGTTTGGCTACTCCGGGGGAGGGGATAGGAGTGCTGTTCTAAAGTTTGTTAAGAGCCCGTGATCTGGGATCCTGCTGTCCATAGAAGCACTGGCTCCCTTCCATAAGCCCAGTGAGTAATAGCAGCAGGCACCAACTGCCACATCACCAAGGCTGGCCAGGCTCGGCTGCACAATGCCAGCTGGTACTGTGTCACTGGCAATCATTCCTGCAGATAATAGCATCCAGAAAGCAATGGTAAGTAGAGCAAGAGAACTATAAATTCCTGCTCTTACTGAGGGAGGCAGACTTTCTCAGCTACCTTTGAATCTGATCAATGTCATTGGTGCTGATCATAAGTCTTTTTTGGACCTCCTTCTAAGAATCGTTCTAATATGCTTACTGCATCTCCAAGCATGGCATGACTCCCACTGGCCTCCGCTCTCTTTAGCATGACACGCACTAGCTTCAGCCTGCAACCCTGCAACCCTGAGCTCTAGCCACACTGACCTGAGTGCATGTGGTTTCCAGAAGACACCTGCTTCCACACGACCATGCCTTTGACTTGCTCTTGTTCTCTGTTCTAGGACATCACATATCCACTTCCTGAACAGCCACTTGTTGTTTAAGAATCTACTCACATGAGTAAATAAAAAAATCTAAGGAATCTACTAAAAGATGATGAGAGCTGATAAAAGAGTTCAGCAAGGTTATAGGATACAAGACCAATAAATAAAAATTAGCTGTTTCAATAATACACTTTCAAAAGAACACTTCGAAAATTAAATTAAGAAAATAATTCCATTTGTGATAGCATCCAAAACAGTAAAATACTTAGGAATAAATTTAACAAAAGAGATGCAAAGTTTATACTCAGAAAACGACAAAACATGGTTGAAAGAAATTAAAGAAGATCCAAATAAATGGAAAAACATCCCATGTTCATGGATTAGAAGACTTAATATTATTAAGATGAGAATACAAACTGATCGGGGCTGGCCAAGTGGCTCAGTTGGTTAAGAGCTCGCGCTCTGAGCAACAGGGTCACCGGTTCGATTCCCACATGGGCCAGTGCACTGCATTCGAGCTGAGCTGCCGCTGTGCTGCCAATAGGTGGCAGGATGGCTCAGCTGGTGAAAGCATGTGCTCCTAACAACAAGGTTGCTGACTGGACTCCCGCATGGCATGGTGGGCTACGCCCACCCACAACTAAGATTAAACAAGGCACCGTGAGTTGAGCGGCCCGTGAGCTGCCGACATGTGGCCATCTGATTGGACTTGGAGCTGAGCTAGTTGCGCCCTCCACAACTAAGATTGTAGGAAAACAACTTGGCTGCTCCCCTTCCCCAATTCCCTAGCACTGTTCCCCTTCCCCAATTTCCCAATAAAATCTTTAAAAAAAAGAATACAAACTGATCTACAGAGTCATCACAATCCCTATCAGAATCCCAACTGACATTTATGTGGAAATCAAGAAATTGATTCCAAATTCATATGGAATTGTAAGGAACCCAGAATAGCCAAGACAATTCTGAGAAAGGAGAACAAAGTGGGAGAACTCACACTTCCTGATTTCAAAAGGTACTACAAACCAACAGTATCGAGACCGTGGTACTGGCACAAGGACAGACATAGTGATCATTGGAATAGAACAGAGAGTCCAGCAATAAATTCGTATCTATGATCAATCGATTGGAACAAGGGTACCAAGACCATTCAATGGGGGAAAGAATAGTCTTCGCAAAAATTGGTGCTGGAGGGCCGGCCAAGTGGTGCATTGATTAAGAGCTGGTTTTGGGATGCCAGTGGCCCCGGTTCGGATCCCACATGAGGGCCAGTGGCACTGCCCTCTACAGCTAACAACAGCTCCACCTGGAGCTGGGCTGTGAGCCTCGGTAATGGTGTAGGCTGCAGCCCCTGCTGCAGTGGGCTGCCATAGGCTACAGTGAGTGGCCGGCAGCCAGCGTGAGCGGCTGACCAGCGTGAGCTGCCAATAGCCGTGGTGAGCGACATCCAGAGGCCGTGGACCGATCTAACTCATCTGGGAAGAGCGCAATGACGATACCAACATGGGCCAGTGAAGCAACATCCTCTGCAACTAGACTGAAGAACAAAAGGAGAGCAACTTGTCTGTTCCCCTTCCCCCATTCCCCAATGCTGTTCCCCTCCCCCAATTCCCCAATAAAAAAATCTTTAAAAAAAAAAAATTGGTGATGGAATAACTGGATAGCCGCATGTAAAAGAAAGAAGCTGGACCCTTACCTGGCATTATTTACAAAAACTTAATTCAATATGGATCAAAGACCTAAATATAAAAGCTAAAACTTTCAGAAGAAACTCTTAGAAGAAAACGCAGGAATAAACCTTTATGACTTTGGGTTTGGCGATGGTTGCCTAGATAGGATACCAAAAGTGCAGGCAACAAAATGAAACATATGTATATGGGACTTCATTAAAATTAAAAACTTTTGTGCATCAAGAGGCAATGTCAAGGTGTTTCAAGAACCAGGGCAACAGTAGTGGGTAGCAAAAAGGGCATATTAATCAAATATTTACTGTATTTGCATTTCTGTCTCCCTCCTAAGACTGTGAACCCTCTAGAGGGCACATACATCTCTAGATTCCCCTTTGCCTGGCTCAGAATAAATGTTCAGTAAATTTGATGTGAACTGAGAAAAAAAAAGAGACACTATCAAGAAAGAGAAAAGACAACCACAGAATGGGATAAAATATTTGTAAATTGTGTATCTGATAAGGATCTAGTATTTAGAATACATGAAAATACTTACAACTTAATAAGAAAAACACAAGCAACCCAATTTAAAAGTGGACATAGGACTTGAATAGACATTTCCTCAAAAAAGTTATATGAACGGCCAACAAGCACCTGAGAAGATGTTCAATATCATTAGTCACTAGGGAAAATGCAAATCAAAACTGCAATGAAATATCACTTCACACCCACTAAGATGGCTATAATTATTTTTGTGTGGGACAAAGTAGGTGTTGACAGAGATATGGAGAAATTGGAACCCTCATACATTGCTGGCGGGCATGTAAAATGGTGCATCCACTGAAAAAGTTTGGCAGTTCCTTAAACAATCAAACATAGAATTATCATATGACCCAGCAATTCCACTCCTACTTATATAATCGAGAACTCAAAACAGACGTTCAAAGAAAAACAAATGTTCATAGCAACATTATTCATCATAGCCAAAAAGTGAAACAATCCAAATGTCCAACGACAATGAATGGATAAACAAAATGCGGTGTATCCACACAATGGAGTATTATTTGGCCATAAAAAGGAATGAAGTATATGTATGTGCCACAATAGGGCTGAAGCTTGAAAACAATGTGACGGGAAAGAAGCCAGACAAAAAGACCATGTATTATATGATCTCATTTATACGAAATACCCAAATTTTGGCAATACAGACAGAATGTAGGTTAGGTAAGTTTAGGAGTGGGAGTGGGAAAAGTTGGAGGAAAAGGGGGCGATGGCTAAAGGAAACAGGTTTCTCTTTGGGGTCATGAAATGTTCTAAAATTGTGCTGATGGTTGCACACGTCTGTGACTAGACTAAAATCCATTGACTTGAACACTTTAAATGGGTGAATTGTATGGCATGTGAATTATATCTCAATTAAGCTGTTAAAAAATCTACTTAAATGATACTTTAGTTTAATAGTATCTATTTATTAAGCATCTGCTTAATAAGGCACTGTACTAGGCACTGGGCATTCCAAGATGAATCTGACATGGGTTCTGCCCTCAAGGAGCTGTGTACTTACAGAAGCAATAAGAGTACAGAAGTAGGTGCAGAAATAGAACTGGGAGGCAATGATTATAACTGGAGAAGAGGAACAGGGAAAGCTCTAAACAGCTGATACCTGAGCACGTTTTGAAGGAAAGTTTGAGTGTGACAAGTAGGTGAAGGGCAGGGTGGGAAGACCATTCCAGGCAGGTCTGTGTGGTTCACAATCACAAGATAGAAAGTAGAAGGGCTGGGTGAGTGGGTGTGGTGAGAAGTGGAAGACGTGAGGTTGGAGAAGTAAGAAGAGGACGGTGAGGAAATGTGGATGTCGTGCTAAGAAATGTTGAGTTTTCTTTGGAGGATGAAGAGCCAATGAAAAGCAAACAGGAGAGTAATGGAGGTAGGTGTGTGATCTAAAGCAGCAGTCATCAAACTACAGCCCATGGGCCAAATCTGTAAATAAAGTTTTTGGAAATAAAGTTTTATTGGAACACAGCTATGCTTATTACTTTACTAGTTATCTATGGCTGCTTTCCCATGAAAACAGCAGAGTTGAGCAGCTGCCACACAGGCTGTATGGACCATAAAGTCTAAAGTATTTGCTATCTGGCCCTTAGAGAAAAAAGTTGACCAATCCCTGCTCTAGAAAGATCACTATGGCCATCGCATAAAGGATGGTTTCTTATGGGTTAAGACCAAGGGAAAGGAGGCCACTTAGGAAACTAGCAACTACAAGCAATGGATGACACTGGGTCCATGTCATGGCTTTGTCTTAACAGATGACGTAGGGGGTTGGTAGTTAGGTGGAGAGGTGGGCATGGCTTTGAGAGATGCAAGGAAGAAAAAGCATGCAGGGGATGTCAATTTAAGAAAATTAAGAATGTCGAGGGCCGGCCAAGTGGCGCGGTGGTTAAGCACTGGCTTGGGAAGCCAGCGGCCCCGGTTCGGTCCCACATATGAGGGCCAGTGACACTGCCCTCAAAAAACAAAAAAAAAACAACAACAAAAAATTAAGATGCATTTTAAAAAAAGAAAAAAAAAAGAAAAACTCACTTTGAGCTGGCCGAGTGGCGCGGTGGTTAAGCGCTGGGTTGGGAAGTCAGTGGCCCTGGTTCGGTCCCACATATGAGGGCCAGTGACACTGCCCTCAAAAAAAAAAAGAAAAAAAGAGAAAAAAAAAAAAAGAATGTTGAGAGACCCTACAGGGCTTCACAGACCTCTAAATTTTAGGTTTTGCTTCTTAATCATTAAAATGGTCCCTAAACATCATGTTTAGCAGAGTGCTCTCTGACAGAGCTCCTGAATTCAAGGAAGCTTAAAAGTATTTTTAAAAATTATTCTTACAATTTGCTTATGGGCATGCAGATAACCTGATGGATAGTCTTCCTCTCTTCATGCATTACAATAAGCCCAACTCCACAAATTCTTTGGCTATGCTCTAGGCTGCTGTTGGCACTAGGCAGGCACCACTGAGTTGGTTGCCAGGCGTAGACTATTATTATTTTTAAAAAAATTATAGTTGACACACAATATTTTCTTGACTGATGATGTATTTTTTCAATACACAGGTCAAATATGATGTCTTATTCATTTTTGTGTCTCCTACAGTGACTGGCAGAGTGTCTGGTACAAAGAAAGTCACTAATAAGTCATTTTGGTTAAAAAGAGAGAGAAGACCAGGTGGAAAGGGAAGAAGGAAGGAAGGAAGGAAGGAAGGAAAGGAAGCAGGCAGACAGAACATAGCCATAGAGTTTTTCCCTCAAGGCTTAAAACTCATAATCCAGCAGAAGCTGACCAAAGAGCAGGAGTTCTCCAGGTACATGTAAACCCTCTTGGCCCAGGAAGAGTCTAGAAGAACAAAACTTAGCGGTGATGTCCTAATACACCTACAATTGCAAATCCCAAATATGTTGTACTGTCTTCCTTAAATGGTTTAGGAAAGAGGTTGCTTGAATCTTCCAACTAATCTGGTGGCCTTCCAGATTATGTTTTTCAAACACCTCTTCCAAATTGCCTCATGGTAGAGAAAATGAACATCCCATCCCAAGGCCCTGAGGTGTTGTCAAAGCAGCTGCCTGCAGGCATGACATGTATTTGAAATCTACTTTGCCTTTAAATCCAAGCACTCTGGGTATCATTCTACCCTTGACCTAGGTGATAGTTATAAGGGTACGTTCATTTTGTAGAAGCTCGTCCAGAATAGGCATTTGCATATCCATGCCCATATAGCAGCATTATTCCCAGTAGCCAAAGATGAAGGCCACCCAAAGTTCCATCGACAGATAAATGCAAGGGAATTCCAACACCTGCTATAACATGGATGAACCTTGAGGATAACATGTTAAGTAAAATAAGCCATCACAAAAGGACAAATGTTATATGATTCCACTTATATGAGGTACCTAGAGTAGTCAAACCATAGAAACAGAAAGAGTGTGGTTTCCAGGGGATGAGGGGCTGGGGAGAATGGGGAGTTAGTGTTTAATGGGGACAGAGTTTCAGTTTTGGAAGAAGAAAAAGTTCTGTAGATGAATGGTGGTGGTGGTTGCCCAACAATGTGAATGTATGTAATGTCACTGAACTGTACATTTAAAAATGGTTAAAATTGGGCCAGCCAAGTGGCATGTTGGTTGGCAGCTGGCTTGGGATGCCGGCGGCCCCAGTTTGGATCCCACATGTGAGTACCGGTGACACAGCCCTCAAAAAAAAAAAAGGTTAAAATGGAGAGTTTTATGGTATATATCTTTTACCACAATAAAAACAAAAACAAAAGTTTGTCCAGGTGTATGATTAGGATTGGTGCTGTTGACCTATGTACTCTCTTTGGCAGAGGGGAGGGGGGGGCAGTGGCGGGATGGAAGAGTTACTTTAAAATCTTTACTCAAATTTATATTTGCATTGGTTTTAAAAAGCTTTAGAAAAATACTTAGAAAAATACTTAATTTTTTTCTAGATCTCTGAGTCATGCATGCACTCTGGAAAGCTTTGGTATTTATGCCAGGACATCAATGGGACCCAGGACAAGGCTGGGGGTGGGGGAAGTCCACAGATCCATGTTCAAGAAGGACAGTTTAGGGCCGGCCGAGTGGCGCGGTGGTTGAGCGTTGGCTTGGGAAGCCAGCGGCCCCGGTTCGGGTCCCACATATGGGGGCCAGTGACACTGACCTCAAAAAAAAAAAAAAAAAAGGACAGTTTAAAGATACTATCTGAGCAAATTAAGCTGTTCACAAGTCATTGACATAAGTTATCTTCTCATGAAGTGTATGCTTTATAGACAAGTGACTTTATTTCCTCAGAAGATACTCTTAGCATTATGTAGGCAACACATCAAGGTGGACAAACGGCAACTGTTGCCATGGGACAGCCACGGGGCCAGCTGTGTTTGCCTATCTGACCGAGACACCGACAATGAAAAAACAAAAAAAGAAAACGAATCACCATTCACATCTAATAGTATAACATTAAAGGTATTCCAACAAAGGGATCAAAAAACCTTGGGCTAGAAGAGTTTATTAACTGTTATCCTAATCATGTCCTCATTATCTGCTGAGTTACTTACCACTCTACACCCAGTACTCACCACTCACAACTTGCCTAGATAGATTGCTTCTACCAGGGGAAGTGCAAAAGAGTTTTTAAAACTCTGTACAGAAATCTTATCTAAACTGTCACCATCATGCTTTATCACCTTCAGACAAGTGGTTATTCTGAAAGGGTGGTCCTGGTGCCTAAAGACTTCTCCAACACAGGTATCGGGGGAAGACTGGCCAGCACACCTGGCCAGGCTGTGTTCCTTGCCACACATACGCCATGCTCTCCAGCAGGTGTACAGCTGGAATTACTAGGATAAGAATGTCTGAAGATTTGCTTCAACCTAGACAAGGCTGGAGACTTAGAAGACAAGCCATGCATTGCTGCGGACGCATTTCTTATACCTCTGCTTGGCTCTGCTTTTCTGACCCACAATCACCAGCACTGCTGGTTCTGTGGCCTGGAACAAGGCACATAGTAGCCACTCCATCTGAGGCCTCATGACCCACCCAGGGTCCAGAGTGCAGGTGGGTCTGTGTGACTCTACCATTCAGACTGACCACAAAAGCTTTTCTCCGGAGGGAAATGACCAATGGTAATTACAAACTGTTCTTTTGAACCCATGCAGCCTCAGGTGAGGGGAACTATATACCGCCTAGTGCTCCTAAAACTATAAAAGAAAGGAAGCTATTGCAGCTGCTGATGTGGAATCACCTAGAAATTCTACCCCCATGAGACAGCCTGTTAATGATAAGGGGAAGAGAATGTATGGCCGCCAAAAGACAGTGCGGTTAAGGTTAATGCTTTGCCCCTTTTGAGTTCTGCAGTTAAATAATGGGATTGGAGCAACCAGTTTCTCCTTTAACTGGCTGTCTTATGGAAGATCTGTTCCTTCCATGTGTATTTTAGGGCAATGAACATAAGAGCAGAAAATCTAGGAGTCAAGAAATAAGAGATTCCATCTTCCCACACAGCCAGCCAAGGAAGAATCGCAACGCATGAATCTCATTAATAAGATGCAAAAATGATTTATCACCCCGTTTAAAAGTGAATGAAAATGCTAAAAGTAACAATTCTGGTGTTTTCTATCCTCATCAGACATAGGCAGAACAAAGGTGTCCATAAATGAAGGACCGCAGAGGGAAACCTCTCCTCTGTGTATAATTTAGGAGCCTCCAACTAAAGATTCCCGCTGACCAAATCCTCGGGTGGTGATCAGGGAGGGGTAATTGTTCTCAATGAGATTTCTTTCTGGGGCCTTTGTCTCTTTCAGGAATTCCAGCTGCAGCCATTTCACTCCTCCTACTTTCAGACCCAGGAGGCCAGAGGATGGGGAAGGATGACACTGTCTAGTTCAGCAGGCCACTCTGAACAGCTGAGATGTAACTTGCTTTTGTACAGCTTTACAAACAAACCCAGGCTTCCTGATTTTGCAACCAATTCATCTCCAGCACCAAATTACTAAATATTTACACAGGGATTTCTGGTACCAGGTGTATAGGAAGTGATAGGCCTAGGATGAGCCCAGAGCCAGAATGAACGCTTCAGAGAATTGGTAAAATTCCCTGAGCAGCAGTGAGAACGGGACCACCGCTGCCCGGGGGTGGGGAGCCTGGGGCAGGTTCTGACTCCGCCAATTGCCAGCTGTGCCATCCGGACAGCTTATCCGCTTGCCAGTTTACTCAACTGTAAAATGAACTCAATAATACCCATGTCACCCTTTAGTGGGATGTTGTAAGACTCAAATAAGGAAAAACATACAACATGAACAGAAATTATACAAATCAACAGAACTCAGGTCAACTGTAAAAAGACATTTTGGGGGAAATTTTGAATATGGGGTGTGTATACTGGGTATTAGATGATACCAAAGAATTATTGTCAATTTTCTTAGGTATAATGCTGGCATAAGGGATATTTAATATTTTTAGAGATCACACTGAAATCACACATAGGGATGAAATGATTTGATGTCTGGGATTTGCTTTAAAATACTTTAATGAAAAAAAATAGATGAAGCAGTGAGGCAAAATGTTGACAACTGTTGAACTTGGGTAAGGAGTATATGGGGGCCTTCTCTCTACTATTATGCATATTTGACAATTTTTAGAATAAATAATTTTAAAATAAACAATGCAGAATATTCTGGAACAGAATTTTCTTAGAAAGCTTTACTGATGGTCACCTCAGAGCACAGAAAATCTTTTTCCTTCACAAGGCCCTTCCACACTGGCCATCCAGTGGTCTGAGGACAAGGACTTGGGAAAAGGTGGGGAGGGGCCAGGCAAGGATCCCAGCTGTAAAGGAGGTAGATGGAAATGACATCACAGAATTTTCTGTCTGTCCTGCATAAAAATGTCAGCCAACCTGTGAATGTTAAACGCATACTTTGTCTTCAGACCTAAGTTTCATATTCACTTTTGCCACTTAATGAATAAATGACCTTAGACCAAGTCACTTTTTAACACAAAGTCACAGAGAGACAAACAATGCATGTGTACACACACACACACACACACACACACACCACTGAGACTCAATCTCTTTGGGCCCCAAGAGCCACCAGCGGCCCACAGGGTGCACACTTTACCATGGGTTTTTGATGGTCATTCCAGGAACAGATACTACAATAGGAACCAGGAAGGTGAACAAGACAAGGGGTGGGGTGGAGCAAGATGAATAATTTAGCTAAAGTAGCGTCCAGGGAGTTGGTCATTCATCCGGGAACTGACTGACCAGGGAAATAAACACCTCGTCTCCCTCCTAAAACCCATCCCTCACCAGTAAGTACGCAATACACCATAAAAAAGTAAAAAATTCCACCAAGTGACAAATGGGCTTTGGCGGTTCCAGGACAGACAGACAGGCTGGCGATGGTGTAAGGGATATGGGTTCGAGACTCACACTGACTAACCGAATGGCCTTGCGCTTCAGCGCTTTTTCTCTTCTGCAAAAAGAAACATTGGACTGATCTCCGCAGTTCCAACACTGTAGAGGACGGAATAGATCTGGGGCATCGTTTTGACTTTCATGCTTATCTATCTCTCCACTCATCAGGACTTGAGGTTTCCTGGACGTGAGTAGTTCAGGCTCCTCCCCACGCCATGTTCCGCCTTGTCCCCTCACCCTCCCCATCTGTTTTTGGTGGTATTTACTAGGGTGGGGGGATGACGGAGAGATAAGAATCTCGCCGATTTCTTCCAATCATTTCTATTCCGGTGCTGATTTACAGCGACACCTCGGGCAGGCAGATACACCAGAGGGTTCCCAGATTTTTGCAGAGGGTGGGGGTGGAGCGCAGTGGCCAAAGCGCCCGCGTTCAAGTCGCAAGCACCGAGGACCGCGGGAGTATTGCGCAGGACTAGGATTATTTCTACCCCTCCAGGCGATCCTGCACGCACGACCTGTAGGTTGGCTTGTGCTGGTTCTTACTCCGGGGCCTCTCTATAATAACGGCGGGAAAGGCTTCCCGGTCCCCAGACAAGCAAAGGCAACCCGGGAGTGAATACCTGGCGTGGGGACCGCGCCTCTCCTCTCACAGGACTCAGGGCGCTTCTGCGCTCAGTGGAGGAGAAAACCCACTTCCAGGCAGTGGGCGCTGGAGCTCCCAGGCGCAGCCCCAGTGGCCTCCACCTCCACCCCGCTCCAAAGCCACAACTCCAGCGACACCTCTGTGCGCCCCCCGCCCCCAAGCGCTCCACATCCCCAAAAGCCAGAGCTCCGGGCACGAGCACAGCCCCTGGCCCCTCGCTGCATTCCCCTAGGCACCAAGCGCACCTCGAGCCTCAACTGGCTCTGTCCTGCCTGTTTGCAGGCTCCCCTATTGAGCAAGGAATCGAGCACCCCGTTACCAGGGGAGCTCCTGCTGCAGCGCCGCGTTCGGCCCCGGTGAGGTGGGGCTGGGTGGGTCCGCCCAAGTCGAGAGAGGGCCCGGTTAGCCCGCACATCACCGCATCTCTGCTTCGTAATGTATGCCCGTCGCCTAAATCTGGGAACCCCCAGCACGGCGGAGAGACGTCCTTGCGGAGAGCGGAGCCTGGAAACTCCGCGGGGCCGCTTCCCCTTGAACCGCTGCGGGGACTAGAGGTTTCAGGAAACGCTCTTACTTGGCAGCAGGGGTCCGCCCTGGCTTGACTGGGGCCAGCTTTCCACGGTGGCTCCTCTCCGCTCCAGTCGCCGCGGAGCCCCTTTCCCGAGCAGAGGGGCCTTAGGAGAGAGAGAGAGAGAGAGAGAACTCCTAGTTTAGCAAACCGCGGGCTGGAGTCGTTCCTTGACTCTTTTTCTCGGTACTTTTAACGGGAGTCAGACGGCAAACCCCTCCCCGGACCCACCCCCTTCCCTGAAGGCGGCCACCGCACAGGCCCGGCCCCCAGTTCCTTTTGTTGTAATTCGAGAACGCCCACTCCCGGGGTCAGAGAGGGCTTTGCGGGGAGGTTGCGCGCCAGGGGGCAGCCCTCCCAGGCTCTTCACGCCCAAGTTTCTAGAGCCTGAGAAGTTAGGAGAGGGCTATTCCTCTGGCTGGAAGATTCCTCTACCCCCCATCTCTATATCGCTCCCGGAATTTAACCCTTTGATGTCTTTCTCCACCAGTTTTAGGGTGGGAGCCTAATCCATCTCCTATCCAGAGATCCCAGCACTGCCTGGCACATAGTAGATGCTCAATAAAAACTGATGAACGGAGGGCCAGCCGAGTAGCATAGGTTAAGAGTTGGCTTGGGAAGCCAACGCTGAGCAGCAGGGCCTCGGTTGGGATCCCACATGAGGGCCAGTGACACTGCGTCCTCTACAGCTAAGATGGTGAACAACCGCTGGACCTGGAGCTGGGCTGGGGTGAGTCGCCGCTGCCGCATAGGCTGCAGTGGGGCTGCTGTGAGCCTCTGTGAGAGGCTGTCCAAGGATAGGCGAGTGACTGCCTCTCTCCGGAAGAGCGCAATGATAATACCAACATGGGCCAGTGAAGCAACGTCCTCCACGACTAGACTGAAGAACAAAAGGACAGCAACTTGTCTGTTCCCCTTCCCTGATTTTCCAGCACTGCTTTCCTCCTCGAGTTCCCCAATAAAAATCTTTTTAAAAAAAACAAACCCTGATGAATGGAGTTTAGAAACAGTCATCCATCTCACCTGGGATTCCCTTCTATGGGAAAAGCAGATTCCTAACCTGTAACAAACAGCCCTCTTTTCCCAAGAAGCTTACATGCCTGCCCTTCTCCAAGCCTGTCTCTCCTCTAAGGATCAGTTCTCTCCTTTGTGAATTAAAGGCTTTGGATTCAGTGACCCCTAAGGTCCTTCCCCACATGGCAGGACCAGGATTAACAAGCCCTGTGCTCAGGAGACTGAACAGGACACAGCTAAGGGGTGTGGATACTGCAGTAGGACCTTCCATGCCTGGCTCAGAAGGCCACACTGGGGGCAGAGTGAGGTGGTTATATAGGCTGGGGGAGTCCTCTGTGCAGATTCCCAGGGCTCTTTAAACAAGGGCAAGACTTGACCAGGCGGTAGTCAGCCAGCTGTAAAACAAGGCACCAGTCTGTGGGCCTCTGTGCAGACAGAACCCAGAAGGGGACTGTTAACAGACACTGTCTGTCTCCACCCCCACCCCCCACCCCCGGCTCCTTCCTCCACCCTCTCCTCTCACTCCATTCCCTCTCTGGCAAACCCATAGCACCAGGGGTGATAGGTGGGTGACTCCTAATATCAGCCTTAGCTCAGACTGCTCTCCTCACCCTAGATTTCTAAATCTATTGGCCTCCAGGACATTCCCTCTTGGACCCTTGGGCATCCCCATGCCCACAGAGAACCCAGCAAGCCCCAAAACTCATAGCCCACCCCAATCCCTGTGAGCTTTGCCAGGCAGAAATGGGGTCTGCTTAGGCCTCTCCTCCTCACCCTCCACACTGAATCAATCCTCTGGTCGGGTGGGCAGTCAGGGGACAGGGGTGGGCAGGAAGGAGGTGGGCGTGGTTATAAAAGGGCAACAGGAATTCCTGTGGGGTCAGGACTGTTCAGTATCTTGGCTGTGGTGGAGATACAAGAACCTACACAGGTGATTAAATTGTATGGAACTTAATACACGTGAGTGCACACATGTACAGGTATAACTGGGGAAATCTGAATAAGATCAGTGGATTGCATCCATGTCCAGATGATGGTTGTGATATTGTCCTATAGTTTTGCACAATGTCACCATTGGGGGAAATGAGCAAAGTATATGAGGGACCTCTCTGTATTATTTCTTACAACTGCGTGTGAACCTAAAATCTCAATAAAAATTTCAACTGAAAAAACAAAAATAAAAACAAAAAACCCCACAGGAGCTCCAGGGCCCTCAGAATGCAATCTGAACCCTTTGATACAGCTGATAGTCCCTTTCCAGTCTGCCCATCTCCCAGCCACATTCTCTCCTCTCTTCCTTAGGCTCTACTTGCTGTTCTCCAAGCCTGCTGTTTCACACTCCAAGGCCTTTGTACATACCATTCCTTTGCCTTGTCAGTCAACACCCCACACAGAGCCTGCACATAGCTCAATAAATGCCAATGAAACTGAGCTTTCTCGTCGCCCGTCACTCTTTTCTCTGATCCCTTCACTCCTAGTGCACTAACCAATAAGGCATAAAATGATAGGAAACTAAGTTTGTAAATAATGTTTTGTCTGATTGTGAAAAAGAACAAACTCCCTGTGGAATATTTAGAAAATATGAAAAAGTATAATGAAAAAACTTGTCACCCTAGTGTCCTATCAGCCATAGAAAAACACCTAACATTTTGGATATTTTAAAAACTGAAGTAGATTCAGTTTTTGTACCCATCTTTAAAAACAACAACTATATTATTTTGTGTGCAATTTCCAATGTCCTTTTAATGGTTTTAGACTATTCCAGGGTTTAACACTGCCATGTTCGTTTCTCTATTGTTGGACATCAAGTTATTAGCATAAATTACACATGACAATTATCCTTGGGAAAATAATATTTATTGAGCAGCTACTATGTGTTGTTCTTGCTAATTGTTACAGATGAGAATGCCAAAACTCAGAGAGGCTAGGTAATTTCCCCAGAGTCACGGAGCTTAAAAGTGAGCAAGCTGGAGTAATTAAAGAGTACCTGACCCCTTCTGCAAGTACTAAGTGGCCACACACTGGAGGCCTGAGTAAGTCCTTTTGTGCTTCACCATGCCCCGTCCCCAGAGAAAATGAGTATTTTCAGCTTCAGATTGCATAGGGTGGTTCGTTGATGCACTGTTGTTGAATTGAACCCAAGATACTGGAGACCACTTCAAGAAGGCAGCAGGCCCCTGTTCTAGATGAGACAAAATGATGACTGTATGCTTTATGTCTGTAAGTCCGTATGTACCACCCCCCATTCCCCAGGTCCTGTGCTGCTGCAGTGGATTCGGAGCTTCTGCAGTAGAATCCTGGCTCCGCCATTTACTTCCCTGGACAAGTGACTACCTTTGCCCCACTTGCCTCTCTGTGAGAAGCATCTCACTCACAGGCTGTCTCCTAAAGGAGAAAAAGAGCCCCGTGCACATGGTGGGGGGGATGAAACAGTGGCTGTTGTGTGGCACTGCACGTAAAGTGCTGTTTGCTATCAGCCTGCAGTGCTGCAAGGCTGGAGGGAGGAGGGCACTGCACTTTGGGGGCTGGACCCCACACAGCGGGAAGAAAGGCAGCAGCCTCCTGCCATCAGCAGGCTGGGGGTGAGGGGTGGGGTGGGGCAAGGAACAACTTCCTCTGGACACATTCCAGGATGTGATGACTGAGTCCAAGGGTGTGGCCTCTCTCTCTCTCTTTTCCCTTGGATTTTGAGCTCTATTGCCAAGTCACCTTCCTGATAGTCTAGGCATGTCCCAGGAGGCACAGCCTGGTCTCTGTGGAGGCCCAGCTAATGTCGCCAGTCTTTGCTCTCATGGAGCTTACACGCCTGTGTGGGAAGGCTGATAAGACACAAATTGACAAATGGAAATAATGAAATACAGAAGTCAGGCAGTGGCGAGTGAAAACTAAAGCTGAGTAAGGAGAATAAAAGGTGAGGGAGGCAGAGGGTACTAGTTCATTGAGGGCAGAGGGGAAGTCCCTGCCTCACTGGCAGGTGGCATGAACAGAGGCTCCGAGAGGGAGCGGGGCTGTGTGGACATTTGGGTAGGAGATCCCACCTCCCTCCAGGCTCCACAGCCCTTACTACCTTGTACCAGTTCTGTGTTATGTATCACTTTCTACTTGTGTTACACTTGGACTCTTACAGGACTGTTACAAGCTCCTTGTGCACAGGAACCATCAGCACCTGTCACAGTAACCTCTGTAGCCAGCAGCATGCCCTACACATGTCATGCCCATCAGTGTTTGTTGAAGTCAATCAGACTGAACTGAAAACACTTGAAAGCCTATAACACAAGATTAAAATAGAAATAATTGTAGTTGGTATTAACGATTACCCAAACTAATAAGAATGGAGAGAGTAGTAGTATAAATCTATAGAACTGAAGAAGTGGCTTGAATTTGTCTACTTGTTAAATTAAAAGGGAATCAACCAAACACACAAACATTGGTTCAGTTGTTTGGGAAAGTGATTTGGAAATGTATTGGGGCCAGGGTGTTGGTCTGGCTCTGGCTTTGGAGGAGGGGATTGTGGGTAAAAGAGTCAGGTTAGTGGATTATTTCACATATTCCGGTGGTCCTATGTTGGCCAAATAGCTCTCAGGCCCTACTATCTGGCTTTCTCAGATTCGGAAATCTGTAGTGTTCTATTACAACCATTTTTAATGAGTGCGGACACTAGCAATGGAGGTTGGGACAACTCACACTTTCTCTTAGGAGGCAGCGCCCCTAGTGGTCCACATCTCACACAGCACTGAGCGTTTGCACTGTTCTGGGCCAAGTTATAAAACTAACAGGTTTTAGAGAATCCTATCCAAGCATCTTGTTTACAGACATGGAACTAGAAACCCAGAGAGCTGTTGACTGGACCACAGCAAGTCGCAGCAGTGCTAGCACCAGATCCAGATCGAGGCCTTCTAACCGCTAGGAAAGCCCTAAATTTGTTCAGAAAGCACAATTGTAAACCGCATGTGTGTACCCTTAGGAGTGGTTTATATTTTATATTTTAAAAGTATAATTTAGGGCCGGCTGAGTGGCTCGTTGTTTAAGAGCTGGCTTGGGATGCCAGCTCTGATCAGCAGGGCCCCGGGTTGGATCCCACATGAGGGCCAGTGACCCTGCGCCCTCTACAGCTAAGATGGTGAACAACAGCTCCACCTGGAGCTGGGCTGCTGTGTCTCTGGCATTGGCGTAGCTGCAGCCCCTGCTGCAGTGGGCTGCCATAGGCTACAGTGAGTGGCCCACAATGGTCGGCAGCTGCTGTGAGCGACCGTCCAGAGGCCGGCAAAGAGCACAATGACAATATCAACATGGGCCAGTGAAGCAATGTTCTCCACAACGAGACTGAAGAACAAAAGAACAGCAACTTGTCTATTCCCCTTCCCTGGTTCCCCAACACTGCCCTCCCCAATCCCCCAATAAAATCTTTTTAAAAAAAGTATAATTTAATTCATATCATCTATTTTCTAGGATGTGTAATCATTCTTTGTCACATTCTATAGGCTAAGCTTTCCCCGTCTCTTTTTTCTTTCCTCGTCTTACTTTATTATTAATTGTTATAACAGCATATTTGAGGGTACAGCAATTTATTTGGGTAGCTCAAAGCTTCTCTCATGAAGAAAGCAGGGCAAAGCAATTCTTTACGTTTTGCGAAGAAGAAAATTAAGTCTAGGAAAGGGGAAGTCTGTTTTCCATGACTAACCTGCCTGCTTCTGTTCAGAGCTTAGTCTGGCAGCTACTTGGCCCCTCAGATAACTTCTGGTACTTGCAACCCATTTGGGGTCCAGTTCAGTCTGATGTCGCCCGGTGCCTCCCATCCCCTGCAGCCAGGCCAGGGTATGTAGTTTGAGGAGCCTATGCGAAAGCACGCTTTCCTCTCCTGGCAGTTGTTGTGTCTGGTATCCTGCCATTAGAAATTAGTCACCGATGAATAACCTACTGATGCATGTAAGAGTATGGTTGAATCTCTAAAATTTTATGCTGAGAGGGAAAAAAAAGCCAGGCAGAAAGAGCAACATACCGTATGATTCCATTCATACAGAACTCTAGAAAAGTCAAAACTAAACTATAGCGACTGAAAGCAGACCAGTGGTGGCCTGAGAATGGAGGTGGGCATGAGGTTTGCCTGGGAAGGAACATGAAAGAACTTTCTGGAATGATGGAAATAATCTCTTTCTCGATTGTAGTAATGTTTACATTGGTATATGCAGTTTTCCAAAATTCAAGAAGCTGAACATTTAAAATGGGTGAATTTGATTTTATGTAACTTTTTTTCAGAAAAAACATTGATTTAAACCTTTGTCCTTTTGCACCCCTGACCCCCAACCTCTTTTAAAAGGAAAGTAGTTTGGGGAAGGGGAATACAGGGTGATGTGTGGATAACAGCACAGTACCTGGTGCCACGCTCCCTGGGTTTCAATCCTGACTCCATCACTTACCAGCTGTGTGAACTGAGCATGTGATTCAACCTGTCTGGGCCTCAGTTTTCTCACCTGTAAAATGTAGAGGCACCTCACAGAAGTCTTGTAAGGCTGAAATTAGCTCATACATGTGAAGTGTTTAGAGCACAGTGTCTGGCCCATGTCCACTGCCAGCTAGTTTAAAGCCAATTTACATAGCGGTTAAATATCGCTTCAAGTTGACCACTTTTTCCTAGTTACTATTTTTTTAGAGCAGTGTTAAGTTTACAGAAAAATTGAGCAGAAAATACAGACAGCTCCCATATATCCCCCATCACATAGGGAATTGCCCCTATTATTAACATCTTGCATTAATGTGGTATATTGTTACAACTGATGAAGCCATATTGATACGTTAGTATTAACTGAAGTCCATAGTTTATATTAGGG
Organism: Aselliscus stoliczkanus; assembly: GCA_033961575.1. Classification (NCBI taxonomy): domain Eukaryota; kingdom Metazoa; phylum Chordata; class Mammalia; order Chiroptera; family Hipposideridae; genus Aselliscus; species Aselliscus stoliczkanus. The sequence continues at coordinate 19,150,940 of CM066735.1, forward strand.
TGCACACTTTGCATTGTACTATAAGTTTTGACAAATATATCATGTGTCCGCCATTACAGTATCATGCAGAGTAGTTTCACTGCCCTAAACCCCACTGTGCCTCACCTGGTCATCATTTCCTCCCCACAACCCCTGGCAACCACTGATTCTTTTACTGCTTCCATAGTTTTGTCTACTTCGGAATGTCATATAGTTGGAATCGTTGACTTCTTGCACATAGTAATACACATTTAATGTCTTTTCACGGCTTAATAGCTCATTTCTTTTTATTGTTGACTACTATTCCACTGTCTGTATTTCCCAGTTTATTTATCCATTCACCTACTGCTGCTTCCAAGTTTAGGCAATTCAAAATAAAGCTGTTATAAATATTTGTGTACAGGTTTTTGTGTGAACATAAGTTTTCAACTCATTTGGGTAAATACAAGGAATGTGATTGCTAGATCGTATGGTAAGAGTATGTTTAATTTAATGGTTCTTTTTTTTTTTTTGAGGGCAGTGTCACTGGCCCTCATATGTGGGACCCGAACCGGGGCCACCGGCTTCCCAAGCCAGCTCTTAACCACTGCGCCACTCGGCCAGCCCAAGAGTATGTTTAATTTAAATTGTGTATACATGCAACGGAATATTATGCAGCCTTAAGAAGGAAGGAAATTCTAATGTATGCTGCAACATGGGTGAAACATGAGGACACTATGCTAACTGAAATAAGGTAGTCACAAAAAAGACAAATACTGTATGATTCCACTTAAATGAGGTACTTAGAGTGGTCAAATTCATAGAGACAGAAAGTAGAATGGTGGGTGCCAGGAGCTAAAAGAAGAGGGAACAGGAAGTTATTGTTTAATGGGTACAGAGCTTCACTTTTATAAGATAAAGGAGATTGAGTTATGAGATGCTATAGAGAGTTCTGGAGATGGATGGTGGTGAAGGCTGTGCAACATTGTGAAAGTATTTAGTACCACTGAACTGTACACTTAAAAAAAGTGGTAAGTATTATGTTATGTGTATTTTACCACAATAAAAACAATTAGAAAAAAAGTCACATAAAGCCGAGTTATTGTGGGAAAAAAGAATATGTTTAATTTTAAAAGAAACTGCTGAACTGTTTCCATTTTGCATTCTCTCCAACAGTGAGTGAGAGTTCCTGTTGCTCCACATCTTTGCCAGCTTTCGGTGGCGTCAGTGTTTTGGATTTTGGTCATTGTAACAGGTGTGTAGTGGTGTCTCATTGTTTTAATTTGCACTTCCATGATGACATCTGATTTGGAGCATCTTTTTTTTTTTTTTTTTTTTTGCGTATTACAATTTTTTTTTTTACTAGTTTCAAGTGTACAAAACAATGTAATAGTTAGACATTTTACCCCTCACAAAGTGTGGAGCATCTTTTCATATGCTTATTTACCATCTGCTTATCTTTGTTTTGGTGAGGTGTCTTTTCAGACATTTTCTCCATTTTTTAATTGGGTTGTTTGTTTTCACATTGTTGAGTTTTGCATTTTGTGTATATTTTGGACACAGTCTTTTATCTCATATGAGTTTTGCAAAGGTTTTCTCCCAGTGTATGACTTGTCTTCTTACATTCTGAACAGTTTTTACCAAGCACCTAGTGTATCATTATACCTTTCCGTCTCTGTGTAGTATGTGTGTGTGTGTGTGTGTGTGTGTGTGTGTGTGTGTGTGTGTATACTAAAAATAAATAAAACTTGATGGAGTCCTCAAGGGGCTTACATTGTGATTTGGGAGAGAAGATCACATAGACATTAAATAACAAGACAAAGCAGTATGAGATTCAGTGCAAAATGCCTGACACCAGGCAGTGAGCAGAGATAAGAGGCACTGGAGAGTCTGGGGAGGCAGGAAGTGGGGAGAAGAGAGTAAGGACTAGACAGGCAGGAGAGAAGGGGGACTGCATTCCCGGCTGGGCCAGATGAGAATGGGGAGAGAAAGACACAGGTCTGGAAAACCAGCTTAATCCATGCTCAGGGAGAAGCCCCGGGACACCTGGGAACAGGTGGAACGGGGCTGGGCATAGAGTATACCCTGGAAATGTGGCAAAGGCACAGGACATGGGTGACAGGTTCTGAAGACAAGCTTTGCCCACATTATAATTTTGCTGCTTCCCTCACTTCCCACTTTCCCCCTCCATCAGGAAGGCCTCCTGTTGAGATAATAGGGAGACTCACCTAGAACAGTCACTTAGAGGGGAAAAAAGTAAAAAAAAAAAAAAAAAAAAAAAAAGAAGGCTGGTCCAAATCTCATTCCCAGACACCTGGCTTCTGCCAGCCCTGACCACCTTGTCTCAAAGTTGCAGCCAAAACAGGGAGGCAGTAGAGGTGGGGGTGCCAGACAAAAATGGAAGCTTTTTTGCAGCTCAGTGTGCTGGCATCTGGCAGGGCCCTTGCTCCAGGCCACAGCCCAGCAAAGCTTCGCCGTCTCCCAGAAAGCATTTGAGCAGCCTGCCCAGGTCACTCAGGGTTGGCTGAGGACACAGCCTGACTCTGTTCCATTCCAGCCACTGGCATTTACAAGGCTCCTGCACACCCAGACCCAGGTCAGCACCTTAGGGAATAGAGAAGTGCAAATCCTGCTCTACCCTCCATCACCCCACTCCTGGGGAAAAAGGCCCAGGACAAGCCCACAGAGGCAGTTGCCTTATTTTAAATATCTGGAGAGGATGGGAGGTTCAGAGGAATCCATGGTTCAGCAAAAAGTCCCCAAACCCCAACAGGGCTAGTCACCAAAATGGCAGCACTTCTGTGGACTGAATTCTGTCCCCTAAGTTCATTCATTGAAGCCCTAACCCCCCACTGTGATGGTATTTTAGTATTTGGAGGTGGCCTTTGGGAGTAATGAGGGTTAGCTGATGTCATGAGGGTGGGGCCCTCATGATGGAACTCGTGGCTTTATAAGGAGAGGAAGAGACACTAAAACCCCTCTCTCATCCCACCATCTGGGAGGAGGGAAGCAGGCCCTCACCAGAAACCAAATCTGCAGGCACCTTGATCTTGGACTTCCAGCCTCCAGAACTCTGAGAGATAAATGTCTGTTGTTGAAGCCACCCAGTCTGTGGTTATTTTGTTTCAGCAGCCTGGGCAGACTAAGACAAACACACAAGGGCTGCTTCCTTCCTAGGCTCCCCTGCCACAGCTGGCCGCTGGCCACATCAGGACCCTGAGGTTCTCCTCTTCATCCTCTCCCCTCCAAGGTCACACTCCTCTCACTCCTCCCTTCACATACAGTTCACTCCCTGAGCCCCCTACTGCCTTCCCACCAAAGGAATCTGCCTCGTAAATTAAGGTGCCCTGGAGATGTGTGAACAATGCTGTGTCTCCCAACACCCTTTCTCTCAGCCACTGCCTTGACTTTCCTCCAGGTGATCATGTGTCCCCCACTTGGTCCCTAATGCTCTAGACTAGCAGTGCTTCTCCAAGTGGACTCAGGGGACTAGGGAGGGTTACCAAGACCCTTCTAGGGGGTCCACTAGGTCAAACTATTTTCATACTCAAACTAAGATCTTATTTTGCCTGTTTTATTCTCATTCTCTGGAGCGGATGACGCCAGGTGCAGCCACAGCCACTTCCTCCAGAATGACAGACCAGTGTCACCAGTGTCGTGAAGGGCTCCAGGAAAACCAGGCATCCTGGGTTCCAGTCCCAGGTTTTCTCCTTAGGAAATGAGGGGTTGTGTTAGCAAACAAAGACCCCTCCTAGCTATAAAAATGGCATTGTTCTATTTGCTCTGAATCTTGGGGTTCTTGCTTGTCGATTGAGCAATAATTATCTTTCCCACCTATCTCACAGAGCTGTTGAGAGGGCAAAAGAAATGAAAAGTGTGTGAGCTCTAAAGAGGGGAAGTTGCTCCATTGTTAGTAGGTGTGATTATGGAGAGAGGAGCAACCCAAAAGAAATCACTATAGTCAGAGGCCTTCCCCAGCTACCAGCCTCCTGGGTTGCTAGGAGACCAGAGCAGGGATGCTCAGACCAATGCAGCATCAGTCTTCAAATGCGGCCCCTTTCTCCACACAGTTTCTACCGTGAGAACTGTAATAATTTTCCCTTAAAGGATCCCTGGTGTTCCTGAGCTGAAGTGAATAATAATAATAATAATAATAATAATAATAATAATAATAAATATGTATATTTTTAAAAGCAACTCCCTATGGCTCAACATACATAACTTTGGGTCATTCAGCCTCATTCTCCTGGTTTTTCCTTATTATCCAGATATCTACCTATCTATCATCTGTCTATCTCAAACATTTTCAAGTTATGACATATAACTTTTATACACAAAAGTGCATAAAACATAAATATGAAAGTAATGAACTAATATAAAGCAAACACCCATATAATTACCATCCAGTTTAAGAGTGAGAATATCAAGAACTAGCATATTACTGCCATTCTGGAAGCATCCCCACAAACCACTTTTCCAAAAGTGCCTCCCTGCCCTGAAGGTAAACACTCTCTTTTTTATGGTAATGACTTCCCTGCTGGTCTCTCCCTGACTTCTTAGGAGGGCTCCAGGGCTCACAGTGGGTGATCCCATCCAGGCTCCTGGCTCTAGCTACTTTCACATGCTGCCAACTCCCAAATGCGCATCTCTAGCCAGCCCTCTCCCATACTCCTCAGACTCCTGTGTCCAACTGTAAGCTTAACCTCACCACTGGGTATCTGAGCTGCAGCTCAACTGTGCCAAGTACCAAGCTACATTCCTGATCTTCTCATCTGCCCACGTCACAAAGGGTAAGGCCATCCTTCCTGCTGTGGAATTCTTTTACTTTTAACTCCCAGATTCACTTCAGCTTTGGAAAGAATGTTCACGTGTCCTGACATCCAGTATCGAGACTGCCGGCCATCTGGAAGATTCCTAGACCATTCCAGAGGCTAAGAATGCAGGGCTGATTCTTCTCAAGAGTGTACTTTTTACTATAAGAACACAGCTTTTCTTTCTTCTTCGGAACACGCTGTGTATTGCCTTATTGTGTTTCTGGGTTACAAAGCCTAAGACCCTTGAATAAATCTTTGTCATTTATTTCTAGCCAAAGCTTCCTGACTCTTTGTGCTCGATTGACACCACTAACAATTGAAGTGATGACTACTTTTAGTTCAGGTTCACAGAGGGAGCGGGCCAGCATGGACGCACAGCCAGCAGGTGGTGATAACACTTTCCATAGCTGCACACAACGTGGACTCTGCCCCCAGACCTGCCACTCAGGCCCTTGGGCAGGCCCCGAGCGGAAACTATCCAGATGGAATGACTGAGCTGCACCTGGAAACTTATATTCAAAAATAAAAATGGCGGATCTGACACTCAATTGGAGACTGATTTAGATGGGAAGAGAGGGTGATAAGAAAGAAATCATTTAGGACCAGCCGAGTGGCTCAGTTGGTTAAGAGTTGGCTTAGAGTGCAAGCTCTGAGCAACAGGGCTGCCAGTTCGATTCCCATATGGGCCAGTAAATGCTGCACCCGAGCTATCACTGAGTGGCCAGCAGGTGGCAGGATAGCTCAGCTGGTGTAAAAACAAGATTGCCTGTTTGATGGTGGGCTATGCCCACCTGCAACTGAGACTGAACTTGGCACCTTGAGCTGAGCTGCCACCCAGATGGCTTAGTGGATAGGGCGTGTGCTCTTAACAATAAGACTGCTGTTTTGACTCCCTCATGGGATGGTGGCTCCGCCCACCTGCAACTAAGACTGAACTCAGCACTTCGAGCTTAGAGGCCACGAGCTGCCGATGGGAAGCCAGATACTTACTGGTGCCCTCCACAACGGAGATTGAAGAACAACAACTTGGCTGGTCCCCTCCCCCAATTCCTCAACACTGTTCCCCTCCCCCAATTCCCCAATAAAATCTTTTTTTTAAAAAAAAAGAAAGAAATCTTTTAGAGTGACCCAGGTTTCTGGTCTAAGTTACCAGGTGGTACATAGAGAGAGAAGATGATATAGGGCACAAAAATTCCTATTTGGACCTGAGTTTCAGGATACTATGGGACATCTAAGCATTATAGTATCTGGTACGAAACACAAACAAGGGTCTGTAACACTGAAGAGGGATCTGGAAGGAAATGAAAGACAGAGGACGGTATCTTGGAGGCAGGAGGTCCTTCCCTAATATTAAGCACAGCAGAGGGTAGTGGTCTAGAGTTTGGGTTGACAACTGATTGCCCCTCGGGGGGAATTGGTCCACCAGTTGCATTTTGTAAAGAAAAGAAAAGTGTTACATTGTAACAGTCACACCTATTTAAATGCATGCTACCTGTGAGTCATTCCAAACTATAAAAGCAGAATGAAATAAGTTTGGGACAGAAGTCATATGGTCTGCAAAGCTGAAATATTTACTATCTGGCCCTTTGGAGAAAAATGTTGCTGACTCCTGGTCTAAAGCAGCACTTCTCAGTGTTCAGTGTGCTTTCGGAATGACCTGGAGACCTTGTAAAGTGAAGGTTCTGGCTCAGGTCTGAGGCCGGTCCCAAGATTCAGCACTTCTGCAGGGCCTCAGTGACACGGATGCTGCTGGGCCAGGGACCACACTGCTCAATAGAAATCTAATGTGAGCATACAGGTAATTTAAAAGTTTCTAGGGTCCATCTTAAAAAAACCGAAAAGAAACAGGCGACATTAACCTAACAACATATTTTATTTAACTTAATATAGCCAAGATATTATCATGTCTTATGCAACCAATATAAATGAACCGAGGTATTTTATACTTTTTTTTGTTTTTTTTTGGTACTGAGTCTTTGAAATCTGGTGCATAGCTTGCACTTACAGCCCATGATCATTGGGACTGGCCACAGCTCATGTGGCGGGCGGCTGCCATGCACACTGGAGGCAGGCTGCCAACCACACCGTTCACTAGCCATGCAGCTGTGGGCAGTTATAGAACCTCTTCACTCCATTCTGTTTCTCCACCTATAAAATGAGAATAATGAATGCACCACCCCAGGACGTCGTGTTCAGGATTACAGGAGTTCATAAAGTGCTTAGAACAGCCCTCCGGCACCTCAAAGGCCATTATTAGGCCGTTATGTTGATTCTGTTGAGAAGCACTTTCTTTCCCTCCAATAAAGGAAGCCCTGCTTCCTGTCACCGTGCGCCAGGGTGGAGTTACGCCTACTTTTCAGTTCTCAGCCGATTGTTACCCCTTCCTTCAAGGATCTTACATTACGCAGATATTTATTGAGCCTGTACTGTGTTCCAGACGCTGTGCCAGGCCCTGGGGATACAATATGGAAACCAACGCGAAACCTCCTGACCGGTGGATCACATTCTAATAGAGAGATTCACAAGTAATATCCACAAGTGAATACAGAGTATGCTAGAAGGAGGTAGTTACCATGGGGAAAAAAACCCAAAAACTAAAGCAGGATAAGGAGTATGGAAACTGCTGGGGTCGGGCAGAAGTTTAAGCAGGTGTTTTCAGTTTGAAGTAGGTGGCCAGGTGGGCCCTTATGGGAGAGTAAGTCACGGAAGGTCCTGAGGCCAGTGGGGCTGGACCAGTGTCAGGAAGAGAAATGAGATGTGGTCAGAGAGGCATGCAGATACACTGTGTATGCCTTACAGGCCGTTATAAAAATTTGGTTCTTCTTTTGAGTGGTGTGAAGGGTGTCATGATCTGAATTAGGTGTTTCAAGGCTGCCATGTTGAAGATACTGGGTGGTATGTTTCATGGGTAACCAGCCATCCTATTGGCCGTGAACTGAGGGCTTTGCGGAGATGTGAGACTTTCAGTACCAAACCGGGAGACTCAGGCAAATGGGTCCAGGTGGAAACAAGGAGACCAGTTTCATCTTTTGTCCTCCTTTCATAACCAATAAGTGTCCCCCCTTAACATCCATTTGAATGTTGGATAGTCAGCATATGCATATTCTCATGACATACAGTGTTGTGGGCCTTACACTTATATAAGTGGCATTAAGCTGCAAACCTCATTTATTTGTTAAGGATTCAACACTACTTTTAAGATCCATTGTCTGTAACAGCTGCACAGTATTCCACAAGTATGCGTCTTCCACCTTCTACTTATCCAAGAGCCTCCAACAACACAGTAACGCAAATAGCACTGCAGAGAGAGACCTTCTGTAGTCCCCATATGGACCCAGGTGGGACTTCTCTGGGGGACACAGGCTCTTGGACATATGCACAGCTAATAAAGTGCTGCCAGCTTGTTTTCCAGAGTTCCTGTAGTTCACCGCCACCAGAGATCCATGAGTGACTGTCCCCCCATCATTATCAACATGTTAAGTCTGGAAGTTCTGAGGGCATAAGGTAATGGCTCTTTCATTTCATTTGCATGTCTCTGGCTCACTCGGTTTCTCTCTTTTTCTTAACCATTTGGGCTTGTGTTTCTCTGAATCACCTATTAATAACCTGTTTCTTTTGATTTCCTTTTTCTTGTTGATTTGCAAGAAATCTTGTATAACATATATTAGTCCCCGTTCAGTGTTAGTCACTGCAAATGCGTTCTCAGTCTGCCATCTGTTAGCTTTGACTGTGATGGCTTTCAAAGATACTTATGATTGATGTAGCTAAATCTATCCTTTTCCCTCCTTACATTTGGTGCTTTTGGGGGATAGGTTCCAAAAGTGACTAACACTTAAGGACAATTTCGAGTGAATAAAATTCTGAAGGTGTGCTTAAATAAGAGCAATATACAGAAATTATTTTCTCAATGCTGGGCTTTGGCCCTACTCACCACTACCTCATTCTGGGGTTTCTTTTTCCTTTTTTTTCCCAAGACTAAATAGGTTAAGAAGAAAAGAAACCACTTGAAGTAAATTTGGTTCTCCTAGTTTTTCTAAACGTAGCTTTAAAATGCAACACTCTCTTAACAGACTTTCTGGTGGGAGAGACAAAGTGGGCAGATGACTACGACAGGCCTGGAATTCCATTTCACAGTTCAGGTCATGTTGTATGTGGTTTTAAAACTGCACAAAACTCTACCTGGGAAGAAGAAGGCTGAGAATAAAAGATTTGTAAAATATTTGTTTTACAAACCCTAGAAGCATGAAGAGGTGATTTGACAAAGAAACTAGATTCTGATTACTACAAGTATTTATGAAGTACTATGTGCTACAAATCCAAAAAATGGATTTGTTATAAATATAGAAATACAGAAAGTAAACACATCATGAGCCATGTTCAAGAAGGATCAGGGATGGAACAGATACATTGATGGACACCAGGGCCACAGAAAGTTGAAGAGAATGTTAAAATGTAACTTGAACATTATGGAGAATGACCAGGAAATTCCAGAAAATTCTCTTGTGCTTGTCATGACCAAAATAAAGTATGTTACAAAACTGAGTAGAGCCCATTAAACATTTAAGTCTTGATCTTTCTGAATCTATAATCTACGGAATAAATAAAGGTTGTGCCAGGTGGAGAAGATGGAATCTTAGGAGAAAGTGCTGAGTCTGATTCCTGGTGTTTAAGTCATATAATCACAGGCAAGAAGAGGATGATTGATCTTACCAAAAGTGCCCACTTCAAACTGATTATCATGAAGAAAAAAAAAAAGTGAACGGTGATATTAACTACCAATTATAAACCTATGAGAAGAGCAAGAAGAGTCAGCCTGGGGACTTTCTAGGATCTATCCAATGAAAGAAAGAATAAGTCCTACACTGGAAATTAGGAAGATATTCATTCTTTGTCTTCTGATGACCTGGCCACAACTTTTCCACCTTCTCCTTTTAGGAAGAAAAAAAATAAATCTCCTTTTCCCTCCATTTAGTTGCATATCTGTATTTCAACAAGAAACCTGTCTTTTGTGCCTGTCACCATTATGTTCTCTGAGGAGCTTTCAGTATTTTTCTCAGAGCAGAAATCCTTCTTAAGGCCGGTTTTCTTGTTTGGGTCTCTTACACACAACGGGCTGTTGACAGAAACCTTTAAGTGGCTCTGAAGTTTGGAGCCTGGATGTAATTCACCTGTCAAACAGGATCAAGGGTGAAGGGCATAGTTGGAAGGCCTGAGCAGCCTCAGGATCCCCTGGGGCACGTCTTCCTCAGCCTTAATGGATGTATTAATAGAAGAAGGCAAAACCCGCACTGGGGAGGGCAACCAACCGTGTTATAAACAAATGAAGCCGCCTCAGCAGATCCACTCTTCTTTCGTTAAGAGGAGGAGGGATCACAGGCGGAGACCATCAGGCTCCCAGACGAGCTGGGCTGGGAGGACACTTCAAGGTACGGCTTTTCATCCTGACTGTCTGAAGCTCCAGGCAAATCGCCCAATCTGCCAAGTTGGGCTTTGAGATTAAAGGTTGCTGCTCTGCCTTTTGAGGTCCTTTCTATAAGAAGACAGCCTGACTCGATCGCCTAGATGATGTTCACTTCTCCACTCCCAGACCAGTGTGAGTGCCACAAATCTGCCTGTGCAACCATTAGCATTTGAGGGGCTTAAAAAAAAATCCACTTGTACATTCCAAGTTTATGGGACAAATGTTAACAGGTGAGAAACAAACAAAAAACCACAACTACTGCCTTTCAGATCTGTTAACATGGGCAGCCGCTGGAAATAGGTACCTATTTCAATCACATAAGAGTAAAATTGAGACATCTTTAGATGCTTTCGATATTTTAATGTATTTACCCTCCAGCACAAAGACCTGCATGTATTGTACCACCTCACAATTACTTAAGCGAGTTCTCTTTGAACATTATTATCCGTCTTATCTGCCTGTCCCTCACCTCTTTTCACACCCATTTCTTAGGCCTTTTTGTTGTTCTGAACAGCTGGTCCCCTTGCCTTTCCATCTGTCTCAATCATCTATTTTCAGTTTATGGCTCAGGTCCACCTTCCTCCTCCAGGAAAACCTCTATTTATATATTCTCAAACAGGTGAAAAAGGGCCCTAGCTTCTAAGAGCTATTAGGAACATTAAAAGTGAGCTTCATGTTTCTTGGAAATAAGCCAGTGGCTTTAAGCCTAGGTTGAATTGCCAAATGATGTAATATAAAGTCAGCATTTGTTCTTACTATTTATAAAATACATAAGTTGGTTAATTTCATTTTTGTCTGTACACACAGTTAATAAGTACTTTAAAATCACCTTATCAACACTTGTCTTGGTATGGCCTTTATTGGTGGTGAATGGCTAATGTCGCAACCCTTAGTAACAATTTCTCCGTGTGGAATGTTGATTTCTGTACCACAGGCCGTCCAGACCTCCCCCCATACCCCTACATACAGTAGGGCTTCCCTATATGTACATCAAATACAACAAATGCACAGAGTACACAGTCCGACTTAGACAATTTATTTTATTGAATTTAGATTCAACTAAGCATTGTAACAGGTAACAAGATTCAAACATCAGAGAAAAATCTACTTAAATCACAAGAAAGCAAGCTCACACAGGTCTATGGGCCATCGGTGAACTTTCATTTTGATTCTCGACACCCACTGGTGTGCCCGTGTGGCCGTGGGAGGTGGCCAAGTACGGAAAGTGACAAGACATCACAACAATCCCCCAAAGGTAATTACTCTCACCTTGAATGGAAAACATCATTTAAATAAAACACATTTAAAGATGCTCCCATAAGTTTCTTAATTTTTCCTAACTATAAAATAATCTTAGTAACAGAACAAAGAATTCTCCCTGGCTGGTCACATCATTTATTATTGAAAGGGAAAATCATTATCATAAAACAAAAAAAAACACACAAAAAAAAACAAAAAAACAACCCATTGAAATAAATACATAATTTACTCTTAGGTAGTTTTGCTGCATTACCACGCAAAATTCCAAAGGTGATTTTTTTAAAAAGCAAGCTTGGGAAACGCATTTGCCCTTTTGAGTTTCTTGCTAAGTGATGCCATGCTTCTTACAAGCAAAACTATTCTATGTAGGCCTGAGTTTAAAATGTAAGTATCTGTTCATCTAGAGCTCGCCAACCTGAGTGTACAGGTCTGGACCATGGGTGGTGAGCCTGGGACCATCGCAGCCTCCAGAGCGGTCAGGACGAGCTGCTTGCAGCCCCTTGCAGTTTACCCCCAGGCTGCTGGGGAGTGCTGGGTAACACCAGCAGTTTAGGGAGAAAATGTGCAAAAACCACTGGTACGAAACAGTACGTTTGTCCTTTTACTGTGATTACCTTAAATGGGTTGTAAAATCTCTGAGAACATCCTCTGGAGGTTAAAAAGGGGCAGCACGCAATACGGCAATGGGGCAGAAGTGCTGACTGTAGGTGCTTCTGCCAAGGTGAAACAGAACACCCTTCTCCAAGGCTTTCAGCAAGTGCCCACCAGTCCAATTGGTTTTGCTTTCTACTGTATTATGAGTGCTCAGAGTTTACAGCCTTCGTGACCAGACCTTAAGTGACTTCAATTCTTCTGAATCAAGCTCTTCCCCGGCTTGCCTTGCCTCAGCATCCCTGCACCACTGACAGCACCTGTGGGACCGGGCAGTGAAAAACGACGTGAGATTGGCTTGTGACCGCAGACATCTCCACACAAGGCTCAGCAACGAGCCCTCCTGAAGACCACTTTTTAAATTCGGGGGGGGGGGGGGTAAGGAGAGAGGGAACACCACGTTTCCTGGTTTATTAGAAAACTGATGTTGAAAGTAATCTAGAGGAAAGGTTACGTGAAATTCTGGGACATAAACAAGTATTTTAAGGTTGAAGTTTTGTCACCTCTCTTGCCCACATCTCTTTGTGTCCACGAATGGTAACTACCTCCCTGAATTGAAAGGATGCTACTGTATGTCCTTTCTTGAATGAGATTGTTCATGCAGGGGCCAGCAGACATCTTCTGTAAGGGGACATATTGGAAATATTACAGGCTCTATAGAACACAGTCTCTGCTGCACATTCTTTATTTTTTTTTGGTCTTTAATTACCCTTTAAAAATTGAAACACCATTCTAAGGGTCTCCTAGATTTTCCCTGTGGGCAACAGTCTGCCAAGCCCTACTCTAGGGAGTTCTCTGGCAGGGGCACAGGGGCACTGAACTGTGCAAAGTCTAAGGCTGTTTGGGCCTTGGAACCCTAATTTGGGGATTTCTTTCAGAGAATGAGGTGTCCTTGCAGAGGGATCCCTATGCTGGGCAGAAAGCAGAGTAACTCTGTCTCTACCCTGCTGCCCTAATGACATAGAGCTGGACCAAAGTGGCATATTTATTCAACAAGTGGCTATTTACGGAAGGAAGTCTTAATTAAGGCCTATTTAAACCTGTGCCTATGTTGCCTTATCCTTGATTTTAGAGACAAAATCACATACCTAGACATTTGAAAATTTTCATTCTATAGATTAGGGCCTTACTATTCCAAATGGTTGGCGGAAGAAAAGCTCAAGTATAAACTTACTTCCTCTACTAAAGCCAGCCATAGTCTACAGGGTGAGCCCGTCTAAGAATTCAAAAAGCACGCCAGCTTCCTGTACTTCCAGGGTGTCTATGACACAGCCTGTTTATGGCTGGGTCCCGACCAGGAACAGTGTTTGCCAGGGAGCAAGGATTTCATATCTGGAGACCAGCAGTTCAGACACTGGCTCTCACAGAGACACGTACCCCTGTCCCCTCTGAAACAAGACCCTCTCCACAGGAGACACTGTACACAGCTCTGCCAGCCTTCTGGGTATCTGGGAGGCAAATATTCTACCAGTAATTTTTTCATTGTTAAGAGTATTCACTTTAAAGAGCAGAGAATAAGAGAATTTGCACCTGTTTCATAAATTTTTAACCTTTTAAGTCGTTAACATACAGTATCCCATGGCTTTAAGTAATTAATAATCAAGATAAAAATCCAACTTGTTTTTCCTAAGTTAAATAATGGCTTCAGAAACTGAATTCTTTTTCTAACCAACATTTTTTTAAAAATGGAGCTGATATTTCTCAAAATATAATTTGCTGTCAACTAGATGAATTTAGCTGTACACGTACACGTACACACACACACACACACACACACACACACGGAACTTTACCTAAAAACTATGTGTGAGAATTCCCAAAGGTTCCTAACTAAATGAATAGGAGAAAGACAACTGATTTCACATATGCCAATCCAGTTATTCTTTTCAGATTTTTGTTTAAATTGTCAAACTTGTTTTCTTCAAAATGTGGGTTTATTTCTTGTATTAAATTGAGATCCTCTTAGTGTGGATTCACAGTGGCATTGCCGACACAGCCTCAAGCACAGCAGTAATAGAGAACTTGTCAAGCTAAGGATGGTGTCTCCAAAATAAAACTGCTGTGGCAATTTTTAATTAAGAGGGGGAATACCAACTTGAAGTAAGAAGAAAACTGGAGCACAACTAAACAAGTAAAGATGTGCCACTAAAAAATACTAATGTGCCTGTCAGTTGGCACCAACTCGAGTTCTAGTAACATTGAAACCAGTGAAGCTTGAGGAATTTTCCAACTCATTCAAAAATATAGTGTTTTAAGGCCACCGAAAAATGGGATAAAGAAAGTAATTACCTGTGGTCAGGAAAAGATAATGGTAATGGGGGATTTTTCTAAGTAAAATGAAATGAAGCAGTAAATTCTGACTTGTGTTTTTTAAAAGAAAGAACATTGTATTCCTTCATTCTTTCATTAGCATTTTACGCACACACACACACACACACACACACACACACACACACACTACTCTAGTCATTATTTCACATTTTTCAGGTCTCTTCACTATCAGTTTTTAAAATACTGATAACTATTCTTCTCTATTTTGGATATAAGCGGTTTTGATTTCTTAAACCTGCAGAGAAAATATATAGTGACAGATCTGAATAAATAACAACTAAACATCACTCTCTTTATGGTAGAGCTTTCAAGGTAGAGGAAAAAATGCATTTTAATTCCAGTCAGTAAGTTTTTTGGTTCTGTGAAAAGTATCACTCTTCTTTCCTATCTCCACTGATAGACAACATCTTTGCCATTTCCCTCTAATATCAAAGTGCATTTGTTTAAAATTAAACATACCTTAAAGACAAACAAAAAAATCTTAGGAATTTTTGGCAGATATCCTATGCAGGAAAAATGAAGTGATTTTCCCTTCTTCCTACTCCTCAATTTAAAGCTATACAAAATGGGCTAAATGCAATACTTCCAGGACAGCAGAGTTTACAAATAATGCATTTTGTTTTTGTTTCAAGGAACAAAAAGGGAAAGGAACAATAAAACCAAATGGGAATAAAGAGGAGAAACCCTGAGGCGAAAATGGCTTTTCCTTTATAAAGTTCCTAGGCTCTGACTCGGGTTCACAAGGTGCCTGCAATCTTCTGGGCTGGAAGTCCCTCCTCCAGCCAGAGGGTGGCGCCCGAGCCGCTGCGGAGTGTCCGCCTGTGGATGCGCCGCAGCCGCAGCAGGTAGAGCAGGATGGACAGCAGGACCACCAGGAAGCAGCCAGAGAACAGGTAGTGATTGTAGACAAAAGAGAAGCCCCGCCAGTGGGCGTGATTGGCCCGGAAGGTCTCCTGCTGGATGTCTCTGCCCATGTGGAAACAAAAATAAACAACCCTAATGAGAGGTAACAGAGCGCTAACCTGCCAAGGAATGTGACAGAAGGGAGCACATGAAATGGGCTGGGGGGACCCGGGTCAGGACTCAGCTCCGCAGACAATAACTGTAACCTCCTCTTTGAGACTCAGTTTCCTTTCCTCTAAGATGTAGGATAATGTGGCTTAATGGAGGGCAGTTGTTAAGTATTAACGAGGTAAGGTGTGGAAGTGTCTTTACAAGTCTGTAAAAGTTATCATTATAATCTGGGTAACAAAAATCAGAGAAATTCAGAACTGTGAGGGCTTCGCCAATACACGTAAACTGATGTGGAATGCAACCACGTTTGTGATCAGTAATATCCATTACTCACAAATTTTGCAGTTAATCCAGCTACATGTATTGCAGAAGACGATCAATTAAATGAAGCGGGGAAGTGGGGGCAGGGAACAAAAAAGCTAAGACCCCATTTATCAGTGAACCAGGGTTCTTATGTGGGGGTCAACTGACAGCTGGGTCTGTGAACTTGAATAGGGAAAAATGCACATCTTTTTGTTGTTGTTGTTTTTGTTTTTTTTAGAGGGCAGTGTTACTGGCCCTCATATGTGGGATCCAAACCAGGGGCGCTGGCGTCCAAGCCAGCTCCCAACCACCGCGCCACTCGGCCAGCCCCAAAATGCACCTCTTTATTTTACCCATCTCTGTCATGCAGTATTTCCATTGAACATGAATGTGGGCAACAAACCACTGTAGTATCAGCAGGACTTGTAACTTTGTTCCTAATGAAACTCATAGATCTTTTATATCACACTGCGGTGCTTTGCAGGTGTCTCAAAAGATCAGTGACACGCATTATTACATCGAAATTACAGAAGGTTCTAGTTCCGCTACCAGATCTTGTTATTTCATGTGTGAATAAAGAACATAGATTACTGTATCACAAATTTGTTTTCTGTAATATTTTGATAAATATATTTCAATACAGTGGTTTCCTCAGAAGCCTATGTATTAATATTATGCATTAAAAACAATATTTCGAGAAGGGGTCCAAGGCCATAAAAGTTAAGAACTCTGAAATAAATCCTGTGCAGGGATAAGGGAACAGGGATAAGGGAACAATCAAACCCTTTGTGCTGCATATTATGGGATGGGTAAGGTGGGAAAGGAGGCAGCACTGGGCAGAGAGAGCAAATTCAAACTTCACTGAGTACAATTCTGCCCACGGCCAGAATTGACTGTGCCCCCAACACCCACAAACCATGGCTGCCATCACGCATCGTTACTGCCGAAAAGAATCTTCTGATTCTCGTTGCCCAATTCATGGCCATACCTTAAGGGTAAAAAGCGGGTCCTGTACAGGATTGCTCCAAGGGTCCACTGAACCTCCTTGTCATAAACTTGCAAGGCTGTCTTTAAATTTTTATAGCCAACAGGAAACGAAAATCCCCTGTGAAACACCTCAAACATCCAGGCAGATTTGAAGCACTGATACCTGTAAACACCAAGCACAAACAGAAGTGGGGCTGATTCACTTGTCAAAATGAACTGTACTCAGAGACGGCCTTCCCTTCTGCAACCGGTGTGGGTGCACAGGCTTCACCGGGCCAGCACTCTGAGCAGCCCAATCAGCTCTATGCATTTCAAGCTGATTTACTTGGTTTATGCCCCTTGTCCCACAACATAAAACAATTCGCCTGTCAACATCAATCAGCTCATGCAACTTGGCCTCTGTATAATTTAATACATAGCCAAGACAGATTTTTTTTTTTCTTCTTCAGGCATTCCATCTTTGATTCATTTAGTAAATACTGAGCAAATTCCAACTGCTTGGGGCCTCAGTTTCTTTATTATAAAATGAGAAGAGAGGAGGGTCCTTTTTGGCTCTGATATTCTGTGATTCTAAATATTTATTAGAGGCTTACTTTTGGCAAAGCAGTGGGCTTAGCAAGTAATAAGATATAATAAATAATAAGATAGTCAATGCACTTAAATGACTTATAATGAAAGAGGATTTTTAAAAAGCAACAAATAACTATAAACAAAGCAGAATATGATAAACACCACAGGAGAGACATAATAAGTGCTCTGGAGACTCAGAGAGAAGGATGGAATCTGGCTAAGTGGACAGAGAAAGACTTGAAAGGGACAGCGTCTGACCTGACTCTGACATTTGGGCAGGAGTTTAACAAGCAAAAAACGAACAGGGTATTTCCAGGTGGAAGGAACAACAAAACTGAGCAAAATATGTTTTAAGCAAGATGTGTTTGGGCATAAATATTTGTTGTCCATTGGAAAGAAGCCCAGGGTAGACAAGGAGAGAGAGTGATTGGTGCAGGCAAAGAGGCAGGCGAGAGTCAGGGTGTGGCAAGCCCAGGGGCCCACACTGAATGTACGGTTTCTTAAAAAATACCCTGGACTTGGCTGTCCACTACTTACTTTAGCCTGTGGAGGTCAGCATGAGAGGCATACAGTCCTCGATCAAAGCGCTCCCGTAAGATTGACCACTTTGTTACACAATAATCCTGAAAGAAAATTCACCCCAAAGAAATCATTAGTAAAGGTTCATTAAACATTTTAAAAAGGGTTTACTGAAACCATCAGCAAAACAAAGAGGCAACCGACCAAATGGGAGAAGATATGAGTATTTGCAAACAACGCCTCCAATAAGGGTCTAATATCCAAAATATATAAAGAACTCATACAACTCAAAAACAAAAAGACAAACAATCCAATTTTTTTGTCTCAGGGCAGAGAACCTGAACAGACACTTCTTCCAAGAAGACATACAAATGGCCAACAAATATATGAAAAAATGCTTAACTTCACTAGCTATTAGGGAAATGCACATCAAAATCACAATGAGCTATCACCTCACACGAGTTAGAATGGCAATTATTAACAAGACAAGTAGTAGCAAGTGTTGGAGAGGGTGTGGAGAAAAAGGAACCCTCATACACTGCTGGTGAGAATGTAAATTGGTACAGCTGCTATGTAAAACAGTATGGAGGTTCTTCAAAAAATTAAGAATAGAATTACTGGGCCGGCCGAGTGGCATGTTGGTTAAGTGCTGGCTTGGGACACCAGTGGCTTTGGTTCAGATCCCACATATAAGTGCCAGTGACACTGCCCTCTACAGCTAAGATGGTGAACAACAGCTCCACCTGGAGCTGGGCTGCTGTGAGTCCCCAGTACGGCATAGCTGCAGTCCCTGCTGCAGTGGGCTGCCACAGGCTACAGTGAGTGGCCGGCAGCCAGCGTGAGCGGCTGGCAGCCGGTGTGAACTGCCAAGAGCCGCTGTGAGCGGCCGTCCAGATGCTGGTGACCGATCTGCCTCAGCCGGAAAGGGTGCAATGATGATACCAACATGGGCCAGTGAAGCAATGTCCTTCACAACTAGACTGAAGAACAAAAGGACAGCAACTTGTCTATTCCCCTTCCCCGGTTCCCCAATGCTGTTCCCCTCCCCCAATTCCCTATTAAAACAAACAAAAGAACAGAATTACTATATGACCCAGCAATCTCTCTCCTGAGTATATACCCAAAAACATCTGAAAACATTCATCCGTAAAGATGTATGTACTCTGATGTTCCCTGCAGCATTATTTATGATGGCCAAGATATGGAAACAACCAAACTGTTCTTCAATAGATGACTGGATAAAGAAGATGTGGTATATACACACAATGGAATATTACTCTGCCATAACAAAAAATGAAATACTTCCATTTGCGACAACATGGATCTTGAGATTATTACACTAAACAAAATAAGTCAGAAAAAGTTGAGAACCATCTGATTTCACTGATATGTGGTATATAAAAGTGAAAACAACAAAGGAAGAAGACACACAAATGAAGAAACAAAAACTCATAGACACATGCAACAGTTTAGTGGAGGGGGTGGTAGATGAGGGTAAACAGGGTCAAATATATGGTGATGGAAGAACTGACTCTGGGTGGTGAACACACAATGTGATATATAGATGATGTATTACAGAATTGTACACTTGAAATCTATGTAATTTTACTAACCATTGTCACCCCAATAAATTTAATTTAAAAAAAGGGTTTACCAAATTCATATGCATAACAATACCCTTCCAATTAAGAAACACAAACTTATGTATGTGTAGCAAGAAGAGAAGGCATACACTCAGTGAATACTTAGATTAGCAAAGACAGTGCTTGTTCTTTGTCTTAAAATTCAACCAAAGTTATTGTTAAAGAGAATTTCACTGCCCACACAAACCTCTTCAAAACTGCTTAGTTTCTCCCTTTGTGCCTGCATGTGACAGGCATAAACTTAGGAAAAGTGAAGCAGTACTTTACCTAGTTCAGGTTGAGTACTTATGTCTGTGGTTACACGGTGCAAGGTTCTGGGAACACAAACGTGATTATAAATGGCTCTGTCTTTAGGAGGAGGGAAAGAGTTGACACCTCTTCCTGAAGTTATTTGTAACAATATTAATAACTAACACTTATTGAGACTGTGTAAGTACCCTTTCTAAATATAGCACTTTAATACTTAAAATGACTCCTCAACATGGCTACTATTCTAACATCTATCCAAAGGAGGAAGAAACAGGCTCAGAGAGGCAGTGAAATTTGCAACAAGGAACACAGAGAACAGCACTCAGCCTGGGGTGAAAGGGTAAGGACAGGCATTTCAGGAAGAGGAAACCCCAGGAATGAAGCTGACATGGGAAGTAGCACAGACAGGAGGGAAATGAAGAGATGTCTGATACAAATACAGTATAAAGTGCTAGGTGGGGAGATGAGGCTACAGGGTGGACTAGGACAACAAGAGTACATCAGAAAGTAGGGAAGGGGTTGAGAAATGTCTATGACATCACATAATGTGCTTGAAGATTGATTATATGGGGGGTGTCCAGTGAGGGATGAACAAGTGACAGGGAGAAGTATCTAACTCCTGGGTTTCAGGGAGAGGGACTGGATGGTTAGTGATGCTGTTAACGGAGACGACACAGTAGGAACAGAGGGGAGAACATGGTAGGTGTGTGGAGTTGTGACATCTCGCAGGCACTGGGCAGGGGTCAGGACTGCAGCCTCTTCTTGAGAGGCAGCAGCAATCCGTAAGCATGGATGAGACATCCAAGAACTTGAAAGTCAGAAGGCCAAGCGTGAAAGACTGGGGTCACCAAGGTTTAAGAGTCCTAACAAGGGGAACCCTGGAAGAGCCTAAGACACTGTCAGAAAGGCGGGGAGAACAAGACACTAGCAGTCCTGGAGTACTGTCAGATAATAATTCTGACAGTAATAGAAAATAATCTGGAAGCCAGATTATAATCTGGATGACCAGAGTAGTTTATGGAGTAGTGGGCAAAAGTCCACTCAGAGTGGATTTTTTTTACTTCTGCTGTGACTATTCCTCTCGCCCAACCAAGGGAACAGGATTTGCATCGTGCTGCACGAGAACCTTCCATTCTCCGTCTTTCCCTTCTCTTGACCCAGGCCTCCAAATGGGAACACAGGACAAGACCTGCCACTGTCTACACCAGTCTTTCAAAAGCGCAAAGAAGGTGGCTTCTTTGAAGGTTACCTTTGCAGCTTTAGTAAATGCAGCAGCATTGTAGTCTCCCCCCATCCGTAACACATCCTCAGTGCAGTAGTAGAATTCAGAAAAGCCATAGAATTCGCTGTTCTGGAAGTGAATCGGGGGCTGGTAGACCCCGTTGAGGGAAGTCTGCGTCTCGTTCGTTTTGTTCATGAAAGGCTGGAGAACCTCTCGACACAGATCAAAGTCTCCCGTGCCCCGCAGGTACATGGTCTGTCCATTTTGCTGGATTTCATCTTTAATGTCCAGAGGTAGGCAGGGGTCCAGGTATGGAGTATCAGGAGCCAGACCAGTCTGCTTCCCCAGGAGCCTACGGCACAAAGAGAAACTTTATCATGAGACTGACATAAAACTGTGTTCCGAAGTGGCCGCAAGTCAGTGCCTCTTAAAATGTGTGCCGTGGAACTCGAGCCCTGCTGCGTGTTCTGTGGGAATACAGAAGGCTCCCAGGATAATGCGTTAGGAAAAGACACCCTCAAGCCCCTCTTGGAGATTCGTGATACACACTTTCATTCAACAGGCACCTTAACAGAGTCCAGTGAAAGAGCTACTGCGGGTCAAGTGACCCAAAGCTTTCTGTTCCCTGGACACAGCCTGGTGTGCCAGCAGCTCAGCGTTCATGGTCAGTGAGCTCCCCTCCGTCTCCTGTTCATGGCAGGTAAACGACCACCCTCTGTGTTATTCCCAGCCTGATTTCAGCCACTGGTGCTTGTGATTTTAATCATATCTAGATGAAATGTGACTGTGAAAAGAAGTAAACGGTCCTGTGAAAACGAGGTTGATGCCTTAGGAAAATATGATAAAGACAAGTTGTGAGAAAACTGCTGTCAAATTATATGTTAGCAAGATTTAAAAAGAACTGAGAAAAACTGGTAAAAATCTAGACAAATTTGGTATCAAATTGCTTAACAAATGTCTTTAAGTCCTTGGTATTCTTGAAAGAAAGCCCAAATGACACCAACATAAGTGGGTGCAGTATATGCCAGAGAAATGGTGAACATGGCCTGAAAAAAACCACTATGGTCCAGAGCAAAAGATTGGCAAGTAAATACATAAATTAAAACAAAATGCTTGAGGTTTGATTCTATTTTTATGATTGTTTTAACTGATATTTTAAAAATTAATCAACTACTGATCCCAACTGCTGCAGATAACAGCGCTTCTATTGTATTACAGGCTCGAGGAAGTCCCATAGAAAAACCTTAACTTTGCTCACTAAAATGTACTACGCTTAATAGTAAATTTCCCAATGAAATTTCCAGGCTGAAGGTCTGTCATCCTGCTATGTATGCTCACCGTGAGGTAACTGAGGAGCAGGAAAGAGCTCCAAACATTGGAGTTACCTTAGTGTTTGATACCATGAATCTCATGGACCTAAAGGTGTTTAACTATTAAGAGAGTGCCTGAATTCAATATTTAGTCACTAAGAGTAAGTTAAGTTTTTACTTGCCACTCAACTGATAAGTTGCTTATCTGTAAGATCAGGGCAACTCAGAATGCACTTGATTGTAATAAACTGAGGTCTTTGCCACTATTAAAATGTTTAATTAAAAAAATCAATCATCACCACCAATGGCAAAGAGATATATATGCATTTCAAGGCTCAATTCTGACATATGTAAAAAGTGATGACTAACATTTATAATTATCATACAAGTCCAAGACTAGTCAAATGTATACTTCATGCTACTGTTTTTAGTTGCTTGCCCTACATTTTATTAAGAAGTACCACAAATTGTTCATCAGATGAGCTTCTCGACAGCAAAACCAATTAGTAAAAATTAGAGTTGCAGAAGGTGTTTTTCCAAAATTCTGATTGAAATATCATTTATAAATATTTCTATTTTAAGACTATTGTAAAAAATAACTGTACTAAATAACTGTACTAAATAACTGTACTAAAATGTGTTATATAATACACCACTTTAAAAAAAGAAACTATGGGACTATGAATCTCTTAACTAACTATTCAATTAATGTCTGGAGCCAACAAAAAAAAACAAGTTTTTATTGCTTTTCTTATTCACATATATGAATTTCTGGAAAATGTGGTACTAAATGGCTCTGACTTGGTCTTTCTTAAAGTTCAGGCCTCCACAGATTTAAGATTAAATCCATCAAGGAAATATATTATTATTTATCCCTATGAATTAGGATTTTTTTTCCCCTCAAAGTTATTTCATCAAAACAAACAAAACAAAACAGTAATTAATAGGATATTTTATGTAACTCTAGATTTCGGGTATTTCTATTCATCCAAATGGCTTTTCTGCTTTTATGGACTGATTTCCAATAAATAATTACTATATACTTAAACTTATAAAATAAGTTTGAACTGATATAGTGTTGCTTTTATTTTTTTAGATATTTTCTATACTAGAATTCTTCATAAATGCATTTTTAAAAGTTTCACTGCTATAAGTGTTAAAACCACTAATTCTGACTTAGTCTAGATTATTTCTTGGTCTTGAATACCTTCCTTCACTATGGTCTTATCCAGTAAATAACGGCACAGGCTGCTTTTCCAGAACATCAAGTAATTTGATTTGCTCAATAACGACAATTTGATCACCACTTACTGCAGGCTCCAGGACATCTGCAGTGGTCCAGGTGCTGAGTTCCCAAGTACTCTGCAATCGGAAATGATTACCCAGGGCTAAAAACTACTGTAATCACCTCACAGTGAACCTCCTAATCCCTCAGGGGAGGTGGGTCTGAGAGAGCGCCTGCTTTTTGAGCCCTGGGACACAGGGCCCAGGAGGGACCCTGGTGTTCTCTCACTTCTCCTCCTGGCTCAGCTGACAGGGGAATCAAAAGCTAACAGTGCTGACATACTTCTGCTGACTGAGGGCTCCCTGCTTTGCTGGATGTGTTTTCTATGAGGAGGGATCTGGGTTTGAAAGTGACTGCTGAGCAGTGGAAGGTGCTTTACCTGTTCTTTTGAACTGTGCTGGCAAATATCTTGTCTTCGTATCTCTGTCGAGCAGCATTGCCACCAAACCCAAGAAACGTGGCCACATAGACCCGGTATAAATGCTCAGTCCGGTGCACGTCACACCCCAGGTTAAATTCAGCAAGCAGGTTCTTAGCTACTTCTTCCTGAAGATGTAAGGATAACAAACGTTAATATTTTAAGCAATATAAAAACAATCACCTTCTTTAAAAACTAGGATCTAAAAAGATTCTCATCTAAATGGAGCAAAAAGTTCTGCTTCCGTATTTTCTTCTAAGGGTCCTATGACAATTCTGACTAGAAATTTCAGCTGTGCTGCCTATCTGTGGTATTGTTACAGCTTTTTGAAAAAGAAAGTTAGCAATATAGTTCATATCCTTTGATCTAGTAAATTTATGGAATCCTATGCTTTGGAAATAATCCTAAATATTGAAAAGTCTCTATACACAAAGGTATCCTTTGCAATTCTGGGACAGAAAAAGCTGTATGTCATCTAAATACACAACTCCTAGGAGTATTTAGTAAATTGTGGTAAACAATCGTTTATGGAGGAACATGTTTATGTGCTGTTAAAGGACACAAAATTGCATAAACACTGAGACTACAACAACCATATTTTTCAAAACTATAAATAAGAAAAAAATGAAAAGAAATACATGAAAATGCTAACAATGATGTTTTTGGATGATGCATTCACAGGAATTGTTAATCCTGATTTTTCAGTATGTTTTCCAAACTTGTTTTACATCTATTTTTAAAATTTCTCTTGAAGGGAAAAACATGACTTTTTACAAAGAGTTTAACAGTTTCTGGAAGCATGCTAGATGGGAAGTAGGAAACACAGATTGTAATATTTGAATTTACAAGGCATTTTTTCTAAGGAGCTTAATAAATGTATCAATAACACGTACTAAGTGAACACTAGGTACCCGGCAATGCATTAGATACATTATACGCACTATCTCATTTAGACCTCAGAGTAACACTATGTTATAGGCACTTGCATTTATAGATGAAGAAACCAGCTCAGAGAGATTAAGTGACATGCACAAGGTCACACAGCTAGTAAGGACAAGATGGTGATGCAGGCTAGGCTTGTCCAGCACCAGTCTTTTTAACCATTACCCTATGCTGGGGGAAAGTGTAAGAAACCAGGCAGGCTTAGGTATTAATTGAAGAGGAATGGGAAGAGTGATAAAGACGTGTAGCAATTCAGGGAAACATCTGGAAACCCTTCTGATGCTCTCCACACAAGGCCACCAGCCTACTAGGAAACTACAGACAGTGACGGAGAGCACTGAAGGTTTGGAGAAAAGACAGAGCAAACCGTAAGTTCAGAAACATAGAAGCAGTAGATATGAACCTTAGTCTTTTTGAGAAAAGTCAAAACTGAGCCATTAGAAAACAAAAAATTATTATCCCCAATTGTAACTTAAGAAATCTGATGATATTTTAGTAAGTTTTATTAATACAACACCTGTTGAGAAAAGAAGTGATTGAGGAGACAATATAAACAAAAACTCAAGCATGTGGCTGACATATATACCAAAGAAAAATGCTACTTAAGTTCAGAAAACAAACCAGCTGACTTCAATGAACAAACACAAACGGCTTAGGGGAGGACCGCCTTGGTTTCCTCCCGTCTCCTTTCTCCTTGGTTGAGAAGGTGGTACCTCAGGAAGCACAGTAAAGATGTGTTCAGACTCAGAAAACAAAACAAAAATGGATGGAGATATGTTAAACGAAACCAAATCAAAAGAAGAAAATTTGTACAGATAATAACCTGCTGTGAGGAGGCAAAGCTTACAGTTTTGGGGACTTCGTATGCTATCTGGGTTGACACGCCTCCCATGTCGAGAATACCGGCAGTTCTTTTACGGAGGATGGCTTCGCTGCTTTCACTGCCAGGAATGTTAACTTCCACAACCGCCTCATCATCTGGAAAGAGTGAGAAGCACCATTGGAACAGAACAAAACCAGGGAACTGGGATCTTTTGAAGAGTCATCTTTTCATGGTACGTTTCAAGCATTTCTAGGCAAACCCAGCCTATTCCTCCCAATTAAAATCAAGATAATTGCGTGAAATAGCAGCTTCTCTCACTCTACTCCTACACACTTAGCTGCATCACAAAACTTCGCTCCTTCCTTTCTCATCCTTTAGATTAACTAGAAAAAGCCATAATTTCCAGTTAGCCATAGTAGTTGGAAAGGTGATACTTACCATCCTCAATATGCTCAAATCGTCCAAGGACAAAATTAATGCCAATCCAAGCATACACACCTATAGACATTGCACAGGGTGAAGATAAGAAGAACAGAGTTTTAAAGTATTTTGTATAAGTCTTATCAGTGCAGTCTGTGCAAACATCTCATTTATTTTACTCCCTGATAACCTGTGAAAACATCATCTGAAATAACACTTTTCTACTAATGTATTCTGTCTTTTCCTAGAATTTTTCCAAGAACTCTAAACTCTAAAATTTAGAGTTTCATTTCATTTACATAGGCTGAAAATATCCCCTAGATGCTAGTTTTCCTTAGAAATTTACAGGTTGTTGTGAAATACTGGAGTTTTTACTCTTTATGAAGTTAAATCTATCAATTGCAAGGTTTTAAAAATAAGTTAACTTTGACTTTCATTTCCTTTCTTTTCCTTTCATTCAGTTGCCACATCTGATTGTCCTTTTACAGTACTTCCTACATGGAATCTTGACCCATTTTCATTACCACCTTGATTTATGCTGTTACAGAGATCTAATCAATCTTCTTGCCCCTACTCTTCCACTCCAACCCACTCCATTTTCTGCTATTGGACTGATCTACAGAATGAAGTCCAAACTCCACAGTCCAACAATTCCAGGTCTGTCCAACATTTTTTACTGAATAAATTTGACATGTAACATTCTCTAAGTATGGTGTACAATGTATTACTTTGATACATTTATATATTGTAATATGATTGCCCTTATAGAGATACTTGTCACATTACATATAATATAGTATTGTCTATATTCATTAAACAGTTGAATTTTTAAAATCTGCTGTAAGTAGACCCGCACAGTTCAAAGGTCAAATGTACTGTGCATTAGATCTCTATGGCATATTTACTACTCATTACGACTTTGTACCCTTAAACACCATCAGTCTTTTTCCCGCCCCCACCACCCCCAATCTTCTGGCAACCACTATTCAAATGTTTTTTAGAGGTTTGACTTTTTCAGATTCCCCAAATAAGTGATATTATACAGTACTTGTTTTTCTCTGTGTGACTTATCTAGCTTAGCATAACGTGCTCAAGGTCCATCCATGTTGTTGCAAATGACAGGATATCCTCCTTTCTCATGGCCGAATAATATTCCACTGCATATACGTACCACATTTTTTTTAATGCTTTTTAAATTGGCGAATTGGGGGAGGGAACAGTGTTGGGGAATTGGGGGAGGAGACCAGCCAAGTTGTTGCTCTTCAGTCTTTGTTGTGGAGGGCGCCAGTTGCCATCAGGCTGCCCATCAGCAGCTCGTGGCCTCTAAGCTCAAGGTGCTGTGTTCAATATTAGTTGCCGGTGGGCATAGCCACAATCCCATATGGGAGTTGAACCAGCAGCCTTGTTGTTAAGAGCACATGCTGTATCCACTGAGCCATCTGGGTGGCAGCTCAGCTCAAGGTGTTCAGTCTTCGTTGCAGGTGGGCATAGCCCACCATTGAACAGCCAGTCTTGTTAGGACCATGTGCTCTCAATAGCTGAGCCATCCTGCCACCTGTTGGCAGCTCAGCTACAGCTCAGTTCGGAAGCAGCAGTGTCACTGGCCCATGTGTACCACATCTTTTTGCGCCATTCATCGTTCATGGGTATTCGGGTTGTTTCCCTATCTTGGCTATTGTGAATAGTGCTGTGATAAACTTAAGAGTGTATATATCATGTCAAAGCTCTGTTTTCATTTTCTTTGGGTAGATACCTAGAAGTGAAATTTCTGGGTCATATGGTAGACCCATTCTAAATTTTCTGAGGACCCTCCATAATTTCCATAGTGATTGGACCAATTTACATTCCTACTAACAATGTATAAGGGTTTTCTTTTCATCACATCCTAGCTAGCAACTTGTTCTCATCTTGACGACAGCCATTCTAACAAGTATGAGGTGATAGCTCATTGTGGTTTTAATTTGCATTTTCTTGATGATTAATGATGTAGAGCATCTTTTCATATGCCTGTTGGCCATTTTGATGTCCTCTTTGGAAAATGTCTGTTTAATTCTTCTGCCCATTTTCCAATCAGATTTTTTTGTGATTTAGTTGTATGAGTTCTTTATACATTTTAGATATTAAGCTGTAATCTGATAAACAGTTTGCAAAATTTTTCTCCCATTCTGTTGGTTTCTTCTATTGTGCAGAAGCTTCTGGGTTTGATGTCGTCCCATTTGTTTTTTTTGTTTGTGCTTTTGGTGTCATGTCCCCAAAATCACTGCCATGACAAACATCTATGTTTTCTTCTAGGAATTTTATGGTATCAGGTCTTATGTCTAGGTCTTTGATCCACTTTGAGTTCTTTTGTGAGTGATATGAGATAGAAGTCCATTTTCATTTTTCTGCATGTGTTTCTCCAGTTTTCCCAGCACCACTTATTGAAAAGACTATCTTTTCCCCAGTGAATGTCCTTAGCTCCCTTGTCAATTATTAGCTGACTGAATAAGCAAGGATTTAATCCTGTGCTCTTTATTCTGTCCTTCCTTGCCGACGCAAATTATCTTTATTTGCCCATAAAGATTGCATCCTTTTACCCTTCCCCTTTTATATTTTTGATGTCACCAAATATCTCTTTTTAATGCAGTGATTTTGTTACCAAGTTGTAGTAGCTAGTTATTTTTAATGCTCTTTTTTAACATTTATGTTATAACTATTTAATATAGTACTCTAAAAAAGTTGCAGTTTTCTAATTCTATTTATCATCTTAGTCAGAGTTTTGTGTGCTTCTGTCATTTCATTTCAGCTTCAAGAGCTCCTTTTGACATTTCTCGGAAGGCAGGGTCTAGTGGCTGGTGAACTCCCTCAATTTTTGTTTGTCTGGGAAAGCCTTCATTTCTCCTTCACACCTGAAGGATAACTTTGCTGGACAGAGTAATCTTGACTGGCAACTTTTCTCTCTCAATACTTTAAATATGTCATTCCATTCTTTCCTGGCCTGTAAAGTTTCTGCTGAGAAATCTGCTTATAGCCTACTGGGGGTTCCTTTGTAGATTTCTGTCTTTTTTCCCCCAGCTGCCTTTAAAATTCTTTCTTTATCATTGACTTTTGACAGTTTTAACATATGTATCTTAGAGATCTTTATGTGTTGAGATAACAAGGTGTTCTACTAGCTTTGTAGACTTGTATTAGGTTGTTGGAAAAGTCATGACGTACTTTTTCTATGGTTTTTGTTGCAAAAATGCTTCATGACTTTTCCAACAACCCAATATATATTCAGTTCCTTCACCAGGCTTGGGAAATTCTCAGGTATTATTTATTTAAATGTGCTCTCTGCTCCTTGCTTCTTCTTCTCTTCTTCTGGAATACTCTTAATCTTACGCTGTCTCTTCTAATGGATCTATAGTTCTTGTAGGGTTTCTTCACCTTTTAAAAATCTTAAGTTCTCTATCCTCTTCCACCTGAAACATTTCTATATGCCTATCTTTAAGCTTGCTTATTCTCTCTTTGTTTTATTTCCAATGCTTTCTAATGCACTATTTATCTAATTTATTGAGTTCTTCAGCTCCAAAATTTCTGTGTGGTTCTTTTTAAGAATTTCAGTCTCTTTGGTAAAGTATTCCTTCTAGTTATTAATTTTATTCCTGAAATCGTAACATTGCCTTTCTGAGTTTTCTTGTAGCTCACTGAATTTCTTTGTAACAGCTTTTTTGAATTCTTTATTAGTTAGAGCAAATAGTCTGTATCTTCAGGTTCGGGTGCTAGAAAACTTTTGTTTTCTTCCTGATACCATAATTACAGTGATGTTTCACAGTGTTTGATGGAAAGTGCCATTTAAAAATTGTAATATTTCAAGGCTATGTGTTTCCAAATTTTAACATATCAGGAGTAATTTTAATAAAATATACACAGGGGAAGATGGAGGAGATTTAAAGAAATAGTTTCAAGTTGAAGACCAGTATACGAACCTTCTTGTTTCCCTGAAATTACTTCGGCATGAGAATCAGAAAACAGAAAGTCGAAGTGCACGGGGATATCAGTCAGAAGGTCTTCCAGGATGGCTTTCTGCTGGCTGCAAGACAACCCAAAACTTTATATCATCAAAATAGTATACCCTGAATTTTTGTTTTGAAAAAAGGATAACAAACCACTATGGTCTGATTTATGCTCTATGAAAACAGTACATTTTAAAACCAAAGCAATTCACTGAAAAGATTATTTTAGGAAATAATTTGCAGGAGTTGTGGGAATGTGATTCCTAGATTTAAAACCACAAATGCAATCAATCCTTAAACTAATAAAATAGAAAATCAGTTTTTAAAATAACTTTATAGTTTACCTTTTATACTCATAAAAAATATATTAAAAGATATTTGGTGAGTTCTGGCTAAGGGAACAGTTCTGGTACTATTCTATATTTGAAGGAAGAATGGTTAAAGTCTTCCTTGTTGTTGTTTTTTGTTTTTCTTTTGAGCACAGTGTCACTGGCTCCCATATGTGGGACCCGAACGGGGTCCGCTGGCGTCCCAAGCCAGCACCCAACCACCGCGCCACTCGGCCGGCCCAAGGTCTTCCTTTTGATGATGATCAGAAGAGGAGAAGGACAAGGGACAGGAGGGGAAAGAGGAGGAAAATAAAACACCACTGCCACCACCGCCACAGAGGATCACCTTTCAGGAAGGATTCTCATTCCAGCCGTGCAAAGAATGTAGAGAGGGGTCTCTTTGTGTTTTGCCCGTGGTACATGCTCTGCAGCAAAGTTCAAGAGCGGAGAAATGTAATCACTGACTTTCTCTGGAGAGGTAGCAAATTCTGAAATGCCTACAGAAAAAGGACACTTCTGTTAACAAGCAGCTATTTTAGCTCATAACTTATGCTTTTTCAATGTGGCTAATTTGAGAGAAATTCAAGCTACACACATATTCTCCTAGTGTTTTCTATCCCTCTGGCAATTCCTTCCGCAGTTTCTTTCCTCAATGATAGTGGTACTGAATATTCAGTTCTATGCTCCCTTCTCACTCATCAAAAAAACACAGACCTAACTGAGCCTCTACGATATGTCAGATGCTTGGGATTGATTGCACATGAGCTCATCCCTGCCCTCAAGAAAACTGCTCCTACTTTCCTCAGGCAAGCTCACTCACTCTCATGGCTGCCATCATCATCATCTATATGTCTCCAATCTCCAAATCTTATCAGTAGCCACCCAGATCTCTTCGCCAACCTGCGGATCAGTATGTGGTGCCTGTCCACTGGACAAGGCCACATGCTTTTCCTCGCCACCCCCCACAACTCAACCTATACAAATCTGAACCCCACATCTACTACAAACCTGCTCTTACTGCTTTTTACCTACCTCAGTGACCACCATCACTGGCCATCTAATAGCCCAAGCCCATATCCTGAATAAAATCCCTCTCCCTCACCCCAACAAATGTCCTGGGTTTCCGCGGTTGCCTCTCTTTGGTTCCTCTCGCATGTTTTCACTTCTCATCTGTCTTCATCTGGCTAACTCCTGCTCATCCACTGGGCTACTTCCTCTACAGAAGTCTTCCCAAACAGAACCCTGAAGATGAGCTCTTATTACATTCTATGCTTACCCTTATCTCTAATTGTAGCACTCATTACACCTTATCGAAATTACCTATTTACTTGCTTATCTCATTTCAACTGCAAGTTTCTCAAGGGTACAAACTGTGTCTTGTTCAAATTTATATTCTCAGCACCGAACACAGTGCCTGCCAAATAGCAGGTGCTCAGCAAATATTTTCTGAAAGACTACATAAGTGAATGAATATTTCTACCTGTCATTTAGCCTATAGTATTAAAGATGAGGGGAATTTTAGAAGTCCAAAAATTTCTTATTTCACAGAACAGGAAATTGTGGACCCAGAAATTAATGTCAGCTAGCAAACATCTGAGCAGACACCTTGAGTAAGGCACTATGATAAACGTTACAGGAGACAAAATGAAGACATGGTATTTGGACATTTTATTAAGGTGTTAGTCACCTTATGCAAGATGGAAAGAAAGGAGAAAAAAAAAGTGAAACAAGGAGATCAACTGGGTCCTGCTGTGGGCTCTGAATTAGGGTGATGACTGTGGGAAGAGGAAAGGGAAGATGTGAAATACATCACAGAGATAAAGAACAGACCTGGTTAACAATCGGACCTTTGTCATTTACATACCGGGTTTTATTTTCATAACCACTGGCTTTCGGTTTTTATCCCTCATTTGCCTGATGTCCAATAGATCGTGAGGATTGCCATTATGCCTGGGCCAGCAATAGACGAATATTCGAGACCCACTGCTACCACAATCTACCACGATACCATAGTTCACATTGGGGTTATTGGTGTCTGTAGCTTCAATGTCAGTAACTCGTGCCAAGTACCTTGTTTAGAAAAACAAATATGCATTTTTACCGAGACAGAGATCATCCTAAACCTAACAGAGCAAATTCAATAACCAAGTACCAAGTCAGTGCCCTGCAGTAGCACCGCTGTCACATTTTTACAAATGTCAAGTGATCAGAGTCAAAAGAAAATAAAACAAGTGATAGTGATAAGGACACTCTAAATCAGATATGCACTCATTATTCCATAAAAGACATTCAAAGACGTTCTGAAAAGCAAAACTTATTTCCAAGCTATCAACATTGACTGAAAAATCAGCTTAGAAGGTATCAGAGAAGCTTATGTTTAAATCCTCTTCTGATGTGGATTTGGTGGTTAATGATTAAACACTTTCTAACAGTTTAATTTTTCATGCTGTACATATTCAGTACAGCATCTGTTTCCTACAGCCACAGTCTACTTAAATTCCAACCTCATCCCAGAGTCTTGAAGTCATGAAATGAAGTTGTGGCATCCCATCTAGAAAACAAACTTTTTTTCTCTCACCTTTGAAACTTCTTGTCTCTGGATAGCCGCCCATATTTACTTCGGATTATGACAACAGAAAAGTATAAAAGTGAAACAGCAGCAGCTAGACTGCTAATAACAATGATTTGGCGTAAGTTGGTATTCAGAATTCGAGGACACCCCACTGGAGAGAGGCTAAAATGCCAGGAAGCAGGAAAAAGACAGGAAATGCCGATCCTGAAATTTTGAAAAACAGATTTTAAAGCAATCTGCTCCAAAGAGGCCTCCCGACCTAAACTGATCTGAAAGGAAGACATTCAGTTTGAGCTGCTCCTGTCTCCCTGCCGGCAGGTGCCTATGGACCATGATCTTCCACGTTACTACATTGCCACATAACCCGTTATTGTAAAATCATGGGAACGAGAATTAACCCTCATGGTTCTGACACTTCCATGGGTTCCCCCTTTCTTGAGAGTATTATGTAGATTTTTATTTGTACCCTATTTTATTCTAAAAAAAGAACTAGGGGCAGTTTCCAAGAATACGTTCAGTAAGATAAATACTTAACTCTATAATGATATCAGCTCTAAGGATGATGAAACCAAAAGACAATTTAGTACACAGAAGTGCATGTAATAAAGCAGGCCTTCAAAGATAGCTGAGCATCTTAGCGGCCCAAACCTTGCCCATCAGCTTAGAAACCTACAGTCACGTACAGCATAATAATGTTTTGGCTTCAATCAACAACGGACCACATACATGACGGTGGTCCCATAAGATTATAATGAGGCTGAAAAACTATTGCCTAGTGACGCTGTGCCATCGTAGTGCAACACGACTCGTGTATGTGGCGACGCCAGTGTAAACAAACCTACTGCTAGTCATATAGAAGAATAGCACATACAATTATGTACTGGGTAATGATAATAAATGACTGTTACTGGTTTATGTATTTACTAGACTTTTTATTGTTATTTTAGAGTGTACTCTTTCTACTTATAAAACAAAGATTGCTGTAAAACAGTAAGCTGTGTTACGCTGGAGGCAGTTTCAGTTTACTTCATCTCTTGATTGCATTGCCTTTCTCTTATGCTTGAATTAATCTAGTGGTGTTTGTATAGTACATGCTGTAACAGGCCTGCAGCCTAGGAGCAGGAGGCTGCACCACACAGCCTCAGTGTGTCGTAGGCTCTATCATCTAGGTGTGTGTCAGTGCACACTGTGATGTTCACACGAGGAAACTGTCTAACGACGCATTTCTCAGAATATAATATATCCCATTGGTAAGCAGCATGTGACCGTAAATAGCTCAGGAGGAGTACGGTTTTCTTAACACTGTATTCCAAGGCACATTTCTCCCTGATGAAGAAAATGGTATCTTTAACAATATCCCCACAATAAAGTCAATAAATGAGTTTTGTACATCCTATGCTTTTAGAAATATTTCTGAGACATTTTTGCAAATACTTTTCTTCTTAGTTTATGTGAGGAAGGAGAGATTATTATTAGGCTTTAAAAAAAGCCTTTAGGAAAATTTTATTGTTTTACAGTTAATTTCTAGTCTTCCCTTTAAAGAGTGCTTCATGAACTAAAATATCTCACAGAAGGGGGAGGTATCCTGCTAATCCAATGGAATTTACTATTTGTAGTTTCTAGTCTCCCTGTGTGGGTCCTTGGGCCAGTCCATGGAATTTATCACCCCTCCCCCACCTCCAAGGCTTAGAGACAGTTATCTTATGCTTACTACTACCCCTCCCAGGTTTCAACATGCACAGCCTTTACCAGAAACTACATTAAACCCCATAGAATCCACCTGGCATTATCGCTTTTTGTGACAGGCAGGCCCCCTTGGGGTCATCGAAGAACAAAGGTGTCAAAGAGAAATATAGCACAACTTTGAACACTTTTCATTTGGGATTTAGATTTTTTTCCCCCTCTCAAGAGCTGTTTCTGTGGCACCAAAATCTCAGGCTTTATAGTACTAATGATTAGGCATCATCACTCACCTCCCCATGCCGCAGGGTCAGAGGTCAGGCAGTATTCCTGGGTCAGTCTTCACACACCATTATAGAAACAATGGGGTCCTCCTGGAGTGAGATCCCTCCTGTTCCAGGAAGTGAGAGAAATCATAGTGATGGCACAATCCAAGAGCATGTCTATGTTCTTTATCAGCTGTATGTTTACATCCAACCACACATAATCTGGTACATGATCCTTGCACTGAAGCTGTCAGAAGGGTTTATTTTGAGCATATGGCGTCCGCATTAGCACTGGTCTAGTCCCTGTCTACCTTGCTAGTCTTATCCCTTGACAGATATGGACCCCGTGCTCCTGCTATACTAAACACAAGCTGCAGGTCACTGAAATGCCCCACAATCCTCTGTGTTTGTCAAATGCCTCTCTTTTGGTCCACCTGTTGGCGTTCCTACGGAATCCTTGTGACACAGGTCAAGCATGATTTCTCTGTGAGGGCTTCCCGAATCCTCACATCCCCAAAGCACTTGCTCACCACAGTGGTGGGCTACACAGTGTTATACTCGGGGCTGACTTTCTTTATCACACTGCAAGCCCCTCATTGGCAGGGACAACTACTTATTCTTCTGTTTCCCTAGTGACCAGTGCCTGCCACACAGTGATGAGCAACCATTGTTCATTTCATGGATGCTTGGGAATGGGATACAAAGATGAATCAGACATAGATTCAGCCCTTAAAGAATTTATAATGCAGTAGAGGGGGAAACACACACACACACGCACGCACACGCACACGCACACACACAGTATTAATAATGCCTACCTGACAAAGGGGAAAAGAATCGCTTTATTTAGTTGAGGTTTTAATATGGTGTCCTCATTGTACTATATACCCCAAACTTAGGGCACACAATATTTGTGATTGAAAAGTCAAAGCAAAAAGAAAAAATGTATCAATTACATAGGTGTTTAAATGAATTTTAATGTGTTTTTATAAAGTAGCTAGCTACCTTTTAGCATTTGAATCTAGTGAGATTACTATATTACACCTTTATTAGAATTCCAATGGCTCAAAGATTTAAATACTAAAAATATCCATAAAAATATAAGATGAAAATGTAGGTAAGTATTTACATAATATTGGAATAGGTAAGGCTTTTCTACAATGACAACAATATCTCAAACCATAAATGAAAGAAAATGTGTATACACATGAGTTTAAGACTTCTGAATGTTTTTAAAAAAAATCCCTTCCCAAATACGCAAGGCTTGGGAAAATTACTTGTAACATGCATGACAAAAGCTAAATGTCCCTTACATATAAAAAGTTTATAAAATAAATACATAAGAGAATCACTAAACAGAAAAATGAGCAACAATAATTGGAATTTAACTTATTAAGAAATACAAATGGCTGATAAAAATAACATCCTTAGTACTCAGAGAAGTATAAATACAAGCAAGACTTCACCATTATCAGACTGGCAGAGATTAAAGTCTGAAGATACTTTGCTAACAAGGGGGAGGGGAAAAGGTCATGAATACTGCTGGGGAGAATCTAAATAGGTACCAACCTTCTTGGGGCATATGGGTAACGGATATGAACATTTTTTCACATGCTTAACCTTTGCTCAACCTATCACACTTCCAGAAAGTCATTCTTAGGAAAATAGCGTAAATTCACTAAAATATGTATAAAGATGTTCATTATAGTATTGTGTATATGAGCAAAACATTGTTACTAAACTAATACGCATTACAGGGGTTGGGTTAAATGAAATATGGTCCATTTATGCAACGGATACAATGTGACTATTAAAGATGATGATGCAGATCTATATTGACATGAAAGATGTCCATGATTTAATAAGTGGAAAAAGCTACATCATGTATATGGGAGGCAAAACAGTGCTTAGTAGTGAGAAAATGGATCATTTTTATTTTCTTCCCTAGGTGTGCCTGTATTACTTAAAGGGCACATATTAAATTTATTGTCAGAACAAACAACAGAACTATTTTTAACAGCTACCTTAGACTGATAGCTCCAGTTTCCAGCATCAAATCCTCTTCTGGATGTATCAAGAAATCCTATCTTAAAAACGCTTCATCACAAAGGCATTCCAATCTAAACATTTTCAAAAATTGACAATTATGTGATAGCTGAACTAAGAATGAAAGAAAAGAATGTTTTAGTTAACAGCTTAAAGGCAAGGTCCTTGGGGAAAGAAAGGCCTTTAATGATTAGATGATGATTACTAAGAAGGGATAGGAAGGGTACAAAGGAGTAACAAACCTGACTCCAGGTTTCAAGGAGTTTGCAGATTGGTTACAGAGAAAATATTAATACCGAGGAAAAAATCAAGAGCATAACAAAAGGAAATGTTAAATTATC
Organism: Aselliscus stoliczkanus; assembly: GCA_033961575.1. NCBI lineage: Eukaryota > Metazoa > Chordata > Mammalia > Chiroptera > Hipposideridae > Aselliscus > Aselliscus stoliczkanus. Next base: position 19,188,328 of record CM066735.1, read on the forward strand.
TGGACTGGGAGAGTTCACAAAAGAGCACGATGAAGGCTGGTTAACAGGACAAGATTCCTAGAGGTGGGAGGCAGACTTTGGATGTGGGAAGAACAGAAAATACATTTCAAAAGAGAAGATGCATTATTAGAATGATCATAGCAAAGTGTCTGTCTTAGGACTTTTTTTTGAGATATGTGAAGAATTTGATAAAAAGGATAAATAGATATTTTTGTAAGTTACAAAGCCTGTATTTAAAGACAGAGGGAAAATACGACAGCTTATAAATTGCTGAAATAATTACTTTTATTTAGGACAAAAGTATGACTAAATATTACCAAGCTGTCAACAATATGGTAATTTGATCTTATAATGTAAACTCCAATTGTATTTGTAGCTAAGAATCTTGGCAACAGGGTTTAGGGAGGCAAACTCTTAGTACATAAAACTGCCACGCTTTTAAAAGGACTAAATTGTGTTAGACCTAACATCAGAGCGATGCATTCACTTTCATGATTTCAGCTGGTCGGGCCCTTAGCTGAATATTCTTTAGTAAAGAGCTTCCCAGTCCTGGGTCAATGTCTTTGTCAGTCTCTTGTTGACAGTTCTAAGAAAGCCAGTGAAAACACAATACAAATCAATTGCAAAGCGAGACGGATACTGTGGCGAAAAATGCAGGATGCAAATTCTCAAATCGCATGCAAACAAAATCATAGACAAATAAGACTCTGGAAGAGCTAGACCTCTGAGTAAGAAAAGGTAAAATGACATGAAGGGTACTTCAAAAAATAATGATATGAATATCAAAGGATTACAAGAGGACCTTGCAAAATCAAAGCCCACGAACACTTAAGAAGAATTTTGTAAGAAATAACTATCTTTGTGAGAGAGACCAAAGTGAAGTGAAGGATGCTGTGTGACACTCAGTTGTGGGAAAAACACATCAACACAACTTGATTCATTCTTTAAGAAGAATGCATGCAGATGCATTTATGACCTACATTTTCTTCAACATTTTTAAATTTAAAATTTTATTGTTCATTATAAACTTCTACTCAAACCTTTTTCTACCTTTCACTATTCATTTGCAAAATTCTGGTCCCCATTTTAAATGATCTTTTTCTGGTCACACTTTTCTGCATCACCTCTATAGTTTTCTGAATCTGCAACTATGATTTTCTTCAAGTTTCAATTCTAGCTCTGACTTTCTTCAACTTTCAATTCCACATTTATTGATGACACCCTGTTACTGCAAACTCATTTAGTCTAAGTCTGCGGTCACAATCTTTTGATACTAACTAATACCACCTTTCAAATTTCCAGGTCTAAGACTGGGGTCACTTGGCTCTTAACTTCCTTTTCCCACTCACCTACTTGTTGACATATGATCTCTACCTCAAGACAGCTCCCTAGGCAGGTCACCCACCTTCTGCCTTCACTGTGAACACCATTCTTCAGAGACACCTCTTTTTTTGTAAAACACTACCTTCAAAACATGACCAGCTTAAGAAACTTCTGGAGCCTCTTGGGTCAACACCAATTTCCCTGTGTGCTATCTGAAACCTTCATTCATCTACTGATCCCATCTTATTTCACCAACATGTTGTCTCCTTGACCCAGATAACATCTTTCTGCTCCAGTGAGGTGTCTCTTCTCTGGAGCCACACAATTCTCATTCTTGCCTCAGGCCTTCACCAATGTCATTTCCTTTAAAATGTCCTGCTCTCAATATTGCACTTCTTTTAAGGCACAAGTCAATATTTTTCTTTGTCAAGATTTAACTTGTGGGGCCGGCAGAGTGGCGCGTTCATTAAGAGCTGGCTTGGGAGGCAGCAGCCCCAGTTCAGATCCCACATATGCGGCCCAATGACGCTGCCCTCTACAGCTAAGATGGTGAACAACAGCTCCACCTGGAGCTGGGCTGCTGTGAGCCCCCGGGACGGTATAGCTGCAGCCCCCGCTGCAGTGGGCTGCCATAGGCTACAGTGAGTGGCCGGCAGTGTGAGGTGCCAAGAGCTGCTGTGAGCAGCTGTCCAGAGGCTGGCGACCGATCTGCGTCAGCCAGGAAAAGCGCAATGACGATACCAACATGGGCCAGTGAAGCAATGTCCTTTCTTGCAACTAGACTGACGTACAAAAGGACAGCAACTTGTCTGTTCCCCTTCCCGGTTCCCCAACACTGTTCCCCTCCCCCAGTTCCCCAATAAAATCTTTAAAAAAAACCCCAAACATATAAACCTTTCAATGAACTTTCGTTACTGTTTCTTCTTTCTAGACTATATACACAAAGGTTGAGATCATGTATTCCTATTAGGGCTAGAAGAATGTAAACCACAGATTCAACATGCAACAGATACAAGTGATGATCAAACAATGTTAAGGTAAACAGAAACAAACAAACTACTTATACAAATTAGTATCCATTTTGTAATTGCTCATGTATCAAACAATTAACAAATTGATACAAAGACACCATCAAATATAAGATAACACAACGAATATGACCTCCTTAGTCCTCAACAAGGCTAGAAAATTAGGTATTTTCATACACAAAGCAGGACACAGTAAAGACTGCAGTGTGAAATGAAACTAGAGATTTCAGTCACTAATTTACAATTCTCTGATTACCTCTCATTGATCTTCTAGCACAGAAGTTCCTGAATTGTAAAGCATCTCTTTCCTTTCCTAACATGTTCTCTGAAAATGCTCTGCACCAGTGCTCATCTAACCGGGTTTTGGGACATAGTGCAGAGCATGAGCGACCTATCCCTTTAAAAGGGGTCCGCTCATTACTCAAGTCTGAGAAGCACCGCCCTCACCATGACTTTATCCCCCAATTAGCTCCATTTTTGTTTGTGTTTTTTTTTTTTTTTCACAAGGAGAAATGTAAAGCTTGACGTGTAGCCAAAGCAGAGCAAAGGAAAAACGATGCTGCTCGTGTCCATGTCACGGTAACCGGGCAGGCGAGAAAAACGGGCTCCACGTGCAGCATCCCTGCTCCCTGGCCAGGTCCGTCCTCAGTGCGGGCGGGATCCGCCCACACGACGTGGAAGAGGGACACTCCAGCGTGGCCACCGCGGCCCACGCCACTGCACGGCTGCCAGGCTTGTCCTGCCGGGGGCCGGGGGCCGGCACCTGCCGCCCAGGGTCACGGCGCTGACGGCCGGCGCAGCTGGGCGGCACGGGCCCCCGGCAGGACGACGGCAGGCGCGGGGAGGCTCGCAGGCCACGGGCTTGTCCGCAGCTGTCGCCGCCCCGCCGGGCCTCCCGGTCCCAGCGTCTCCGCCCGGGCTGGACGCCTCGGCCGCCTGCCCTCCCCTCGTCCGTGCTGGGAAGGCCTCCTCACCTGCTCGGCAGCACTCGATCCCGCGGCAGGGACTCCCAGGAGCCGGGAGGCGCCAGCGGAACGCATCACGGCGACCGCGGCGAGACGGCGACGGCAACACGGACCCCGGCTCCCCCGATGGCTGTGCGCCTTCCCGAGAGCCACACCTCCTACCGGCCTCGCCCGCGTTGCGTCACCGCCGCGCCGGGAGCGCGCACGCCGAGGGGCGGGGCCTGTGTCTGGGGGCGGAGCCTCCGGCGGGGATGACGGGCGTGGAGTGCAGAGCCGTGACGTGTGACATCTGGGGCGCCCATCTGCGCTGTGAGAGTGGTGTCATGGAAGGAACCAGTACTGCGGTTTGGTCGCCGCGCGTCCTAGCCTGCCCGGTTGTCAGCGAGCCGCAATGTGCTAATGACAACGCAGTTGATCTTTCCTTTGTGCTCCCTAAGGGTTACGGAAAAATAACATTGGAAAATCTAACAAGCACTAGGCATTTTTACTCAGCTGGAAAGTTGTAATTTTTACAACTTTGCCAGTAGGTATCCCTATTTTACAGATGGGGAAACTAAGGCTCAAACTCATTCAGTGAATCTCTTGAAGTCCAGATAATTAATAAGAGCCAGGATTTCATCCTTGCCAAAGGTTGTATATATCAGCGCTTATTCTGGGGAAGACAGACACCCCTAACACACGCAATGGTTATGAGAAGAACTAGTAAGGTGAACAGCACCGGTTCCTGAGATTGACCCCATGACATGATATTTAGTTCAAGGTTCCTCTCGCTAGCTTGACAAAAACAAACAAAAAACAAACAAACAAACAAACAACCTCGAAGTCACAGAGCTGAAGAGAACTTGAGAATCAATCATGGCTTCTATTCTTTTCACCCCGGTTTTTTTTTTTTTAATTTTTAAACAGGTGAATACACTGCTTTCCAGAAAAAGGAAGTGACCAGTCAGCATATTTAAATAAAAAAAAGACTATTGCATTAGTTTTATCAAAACAAGCTTGGACAGAACTAGTGGTTATACATTTTAAGCAGAATTCTTGTTGGTCTAGCATCAGTTTGGGTCATCTCCTCCTTGTGGTAATGTTTTATCCCTGAATGCAAATGCTGTTCATGGAAGAAGGCTAGCATGAAGGCTAGAGTGACCAGGAGCCTTGTGCTTTAGAAGTAAATACTGTCTTTTTACTATTGCTCCACATTGCGATCATAAAACCACAGATTATTTGAGCCAAAGGGACCGCAGGAACTGTCTAGTCCCATATCTATATCTATATCTATATATCTATATCTATATCTATATCTATATCTATATCTATATCTATATCTATCTATATCTATATATACCAGTTTGGATAGCTTACACATTAGAAACCTCTGTGACTTATACCTTCTCATAGCTAGCTTTGAGAAGCTGAAGTAGCTAGCCACTAATAGCCTAAAGCTGTGACTTTAGCTCCAGGCTCCCTCAAAATTGTGTGCCCTTTAATGTCCTTAACATTTTTTTTTTTTGTCCTTAACATTTGAGGTCCTGGTTTAGCTTACAGTAGCCTCTCTCAAGGAGGCCTTCACTAAAATGCCAGACTAATATTATTACATCATCAGTATTTCCTAATAATTCATATATAATAATGATCTAATAAGAGCTAGGGAAGAAAAGTATGAAGAAAGTGTGAAAACATGTAACACTGTGCATTCATTTCCTAGGTCTGCCATAACAAATTACCCCAAACTGTGTGGCTTAAAACAGCAGAATTATAAACTTTCACTGTTCCAGAGGCTAGAAGTCTGAAATCAAGCTGTTGGTAGGGATGTGCTGTCTCTGAAGACTCTAGGGGAGGATCCTTCCTTGCTTTTTAGTTTCTGGTAGTTGCTTACAATCTTTGACTTTTCTTGGTTTATAGATGCATCACTCTAACCTCTACCTCTGTTGTCACATGGTGTTCTTTTATGTGTCTCTGTGTCCAAATTTCCTTCTTCATATAGGGAATTCAGACATATTCAATTTAGGACCCACCCTAATCCAATATGATCTCTTCTTAATGTAATTACGTCCGCAAAAACCCTATTTCCAAGTAAGGTCACGTTCACAGGTTCTGGATGGATGTGAACTTTTGGGGGATACTATTCATCCCAATACATGAGAAGACCATCTCAAGTCTGAGTCATCAGTGAAGGCTTCTTTGAGGAAGTGATGCTTGAGTTCACACCCATAAGATGAATATGAATGAACCAGAAGGAGGATGAAGTCTGGGCCTATATGAAAGAGTAATGCAACAGGCAGTGGAAACAACAAAGAGACTCTGAAGGTGGAAAGAACACCACTGTCAGAGTGATCCATCAATGTATTCTCACTTATCAACAAGAGAAAAAAAAAACTGAGCTAATAGGAAATAACATTTACTGAGTACTTTCTTCCAGGCACAGTTCTATGAGCATTAGAAAACATTTCAAATAGAATGATAATGATAATACATCAAAATTTATGGGATTTCAGGGCCGGCCGAGTGGCACGGTGGTTAAGTGCTGACCTGGGAAGCCAGCGGCCCGGGTTTGGTCCCACATATGAGGGCCAGTGACACTGCCCTCAAAAAAAAAAAAAAATTTATGGGATTTAGCTAAAGCATACTTACCAAGAAATTGTATAGCTTTAAAACTTATTTTGGCTAGGAAAAAACGTTTGAAATCAATTATCTAAATTTTTACCTTAAGAAGTTAAGATAAGCGGGCCGGCTGAGTGGCGCTGTGGTTAAGCGCTGGCTTGGGAAGCCTGAGGCCCCTGTTCGGTCCCACATGTGGGGGCCAGTGACACTGCCCTCAAAAAAATAAAAAAATAAAATAAATTAAAAAAAAATAAAAAAAGAAGTTAAGATAAGAGAAGCAAATTAAACCCAAAGTGAGTAGAAGGAAGCAAATAATTTAAAAATACAAGTTAGAAAAAGTTAACAAAGCCACAAGTTAGTTCTTTGAAAATATTAATAAAATAAACTTCTAGTGAGATTGATCAGGAAAAATAAAACGCAATTAACCAATATGAACAATAAAAGAGGAACATCCCTACAGATCCTACAAAATTAAAAGAATAATAAGAAAACATTATGAACAACTTTATGCTGATAATTTCAATAATTTAGATGAAATGGAAACATTACTTGAAAACCACAAAATTTCCAAAATTTAACACAAGAATAAATAGAACATCTGAATAGCCCTATATCTTTTTTTTTTTTTTTGAGGGCAGTGTCACTGGCCCTCATATGTGGGACCGAATCGGGGCCGCTGGCTTCCCAAGCCAGCGCTTGACCACCGCGCCACTCGGCCGGCCCCTAGCCCTATATCTTTTAAAACTAGATGGTTTCACTGGTCAATTTTATCAACCATTTAAGAAGGAAATCATATCAATCTTACATACACTCTTTTGGAGAAATAGAGGAGGAGGGAATACTTCCTAACTCGGAATATAAGGTCAGAATAATCCTGACACCAAGAAATATTGTCAGGGTTTCTTGAAATAAAAGAAATAAAAGGGAAAGAAAATTATACATCAATATCTTTTATGAACACAGATGCAAAAATTCTAACAAAATATTAGCCAAGTACAATAGCTTAACCAAGTGGGATTTTTGCAAGAAATGCAAGGTTGGTTCAATGTTTTAAAATCAATCCATGTCATTCACTATATAAACAGAATAAAACAGACAATTCATATGACCAATATGATCTCAATCAGTGTAGAAAAAATATTTGACAAAAATTCAACATTCATAATTTAAACAAAGAAAGCTCTCACAACTATAAATGGAATGATCTTCCTCAGTTTCATGGGGTATCTACAAAAGAACTACAGCTAATGTGGTTGCAAGATCAAAGTACTTCATCACATGTTGGGTATTTTAAAAGTATTACATGAATGTTTGAAAAAGAATGTGACATCTGGACTTCAGAAACCATCTTGAAACCATCTTGAAACCATGAGGTAACAGTAATACAAATCAGAAGCCAATACTAAATATGATAAAATGGAAAGATAGAGTTACTTGTGTCTATCATGGTATCACAAAACCACTGAATTAATGCCAGCCACTGGACCTACCTCCTGATGTCTTGTTATGAGAGGACAATAAAGCCTTTATTTGTTTGAATTACTTTCGGCTGGATATTCCATTACTTGCTGTTAGGTCTTTCAAAATATTTGTTGACTGGTTGATTGAAAACTTGAAGGGACCTCATGATGTCTTATTTCCCAGCTGTCTTTCTTCAGTTAGTTTAGATTTCATTTATATTTTATAGATGAGACAGCCAACATCTGAAAAGCCAAATGACTTGCTCAAGTTCCTAAAGCTGGAAGAGAGAAGGGATTACTGAATGTGAAGACTACCAAACTGGGAGGTAGAAACCTGAATCCTAATCCCTGCTATGCTACTAATTGACAATCTAAGCTTAGAACATTTAATTTACCTTGTTGGTCCTCACCATCCATATATAATTTTAAAAGGGAGTGAGGAGGTGGTTAGGTTGACCTTTAAGGTCCTTTGTAGGCCTAACATCCATGAGTTCTAGGAGACAAAAGAGAAGACTAGGAACAAATTCTTTCCCTTTCTCCTTCTGCCTTCCCCTCTCTTCTTCCTCTTGCTCCTTCTCCTCTCTTTCTCCTTCTTCTTATGAAATCAAGTATAAGATAGAAGAGTGCTTTCTTTTTTCTTTTTTCCTTTTTTTTTTTTTTTTTTTTTTTATTGAACTCCAGATTCCTTTAAAACTGTGCAGGTGGGAACCTTGATGAATGGATTATGGCAGGTGAACAACCACCAGTATTTAAAACCCAGACAGGATTTCTTTTTCATTATCTTTCTGGAAAACCCTCCAATGTGGCAAATGCTTTGAATTCTGCAGGCTTTGTTCTCCAAATGGTTTAACCTATTATTCCAGGGGGCCTAAATTGGCTACACTGTCCCTCCTGGTAGTGTTGGTGCTGGGGAGAGGAGGTGACTGTGAGGCACTAGATGTCACAAAAACAAAGGAATCAAGTGGCCTTTGGAAATAATGAGTCCTATTGCCCTCCCCTGGTCCTGCTCGACTTCCAGTGCATTCATGCACAGACTAGCTTTTGAGCCTCTTAGCTAATAATCATATATATTTATACAGCATTTGTCTTCGAGGAGATCATAGCACTTCACAGACATGACCTCATTTTATGAGCCCAGCATTCCTAAGGCAGGGAATGGGCCAAGAGAATTCTTATTTTATGGTGTTTTGCTATGGGGAAAAAGCGTTGAGATTAAGAAAGAGCAAGAGATTTGTTCAAAGTAACATTAAAATTTAGAGGTTTTTTTTTTTCTAACCTTTTCTCATCATAGCAGTGCGATCAACTGTACCCTAGATAGGTCATATGGGATATCGATCATTAAACACACACACACACACACACACACACACACACACACATACACACTCAAGTTGGGAGTGGACATGGTTGTTTTTGCTGCTCAGGACTCATCTTTCTGATTTTGGTAACAGCACCTCAGATTTCTAAAGGAATATGCCGATCTCACGCTCAGTCTATTTTGGTCAGTAAATATGACCCTGGCTTGGTTGAGCAGAGTAGTAATTTCATCCCCTGACCACTAGGACTGGCACTTGAATCATGCTGTTCTGATGAGCTATAAGTAACCCACATTCTTCAATAGCAGCTTCATCTGCAGAAAAAGATGATACTTTGGTTTTCACACAGTTTTTATTTTCTTTCTCAAATCATTCAAACTTGAACAGGAAGCAGCAGGTTATTTATCGGGCCCCCTGAATCTCAACACTTCTGTGTTCCTTTCTGGGGAGAGTATGACTTAAGGACAGGGCCCCAGCCTTGATAGTCCACTGCCTTTCGATGTTAGAGAAACCACAGCTTTACTCACTTCCCCATTTTGTCATCACAAAGATATGTTTTTCAAGTTAGAATGATAAAACATTTTATTTCCTCTCTGTGTTTCTGGACATGCCAATTCTTCACCCCATCCCAGACCTCCTGCATCAGAATCTCTGGGAGTAGGGCCCAGTAATCTGTTTTCACGAGCTCTCCAGGTGAGTCTGATGCTTCAGTTTGCATATGATACCGTAAGATATAGGATAAGGACCAGCAAAGTGAAGGAGACAGTAAAGTGAAGGAGAGAAGGATGAGAATGGAAGTGTATTCGAAATGGGAGCTTGAAAGGCGGAAACAAGAGTCAGGGACATCAGGTGGGCAGCAGATGCAGCTCAAGGAGACACAAAACACTAATCAGACATGAAGTTCCAATTGCAGTGATAAAGCATGGCTGAGAATCCTCAACCCTGTGCTTCCAAGTCCTGGACCCTTTACTAGTTATGAGGCCCTGGGTAAGGGAGTAACTTGCTTAAGCTCCGATTTTCTCAAAAGTAAAATCAAGATCACTTCACCACCTATTTGGGTTGCTGTGAGGGTTAAATGAAATAATCCAAGTGAAATGCTAAGCACAGAGCCTGGCATGCAATGAACTGATAAAGTGAGCTGTTCATTATTTAAAAGCAATTTATGGTTTGGTAAAAGAACCGAAGTCAAGAGAGAAGATGAGTTCTCGATAAATGCCTTTCCTAACCACACCCTACCCTACACATACAGGGTCATTGCTAATGAGTCTCTCATTCACTTTTGTCACGTGCTCAGGAGTTGTTCAGTTGTCTAAATGTTCTTTGTATCTGCACCATCATAAAAATGCCTTCGGACTCTAAGCCAGTGTCCAGGGGCAGTGCCTGCTTAGGGAGGGTTCACCTCACTTGGCCTAGAGCCCATCACAGCTCCCATAGTTGCAGTCTTTAGAAGGCACTGCAGACATTAACCAGCCCTGATGTTTCTTGTTCACACAGGCCTAGTGTATGTGGCTGGCCTGACACCGACCGCATAAAAACGATGAGTAATGCAGCATCTGCTTTCACAGTTAAACTGTCAGCAGCTGGGGAGACAGGTAGAGACAGGTGTTGCCATCCCTCAGGGCCATGCCTAGTGCAGTGAAAGTTTTCCAGAGGGTGTCAGGTCAGGCTGAAATGTGGCCTCCCAGAGCTGGCCCCACCTGGGAAGGTCCTGTGTGTACAGCTGGTTTCCTGCTCCCCTGCTGAGGACAAGCCTGGCCTCCTGACCTGCCATGCTATTGTTGTGTTTCTAAACAACATATTCAAAACCTGCATTCTCAGTGAGAAGTCTGCTCTGCATCAGGACTTCGGTCCAGAGATTTAAGTTTCTTCCGGCCCTCTCCCTTAATGTAATGATTGTAACTGAAAAGATAACTGAAGAAGGTTCAGGAAACTATTTACCATGCCTAACATAACACCTTGCTTCATTTTTTTGTACACATACTTCCACGTGTATAGATCATTTTACATTTTGCCATCATGGCATACCTCGGTCCATATGGGCAGTGAGTATACATATTTTGGCTCCCTTTAATTACTCGGTGTTTGGTACAATTCCTGACACATAGCATATGGTCAATAAGGGGTTCTTGAATGAATACTATTTTATAATATGCGGTTTCCCTTTTGCATAATGAGAACATTTGCCTATGTTTCCATGGTATGCATAATTGTAATTTTTAATGATTCCATAATGGCACAGAATAGTAATGAAAGGTTTTCTGATGTTGGAATTTTGACTTTATCCTTTGTTGTTGTGTTTACTATAATAGATAATCTTATAAACATTTCCATGCACATTTTATTTAGTATCTTAGTTTCAAATATTATAAAAAGTTCCCAAGAATGGAATTACTATGCTAAGGAGGTTTGGGTAACTTTTGATTCAATGAGTATTTAAGGAGCCAATACTTCCTGGTAGAGGTAATCCATTTGTGTCCTCTCTACAGAACATGCCTATGTATTTATTTCTAGAGTGTGTCCAAATCAGTGATGAGGGGCACAGAAGCCACCCCACAGATCCCCCTAATTCAGAACTCTTTGAAGAGTCTGAAGACATTCATTGGAGGCCCACTAGGTGGGACAGAGTAGACCTTTTAGTTTCTAAGTAATAAGATAGATGAGCAGAAATGACACTTTTCTCCAGGTCCTGAAACAAAATCCAAAAAATAAATGGCCCCTATTAGAGCAAAGTCTCTGGGAAGCAGCATAGCTTCAGGCAGTTCTTGTTTGCTGTTAAATGAGACTTTGAGGTCTCAAAACCTACAGGTGGCCTGTATTAACTTTTATTGCTCCTCTAACAAGTTACCACAGCTTTAGTGGCTTAAAACAATGCAAATGATCTTACAGGTCTACAGAAGTCTGACATGAGTCTCACTGAGCTAAAATCAAGATATCCATAGGGCTGCATGCTTTTCTGGACACTCTAGGGTTGAATGTTTTCCAGCTTCCAGCTGCCCACATTCCTTGGTTCATGCATGGCCCTCTTTCTCCATCTTCAAAGTCACCAACATCACATCTCTCTTGGACCCTTCTCCTGTTGCCATTGCTTTCTTTCTGACCATAGCTGGAAAGGCTCTCTGTCTTTAAAGGACAAATGTGATTAGATTGGGCCCACCTGGATAATCCAAGAGCATCTTCCCATCTCAAAGGTCCTTAACCTTAATCATATCAATAAAGTCTCTTTGGCCACAGGAGGTAATGCCTGCACATGTTCTGGGGATTAAGATGTGGACATTTTTGGAGGGAGAGATTATTCTGCCTACCAAAAGATCTAAAATGGAGATACACTTTAAATGAAAAACATATGCATTCACAGAACATATAACATTATTTATGTATTTATATAATGACTAAATTGGATGAATCAAGTGTAAAAGTAAGTATGAGCTCAGAGAACTCTTCAAAACCCAGTTGTATTCAGAGAAAATCCTCTGGGATGCAAAGTACACTCTCCATCGCCTCTGATTCCAAGGTCAAGCCTGCATCCCTGGACCACTGAACTGCTGGTTTAGGCTCAGGCTCTTTACAACTGCTTGTCTTGTTGGAAGATGGGGCTGGGACTGAGGTGGGGCATAGCAGGCAAAGGGAGGGGACAGGTGAGGAGGGAGGCCCTGAAGGTAGCCTGATATCTCGAGAGGCTGCTGAGGATGCCCCAGTTTCCTAAGCTCTGTTTACGGGGGTTCCTTTTGCAAGAACAGCATTTTCTTCTTTGGTAGTCCTCATTCCTTCACCTTCCCAAGCTGCTAGATTTTTCCTGCCTGGATCTTGTTCTTAGGAGAAGTTCCCCCTGGAGAAGCTCTCTGATGAATGACCCTGCCAACAGGTGTGTATGTAGGGGGGAGAGGGAGGCGTTGAGACTAGCATTCATGGAAATACAAAGTATAGAGAGTATAGAATGGCATTCAAATTTCTTTTGGGAAAGCCTGGAAAGTGAAAGCGTGGGCTGGAGAGGCCACTGAGTTCAGGGATACAGATATTACAGTAACATGGGAAGGAAATAATTTTTAGGGGGGATGGTATGATGGTTTTGAGGCCTGAGGTTCAGGGCCCATCCATTACATCTGACTGAGTCTTAGCTCTTCACAGACCATGAAAGCATGTTGGCACCAGATTCTTTTCCCAGCCCTACGAGGAGGCTTCCGGCTCACCACTAGATGGCACCCAAGCTGTGGCTCTCCAACGCAGCGCAGCCCTGGGCCTGACACTTGACGGTCTGAGGCACCTCTGTGGAGTTGGACCTATCACTCAGCTAGACAGGGTCACTCACAGAATTCCACCTAAGACACAGCCACTGCTGTCCCTGGTTTCAGTGAACTCTATTTTAGCACCACCAGGCCTAAACTAGGCTGTTTTCGCTCTATTATCTGGATCTAATCATAGGTAAGAAATGATCCCCCGATCCCCAGGCTCCCAAAAGAAAACGTGAGTCTTCTTCAGTGAAAACAGCTTTGTTTTGTAATTGTATTTTGTTTATTTGTTTATAGGCAACACGGAGCCAGGCTGACTTGGGTTTGAGTTTTGACTCTTGATTCCTGGGTAGTCCTTTCTGGGTCTTAGTTTTCTTTTAAAATGAACCTAATCATCCTTGCCTGACCGGGTTGTCCAAGAGTAAACTGCAATAATGATGCAACGTGTCTACCAAAGTGACTAGCGCTTAGTAGGCACTTTCTGTCTTACATCTTCCCCAGATGGAGCAGCTCTATCTCACTCACCTTTACACCCTCTCAGTGCCTGGCATGTATATGGTCCTCTGTTATGTTTGGAACAAATCAACAAACCAGCTCATAAACAGAGCTACTCACCTTGATTTTAATTGACTAATCTCCTATGACGGAAACACCAAGTTCTGTGGAGGATTCAGAAAATTTTATCATAAAATTCCTGACTGCAGGTTCTAATAATCAGATTGGAAGAGAAAAGATTAATCAAAACACATTTTAGCATGAACACAGGAGCTAGTAAATGAAAATGATTAAAAATGTATGATATAGACTGTTTTATAATTAAGCCTATATTTGTTCTAACAGGGCTCAGTTTCTCAAATTCTGACATTCATGTGGTTAGTTTACAGCTGTAGTATTTGTTGACAGTGGCTTGTTTGTCAGATCCTGGACATTTTGATGGGGAAGAAGAGGACTCGTTTTGCAGCAGGGATATTGTGTCCAAAAGACTGACCTAAGTGGGAATCCAGTAGGCATCATGAGAGTATCAGGCTCCTAGAAATGGGATGGTGATGTCTGGAGACAGAAAAAAGTAATTGAAAAAGGGAAGTGAGAGGATACAGAAGACAACATTTAGCCACTGCACCATTTGGCTGATGGTTTCTTCCTCTTTCTGAGTGTGAATAAATTCATAGAATTTAAATTTGGAAGCTGCCTTGAAAGTGTTCTGGCTTTTTGCACACACAAAATAGGAACCTTTATATAATATATTTGACAATATCTTTATATAATATCAAATCCTTGCTGAAACACTTTTAGGGACAGGGAACTCACTACCTTGGAAGAAAGTCCACTTCTTCATTGGACCGTTTTAATTGTAATGATTAACTCAAAACTTCCCCCTAGCTTCTACATTGGTGCTGATGCTCTGGAGCCACATAGATTATGCTTCCTTCCTCTTCCAGAGGTCAGTTCTTCAACCTGCCAAAAGCTGCTATCAAATATCTTGATATTTTGGTTGAGAGTCTGTGAAGTATGGCACTTCGATCTCCTCAGATTTGACGCCAAATCCTGTGAGACTTCACGTGAGCGTGCGAGTCCATTTTGCACCTTGGCTTCCCCCGCTACCCCATGACACAGCGCTAGGTGGCACTATGATCAAGGCCCCATTCTGGTGTCAAGCATTCAGGACTAACATGATTGCTTGCTTCCCTTCAGACGTTATCAGTGCCAACCCCATCACGCCTTATATCCCTGCTTTCTGCAGTGACTACCAGAAGTCCAAATCCCAGCTTCTGCAGTGATTCAACATCACCCTGATTGACCCTTACCTCTATTCTGCTCTGTATGTACCTGATGTGGACTTCCGATATTTTGCTATCCAGTACCCTGCCCTCTTCCTCTTGATGACAGCATTGCAGTTTTCCTGTGAAGAACCATTCCCTTACATGCCAACATGTGGCCCTGGTGGGTTCTGCCCACCAGAGATGGGTAGTGGACCCAGGCCGGGACACTTAGAGGTTCCCCCACACTAACCACAGTGGAGGGTTCAGGTTGGGTTTCACTAGTGTGATGAAGGAAGGGGCAAGCACAGAGGACCATGTCTGCCCGGAGCTGTTGGACACCACGTGTGGCCATGCAGGGAGAGGCTGCCTGAAAACGTAGCCAACACAGGAAAGTGGAGCAGAGAGACTGAAGGAGAGCACCTTGGGATATGGTTTGGGTCCGTGATGCGTCCGGGACGGAAGCCAGCAGCCCCGCTAGCTTTCCAGGTATATGAGCAATTAAATTCTTTTTTCTTTTGCTTAATCTAGTTTGAGTTGGATCTCTGACATTTGAAACTGAAAAGTCCTAATATAATCCCTAACCTGACTCGCCTTCGCCTCCGCTTCCTCCGAGGGAACGTTTCATTGCGCCCTCTTGCAACATGTATAGAGGGTTCAGCACATTGCCCTGTAGCCTCACCTCTTCCCTGAATGCACCTCCAACCTCCTTCCATTAAGTGAAACCTGGAGCTCTTTTCAGGATACGGTTCCCCTCCCGGGAAAACTTGAAGACTGTTCATCTTTATCCTCACCTTTAGGTACTTCAGGACCATCAAGTGGGTAGGAGCCCTCCTTGCTCTCGATTGCCATTTAAAAACTACTCCTCTTTGTTGTATTTCAAGCTGCCCACTTCTTTCAAGCTTGGTCTCCACCTGTTCTTACTGCTATCCCTAACAATCTGGCAATCATTACCACATACTCACTGATGACTTCAGCTCCAGGCTCATTGACTCTCTCCTTGGCCTTCTCCCAACCACTATTCTCAGCCACTTCAACATTTACATAAATGATTCTTCCAACACATGAGTCTCCATCACCTCTGCCACCTTAGTCCTCCTTACCAGTGGTAACCACAACACATCCCAAATCTCATCTTCACATCCCACTTTCTGTCATCCTTAATTCACATAACTCACTCTAGCACCCACAATGCAAAAAAAATATTTGACCTTGAGATAGCCAATTCACGTGATCCCCACATTCTAGATCCTGTCCATCATTATAGTCAGTACCCTGAAAATACTCCAGATTCCTTTGTCAACCTTTTCTACCATTATACTTACCATGCCATATTTTTATATTGATGACTTATTTATACTGGGAACTTAGAGACAGACACAGAATCGACAGAAGTTCCAATGTGTGCTTACTTTACCCCTTGTCTGGGTCTCTCTTCCCAATTGCTGGCCCTGCTGATCAACAGTGAACTAGGCCCACACCAGACATGTTGGTGTGAACTCACAGGGGCAGCAGCCATGAAGAACCAACAACTGTCCATGAACTCCTACACCAGCCCCCTTTGTGGTCCTATTGCAACAGCTGGTTGTGGTTAACTTCCAGAATTCCAGCAAATGCCCATTTGTTCCCTAGTGCCAGAGCTGGTTAGTGGATTTTCTCTGATCCTTCAACTCCAAATTTGGACTTTTACTTCCCCAGCCACTCCCAGGATTGTGTAGGTCCTCATTACTATAAAAATCTCCTTATTCCACAATGCTTACTTAGCGCAATCCCAATGACCCACTTTCTTTGAGCTTGCTTCAGGGAGGTTGAATATTCCTGGAGAAAACACACAGTGCTACTGACTGTGAACACTTTAATTCATGACACATAGTAGTCATCTGATTTTGTGTGTCTGGAGTCCTTTCCCTCTTCTTTGGATAAGAACATCACAATTTTGTTGGATGAAGTATTCATCCCCTCACTCAACACAGTATTGGTAATACTTGCAGTCAAATCATTCTTTACCTCAGTCTAGCCAATCAGATGCTGTTTCCTTAGACTTTGAATGTGGAGGAATGACACTCATTCATCTCAACAGCTGCATTCTAGAACTGTGGTCATGAATGAGTTCCTGCTGTTGAGACCCCCAGTGCTAAGCTCGTCCCTGGTATTCTACTCCTTCAGCTTTCCCTATGACCATGTGAACTCCATCCATTCTTCCCATAGATTGGTTGCTTCACTTCGCCAGAGCCAATGTCTGGTGCTTGCACAAACCTCAAATAGGCTCTCTACTCTGTACAGCAATCCTGCTATATTTCCCTGGTCAATATGGGCTCTCATTTTCCAAGGCAGGTATTTGTATCTTTTCTTCTCAGACTTGCATTCTGCCCCACCCACTACCCACCTCCAGTCTCATACCTCATTAAGAAAATGGAAGCATTTGACATCTTCCTATCAGCAAGTCTACAAATCTGCTGGCAGCTGAACTCATATTTTCTGTTTCTTTCCAGTGACAATGCTCCCCTTGTAAGCATTGTCTCCCTGCTCCTATCAAAGGCCAACCCACCCTACCAGGGCTTTGTACCTATTTCCATTTGTTATCGCAAAGATTATGTGCCTGTGTTTTTCTACCCTTCCTCTCTCCTGATCATCTCTTTCCCTTCCTCTAACTGGATTCTGTTTTTTTAGCTGAGCCATCCTGCCACCTGTTGGTAGCTCAGCTCAGGCTGGGCATCGAACTGTTTGCTCAGAGCTCAGCTCGCACTCTTGAGCGAGCTCTTAACCAACTGAGCCACTCGGCCGGCCCCTAACTGGATTCTTTCCAGCAGCACACAGTTATGTCCTAATACCTTCTACCTTTTAAAATATATCCTTTCTTGACTCAATACCTTCCAGTAGTTACCATGCCATTCTCTGTTCCTTCTGGAAACTTCTGGAAAGGGTTATTTCTACTTTCTCTCTTCAACCTAGTTCCTCTGGTCTTCCATTCTCAATACTCCAACTAAAGCTGCTCTTGTGTTATGGTCACAAATGACTTGCATCTCGCCAAATGCTGTGGTTCCTTCTCTGTTCTCATATTCCCTGTGCTCTCAGTACAACCTCTCCCTCATTTTCTAAGTTCCCTCTGTGTTTCTGTGACACCCCAAATTCCTGATTGTCCTCTGCCTCATTCATTGCTCTAGAGATTATATCTATCATTTTTCCTCCTTTATTTCTTGTATAGTGTTGATCATACTAGAATTATCTTGTGTATTTTGTTCATGTACTAGCTTATTTTCAGTCTCTCCCTATATTCGCATGAGAATATAAAGTTCTTTAGGGGCAGGAATTTAGTTTTTGTTGTCTGTACTGTTCAACTAGCACATAGTAGGTATTCAATAAATATCTTTTGAAAGATAAACGTGAAAATTTCCCCTGGCCTTTTATAATCCAGGTCACCTTTCTTTTGGGATACTCAGGTTGGTAGGTATCCCCCTAAAAACATGATCCTCAGGGCCGGCCGAGTGGCTCGGTTGGTTAAGAGCTCGCTCAAGAATGTGAGCTGAGCTCTGAGCAACAGCAGTTCGATGCCCAGCCCAAGCTGAGCTGCCGCTCAGCTGCCAACAGGTGGCAGGATGGCTCAGCTAAAAACAAACAAACAAAACATGGTCCTGTTTGGAGGCTCAGATGAGCATAATTACTTTGGACTCTGACAAAGATTCTCTCCTTGACCTATTCTAGTCGAGCTCCTCTGAGCAATCATCTCAACTGGGCTCTGACTTTTGGGCTTCCATGTTTATCTCTGCTTTGCCTACTTTTAGCAAGAGTTCTGCTGGGTCAGTTTAGAGAAAACCACCTTGAGTTTTGAGCAAAGTCATCATCCCTCTACACTCAATATCTTACCACCCTGGCCTGCTTTCGGCAAAACTGCTGTCAGGTTGGTTCAGCCAGAATTCCCCTTACCCCTGATGTTTCCTTTTAGTAGTTTTTCATCCACTGACGCTGCTCCTTGGCTATAAAGCTCTGTTTGTCCTTGTTGTATTCAGAGTTGAGCCCAATTTCTCTCTCCCCTACTACAAAACCCCATTGCAGTAGTCCCCTTCAAATAAAGCCTGCCTTATCATGTATAACAAGTATAATGAAAAAAAAAATTTAACAACTCTTAAGTTCCATTAATACAGCCTAAAATCACTGCAGCTTTTTGGAAGCCATATCCAAGGCTGTCTCACTGAAGTACATGTAAATGGGGTCCCCCTGAAGTTGTGTAACTTGGTGGCTCCCTACCATTACATTGCTGATCCACACTAAGTTGGGGAAGTTAATTTTTAGTAGACATGCTATTAAGTCAGTTTTCTTCCTTTCTGTGCATACTTTCCTTTTCTTTCCTTAATTTTTTTTTTTGGGAGGCAGGTTGGGAGCCTTGGAAGAACTCTTTATACTTCTTCCTGATAGGAAGCATTTTGGAGCTTTGGTCCATCCTTTAGGTCCATTGAGTTTGCAGTCTTGCTTTTGTCATTCAGCATATTATTTACATGTTACCTGAACTTTCTGTAATACTATTTTGTCCATCTTCATGAAAATGTTAGACAGGATGGAGACCTGTGACACATCAATAGAGACCTTCCTTCAGGCTGATAATAAATAAAAGATCAATCCTCTGTAGGCCTCCCTTAGCATGTTATCACCTTATGCACTCCTGATTCTCAACATACTCAATCACCAAGAATATTTCAGAATCAAACAATCAAATTGAATTATGTATGGAATTAGCATCAGACCTAACACATTAGGATTCAGTTCTTATCTCTGATATGTACTAGATCTATGAATTTGTACAAGCCACTCAAATTTGCTTTAGTGCAGTATAACTCATCTATAAAATGAAGATATAAATGATTTTGAATCTAGTTGCATGGTGCTGGATGAGTGAATCTTTTGAGATACATGAATGCTTGAGATCTAGATTTCTGTGACTCCCACTAAGATAGGGCTCTCCTCATAAATTTAGTGGCTTTTTAGTCTCTGTTTAGTGTCATTTATAATAGTGAAGCATTGGGAGAAACTCCCAGTAACCACCAATAAGATATAAATTATGGGATACACACATAATGGGCCATTTTGCAGTTATCAAAAATGATTTTAGAAGGATTAAGGATGTGGAGAAATAAGTGAAAGATATGATTTTTTATATATAAAATTATCCCAGAACAATGTGGAAAGAACTCTGTGAAAGTGTCAGAAGTGATTATTTTGGGGTGGTAGGATTATTAATCATTTTCCCCTTCATTTTATTTAGCTCTACATTTTAACATTTTCATACGATTATATATTATATATAAGAAAAAAACTGGAAAACATTTTGAGATGCCTAATATATATATATAAATGTATATAAATGTATATATATTATATATATAAGTATATAATGTATAAAAACCTTATAAATATTCATGCTTTTTAACTATATGAATTCCATTTTGGGAATTTAGTCTAAGGAAGTAATTAAAGTTACAGAATACGCTACATATGGAGATGTTAATGTGATATAATTTATAAGTATAAAATTGGAAACAGTCTATCAATGCAGGAATGATTAGATAAGAACACAATTAAAATCAAAGGCAGATTTTAAAATTGTGTTTAAAAAGTCTGTAATAACAAAAGCTTATGAAGTAATGTTAAGGAAGAAGGTAGAATAAAATTATATTCTGATCACAACTATATTATTTTCTTAAAGGCAAAAAATAATGCTCCAAAAATAATCTGGAATACAGAAGGATGATTGTCTAGGGCGGTGAGACTCAAGGTAATTGTAAATGTCATTTTGACTTTTCTACACTTTTCAAATATAAGCATTTATTATCTGTGAAATGGAAAAAAATGTATAATTATTTTAAAATAAAAACTACCTGCTCTTTGGGAGGGAACTGATGAGTTGGGTTTATCTCTTTTGGGGGAGCCTCCTGGGGTTGGGTGGAGACAGGACTGATAAACTGCTGTCCTTATTCAAGGGCCCCAGGGCCTTATCCCTAAGGCAGGGGCTTCCCAGCCCCAGTCACTCATTGTCAGATGAAACACACTTCCTTCCAGCCAGACGTAGCCTGGGCCCCAAACGTTCAGCCCAGGTTGTGCGTCTCTCCCATAGCTGCTTGAAATCCCCAGAGAGATAGGGAGGGGGCCTTCCACCCACCTATTTTATCTCAGCCTATACCAACCAGAAAAATCCCCTTGTTCTAGTTCTAGTGAAGATGTGGAGAAAAGGGAACCCTCATGCACTATTGGAGGGAATGTAAATTGGTGCAGCCACTATGGAAAACAATATGGAGATTCCTCAAAAATTAAAAATAAAACTCCCACACAACCCAGCAATTCTTCTTCTGAGTATTTATCTGAAGAAAAGGAAAACACTAATTTGAGGAGACATATGCACCCCTAAATTCATTGCAACATTATTTACAATAGCCAAGATATGGAAGCAACATAGGTATCCATTGATAGAATAATGGATAAAGAAGATGTGGTACATACATATAATGGGATATTACTGAACCATAGAAAATGAAATCTTGCCATTTGAAACAACATAGTTGGATGTAGAGGGTATTATGCTAAGTGAAATAAGGAAGACAAAGATAAATACCACATAATTTTACTTATACGTATGTGGAATTTAAAAACAAAACAAATGAACAAACAAAATTAAACAGAAACAGATTCATAGATACAGGAAACAAACTGGTGTTTACCAGAGAGTGGAGGGTTTGGGAGGCAGGGTGAAATAAGTGAAGGAGATTAAGAGGTAGAAACTTCCGGTTATAAAATAAATAAGTCATGGGGATGTAATGTACAGCATAGGGAATATAGTCAATTATATTGTAATAACTTTATATGGTGACAGATAGTAACTAGGCTTATCATGGGGGTCATTTCATAATGTACATAAATATAGAATCACTCTGATGTCCACCTGAAGCTAATAGGATACTGTATGCCAGTTATATTTCAATTAAAAAAAATACCCTTGTTCTATCATTGTCACCTTCTCCTACACCTTCCTATGGGGCACATTTGATAATATTCATGTTAAACAAATAGAGGGCCAGATATTTCTTCAGAAAAATGAGTTTATTTGGGAACAACAAAGAATTGCAATTTGGGGCATGTGTCTAGTGGCGAATTAGGAGGAAGTCCAGAGAAACAAAGAACAGCCACACTCATTCGGTATTTTTTAAAATAATTTTTTGTTTTAAAGATTTTCATTGAGGAACAATGTGTTTCTCCATGACCCATCAGCTCCAAGTCAAGTAGTCGTTTCAATCCAGTTGTGGAGGGTGCAGCTCAGTGGCCCATGTGGGGAATGAACCAGCAACCCTGGTGTTATGAGCACTGAGCTCTAACCAACTGAGCTAACCAGCAGCCAGGACAGATACACTCTTTAATGGATTTGGGAGGGACTGTTGTAAATAAAGTGTTCATTGGAGGAAACTAAAAGTTCAAAGTATGGTGACTTGGCAGTCACATTGGCTGGGTTGTTACTAGGCAAGCAGGAATCTTTTTTCCATCCATGGAAACAGTGAAGTAATATCACCTCCTGTTGTTGAGTGAACTTTCTCTTCTAGCTCCCTACCTCCATTTTATTTTATTTTCATTTTTAAAAAGACTTTTATTAAAACATAGCTAACATACAATATTATATTAGTTTCAGGTGTACACCATAGTTATTCACCATTTATATACCTAAAGAAGTGATCACTATGATAAGTCCAGTAACCATCTGATACTGTACTATGCTATCACAATATTATTGACTATTTTCCATACACTGTACATTACATACCCATGACTTATTTGCTTTATATCTGGAAGTTTGAACCTCTTATTCCCCTTCACCTTTCCCCTCCCTTTAAAAAATTTTCAATTACTGTTGACATTCAATATTGTTTTATATTAATTTAAGTTGTACAGCATAGTGGTTAGACATTTATATAATTTAAGAAGTGATAGCCTGACTAGTCTCATACTCAGCCGGCACTATACATAGTTATTGCTGTATCATTGACCATATTTCCTATGTTTTACTTTACATCGCCATGACTATTTTGTAACTATCAATTTGTACTTCTTAATCCTTTCCTTTTTTTCACCCACCCCTCCAGCACCCCTCCCATGTGGCAACCATAAAATGTTCTCTGTATCTATGAGTTTGTTTCTGGTTTGTTTGTTTATTTTGTTCTTTAGATTCCACATATAAGTAAAATCACATTATATCTGCCTTTCTCTGTCTGACACCCTACTCAGCACAATACCCTTCAAGTCCATCCATGCCGCCACAGGTGGCAAGAACCCATTCCCTTTCATGGCCAAGCAACATTCCACGATATGTATATACCACCTACCCTTTATCCTCCTATCCACTGACAGACATCCAGGCTGACTCCACATCTTGGCTATTGTAAA
The DNA here is from genome assembly GCA_033961575.1 of Aselliscus stoliczkanus. Taxonomy (NCBI): domain Eukaryota; kingdom Metazoa; phylum Chordata; class Mammalia; order Chiroptera; family Hipposideridae; genus Aselliscus; species Aselliscus stoliczkanus. The sequence continues at coordinate 19,211,416 of CM066735.1, forward strand.
TAATGATGCAATGAACATATGGGTGAACATATCCCCTCAAAGAAGCATTTTGGGTTTCTTTGAATAAATACCTTGAAGTGGGATTACAGGTCCTTCTTTGTCTCATTAAAGCTTTTGTTTTAAAATCTATTTTGTTTGGTATAAGGACTGCTACCCCAGTTTTATTTTTGTTTTTTGTTTTTTCTTTTGTCTTAAAGAAGTCCCTCTAAGATTCCTTATAATACTGGTTTGGTGGTGATGAACTCGGTTAGCTTTTTTCTTGTATGGGAAGCTCTTTATCTTTCCTTCAGTTCTAAATGATAACTTTGCTGAGTAGAGTAAGTTTGGTTGTGGATCTTTACTTTTGAATATTTCCTGACAATGCCTTCTGGCCTGCAAAGTTTCTGTTGAGAAATCAACTGGCAGTCTTATGGGAGCACCCTTGTAGGTAACTAACGGCTTTCCTTTTGCTGCTTTTAAGATTCTCTTTTTTGTCTTTAACCTTTGGCATTTTAATTATGATGTGTCTTGGTATGGGCCTCTTTGGGTTCATCTTGTTTAGGACCTCTGCACTCCTGGGCTTGTACATTTATTTCCTTCACGAGGTTAGGGAAACTTTCTGTCATTATTTCTTCAAATTGGTTTCAACCCCTCAGTCTTTCTCTTCTCCTTCTGTTACCCCTAAGATGCAAATGTTGGTACACTTGATGTTGTTCTAGGAGCTCCTTAAACTACCCTTAGTTTTTTGGATTCTTTTTTCTTTTTGCTGTTCTGTTTGATTATTTTATGCTACCTTATATTCTAAATCATTTATTCAATCCTCTGATTCATCTCAGTTACTGCTGATTCTCTTTAATATATTATTCATTTCAGTTATTGTATTCTTTATTTCTGACTGGTTCTTTTTTATCTTTTCTATTTTCAGTTTTATGTCTCCTATCACTTTGTTGAAGTTCTCCCTAAGTTCACTGAGCATCCTTATAACCAGTGTTTTGAACTCTGCATCTGGTAGATTGCTTGTCTACATTTTGTTTAGTTCTTTGTTCTGTTTTTCATTTGGGACATGTTTCTTGCCTTTCCCATTTTGGCTGTCTCCCTGTGTTTGTTTCTATGTATTAGGTAGGGCTGCTTTGTCTCTCGGTCTTAGTAGAAGAGCCTTATGTAGTAGGTGTGCTGTGGGGCTAGGTGGCGCAGTCTTCCTGGTCACCTTTGCCAGGTACTCCAGGTGTGTCCCTTGTGTGGGTTGTGTGCACCCTCCTGTTGTAGTTGAGCCTTAGTTGCTGTTTGCACATCAGTGTGAGGGATTGATCCTCGGGCTGATTGGTCATGAGGACTGGCTGTGACTACAGTGGAAGAGCTGTGGTGCAAGCACTGACCCCACAGAGCAGGATTCACTTTAGCAGGGCTCTGGTATCTTCCCAATGTGCCCTTTGGATGTGTTATCCCTGGAGGAGGCTGGGATGCTCTAGCTGGGTCAGAAGCTGGCCACTGGGCATGCCAGCCCTGGAGCCTCATGGGAGGGGCCCCACCATAGGCCAAGTTCAGCAACAGCCTCTGCTCAGCCCAGGGCCACTTGGCCTGAGCCACAAAGCAATCGACAGATAGCCACCTCCTGTACTGGGCTTAGAGGTGCCTTGAGAGGCCAAACTGCAATCTGAGGTTGGCTGCTGTTAGTGTTGGGCTTAGGGTTGCTCAGCCAGAGGTACAGGACACACTGAAGCCTGATGCTGCTTGTCTGGACTTTGTTAACCTTTGAGAGATTTTAGGAAAGTTCACAGCATGACTCAAAATAGGCTGTTTATACAGAAAAGCCACTGGAAGTGGATTGGGTGGTCTTGAAAATTGGGTGGGGCAGAGTCTCAGGGACTCAGGGCAAATGAGCAGTGTTAGCCAGGTTGATGGAGACTTAGATATGGTGGCCACCTGTGTTTGCACATTGGGAAGGGGGGAGAACTCAACACACACACACACACACACACACACACACACACACACACACATCAAAGTTTCTCATTTCCCCACTAAATAGCATTCATATGATGAAACTGAAGCTACATAGATAAATATCGTAAGGCTCCAGTGTACAACCAAAATATAAACTCCTGAGTGTGCCAATATATTTGTGGTTGTCTGTGTGGGTACCCCATTATGGGCAGAATGTGCCTGGCTTTTCTCTGTATCAGCCTATAGTGTCTAGTACAGGGGCTGGCACCTCATGTGGATTCAATAAACATTTTCTGAATAAAGGAGTGAAAGAAAGAACCAATGAATGTTTTAATGGCATCACAATCTTACAGCTTCATTTCTTTATTTCTAAAATAGATTCATATTTTTTTCCACAAGAGTGAGAGTCTGCCAGACAGGATGTATGTACTTAATAAAGGTCAGTTGGCTAAAGTGAATTTCCCTAGACACCTAGTGGGCAAAGCAAGGCCAAAACATTCCCTGCACATTTTTTATAGAAAGACATTTTGTTATTAAATGACTGTACTATCTTCTGCCTTATTGTAAAGTCCATGTGCAAAGTATGGGCCTGAGTCCACAGGAAGTTGCCCCACTGAGAGTTGGAAGCATCACTGTCCTCAGGCCTCTGGGTTGGGGTTCAAGACTATAAAACTTGGTCAGACCCAGACCCAGCTTCCTTTGGAGAGCTAATATCTGGAACCACCCTGGCCTTCCGTTACTGTTTACTGAGTGGGCCACTGCTGATTTTCAGGCCAGAGCCCCTTTGATTGCTTTGTATATACATTTTCAGTTAAGGAAACCAGGAGGGTAAAAGGACCTAACAGGAGAGGTTTCCCACACAGCCAACCCCAGGATTTCTCTGGGGAGGGCTCTGCTGTCTTGCCTGGAATCTACAGCTCTGAATATTCTTTCAAACAGCCTCCCTTTCCAGCTCTCCTTTTCCTCCTCTCCCTGCTTCCTCTCTCCCACCTTTCTTATCCACCACAGAGCCTGCATGTAGTTAACTCTCAAACAGCATTTTTGACTGAAAGATGGAATGAGCTTCCTCCTTCCCTTGCTTCTCCTGCCTGCCCTCTTTTCCTGTCCCTGACTCTCTCTCCCTTTCACCTCCACATACATAAGTGTTTCCCCTTCTACCACTCTCACCACCAGGCCAACACAGCAGATTTAAGAAGCTAGTGGAGTTATTATCTTATTTTGCTCTCACATTCAGAGAATCTTGAAGGCTTAGGGCAGTCCAAGTGGGGAGAGTGTTCCCACAAGGAATTCAGGAATTTGGAGTGACTCCGTAGCCTGGTGTCTAGTACAGGACCAAACCATCAGAAGTTTCACCTCCCCGCCTTCTCAGAGGGGCATTTCTCAGCAGGCCTGCTGTGATTCAGTGGAAAGGCTTGGTGTCTGTCACATCAGAGGATCTTAAGTTCCCACCAAACATATGGCTGTTTCACTAAGAAGGGCTGCGCCGGCTGGAGACAGGAGAGCACACTTACTTTTTCCTAAAGCATGGCGTGGTGGTGGTGGCAGGGCAGTCCCAAGCTCTGTCATCTGAGGCACAGCTGAGAACTCCCCTCCTAACTTTAAAATTCCCTGAAACAAACTGCGAGAGGGACAGCTAGCAATAACAATCCCCCTACAAGTGTATAGCACTTCACAGTTTACCAAACACCTCTGTAGACAAATATGTTACCTGAACACCACCCACACCTGTCCGTGTGGGCCTGCTTTACAGTCTGCAACACCTGACACCTTCTCCCCAATCCAAATCCACCAGTTCTGTCTTCCATCAGTCAGTCCTCACAATCAATAAGTGTCTTCGGAACCCCACTATGGGCTGGGACACCTGGAGGGCCTCAAAAGGCAGGCTGGCCATAGCTCCGTCCTCTGAGTTTCTGAGGAGCTGGCTGAAGAAACAAGAGAAAGACAAAAATTTATACCCAACCCCTGTGTGACCTCTGACAAGTCACTTCCCTTTTCGGGAGGCCTCAGCTTCCGTATTTGCAAAATGAGGGTGTTATACCTGAAGACTGCAAGGACAGAATCCTACTTATTCACGATCAACTGAGCACACCCCACTTAATGAGAAGGTGGGGACACCGAGACCCAGGGATTAGGACCGTTCCAGAAAATAGCTGGAGCAAAGCCAGAAAAGAAAACCACAAGATTTGACCCTTAGAAGAACATTGCTTTGTTACTAAGAATAGGACTAACACCCAAGAATGAGCCCAGTAGGGGCCTCATGAGAGGGGAGGAGGTCCTCTACTTCTCCGTCCTTTTGTAGCTGACAAAGCCCGGAGAGCTTTATCCTGGTGTGGAGCTTTACCCTCAGTCCTCAGGCGCTCAAGGAAGAATGAGCTGCTTGCTTCTGAACCTTTAATTCTCAGGGTACTGCAGGGTGCACTGAGAACAGTTAGGCTCCACACGAGCCATTTGGAAGCCATTTTCCTCAGAAACCAGAAATGGTGTTTGAGTTTGGAGGAATGACCGAAAAGAGACACCTAGAGGTTTGGAGATGAGGGACTAACCTAGTGTGGCAGCCTGCCTGTCCTTTAAGGCAACTGGATAAGAATGCACACAGCTCAAAGTGAGTCCTAAAGAAGGAAGCGTTTGCATTGGTTCTGTAGGAAAAGAATGAGGATGAGAGATCAAGAGCGACTTGTTCACATTTTTGGTTACTAAGTCTTTTTCTTAGTGGTGTTGCTTGTTTCTTCCATGCTAACTGGGAATGCACAATTTGAAGTTGGGCAAAACGGCTGCCCCTCCTGACCGTGTCTAATAACAATTGGTTATGACGCCCCCTTAGATTTGTAGAGCACAATAACATTTTCATGACACTGCACAAACATTATTATTTGTATATAATTAGAGCTAGATGGAATACTCTTTGCAATGGCTGTTGCACAGATGGGGACACTGAACTTCAAAGAACTGACTTGCAGAAATCCCTGTGATCCCTGGGAGAGGTGAACTCCAGTGGTCCTTGCCTAACTTCTTAAACCCCACAAGCCTGTATTTTCTCATATTTTTCTCTCCTTTTCATTCATTGCTTTACACCCAAAGCTGTTCTATACATGAACTTCACTCACCCCTCCAACTAATCATAAGGAGACTTATTGCTTTCTATGCCCTCAACAAGGCTCTCAGTTAAGGGGAAAATGATCCCAGAGTGGGCTGAACTGATCTTGTCTATGATCATCATATAAATTTGTATTTGTGAGAGCCTTTTAACTTTTAGAAAAATTTTTTAAAAAATCACATTTCATCCCTGTGAGGTGAGGTAGGAAGGACAAACAATGTTAAACAGGGAGGGCAGCTATTTCCAAACATGTACTCTTCACATATAGTCACTCATTTCATCTCAGGACCCCCTGGCCTGGAAGATGTGGTTACTCCCCAGATACAATAAGCAACTTGCCCAAGGCCACTCAGTTAATAAATCAGAACCATGATTTATTTGAAAGCAGGTCTATCTGTTCCCCAGGTACCCTCCTGTGGTGGTAGCAGAGTGTGATTCAAACCCAGAGCTTCTCACTGCTCATCTAGCACCATCTTCACCTTCAACTCAGATGCTAATCATGAATCCACGGTCTGAAGTTTATATTTGTCCCATCTCTAAAAGAAGGCACCTGTAAATAAAGTTAGATGAGTAGGCTGAATAACGGCCCTCCCCAAAAGATACCCATGTCCTAACCTCTGGAACTTGTGAATGTTACTTTACATGGTAATGGTAAGTTTAGGACTTTGAGATGGGGAGAGTAGCCTGGATTATCCAGGTGCGCCCTAAATATAATCACAAGGGTCCTCAAAGAAGGAGGCAAGAAGGTAGGAGGAAGTGGGAGATGTAAGGATGGAAGCAAGAGGGTGTGAGGAAGGGGTCAGGAGACAAAAGAATACAGGTAGCCTGCAGAAGCTAGACAAAGCAAGGAAACACTCATCCTCCTTCCCCTCTGGGCAGACACCTTGATTTTCATCCAGTGAAACTGATTTCAGACTGCTGGCCTCCAGAACTTGGATAAGAGAATAAATGTGTGTGGTTTTAAGCCACCAATTTGTTAGAGCAGCCACAGGAAACTAATACAAGTACTACTTACCTACTTAAGAGAATAAATTAAAACATTGAAAGCATATCCTTTTATATGTAAATAATTATAGTAATTCGTTGTAAGCAGAAGCCATGATTGCTTCTCTTGGCTGGCTCTTAGATATTTGAATTAAAAATCATTTTAAACAGAGAACAAACTGATGGTTGCCAGAGGGGAGGGGGCTTGGGGGACTGGGTGAAGGGATTAGGAAATACAAATTGCTAGGTACAAAATAGTTACGTGGATGTAAAGCACAGCATAAGGAATATAGTCAATAATATGGTAATAACTATGTATAGTGCCAGGTGAGTACTAGACTAGTCAGGGAGAATAACTGCATAAATTTTATAAATATCTAACAACCATACTGCACACCTGAAACTAATCTAAAACAATACTGAATGTCAAAAAAATAAATTTAAATTAAGAGACTTGAAAAAAATTCATTTTAAGCTACTGATAAAGCCCAAACTATACTAGGCCAGGTGTGGCAAGGGCCAAATTTTATATTGGGGATATGGAACTTTTGTTTATGTATTTTAAAGTAAGTTTTAAAGTCCTGATATCAGACTTCCACTAATTCAGACTGACCTCCCCTGAATGTATCTTGGAAAGCAGCATCCTTAGTAGATAGGACACAAAGACTCATATACTTAGCAAAGAGAAAAGAATTTGCAAATTACCTTTGTGTTCACTTCCATTTTAGTGAAGAATTATTTTTTCAGTTATATATTTCTGTCTTGGATGGAGATGTCTACATAGACACATGTATCTTTTTGGCACACAAGGTAATTTTTCAGCTTCATATGTGTGAATAAATAGCTTACAATTCTAAATTGTATAACAAGGCAAACACATCAATCATTAGCTTTGGGACCAGATGTGTAAATAAAAAAGAAAATTCATGCTTTGCTTTTTCTTCTTCTTCTCCCAGCAATTAACATGTGGATTTCAGCCTTGCAATGTTTCTTGGGTGTGTCTGTGCTTTTTGCATAATGTTATTCACCAAGACGATGTTTATCTCACACATTATCTTGCTGGCATTACCACAGATTATTACTGTTTGTAATAATGACTGTTTTGATGGTAATCCTTTTGCTGATGAACATGGGCTTGAACAATATGCTACAAAAATCTAGTTGGCATAGGCAAAGGTGCAAGTCATGGCTCTCATTAGGTGTAGATCTACCTGCTTTCCAAAGCAGCGAGGTAAATGTTCACCGGGACTCATTTAACAGGGAGTGAAGCGACAGACCATGGCTTTGTGAAGGCACTGTGGTGGGACTCAAAGGAGAATCACCTATTACACCCTCTGGACTACACTAGAAACATAAGGATAAAACAGGATATAAATCATTAGTTCTATTCTAATAACGCTGACTCGGAATTGGCAGAGTAGCTGGAGACATCACTGAGGAGCAGATGTGAAGCTCGAACTAGACCTTTGTAAAAGAGAGAGGGACCCATTGCCAATGAAGACAGTAGACTCAGCACATGAGAGGTGGACATGTGTGGTATGTCTGAGGGCTGCAGTTAGACCCTGCCAGAAGGAGCTTGCGTGATTTTGATGTAAATTTTGGGTTCCAATAAATACCTTCTCTGCTCTTTGCTGTAGGACATATATGAACACTATTATACATTTTAAAAAGGCCCAGCTAGTGTTGCTTAATAGGAGGATATTAGGGTGTACTCAGAATGCCCGGGTATGATACTGAGGTCATCCTAGAGCTCCTGCAGTCTAAAGGCAGAGGGCCACCCCACAACACATTCATGAATGGCCCAGGCTGGTATAAAACAGACAGGGGGTGCATTTTAGCGTTCTGTCTATATGTTTCATTTGGGGTTGGTGTTAATTTGCAACAAGCATACTCATGGCCTGTATCACATTATTCAGTTCAGACCCTGTTGGTCAGCCCCATGGTGTGACTTTTGTCCGCCCCCTCTGGATTGGGGTCACCAATTCCAAGTCCTATTCTGAATCTGTTGTATCCTCCTCCACACTTTGCCCAGTGCTAGGCCCAGAGGGGTGCACCCTAAGCCTGAATCAATTTGCAAAGCTACGTGGATGCCAACGGAAGTATTTAGTGGGATTTTAATAGCAACGTTATGCAGGAAAGCTGAGGAAGCTCAGGGGTAAGGAAGAATGATTCTTTCCTACTATCCAAATCCTCAGGGTTGCTCTGCTACCTTGAAGTCACTCCTGGGCAGCATGGGCCTCTGGGGCGGCCATCTGCTGAGCCACTCAGCGTGAGCTACACTGAAGGCTGTCCTGGCTCAGTTCTCACACACAGGGCCAGGCCAGGCCAGCCCAAGCCTTCCTGTGTGACAGCATGAGTGGGGCATTGTTTCCGCATCTGCAGATCTGGAAGCAGTGAGTCTGACAGTGACAGCAATCTTCCCTCAGAGCAGGAGCCACACAGGCCTGTGGGGGATGCCACACCAACCCCATCTTCCTGTGGGTATCAGGGCAGACGTGCCCTAGCAACTTCCAGGGATAAGGGAACCTCCCTCTTTTGGAGACATGTGCTGCTTGTGGAAGGGCACTGCCCCTGGAAGGGGACACACTTTGGCTCATACGATTGTAGGTAATGGGTGAAAGAGAAATCCTTGGTCCTTGACTTCTAACCCACAGCTTTGGCCATTGGGCCACACCACCCTACTTGCTGCCTGTCTTCTGGGTTGCCATCAAATCCAACTGCTTATCTAGAAAATACTTTCCTCTCAGTCTCCCTTTTCTTGTTTGTTCCCTGCCTCTGTTTATTTTTTGTTCTTGTTTTATTTTGTTCCGGACACCCTTGTTGGGGAAGTAGATAAGGGAGGCGCCAAATATTTGGGCTGGGTGGGGTGCTATCACTTATGGACACATTTGCTTGCAGGGCTAACTCCTCCCTAACAGCTGGCACCTGGAGCAGGGAGATGGCTGATGCTTCAAAATCTGGAGAGGCACAGCTGTAGGGCCGCCCAGCTGAGGACTGGCTTCCCGCCTATACACAGATGGTGTCTCTGGGTGCCCAACATCCCTCCCTTATCCCAGACACACTCAGGGCCCTGCAGCCCATTTCTTCTCTCCTGTGGCTTCCTATTGCTGCTATTTTGTCAAGAATAAGAGGAGAGGCTCAGAGACTACTCCCTGACATTCTGTGACAGTCACTTAGAGCCTCGAGCCTTAAGTCGCCCGTCAGGGATGAACCCAAAAGGAGGCATCTCCGGGGAAGATTGGCCGCACCTGCTCTGGTTTGGTCAGAATGTATGTGGAGCTAGAGAACCTTATTGCCCATCTAGTGTGCCTCAGTTTCCCTATCTGAATCATCCTCTTAAAAACAATGTATTGTTCTCAGCATAGAAAATCTGGAAAACCTGAAATATAAAGAAAAAAATCACCCCCAATCCTCCCATTAACATCTTGCTGTGTTCACATATCTTTTATATAACTGAATCACCCCGCATATGCATATTCTATTTTTAAACAATAACCTTTCCTTATTGTAAAAGTAATACATGTTCATTATGTATTGTAAAAGTAATACAGGTTCATTATGTAGCATTCAGAAAATTGGAGCACAGAGAAGAAAAGAAAATGACATTTTGTTGCTCCACTGAGAGATAACAAAACATTAATATTTTGATGTTATCTTCCTGGTCATTTTAACAAGCATGAATATACCATAGGAAGAAAAAAAGCACAGTAATTCATACTTTACTTACTGTTTTTGTAACTTTCCTTTTTCACTTAACTCAGCATGGAGAATTTTTCTGTGATTAAATGTTTTTTGCCTCATTTATGATGACAGAACTACAGATGTGCTGTGTTTTATTTAACCAGTCATCTGTTGTTAGACCTTTGGTTTGGTTCTAATCCAACCCCCATCATAACGAAGGCCAATTGGGGTGAAATCCTTGCATCATCGTGTTCTACATTCATATCTCTGAATCCTTCCACTCCTGCATCCTCATAGGTTATGGCAAGATTCTGCCTGATAATGTGCATGACCGTGCTTTGAAAAATACATACGTTGCTGCACATAAATGAGGGCTTATTGATGTCTGTCAGTTAATTCAGAGAGTGGGTGGTGTTTGTGAAAATGGTGCATGTACTACGCAAAGAATAATAAGAAAAGCAAACACTTATATGGTACTTCCTATGTGCCAGGTATTGTTCCAAGAGCTTCATTTCATTTTTAACATATTTAATCCTTATACCAACCTGTTGATTAACTTAGCTTTTAGATGAGGCAATTGAGGCACAGAGAGGTTAAGATTTTGCTCAAGGCCACAGAGCTAGGAAGTGCTGTGGAGCTGGCATTCGAAACCAGTCAGGCTTCCAAGTCTATGCACGTAGGACTCTTTTAAGAAGCCGGTTCTCCCCCAACGTAGGCCACTGGGAAAAGGTGGAAGAGTGGCAGGGTGAGCAGAGAGTAAGGTTTCGGTGCATACAAGACATCCCATGTGTTAGGAAGAGGGCCTGACAGAGGCCTATCTTAGAGGAGCTCATCAGCCTTCAGGCTCGGCCTCAAAGATGGAGCATTTTGATAATAACACAGAAGTGATTGTTTAAAATAAGAGTTATCTTTTAGAGACACACACTATATATTTAGGAATAAAATGACACGATATGTTTTGTTTGCTCCAAAATAATCACGGGGCAGGGGTAACAAGTGATACAAAATCAGCCGTGAGTTGAATAGGTTGAAGCTGGAGGTAGATATCTGGCAATGCTCTCTTCTCTTGTATTTGCCTGGACTTCGCCAATGTAAAATATGTTTTTTAAAAAGTCTCAAATCCCTGGATAGTCCGTGAATGCCCTTTGAAGGGCTATTCCAATTCAGAGTGTAAAGGTTCAGGGTAGAAGATAGAAACAAGCTCAACTCTTAATGGCAGCTATCTAAAAAGCTGCCCCAGTGTTTTTAGTGTGTGGAAACCTCTCCTGAGGGCCCAGCTCTTCTGCGGGAGGTTTGTTCATTCATTTAAGAACTATTAGTTTTCATCTTGAGCACACGGATGACATGTGAGGGGCACCACTGAGTTTGGGAGGTAAAATCCAGGCATGCCTCATATGCTATGCTTTGCATTACTGTGCTTCACCTGTGTTAATTTTTTTTTGCAAACTGAAGGCTTGCTTTGATTGCAACTCACTTTGTTACAATGGCCTGGAACCAAACCTGCAATATCTCCGAGGTATGCCTGTACAGAAACAAAAATACTTAGCAGCACAAGGTAAGCTAACAGTTCCTCAAATGTCCCAAACTGTGTAGGAGGCTGAGGGGATAAGGGAGGAGGGCATGGGTTGTGTCCCCTGCCCACTGCTTAGAGTCCCACAGGGAGGGAGGAAAGGTGGACAGAGCACAGAGCAAGGAGCAGGGTGTGGTCTCTTTTCCCCCCACTCACATCCTTTGCATCCAAGGGCCCTGGGGCTCAGAGCCGAGCTTGGGTCAGAGGCAGGATGTTGCCACCTTTTCTTCTCGTCCTCTATTTTTATACCCACTGGCCCTCATTTTGCAAAGGGACACCTACTTTCCAGTGGGCTTAACCAGAGAAAGACAAAGCTTCTCTCCTTCCATGCTTTCTCTCTGCATTATGTGGTGGCAAAAGTTAAAACAGCCCAAGCTGCTTTGTTCTTCAGTGACTTAATTTGCCAGGAAGAACAGCAGTGTAAAGGGATATATGTAATCAACTCCAAAACGAATTTTACATTATAAGAGTAGATTAATAGTAAACAATGCCCCCAAAGGAGTGGTGGGCTGGGCCCAACGACAATCAACTAGTTGAAGAAACTTTTGTGTGCTGGGAAGAACCTAGGGCTCTTAGGATCACGTGCTCCTCTTCTACCAATAGAAGCTCAAGGAGGCTGCATCCTCCCCCACCCCTCCTTCCTGGGGCCTCCTCTCTCCCACGAAAGCCAGTGTTTGGTTTCTGACTTAGCGCGCTAGGGTCAATTCCAGGATTTAGGGTAACCGAGAAAACTGAGGTCTGTAGCTTTGCAATTAGGTCTGCTCCTGGATTTCAAGCAGGGCCGATTTGTAAATATGCCTGATTTGTCCTGTCTGGAGGTAACAGGAGAAGGCCGAATCAGACACGGCTAGGGAGGCTGAAAGTTCTTTGATTTGCCTCGCTGTTGTCATGTATCCCAGGGCCACAGCTCAATGGCGGAGTCACCAGAGTCACCACAGCCTTCTTCCTCCTCCGCACCCCCCTCCCCCAGCCAGCTGAAGCCCTGATGGCGTTGCTCCAGAGGGGAGGGAAAAGTGAGTGAAGGAGGGCACCCCAGGGGTTAGGTTCTCTGTGGATTAGAGGGAAGCTGCCAGGAGCGCCCATCAGAAGCTCTCCAGGATCTCAAGGGTACTAGACGCAGAGTAATTGGGGTCCTGAGTATTAATTTCTGTTTTTGCACCATCAAGCAAGCACATCGCCATAAACAAGACAGAAATATCAGCACTCTTACTGCTGCCAACCAATCCTGAGAAGCAGGAAGTAAGACTGAAAAGTGGCAACAGGAGGATTATCAAACGCTCTGTCTGCCTGTGCAGAGACCTGTGCCTGGAACAAGGTACCCTGAAAGTGGCAGTCCAGGGGTTTCTTCATTGGTAGGATGGCACCCACCTTTCCTGGGCACAGAAGCTCTCATAGCACCCATATTCCACAAGAAGGATCCTTCAGTTTTTACATGGAAAAGTCTTTCATTTCCTTATTCCTAGCTTTAAAACGTCCTCCCAGTGTTCACCAAAGCCTGTTAGGAGTTCATCTTCCCTGTGAGATTTGTTCTCTCGTTTATGTGAAAAGGGCCTGAACAATGTTCTTGATGGCAAGGCCAATAGCTAAAGCCAGAGCATGTTATCTCAAACATGAACGTGCATTCATTTTAAAAAATGCCAAGGAAGGAATGAGGGGCTCCCAGCTGACTGCACAGGTCAAATGGAATTTGGAGAATTATGTTCACCTCTGATTTCCAGTTTTCAAAGACATGTTGGCTATTTTTCTACATTTCCAGAGGCGAGTCCAGGATATTGAGAAATCTAGACCATGTCCTAAAAGTACTAGGTTGAGGAATCAGGAATGACAAGGCTGTGAAAGATAAAACAGGAGGGGGACATAAGAGCCACCTTCACAAAGCCTGTGTTGGCTCCAAAGGGCAGAACCAGAGCTGGGGGATGAGGCTGGGGGCTGGGGGATACTGAAAGACAAGTTTTGACCTGATAGCAGCAAGACCCTTCTAATCATTAGGCTGTTTAAACATGAAAAGGGCTCAGTGAGGCAGCCAGAGTCTGGACAGCCACTCTTAGAAGTACTGCAGGGGCATTCATGTATTGGGCAGAGATTAAGTCTAAAATTCTGTTGTTCTATAACTTTCTGAAGTGCAAATTCTATATATCATATATTAGATAAGGGGGCACACTGGAAATTTTCAGTGGCTTCTTAGAAACATTTAGTCTTTTTGTTTTACAGAAATGAAAAATGAATGAAAGTGAACAAATGAAAACCATGGATAAGTTTTTTAAGTTACTTTCAGTGCTTTGATTTCATGTGTCTTTGTGTTCCTCTTAATTTCAGGTCCTGGTTTCTTTCTTTTACTTTTACCCCTATGTTATATATTCTCTGTGTGTGTGTGTGTCTCCCCATTCTCACAGAAGGTTTTCATTCATGCCTTGGATGGTATGGATTTGGAACATGGAGGAGTTTAAGGTCTGGTTATTTGTGATATGATTAGAGCAAAAAGTCTATAATATCTTGTTTAGTCTGGTAAGCGTTTATACTTTTTCTCTCTTCTCCAACCATATCTTCTGATCAAGATCATGTTTGGGTTTAAGAAAAATCATTAATGGCGAACCCCTGACATCTCTTGATGTCACCCTCTGTTCATTTCCATCTTTGTTCATCTGATTGTGAGTTGCTTAATTTTTATTCACTTTCCTATCTCTCATTACTTTCAGCCAGATATGGTACAAGGGAAGCTCGTGATTATAGTGGGAATGAATTACTGAATTAATAATAAAGGAATTAGAAAACAGAAAAAAAAAAGAAGATTCATTTATGCTCATAATGTTACAAGTAAAGAAAACAAAATAGAATTGCCAGAACAATTTGGGAGGCATACATATACAGGCATGTAACCAAATTAAGGTTGAAACAAAAAAAAGAAAGGAAGAAACAATGAGGTCTTTCCATAATACTAGAAATGACATATATTGTAATTACAGTGGTTAACTTAATACTGGCAAAAGTATACACATCAATTAAAACAGAAGAAAGTCCAGAAACAGACTCAATTTAGTATATATAAAGTGCCATTTAAAATCAGTAAGAAAAAGATGGCTTATTCATGAAATGACTAACTCTTTGGGAAAAACAAAACAAAACAAAAAACAGTCCTACCTCAGCCTTCAGACCAGAAAAAATTTCAGAAATATAACAAGGGAAATATTGGAGGAAAATATAAATGAACATTTATATAAATTTTGGAGAAAAGACTTTCTAAAAAAAAGGAAAAAACACCAAAGGCAGAATCTGAAATGAGAAATAGTAACATATAATAGTAATATATTTAACTAAAAAAAATCTGTATGTCAAAAACACAGTAAATAAAATGTAAAGGCAAATGGCAAAACAAAAAGGAAAATATTAACAACATACATGAGAAAGAATTAGTATCATAATAAATAAGAAGCTCTTACTAATCAATAAGAAAAAGAGAAATGCCTCAATAGAAGACAGAACACAGCTTATGAATAGTAAGTAAATCAAGAAGAAACACAAATGTCCAATGGACACATGGCAATTAAGCTCTGTGACTGATGGCAAAGCAAAACTATGAGATTCCATTGTTTGTCTAGCCAATGGACAACATTGTTTAATGTAAACACTTAATGTTGGCTTCAGTTTGGTGAAGGAAACTCAGTTACAAATGTACATGTGAATTGATGCAAGTATTCCTTTTTGGAGGTGTATTTGGCAAAATATCTCAAAAGCCTTGAAAATATTCAGACACTTTGACAAAGGAAATTTCCACTTATGGGAATTTTTTCTAAAGAAATAAGTAAGGCCGTAGGCCAGGGATTCACTGTAGGAATGTTTGTTCCAGCATTGAGCAGGAACTGGAACCAATCTAAATGCCTAAAAACAGTGATTGGTTCCATCAATTTTGACATGTCCTATGTAGCCACTATAGAGGTTGTATAGAGGGATTGTTAATCATGTGGAAAGATGTTCCAAGTGCATACTTTTGTTGCTGTTGTGGAAGTAACTGTCATTTATTTATTTTGTACTGGTTTGTTTTTGAGAAAAAAAATTGGTATAATCTTTGAGTAACAGAAGTGAGATTTGGTCTGGAAGCTTAAAGAAGTGGAGCAGAATTGTAGCTCGACAGTATCTTGGGGTCTAAAACTGTCCTCCCGGACACAACCCCAAAGCGCTCAGCCTCTGGCCTGGAGAACTTCTCCCTCTGTACTCTGGGTGTGGCGAGCTCTGTGTTAGTGTAAATGGCACACTAGGGCTGGAAGAATGAACGGTATAGCAGCTGGCAGCACTCCTGGCAACTCACTGTCAGGTGGCTTCTGTCACATCTCCTCCAGGCCTGGAGCTGTGCAAGGTACAGAGCCAGCCGTACATCAGGTCAAATCTACCCCTATCCCACTCTCTCTAGTTTACAGTAAACATACCTTCAGGCACAAGGGCCCAAGCGCTAGCTGCTCTTTCCCTCTCCTCTTTCCCTTTCTTCCCCTCTTCCCTCAACTGATCCTCTTTAGAGTGAGGCTTCATCTGAGCATTGGTTCCCATTGGAGGAGATTTGGGACACCCATAACCTTGGGAGGGCATTGCGAATGAGCTTAAACTTCTGGAATATTGGTCCTGGACAGGGTCTGAAAGAGCAGTTGCCTCATTCTATAGACACAGAAATGGAGGCCCAGAGAGATGAAGAGACTTGTTCAAGGTTAGACAGCTCCCAAATCTAGGCCTACAATGAGGAGCCCAGTGTCCTTTTTCCAGATTTTCTCAAAGTTGGGTCCTTTGATATTGCATGTCTGAATCACCTGGCGTGTGTGTGTGTGTGTGTGTGTGTGTGTGTGTGTGTGTGTGTGTGTTTGGGGGGTGGGGGAGGAGCACGGGAGATGGTGGTTGTGGTGAGTAGAGTTGCTAAAATGCAGATTCCTGAGCCCCACCTGAGACCACTCAATCAGTACCTCTGGGAGTGGTTCCTGGGAATCTGTATTTAAGCATCAAGCAATTCTTATGCAGTCCTGCTTCATTTCAACATCTTGAAGTGTTGATTCTGAATGACCGATGTAGAGTAGCTACCATTTTTAAACTGTCTCCTTGAAAGCATAAAGAGAACATACGCTATCAGGTGCCACTGGACAATGCCATGCCCTCAGTTAGCTACAGTGTATGACAGTTAGCTCATGTCCTTTAAGCCACAATCATACAGTTGAATATTCTGAACAATCAAAGCAAACGGGAAACAAATGCATCTTGTGTGGCTCCTTTAAGAACCCTTCTTCGCCTGTGTTCTGGGATGGGCGTGCTCACGCTGGCAGGTCATTCCTGGCTTATCTTACTGTACCCACCACCTCTCTGAGATGCCTTGCTTCATACATGTGTCTCCAGCCGGAGAGCAGATGGTTTCTGATACAGGGCTGAACCCACCCTGTCCCTAATCAACCAAAAAGGGCCTGGCAAGTCCATGGGAGATAAACAGAGCTGGGATCTCCCCTGTAGGAACATCTTGGGAGGTTAAATATGGCATGTGAACAAGTGATGGACAGGCCAGCGGTTTCCACTTAATGCCCACAAGGGCCCTTCGCACAACTTCATCAGCTGTGCTGTGCACTTCCATACAGAATTAAATCGAAACAGAAAACCTCTGAACCCAGCAGGATCCCTGGGGACTCCATAATTGCTTGAACCTTGGGGAGGTTTCTCCATGCACCTGATTGCTCCCTGCCTGCCTCCCAGCAGGTCCACACCTGACTCCAGATGGCCCCCCCTCACACTGGTCTGTCCAGGTAGCAGGCAGCAAAGACAGAGCTGATTTCAAGAAAGGGAAACTACTCATTCAAAGACAACCTTCATGTCAGCAAGACCTCAGGGCAGGCAGGACAGGACTGCAGAAGTTATTTCAGTCTGTATTTATTTCATTTCTTTTTTTGAAAAAAGGTAGTTTTCCAGCGTGAGACAAGGTAGGAAAAGGCTGTCACTTTAATTTCTCTGCAAGTTGTGATAGTAAACAAAGCCAGAGGCTCCAAGAGAGTGGGGGGAATGGTATCCCCCCAATCCAACTCAGTGTCCAGCACTAACATTAGGTACCCAAAAATGATGTGCCCAATAGATAAGCCGCTATCTGGGTGTGGCCATCAGGGGAAGGCCACTTCCTGGTGGATGGCTGACCACACAGTTCGGGTCATGGGCCTAAGACATCCAGACTCAGAAACCCGCTTTTGTTGGTGCCCCGAGAGCACTTTGATTTCTCAAGGGCTGTTTTGCAGGTATCAAACACACAGGATTAATAGGTGGGACTGGAAAGCCACATTGCCCATGGGTTTACAGTGAGAATTAAATGTGCTGGATCCCTGGCACGTTCCCTCTCTGCAGGCGATCCTCCTAGGAACAAAAGGGTGACCTAGACATGGTGACACAGAGCCAGAAGCAAGGAACTAAAGGAATCAGACACATCTTGACATCAGGATAACTAAGGGGGCTTTATATAACCATCCAGCCAAAGGCAACAGAAGGCTGGCATGCCACTGGCATTGAAGGCCCCTGTGGGACTTGGCATCATGGAGGCTCTCAAAGGGTTGACTTCAAGGTCTTCCCTCTTCCTTCATCTCTGCATCAACAGGTGCCACTGAGGTTTATATCTAAGACTCTCCTTTTACTTCCAGACTTAAAAACCCTTCTGATTAACCCATTCTTTTCCCTCCAGTTTTATGAAGATATAGTTGACATACAGCACTGTGTACATTTAAAGTACACAGCACAATGACTTGACATATGTATATTGCAAAATGATTATCACAGTGAGCTTAGTTACTATCCATCACCTCATATAGTTACAAATTTCTTTTTCTCTCGTAATGAGAACTTTTAGGATTTATTTTATTAGCATTTTCCCTATATACCATATAGCTGTTAACTATGTGTTGTACTTACATCCCCAATACTTATTTATCTTATAACAGAAAGTTTGTGCCTTTGAACTACCCTCATCCAATTCCCCCACCTCCACCCCCATCTCTGGTACCCACAAATCTGATTTTTTTTCTATAATTTTTTTTTAATACTACATATAAGTGATAAATATGGTACCTCCAAGTACTAACTGACAGCAATTACATATCAGGCTCCTAGACAGAAGATCAGTTTAGCCATTTTTGTTTGATCTCTTTCTCCCTTACTCTCTCTGTGCTGTGGTATACAATCTTTTTCTTTTCACATTTTTAATATGGCTACCAGAAAATTTAAAATTACATATGCGGCATGCATTGTATTTCTGTTGGATGGTGTTGGGCTAGACTGTACTTCAAAGCACTTACAGACCGAATCATATATAAAGCACAATGCTCATAAAATTAAAATGGGCTTTGAATCTGTGAAAGAGCTTGTGTTCTCAAACCATCATTCACAACCGCCTTTTCAGTGAGGGAACTCTGAAGCTGTGACATGGGAAATCGTGATGGAAATAACAAGGTAACTTGCTTATTAACTAGTAAAATTGACCCAGAGAGTACAATAGTGGTACAGCCAGTACAGCCAATATTCCTATATGGTATATTGGGAAAATGCTAATAGAGTAAATCCTAAAAGTTCTCATCACAAGAGAAAAAGAAATTTGTAACTATATGAGGTGATGGATAATAACTAAGCTCACTGTGGTAATCATTTTGTAATATACATATGTCAAGTCATTGTGCTGTGTACTTTAAACTTACACAATGCTGTATGGGCTCTACAGTGCTGGTCTGGGCTTTACAGCTCTCATAATACATCCTGGCCATAACAACATCCTCAGAAGCTGTTTGAAGGATGCCTTCCTGACCACAGCTTAGCAGCCTGTGTGACCAACCAGGAATGCCCACATGGGGCCGAAGAAGAAAGAGTGGGAGGCAGTGCAGAGTTCCTGGAGGAGCCCCAGATAGTATCAGAAGACCTGGGCCCTCACACCAGCTTGGGGTGACCTTGTGTCAGTCAAAAGACCCTCTGGGTCCTCTCCTTGTGCAGTGTATGCGCTGTACCACAGCCCTGTCCCTGGACTTACATTTTTCCTTACACTTAGTACCTGGGAGGCCTGGAACAAATTACTTGAGATCTCTAAGCCTCAGTTTCCTCATTTGTAAGATGGGGACTGTGATACCAATGCCTTAGGGAGTGGTGAAGAGTCATTGAGAGAATCCATGCATAGCGAGTCTCAATAAATGTTAAAACAAACAAATAACTTAAGAACTGAAAGGGACCTTCAGGGCCATTCAGTCCAACTCTCACCGAAACTCATGAATGCTCCTATGTGTCCCCTGATCTCCAACCCTGATTGTTCACTGCCAGTGATGGGAAGCTCACTGTCTCATAGGGCAGATCCTTATATGTTTTTCAATTTTTTTATTGTGGTAACATATACATAACAGTTACTGTGTTGACCGTTTTTAAGTGTACTGTGCAGTGGCATGAAGTACATTCATGTTGTCGTGCAAACTTCCCGCCATCCATCTCCGGAACTTTTTCATCAACCCAAATGGAAACTCTTTATTCATTAAACATGGACTCCCCATTCCCCTGTCTCCCCAGGCCTGGGTACCTACTGTTCTTTCTGTCTCTATGATTTTTAGGACTCTAGGTCTCTTGAATAATTGAAACCCTACAGTATTTGTCCTTTTGTGACTGGCTTATTTCACTTAGCATCATGTACTCAAGATTCATCCACACTTTAGCATATGTCAGAATGTCCTTCCTTTTCAAGGCTGAGTCGACCACAGTTTGTTTATCCATTCATCCTCTGATGGACCCTCAGTTCTTGAGTGTTTTTGTCTGTTACCCCACACAGTGAGCTGACACCTGCCTTCCCGTGACCTATACCCATCTGTCCAACTCTGTCCCTGGAGCCCACGGCAAGAGTGACGCCCTTCCCACTGGAATTCTTGGATTTGAAGAGAGGTCCTGAATCCCCACCACCACCTCCTCAAAGATTAAGCAGCCTTTTTGACTATTTCATAATTCCCAGACCCTTTGCCATTGCAGTTTAGGTTTTTAGACCTACTTCAATTCACTGATCTGCTCTTAAATAGGCATTATCCTAAACTGAGCTGACCTGTACTCTCCTCTAGGGCTACAACCTCTCTTATTTCGACCCTTTACAAACACAGCCTCAGAATGCATTGCCTTTATTTTGGCAGCCATATTTCATTGATTCATTTATTGAGCAAGTTTTATTGGGTACCTCATAAAAGGTGAGGCAATTCAGAGTAGTAGCTTAGATCTTGAACTCTGGAGTGAGACTTCCTAGGTCAGATTCCAAGATCCTTTCCTCACTATGTGCCATGGGGCACGTTTCCTAAATTCTCAGAGCCTCATTTTCCTTATCTATAAAATAGGAATAATAATAATAGCATCCACTTGATTGGGTTGTTGTCAGGATGAAATGAGTTAGTTCACGTAGAACATTAGAAGAGTGCCTGATACTCAACAAACATGCTATTTCTCTGTGAGGGATACTGTGCCAAGTGCTGAGAGCATGGCAGTCAGCCAGGCAGACCAGCCATGGGCTCCTTGTGGTTTGCAGTCTAGTGAAATGGTTGAACAAGTAAACCATTACATGACAACCAGAATTTATTCATGGGCAAACATATAATTAAAAGATCTTTTTAAAGTAGAAATAAACCCCAATTACACGACAGTGTATGGAAGTCCTATGATGAGAGAATTACAGGGTGAAATGAGAGCATGAAAGTGGGGTCCCTAACTCTCCCTCATTTATTCACTCATTCATTTATTAAAAATGAATATTTATTAGGTTCCTATCATGTGTTAGCTACTGTCATAGATCCTGGGAAATAATGGAACAAAACAAAGATCTCTCTCTCTCTCGAGATGCTTACAGTCTCTTGGAGGAAGACAGACAAAAGCACAATAAATAACACTACAAATGATAAAATTATATTACACATTAATAAAAAATAAACATAGCTGTATTTACCATCTACTGGGTGATAGAGTTGGCATGGTTTTTGATAGATCGTATGTTCTACGTGAATGACAATGAGGTCTTCCGGGTGATCCCAGGGCTTCTGGCTTGAGCAACAGGAAACCAACATGTGAGTTGTGGCTTCCCGGAGGCGGTGACATTTACATGGGGACTGGAAGGACAAGTAGCGCCCAGCCAGGGAAAACATTCCAGGGGCTGGAGTTTATGACAAGCTTATGGACAACTACAGTGTCGCGTGAGGTCTTACAACCAGTTCGGGAGTGCTCTGTGCCGTCTACCATATCCATTAGGTTCAAGATTTAAGGGTACAATTCTGTGTTTTTACAAATTTGAAAAACAACCTTGACTTTTAGCATTCCAAAAAGCTACTCCTCTTCGTATTGTGTCTTCCACGAGGTTGATAAGTCTGCATTCCATGGCCTTTTCCAGTAGTTTGATTTAAAAAAAAAAAAAAACAATGTTGAATTAAACCTGGTCAAGGACACAGTCCTGTGTCACACCTCCTTTCCTGCTGATATTGGCCCCATTAACCAACCCTTTTGGGGGAACAGCTACAAATCAAGCCAACCATAAGGTGATTATTACATGGCCTGCACTTCTCCATCCTACTCCCTAATAACAGCCCTAAGGATCAAAGGAGATAAGATATGTGAAAGTGCGTGAAAGTTCTCCCAAGTTACACAAGTTATCATTACTTACTATAACTCGGCCACCAACTTGTGGGAATGGAGAGACACAGGGACTAAGTGAGCACTCTGCTGTCACAGAACAGAGCAACCAGGCTGTCTTTCCACCTGAATAAATGTGCTACACTGTAATAGCCTTTATGGGTACCAAATGCATCAGTCTTGAGAGCTTGCCATTTCTCTTGATGTAACTTTTGTGGATGTGAAACAAATGGTGAGAACCTAAGTTGGTCCTTTTTCTATTATAACACTGAAATTAAATTTAGCAAGTTGTGTTCATGTTCTGATTTTATATACTTGCATTTATCAAAAATACTTCGATAAAAATTTTACATACTTGCATTTTGGTGGGGGAGGGATTAAAAAAAGAAAACACTAAAAAAGCAGAATTAACTGCTCCTTAGGAGACAGAAAATCTCTGGTGAACATAAACATGCTATGAAATATGTCTTGATTAGAGTAAGAGGTGATAAATATTTGTCAAACATGAAAGGGGAATTGACATTACAAATATATACATACATATATACACACATACATAAATATATATAGTTTTTATAACTTCTCTTTTAATCCTGTAAAATAGGAATTCCTGTGGCCATTTTATAATTGAGCAACTAGACTCAGAAATGCTAAGGGATCTTTGAAGGGATCTGACTTCAAAGCTCACCTTTTCTACTATGCTCTGCTTCTTCCACAATCAATCGCACACATGTTTATTGCTCTCCTGCTACGTGTAGGAACCTGTGCTAGGTTCTGGGGATATAAAGGAGTATAAACCAGGGACTTGGGTCTCCAGGGACTTAAGATCTAGCAGCGGGACCAAGGCATGCACTGAAACAATCCACAGCATAAGGCAGTAAATGATAACTGTCATGTGGGTGATGTAACACGCCCCAGAAAAGTTCAGTGGAAAGAGGTGTGTGCACTGTCGGAGGTCAGGGAAGGCTTCCTGGAGGAAGTGACATTTTATTTATTCTTTTGCATTTCTTTGGCCAACTCTGTGCCAGGCATTGTTCTAGGCACTGGGGACACAGCTAGTGAAGATATGACACCCAATGTCTGTTCTTGAAACTTACTGTGTGTGTGTGTGTGTGTGTGTGTGTGTGTGTGTTGAAGGAAGAAAAAGAATAAACAAACAAACAAGATAATTTAAGAAAGCCCTGGATACTATACATTTTTTTTAAGTGATGGGGGACTGGTTTAGATTGTTCTCTCTGAGGAAGTGACGTTAGAGCTGATACTTGAAAGACAAGAAGCCACCCATGGGAAGAGCCGGCACTGGATGTCCCAGGAACAGTAACAGCAAGTACAGAGCCCCAGGAAGAGAGCCAGGCAGTACATGTACTTGCTGTGCAAGAGGCTTGGAGAGGGGGAAAGATGAGATGGACCCGACGGGCAGAGCCAGACCACACAGGGCCTGGGAGAGCCCGGCCTTGGAGAGTGTGGCTTTGGTTCCCAGGGCATCGGGAACTCCTGGAAGCTGCATGCTCTTGAAGAATGTGCAGCTTGGGATAGCAAGAAGGAGTATAGACGTGTTTGGGGACGTGAGGGCCCCTCTGTTCTTAACCAGAAGATAATGATAGAGGGATAGGAGCAGTGGTCAGCCTAGATTCCCTTCTAAAGTGTTAGAGGAAGAGGAGTTCTTCAGTGAATTTTCCAGAGCACTGGTTCCCCAGGCACCTCACCCTTGTCCGCATGGAGGGAGGGAAAGAGGATAAGTAGGGGATTTTCGTTCTGGATCTACATCATCTACAAGTCTCATCCATACATGAGGATATATCATATTTTTCCTCCAGAACACATAAATATTTCTCCATGTATAGTTATGTATTGACTTACACATGTAGGAAAGTGTAGAAATCTTACGAATTTCCACAAAGTGAACACACCTGTGTAACCAGTGCCCAGGTAAAGAAACAGAACACAACCAGAATCCCAGAAGATCCCCCTCATAGTTCCTGCTGTCACAGGGTACTTTCCAACACTAACACTTAGTTTTGTCTGACTTTGAACTTTCCATAAAAACAATTCTATTTGGTCTATATTTTGTATCTGGCTTCTTTTGCACAATACGGGGCGTGTGAGATTCATCCGTGTTGTTGCCTTGAGTTGGCTACCATTCATTCTCATTGCTGCGTAACAGTCCATTGTGTGAACATACTGCTGCTTATTCATCCATTCTGCTATTGATGGACACTTGGGTGCTTTCTATTTCGGGGGCTATTGTGAATTGTGCTGCCATGAGTGTTTATGTACATGTTTTTAGCATACAAAGCATGCATTTCTGCTGGGTGTATATTAGGAGTAGAATAGCTGGGGTCAAAGGTTATATGTATGTTTAGCTTTACTAGATACTGTCAGCCAGTTTTCCGAATTGGTTATGTCAGTGTTGCTTAGTTTTAAAAACCAGACTAAAAATACTCCTTCTCTTTATGTTGCCCAGATACCCTGGTTTTTGACAACCTGTCTTAGGTACGCAGATTTCTTGGGAAAAACTGCTGCGTAGTATACTGCTACACAGACAGACATTTCAAATGACCACATTTGGGCTAAATTGAGAAGGATGTATTTCTTATCTCAAGTGGGACTCTGGTAATTGACAAAGCAGAGTTAAGGACTTCACAGTTTGTGGGTGGCAGGATTTTCCCATAGCCTGGGCCTTTAATTTAGGGAAAAGGGACCTTCCAGCCTATTCTAGCGTAGCCACGTTGAGACCCCTGGGTACTGATGCTCATCCCCTGACACAGGAGCTGGGGAATGCAGTCTGGGAGTCTGAGGGAAGGGGGAAGATCTGTCTGTTCTCTGAGGCCACTCACAGGGCTCTTCCCTCCTACCCTCCATTCTGAAGGGAACTATGGAGATGGGCAAATCCGTGGTGAGCCTTGGTTAACCCTTCTTCCTTATCTGAGAGACTCCTACTGCCAACTCAGCCTTTGCTTTGTTCAGTAATGACCCTGGACACCTCCAACCGCACCTGAAATGGAGGTCCACACTTGAGAGACATTCGTGCATAACAGGATGCTATGGATAGAGAAAACAAATAGGAAACCCAAATGCTACCTCACAATGGTGGGTGCTCCAAATCTCAAAAGACCTGCTTCTGACAAGGCAACTCTTGGAAGGAGCAGACATTTAGTTATTGAATCCCAGTCTGTCACCAAAGCACATGCTTTTTATTTTTACGCTGCATCACCTCCGGTCTCCTAGAGAGCTCCTCTTCTGTGCTCAGTGGTCTTATCTGTGGCATTGGAAATATGGCAATCACGCTGTCTGAAGGACACTGATCAGCAAACTCTTATTAATGATGCCTAGAGCTCGGTGTAAAACTCACCTGTGCTAATATGCTGTGTCAGGCAAGCCTGGCCAAGGTGGAGAATTGATGACTATTGATTTTTACAGAGTTGGCATTTGAGATATGACTAATGACAGCAATAAAGGAGCCTTATCAACCTTACAGTTTATTTCAAAGGTAGGTGTGTGGAGGAAAAAGTACTGAATGAAACCCCTGGTTCTTTTTATCCCAGTTCTGCCACTAACCACTTCTGTGTCCTTGGACAAGTTACTTTACCTCTTGAACCTCTTTTGCTCATGGGTGAGATGGGACTTACAGATTACATCATATTGTAGGTCTCTTCCAGTTTGCCGGCTTTGCAACTCTGTGTTCCTAAGAAAGCCACACCCTAACTTAGCATTTGTGACATCTACTTTGGAAGAAAAGAAAATGTCACTTTTTTCCTTTCTTCTCCATGCACTGTGTTCAAAGCCTCAGACTCGAATGTACAACATGTTTTAATTTCTTGGAGATCATGAATGTCTGCAATACTATATTATATTATTATAATATAATAATGGTATTATGTAGGAACAAGGAGCTCTTCTGAAGGAAGCTCTTACTCCTTTAATAACTATTTATTGTTTATTCAAGTGGCATTCTCAAGGAACTTAGAGTGTAATGGGACAGTAAAGGCATGGCTAACGTCAAGTGGAAGGTGGTGAGGGCCATGAAGGAGGCATGAGTGATAGTTTCAGTTCATGTTTTGCAGATCAGGGGACGCTTCCTGGCAGGGGAGCCATCTGAGCTGAGAAATAAGTACCATTTCACAGGTGGAGACAGGGAGAGCTCTCTCTTAGAAGACAAGGTAATGGGGGGACAGAACCATAGGTTTAGGGAGATGGTTTTGGGATGGACAGTAAGGGCTGGCTGTAAGTAGGGTGACAGAATGTCCTAGTTTCCCCAGGACAGTCTCAGCTTATACCTCCTGTCCTGGTGTCATTACTAATAGTGCTGCTTTTCACTCTCAGAAAGCATCCAAGTTTGTATGACAAATTATATAGTCACCATAGCTCTAAGTGATGCTCTATCAGAAGCCTACACATAGCTAATAGGATCTGAGAGGTAGAAAGAAAGAGGTGGCAGTAACAACTCAAAGGCTGCCAGCTGTTAGCCTGATAAAACAGAGGTAAAATACAGGGAAAAAATGGCATTAGAAAGAGTTGCCAATTATGAGGAAAGTTTATGAATTCAGTTTTAAATCAGGGGGCCCTACATACCATTGGGTCCAATCCTTCCTTTCACAGATAAGGGAACTGGGGCAAAGATACTACACAGGACTGGCACCCAGGCCTACTGCCCCCTCCTTTGCAGCTCTTGCCTCTCTCCCTCACTGTGCTGAATTGAAGAGTGTCCCTCCAAATTCATGTCTGCGTGAAA
The DNA here is from genome assembly GCA_033961575.1 of Aselliscus stoliczkanus. Lineage (NCBI taxonomy): Eukaryota > Metazoa > Chordata > Mammalia > Chiroptera > Hipposideridae > Aselliscus > Aselliscus stoliczkanus. The sequence continues at coordinate 19,238,020 of CM066735.1, forward strand.
GCCGTGACTATGACCTCATTTGGAAATACGGTCTCTGCAGATGAATAATCAAGTTAAGATAAGTCATATTGGTGTAGTGTAGGGCCCTAATTTAATATGACAAGTGTCCTTATAAGAAGAGGGAAATCTGGACAGGAAGACACACAGGGAGAAGGCCATGTGACAATGGAGGCAAAAATTGGAGTGATGCATCTACAAGCCAAGGAATACCTGGTACCACCAAAAGGTAGGAAGAGGCAAGGGAGGACCCTTCCCTGAGAGCCTTTGGAGGGAGCATGGCCCTGTTGACATCTTGATCTTGGACTTCTACACTCCAGAACCATCAGAGACTATATTTCTGTTGTTTCATGACACCGAGTTTATGGTCTTTTGTGATGGCACTGATACACTTTTTGAGTTTTAGGTTCAGGTGGAGTATTCAGGTAGAGCTGTCTGGGAGGCATGTGAAAATGTGGGCCTGGGATGCAGAGTAGGGGTCTAAAACAGAGTCACTGTTGGTAATGGGAACATGGGAATGAAAGAGAGGACCAAAGAGAAAAGAGAAGAGAAAAGGAGAGGAGAGGGAAGGGGAGGGGAGGGGAGGAGAGGAGAGAAGAGAAGAGAAGAAAAGAGAAGAGAAGGGAAGAGCTCTGAAGACAGGGGTGTAGAGAAAGGAGAGGTAAAGAAGGAGGCAGAGAGGACTGTAGGGACAGAAAGAGAGCGGAAGTGAGGGGGGAATTCCTGAGGAGGCAGAGGTCCAGAGGTCACACTGGGAAAGGGGGCTGATTTGGCATTGAGGTCATGGGTGACCTTTTTAAGACTGAGGGGAGATCACCCTTTCGGGGACTTCAGGACAAAGAGAAATAGGGCAATAGCTTAAGAGGAGGGATTTTATTAGGCTGGAGAATTGAGTATATTTGTGGGAAAAGGTGAGGTTAGGGGGAAATGACAGATGCAAACTCTTGTGGTGGGTGGCTATCAGATGGCCCAAGGCCCACCCATGCAAACACACAGATATGGCACACCCTACCCAGGATTCAGCCAACTTGCTTCAACTGGAGCATCAGCACTCCTTTGTCACCCCCTCTGTCCACCTCTGGGGCCTTGAGCCATCCACTAGGGGAAGGGCTCTTGAATGAGAGTGAAGAGCAATTCAGTGACAGTGTGGCCCCTGATGTGAAGAGGGGGCAGCTGGCATCATTGGGTCTCGACAGTGAAGTGCAGGGGGCAGCTGCTCAGGAGGATGGCACAGGAGTCAGGGAACTGTCTCACAGCAGTGGAGCTTGGCCACATCTCATGGGATGAGTGGACTCAGCAGTCGTATCTGCAGAAGCGTGAGCACAGCAGGCTCTTCGGAGGCAGAGTAGGTCAACATTTCTCTCAACCCTTGCTTCTGACCCTGGCCTGTCACCATCCTTTGTAAGCCGGGTAAAGTGAGGCAGCCCTGCATTCTCTGTGCCTGACAGCGCTCCCCCACCCCTTCTTTGTTTGCTCAGGGGCTCTGGAGTAAGGCTCGCTTTTCACCTCCATTTCTTCTTTCTCATGGGAAGACTCATGCCTAACTATGAATCAATCACAGATAAGCTTTTAGGAAACACAGTGGTATCCTTGGGAAATTGAGAAATTCCTGGATTACAGACCAAATCTGCATATGAGGGAGGGACTTGTGTGTCCAGAGGTCCTCACAGCCCTCCCAACATATAAACTTGACTTCAAAATAATGTGGTCATGGATCGCATACAGTGAGAAAAACAAAGACAGGAAGCACACTTTCCACCATGGTGCCACACAGCACATTGCTCCAGGGCATGTCATACCCACTGCAGCCACTCCATGACATGGGCCTTCTCTCTGGTAGAGGAGTGCTGGGGCCCCAGTGGGAGACACAGCATTGGCTAAATTTCTGGGTAGGGTGTTAAGGTATCTGTGTGGGCAGGCAGATGTCAGAGCTAGAATAATTACTATGCAAAAAGTAAGAGTTTCGAGAAAGCCTGAGCCTCCTCTTTCTGTACTCCTTTCACTCATCTTTCCTCTCAACACCCCCAAATTATATATATTTCACCATGATATTTTATTCTACCTTTTTTCTATATTCCACTCACCTTGCGTTAAGCATCAATGTCTGTGGTCAACAGATGAGGAGGCATGTCATCCAAACAGGACAGAGCCATACAGCTAGTAAACGGTGGAAGCAAGGCTTGAAGGGCCCATGACTCCCAAGTCAAGTGCTCTTCACCCTACAATGTCTGTAGCTTCCCCTTTCTAAGTGGAGCTTGGCTCTCAGTTGAGCGAGGTGGTATGATGACATCTTCAGAACTTCAACATTCAGGAACTTTATGTAAGAATCTGGTGGAACTAGCAAGTCATTCTGAATCTCCTGGCCCATCCCACAGGAGAGGATCACTGCTCTGCTCCTGGGTTCCCATGCTGCTTCCTCCTTGTTGGCAGTGTGGCCAAAGCACTAGGTTAGTGGTGTCTGGGATGTCCACCCCTCTCCAAGAAGGCCTTCTGCAGAGGTCTAGGACCAGAGCTGGTTGTTGTATTCTGACATCCAGAAATGGCTCCTGCATTAGGATGCCCTCTGGCTACTATACACAATATTGTTGGATGGGCAAGGAGCCGACCCTAGGCTGGGTTGCCGGGGATAACTCTCAAATCCACACTGCCAAACTGACTTCCCAAGGGAACCTCCACCACTGAGGTGAGGAAGGCCATCTATTGAAGCTGTGGTGCAGGGATCAGGAGACTGCTACCATCACTGCTGCCACACCCACTGCCACAACTGCCTCGTGCCACCCATAAACGTGGTGACCAGACACTGTAATGCTGTTGCAATAGGAAAGCCACTGCCCATCCCAACTGCTCCTAACCCAAGTAAGTGTCTATGACCTTGCTAGGCAGCAGAAAACATCAAAGCAGCAGGAAGGTGCCCTTTATCTCTCTTCCACCTCCCAGATCTCCCTAGTTCATCTAATTGGCAGAATTGAATTTACTGTAGACTCCTAGCTGCAAGGGAGTCTGAGAAATGTAGTTTAAAATTTTCCGGCCACTGCAGTACAAGGAGGAGTTTGAAATGGATACTGAGTACCAAACCATTATATCTATCATAATCTATCATATATGGTGAGAAAGCATATTGCTTATAATAAATATTCCAAAGATTTTCTAAATTGTTCTGGATTAACATTTATTTACTAAAATAATAAAAATAATAAAAATCTTACATCTCTGAAGATTATGGGCATGTTCACATTTGCCAAGAGTCCTCTTCACTATCCCAAGGGTGACTTTTCTCCACCAATATCACCATGGCAAAGTTCAGAAGTTTTCTCATCCATTGGGAGATTATATCCTAAAAAGAATGATTCATTTTTTGTTTCATTTTCATTTTTTTAAACTATAGAAATAATACAAGTATTACTTAAGTCTGAAAATATAGTAAAAATAGCTATCTATAATCCTACATGTCTATCACAATAACCACTTCACTCTTTTCATGTGCATATTTATATTTTATAACTGTAACGTTTATAGAATCTTGTTTTTTTTTTCACCTAATGTGCATATCATAATCATTTACCATGTTGCATGCTATAACCACAATTTTTAATGGCCCCATAATATTTCACTAATACATGTGTCATAATTTACTTAGCCATTCCTCTCTAGTTAAACATTTTGATTGTTTCCAGTAATTTATTACTATAAATAATGCTTTGAAGAACAGCTTCATGCATATTCAGATTTTTGTGTCACATTCCCAGAAGTGGGACAATGAGCTAATGTGTACTGGGTAAAGGATATCCATTTTTTTTTTTTTTTTTTTTTTTTTTAGATTTTATTGGGGAATTGGTGGAGGGGAACAGCGTTGGGAAATCGGGGAAGGGGAACAGACAAGTTGCTGTCTTTTTGTTCTTCAGTTTAGTTGCGGAGGATGTTGCTTCACTGTTGGTATCGTCATTGCGCTCTTCCCGGATGAGGCAGATCGGTCGCTGGCCTCTGGATGTCGCTCACTGCGGCTATTGGCAGCTCACTCTTGGCTGCCAGCCGCTCACGCTGGCTGCGGGCCACTCACTATAGCCTATGGCAGCCCACACCATCACCGGGGCTCGCACAGCCCAGCTCCAGGTGGAGCTGTTGTTAGCTGTAGAGGGCAGTGTCACTGGCCCTCATGTGGGATCCGAACCGGGGCCGCTGGCATCCCAAAACCAGCGCTTAACCAATGCGCCACTCGGCCGGCCCAGGATATCCATTTTTAAATGACTGTCAACAGCTTTTGATCAATGTTTCTTAAAAATCACCTTTGGCAAAAGCAGGGAGTTCTTCTCTAGCAAACACTCAACACAGAGCTTGTTTCTGCCTATCACATCTCCAGCACTTGTTTTGGGAGCCACTATTGGCAGCTACCCAAAATGGGGCAATGGTGCTCTTGGCCTGGAAGCCTCTATTGGCAAAGCTCACATCACTATATCTCGAATCCCTGAGAGCTGCCTGGGTTGCTGTGACCTGAACCTTGGGACCAGGGAGAGGGCAAAGAGAAGGCACAACATCTTCACAGTCGCCTCCCTTTCATATCTCAAGGACCAGCTTTCCTGACCAGAAGACGCCTTCTCTGAATAAGGTGTCTGGTGCTGTAGAGGTTGATCAGCTAGAGCCCAGTCTTTATCCTGGGAACATGTACATTTAGACATGCAAACACCATCCTTTCATGGAGACTTGCATAAGCAGTCCACCTCCCTACTTTTTATTCCTCCCTCTTTCCCCCAGATGGAGCAAGGCAGTGTTAATAGGTTAAAATAAAGCAGCCTGGGTTACACTGTATTTAAGAAGCCAGCTTGAGGTGAGTTTAAGATCTAGGAGACCAGAGTTTTAAAAGACAGGCAGATACAAGATTTCAGGATGTTACTCTCAGCCACTTTGCAGTCCTACCCTGGGACCAGGCCTAAAGATCCTGGAGGAAAATGTGCTAGAGGTGTCTCGTCAGAAGGGTTCCATCCTGGTTACCAATTATTGTCTTGGTCAGTCCAGGGCAGAGTGGATTTAGTCTCTGTGAGAATAAGGGGAAGAACAAATTTAGCTATTATGTGTTTGCAATGAGAGAAAACATTTCGAATAAATGGGTGTTCTCAAAGAAGCCTAGAAGAGGGCCTTGTTTTAAGGCTCTCCACCGGACATAACGTCGTGTTGCATAAAAGGAGGTGCCCTACTGCTATCGCACAGGGTGTCCTCAATTCTAGAACTCCACTCCATCCCCACGTGCACTACCCGCGACCCCCTCCCCCAACCTGGCCACATAACTGCTCCATAAATGACATTCGCTTTATTTAATTCGTCCCCACCTCCAGGCCTTAGATGCCAAAGCTTGCTGAGCAATACTGTTTGCACAACCGTGGGCTCTGGGGGCCTCTCTCTCCTGAGCCACCTCACTATTCCTGCGCTCCCTCCAGCCCTAAGCATATCCCCTCTGCGGCCCGGCTGACTTTCCCTAGGGACGCCGCCCCTGCCTGCCCCCAAGCGAGGCAGCAGCACCTCGCTCGAGGTGGTACAACTTCCCGGGACAGCCCAACGTCTCTTCTCGCCCCCGTCCGGTGGCTTAGAAATGTGCACTGGACAGTGACGTCACACAGGCAGGCGGGTCCACACTGGCCGGCACGCCAATGGCGCGGCCGCAGCCGGCCTCTTCGTTTCCCGTGATTGGTGTCTCGGGCCCCTTCGCTCCACCCCAGCCCGCCATGGCGTCAGGCGCCGCAGCACCGGGGAGGTGGTGCCCACTTTAAGAAGTGAAGTTTTTCGCCCCCTCCCCCTCCCGGCCCACCTCCTGCAAGCCTCTCGCGCCCTGCGGAGCTGGCGGATGGAGCTGCGCTGCGGCGGCGTGGGGAGCCAGGCTGTGGGGCGCAGGATGGATGGGGACAGCCGAGATGGCGGCGGCGGCGGCTGCAAAGACGCTGCTGGGTCGGAGGACTATGAGAACCTGCCGACCAGCGCCTCCTTATCCACCCACATGACAGCCGGAGCGATGGCCGGGATCCTGGAGCACACGGTCATGTACCCCGTAGACTCTGTGAAGGTGAGGCACGAGGAGACGCGAGGCACGGAGCGGAGAAGAGAGCGCGCGCGCGCGCGTGTGCATCCCGCGGAAGAGCCACCTGAGGCAGCGCCCCGAACCCACGCGCTCCGGGCGCCCCGAGTCCCTCCGCGAGCCGGCGCGCGCAGCTGGGGCGCCGAGCAGCGCGCCGTGCCGCTCCTTCCGCCCCGGGGCCGCCTCCCCGCCCCCCCGCCCGGCCCCCCTTAGCCCACGAGGGTGCCCAGCCCGCACTCCCGACGGGCGCTCCCGCCGCGTTCCTGGCTAGGGCGGCTGGCGGCGCTGCGGCGCGGGGAGGAGAAGTGGCGAGCGACGCTGGCCTCGGCGGAGGCGGCGGGGTTCCCGAGGGAGGCGAGCGGTGCAGCCTTGCAGCCTGCCCACGCGATCCGAGGGGTTTGGGGTCCTGGGTCGTCGCTGCGGCAGCTGGCGCTGCTGGTGTCCGAGGTGCGGCGAGAGGCGTCCGCGGACCTGGGCGCGGTGTTTGGGGGCTGCCCACATGTGCGCGGTTTCCGAGGGAGCTCGCCGCCCGGGAGCGCTAACCGCACGCGCGCTGAGAATCGTGGCCCCGGCTGGATCGCGCTCCTTCTGGCCCTGGCTTCTGCTTCCCGGGTGTTTTGGGGGTTGTGGGAGTGGCAGGCGTTCTCTTGGTTCTTGGCAGCCCTCTTGGGGCGGAGGGTGCCGGTTCAGCGGCGCTAAACCCCTTTCTTTGGGTTTCTGCACTTCTTTTCCTGGAGTTTGGGCAGCCAAGTAGCAGAGAGGCAGTGAGACTTGCAGTGACATTTGCCTCCTCTTTTTTTTTTTTTTTGTTGCAAGGAGGTGGGCCGGCTGGGAGAACGTTGTGCTATTCAGCCCTTGCTGTGGGTTGTGTAATAGGCACTCAGTGTGCCCCACACTTCTCCAAGCTGGTAGTTTTAAATGCATTTCGACAAGGGGGTAGTTTTAGCCAGGCAGAATTTGTCTGTTCGACAGAGAGCTGCCCTCTGTCAGCCTGATCAGGACACCGAATAGCCAGGGGATAGAGCAGTGGAGGGAAGTCATTGACCTATTACATTTGTGTGGGCAAAACTCATCGAATCCATGCAGCAGCCCTGGGGATTAAGAGATGAAGAAATCGAGGCACAGAAAGGCGAACTGATTAACCTCCCCAGGCTCACACACTCTACCTGAAGCCTGACTCCAGTCCCACTGTGCTTTGGAAGACTGGGGGCCTCTGGAGGTGTCAGTTAACTTGAAAGGCAGGGCCCACAGAGCCCCGACACTGGCAGCTGTATCTTATTGCTGATGCTGGCTCCACATGAGCGTTGTGAAGGCCAGAACGTCTAACTCAGAGGGTTTCCCTGCCCTGGGCAGCTCTTTCAGAGCTGGCAGTCAGTGACTAGAGAGGCACACGTCCAGGGAGAGAAGGCATAGGCATTTGCAGTGAAATGAGGCCCGGAGCCTGTGCTCCTGGGCCTGAGCCATCACCGTTTCTGTCCCTCCAGTGTCCCTGTGGGGAATTCGAGTAATGACCTTTGCCTGCCAGAGTTACGGAGGGGATGGAGGAGATCGTGCCTCCTAGGTTTTCAAAGCTCCTCCGGGAAAGACCCTGGACAGATACCAGGTGGCATCTGTGTAGGAAAGAATCCCTCACATGTAATAAAATTCCCCATATTTGAAGCTGTTGTCTCAAGGGCCTTGGACAGAGTGTGGGGGAAAAGGTAGGAGCAGGGAGATGTTATCTGAGCAGGCACCAGTCCCACTGAGTCTGGAGATGAATGCTCCCTCAAAGAACGATACCACTTCTGAGGCTCTTGGCCTCTGCGTGGAGTTTGGTTTAGAGCATCGTTTTAGTTTATCCTTAGGATTAGAAGAAATTAGTCATGCCTTTTGAGCTCCCTTTGACACTCTAAAGAGGCATTTGTCTCACGTGTTTAAGTTGTGTGATCTGTGTTTAGCGTCCTCCCTGCCCCTCCTCCTGCCCCTTAGACACTGGTATGTTTTGATCCAGTTGTCATCGTGTACTTAGTGTTACTTTCCGAGGCAGTTTTCAGCAATGGACAGGTTAACATAACATGGTGTGGTGTGATAGAAGGAGCTGGTCACCTTATCGGGCTTGACTGTAAAATGAAGGCTTGGGTTAGCTCATGAGTAAGTCTTCTGGGTTCTGGGATTCTAACTCTGACCCCAAGTAATGACCCATCCAAGTTCTTCTGTTTTTAAGCCTGCAGGTTGGGTTTTAAAGCACCTCTTGTTTTCTCACTATGGTATTTTTGGAAAGGGTAGCAAGGTTTATTCTTGTATATTTTTTCAGCTGAGCCAGTTAGAGAGAGTTAAGTGTGAGAGGCCCTGTAGAGGACCCCAGTGAGGCTATAGCAGAGTGCCAAAGTCTGCCAAGGTCAGCATGGTTGTCTGTGCTGAGCGTGAGATATCAGGGATGCCAGGCTTCAGTCCTGGCAGTGCTTTCCTTGAGGAGACTTTGACTGTCTTCTTAAGTATTTTGGATGATGGAAACTGAGAGTGAGTCAGGAGCTCTGGGTTGGGTTTCAAGCCCTGCCCATAACTTGCTTGATGCCTGAGGCACTGTTGTGCGCCTTAGTTTTGTCACTCCAAACAACATGGAATCTGAGGACGAGGTCAGTGTTGCTTCCCATTTTAACTTGTCCCCCTTTCTATGAACACAGAACACCCATTGTCCTCTTTTGTATTATTTGAAATTGCAAATAATTATGTCAGCTGAAGCCACATCAGTGTAAATTGTATCTTGGAAGAAACAGTTTTATTTTATAAGGCACACATTTTTGACTTTGATGTTGTGAAGTTAAATGAGAACGTTGGGTGGCCTGGTTTTTCCAGTTTTTCTATTCTAGATGGTATGGACCACGGAATAGAGTTCAAGATGCTTGGTATTGTGGTATTGTAGTCATAAGTGCTGAAAGCCAGCCTTGCTAACTGCTTAAAATCACGGTATTAAATACACTTTCCCATGAAGTCCCATCCCACCCTCCAAGGTCAGTCACTTGCATGACCACTGTTTTTCAAACTGTGGGTCGTAACCCATTATTAGCGGGATCGACATTTTGAAAACAGGTTGGTCAGAGAATAAGTGTGCATGGCATGCAGTAAGGAGAAGCGTTGCTCCCTGAAATTGTCTTTGGGTTGTATATGTATGTGTGTGTCCCAGAGTGGCTGGGTAAAGCGCACTTCTGCCTGAGTATTATGGCCAAAAAATGTATGAAAAACACTGAAACCCGGTGATCACTACGATTAACCTCTGGAGCTCCAGCCATCAACAGTCTGTGATTACTAAAGGGGTGTGTTTGGAAGACCTTCGGCAACTTTTCTGCCCCAATCCTGTGTCTTCCTGTCTCACCTAGGCCCATCGTGGTGGGCTATGAGCGCTCACCTTTCAATCCATAAACCACCAGACTACCAGGACCCTTGGCTGCAGGTTTTCTTCTTTAGGTTCTGAGCCCCCACAGTAGGACCCAGAGGACAGAGGGAGAGAGCATGGGGACTCTCTTGAGTTTTCGCCAAATGGTTAGCAATTACTTGTTCCTTTCAAACTTGAGGGGTGGGGGTGGTGGAGAGGCGCGTGCAGCAAGTTTTCCATGACTTTCTTCCTGGTGCTCCGAAGTGGCAAGTGGCATAGTCACCTAGACCCGCACTTGGGTGGATGTGAGAACCCCTGGTCGGGAGTGCTCAAGACTGTGGGGAGAATGCCAGGTGGGTGGAGAAGGAAATTCCAACCAGATTAGGCACACCACTTGTCGACCATGCTGAGTCCTGTGGTGGGGAAAGCAGGAGCAAAAGGAAACAGGAAAGATTTGAAGCGAGGGAACTTCCGCTGACCTTTTCACAGCCCTTCTCTTGCTTTGCTTGTCAGGGAAACTGATGTCCTGAACTCTGCTAGGAGGAGCCCTCCTTCCCAGCCAGGGTACGGACAGACGGCTGACAGCATTCTCTCCAGGAGCTGGTGGGTGCTGAGCTAGTTGGAAGCCTCAAGTTGACCCGGGGCTGTGGAGCTGGCCTTCCTGAGCTCCGAGCAGCACTGAGCCAGGCAGGTGCCAGGACGGCCCAGCATTCCTCAGGCCTCTGAGCCAGCGACTCCTGATCCCAGCAGTGCAGGCTGACTGGTAGGAATGGTGCTCAGGGGAGAGTGAGGGCAGCTGCCAGAGTCCCCTCCCACCCACTTCATTGCTTTCGAAACAAAGTGTAATGTTGCTAATGCCACTCAGCTTCAAAAGGGCTCAAGATCCCAAATTGTTCTAGTTCCTGCAACAAAATTACAGTGATTTTTCTGTTTCTCTTCCCCTGTCTTGTCTCCTTCGGATCCCTCCCCTCTTCTGTCCTTCGACAGGAGGTGCTTTTCCTAAAAGGTGGATTTGGGAAGGGCATGGAGTCAGAAGAGGAGCATTCTTGAACTTTTCTCCTAGTCTTTGTGTCATGAACTTCCAGGCCAAATGCTGGTACCAAGTGGCATCGGTGCCCTGTCGGGGGAGGTCGCACCCAGTGCTGGAATCAGCACTTGGCCCCACATGGCAAGTTTCCTGCCTGCCCTGGCCCCATCTGCCCAGAAATGGGGAGGGGTGGGCTGGGGCGGAGGGCTCAGAGGGGAGCCCCTAGCATTATAGTGGGTAAGTGACGGTGACCTCAGGTGACCTCAGCTCCAGTAGGGAGAGGTACTTGGGACTTAATGGGTGACTGCTTTGTTTAAATGCAGGGGTGTGCATGTGAGGGTTGGGGTAGGGGTGTCACATGGAAGGGAGAGTGGTGCTCAGTCCAGTATGCTTCCCTGGTTTCCTTTTGGGCGCGTTTTCGCTACCTGTGGCCGTCTTCTTTATGAGGGCTTTTGTCCCATTGCTCTTTGAAGCAGTGACCAATCTCAGGACTTCAGTCCCGCTTCCCCTTTTTGACAGGCGTGGGTTCTTGACCCCTTTCCAACTTGAGCAGGGCTGCCTTTCCCTGACCCAGTGGATGAACTGACTTGCTTGCATTGAGTGAAGCCTTTGGCAATCTCTCTTGAATCCCAGAACCTTCTGGGTCTTCTCCTACCTCCCCTAGGACCCAACCTTTTCTTTTCAAAGAATTTTTTATTTTTGTTTGTTTTTCATCTTCAAGGATCCATCTGGCCCCATCAGTGATGGCTGTAGACACATCTCTACCCTCCTGTGTTTATTAGAGCACTCCAGGAGGGTGTGAGCTCTGCGTCCTAGAGCCTGCCCTGCCCTGCCCTGCCCTGCCCTGCCCTACCCTGCCCTGCTCTGCCCTCCCGTCCTTTCCCCTTCCCGCCTCCATCTTGAGTGTTCACAGCTGACATTTTTCATAGGAGGGATGTTTCGAATCACTTGCTCCTTGTTTAACTGTAATCCTTCCCTCAAGCACCTTCTGAGCTGGGCTTTCTCACCCTCAACAGAACTATCTTACAAAGATGCAGATCCCAGTCTTGGACTTCCTGGTTGGACCGGACACTTAGCTGTGCCGAGTTTTAATTTCCTTATCTATAAAATGCAGATCCTGATTTTCTTCCTGCTTTCTCTCTCCTGAACCAACTTTCTATTGCTTCCTTCTTCCCTTATTTTGCCTAACCTCTAACCTGAGTGCTCCTTCTGCCTTCCTGTCCTGTTACCAGTTCGCCTAAAGATGGTTCCCATCAGCTCAAACCCAGGCTCCTTTGGGCCGCCTGCTTCTTTCTGTTCCTCCAGGGCCCTCTTATCAACCTCTCCTTCCCCTTAGAGGTAGGAAAGTGGAATGGTTAGAGCTTGGACCCTGAGCCAGACTGTGTGGTCCAGGTCCCAGTCCCAGTTAGGTGTAACCTTGAGCCATTTTCTTCACCTCTCTGTGCCCAGTTTCCCCATCTGTAAAAGGGGGAGAGGATGGTACCGATGTCACAGAGTGGCTGTGAGGATGAAATCTTTAAAGCATTTAGAACAGTACCTGATGGGTAGTGAATGCTCTGAAGGTGTCATCTTCATCTTCATTGTCATCAACATGAAGGGAGGCACTTTCCCTCATTGTCTTCAGACTTGGGTGTTGGCTCACAGGCTGCCTCTCCACAAATCCTGTCATCACCCCAGAGAACCTCCGCTCTCAATCACCGCCTACCGGTGCTATTCAAATCCCTCTGTTTTGTACGCCGCTCAGGTCGTTGGCCTTTACCTCATGGGGCCTTGCCCCAACCCAGAGCCTCCTGGAGTCTGAAATCGTAAATTCAGACGTTTCATAGCCTGGCCACAGCGGTCTCACGGTCACCCTGTGCTCCATCTCCTGCCTCTTCTCTCCCCTTCTCAGCCCATCCCTGTCTTCCTCATCCAGCCTGGATACTGTGGCCCGTCCCTGCAGCCGCTGGGCCCTCCTTCATTCCTCTGTTTTTGGTTCTCCTCACACCAGCCTATCCAAACGCCACTCCTGGACAGACTCAGGCTGCCGAGCAGTGCGCCCTTCAGGAGAAAGCCACACGATGCCCCTTTGGTGCCGGTGTGCCCATGCCTCCCGGGCCCTTAGCTTGTCCTTCCACGTGTTCTGGTCAGGCTGCTCCATCCTCCCCAACAGCTGCCTCAGACCACGGGCTTGTTCCTCAAGCCCCCACCTCCCCACTCCTTCACCCTCTGCATGGCATCTAGCTTCCTAGTTCCTAGAGGAATCTGGACCCCACTCAAACTCATCTTCCTGTCACGATCCTTCCAATTTTCCCTCCATCCCCTACCCCTCCACCTACAATTAATGTAAGAGGGTCCTTCCTCCCTCTTGGGTGACTCAGCAAGGGCAGGGAAGGGCAATGTGGGAACCCCCGTCACACCTGGAGTTGAATCCTGGCTCCACACCTGGGGTACACGACTTGAGCTCTCTAAGCCCAGTTTCCTCGTGTGCAGAGTGGGCACAGTAATACCAATACCCACCTTATAGGATATTTGGAGGAACTAAATGAGCCGACATGGGCAGAGTTTTTGCTGTTCTGTCTGGTGCACACATTCTCGAAAAATGGCCGTGATGGTAGTTATTTTGGTCAACTCCCTCTTGAGTAACCCAGTTCCAGTATCTTTAGCCTCCCCCTGTACCTCCAGTTGGTTCCTTCTTAAAATCATTTATCCAGATCCAAGCCTGTCCCATCTAAAATTAACAAATAAATTACAGACATCTCACCTTGACCCCCACGGGCCCCAAGTACCAACTTCTTTCGTCATGGAAACAGACAAACTTTTGTTGCTGTTCTTTTTGTTTTTTTCTTCTTAAAATCATAGACGCTATGAAAATATCATTGACACTTGGCCTATACTCCCCACCTTGTCACCCTGTGGGCCTCTGGTTTTTGTGGCCACCACTCCACTGAAACTTCATGGAGGCTGCTAGTCATCTTGCTGAATTCAGTCATTGTTTTCCTGGCCCCTCTGCTGCTGTTGACCCCACCCCTGCCAAGGGCACCTCTGTGAGGGTGGCCCTGTGACCCTGAGATCCCACAGCTGTCTCTGTTCCCCCTTTGGGTCTGGCTACTGCTCGGTCCCTTTGAAGCCTCCTGGTCTCCACAGAATGCTGCCCTCCACCCTCTTGTCTTCCCCCAGGACACGCGTCTCAGTTTTCGCCTGGGTCCTGATAACTTGCAGATCGGTGTCTGTGGTCCAGTCTCTCGGGGAGCTGGGTATCCAGTTGCCTCACAAACATGTCCACTTGGCTGCTTCAGGGGCTCCTCGGCCTTGGCATGCCCAACGTGGACACCCTGACCTCCCCTCAACCTGCTCTTCGGCCTGGTCCCCATCTCACAGAAACATGGTGGTCATCTTGGCTTTTCTGCCACCCCTGTTGCCCCCTCCCCTTCACCCTACACCCCACATGCATCTATAACATCTCTTGAATTTGTTATCTTCTCCTTGTACCCAGTACCACCACCTTGGTTCGGGGGACTCAGCCAGCTCCCTTCCGTGGGCAGCTTCCCTGACCGCCCGAGTCACAGCTGAGTAGTCTTGCCCCTCGTCTCGCCCACACTTCCCTAATGCATGGCCTTGCTTTGTCTTTCTCCATAGCATTCATAACCTTCTAATATGCTGCACTGTTTACTTCTCTTTATTATTTGTATATTTTGTTTATATTTGTAATACTCTTTCTATTGTTTATGGCCTGTTTCCCCTTATTTGCATGTAAGTTCCCCCTGGGCAGGAAGCTTTTGCTCTTTTGTTCTCTGGCACATTCCCATTGCCGGAAACAGTAGGTGCCGACACCTAGTAGGTGCTCAGTGAAATTTTTGTTGACTGAGTTACCACAAATCATTCATAGCTGGTCCTGCTCAGTCCAGCCTTGGAGCCCTCGTGTCCCCGTGGACTACAGTTTCCACATCTTGAGTCGGGAAGGGGAACAGTGCCCGTGCTGCCCACTTTTCAGGTCCACTTCTACTGCATCTAGGAAGAAAATGCAGCCAGGCTTGCCGTGAACAGACCTCTCTACCGTTTAAAAATTATAAGGCTCTTTGCAGGTGCCAGGTCGTGGTGTTTATTATCAAGCTGGGATCCTTTTAAAGGGGGATGGTTAGCTGACTAGAGTGGAAAATCCAGCCCCTTCTCCAGGGTGGAGCAGAGCCTGTGAGGGGGCCTAAGGAGCAGCCTCCCGTCTGCAGTTCACAGCGGGTGGCGTCTCCCCACCTAATGCTCCCCTAGCTGTCCCTGTTGCCTTCAGAATAAATCCTGAACTGAGCTATCTCATGCGGTATGCATAGAGACCCAGACCCTCCCTTCTCAGGCATGTCCACCAGAGTGAGAGACACGTAAAGGTATTCTGTGAATGGTGGTTGAATGAATAAAGACACAATTGTTTTAAAGGGGAAAAAAAAAGTAAAAAAAAAAAAATGCTTTTAAAACTGCTATTAAACAAATACTCATTTTTTTTTTTTTTTTTTGGTTTTGTGTTATCTTTGTGTTGATCTATAATGTGTCTTGGCCACAAAAAGACTTTCTCGCCCCTTTTGTATTTGTCCTTTTTTGCGGTAGGACTGGCACATCACAGTTATATCCCGATGAGATTATGAATTCACCTGGCCACCCACTTCATTCATTCTACACATACTAACTGCCTTCCCTGCTAGGCTCTGTGCTAGACACTGGACAACAAAAATAAGTGCTGGCCTCTGTTCCCAGAGCACGTTCCCTATAATTAGACACTGAGCTTAGACAACAGGACGGGGTCCCTCTGAAGAGAATGGCCTAACTTGATGTTTACTTTCAAATGGGCATAAGGTCTGGGGTGTCTGGACTCTGGGGTGCTCAGGCTGCTGTCTTGATTGTCTGGAACCTGCTGGGAGCATCTCCCCAGGCTTCTCTGCTGGGCATGCTTGCGTTGGCTCCTTTCCCTGTAGAAGACAGTGGCCCTCAGTTTTATACACCCCCCCTCCCCCCAACACTCCTGAGGTTGTTAGTCATTCTGAAAGCCAAATTGACTCAGAGAAAGCACATTTGAAAACATCCCCCACCCTAACAGTAATCCCAGATAGTCGGGAAGGGCTGTTTGTTGTCTGGTCACTACAAGGTGTTATGGTTTCACAGTCATGCTTTCTCGCTGAAGAAAAAACAAACCAAACCGTGTTGAAATAGGAATCCCAGCAGCAGCTTGGATGACGCAGTTGTTGCGTAACAGGTTTAGGAAACGTCTGGCCGTTGTGGGTCAAGTTGGGGGCTATAGCTTCGTCACCGAGAGGACTTCCTCTGCGGCCACCAGCCTCTGGATCCATAGGACACATCCAGTGAGAGACTCAGAAAGCTGTGGTACCCTGAGGTCTGGTTGGCAAACACCCTGACCTGATGATCTCTCATTGTTCTCTGGCACAACCGTAAAGGCTACCCTGGAGCTTCTGCTCTGAGCAGGGGCTTGGGAGGGGTGAGTGGGTGTCAGACTTGTGCTGGTATGAAGTCCTCTAGAAAGGGCATCAAACCGGGGGTGGGGTGTAGGCCCCATGAATTGAAGTTTTGGTCCCTCCATTAACTAGCTTTGAAACCTCGGGGGAGTTGTTTCTCTGTGTCTAGTAGACTAATATTAGTCTCCTGGAATAATACCATTGGCTTACCTACTTGACAGGCCTGTTGAGAGGCTCAGGTGGGATCACATTTGTGGGTGGCTTTTATAAACCTTAACGTGCCCAGCTAATGACAGATCGTATCAGAGACAATATGCTTAACTACTAAGAGTAGAGCGGTTCAGGTTAGCAGCACAGGTGCTGAGGCCAGACTGCTGGGGTCAAGTTACTGAAACCTCTCTGTGCCTTATTTTCTCATCTATAAAATGGGAATAGTAACAGTACCCACCTAGAGCGTTACTAGGAGAATTATGACACACCTAGAATAACAGTGTTAATAATAGTGTCAGGTACATGGTAAGCACTCAATTAATATTAGCTTCTATTATCTTTTCTAAAAAAGTATTATTACTTGAATGGCTGGTTATGCTTGTCTGTCGCTGTTGCAGTTGTATATTGCAGTACTTTTGTATTGTCTCAACCTATATTCTGTCATTGGAGCCTCTTAGCTGTCCTCTGAAGGTGGGAAAAGGCATGTGCTCTTTCTCAATTTCATAGATGAGAGAACTGAGCTTCAGAGAAATGACATGTTCTAGAACTCAGGCCTCTTTCTGCAACACCAGCTTTGAAGGGGGGGAATTGAGGAAGGGAATCATGTAGGAGCAAGTCAGTGAGGTGCTGGGCTGCAGACTCAGATGCTAATGACGGCAGAGCTGGGTTCTGAGAGAGGAGATGATGGGGCCCCTGCTGCATTCTTGAGAGGGAGGAACTGGAGTCAAAGGAGTACCAACGGGAAATCAAAGTAGGGCATGGAACTTAGGGCTCTAACGTATAGGTACGAGTTTCTTGGTCAGATATTCCACTGTGGAGGGCAAGGGGATGATGACAAATGTTTATTGCCATAGGCTCTTTTTGGCTCAGTCTGGCTTCTCTCTCTGGAGCATAGTGCAGCTGCTGTGGCACCTTCCCATTTCAGCAGGGAGTCGAAATTGAACTCAGTGTAGTGATTGGAGTGTGGACTGGCCTGAGCCTTCCTTTCCAGATCACAACATGAAAGTGACCTGTTAGGAAGAGAGCTAGATCAGTTTGTTGGTCTGCTAGGACTGCAGTTTTCTCGTCTACTTCGGGAAGAGTAACAGTGCCTGCCTTGCCCACCTTTCAGGTCCACTTACTGCCTCTAGGAAGAAAATGCAGCCAGGTTTGCTGTGAACACAGTTTAAAAAGTATAAAGCTCTCTGCAGGTGCCAGGTCATGGTGTTTATTATCACACTGGATCCTGTTAAAGAGGCGCGGTTAGCTCATTGGAGTGGAAAATACAGGCTCTCGTTCCACGGACTGTAGGATTCACTGCAGCTGTGTGGCCTTGGACACTTAACCTCTCTGCTCACACAGTGTCTCCCATCTGTTGGGTAAAGACCAGGGTGGCTGACTGCTGGGGAATGAGCAAGAGCCAATTACACTGCCAGCGTGCTCAGAAATACATTTAGAATTGATCATGCATTTAGAATTGATAATGGAAGTCCTGCGATGAGAGATGCTGCTCAGAGCCGCTGTAATGAAGGCTGGTGAAGGAATAGACCACTGTCAGGGAGACAGCCGTGTGCCCAGGGCACTTAGGGCCCAGTCGTCTCTGTGGGGTTGTCATTCTGTATGCACACTTTTACTTTCTTTTTTTAATAGCTTTTTTTTTTTTTAACTTATTAGTGAACAGTGTTTTTTTCCTAGGACCCATCAGCTCCAAGTCAAGCTGTTCTTCAGTCTTAGTTGTGGAGGGCGCAGCTCAGCTCCAAGTCCAGTCGCCATTTTCAATCTAGTTACAGGGGGCACAGCCCACCATCCCATGTGGGAGTCGAACCGGCAACCTTGTGGTTAAGAGCACGCGTTCTAACCAACTGAGCCACCCGGCCGCCCTCACTTTTACTTGTTAAAGGAGTCTACCCCTTTGAGGTTGGGGACTTTCCCACCTTGGTCCCTCCCATCCCTGTTTCCTTATTTGCTCACGATGCTGACATAGAAAAGTGAGAGAGGTAGGAGGTAGCACATGGATATCTTTGTCTCAGGGTCCCCTGGTTTCTCTTCCTCATGCCATCCACATAGAGTGATTTGTTAATGCCTGGTTTTGGCCTAGGCCTGGCAGCAGGCACAGAAGGTGCAGGGTGGGCACGTCAGCCTGTGGGAAGCTCAGCAGCCATGTTCACTGGGGCCGGGCACACATCAGCACTGTCTGTGACTTCCGGTGCTCCACTCCCTGGAACAGAGGGTGTCCCAAGGCTGACCCTGGACTCTCGAGAGCCTGGATTAAAGGAGCGGGGTGGTTGGGTGTTGATCAGATCCAAGAAGTCATACTGGAGAGGAGGGGAAGCCTTTCCAAAGGACAAGATGCTGGTGTGTGTGCATGCATGTGTCTGAGAGGATGGAGGGTGAGTCCAGTGTGTGTTTTTACTGACGCACCAAGATGGTTTTTCCTTAGTCACTGTCTCCATGGCTTGTTTGCTAGATGTTGGCTTGTGTTAGCCTGATTCATAGAAACATCGCTACCGAGGCAGAGTTGAAAGGCATTTGCAAAAATGTGACTTCATCTCCTGGTCTTCATTGATTAACTCCATCAATCAAGGAGAGGGGTTAAATGGGGTATGCCCTTGTGTACCAGGGAGCTGGGAGGCTGACACCTCTGAGGTCTTTTCCCACAGCGGTCCCATCTGGAACATTCCTGTAAGGGCTGATGAGCCTGACCTCAGGGAACCTGAACCCTCGTCAGGAGGGGTATAGAAAGGTCTCCTCGAGGAAATACTATCTCACTATATATCTAGACCAAAGGAGATGTAGACATTTGTACAAATCTCTATGATTCTGTCTGTCCCCCATAATGTCATGGCCTGTCCCCAAGGTGCCTGGCCGTCATCTGGACACTGGCATGCCCCCTGATACTCTGATTTTGGGGTTCTGCTCTGAGCCTTCTGACTGTAGAATCAACTGAGAAAGTTTTTGTGGTTTTGGGTCACCACGCCAAGACCTCTCCATGCAGGACCTACCCTCCAATCCCTCATCTCCCCACCCTGTTCTGAATATTTCTCCTCCCCCTCCTCCCCCTCCTTCTCTCCTCCTCCCCCCTTCCTCCCTCTCCACTGTCTTACCCCTGTTCCAAAATTGTGTTTCCCTGTTTGGCCACCAAACAACTGTCCTGTGGCTTCCAGGGAAGCCCAGCCTCCTCCCTGGGTGGGAACTTTCACTGCAGAGCCAAAGACCAGAGGAGGGAGGAAATAAGAAGGAAGGGAGGAAAGCTGTTATGTCAAAGACCCTTCTGCTCATAATTGGTTCTTATTTAATGGGTGGTGTTAGTGGCACATGCCAGCTGGCGTAGCAGCCAGATGAGTGGCTAAAAAAGTTAAATACAGCCATGTGATTTGTGGAGGTTTAGGGTTCGCCTGAGCGACCTTTCCCATCCCAGGTCCCAGTCTGTAGGGTGATGAGAGACTTGGCAGACCGTGTAGGTGACCACTGTGCTTTCCGAAAAACAGAGATTGATCTGGAGCCGGGAGCCTGGGGACCTGTTCTTGACACTCAGATTCCTATGCCATTCCTTGTTGCTTTTTGAAGGCAACTGGCTGAACATTTTTTTCCTGCCCTCTCTTTCCTTTTAGTCTTTCTTTCTCCAGGGGAGCCTCCTATAAAATGCAGAGGGCTCAGTTTCCTGGGCTTGTCCATCAGCCTCTAGGGATTTTGATAAAGGGTCTGAAACTGGACCCTTGAGGATTTTTCTCCTGGCATCTGTATCAGTCCAGGGTTTAGACAGACAATCCTGGATCTCACAACTCCTGGAAACTGAGTCCTGTTGGCCAAAAAGCCAGTCTGGTGACACGGGCAAGAACCAGCTGACCCCAAGGCCAGCCCTCTATTTCTGTGTTGGCGGGTTCCCCTGGCACAGGAGGTCATTGTTACTAAATCTGTTTGCTGGATGTTTTCAAGGAGCACTTGTGTGGGCCTTTTTCAGTGTCATTACAATGCTGAGCTGTCGAAATAGTCTGGATAGCAAGCAAAGATTTGATCTGGTTGAAGTTTACACCACAGAAAATGTCCGGGGAGTGAAAAGATTAAAGACGTAAAGTGTATATGAGACTAGAGCGCTCTCTTTTAGTGTAATTGTATGAAAAATTTTTTTCCTCTTGAATTTTGGCTTCTCAGATGATCACTGAATTAATGTACATGTATTGATTATGCAGGCCAGGAAGGGTGATGTGCTAAATGAACTTCAAAAATGACCGAAAATATATAGTTACCCCTTAGAGCTTCAAGAATGTCAGCTTCAGAAATGACTTTTCATTGTAAAACCGATATAATAACAATAAGGAATATATTGACAAGTTGGAATGTCTCTTAGCTCCTCCGCTCCCAAAACAAACCTTTCTCGTTTTGGAAGGAGGTAGAGAAGGAGTTGAAACTACAGGTTGTCGTGATGGGGTGCATATTGGTACAATTTTAGGTGGCAGCAGGTTCCATCTGTCCTTGGAATTGGCACCGTTCCCTCCCCAGGTCGGAGAATGGGTCCCCCAGTGATGCTTTCCCTGACCTTGGGAAAGAATTCCTTTTAAGCTTCCCTTGAATGTCTCTTCCAAGGGTCTTTTGTATTTTCCATTAATCCAATCATAAGAAAGTTTCTCCTTCAGACCCTAAAAACTGAAAGTTACCACAAAGCTGGGCTTTTACCAGAAGCTGCTTTAAACTGAAAACAGGTATCTGATCTCCGAGCAGCTGCAGTTGAAAGGATAGGGGAAAAGCTTTGTCAATCAGGAACTGGCCACGCAGGGTGTTCTTGAGTGAGGAGGGCAGGGAACAAAATGCAGAGAAGCAAGGCAAAAGCAGATTCTTCCTGTATATATGCACACAAAACATTTATATTTCCATTTTAGGGTGAATTGTAACCAGAGGCCCACCAACTGAGAGACTCTGGGAGAAACAGTTGACTTGTCTGAGTGTCAGTTTCTTCATCTGTAGAATGGGGAGACTGAACAAAAACTAAATGGTCTCTTAAGGTCTTAAGGTTCCAGTTCTAAAATTTCCTCTCCTTTGTTCCCCATGGGGCTTTATAACTTTTGGGTACACTCTTTTTTTTTTTTTTTTTTTTGAGGGCAGTGTCATTGGCCCTCATATGTGGGATCCGAACCAGGGCCGCTGGCTTCTCAAGCCAGTTCTTAACCACCGCGCCACTCGGCCGGCCCTGGGTACCCTCTTTTGACATGGAATGTAAACTATAGACTTACAAGCACTTTTTTTTTTTTTTTGAGGAGGAAGAGGAGAAAGCTAGGAAGACCCCTGTCTGGAATTTTTCTGGGGCTGAGAAGCAGGGAGAGGACCCAACTGCCTATATACGATATGGGGCCCCTGCACCCCAAAGTACCTGCCTGGAAATTACAGTTTGTGTAATTTACTTGAAACCTCCAACTACAACACGTAAGGACTACAAACCATTCATTCAGGCAATTGCAGAAATGCTGAATGGCCACAGCCCCACCCTGGAATCAAGGGGAGCCATGGAGCAGATGCTTCTGGAAGGCCCTGTTTATAGCTCTCTGATTCCTTCCTGATGGGGACTCTTTAACAAGTTCACTACCATGAGTCATTGTGGGGGTCGGAAACAGCCAGCAGGGTTGCAAGCAGCACAGATGGGGTTAGTCCAGGCAGTCTGCGCATTTTGGGGGAGCATTGGTGGGAGTGACAGGGTGGGGGAGCCTTGTCGCAGCGTCTCCCATCATGGTGACAGGAACATCATCGATCCCCATGGTCTGTGCTCCCTTTAGATTTCACAATGAGAAACCTTCTCCTGTTTCAGCCACCGCATTTCTTCCCTCCATTCCTTTTCTGTTCACAAATCCAAGGCAGTCAGGCAGGCAGGACTGGACAGACTGAAACACAGCTCGAAGGATAAAAATGGACCTCCTGTGCCGTGGCTTTCAGGGCTCGGCATGGGCTCTGTGTCCTTAGGCCTCTGTCCAGGCACATCTCCTGGATACCGGCCTCCTCAGGGCCTCTGTCCCCATCCCACCTGCCACTATCTGTGCCCCCAAGGAGACCCTTTCTCCTATGCTTCCTTCACCTGCTTGACTCCTCCTGGCCTACAGGTGTCCACTTCAAAATCCCTTCGGGGGGCCGGCCGAGTGGCGCGGTGGTTAAGCGCTGGCTTGGGAAGCCAGTGGCCCCGATTGGGGTCCCACATATGAGGGCCAGTGACACTGCCCTAAAAAACAAACAAACAAAAAAAAAACCCCTTCCGGGACCCCTCCCCAAATCTAAACTAGGTCCCCTTCCTGTGCTCTCTCGTAGCACTTAGAGTTTGTAATTTTTTACTTGTATGACTTTTGGTTTACTCTTTCCATCCTCTACCAGACTAGAAATTCCTTTAAGGCAAGGACTCCATGCCTGCTGTGCTCATCCCAGCACCCCTAGCAACGCACCACTTTGAGGCTCCTGCAGTCTGGCCACTTACTCCATCCCCAGCACCAATCTCCTCCCCTCACCCCTAGACACCCTTACTTAGTCAGACAGCTGTGGTTTAAATCATACACCTGAGCTCTTGTTTCCAGGATGAGGCTTTGAGTCAGCACAAAGTCTCACCCAGGATTGAGGGTTCCTGCCATTCCTTCTGGCATCCAGTAAAACTTAAAAATGACTCCCTAAAATGCTCATGAAATAATTTATACCTGCAGATATTTGTATGTGCAAGTGGATTCCAGAGGCTGAAAGGTGAGTCTTTAGGATGCGTCCTTTGGCGTCTTTCCCCACCCCCAGACCCTGAGAGTATGAAGCCTGGTGTTTCTGGTATTTTATCATTTTTCCATGTGATTGTCTGGTATGAAAGGTGTGTGAAGAAAGCAGGACAATGTACCCTCCAGCTGTGACCTGACCCCGCCTACCCATAAATCACCCAGCGTCATGGAGATAACTTGGTCTGGCTTCATTAGGCCTGGACGCTTACTTAGACCTCTAGTGTTTCCTGAGCTCTGGAGCTGGCTCTGGTGGAGCTTCTGTCCTTGGCTGTTAACCTTGGTGGTAGACTCTAGAAAATGGTGAGGTGCGGGCCGGCCAAGTGACGCATTGGTTAAGAGCTGGCTTGGGATGCCAGCAGCCCTGGTTCGGATCCCACATATGAGGGCCAGTGACACTGCCCTCTACAGCTAAGATGGTGAATGGCAGCTCCACCTGGAGCTGGGCTGCTGTGAGTACCTGGGACAGCATAGCTGCAGCCCCTGCTGCAGTGGGCTGCCATAGGCTACAGTGAGTGGCCCGCAGCCAGCGTGAGCGGCCGGCAGCCAGCGTGAGCGGCCAATAGCCGCGGTGAGCGACATCCAGAGGCCGGCAACCAATCTGCCTCATCTGGGAAGAGCGCAATGCCGATACCAACATGGGCCAGTGAAGCAACATCCTCTGCAACTAGACTGAAGAACAAAAAGACAGCAACTTGTCTGTTCCCCTTCCCCGATTCCCCAACGCTGTTCCCCTCCCCCAATTCCCCAATAAAATCTTTAAAAAAAAAAAGAAAGAAAATGATGAGGTGCGTCAAACTTTGGAACACAGATCCGCATCAGGCTGATAGCCGTTTGGGGAAGGAGCTTTAAGAGCCTGCTTTGTATATGTCAGTGGGTGACATTTAGTGCATCTCTGAGTCCTTGACAATTGACTGAGTGTCTGTTTTCCTTAAAGCACAGGGTAGGGCCGGCCAAGTGCCACGGTGGCTGAGCGCTGGTTTGGGAAGCCAGCGGCCCCGGTTTGGGTCCACATGTGAGGGCCAGTGACACTGCCCTCAAAAAAAAAACAACAAAAAAACAACAACACAGGGCTAGGGTGCTGAGACCACAAATGGATGAGGCCATCCTTTCCTTTGAGTTTCTCAGACTTGCATGGGAGAGACAGGCCTGCAGACAGGCCGCCTGATATAATTATAAGTGGAGGAATGAGCAAGAGAAGGCAGGCGACAGGACTACTTTGAAAAGTTTTTGTCCTGTGGATCATAGGCTAATAGTGGGGCATGCGTTTGAAGGTGTGGCCTCTGTCAAGGGCGTGGAAACCAGTCCTGCAGAAGCTGGCAGGACCACACTTGACTTGAAAACTGTGCATGGGACTCTGAGATGCCCAGCTCTCGGCCTGTCCAGGGTGGATTCCAGGAGCACTGTTCTCCCCAACCCTCAGGCCCCTCTGCTCCCTGGCTCTGGTGGCAAGACAGTGCCTTGGAATCACCAGCATTGTTCCCCAGTCTCTCCCATACAAACATTTGGCCGCTTTGGGGCAGCTACCTCCATGCCTGAGCAGCTGGGGTATTAATTCCTGGGGAAAATGTCTTTTGGGGTGGCACAGGCTAGCGTCTTGCATCGGGACCAGGGGCCAGCATGTGGGAAAGGACAAGGATTCAAACCCTGCATCTTCAGCATTTTCTGCCTTCCGTTAAAGCAGTGCCTTCTGACCAAGAGCCCCTGGGCTGACCTTCCAGGTGCTTCCTTCCAAGACAGACTGTGGAGCCAGTAATACTGCTGTGTTCAGGGGATCACAAAATGGCATTTGGGACCTCTGCCTGCCTTCCTCCAAAACAGGCAAACAAACAAAAATGGCGATCCCAAGTGATAAAGGAAGCTGACGGACTGATTTGATTGTGACAGCATTTCAGACTATGAAACGCATGTGGAATGAGCTGTTGATAAGGATTTTTTTTAAAAGTTATGGTAAAATAAGCATAACATAAAATTTATTATCTTAACCTTTTTTAAGTATGCAGTTCAGTAGTGTTAAGTACATTCACCTTGTTGTATAACGAATCTCCAGCACTTTTTATCTTCTCAAACTGAAACTCTATACCCATTAAACTACAATACCCCATTTCCCCCTCAGCCCCTGGCAACTACCATTCTAACTTCCTGTTTCTATGAATTTGACTGCTCCAGGTACCGCCTGTAAGTGGAATCATACAGCATTTGTCTTTTTGGATAATGTCTGCCTTGTTGCATAATGTCCTCCAGGCTTATCCATGTTGTAGCGTGTGTTAGCATTTCCTGCTTTTATGAGGCTGAATAATATTCCACTGTACGTATATATCACATTTTATTCATCCACCTGTGTGGATGGATATTTGGGTTGCATCTATCTACCCGTTGGCTATTGTGGAAAAAATGCTGCTGTGAACATGGGTGTACCAATATCTCTTTGTGTCCCTGCTTTCAATTCTTTTGGTTATATACCCAGAAGTGGGATTGCTGGATTACATGGTAATTCTACAGAGGGTGCAAAAAAATGTATACAGATTTTAAGAAAGGAAGAAACTATTAAAATTATGATAGCAACATATACCGATAACAAAAGATGAACACAAGTCACGTTTGACCTCTGCAATGACAAGAGGTGCTCAAAGTGGTTACCATCAGCGTCCAGACACTTCTGATTACGACAAACATTGTTTGGTAGACTTCTGTGATGAGTGCTTAAACTGTCAGGACTTGTTGCTGTGTGAGGCCTCGTGGGTCTTCCCGTGTGCCCATCACACGCAGTGCCATGCATCTCAAACTTATCACGAATGTGTGCAGTTGTTGGGCGTGTTGGAGGTTCTGTTTGCATACTCACTCCCCCATTGTCAGTGTATTTCCACAACCTTTTCGAATTTCAAATACCACTCTAGAATGGTCTTGGGCCCCTCGAATGACAACCGTGCTTCCGCCATTTTCTTTGTCCTGCCTGTCACGTGGTGACGCCAGCATTCATTTGATTAACGCCATCTTTTTGAGCCACCGTCATACTACACATTGCTACTGTAATTCAATTCAACTTCGAAAAGTAATAGATAACATCGCTTAAAATGTGTATACATTTTTTTGCCCCCGCCCCCCAAATATATTTAGTTTTTTTAGGAACCTCCAGACTGGTTTCCATAGGGCTGCACCATTTTACATTCCCACCAGCAGTGCACAAGGGTTCCAGTTTCTCCTGGAATTCTTTTTTATACAAGTGTTTAAAAGCTGATGCACAGTAATGTAGATTTATCGCTCCTCCCCCAAATAAAACACCCCCACCCACATTTGCTTTTTGAAGGATTCTTTACCAGTTTCATAGATTTAGACTGTTAGAGGCTGAAAAGGACCTCCTTAGAGACAATCTGTTAACTCCATTTATTCATTCAACAAATATTTACAATTGTAGTAGATGGGTCAACAAAACAGAAGAAACCCCTGCCGTCTCAGGTTTACCTGCTGGTGGCAATTCATGTTGGTGTCCGGCCAGGTGAAAGGATTGCTGGGAGTTCCTCGGGCATTTGCAGGCAGAGCTGACTGGAGTTTGGGTCATCTGATCCTTGGAGCAGGGCTCTCTGTCTATCATGCTCACATTTAGGTGCACGTTTTGGGGGATCACCCCCCTTGGGAAAGTGAGACACACTCTGTGGAAAGGTGTCCTGCAGTGCCATGAGAATTAATCCTCCAGAATCCAAGAGACCTACTGGCACCCCTGGGTGGGGCCCAAGTCCTGCCGGGTAACTGTGGAGCTTGGGGGAAGGAGCAGAAGCCTGCTCCCCCTGCCCAGTCCTATAGCTCGACTTGGCCCCATCTGACTGTTTCCTATAGTTCAGGGGCTGGCGAGTCCTTGAGCAGTGGGAAGGCCCTTTCCGCAGTAGTGACCTCGCGGGAATGGACATTAGTCACATTGTCAGGGAACCTTGGTCCCTGCGTGGGCCTCAGACTTTAGCACCAGTTGAAGGTCTCCAGAGCTGCCCTTGGCTCTGAGCAGCCAGGCCAGGTGAGTGAGCTTCCTGTCGCACTGTCATCTTGGCCCCTTTGCACCTGTGTAAACTGACACGTGATTTTTTCCCCCCTACCTTTCGAGCTATCCAAGTTTCCTTTGTTACATAACCAGGATTAATGTAAGCAGATGGGTCCGTTCATTTAGAAATGGCGAGGGAAGACCAGTGAGCATGGGAGTAGTGGGGTGGGTGGGAGCAACAGAGTTCCTTATGGGGCTGCCATGGGCAAGCCCCCTCACTTTTCTGGGCCTCAGTGTCTCTCCTGTTAAGAGGAGCAGCGAACTAAAGGGCTGCTCGGGCAGTCCTGACATGACTCAGGTCTGACAGTCTCACTGTACAATGATTGGTCTCAGCCAAAGCGAATCCTGAAGGAATTAGTTTTATGAAGGAATTAGAGTAAACATGACATCTTCCTAGGAATTCACTGTTTATCAGAAAACAAAACAATACAAAACAAAACGCATAAATAAAAGCAACAGCAGCTGTATGCCAGCCCCCCACCCCCCCAGGCAAAGGGCTTTTCATTTATTTTCTTTAATCCTCACAGAGACTTTTTAGGAGGTAGGTACAATTATGAAGGCCGTTTACAGAAAAGGAAACAAGCTCAGAGAGAGTGAGGAACTCGCTTAAGGTGTAAAGGTGTGAGAAGAAAGCAGCAGCGCTGGGATTTAGACGAAGGTGGGGCCCCAGGGCCGGTTCGGCCACTGTGGGTCTGGACTCCGGTGGAAACTGGAAGCCACCTCACCTTGGTCCAGCCTCTTTCTGGTCAGTCAGGGCTGGGGTTGGGTCTCGGTCCTGTCCCTTCCTTGTGAGGTTGTAGGAACTGTGGCCTGGAGTCCCCCACACCAGTGCCCTGTGGCTGGTGGCTTCCTTCTGGAACCTTCGGGTCTGTTGTGTGGCTAGTGATTCAGTTCAAACCTGCAACGAGATCCTTTGTACCAAACAGACATTCATCAGTAAGCAGGGAAACACACACACACCTTCTAGACAAGATTATGCTAGTTTTGGTGGCGGTTCTTAATAAGATTCCAGTACCATTTGTATTAACATAAGTCATGGGTTTGGGGACATCCTGGAGTCCTTCTAGAAATAATTACAATGATGACAAACATTTATTGAATACCTACTGCACTGTACCAGGTGACCAATGTGCTTCAGCATCCTCATTTATTCATCGCAGAAAGCATGTGAGATAGGAGTTTATACAGATGAGGGAGCTGAAGGTCAGAAAAGTTGAATGACTTCCCCAAGTGCATGCATCTAAAAAATAGAATAGGATTTTGATTGTGAGGTGGTGGAGGACAGGGGCCATTTGTGTCCCCAGGTCCTATAATAATGGCACCCGGCATGGAGTAGAAACTCAATGTGTAGTTGTTCAGTGAACAGGTGAACTTCAAAGCCCAGGGACTGTCTGAGCCTTGGGGATGGGGTCGGTGGTTGAACAAGGTTTTTTTTTGAGATTTTCATGATTGGGATTTTCAGCAAAATATGGTTGAAGGATGATCAGAGAGGTGGGGTCTGCGATTCAGAGCACTCCGGGATCCTGGCCCTGGGAGCTCGGGCAAATCATATAATCTCGCTAGCAAAGCGAAATTGGGGTGGGGGGGCTAGGTGGGTGGCTGAGCTCTGAAATCAAACAAAGCCCATGGGGAGCCCCACCATGTAAGAGAGATGGTGGGCAAGCTGCTGGTGTCGAAGTAGGGAGCTGGGAGCAGAGCCATCATGTGGAGAGTCTTGAAATATGCTTTCAGTGCTGGGATTCTGTTCTTCTCCTGCACACAGTAGGTGACCTGGTGCTCAGAGTGGCTTCCTGTGCTTCTGGGGTTGCTTCCATGTGGGCTGTTGGATTTTGTTCGTCCATGTGGCGTCATGATGCCTTAGCGAGTTTACCTGTAGGTAAACCACTTTTGAGAATGTGTTTCTCCAGCTCTGTCTCTGACATCATGTCCTTACTTGTAGGTGGGGTGTTGATAAGCCAATGATAGACAAGGCTGCTGCGTCAGGGGAGACCTTAGGGAGGCCAGGTGACTTGAACGCAGTCTGACTGTTGAAATATTCACTCTTAGCCTTTGAAAGACCGATGGAGTGTCAGGCTGTCATCCATGGGCAACTGGTTTCAGTATGGGTGGGCACATGGTTCAAGTTCTTTTTGAGGAGAGAGAATGGGTTTGGGTTGAACCAGCCACTTTTAGTGTTGGGGACCAGTGGCCAGATGTAAGCGACTATTTCTCAATGACCAGGGCCCTCCATTAGACTGGGCGTGTGACTTCCTATAAGTACACACTGCTTGCGGACTGGACCTGGACAGACGCCTCGGGAGCTGTGTGATTTTAATCTGCAAGGATTTAGGTGACCTTGACATAGTCAGCCCTTCTTTCTCTTCAGAAAGCACATAGGGTGTGGTATACTTGTGACTTAGCTTGGTTGTAGCGGATCACTTATCATCCCTTCCAGTCCACTCTTTTGTGAGAGGTTATGTCACCTTGTGGTTAAGGGCCACTCTGGAGCCAGATGCCTGGCTTCCAATCCTGTCTGTCCTCTGGCCTTGGGACAAGGTGTGGATCCCCTCTGTGCCTCAGTTTCCTTCTTTGTAAATGGGGTTAGTTAGCTGCTAATATAACTATTTTAATTATTATCATTGTTTTGTGAACGAGAGGCATTAGGATGCAGAGAAGCAATTTAGTTTGCCTAAGGCCACGACTGTCAGATGTGGACAAGAGTGTAGGACCCCAGCCGCAGCTCGTTTCACTAGAGCCAGGCAGGGTAGGTATGAGTGCCCCGTGGTTCAGGCTTCCCCTTCAGCCCAGTGCTCAGCCTGCTCTCTGGGTTTCCAGTGAGGTCACCAATCCCACCCATGGAACACGCCCACCCCGTCGTTACCTGGAATCTTGGGAGTTTGCCCACCTGTAGAGCAGAGGTAATTTAATCCTTTGGGCGGGCCACAAACTGAGCATGTGTGCTGGGGATATTGGGCCTTCGCCAGGCACAGATTCTTTCATCCCTCCCTCCTTCTGCTGTAGAATTCTCTAGAGAAGGGGAGGAGTGACCAGGTGTGGCTCCTAGGATAGAGGAATGTGGGAATGGTTCAAGCACAGGCAGGGGGGTGAGCTGCTGCCCGAGGGTAGGGACAGAGACCTCGGTGGCATGTGGTGTTCCAGTGGCCTCGCAGACAACCACAGCTTTGAAGAGAGTGGCCAGCATGTAACATGACCTGTGCAGAGGACTGCTGTTGCGTAGGCCAGCTCGCTCCTCCCAGATGCCTGAGAGAGAGCCCCTTGGTTTTGCTCACCGTGAGGCTCTTCGTGGCTCCTGTCTTCCTTTGCAGTACGTAACTGTGGGAAAACACTTGACTATAAAGTAAATTCCAAACTCCTCAGCAAGGCCTTCAGGGCCTCCCATAGTCCAGCCCCAACCTGCGTTTCTCCCAGCAACCGTGTACTGATCATGTAATGCACAGCCACCCTCCCAAGTCCGGGGCTCCCCGACCACCCGTATTTCACATTTACGTCCCGCGCACACCCCCTCCAGACCCGCCAAGCGTGTTCACATCCCTCCCCGCCAGAGTTGTTCTTTTCCTCTCCCTGTTCTCTTTGCCTTTTCCGCCCCCTCCAAAGTAACACATGCACATGGTCAAAAAAAACCAAATAGCGGTAAAGAGTATAACTATTGCATTGTGTTGTACACCTGAAACTAATAAAAAAAAAAAGAAGAAGAAGAATCAAAACAAAACAAAACAAAAAAACCAAATAGCATAGAAGGGAGTACAATGACAGCCCCATTCCTGGTCGATTGCAATGCCTTCCCTCTGGCTAGGTGCAGCTCTAATGGCTCCTTTGCAGCCCTTCCCTATCCAGGTCTGCTGTGATGTGGGGTCCGGCTCCTCCCACTGCCTGTTTTTAGGAAGAGTGGTGTTTGGTGCTGTGGCTTCTTTCTTGGGAGGCCAAGGAACTGGGTTTGGGTTGCTTGCATTCTACCAAGTTCATGATGAAGTTTCTTTACTTGGTCATTTTGTCCCCAGAAACAGCAGTAGCCCCAAACCCGAGCCTGCAGGATTGTGTCTGGAGAGTGACAGGAGGCGCAAACCCTTTGCAGCCCAGGCCCACAGCTCAGAGCAAGGAACATCAGAGTGTGACTAGTCTGTTCAAAAGGGCAAATGTGACTTTTCTGAAATCGGGCCCCATGGGACACAAGTGAAAAGGCAGCCTTGATTGTTTATTGTCACACATCTGAGCCACTTCCTCCTTTCCTCCCCCAACACCAGGGCGACCTGGAAACTGGGGCATCTAGGGCTCCTTGAGGGAGACAGAGAAGCAGACGTGGAAATGATGTAGCTGGAGATGTGTTTCCACCTCCTCTCATCTGTCTCCTCTCTGTACAGCGTTCCTGCCTGGTTTTCCCATGAGCTGGCCCTTTGCTTGCTCTAAAATCGTGGCTCTCAACTGGGGCTTTCAGACCAGCTAGGCCTGGAACTCCCTGGCACCACTCTGCCACATGCTTCTGATATGTAATCACCCCCTCCCCCCCAACACACACACAGACACACACACACACACACACACACACACACACACCCTTTTACTGGAGGAAAGGTAAGAACTGTTTGTTTTGAGGAGTCCTTTTTCTTTTGCTGATTCCTAAACTTCAAGAGGATCAAGTTTTCCTTTCAATTGAAAAAAGAGAGAGACAAAGGATATTCTCTTTGTGCACAGTTTTGACAGTTTGGGAGATGGAAAAAGATATGATTTGGGAATTTGAACTTGTGAATACACATCAACGTGCCTCTGTGTGCTGTGAGCAGCTGGGTCCCTTAGAAGACTTTCTGCATCACTGTTCCTGGTTGATGTGTGTGTGGGAATGATGTTGAATGGTGTCCTCATGCCTCATTTTGGATGATTTCTACACGTGTTTTCAAAAGGCCAGGCTGTAACTGTGGGAAGCACCATGAGGAGTCCATTGCCTGTAAGGAGCATAATCAGGACGCATGCAGATCCCGAGTCAATGCTGGCAGTTTTGAACTCGGAGTGCTGAAAAGTTTTACTGTGCGTGGTTTGCCTTGATGTGGTTTTTGTGCTTCCCGAGCATTCTGGAACGTGAGACAGGGCTTTCCAAGCCCTTGATGAGGTCCGTGGCTTTATTCCGGAAGGCCCCACAAAGCACTGTGCCAAAAATGCCTCTTCCTGCCAGCCTTGCCGTGATCCCATGGGGTGGCATCTCAGCAAGGGAGGCCTGTTGGGGAGCAGGCTCCATGGCCCGCTGCTCTCTGCCCTGGGTGGGTGTGGGCGGGAGCTGGGGCATCGTCAGCAGACCCCAGAGCAGCGGACACACAGTGCTGTGGACGGGCCATGCATGGAACTGGGAGAGCTGCAGGCCAGAGTGATGCCTATGACCAGGGGTAGGGGGGTGGGATTGGGCCCGTCTGGCTTAGACCTTTTACTGAGGTTCGACTTAGTGACTGTCAGCGCTGCTGGGCAACCATTGGCAGGTGGGATAGAATTAAACTTACTAATTAGATTTCTGATTCTGAAGTAGACACTGGGTGGCAGATACTAACATTATTAGGCATTTTCCTAGCACTTTCTATTGTAGGTGCCTGAACCTACTTTCTCCTTTCTCAGGGACAAAGTCCAGAACAGAGATTCCTGGCCAGCTTTCTGGAGCACACAGCCCTGGTCCCTCGGTGGGAATTGTGTCCCTTGGTGCTGTGAGGTTTATTTGTTC
The DNA here is from genome assembly GCA_033961575.1 of Aselliscus stoliczkanus. Lineage (NCBI taxonomy): Eukaryota > Metazoa > Chordata > Mammalia > Chiroptera > Hipposideridae > Aselliscus > Aselliscus stoliczkanus. The sequence goes on from CM066735.1 coordinate 19,270,537, forward strand.
ATACCAGGAACTGAGAGCCCCCAGCCCTGCCCTGTCTCCCCATCTACCTGCCTCATAGTAGGCGCGTGGCAGATGCTTTTAGTGGATGAATGGACAGACGCCACATTATCTTCTCCTGGTCCTTTCAGTGCTTCATGTACTTTAGGCATGGGAAGTTTTTTATATTATTATTTGTTTCTTATTCTGAGGAGTTGAGAAAGGAGGGTTGGGAATCCCCAGCCGTGTCCAGGTCAGGGGGACGGACCGTGGCCAAGTGAGGCTGCAGGGTCTTGGGCTGGGTGCGGCTGTCCCCTGCAGGATGCTCACGGTAGTCCCAGGCCTCCCTGCCAGGCTCAGCTCGCTCCCTTCGCTTTTCTTTTGTGGTCCTGGCCCAGGGCCCAGATCCTAGATCCGTGCCTCCTTATCGGTATGAACTTGGCCAAGTGGCTTTCCTGCTCTGTCCCAGTTTCCCATCTGAAAAGGCAGGTGCTGAGTTTGATGTGCTCTCTGCCCAGGGCCTGGCCGCTGCCGTCATATGATCCAGCGAGCTCACCTGGGACAGCACGCATATTTTCCACTCTCTCCTCCCTCCTCCCCTCAATAAGAGGACAGGCCAACAAGGCAGGCTGGTCCTGTTTCGTCTTCTTGGGGGAGACTTGGACTCAAAGGGGCTTGATCCCGCACTCTGTTCTGGCCAGTACAAGGCAAATACAGAGTTTGTATCATTGACATGGAGCTTCCTAGAGCATCGCTCTTCTAGAACCAGAGGGCACTTGCTCAGGTCACGCAGTGAGTGGCAGAAGCACGCCCGAGACCCGGGTCTCTCGGTTTCTGGGCCACGGTACTTTTCTCCATCCTGCTCCTTCGAGAGTGGATCGCGGTTGTGCGGCGGGTGTGGAGTAACATGACAGCACACAGCACAGGGCTCCTCCTGCTTGTTGGCCACTCCCGTTCTCAGGCCTTGTCTTCCAGGCAGCTCCCACTGACCACTCTGCAGGGGCTGCCCGGGGTATGGATGGGGGACCTCCTTCTGACACCTGGAGCTGACGGCTGCACTTCCTGTGTTCAGGGCCCGCCTTAGCTTCAGCTGTGTTTCTTCAAGTGTGTTCTGCAAGGTGGAACTGGTTATTCATTGAACCAGGGTGTCCATTGCCAAAGACAGACATTTAAGAAGTGCCTTGTTAAACCAAGCTCAACAGGCTGCTTTCCTGAAGATCTGCTTCCCGAGAACCTTCAATAAACTGATGTGCATCATGAACTTTCTAAGCAGGGAGAATTAAAATGCAAAGAGTAGGAATTTACTCGAAAGAAGAGCCATGCCACTAGGCCTCGAGCAGGAACTGACACCCCGGACAGGAAAGGTGGTCTGTGAAATCCTCTGTCTCCGTTTTTGTTTTTGTTGTGTTTTTTAAACCTCTGCCTTCTCTTCATGCATGCATCCTACTTCATTAATTTTCTTTTTCCTTCTCTCCACCCTCACCCCCTGACTTTTTTTTTTTAATTGTGGTAAAATACACATGACATCAAATGTACCATCTTAATTTTTTTTTTCTATTTCTTTGTTATTTATTTTTTTAAACATTTTATTGGAGAACAGTGTGTTTTTCCAGACCCATCAGCTCCAAGTCAAGCCGTTGTTTTCAATGTAATTGTGGAGGGTGCAGCTCACTGGCCTATGTGAGCGGCAACCTTGGTGTTAGGAGCCCAGACTAACCACCTGAGCCAACCGGCCATCCCCGTTTTAATTATTTGTAAGTGTACAGTTCAGTGGCCTTAAGTACATGCACATTGTTGGGCTAACATCACCCCTCTCAATCTTAAGAAGTCTAACTTCTGTCCCTATTAAAACCAAAACTCTGTCCCTACTAAACAGCCACCCCCCTTTCCTCCTCCCTTCAGCTCTTGGCAACCACCATCTACTTTACGTCTCTATGACGTTGACTACTCTAGGTACCCATATAAGAGGGATCCTGCAGGATTTGTCCTTTGGTCTTTGGCTTGTTTCACTTAGCATAATGCCCTCAAGGTTGTCCAGGCTGCAGCATGTGTCAGAATGGCCTTCCTTTTTAAGGCTGAATAATATTCCATTGTATGGATAGGCTACATTTTGCTTGTGTATTCATTGAACACTTGGGTTGTTTCCACCCATCCCTGACTTTTTCTTCTCTGGTCCACAAGTAGATGGAAAATGCCCAGCTCTGTAGCTCTGTTGTACATTTTACAGGCAGTCACTAAAGAGGAAAACGGGAAACTAAACTGATGATCTTCTTTCAGGCTTCAGCAGCCTCTTCTGCCTCACTTCTTACCTGGCTGCCCCCGGCTTCTCTCAGCCTCTCTTCTGAGGAAGCTCCCATGACGGTAACGGTATAGCTTGGTCACCTCTGGTCTCTCCTCTAAGCAACTTTTTGGAACTCTGGATGGTCCGTGTCATTCTCCCCTTATCTCACACTTTTCTTGTTTCCCCATCAACTTTTCCTCTGGGTCCTGGTGCCTGGCCCTGAGGGAGTGCCCCCTGCAGGCAGGTTAAAGAATCAAGTCCCAGGACTAAAGAGGCTCTGGCCCAAAACCCAGCCACGGGTAGCCCCTTATCTGTGCTTGTGGGCCACTTCCCTCTCCTCCAGGGGTGTAGGTATATGTCACTGAATAGCACCCTCCCCCCCCCCAAGGACACAGGAGTCCCCTGAGTGAGCAAAGATACCCGGTGGTCCTGTTTCCCATAAAAGGATGCTGTGTTTGGGTTCAGTAACATTTACTCCTCCCACGGCCTCACCCCTCATTTTAGAAAGGGCAGGTGAGAAATCAATCTGAAATTTCCCTTGTAAGTCTGCGTGAGTAGCTTTGTAAGGGAGAGACCCTCCTAAGGCCTTCATGTGCGTAAAAGGTGGGTAGGAGAGCGGACATCATTGTTGACTGCCCATCCTGTTTCTCCCCTGTTATTTCAGCCTGCCGACGCACTCTGGCGGATTATTTCATGCTCCCAAATTAAGGAACCTGTTCAAAATCCCAGAGCTAGAATTCAGACGGATGGCCCTGGCTTGGCTAGCCTTGGTACCATGTACCCCACTGCTTCTTGACTCTGCCTTCTCCGCACAAGCTGTCCTCCCCCAGGCACACCCTCTCCATCCCCTCCTCACATAACCAGAGGTGTTGCCCTTACTGCCGAGGCTGGATGGAGGTTGTTATTAGAAAATGCTAGGACTGGGAGGGGCCTTTATTTAAGTGGTTCTCCAAACTGAGTGATGATGAAGGCTGGCAAGTCCAAAAGCTGCAGGCAGGCTTGCTGAAGACTAGGGAACAGGTGACATTGCAGTTCAAGTCCAAAGACTGTCTAGCGGAACAGTTCTTTTTTCCTTGGGGGACATCAGTATTTTTCTCTTCAACTGATTAGATGAGGCGCACCCGCTAGGGAGGGTAGTATGCTTTCCTTAAATTCCTACTGATTTAAATGGTAGTCTCATCTAAAATAAAAAATAATAAAAATACCTTCACAGCAACACTTAGACTAGTGTTTGATCATATTTGATACCAGTATAGGTTCCATGGCCCCACTAGGCTGACACGTAAGATTAACTATCACACCTACTCAAGTGCCCGAGTAACAAGATGGCACTAACAGAGATGGGGAACGCCAGGGTCTCTGCCTCAGGAGGTAAGACTGTACATATGAAGAAATTAAGGACAAGACCCATCACATTTAAGTGCTATCTTGTAAAGATGAAATGTAAAAAGTATTTAGAGGAAATGAGAGAGATGGCCGGAGGGGTTCTAGGTGTTTTCACTGCAAACATTTTTGCTGCATAACTAATTGGCCGTAAGGGAATTTTAGGATAAAAGATAAAGTAGCTAGTTGATAGCCTGGTTTACATCTGACAGACTTCATATATTTAAGCTAGTCGTTAGTTTAGTTGTATTTCTCCATCGATGAAGTTCTCATAGAACTCCCATTTTTATATTATATAAACCTCAGCACTCATAATGGTCATATCGAGTGATGAGTGGATGTGGTGGTCTGAAAATAGTGGATGATTGTAACTCCGGATAAAGCAGGTTGCAAAGCTACATGGAAAGCCAGATTGTATCCTTATATGCCAGACAGTGATTACATATCACTTTGCAAATCCTTCGGGACTACAGTCCACCTTCCCACCTGTCAACACTAAAAGTTTACCAAGCTATGCAAACATACAAGAGGTCACTACTAATTCACAACAGTCTCTGAGAGCATTATCGATTCCTTCTCGTTGGAAATGAATACTTCTCTTAATGAAGGAAGACATTGTAATGGAATAGAAAAGTATGATGCCAAATGAGACACAAGCAACTAAATGTATCATACTCAAGACTTCGAAGGCAATGTATTTTCCTTTTTCACAATAAAGTCTTTTTAAGTTTTGTGTTCTATTGTGTCCTTTTTAATGTCCCTGTTTTATTTTTCGTTATTTTATCTTTGACGGCAGAATTGCCTTATGGACAATTACTTGTGCAGTGAAAATGCTTGTGGCAAAGATATTTATAGCAGACAAGCTTACTGCAGTAATTCTGGACATGGGCTCAAGGATTCTGGGGAAATTCCATGGTAGGGATGAACAGGAGCTTTCAGAACACGAAGGTCTCAGATAGGTGAGGACACAGAAGACATTAGAACCAGAGTGAGTATGCCAGAGTGATAATACTACTCATATTTGACCAGATCTGTGAGATTATTGGGGGTTTTGACACGCATTGCTTCATTTGATGCTCATGAAAACCCTATTTTGTTTTTTGTGGGTTTTTTTGTTTTGTTTTGTTTTTTAATGGAGGATCCTCAGGCCAAGAGAGATTAAGGGACTCATCAGAGGTCACACAACTTGCCAGGGGCAGGGCAGTTCTTCCCACTTCAAACCCTGCTTCCCATCCTTTCCCGCCTTTGCTGGGTCCAATCAGGGAATCCATGTGAATGTGTGTATGGAGGGAGGAGAAGGGAGGAGTGAGTGCTTCAGGAACAAGAGAATCAATGCTTTCTTCACCAGGAAATGTTGTGAAGCTATGAAAATGGACCATTTGCTCTCACTCTCTCTGGGTCTTCCCTGTCCACCATCCTCATTAATGCCCCCTCTTCTCTTGTTTTCTTGCCCTCCCCCAGACACGAATGCAGAGTTTGAATCCAGATCCCAAAGCCCAGTACTCAAGCGTCTACGGAGCCCTCAAGAAAATCATGCGGACTGAAGGCTTCTGGAGGCCCTTGCGAGGTTTAAACGTGATGATGGTGGGCGCAGGACCGGCCCACGCCATGTATTTTGCCTGCTATGAAAACATGAAAAGAACTTTAAATGCCGTTTTCCACCACCAAGGAAACAGCCACCTAGCCAATGGTATTTGAAAGCGTTTGTCTGGAGTTAGAAAGTTCTGTCCTTCAACAAACCCTTCCCTAGGGTTCTTCTCCCTGTGACCCAGCAGCCTGACGTCTCGTCTCCACCACGCTTGCTTATGAATAAAGAACTCTAGAGTCGTGTGTGCACACTCACCCAAACACACGCGCACACACACACATGCTTTTTTTCCGTTCCCCTCCTTCGCTTTCTGAAGCCTGGGGAAAATCAGTGACAGAGGTGTTTCAGTTTTCATTGTTGTGTGGGTTTTTGTTTTGCTTTTTTGTTTTTGTTTTTTTTTTAAAAAAAAAACATTCAAAAGCCATTAATGATCAGATCTAGGAAAAAAAGTAACCCTGACTAGGAACAAAACTTTTGAATGCTGGATTCCAAAACCAAAAAAAAAAAAAAAAAAAAAAAAAAAAAAAAAAGTTATCTGGACAGCTTCTTTGAGACTATTTAAAAACTGGTTCTACAGGTCTCTACAACGTCAAGATCTAACTAAGCTTTAAAAGGTCAAGAAGTTTTATGGCTGACAAAGGATTTGCTCCAGCGCAGAGGATCTTTCCCACTTTAAGCTTCTGGGGATTTGGGAATTTCACCCCCATTTTCTGTTTGTCTGAGTTGCATCTCTCTGCGATCAAGGGCTGAAATAGTTGTTGTTTTTGAGGGAGTGGGATGGGGGTTTGAGTTTGGCGGGCAGCTCTGACATAGACATGTCTTACTGGGCCCTGCTGAGCGGTTATTTTCTCCTCTTCTGTGGGTTTGGCTTTTTGTTCGTTTTTGTTTGGGTATGGAATGGGACTATGGATAGCAGCCTCCGGTGTACTTATTTTAACAAAATTAATTGTTCAACAATGGAGAGGTAGGCGTGACCAGCAACAACTTTCTTCCCTTCTCTTTTTGTTCTGCTCAGAACCAAAAAGCAGCCCTTCCATCAGCAAACCTTGGTAATGATACCTGCACCTGGTTGGTTTGCAGACATTTGTTTTGCTTTTTAAAAATTGGCTGTTTATTGCATTTATTGAGATGGTCACAGAGAGCTCCGCTCTGAGGCCACCCCCGCATCCATAACCGTCCTTTTGCCGAAACTGCCTTATGTGACGGTTTAGCTCCTTGGTCACTAAACCCCTTGACAGTGGTTTGATGGAACCCAGGTTATGCCAAGTTCTGCCCAGTGCTGTTACTGCTTCACTGTGATTGCACTTTGACCTTTCTGGGGATAATCAGAAGTGTGTGTGGAGGAGGAGGAAGAGGGTGTATATGCATTTCTGAAGCCTTATCCTGGTATCCCTCATTCCTCCCACCTTCCAGCGGTAATCTTAATTACTGGGCATGTTACCTGCAAGAGGGAGGAAGCCCAAAGCAAAATTCCCGGCCTGCATCAGGCTTTTGAAGTTCCTGGTTCTTGAAGCCAGGTGAGACCCTAGATGGGTTTGGCCACCTTAAGGACAAATCATAACTTCACAAATTAACCCTGAAAATCTACCATGTGCAGATCTTCCTGACATCTTCCCATGCCCATTTTGTTAAAAATGCCTAGATTTTATTAAGGTATCTTCTTAAAGATTTCCCCTCTGGCATTTTCTCCCTCTGAAGTGTATACGTGGCATCATTCCCTCTGACTGTCCCAGTGTAAGGGCAGAGTGAGTTCATCTGTAGACAGAGACGAGGGGCAAGTGAGAACGAAAACCTAAACAGTAGAAAAAGCCACCAAGTGTGGTTTCTGAGGACCATCCAGCGTTAGCAGGTATCGCTTGCTCCCGGTGTTGACTGCAAGATGAAAATGCGGGTAACCGTGCCTGTGTTACCTTCCCCATTTCTATCCAGTGTTTCCATGATGACTTTAGGGCTTTCACAGTCAGCACTCATCTGGGTGGAGTTGGTAGTGAACTTTGCTTCTTAGAAAGCTGTGCCCAGGGTTCCGTCTGATTTTTAGGTTCCAGGAACTTCCTCAGAACGCCTGGTCCCAGAGGGTAATTTTCTGGAGTTTGTTTTGCAGGGATAGCTGGGAGTATGGCCACCCTGCTCCACGATGCAGTAATGAATCCAGCAGAAGGTAATGTTCCATGGTCCCAGGGAGTGGCAGCAGGGGATGTCAAAGGGGCTGGAAAAAAGGTGGGGGAGGGATATAGAAGGTTGGGCAAGAGGACTCCTGGCCCCCAGGCAGAATAAGCAGAATTCTTTATCACATTATTAAAGACCTTGAGAAAGGACATGAGCATTTGACCTTTTCATATTCCTGTTCTTTTAAATGGGAGGTGCTCAGAATGTGACCTGGGGACTAGCAGCCATCAGCATCTCTTAGGAACATGAGAAATGCTTTCTTAGGTCCCGGCCTAGGCCCACTAAATATAAAGCTTGGGTAAGGACACGGAATCTATTATAACAAGCTCTGCTGGTCACTCTTTTCATGTTTTTGCACTGTAAAATCTGTGTGTGTGTGCGTACACACACACGCACACACACACACACCCTTCTGGCCTTTGTTAACCTTTATCAACCCTGGACAAATTTAGGGGGAACCCATCAAAGGCTTTTCATGAGGGCTTATATTCAATTTGCTTTTTAAAAAGAAATGTGAAATTATTATGGAAATTTTCAAACATTTGCAAATGTGGAGACAAGAGTATTGTGAACCCCTTCATAAATTAACATTTGGCCATTTTGTTTAAGCTGTCTCCTCCCACAGTGTGTGGTGTGTGTGTATTTTTTTCCTTTTAAAATTTTGGGAGCGTTAGAAAACAGCTCTCAACTGTGCAGCCTTGAGTCCTGTCAGCTTTTTCTGTGTCCTAGTGTCCTTAGCCGACTGGGTCTAAATAGCGAGGCGCTCTGGGCCTGGTACTGGGCTTGCTTTCAGCTGGGTTAGTCTTTGTGAGATGAGGGACTCCCTTCACCTTTCGCCCCCTTCTGAAAATGGCCTCTTGCCAGAAGGGAGAATCAGAGGTAACATTTTCCACTATAAGTTTGTCTGTTTTTGTCTTTTATGGTTAAAATTTCTTACTTGCTCTCAGCTGGCTCCCATATCCTCAGACATGGGGACTTGTTCTGACCTGATGGGTCAGATTGGGAGGTGGGCTCCCCTTTTTGTGTGTTCAAGCGATTCATACAGGGACCTCTGGTCAGTGACCAGTTAGCCCAGATGAGGGCTATCCAGGCAAGCATTTTGGTTTTATTTTTTTAAAGGAGACAAAAATAAGGTTCAACTCCGCCTTTTCTTTGACACTGTATTGATTTAAGGACTTTATTTCTTTAAAAGTAAAGTAAAGCACACTGTGCTGTATTGATTTAAGGACTTTATTTCTTTAAAAGTAAAGAAAAGCACACTGAGTTCATTTGGGCCATGTGTGGGGCTGATCACAAATCCAAGCCTAAGCCCTCATGTGCCTCATGTCCTGTGAACCACCAGTTACCTTTGTATTAAAGCCAGGGTCTTCATTGGAGGTTGTCATTGAACTTGGGCTGATATAATTCTAGTGTCTCTTCCAAGAGCACTGTGACACAGGAGCTAATGACACTTTCAGAGGTACAGATCACAGAAGAAAAGACGGGACACAAGTCCAGGAGACTTGTTAGGATGGAGGAAGGCAAAGGGGTCAGGGGAGGATTTAGATTTGTGGCAGGTGCGATGTCCCCAGGTAGCTAGGATCTGGGAGTCCAATTAGGGAATCCAGTTTGAAGTGGTGGCCTGGTTTAGAGACCACCTTAAACAAGGTTCATGCCAGAGAAACTTCAGGAAATAGCCATCTTCCTGGCACTGGGTTGGGATTGCCTGGAGCTGGCCCTCTGTGGTCTCAGGCTGGGGCTGTGTGTGTGCTACGTCTCGGGGACCTGTTACCAGCATGTCTAAACTTGCTTGTTTCTCTTTATGGCTTGGCTTCCCATTTCACTCCGACCCGGGGTGGGGCCAAACCAACCAACTGCCCACTGACTGATTGCCCGTCCACTGTGCCCTGCGGCCTCGACGACAGTTGTGAAACAGCGCATGCAGATGTACAACTCGCCCCACCGGTCGGCCCTCAGCTGCATCCGGACAGTTTGGAGGACCGAGGGCTTTCGGGCCTTCTACCGGAGTTACACCACACAGCTGACCATGAACATTCCCTTCCAGTCCATCCACTTCATCACCTATGAGTTCCTGCAGGAGCAGGTCAACCCTCACCGGGGCTACAACCCGCAGTCCCACATCATCTCAGGAGGACTGGCTGGGGCCCTCGCTGCGGCCGCCACCACGCCCCTGGACGTGTGCAAGACGCTTCTCAATACTCAGGAGATCGTGGCTCTCAACCTGGCCAACATCAGTGGCCGGCTGTCAGGCATGGCCAACGCTTTCCGCATGGTATACCAGCTCAATGGCCTGCCTGGCTACTTCAAAGGCATGCAGGCCCGTGTCCTCTACCAGATGCCTTCCACAGCCATTTCCTGGTCCGTCTATGAGTTCTTCAAGTACTTCCTCACCAAGCACAAGCTGGAGAGTCGAACTCCATACTAAAGGGACAGGCTGTGGGCAGTGATTCCAGAATCTTCTATTTTTTAAAAGGCTTTCCCTGCCTGCTTCCATTCCCTTGCCCTCACACCAAGATTATTTTTGCAGGGTGTTTGCAGGGCAGGCCTACGGCTCCCAGACGCCTTACAGAAAGGAGAGGATGGGACAGCCACTTACCAGAGGCCATCCGCAGGGACATCCGAGGTGGTGGTAGGTGGGGGAGGATTTTGAAAGGGGAGCAAGAAATTGCTTTTTCTTCCCCCCCTCCCCCCGAGAGGAGTGTAGCTTTTCTGCTTTAACGTGGCAGGCTCCTCCCCTAGAATTGTAGATCACACAGGTGGGAAGAAAATGTGTAGTGACTGAAAACATTAAAGCAAAAACAAAACAAAACAAAAAACATATGAAAGTTCAGTACACGATATAAAATGGATGGATAATGTTTATCCTTTATTTTTCTATGTAGAGGTTTTTAGATTTGTGTGTGCGCCTATGCGTGTGTATGAATAAGTGTGACAACTGGGACTACAAAGCTGTTTTTTTAATAGAGAACTGAATTCTTCCATTGGGTTAAGTAAAAGGCACCAAAGTAATAAATTGCTGGAAGTGACCTAAAATTATGTTGAGCCCCCAGATGGGAAATTTCACTTGAATGTAAAAATAATAAACGTAAGTTTATATTTTGAATTTCTCTTTTCATGGTGGGGGGAAGGTAGCTGAAAAAAATCAGTTTGTATCTTCCAGCTACTTTTTGTGTTTCTTTTATTCAGTCAGTCACCTTCATGTGCCTTTTGTCTTTGTCTTCCCTTGAAATTTCAGGACCACAGAACTGGTTTTGGGATGTTTTCTCCTGTACACATGCACATATGCAGGGTGACAGGATTGCTCACACTGGGGGACAGTGGCCCCAGTAGAATTAGGATGACTAGTCTTACACCCACTGAGACCATCTCCCTCCCTGGTCGTGAATGACATGAACGTTCTCCTTCCTGGGCCAGCACTTGGAAGCCCTTGAAATGCCAACATCTGGCTATTTGTTGGGCAACCCATTGGGATAAACCCTACCATTATCCTAGGATTTCTTTCTGCATCCACTCAGGCACTTCAGGCATTCTTTTCTCTGCTTTTGACTACATCTGAGCTTGTTTCCCTGTGCAGTTTTAGGCATTTAAAAAAACGCTATAGCAAGTGTATCTATGACATTTGTCCGTCCTCCCCCGTCACAGCCTCTCACCACAATGACAGAAGCCAGGCCCTCTAGCCAGCACCCAGCAGCTGGACCCTCGTGCACAAATTAGGACACCTCTAGAGCCATGTTCAGCCACACTAGATCCATGTCAGCTGAGAACGAGGCCTCACTGCCTTGTTTTTTGAAATGGTGCATGTGGGCCAGGTTATCACTGAGAGAAAATAAATGTGATCCCGTTCCCTCCAGCCACACCTTCCCATTGGCTGCCAGACATCTCATCTTGGGGAGACCAGTGGCTTCACAGTTTCCTTTCAGAGCCTGTCTCTTAACATGAGTAGGAACACATTAAGTTCGTGCAGGCTGGTCCCAGCCTTTGCCCTTCACCCTTCACCTCAGGTGGAGTCCATGTCCAGGATCTCACTGAGGCTCAGTCCTGGGCTCCTGGAACTTCCTGGGAAGAATTCAGGTGGCACTGGGACAATCTCCATCTTGGGACCCGGCACACAGTGCCTGTGGTCATCTCAGGTCAGGGAGAGGCGAGTGTCACGGGCAGCTCCCACGCGTGCCAAAGCAGGGCCTTGCTGCTGGCCTGTCCCACCTCAGGGTTAACCCCTCCCCATAGTGGAAACGGGTTGCAGCAAGCATCTGTCCCACTCAGGATACAAAAGTCCCGGCGGCCATGCTGCTGAGAAGTATTTACATCTCTCTAAATATATCCTATGTTTGTGTTAAATTCTGCGGATGGAAAAACTCGATCGGATTCTAAAAAAATGATCCAATCATCCCTTTTTTCCACTTAACTGTGTGCTGCAAAATATTCTTTATTTCTTATAGGATTTTGTTTTCGATATTCTGAAAAGAAGCTGTTCGCTTCTCTGGGAAACCTCCTTTGGGTGGGGAAATGCAAGAAACAGAGGTAAGGAGTGGATCTCAGAGCTCTGTGGGCCCAGAATCTGGGTTGGATTCTGGCTCCCCTCTTGCTGTGCAGATGGATAGGCTGCGAAACGGGGGTGATGCCCCCTGGCCTGCCTTCCTCACTGGGTCTTCCTGAGGCTCAATGAGCACTCAAAATATATCAGTGGTCATTAATTATGTGAGAATTAACCTTTGCCACTTGTCCTGTGCTCCGAAGTTTGTACTGTTGCCCTGTACAGACTGCCATCCAGTTGTTGATTGTGACTTTGACATTGTGAAGTACTAAATAGGAAAATGTTCTTCCCTACCCCTGACCCCTAGTGATGACCAAATTAATATAATGTACTGGGTCATTAGTGTCTTAGGAGTGACATCTGCAACATCTGCCACTTGAGTACAAGTACTCAATAACTGTGTGTGTGTGTGTGTGTGTGTGTGTGTGTGTGTGTGTGTGTACTCTTCTGCTCAGACCATGATATGAGGTTCAACCGCTTGTAGATCATAGATTAGTTTTACTTTTATTTGCAAATAAAATAATTGATTTTCAAATGGGATAAACGTTCAATGCATGACTATGTTTTTAAAATTTTGGATTGAATCAAGCTATTTTCTGGCTTACATACATCTTTTGGTATGGTTTCTGTTTCTTTTTCTTTTCTTTCTTTTTTCTTAAATGCTGATGTCTTATTCCAAGCGCTGTCCTCCCAAGTCGCCCTAAGATCGCATCTGCCATACATTGTTATGCCGGTAAGGTCTTACTTAACTTTATTTAAGGACGATTGTGCCTGTTAAATGTGAAGGTACTGCTGCTTCCTACCTGCAAGACCCACAGTGTGTGTTATTTGGGGAGCAAGTGTTGTTTCTTGAATGCCTGTAGGAAATATCGTTCTGCCTTTCCTTTGTTGCCAGTTCTTTGAAAGGGAGAACTACGTGTTTTATGTGGGGATATTTCTGATATGCTGTTACAGTTGTGACACTGGAGCTACAGAAAAAAAATAAAGCCTTGATCTCTGAAGTGTTGTAGGCTCTGTGGTGGGACTTTTGAAACAAGGAGAGCGGATGGAGAAAAGAAACTTAATTCGTGGGGCTTGTGCCTATTCCAGTCCCACGCATGAAGGAACAGGATCTATGGCAGTGATAAAAAGTGCCCTTTCAGCCCTCCTATCCAAATGGAAGCAGATCACCACCATGGCCAGCCTAGAGAGGTCACATTATTGTGCCAGGGCAGTATCTGGGTGCCTCCTGTGGCATTGCCCATCGTGCTGGGGAAGATGGCAGCTGTTCTTTCCTCGTTTGGGAGTGTGAGTGTGACAGGCTGCGAGTACATGGTGTGTACAGCCCTGGTACATGGTTCGCTCATGCCTGTTTCTCTCACACACATGCATGCGTGCGCGCGCGCACACACTAATTAATCCCTATGTGGAAGTTCAGTCAGAGTCCCTCTCCATGGAAGGCCCCGAGGGTGACCAGAATCCATACGTGCTTCCTGAACGTCACAGTGTAAGCCAGAGAACAAAACCTTTTCTGGAGTTGGGAGTGGGCGTGGTGGGGGAGGTTTCAGACCCCTTGGAGAAGTCAGGGACCACTCTTGACTCCTTGTAGAGGTCAGAGTATCTGCTTTCACTGTGGCCTTAACGAGGGTGGAGAGTCAGAACTGAAGTCAGGCCCGAGAACCAGCTGTGGGCAAGGATGCCAGTGCTGGTTAGACGGTGAAGAAGGCTGGAGATATGCTTTCTGTTTGGTGATTTGAACGAAGGCCAACCTTATGCTTCTCAATACTGCCTTGTGGCTTGGAGTTGCTTCCACGCTGGGGTACAGAGGGCCTGCTTTCAGTGCATTATATCCATTCAAGGGCACTCCTCTTCTCCCTGCCCCGCGAAGTCAGTCTACCAACAAATGAGCTCCTCCCATGAGCAGAGCACCGTGCCTGGTGTAACATGTGGCTCTAGCCCTTTCAGGCTTTCCAGCCTAATAGAAGAATATAAGGGAAGACACGGACTTTGGTAACGCAGTCAAATCTAGACCCACCAGGATAGTAGTGGAGGCTACTGTGGAAGTAAAACAGTAACGTGATATCCATTAGCCAAGCTCCGTGAGACACCTGTCCATCTCATTCATGGGTCTGTCCCACCAGTGGCCTGCTGAAGCAGCCTCTGCACAGCTGGAGCTGATGGTCTGCGTTTGTTCCCTGCTTTGCATTCAGTGATGCCATACTGCTAGCTTGAAGTTAGCAAATGTAGGAATCTACACGACAGAAATAGATAAGTCCTACGCTCAGGGCTCTTTTGGAAGCCCAGTTATATATAAGAGAGAGACACAATCACTGGGAGTGAGGGGAGGTGCTCTAGTCAAGGAAATAAATACAGCTTGCAGGAAAATAAAGAGTCGGTTTTTTTGACAAGCTGCAAATAAGAGCTCTGACTGCTATCATAAGGTGCTTGACCTTTCATTGGCAGGTAATGGGGAGCCATGAAGGGTCTTGGAGCAGGAGACACTGTGATTGGAGCTCAGCTTTAGGAAGAGCCATCTGGCAGAAACTGACAGGAGAGAGTGGAGAAGGAATACTGAGGAGGCCAGGAGATGTTTGGTTTGGTGTCATAGTGAAATTGTCCAAAAGAAGGATGACTAAAGGAAAGGCAAGGGAGACTGGAACAGAATATGTGCAACTGTGAGAGTGTAGAAGTGGAATCAACGGGGACTTGAAGGGTGTGGATGCATGAATGCAGGGCAGGATAGCAACAGGCTGAGAGAAGCGTTCATGTCAGGAGGGAAGATCTGGCTACGAGGACTAGCAGGCGGTAGCAGAGAAGCAGTGCCTTGTCTCTAAATCCACTGGCCTCTCCTTAGTTCTCATTCTCCTTGGGTGTGTACAACACTGGAACGCTGGCCTCTCAGCTAAGAGCTCCCTCTTAAGCTCCCTTTTCTTGGCTCCCACTTTGCTGCCCTCCTTCAGGCTGCCCACCTTGACTACCTTCTATGTCACCCCCACCAGTTTCAGTTCCTTTTCGGGCCACTTAAAGATGGCTGCTCAGGAACTTTCCACCTTTGGACCTCTTGTCTCTCCAGGTGCTGATCTGTCCTCACAGCTTCAACTGGCCCCTCTGGAAAAATGATTCCCAGATGTGAGATGTAACACCCCAACTTCTCTCCTGAGCTCCCGATCTAACTGACCGGGTGTCTGCAGGAGATCTCCTAGATCTCAGCTCTTCTCCATGCGACCGTGAGAGACCCCTGCCCTTGCTTCCAGAGGCTTACCATGTCATTTGCTAACTCAAAACCTTGAAGGGCTTACACCAACGCTAGAGAATAAGCCAGAACCACAGGAAGCTGTCAGCAACTTGCGTCTTACCAGCTTCCATGCTGGTGACGTATTTTTAGTCTTGGATCCAAGGCAGTTGAAATTTAGACATTGCCTCAAATCCTCAGGTATTTGTGTTGTCAAGGACTCTCACTATAGAAAGTGCTTACTATAAAACAGTGACCATTAAAACCTCACACAGAAAAAAAGGCCTTATGGGTATCCATAATATTTTCATTAAAATTTTCACATTATTTGATTCCAAACTTTACACAGATACCATTAGGGAAAAGGAGATTCGCTGCAATATTTCACTCACTTGGTTGCATTCAGCTCCAAATATGAATTTTGGGAGGTACATATGAATATATGTTACCTGTCAACCCAAGCTAAAGCCATTCACCAAGAGAATATTCTCAGTTTTTAGTGGACAGCCAGAACCTTCTTTCACAAACCCACAAATTGAGGAGAGCAACCCCTCCCAGTATTACTCTTCTTCTGTTTACCCACCTCTTCCCTTAAAAGCAGCTGCCACAGCTGACCCGTGTGACAATAATGGAGAACCCAGATATCCACACCACCTCTTTCTGTGGCTCTGGGCCTCAGGAGGTTTCAGGTGGGCTCTGCTCTGTAATAAGTGCGTTCAGCAGTGAGTCCTTGACAACAGCAGAAATGTGTGAGGACTCTAAGGCAATGCCCAGGACTCAACTGCCTTGGGTCAAAGACAAAAGCATTGCCTGTATCATCTGGATTTATATTTTCTCTTTTCACTGAGGAATTTCAGGTGACTATCAACATGGGCTGGGCTGTCCCTCCTAAGGTTGCACTTATGTCCTCAGAGCAGAGTGTTGGTGTTTCTCCTCAGATGTCCCACCTGCTATGGAAAGTGAAAGATCATGACTGCCCCTGGTAAATAAGAATGAGTGAAGAGCCTCCTAAAGAAGCCATGTCAACAGGAAAGTGGAATTCTAGTGCCATCTCATATTCACACATTCACAAAAATAAACTCACATGTTCCCCCAAATAATATTACTTTTAGGAGGCAAGGTTGGATGTATTCTCAAATTTCATAAATGTATTGGGAAGTCCAAATTTTAACTATGGTATCTGGCTGGAGACCCCTGGTGAAACTTCTGGGCTCTCTATTCTGTTCCATTGTTCTATGTGTCTTTTTCTGTTTTCCCCAATAACACACTATCTTGATTACTGTAGCTTATATGTAGTAAATTTTGAGGTTGCGTAGTGTCAATCCTCTGACTGCATTCTACCCCTTCAACACTGAGTTAGTTGTTCTGGGTCTTTTATCTCTCCATATAAATTTTAGACTCAGTTTGTCAATATCCACAAAATAACTTTTTGAGATTTTAACTAGAATTGTATTGAATCTATAGATTAAATTGGAAAGAACTGACATCTTCACAATATTGAGTCTTCCTATATTGTAGTTTTTCTCATATAGATCTTCTATATGTTGTGTTAGCTTTATACCTAAGTATTGCATATTTCTACGTGCTAGTGTAAATGGTATGTATTTTTAATTTCAAATCCCACTTGTTCATTGCTGGTATATAGGAAAATGATTGACTTTTGTATATTAACCTTGTATCCTGAAACCTGCTGTAATCACTTACTAGTTCCAGAAGGGGTTTTTGTTGTTGATTTGAGGGGATTTTTTACATAATAGTCATTTCATCTGTGAACAAAGGCAGTTTTATTTCTGCCTTACCAATCAATGTAATTCTTATTTCTTTTTCTTAATGCATTAGCTAGGATTTCCAGCATGATGTTGAAAAGGAATGGTTATAGGGGACATCTCTGCCTTGGTTCTGATCACATTGGGAAAGCTTTGAGTTTCTCACCTTTAAGTATGATGTTAACTGTAGCGTTTTTTTGTAGATACTCTTGTATCACGTTGAGGAAGTTCCCCTCTATTCCTTGTTTACTGAGAGTTTTAATCATGAATGGATGTTGGATTTTGTCAAATGCTTTTTCTGCATCTATTTTTTTAATTTTTATTTTTCAATTACAGTTGACATATAATGTATGAGTTTCAGATGTACAACATAGTGATGAGACATTGATATAACTTATGAAGTGATCGCCCCGATAAATCTGGTACCCATCTGACACATACATACAGTTATTATAATATTATTGACTATATCCTTTATGCTATACTTACATCCCTGTGACTATTTTGTAACTACCAATTTATGCTTCTTAATCCCTTCCCCTTTTATTTTTACCCATCTCCCCAACCCTCTTCCCATCTGGCAACCATCAAAATATTCTCTATCTATGTTTGTTTCTGTTTTGTTAGTTTATTTTGTGTTTTAGATTCCACATATAAGTGAAACCACATGACATTTGTCTTTTCCTGTCTGACTTACTCCACTTAGCACAATACCCTCTAGGTTTATCTATGTTGTTGCAGATGACAAAATTTAATTCTTTTTCATGGCTGAGTAATATTCCATTGTATATATGTACCACTTCTTTATCCATTCATCTGTTGATTGACACTTAAGTTGCTTCCATATCTTGGCTATTGTAAATAATGTTGCAATGAACATATGGAGGCATATGTCTTTTCAAATTAGTGTTTTGGGTTTCTTTGGATAAATACCCAGAAATTGAATTGCTGGGTCCTTTTTGGTCTTTTGTTATATCCTTTGTTTTAAAGTCTATTTAGTCTGGTATAAGTATTGTTACTCCTGCTTTTCTCTCTCTCTCTCTCTCTCTCTCTCTCTCTCTCTCTCTCTCTCTCTCTTTTTGCATTTGCATGAAATCTCTTTTCCAATTCTTTATTTTCAGTCTGTGTGTGTCTTTCTCTTGTAGGCAGCATATGTAAGGGTCTTATTTTCTTACCCATTGCCACCCTATATCTTTTGATTGGAGCATTTAATCCATTTACATTTAAAGCAATTGTTAATAGATATGTAATTATTGCCCTTTTATTATTCATATTTCTGATCTTTTTCTTCCCCATCTTAAAGAAGTTCCTCTAACATTTCTTGTAATACTGCCTTGGTGGTGATGAACTCCTTTAGCTTTTTCTTGTTTGGGAAGCTCTTTTTCTGTCTTTCAATTATAAATAATAGCTTTGCTGAATAGAGTACTGTGGGCTGTATGTCCTTGCTTTGCATCACTTTTGAATATTTCCTGCCAATCTTTTCTGGCCTGCAACATTTCTGTTGAGATATTAGCTGACAGTCTTATGAGAGCTTCTTTGTAGGTAACTAACTGCTGTCTTTTGCTGCTTTTAAGATTCTCTTTGTCTTTACACTCTGACATTTTAATTATGATGTGTCTTGGTGTGGGCCTCTTTGGGTTCATCCTGTTTGGGACTCTCTGTGCTTCCTGAGCTTCTATGTCTATCTCCTTCACCAGGTTAGGGAAGTTTTCCATAATTATTTCTTCAAATAGGTTTTCTATTCCTTGCTGTCTCTCTTATCCTTCTGGTACCCCTATGATGCAAATGTTGGTATGCTTGATGATGTCCCAGAGGCCCCTTAAACTATCTTCATTTTTTTGGATTTTTTTTTTCTGTTTTCTGTTTGGGTGTTTCCTGCTACCTTTTCTTTCAAATCAGTGATTTGATCCTCTGCTTCATCTAATCTACTATTGATTCCCTCTAATGTATTCTTCGAGTTGTATTCTTTGTTTCTGACTAGTTCTTTTTTGTGCTTTCTATCTCTATTTTTATGTTCCTTATCTCTTTGTTGAAGGTCTCCCTGAGATCATTGAACATCCTTATAACCAGTGTTTTGAACTCTGCGTCTGGTAGATCATGTCCATTTTGTTTAGTCCTTTTCTGGATTTCTGTGCTTTCATTTGGGATGTATTTCTTTGTCTCCTCATTTTGGCTGCCTCCCTGTATTTGAATCTATGTATTAGGTGGATCTGCTATGTCTCCTGGTCTTGGTAGAGTGGCCTTATTTAGTAGGTGTCCTGTGGGGCCCGCAGAAGCAGCCTCCTTGGTCACCTGAGCCAGGTGTTCCAGGTGTGTCCCTTGTATAACCTGTGTGTACCCTCCTTGTAGTTGAGCCTTGATTGCTGTTTTCATATCAGTGGGAGGGAATGACCCTCAGGCTGGTTGGTTATGAGGACTAGCCGTGACTACAGTGGAGGAGCTGTTGTGCAGGGGCTGACCCTATGGAGCAAATTTTGCTTTAGCAGGGCTCTGTTGCCTGCAAAGTCATCCCTTTGGATGTGTCATTTGTGATTGGGTGGTTCTCTGATGTGGTCTGAAGCTGCCTATCAGGTGTGTTGGTTCTGGAGCCTCTTGGAGGGGCTTTGTTGCAGGCCAAGGTCAGCTGCTGCCTGTGCCCTGCCCAAAGCCATTTGGAACGAGCTACAAAGTGATTTGCAGATGGTTGCCACTTGTGCTGGGCTTGGAGGTGTCTGGGAGAGACTAAGCTGCAAACTGAAGCCAGCTGCTGTTAGTGTTGGGCTTGGGGCTGCCTAGCAATAGGCCAGATGCTGCTTGTTTGGTGTTTGTGAACCTATGAGAGATTTTAGGGAAATCTGTAGCATGACCCAAGACAGGTCATTTGTATGAAAGGCCACTGGAAGTGGCTTGAGTGGGCAGAATTCGCCCACCTTAATTTGGGTGGGGCAGGAGCATAGGGAATTACCAGATGGGTTGAATAGTGTTAGCTAGGTTGATGGAGACTCAGATATAGCACCTGCCTGCGTCTGCAAGTTGAGTGAGGGAAGGGCTCATCAACGGACCAGTGGCTCTGCTAGCACTTCTGTCTGGGAGAAAGCTGCCCTGCTTGCGATTGCTCTGAAGCCAGACAATTCAGTTTTTCTTCATATGTCCCTGGTGACTTTTGAGCTGCTGCTCCAGTGCTGGAACTCAGAGTGAGTCCATTTGCAAGTAAGTTCATGCACCGGCCCTTTGAAAGGAGAATCTAAGATTCCAGCAGCTAGCAGTCTCACTCGGCCACAATCAGCACTGGTTTTTACAGCCAGAAGTTATGGGGACTTCTCTTCCTGGCACTGGAATTCTGGGCTGGAGTCTGGCGTGGGGCTGGGACCCCTGGCTCCTCAAGGGGGACCTCCAAAGCCAAGATACCCCTCCTGAATTATAATCACCACACATGGGTGTAGGACCAGCCAGCTGCATGTCTCCACCCTTCCTACTAGTCTGATGTGGCTTCTTCTGTATATCCTTAGTTATAGGACTTCTGTTCAGCTAGACTTTGGGCAATTCTGAATGATAGTTATTTCGTAGTTTAGTTGTAAATTTGATGTGGTCATGGGACTCAGTAAGCACATTTATTAATACCTACTCTGCCATCTTGACCAGAGTTCTAAAAGTTGTAGAGGCTAGATGTCCATGATGAAGGTGTCATAAAATTCAGTTTCTGGTGAGAGCTCTCTTTCTGGCTTGTAGTCAGTTTCCTTTTTGCTGTGTGCTGGGGGCAGGGGTTTCTGCATTTATTGATATGATCATATGATTGTTCTTTGAGCCTGATGATGTGATGGATTATATTAATTAATTTTCAAATGTTGAACCAGCCTTGCAAAGCCATGATAAATCCCAATTGATTGTGGTATATAATTCTTTTTATACATTTTTGGATTTGATTTGCTAATACTTTGTTGAGGATTTTTGTATCTATGTTCATGAGAGATTTTGGTTTGTAGTTTTCTTGTAATGCCTTTGTTTGGTTTTGGAATTAGGGTAACTCTGGCCTCAAAGTGAACAAGAAGTATTCCCTCTGCTCCTATCTTCAGGAAGATAGAACTGATAGAGAGAACTGGTATCATTTCTTCCTTAAATGTTTGGACGAATTCACCAGCAAATCCACCTTGGCCTAGTTCTTTCTGTTTGAAATGTTATTATTGATTCAAGTTATTTAGTAAATATAGGCCTATTCAGATTATCCATTTCTTCTTGTGAGAGTTTTGGCAGATTGTATCTTTCAAGGAATTGGTCAGTTTCATCTAGGTTATCGAGTTCATGGGCATATGATTTTTCATAATAGTCATTATCCTTTTAATGTGCATGGAACTTGTAGTTTTGTCTCCTCTTCCATTTCTGATATTAGTAATTTGTGTCCTCTCTTTTTCTTAACCTGGCTAGAGACTTATCAGTTTTCAAAGACCTAGCTTTTGGTTTCATTGATTTTTCTCTATTGATTTCTGTTTTCAATTTCATTGATTTCTGCTCTAATTTTTTATTTATTTTTTCTTCTGACTTTGGATTTAATTTGCTCTTTTCTTTCTAGTTTCCTAATGTGAAATCCTAGGTGATGGATTTTAGATCTTTGTTCTTTTCTAAAATATGCAATCAATACTATAAATTTCCCACTAAATACCGCTTTCGGTACATCCCACAAATTTTGATAAATTGTGTTTTCATTTTCATTTAGTTTAACATATTTTCAGATTTCTCTTCTTGAGTTTCTTCTTTGGCCTACATGTTATTTAGAAGTGTTTAATTTCCAAGTATATTGGAATTCTTCAGCTATCTTTATATTATTGATTTCTAATTGAATTCCATTTTGATCTAAAGGCAGACATTATATGATTTCTATTCTGTTAATTTTGCTAAAATGTGTTTTATGGCTCTGAATGTGCTCTGTCCTGGGTGAATGTTCCATGTGAGCTTGAGAAGAATGTGTATTCTACTGTTGCTGGATGAAGTAAGTAGTCTATTGATATCCATTATATCCAGTTAATTCATGGTACTGTTGAGTTCAACTACATACTTGCTGATTTTCTGCCTGCTGGATCTGTCCATTTCTGATAGAGAGCTGTTGAAATCTCCAACTATAATAGGGGATTCATCTATCTCTCCTTGCAGTTCTGCCAGTTTTGATCTTATGTACTTTGATGCTCTGTTGTTAGGTGCATACACATTAAGGATGTTTTTTTCTTCTTGGAGAATTGACCCTATATCATTATATATACCTTCTTTTTCTCTGGTAACTTTCCTTGCTCTGAGTCCACTCTATCTGAAATAAATATAGCTGCTTCTGCTTTCTTTTAATTCTTTTTGGCATGGTATATCTTTCTCCATCCACTTACTTTTTGTTGTTGTTGTTTTTTGAGGGCAATGTCACTGGCCCTCATATGTGGGACCCCAACAGGGGCCGCTGGCTTCCCAAGCCAGTGCTTAACCACTGCGCCACTCGTCCAGCCCTCCATCCACTTACTTTTAATCTATATATATATTTTTATTTCAAGTAGGTTTCTTGTAGACAACATATAAGTGGGTCTTGTTATTTGATCTACTCTGACAGTTGTCTTTTAATTGGTGCATATCTAAGCTTTTTCTAAAAGCATCCAAATATACATATTTGCAAAAAGGCTTGATTATGTTTATGTTGACCTTTTCTATTGAATAACTCTTAGTCTGAGGGAAATTCTGAACTTTCCAGTACTGTCAAAATTGGTCACTTACATGTAATGATAAAATACCACAAGTTATGAATTGTATAAAATATAAATAATTTAAAATAATATCACACAATAAAAATATTTAATTTATAAAATATCACAAAATATAAAAATTACAAATTATAAAATATTTAAAAATTACTTCATATAGACAACTTTTAGCAAAGCATCCATTCACTTGTCACTGAAATTTTAATTTGCTCATGAAAGAAAATTGTGTTTTACCTAATATCCTCAAAAATAGCTGTGATGTCATCTTCACTCTTCAGAGATCAAAATTTTGCTGAAAGTTTTTCACAGGTTAGTCAACACTGGATTTAGGATGAGATGACAGCCAGCCCCCCTATAGATTGGACCAGAGGGACTTTAGGAGGCTTGTAAATGTTGTGTGTGTATGAATTAAGAATTATGTCTGTAAGGACATTATAGATTATAGCAAAGAAGTGTTTTGAGGGTAAATGTGGAAATACACTGTCACCACTGGGACGGAACATATTGCTTACGGAATGTAATGTTATATTTTGTTCCCAAAGCAATCAATTCTTTTGCCCAGCTAAATCCCTGAATTTCTATTTCTGGCCACAAGGTGGCATCTGATTTTCATTAATCAGATGAAACACACACCTCATCTCTCACCCTTCAAACTGGAAACCCACATCTGGACCTTACTGTACCAGATTTATTTTTTTTCAAATGGCAGCATTTCTAAAAGAAATTACATTAACTTGTGCTTGTCTAGGAGCCTTCAACTAAACTTTTTGTGTCTGGTATGTCATAACAGTATTAAGGCATGCTTGCTCATTTTTAGGTTTTTAAATTGATCATTGTGTTGAACATACTTCATAGTTTGGAAACTTTCTCCACTTATTTCTTTGCCTTACAGCCAAGAGTAGAGGTATGAACTAGTTTTACATATACTTATTATATGCCACACACTATTTTGCTTGTGGGTGGAGGATGTAAAGGAACCTTACTCAAAAATATAGCTTTCAAGCTGGGTCCATACAAAGTACATGCATGAAATAACCATGAAGGAAAAATTCACAAGGCAAATTGTCTAAGTTCCAGACCATTATTATGAGTTAGGTCTCTAGATCTGTGACGGAAGGGATCAGTCTGATAGGGTAACCGTTGTGCCCTTGGCACCTTGCACAGTGTTGGCACCTAGGAGACACTCAAGAAAAGAAATACTTACGGAATGCATAGGTGAAGGGGCTTAAGAAGTGTTTCACAAAGAGTGGAGTGAATCTGACTCTAAAATGATGGATGCAAGTTGGATGGTGAAAGTCAAGTTGGGAGTGTGTTGCATTGTGGGGAGACAGCACCCATCGGATGCAGAGAGCAGTGCAAGCAGGCCAGAGGGCATGAGAAGGAGAGTAGGCAGGCCTGTGCTGGCACAGCAAGGTATCCCCCTGGGCAGGGCCCTAAGGATTGTGCCCAGGAGACTGTATTTCTCCAGGGGGAAGGTGAGAACCACTTTAATGAACTGTAAAAACACTTAAGTGCCACGCATTATGGTCAGTGGGGACACCCAAAAAGACACATGGTACCTACATATATAATAGTACAGGGCAATGTGGGACAAGTGCCCTTAAGTGGGATAGAACCTGAGCTGGATTTTTCAGAGAAGGAAGCCATCTGTCTGGCTGGGCACACCAGGGCGAGGTGGTCCCTTAGCCAGACCTGTTATGATCACAGCTGGTATTTCAATCACTTTTTATAGTTTACCGTGTGTCTTTTCAAACACCAGTGTATTTAATGCTCAAGCTATCCCTGTGATGTCAACACAGTTGCTATCTCTGCTTTACAGATGGGGTGGTTGAGGCTTAAAGAGGCTAAATGACCTGCCCAAAGTCAGTCTGGTCTTCTGGTCTGACCCTGCTTATTGAAGGAAAGGCAAAATGAGGATCAGCAAAGGATCGAATGCACAAAAGTAAGAGTTCCCACTAATCTTTCTGTATATTATTACAGCCCAAAGATGGTAATAGGCACAGCTGTTGCCTCAGTCTAGTCTCAGAGAGAAAACACACGCATGCTCACTGTAGCAGATCTTATGACTTGGGGCATTGCACCAAAAAGAGGCATCCCTTCACTACCTCAGGGCTTTCTCTGAAGCTAAAGAAGGTCACTTGGCTGTATCAAGTCTGACCTGAAAGTACAACAGGGGATGGAGGGGAGTGAAAGCCCCCAAGGGCAACCCTAACCCATAAGGGCAGGACTGCGTGGCCAGAGGCCCCAGCCACCCCTCTTCAGTTAGGACAATGCCCAGGAACATTCTATTAGGTTGGTCCAAAAGAAATTGTGGTTTTGGACCTCAAATTTTAAATCATTATAACTAGGCTTAAACACATCTTTTTAAATCAAAATAGGAACCATTACAATCAACACATTTTTGCCAATAAGAAATAAGTTTGTTTATTCCATTTTGAACTCAAATAAGAAAATCACTCAAATTTGCTTTGTCTGACATCATTTCCATAGCCTAAAATACATATAAAATAGATAGCAAGTAATAAATCATTAGCAAAAAATCCATAAAGCGAGAAATTCATATTAAAATGATATATAACTACATTTATTTAAGAATGTATTCCGATATCAAATGGTAAATTTCAACAATGCAAAAACTGCAATTATGTTTGCACCAATCTAATACACGGTTCTTCAGCGGATCCCAGTGGGTTTGAGACCCACTCTCTCAGTAAGGAGATGACACTTACTGATGGGTGATGCTGGAGAAGGACCTCAGTGTGGGAGGCCTTGTCTGTTAGGAGCGGCTTATCCTCTAGATGATCTGACCTTGGCCTCCATGTGGTCAGCCCCAGAGCATGATCTGCCCCTGCGGAGGGCCAGCCCTCAGTTCTAAGTGGTAGGTGTAATGTCGGAGGTGGGTAAAATAAACATTTTTAAAAAGATTTTATTGGGGAATTGGGGAAAGGAACAGCACTGGGGAATTGGGGAGGGGGAATAGACAAGTTGCTGTCCTTTTGTTCTTCAGTCTAATTGTGGAGGACATCGCTTCACTGGCCCATGTTGGTATTATCATTGCGCTCTTCCCCGCTGAGGCAGTTGCTTGCTGGCCAATGGATGGCCATTCACAGCAGCTCACAGCAGCTCACGGCCACTCACGCTGGCTGCCTGCTACTCCTGGTAGCTCACAGCAGCCCATGGCAGCAGGGGCTGCAGCCTACACTGTCACCCGTGACTCACGGCAGCCCAGCTCCAGATTGAGCTGTTGTCCACCATCTTAGCTGTAGAGGGCAGTGTCACTGGCCCTCATGTGGGATCCAAACCTGTGGTCCTGCTGCTCAGAGCTGGCGTCCCAAGCCAACTCTTAACCAACGCGCCACTTGGCCAGCGGGTAAAATGAACATTTTTGATTTGATGTGGGATGAAGACTTAGGGATTGGGCCTCTGGAATTGTTAAACAGTTCTGCTCCTATGGCTAAAGATTCATGGAATCTTTACAACTGAGCCTGGCTTGGCAGACCAGATGAGGCAGGGTCTGGGTGTGTTTATCAGTCCTGCTGACCTGTTATTCTCCTTCAATAAGTAGATCAGGTACGATAGGGAGAGCATGGAAGAGGCTGAGGAATGGATTGGACCAGCGTTCTGCAGACTCTTTCTTATTAGCGGATTCTCTTTAGCTTGTCAATGATAAGGCAATTAACAACTTAAATTTGACTTAACTTGATTTGAAAAATTTAGCAGTATTTATTGATCCCTTCCCGTTGAACCCCAGAGTAAGAAAATAAACTCTAGATGTATTTTGGCAATATGAGAGGACATTCATATTATCTAACTATTTCTTCTTATTTACTAAATGCCTGCTTTATTTAAGTATGTCCTCTCCTTGTGTTGCGTTATGGCAGTGCCCCCACCTTCTGTGAAGGTGGGGAGTGCTGGGTGGAGTTGGGAGGTAAGCAGAAGCAGCTGTGAGCTCCAAAGAGAAGGAAATGCTCTGGCAGGAGCTTGGAGCTCCCGGGAGTGGTATGGAGATCCAGCAGATAAATTCAAGTCATGCCTCCCAGAATCACTGCCTTAAAGCACAGGCAATTTTAAGAACCCAGGAGATTGACTACTGCACTGTTCACCAGAAATAAAAAACTACTGTGTACCAATAAGGATTTAGCAGCTAGAGAAAATGGCAAGCGTATGAGAGGAAGAGGGAGAGGGAGAGAGAGATGAAAGGGGAGGGATTAGCTCCTTTACAAAAGGAGACTTTAATTTGTAGAAAGAGCTCTGGGCTTGCTTTATAGGGAACTCCCCTAGATGTTTATTATGTTCCATGACTGATAACAATGAGATTTGCAACCATTGTTTTTTGAGGAAGCTATTGAACAAAGGAGGAACACCTTGCTAGGAGGCGCAAAGACAGAGCTGTCTGTGACTTTTTTGAAAGACTACTGACCCTGAAACACAGCTTCGGAAAGTGAGGCCTGAAGAAATGTGACCAGGATGTGCAAACTGGCAAGCAGGGCACCTGAGCTAACTGTGGGTCTAGAAGGCAGCCAGAACAAGGTGCACAAAGTTTACCTGGTTTGTTGAACAGGTGTCATCTCTGACATATATCACTAAGCACGAGGCTGAGACAAAGGCGACTTCCTCCTTCTCATGCTGCTGCTGTTTGCACTTGATATTAGGGGCATTCTGAGGCTGGCAGGGTGAGAAAAGGGATATGGGCATGATCCGGCTCCACGGAGCTCAGGCCCCAGTGACATTTAGCTGTAAGCGCAGTCTTAAAATGGGCATGTCCCTGTGCACCCAGGTGCCCCAAGCCCTACCTCCCAGTGTCTCTTCACTGAGTCAAAGAATGTGGGTTTCTCCAGGGGTAGATACTGGAGGACTTGAACTGGCCAGACTCCTCCACCTCTTTTTCTTCCAGTCATGGCCTTGGGAAAGGCTGTGAGAATAACGTACCCTACCCACTCTTAGACCTGCAGAAAAAAGGAAAAAGAATATCGTAAAACATCATCAGAGTTGCATATTCACCTCATTTTAGACAGATAATGAAATCCAAAACTCCAGTTTACAAGGATAATAGCGAGTGTCAGATGCACTAAGCAAGTTTACTTTGCAAAAGAATTCATCATAAGATTCTTTTTAAAAGCAATCGTGGTGAATTTTTAAATGTTTCAATTTACGAGAGTCCAGTTTGCATTCAGAAATATGTACGGTGACTTAAGGGAGGGACATGTGAAGTTGAGGAAATTAACAGACTGCTGAATTTTTAAAATGTTATTTATAAATTTACATAAAGAATAATGAGTGTTTTGGTGTTCAGTTCCTAGTTTTGAGACATGCATAGAGTCATGTAATCACTGCCACAATCAAGGTACAGAATAGTTCCATCCTCCCCCAAATCCCTTGTCCTGACCTTTTGTAGTCAACTTTTCTCCCTCCACCGCTAACTCTTGACAAACTGTTCTCCATATCTATAGATTCACCTTTTCCAGAATGTCATATAAATGGTAGACTATTATCTGTTGTATGGATATGCCACAGTTTGTTTACCCATTCATCAGTGAAAGGACATTTAGATTGCTTCTCATTTTGGGTAATTATGAATAAAGCTGCTCTAAATACCTGCATACAAGTTTTTGTATAAACATAAGTTTTCATTTCTCTTAGGGTATATATTTAGGAGTGCTTGGTTATATGGTAAGTGTTTGTTTAACTTTATAAGAAACTGCCACATAGTTTTCTAAAATGGCTGTTATCATTTTGTATCCCCCCTAGTAATGCATGAGAATTCCAGTTGCACTAAACAATATAAAGTATTTTCTGATCTCAATGATCATACAGATTTTCAAGAAATTTTTTTAAGACAAGAAAAAGAGTCTATTATTTTAATCCATATTTTTAGACTTTTTGTTGCTCTTCATCTTTATTCCTGAAGATCTAGTTTTCCTTTTGATTTCCCTTTAGCTTAAAGAACTTCCTTTAATATTTCTTTGAGTAGATTCTCTGACAACAAATTCATAGTTTTCCTTTATCTATTTTGCCCTGAGGAGTATATTCAATTTATATAAGGCCTGAGGTGACAGTTCTTTTCTTTCAGCACTTTAGAGTTTCTGTTCCATTGTCTTTTGGACTCCATGGTTCCTGATGAGAAATCTGCAGTCATTTGACTAGTGTCTCATATATGCAATGTGTTGTTTTTCTTTGGCTGTTTTCAAGATTTTTTTCTTCACATTTGTTTTTTGTCAATTTGATTGTGATTTATTGGTTTTCATTGTGTTTGTCTTGCTTTGGGTTTACCAATATTTTTGAATTTTTAAATTGACATCTTTCACAAAATTTGGAAGGTTTTTACCCTTCTTTCTTCAAATATTTCTGCACAAATCTCTCATTCTGGGACTCCAATGACATGAATGTTAGAACTTTTAATTTCATCCCACAAATCCCTAAAGCTTGATTTATTTGTTTGTTTTAAAATTTGGTTTTTCTCCGTTTTCCAAATCAGAAAATTACTTTGATCTAACTCAGGTTCACTAATTTTTTCCTTTGTCATTTTCATTCTGTTATTGAGCCCGTCCAATGAATTCTTTATTTCAGACTTTATATTTTTTTAGTTCTATACTTTCCAGCTTTTATAAAATAGTTTCTTTTTCTCTGATGAGAATGCCTATCTTTAAATTGTTATTAAAAAAAATGTATACCTGTATCTCATGGAGTTTGCTTATAATACTAAAGTCTTCGTCTGATCATTCCAGCATCTAGTTTATCACAGGGTTGGTATCTGCTAATTTTCATGGTGGTTGGCATATTGAGTAATTTTACATTGTATCCTGAATACTTTATTATTTTCTGAGGGTCTGAGTTCTGTTAAAATCCTCTGGAAAAATGTTTATTTATTTATTTTTGTTTTAGCAGGCAAGAAACCTGATTATATTCAAGCTGCAACATACTCTGAGTAGTGGGTCTAATGTCAGTGTGGTACCCAAAACCTTTGTTATGCTGTGTGACTCTGTCCTACATGTGTGCTGCTCAGAGTTTAGTCTGGAACGTGATCAGTAGTCTATAGCATAGTCCCATTCTTAAAACCTTTGCTGTGCTTCTTTGGGTCTCTTCCACACATGTGCAGTTCAATGGTGAGCTTAGGATTTGTGTTGGTTCCTACACGGAATCATGGTGGCCACTTCCCCAAGCTTCTTCTCTACAGAATTACCTGCCTGCACTCTCTGAGTCCATGAGCTTCTTGTTCTGGTTCCTCTGACCAGAAATATATGTTTTTCTAAGAGTTTTAGCACCCCTTCACTACTTCTGTACTGTCACACAGTTCCATATGATAGAGCCTAGGAGCAAAGTGACAAAAGAAAAGAGAAAAAAAATTAGTAGGAATTGTCCTCACTTTTTTTTGTTCTGATCTTAGGATCACAGGAGCTTCTTTCTCTGGTTTTATGCACCCATACCACTGCTGTTACTGCAGTGGTGGTAGAAAAGAGAAGGGAAAAAAAGAGAAAACAATGATGGTTTCTTCTATACTTTCTGGCTCACAGAAAATGACCTTTTACCTGATCTTATTGCCAGAAAAAGGGGGTTTCTCTCACAGTGTTTGCTACCTGTGCCCGCTGTGCAGTTCAGCAACTCAGGCTACCCTCAGGTCAAAGCCAGGAGATAAAGGAGAAAGAAAAAAAACAACTGTGAAACTCACTGCTATATTAGTCATTTAAATCTGGACTTCCCTCCCAATCTCCCTGGTATTCTTTACTTTTCAGAGCCCTCAGGCATTTGCTTTTTCTATTTTGTCTAGAATTTTTGTAATCAGTGGCAGAGATAGGCGGTAGTGAGCATACTTCATTTTGGCCAGCACTGCAAGTCCTCAGACCACTGAATTTTAACACGTGATGAAGGGCTTATTGCTTGTCTGTTCCCCTGGATTGGGACTCCCTTAGAAGGATAATCAGTTCCATGGTGGCAGTTTGTCCCCAGCTCCACACTTGTCTGAGCACCACAGGACTCTGATGCTGTTCCTTCCAGAAACTTTGCAGCAGCTAACCTGCCCATGCCTTCCAGTCTTGTCATCCTTGGTCAGGTCCCAGTTGGAAGTTTCTCTGACAACTTACTCCCTTTAATGCTCTCATGCCCATAATGTTTAGAGCCTTCTCTCCATGACCCAAAGTTCTATTGTTCCTTTCATTCCTAAACATTTCCATAGTGCCCTTTTAGGACAAACTGTCTACATCCCAGCCTCTTCTCACAATGTTTCTTTTACCTTCTCATCTTAACTAAAACATGGTTCTTATCCTGAGGATACTTACTCCCCTGCAGTCCTCCCCAGAGGAAATTGGTCATTCATTTATCTTCCTCCTCCACTTCACCACCCACACTCTTTAAGCATCCTACTCCGCAGAGACATGAGCCATCAGATGGAAGGCCTTCACCTCCCGACCTTCCCATTTCCCATGTCTCTGAACGTGTTTGTCTTTTCCTCTTGACCCAATGAAAAGAGGAGTTCCTCTCTCCTTCTAAGGCAAGGCCCCTTTGTTTATACACTTGTTACCATCCTGTTCCCATCTCTTCAGTTCTAGCCAGTGGAATAAAACAAGAACAAAAGCAAGAGTAGTCTTTAAATAGAGAACAAAATCACTGCTATTAACAAACATAAATGGCTTACCTATCAATCCAAGAAAATCAGTTTAAAAAAATCAACAGGAAAAAACAATGAGTGAATTAAAATATGAAATTGTCCCCAAAGCATAATACCTAAAAGCCAGATCAAAGTAACAGAATAGAGAGCCCCCAAACAAACCCAGGCATGAATAAAAATTTTGTATATAATAAAGGCAGAATTGTATACTAGGAGATAAAGGAAGAATTAGTCAATGAAAGATGCTAGGATACTTGAATATTTTCATTAAAAAAGAAAATAAATAAATCATGTGCCTATCTCAACTTTATATCATATTCCAAAATAAATTCAGACAAATTAAAGAATTTAGTGTAAAAGATGAAACCAAAAAATAACTAAACAAAACCATTGATTATTTTTCTGCAAAAGTTGAAACTACAAAGCAAAAGATAAATAGAGTTGATTACATAAAAATTTCCAATGTATATATGTATATAAAAAAATATACAGTATTGTTAGGGGTATATGAGAACTTTGTTATCTTTGCAACTTTTCTGTAAATCTAACATGGTTCCAAAATAAGTCACAAAAAAAGTCACACATGCACACACACTGAGACACACAAAATCAGAATTATGAATCTATGTGTCCTTTTCCATTTCTGGGAATTTATTTTCCAGGTCTCCTTGCACATGTGCAAAAGGACCATTGTAACAAGCTTCTGGCTCTTTCTTGCCAAATGATTTACAGTAACGAAATATTATATACAACCTGAATTACAACTATAGGGAACTGTTTTTTAAAAATATGGTATATTCACACAAGGGAATACCGTTGATTGTTTAAATAATAAGAAAATTTCTGATATGGAAGGGTGTCAAAGACACCTGTTTTTTTAAGTAAAGCAAAATTTAAGTTAAAAAATACAAAAATACCCCCACAAAAAATAAGGCAAACAACCCCCCACAAAAAAAGAAAAAAAAAAGTTTTATAATGTTACTTTTTGGTGAAAAGAGATGAGGATATATATTTATATTGCTTGTCTGTGCAAATGAAACTCTGGAAGGATACATAGAACACGTATAACAATGGCGGTGAGAGAATATGGCAGCCCCTGGATGGTGAAGAGCGCAGTGGGAGGGAGACTTTTCATGTGTACAGCTGAACTAGGAAGTTATGTCTATCATGTCCGACCATATGGATGCAGTATCTATTTTAATCATTAGATTAAAAAATAACCTCAAGTGTATCTAGAAACAACCCTCTGCTCAGAAAAATACTCCAAAATGCCATGAACAACAGCATTCAAGACCAACCGAGTATGGCTGTAATGGCAGGATTTCAGACATCTGTCAGAAGCATGCACGAAGAAATGTTTTTAAGTCCTGGGACTTTCCCTTGGTACTCAGAACCTCTGATCACATCAACACCCATTTACTTTGCCTTCCTGAAGGCTCTGTTTTTGCTTCGGCATCAGGCTGGTTATTCCGGATGCCATCAGAACCAGAGACCCCAAGATGGGAAAATCAATGAAATTCCTCTCCAAGTGTGGCTGATGAGCACTCCCACAATGAGCCAGCTGTCTACTTCTCTCTCCACTCAAGATGTAAGCAGTCAGGAATGGGATTTCCAGCTGTCCAGATGTGAACGTGCCCTCTTTGTGAACTCAGTAAATCCAGTCATACACACATACCTGTGTTTCCCAAGAAGGACCATCTGGCGTTGGGGGTGTACAGCAGAATCGTCATATTTGCAACAAAGCAGTATTTCTTTGACTTAATCTCCTCCAAACTTTGGTTATTTCAACTCCTCATGCCTTCCTTTGGTCCTTCAGAGTTTACGGGGTCTCATACAGGCTCAAGAATAGGCATGTGATTTTGCTCATCTTGTCCTCCTCAGTGGCCCTGATCTAATCAAGCAGCTTTCATTGTCTCTGCAGTAATACCCTCCCCAGAGTCCTGGGTCCCCAGATCATGAGGAGCTACTTATGGTCTCTGCATTATGGTGGCCTTGTTACACCTTCTGTGCACCAACAGGTGAATGCAACTGTGGAAACCACCTTTTCCATTACAACCTTGAAGGGTGATGGGACTGCAAAGAAGTAAGACTCTGAGCAAACCTAGGTCTCCAGTGTCAAGCATTAGAGATGGGTCAAGAGAACAATCCCAATGCATGCCTTGCAGTATTTAAAATTACTCTTCCCCCAGTACCAGCCATTTTCCCCAGACAGTGCTGTGATTCTCGCCTCACCATGCCCCTGCCCTGATGGTTTTCTTTTTTAATCCATTTGCATCCTAGGTGAGTCAAGGGGAGGCTCTTGTTATAAAAGCTTTGAGTGTCTTGGTTCTAAGGGATAGGAGTCAGACACAGGAGCCATTGACCAGCTTCCCACGGGTGTCTGGACATTGCTGGGTTTACAGTGAGAGTGTCACTGAAGCCTTCCCTCTGTGTCTCCACCACACCACACACACACACACACACACACGAATGCAACGGTTATACACTTATGACCCTTGCAAAAATGCAAATAGCTTCAAATAACATTTAGATACATTAATGGGTTCCATCACAAATATCTAGACTATCTTTCTTGTTTGTTCATCCTTACTGCTTATCTCTAGATTTAGGGCTGAACTGAAACATGTGAACACCCAGAGCTGCTGATAAATGGACATCCTTTAAACCATTATTCTTTCAATGTTTAACATTTACTTAGGGAAGTGGCTGATGGCTGCATGGGGGAAGATCAGAGAAGAAGAATGGCAGCAGTGAGCCCCCAGCCTCTTTAACTGCCTCCACAATTCAGCTCTCACCCCAAACCTGGTCACCCAGCCCTACCTCCTCAGAAGGAAGTTAAGTGGCCATGTGTTGTTATTTGAGCATGCCCTTTGGGGTTTCCTCCTCACGGCTCAGCAGAGTTTTACTTTTCTATTCACAGCTAATACTATCCTGGAAAGAAGTATGGACACCCGCAATCAAACAATTATCCATTTGGTTATATTTCTGATGATATTTTAGTGCCTCTTATAATTAGCAATCCAAGTCACTGCCCAAATTTCCTTCTTCTTAATCTGGTCTCCATTTTTTTGTGATCTCTCTCCTATATATTGGATTGTATTCCTGTCTCCCTGCTGTATATCAGTACCTTAATTACATGGCACTTTCTCAGTGAAGCCTTTCCCAGGAACCAAACCCCACAATGACTTCTGCTCCTGTGAAAACACAGTCCTTCTGTGGAATAATTTGGGTGTTCATTTGCCATCCTATCACCTATGTATCCATTCGACTAACAGAATTGGAACCATTATCACTGGTAAGCATTGAATATACTCAAACAAACGAGGTACCGTGTTTACCTTTGTAAGTCTTATAATCTATAATCTGTCTTATACTGTTATTATTTCCTTCTGTGAGTATATTTGATCTCTTTAGCTAAGTTATGTCTTGAAATCATGGATCTTGTCTTTTGTTTCTTTGACCTGTGTTGCAAGTTGGGTTCCCTGGAAGCAGATGCTGAAATGGTTAAAGTGCAGGAGGTTTATTAGGTGGTGCTTTGGGGAAAAGGAAGCACAACTGGGTAAAGGAGGCTGTGAGGTGGTCCCAACAGTAGCTGTCACCAGTGCTGTGGGGAGTTCTGAAGCTGGAATGACCTTTCAGAGCTCTCTATCCCGAGCTGGAGATAATAACTGGTTTGGGGACATTTCAGACATGACTTTTCAAACATTCATACTGAATGGACGTCTGGTCTACTGATGTTCACTTCCTGATGGATTTAGTGTGGCTTAACAGTAGTGCTGTAGTCTAGAAGTGCTGTTTCATTGCCTTGGATCCACCCTGAGTCTATTTAGGGATATCTGTGTGTGGGCCATTCAGCTTCCTCTCTGCTGCTCAGCTCTTAAGGAGCAGTTGCGGCCAGAGCCCTGAGTTCATGTTCAGAAACCTCCCATGTGCTCTGTGTCCATCAGATCAGGAAATCCACTTGGCAAGTCTGGGATGGACTTGAAATTAACTAATAAGTTCTGCAGTGGAATCTCTTAGTATTACCCCTAATATCACTGTGATAATCTTTAAAATGTCTCTACTCTCTGCCTTTTCAAATCACATTTATCCTTTTTGGCCCAACTAAAGTTCACTTTAAATAAATAATAATGAGTATCTACAATGTATTAAGCACTGACTGGGCTCTGGGAAAAGCAACTTTGAGAGAGGAGCCATCCCTGACCTCAAACCTAGGGACAGGGAGGCAGAGACAAAACTGGGTACAGAAATAATTAGAATATAAGAATGATATACATAGAGTGACCATATAATTTATTGTCCTAATTTGGTCATTTTTCGAGACATAAAGGAGGGAATCATTAAAAATAAGCAGGAACATCAAGCATAAACTGAAATGGTCCTAAGCGAGCTGGAATATAGGGTCATCCTATTAATTAACAAAGTGCCACATGAGCTTGAAAAACAGTGTGAATTCAGATTGAGAAGATGAAGCAAAGGCTAACTAGAGAATGTGACTTATGAACTGCAATTTGAATAAATATGCTCGTGGTAGTAAGATCGGGCCTTTCCAGGAGGGAACACTGCAGGGACATACGTGGAATACTTATAATGAATGTTCCAATGAGACCTGACTGCAAGGTGTAAGGTAGCATACAGTGATAAGTGAGTCAGGAAAGCTGGGTCGGGTCCTGATGATCTAGTATCTTAAATGTCTTACTAAGGTGTTTGGATTTAAAACTGTCAATACAGGGATTCATCAATGAATATTGAGCATGGGAAAGAATGAATAAATAAGGTTGGGTAGAAAATAAATTAGAGACAGTAAAGGCTGGAGTTAGAGAAGCCAGTTAGAATATAGTTCAATAGTCTAATTAATATTAGGCCAATGAGAATGGAAAGGACGTGGATTTTGACCCAGGCTAGAAGTCTTGGCTCAGTCACATGAGAGAAGAAGAGAGAGGACTCTGGAATGGCTGATGAGCTTAGTGCCTGCCATTGGTTGAAACAGTGATCATTGGGAGAGCAAGTTGTTGAGGCCAGTGGAGGGATGAGCTAGTCAATCATGATAGGTGCTGGTGGGATCTTCTGTGCAGAGATAGAAAGTGACAAACAGCCCAGCTGCTGCAATGGGGTTTGCATGGCAGCACTTCTGGCAGCTACCCTCTGGTGGCATGCTAAGAGAGAGCAATGCAGCCCATTCCCAGGGCCTTGAAGTGGTTCCAGAGAGCAGAGACATGAGGATGAGGAGGACAGGACCATCAGGAGTAAGGCCTCATTGCCAGGAGTTGCTGCCAGCCTGGGTACTGCAGCTGAGGACAGCCACGCACGGAATGATGAAAGGGCTACTATGATGGGGCCACAGCTGACAGGGCTCCATGTGGAGCAGTCAACAGGGACTGCTGAAGAAACTCACTACTCTCCATCCTCCCAACTGGGCTCCCTCTGTCATCATGGCAGACTCACCAAGGACATCCTCTCAAGGGTATAGAAATGGATGGATTTTCCTCATGCTCCATGCTGAGAGCAAGGAAGTTTGGTGGATTGGAGGCCCAGATACTGTGGAGATTGAGCCAGGCCTAAGGGGGCAGGGTGGGGAGAGAGGGAAAGGAAGAGAGAGAGGGCATGCATTGGTCTCTCTTCCTCTTCTTATAAGGGCACTAAGTCCATCATAGGGGTCCCACTTTCATGCTTTCATCTAACCCTAATTACCTTCCAAAGATCTCACCACAAATACAATCACATTGAAGGTTAGGGCTCCAGCATATGGATTTGGGGGAGAAACACAAACATCCAGCCTATAGCATCTTGGAAGTCCTTTTTGCCTTATATTGCCACTCACCGGAAGCTACGAGGCAGCAGGGATGATGATGCTGAGGAGTGTATGGTTTCTTCTGTATACTCTCTCTTTAAACAAGAACCCTAAACAGAATAATCGAGATTAATCCCCATCTTAAGTGTGTCTCTTAATTGCACCAGAACACACTTTAAAATGGGCACGTCTTATCCCTGGAATGTACGTTTCGGATTAGAATCAATTTTAGACATGTCATTTCTTTAGCTAAAGTGAAGGGAAAACACATTTTATTTGATCTTCTGTAAGATCTTTCCTCAATGTCTTTTACTTCTCCTGCCATTAAATTCTTACCTTGACTGAAAAGCCATGTTGAGTGCAAGGCAAATTTCTTACCTCTTTGCATACAGATTAACAGTTCCGGGTGATAGGAAAATAAAGTCACTTAGTGCTGCCAGGACTAGATGTGTGATCTTTGAAAATTTGCTGTGCTTTCTGGGCCTCAGTCCTTCATCTCCACAATTACAGGTCATCTTCATTACTGAAAATCATGGGGATAAAATCTGCTTGAAATTGGGAACAAATGCTGAAATCAAAAAGTGATAGTGACTATATCTTGATGAACCCAACTAAAAATCTTGAAAATAAGTTTATCTTATTTTATACTATATATAAAATATTTATACTACATATAATATATATATATATCTATTTAAATTAAAACAGTGTTATTCATAGAATGAACAAAGCATGACATAAATATTCATTCTCTTTTGGAGTGTTTGGTTCTTCTGGCAAATGCATATGTGGGCTTAAGACAGTGGCCTCCACTTTTTGTTTGAGTTTCAGCCTACCATTCAAAAAAGATCATTTTTGGAAAAATATTCAAGAATTCCACTAATTTTTTTCAAGGTCTGCTCTTAATTCAAGGATAGTCAGATCATTCTTTTTTGAAATAACTTTTATGCCACCATTCTTGCAATTTCTCTTCCTCCATTAACCATTTTTTTTTCTAGAGGCTCTTCATTTATCAACAGTGTTGCATATAATTGAGCAGTTCTTCAATATCAATTTGATTGACTCTATCAATTATTTCAGTAAGATTTTCAATTTGATTTTGCAACCAGGTGGCACTGCGCTGATGTTTAAAATAAATTGGGAAAGACTAACCAACAAAAACTTTGATCCAAAGAGTGAAATCAACATTAGTGCTAAGAGTGAGGAGGGACGTTTTGAGAGGGCACAACATTTTAAGTGGAAATTCATTTAGTGAACATTTTCTTATGAAAAACCATTTGCTTCCTTACATAGCCTCATAGCTTAGACACCTAGATCATTTATATTGGCGTAATGAGGATCCCCTTCAGGTCTTATACTCTGAAGCACATTATGACCATACTCCTTAAGTTAATGCAGTTAGAATGAAGTGGGAGTTGCATGGATAGCAGTCTTTGTTTGTTTGTTTGCTTGTTTGTTTAACCAACAAAAGTGTTAAATAGTCAACATTTTTCTAAGATCTATGATCAATCTACACCTACTTCAAGGTAAACTCCTTGAGAAGTTTTTCCATCTTGGTGAATCCAGAGGCTAGAACATGCAAGTTCCTGACATATGCAAGACCTTCAATAAATGTTAGCTGAGTGCTCATTCACTTAAGTGTGAGCATGAGTAGGGATTCTCCCACTAATTACCTATGTTGTCTCGATACTCTCTTTTTTTAAATTAGTTTTTATTTTTCAATTTCATTTGGCATACAATATTATATTAGTTTCAGGTGTACAACATAGTGATTAGATATTTATATAACTTACAAAGTGATCACCCTGATAAATCTAGCACCCATCTGACACCATACATAATTGCAATATTATTGACTATATTCCCAGTGCTATACTTTATCCACGTGACTGTTTTTAACTATCAATGTGTACTTCTTAATCCCTTCCCCCTTTTCACCCATCCCTCCACCCCTGTCCCATCTGGCAACCATCAAAATGTTCTTTGTATCTATGCTTGTTTCTGTTTTGTTTGTTTATTTTGTTTTGTTTTTAGATTCCATATATAAGTGAAACCATATGGTATTTGTCTTTCTCTGTCTGACTTACTCCACTCAGCACAATGTCCTCTCCTCTAGATCCATCTATGCTGTTGCAGATGCAAGATTTCATTATTTTATATGGCTTGGTAATATTCCATTGTATATATGTACCACCTCTTTTTTTTTTTTAGAGGGCAGTGTCACTGGCCCTCATATGTGGGACCCGAACAGGGGCAGCTGGCATCCCAAGCCAGCTCTTAACCACCGCGCCACGCGGCCGGCCCTGTACCACCTCTTTTTTATCCATTTATCCATTGATGGACACCTAGGCTTCCACCATATCTTGGCTATTGTAAATAATACTGCAAAAAACATGGAGGAATTTGTCTTTTCGAAACACTGTTTTGGGTTTTGTCAGATAAATACCCAGAAGTGAAATTGTGGAGTCCTTTTTTGTTTCCTGTTATAAACTTTGTTTTAGTCTGTTTTGTCTGGTGTAAGTATTGTTATCCCAACTTTTTGTTTGTTGGTTTCCATTTTCATGAAATATCTTTTTCCATGCCTTTACTTTCAGTCTGTGTATATCTTTCGATCTGAATTGAGTCTCTTGTAGGCAGCCTATGTAAGGGTCTTGTTTTCTTAACCATTCAGCCATCCTGTCTTTTTTTTTTTTTTTTTTTTTTTTTTTTTTTTTTTTTAAATTTTATTGGGGAATTGGTGGAGGGGAACAGCGTTGGGGAATCGGGGAAGGGGAACAGACAAGTTGCTGTCTTCTTGTTCTTCAGTTTAGTTGCGGAGGATGTTGCTTCACTGTTGGTATCGTCATTGCGCTCTTCCCGGATGAGGCAGATCTGTCGCTGGCCTCTGGATGTCGCTCATCGCGGCTATTGGCAGCTCACGCTTGGCTGCCAGCCGCTCACGCTGGCTGCGGGCCACTCACTGCAGCTTTTGGCAGCCCACTGCAGCAGGGGCTGCAGCCCACACCATCACCGGGGCTCGCACAGCCCAGCTCCAGGTGGAGCTGTTGTTAGCTGTAGAGGGCAGTGTCACTGACCCTCATGTGGGATCCGAACCGGGGCCGCTGGCATCCCAAAACCAGCGCTTAACCAATGCGCCACTCGGCCGGCCCCATCCTGTCTTTTTTTTAAAAATTAGTTTCAGGTGTACAACACAGTGCAATAGTTATACTTTTTACCCCTCAAAGTGACAACCCCCTCCCCCATTTAGCCACTTCACTCCTTCCCCCCATATCATATATATCTATTACACTTCCTCTGACTCCCTTCCACATTGTAATCCACATCCTGTGACTATGTATATATTCAATTACAGTTGGTATACAATATCATCCTATGTCTTTTGATTGGAGCATTTAATCAATTTACATTTAAAGTAATTGATAATAGATATGTAGTTCTTATTAATTATATTGTTGATTTTTTTCCTTCTTTTTCTTCTTAAAGAAGTCCCTTTAACATTTCTTATAATACTGGTTTGGTGGTGATAAATTCCTTTAGCTTTTTCGTGTCTGGGAAGCTTTTTATCTGTCCTTCAATTATAAATGATAGCTTTGCTGGGTAGAATAATCTTAGTTGTAGGTTCTTGGTTTTCATCACATTGAATATTTTGTGCCAGTCCCTTCTGCCCTGCAAAGTTTCTGTGGAGACTTCAGCTGACACTCTTATGGGAGTTACCTTGTAGGTAACTAACTGCTTTTCTATTGCTGCTTTTAAGATTCTCTCTTTGTCTTTAACTTTTACAATTTTATTTATGATGTGTCTTGGTGTGTCCCTCTTGGGGTTGATCTTGTTTGTGATTCCTGTACTTCAATATCTATTTCCTTCACCAGGTTAGGGAAGTTTTCTATCACTATTTCTTCAAATAGGTTTTCAACTCCTTGCTCTCTCTTTTCTCCTTCTGGTACCCCTATGATGTGAACGTTGGTATGCTTGATGATGTCCCAGAGGCCCCTTAAACTGTCTTCATTTTTTGGAATTCTTTCTTCTTTGGGCTGTTCTGATTGAGTATTTTCTGCTACTTTATTTTCCAAATTACTGTGATTCAATTCTCTTCTTCACCTACTATATTGTTGACTCCCTCTAAAATATTCTTTACTTGTTATTGAATTCTTCATTATTGACTGGTTCTTTTTTATGTGTTCTATCTCCATTTTTATGTTTCTGATCTCTTGGCTGAAGTTCTCACTGAGATCACTGAGCATCCTTATAACCAGTGTTCTGAACTCTGTATCTGGTAGATTGCTTGTCTCCATTTTGTTTAATTCTTCTACTGGAACCTTTTTCTGTTTTTATTTCAGACGTATTTTTTTGTCTCCCCATTTGCTGCCTCCCTGTGTTTGTTTCTATATATTATGTAGAGGTGCTGTGTCTCCCAGTTTTAGTAGGGTGGCTTATGTAGTAGGTGTCCTGTGGGGTCCAGTAGCGCAGCTTCCCTAGTCACAGGATCTGGGTGATGCAGGTATGTCTTTGTGTGGGTTGTGTGGGTTGTAGTTGAGCCTTGGTTGATGTTTGCACATCAATGGAAGGGATTGACCCTCAGCTGATTGGTTGTGAGGACTGGCTGTGACTACAATGGAGGAGCTGTTGTGCAGGGGCTGACCCTAAGGAGCAGGATTCACTGTCACGGGTCTCTGGTGCCTGTCCAGTCTTCTCTTTATGTGTGTCATTTGTAAAGGTGATTGGGTGGTGCTCTGGTATGATCTAAAGCTGGCCACCAGGTGTATTGGTTCTGGGGCCTCTTGGGAGGGCTCTGGTGCATGCCAAACTCAGCAACTGCCTGTACCTTGTCCAGGACCACTTGGCATGAGCTACAAAGTAATCTGCAGATGGTTGCCACTTGTGCTGGGTTTGGACATGCCTGGGAGAATCTAAGCTGTGAACTGAGGCCTGCTGCTCCTAGTACTGGCTTAGGGCTGCTTAGCAAGAGATACAGGGCATGTCAAGGCCAGATGCTGCTTGTTTAGGATTTGTGAAGCTTTGAGTGATTTTCAGAAAGTCCACAGCATGATCAAGACAGGCTGTATGGAAAAGCCACTGGAAGTGGCATGGGTTTGCTTATAAGATGGGCAGGACATGGTCTCAGGGAATCATCAGGGCAGAGTGAATGGTGTTAGTGAGGTTGATGGAGATTCAGATATGGTGCCTGCCTCTTCATTCAGGCTGGCTGGAGAGAGAGCTTAACAAAGGAACAATGGCTTCTGCCAGCACTTCTGTTTGGGAGTGCCCCTCCAGCCCTTGCCCTGGAGCCTTACAATTCAGTTCTTCCCATAAGCCCCTGGCACCTTTTGAGCTGTTGCTCCAGCACTGGCTCTTAGAGTGAGTGAGTCTGTCAGTAAGTAAGTCATACGAGGGCCATTTAAGAACACTGCCTGGGACTCCAGAAGTGCTTCATCTCAGTCAGCCACAATCTCCTCTGGTCTTCAGAGCCAGAAGTTATGTGAACTTCCCTCTCCAGCATTGGAACCCCAGGCTTGAGAGAATGGTGTGGGAGTGGGATCCCTCCTCCTCAGGTGGGACCTCCACAGCTTAGATAACCTGTCTGAT
Source organism: Aselliscus stoliczkanus (assembly GCA_033961575.1). Taxonomy (NCBI): domain Eukaryota; kingdom Metazoa; phylum Chordata; class Mammalia; order Chiroptera; family Hipposideridae; genus Aselliscus; species Aselliscus stoliczkanus. The sequence goes on from CM066735.1 coordinate 19,313,129, forward strand.
TCTTAACCACCACATGTGAGTGTGGGAAGAGCCCATTCCACATCCAAGCCCCTCCTACCAGTCTTGATATGGCTTCTTCTATATGTCCTTAGTTATAGGACTTTGGTTCAGCTAGACCTCAGGTGGTCCTCAATGATGGTTGTTCTGTAGCTTAGTTGTAACTTTTATGTGGTTGTGGGACAAGGCAAGCACAGTATTTACCTACTCTGCCATCTTGACTGGATCCTGTGCATCTGATAATCTCTTAATATCTCAAAATATCAACTGTAAAATGAAGAAATGGGCCTGAATAATCTTCAAAGCTGATGTACAGGTCTGAAATGATATGATTCTATTCTAGTCTAGCTATTTAGAGAAAACCACTTGTTACTGAAATTTCTAGAATCTCAGAGTAAATCTTTGTGATTTGGACAGAATTTTAGTAGGCCAGTGAATTAGCAACATTACAGTGGAAATTTCTTAACTTTTTATTAATTTTTTAACTTGATTTGAGTGGTGAAAATAACATTTAAGTGACATGGAATTTGATTTTTCAAAACTAGAAAGTACAGGTATAAAAGACCCTGACTAATTGTACATTCTTGTGCCTGGAATGAAAAGCAGCCCCCACACCACTTCACAAAAAGAGAATGCCACCGAGCATCCAAGTGGCAGTGCTTTGCATTGAGTGGGATTTTGTACATATCTTGCACAAATAAAGTGCACATTTTAAGAATTTCCCAGCACAAATATGCATGACTGCTTGCTTTTCTCAGGCTGTCGTTTGTTCTGGGGAAACGGTGAGGACTTAACATGTTCAAGGCTGGTGTGTGTTTTAGTATCAACCCAAATGATTGAGCCTAGCTCAGAGTTTGTTTTGGCCATGACTCTATGGAGGTGTCAAGCCATATCTAAGCTGGAGTGTAATTGGAATAAAGCTTTGCAAAACCTCTCATATCCTACTTGTTTGAAGGTTTGGTTGCATCACAGCTGATGGGCTAAGAATCATTCTCCTCTACCTGGTCAGTGGATATTATCAGTACTGGGGACATTTCCTCAATGATTGTCATTCAACCAGCAGGCCGCTGGAATAGGTTTTGTGATTTGGACATTTTCTCATACTTGGGGTATAGCATCTTTTAAAGAAAATGTATTAAAAATATAGCTAACATACAATATATTAGTTTCAGGGTTACACCATAGTTATTCAACATTTATATACCTGAAGAAGTGATCACAGTGATAAGTCTAGTAACCATCTGATACCATACTATGCTATCACAATATTATTGACTATATTCCCTGTGCTGTATGTTATATTCTCATGATTTATTTGTTTTATACCTGGAAATTTGGATCTCTTAATTCCCCTTCACCTTTTCCCCACATTTTAAAATTTTTGATTACAGCTGATATTCAACATTATTTTATATCAATTCCAAGTGTATAGCATAGAAGTTAGACATTTATATAATTTAAGAAGTGATCCCGGGCCGGCCGAGTGGCGCATTGGTTAAGCGCTGGTTTTGGGATGCCAGCGGCCCCGGTTCGGATCCCACATGAGGGCCAGTGACACTGCCCTCTACAGCTAACAACAGCTCCACCTGGAGCTGGGCTGTGCGAGCCCCGGTGATGGTGTGGGCTGCAGCCCCTGCTGCAGTGGGCTGCCATAGGCTACATGAGTGGCCCGCAGCCAGCGTGAGCGGCTGGCAGCCAAGCATGAGCTGCCAATAGCCGCGGTGAGCGACATCCAGAGGCCAGCGACCCATCTGCCTCATCCGGGAAGAGCGCAATGACGATACCAACAGTGAAGCAACATCCTCCGCAACTAAACTGAAGAACAAAAAGACAGCAACTTGTCTGTTCCCCTTCCCCGATTCCCCAACGCTGTTCCCCTCCACCAATTCCCCAATAAAATCTTAAAAAAAAAAAAAAAAAAAAAAAAAAAAAGAAGTGATCCCCTGAATAGTCTAGTACCTGCTGGCACTATACCTAGTTATTACTGTATCATTGGCTATATTCCCTATGCTTTACTTTAGTCCCCATGACTATTTTGTAACTACCAATGTGTACTTCTTAATGCCTTTGCCTTTTCCAGCCTGCCCCCAGACCCTCCCATCTATCACCCCAACAAATCTAGTATACCTTTTACACTATACATATGAGGCCTGACACCTAAGTTCATGCACTTGTTGCAACAATGTTGCTAACCGTTTTTTATATTAGAAGGATTATTCATTATGAGTTCATACCAACTGGACAAACAGTTAACCAAGTTTACTACTTGGAAGGGCTGAAAAGGCTGCGTGAAAAAATTAGACGACCTGAACTTTTCACCAACAATTCATGGCTCTTGCATCACAACAATGCACCAGCTCACATGGCACTATCTGTGAGGAAGTTTTTAGCCAGTAAACAACTGTATTGGAACACCCTCCCTACTCACCTGATTTGACCTCCAATGACTTTTTTTTTTTTTAAAGATTTTATTGGGGAATTGGGGGAGGGGAACAGACAAGTTGCTGTCTTTTTGTTCTTCAGTCTAGTTGCAGAGGCCGTTGCTTCACTGGCCCATGTTGGTATCATCATTGCGCTCTACCCGGATGAGGCAGATCCGTCGCCGGCCTCTGGATGATCGCATGATCGCTCACCGCGGCTCTTGGCAGCTCACGCTGGCTGCCAGGCCTCTCACGCTGGCTGCCGGCCACTCACTGTAGCCTATGGCAGCCCACTGCAGCAGGGCTGCAGCCTACACAGTCGCCGGGGCTCACACAGCCCAGCTCCAGTTGGAGCTGTTGTTAGCTGTAGAGGGCAGTGTCACTGGCCCTCATATGTGGGATCCGAACCAGGGCCGTTGGCATCCCAAAAGCAGCTCTTAACCAATGCGCCACTCAGCCGGCCCCTCAGTGACTTCTTTCTTTACCTGAAGATAAAGGAAATATTGAAAGAAGACATTTTGATGACATTCAGGACATCAAGGGTGATACAATGACAGTTCTGATGGCCATTCCAGAATAAGAGTTCCAAAATTGCTTTTGAAGGGTGGACTAGGTACTGGCATTGGTGCATAGTTTCCAAAGGGGAGTACTTCAAAGATGACCATAGTGATATTCAGCAATGAGGTATGTAGCACTTTTTCTAGGATGAGTTCATGAACTTAATTATCAGATCCTTATAGTTATTACACTATTATTGACTATATTCCTTATGTTATATCCTACATCCCCATGATTACTTTTTAAGAACCAATTTGTTCTTCTTAATCCCTCCCCCTTTTTCACCCACACTCCGAACCCCCCTCCCATCTGGAAACCATCAAAATATTTTTTGTATGTGAGTCTGTTTCTGTTTTGTTTGTTCATTCATTTTGTTCTAGAGTCCACATACAGGTGAAATCACATTGCATCTGTGTTTCTCTGTCTGACATACTCCACTTAGCACCCTCCAGGTCCATCCATGCCACCACAGATGGCAAGAACCCACTCACTTCCATGCCAAACAGTATTCCACTGTATATATGTACTACCTCCTTTTATCCATGCTTCCATCGATAGACACCAAGGCTGCCTCCACATTTTGGCCATTGTAAACAATACTGCAATGAACACATGGATGCACAGGTCCCCTCAAAGTAGTGTTTTTGGTTTCTTTGGATAAATACCCAGAAGTAAGATTACTGGGTCCTTCTTTGTCTCTTGTTATAGCCTTTGTTTTAAAGTCTATTTAGTCTAAGTATTGCTACCCCAGCTTTTTGTTTGTTTGTTTGTTTGTTTGTTTCATTTCCATTTTCATAAAATAGCTTTTCCATCCCTTTACTTTCCATTTCTGTGTGTTTTTCAATCTGAAATGAGTCTCTTGTAGGCAGCATATGTAAGGGTTTTGTTTTCTAATCCATTCAGCACTCTGACGTCTTTTGATTGGAGCATTTAATACATTTACATTTAAAGTAATTGTTGATAGATATGTAGCTATTGCCATTTTATTATTAATAATTTTGTTCTTTTTTTTCTGTCTTAAAAAAGTCCCTTTGACATTCTTTGTAATACTGGTTTGGTGGTGACGAACTCCTTTAGCTTTTTCTTGTCTGGGAAGCTCTAATCTGTCCTTCGATTTTAAATGACAGCCTTACGGAGTAGAATACCCTTGGTTGTAGGTCCTTACTTTTCATCACTGAATATTTTGTGCCAATGCCTCCTGTCCTGCAAAGTTTCTGTTGAAAAATCAGCTGTCAATCTTATTGGGGCTCCCTTATAAGTTACTAGTTTCCTTTCTCTTGTTGCTTTTAGGATTCTCTTTTTGTATTTAACCTTTGACATTTTAATTATGATGTGCCTTGTTGTGGGCCTGCTTGGGCTCATCTTGTTTGGGACTCTGCACTTCCTGAACTTGTATGTCTATTTTCTTCACCAGGTCAAGGAAGTTTTCAGTCATTATTTCTTCAAATAGGTTCTCAGTTTCTTGCTTTATCTCTTCTCCTTCTGGTACCCCTACAATGGGAATATTGTTATACTTGATGTTGTCCCAGAGGTCTCCTGAACTATTCTTATCTTTTTGGATTCTTTTTTCTTTTTGCTCTTCCGATTGGGTATTTTCTTCTGCTTTATCTTCCAAATCACTGATTCGATACTCTGCTTCATCTAGTCTGCTGATGATTACTTTTAGTGCATTCTTCATTTCAGTCACTGTGTTCTTCACTTCTAACTGATTCTTTTTTATGGTTTGTACATCCCTTTTTAAACACTTACTATCTCTTTGTTGAAATTCTCACGAAGTTCCTTGAGCCATCTTTATTACCATTGTTTTGAACTCTGTCTCTGGTGGGTTGCTTTCCTCCATTTCATTTAGTTATTTTTCTGGAGTTTTCTCCTGTTCTTTCATTTGGGGAGTATTTCTTTGTTTCCTCATTTTGGCTGCTTCTCTGTGTTTGTTTCTGTATATTAGGGAGATCTGCTATGTATCCTAATCTTGGCTGGGTGGTCTTATGAATTAGGAGCCCTGTGGCGCCCAGTGGCGCAGCCTCCTTTGTCCCCTTGATCATGGTGCTCCAGGAGTGTCCTTTGTGTGGGTTGTGTTCACCCTTCTGTTGTAGTTGAGCCTTGATTTATAGTTAGCTTTGATTACTATTGGCACGTCAGTGGGTGGGATTGGTCCTAGGCCGACTGGCTGTGGGGTTTGGCCACACCCACAGTTTATGTGCTGCTGTGCAGGGGGCTCACCTCACTGAGTGGGACTCACCCCAGAAGGCTCTGGTTCTTGTTGAGAGTATCCTTTGTGCATGCCACTTGTGGCACTAATTGGGCTGTGCTCTGCTGTGGTCTAAAGTCAACCTTCAAATATGTTGGTTCTGGGACCTTATGGGAGGGGCTCCAGGATAGTCCCTGTAATGGGCCAGGGACTACCTTTAGGAGCTACAAAGTGATCCACAGTTGTGAGCTGATTATGCTAAAATTGGAGGCATGTGGGAGAGGTCAAGCTGCAAGCCAAGGATGGCTACCAGAAGCTGGGCCTGGGGTAGCTCCAAAAAACCCCAGGGCACCCTGAAGCTATTTTCCAGCTCCCTTAAGGTTCAGCCAGTGATGAAGCCTTGTGCAGTATGCAAGTTGTGTGAGGCAGGGTCTCAGGGAGTCAATAGATTGGGAAGAGCTGAGTTCACCAGGTTAATGTAGATTCTGGTTTGGTGCCAGTGCTGAGCCTAGAGCTACTGAGCAAAAGTCTCAGAACACACCAAGGCCAGTTGCCTTCTACCAAGGGCCCATGGACTCTGATAGTTTTCCAAGAAAGAGTGCAATGTGGGCGAGTTTGCTGCTCATGAGAAAGTGCTTCTGGCATTGAGGGAGTTGACTGGCATGGTATGTCAGAGGAGCTCACCAGGCTAATCAGATTCAGATTTCGCCTTGTGGGGGAGGGCTCAACACAGGAAAGATGGCACCGGCCTGCTGGCTGCAAGGGAGAAGAACCCCACAGAGGGAAAATGGCAACTGTCCTCCAGCCATTGTCATGCAGCAACACACCTCAGTCTAATTCCCTTATGCCTCTGATGACCCCCCCCCCCGCCTCCGCAAGTCACTGTCTCTCCACCAGAGCCCAGGGTGAGTGCCCGGGAGTGACAGAGTCTGTGCACAGGCCATTTAAGAAGACACCTGGATTTCCCACAGCCTTCCATCCCACTCAAACAGTTGGAATCCCCACTGTTTTTCCCAGTCAGATGTTGTAGGGGCTCCTCTTTCCAGCACCAGTACTCTGGTTAGGGAGCCTGGTGTGGGGTTGGGATCCCTCGCTCCTCTGGGGGAATCTCCACAGCCAAGATATTCCTCCTGATTCTCAACCACCACATGGAAATTTGGGACCGACATGTTTGACATCTCTGCCCCTCCTACCAGTCTTGACATGGCTTCTTCTTTCTATCCTTAGTTATAAAACTTCTGTTCAGCCAGACTACAGATGATTCTCTAGGTTGGTTGTTTTATAACTTAGTTATACTTTTAATGTGTTTATGGAAGGAAGCAGACACAGTGTTTATCTATGCCAGCATCTTGGATTTCTACCATATTCCTGGGTATAGTATCTTGAAGCACTTTTGGAGGCAAAGATTCTATAGACTTGATTTTTCTCTCATTTATAAATGCTACAGGGCCGGCCGAGTGGTGCGGTGGTTAAGCGCTGGCTTTGGAAGCCAGTGGCCCCGGTTCGGGTCCCACATATGAGGGCCAGTGACACTGCCCTCAAAAAAAAAAAAAAAAAAAGAGGATCAATATAAATGCTCCATTTAGCACTTGGTTACATATGATTCCACCTAGTTTTGTAACTACTTCGACTGTGAGCTCTTGTCTCCTCTCACTGAGATTTACAATTCTTCCAAGACAGGGAATGTGCTCTCTATACAGGTACTGTATCCAAATAGTACTTCTAAAGTCTGTATCAATAATCTTGTCAGGGTAGTGGGAACATAGGTCATTTTTTTTTCTTTTTCTTTAATTTTCCAAGATTTAAAATGTGTTTATTATTATATTTATACAAAGATAAATTAAATATATTAAATACTTCTGTTAAATTGTACTGTTGGATTGTATCACTTTGGCACACTCTACCTCCCCAGCCCCACATTACCCATAAAAGAGGTACATGGTGGACTTCAAGAAGTCTGCTTCGACTTATCCCAGAATTTTACAGAAGAGTCAGTCACAAAGTAATACTGTCTTTTTTCCATTACAAAATGTTTTGCTGTCAAAAAGCATTCAATAAAAATATTCCTTAGGAAGTGCTTGATTCCTAATTCATATTTCTTAAGGTATTTTTAAGCACCGAATTGTTTATAGGGAACTACATAAAATTATAACAAAGATATGTTCCACCAAGACACTAAAAATATGTAATCTAAGAAAACCAAGTGATGTGAGCATAGAAAGAGAAAATAAAAATATAAATATTAAACCCAATCTGTAAACTATTCATGTCAAATATGAGAAATTTTGAGTTTGGGAAGCAAGAATATTTTGAGAAAAGTATAGGGACAAAGGCCATGGGAGTTTGGAATTCATTCTTCATGGGAGTGAAGAGAAGTCGTCTGATCTTTTCAGGAACAACTTTGGAAATTCTTAGGATTTCATTGATTATTTTAATTGTATAGAGAGGAGGATTAGTAAATTTGGGGGAGAAAAGAAGATTGCAGTCCAAGCATGTAATGAAGTTTTGAAGAAGACACAGGGATCCCTAAGTCAATAAAATTCAAGTACTTCTTGAGCTGCACAAACACTAACATCATTCATTCCACTGACATTAATTGAGCACCAGCTATGTGTCCGACTGTATCTAGGCACTTGTGTCCTTTACCTAAATTACACCCTGTGGAGGTGGTTTTATTAATTTCATGATACAGATGAAGATGGTTGCATGGGAGGCACAGATAGGTATATGACTTGGTCTCCCCCCCCCCAAGGAGCTTCAGTATTGTTGAGAACACATTTATATAACAGCTGCTAATTAAAATATACTAGTAAACCAGCTTTCCAAAACTGTCGAAGTCTAAGTCATTCTGGAGAATCCATCAGTTTTCTAGACATCTGGAGGATGTCCCTTAAAACACAAGATAGTAGCATTAATGAACATTAGTGATTGTACTTAGCTCTAATATGTAGTTCCTTCTGGACCTGTTGAAGTATGTGTATATAACAGTTTGTTTTCTACACTAGAATCATTTGTATTTTATTGCAGCTGTGTTTTATGGTTTTTCTATCTCCTCCCTTATAACGGGCTTGTCAATGTACCTTTTAATTTGCTGATGATTATCTAGCATGGATTTTAGAACAAACTAATTAATCTTATTAGGTTTGGATGTAAAATACCCACAAAATTAACCTTAAGTAAGCCTATGGTTTCTTCTTTTAGGAAAATCCCCCAATCTTTGACTAGACTATTCAGAGCCCCCTCTTCTTCTTGTTTCAAATCTTCTTACCTGATACTTGAGTTTATTCTGGAGATTTGAGAAATCAAGAGAACCAACTGAGTGCTAAATGGATGGGGTATTATTGTATATTAAATCTACTGAACTGAAAATAATTGAGCATTAAAATATAACAGATGTGATTTCTGAAGTGATGAGTAGAAAGCAGATGAACAATTTTAAGCAATGAGAGAAGAGTAGTAATTGTGTAGAAGTCTTTCCTGTAGAAAGTAAAGAATCAGATTTTATTGGAAGCACTTCAGGAATTACCGAACCTCATTTTTTTTGAAGAATTATACTGAAACCAAGGGATGTTAAACAACTTGTTCACTTCTTCAGCCTTACATACATCCAGTTCTAAAATCTGGTCATTTGACTTGTAAGTCCAGTTCCAGACATATTTAGTGTTACTGATAAACAAATGCATGTGTATGAATTGAACCAAAGAAAGCATATCAGGAGGCCCAGCCTTGAACATTTACTTACATAACAAAAGAAGGAAGGGAAGGAGAGAAGCCCTATCATCACAACCCAAACCCTTCCCCTCCTCCCACTCTACTGAGAGCCTGAAAGTCTATGCTTCATCTTCTCTTAGAGACTCTCCATTAAGAAAGTCAATGGCTGACTCCCATTTCTGGTGGTGAACACTCCAGGGCATTTGGACCAATCACCCAGAGCCAACATTGTACTAAGGTACCACTAAGTTTAAAAAGGAAGGGAAAGAGAGGACCTACAGAGGATTATGTAAGCTGCTTTTGCCATGAGGGCATTTCCTGATTTAAGTATGATTTATATCAAATGAAATTCCCCCATTTTAAATGTACAGTTTACTAATTTTGACAAATGTCTCATAACTACTTCCACTATCATGAAATGTAGCATTTCCATTACACCCCAAAATTTCCTCATGCCTCTTTATACTCCATCCCCTCCCTCTACCCCAGACCCAGACAATCACTGATCTGCGTCTTGCCACTATACTTTTGCCTTTTTCTAGAATTTTATATAAATGGAATCATACAGTATAGAGTCTTATGTCTGGCTTCATTCATCAATGTGTTAATATAGTGAATTATATGGATTAATTTTCAAATGTTAAACAGATATATCATTCCTGGGGGGAAACATACTTGATCATTGAATTATTAGTATTTTATTAAAAATTTTGTATCTGTGTTCATGAGGGATATTGGTTTGTAATTTCCTTGTAATGTCATGTCATGTCTTGGAATGTTCTTGTCTGGTTTTGATAGCAGGGTAATATTGACCTCAGCATTTTGAAGTATTTCCTCCTCATCTATTTTCTGGGAGAGTTTGTGTAGACTTGGTTTTATTTCTCCCTAAAATGTTTTGTAGGTTTCCGTGAAATCTATTGGGCCTGAGTTTTCTTTGTGAAAGGGTTTTTGATAAGGAATTAAATTTATTTAATAAATTTAAAGTTTTCATATTATGAATGTTATTGTGCTAAGAGCTAGATTTTGTTGTATTACTCTCAAGAGTGTTGGACCTTAATTGCAGATAAGTTGAGGTTAAGTTACTTGTAGATCAACCTGATGCTTTTGAGGCTAGCCTATTTTTGTGTTTGGTTTTGTTTTGAGAGTAAATTTTGTTCTAGGACAAAACTAGTCAACTACTAAAGCATGGTTATTCTAAAGACTCTACCCAATGTTCAGTAGTGTATTGGTAAATGTTTAACAACTGGTTCTCCAAGAAAAAAACAAACAGCCTGATTTGTAGCATTTGCTTACTTCCTATTATGGCTAGTTTAAATCTACCAACGTAACAGCAAACAGCTCTCAAAATCCCCCAAAACTTAGCAATCAGCTATCTCCAGCTTGTACAAGCCAACTCCGGCATACCATTGCCAGTGCCCCACGTATTAGGAGGTCTCTGAGTCCTGACTGGTCAAAGTAGTAGCTGTGGCTAGCTTTGCGTAAGCTCCAAAAATTGTTTTCTGGTAGTTTTTTCCTCAGCATCATGTAATTTCACTCCATACATGTGCAGCTAAGTATTCAGCCAGAGTTCCCCCTTTCTCTCCCTCTCCCAAAACTTAGTGATTTACAATATTTTCACCACCAATGACTTCTTTTTAATTTTTCTGCTTTGTACAAACCAGGTTTTAAGAGATATCTTATAAATAAATTATTTTTCATAATTAATAAATTCATTTGAGAGACATATCATTTCCAAGTAGAGTTTCTGACTAGCATAACATATCTGGTTGAATTATGTAATTTAGCTATAAGGAAAAAGTCAGAATAAGCACTTAGGAACCTGCTGTATACACTGTTGCCAATCCTATTCATGATGAGGACACAGGTTCAGAGAGGTTGAGTGAACTGGATAAGGTTTCACAGCTAGTGAGTTGAACTATAGGCAGCCTGGCTCAACTCTAAACTCGTTTTTTTGTCTTGTTTTTTTTTTTAAGATTTAAGGGGAACTGAGGTTGGAGAACAGTGTTGGGAAATCGAGGAAGGGGAAGAGACAAGTTGCTGTCCTTTTGTTCTTCAGTCTAGTTGTGGAGGACGCCGCTTCACTGGCCCATGTTGGTATTATCATGGCACTCTTCCTGGGTGAAGCAGTCACTCGCCGGCCATTGGACAGCCGCTCACGGTGGCTCACAGCAGCTCATGCCAGCTGCGGGTCAGCCCCACTGCAGCCTACGCCGTTGCCGGAGACTCACAGCAGCCCAGCTCCAGGCTGAGCTGTTGTTCAGCATCTTAGCTGTAGAGGGCGCAGCGTCACTGGCTTGCATGTGGGATCCGAACCAAGGCCCTGCTGCTCAGAGCTGGCGTCCCAAGCCAACTCTTAACCAACGTGCCACTCAGTAAGTAATGCATAGTTAATGCTTGAATTAGACCAAGTGGTTACTTGAGTGTAAATGAATGATTTCTGTTAGACTTTTTGAAACAAAGAAAATAGCACATAGACATCCACTGCTACCTTTGGGGACACCTGAGTAGAACTTCTGCTCTAAAACTTAGAATACTCTTTGGTATCCTGAGTCTTGCATTGAACAAATGCTGCGTACTCCATACCATCTTTAGGGAATCCAGAAAATGCTAAGAAATGATCCTATTAGCTGGTAATGCACGGAAGTGGGGGCAGCCTTCCCCAGTATACTTGTAAACTCAACAGAGTTGCATTTGCAAAAGCTGGGCTTATTTAAAAGAGGAACACCTCAGCCAATAGCCTATTATCCTGCAAATATGTATTTAGGGACATTTGAAGTAATACTATTTACCTAATCATTACTAATGGCTACTTTGGATCTATGACAGCTGGACGTGTAAATATGGCTCTCAGCTCTTTCTCAAGGTATGATACTGGTCCAGTAGAGCATAACAGCTTCTTCAGAGAACAGGATTTCCTTGAAGCACAATCCATTGAGTATCAAACAGAGCTCACAGTGCTTTCTTATTAGGTCATTGGGCACTGCTCTCCTTAGAGCTAAATGTCAAAATTTACCAGGTAATTGGGCACGAAGAAGAACTGGATCTCCATAAACATGAAAGTCAAACACTGATTTTTTTAAAAAAATGAGAATAGGGTCAGCATGATACTTCATGGGCAATAAATAGATAATAGGCAAGGAGAAGTCATTTAAAAAGAGTTTGTGCAGCCAAACCAAATAAACTAGGTAGCATAGTTATAACAACACTGATTACTAGACAACAAAATAGAAATTGTTGATCTTCCCCAGAGGGAAGCCAGGTACTACTCCAGTATATGATAGCACATTGAGAAATGATTAACTTGACTGGTGTTGCTCACCTCTTACACACTCCTCGGGTCTAACATCATGCGAAGAGTCTCCTCCTGTCTGCTGTGCCTGTGGGAATGCCCTGGAGCTCACCAGGCCCTGCTTGGCTCCTGGATTCATTCGCTAGGCCTCCTGTAACAAAGTGCCATGAACTGTGTGTGGGAGGAGGGGGGGCTTAAAACAAGAGAAATTCATTCTCTCACAGTCTGGAGGCTAGAAGTCTGAGATCAGGTTGTCAGCAAGGTGGTGCTCCCTCTGAATTCTGTAGGGGAGAATCCTTCTTTGCCTCTTCCTAGCTTCTGGTGGTGGCCAGCAATACATGGTGTTCCTTGGCTTACAGCCATATCACTTCAGTCTCTGCTCTTTCGTCACTTGGCATTCCCTCCTCGTGTGTGTGTGTGTCTGTGTGTCTGCACCTGGCATTCTCCTCCCTGTGTCTCTCTCTGCCCCTCTTATGAGGACACCAGTACTGTTGGATTAAGGGTCCACCCTAAGGCAGTATGACCTCGTCTTAACTAAGTATCTCTGCAAGGACCCAATAGGTTAGGACTTCAACACATCTTTTGGGGGGACATAATTTAACCCATACTGGCGCCCATCTCTTCAATGAGACCTTCCCACATCACTCTTTACATTTAGATGACTTGCAGGTCTATAGCTACTCATCAGTATCTGTCCTACTCATCTGTTCCTTACCATACATGTCCTCACATTATTAGCTATCACTGTATGCTGTGTATTGTCTCCCTATAAACTCTTAGGTTGGTTAACAATTCTTACCCAAACTTATTTCCACAAAGCACTTAAAACAGTGATTTGATATCAGTCACAACTTCTGCTCTTAGAGCAATTTGTCCTTAAAAAGAAATCCTTCCATATACCTTATCTACCATGGTTCTTTCAGTATTGCTGTGCAATGGATTGGATCTCTGACACTATCCTACTTTTATGTTCAAAGGAATTAAGATTCAGAGAGGTGAAATGACAGACCAACATAATGAGACACGTGGCCTGGGTTAGTCCCAGCTGCCTTTCATTGGAAAATTTCTCCTTCCTCTTCTCATTCACTATACCTTAGTTATTAATGAGCCAAGAGTCCCACTGGGGGTGAGGGAGGGGAAGTACACCTTTCCTGTGAAGTAAAGTGAGCAAGAGCAGAGAGAGGGAAGAACATGTGTATGAAAAACGTTGGCCTTTTCTGCTAGCCCAGTAGGTGAGAAGAAAGTCAGGAAGCCACCCAGCCCTGCTTCTTTGTCCTTGATCGCTTCTCACTCTTTTTTTCCAGTGTAACCATGTAAAGCTTCAACTTTTCTTCAGCTTCTGATGCCACCCATTCTCTCTCAGTCTATAAGAAGATAGCTGCTTCTCCTGTATTTTTGTTTTAATGAAAATTATGTGGTGGAAATTCCTTCAATATTTCCCATCTCCCTTACACACAGCTTGAAATAGGAGGGAGAGGAAAGGAGGTGGGTGTGACCAAGGACCAGCTGGCCAGGGGTGCATAAGGGGAGAGACCATATGGCCTCTATGCACAAGTGCCGTGACCCCAGTCTCTAGCTTCAGGGAGCCACAAAGGAGGGAGGCAGCTCCTTTTGAGCAGGAGAAGGGCAGACAAGGAGCCCCTATTTGCTGATACTGTGAAGGCCTGCTGTGGACACCTGTTTTCACTGCCTTTCTCCCTTTCCTGGGACTCACAAAGGAGAGCTTCTAAACTCATAATCAGCTTAGAGAAAACAAGAGTTCCTCCCTGGTGGGTGGTAGGGGGCGGGGAGAGATGGAGAGGGTGAAGGAGTGGAAGAGGAGGAGAAGGGAAGAAGTGAGGAGGGAGAGGGAAGAGAGTGGGAGAGCAAGAGAGAATGTGTGTGTGTGTGTGTGTGTGTGTGTGTGTGTGTGTGTGTGTGAGAGAGAGAGAGAGAGAGAGAGAGAGAGAGAGAGAGAGAGAAAACGGAAAGAAATAGATAATGAGAAAATACTAAGAAGAAAAACTTAACAGCTTTTCTCCGAGAAGTGGTAAACTGATAAACTGAGAGGATGGTTGCTAATCCAAATGGATGCATTGTAACTAGGCTTTTAGACTCTGAATTCCTTCCTTGATACTTTTGCCTCAAGGCTTTCTATTTCGATAGGCTGGGCATCACCTAGCAGTAATGGGTAAAGTGATTTAATGAGAGAGAGAGTGAGAGAGAGAGAGAGAGAGAGAGAGAGAGAATCAACAATAATGGAATAACTTCAGTTGAAAGGCACTCTGGGTTTAGAAGTACAATCTGCCCAGATGAGGAGTGCAAAGAAAATTTGGGAGCAGTCTCTTTGGGACTGTATGACAGGCTAAGTGGGTGGCTTAGGTCCTTAGGAGAGTGATAAAACGCTAAATAAAAAGACAAATAGAAGAGCAAGATTTGCATGCAGTGTGCGTCTGTCTGCCCTACACGCCCACGCTCTCCTGCGTGTAGTGTTCTGCGACACGCATGCACAAACACACGCCCTCCAGACTTCTCTGACACTCCCAGCCCTGGGGTCCAGCGAAAATCTGAGGACTGGAACTCTGAGCAAGACCAGGGCAAGGCCAACTCCACAGCTCTGAGTCAGGCAGAATCTGAGGATTCCCATTCAAAAGTGAAAAAATGTCACAAGTCTCGAGGATTCCAGGAGCCTTTGAGCTCTAAAGGTAATAAGGAATCCAGGCTATGTCTTTGGCTGTGCCTATGATAAAATAGATAAGTGATAATCAAAGTTTATTGGTTTGGAGCAGCCAGGAAAGGGCTGGAACCCAAGAGGCCTAAGTGTCACCTCCACCTCTTCTCTCAGAAAAGCACTCTCCTGTGTATCCAGTTCCTGGTCTGCAAAGGGAAATGTGTCTGCCTGTGCTTTCGGTCAGTGCTTCTCAGACTGTAATGAGCATACAAACCCCCTGGGATATCATTAATGGGAAGATGCTGACAGAGTACTTTTGGGGTAGGCCTTGAGATTCTTCATTTAAGTAAGATCTCAGGCTGCCAGTAGTCTACACGACACCTTTACCTGAATTAGAAAAGCGCCCCACTCTGGGGAGCCCTGAACGTGCCTTTGCAAAAAGAATCTTTTTTCCCACATGATCAGCTAGTGACAGGCAGGCTGGATTCCAGCTTCTGTACTCCTTCAGACAGTACTTTGAGCAGTGCACATGCTGCCCAACTGTACAAGGCAGTCCTGACCATGTAGGCCATTGTCTCCTGTACTACTGCTAAGACAGTCCTGCTTATGATCCTTCTGCGACTTTCTCTCCTTCATGGTACAATTCAGCCAAGCCCATTAAGACACCCTTTAAAACTCTCATTCTTGAATAGGAATATCTGTTTGTTTCTTCTGAGACTACCAACATGACACATGGGAATGAACTGATTCCTTCTCTACTTAAAAAAGAGAGCTTCTCCCCTGGTTCCTCACTCTGTCATGCACCCTTATTCATCCTAGAACTCTAAGTAGGGGCTGAATCATTGCTCCCCATCCACTGCTTCTGCTGGAGATCTTGCATTTGGAATTTTGTACTTCATGTCATTTATTAATCCAGGGCTTAAACAACTAAGCTCCTGTATCTATTTTCATTACACGGTTATTATCTGGATTGCTTAAATCTTTTGTTTCTCATCAAATAGTATTCCCCCTTGATAAGAGATAGACATGAAAGCAAAGGGCCAAAGGCCTGGAATTTCACTAAGCTGCATGATTACCGTGGAGGGCAGGATCTAGCACAGTGCTGGACTCTGGAAAGTTTTCTAGCCACATCTCTGCCTGGCTGCCTTGTTCTGTCCTATCACTCAGGAGAAATCCAAAATATTTGTTTGTCTACCTAGTGTTGGGAAATTGTTTCCTTTATAGGAGCTTAAGGTCAAGGTTGGGAGAGCAATGGAAACAGTTAGGAGAAGCACCCAGCAAGACTGAGCTCAGCTGCCAGGGCTCACATCAGAGGGTTTGGTGCTGGCTATTCACATATCTCCTGAAAACAAACTTTCAGCCAAGGACAGAAAATTCTGGTTTCTCTAAGTAGCAGATTAAAGGGAGCAACAAAGTAAAATACAAAGATCGCTGGGCTAGTCATCTGGAGGTTTTGGTTCCATTAAGGCTGCTTGCTTTGATTTCTCTCAATTACATTTATACAATTAAGCAACAGAACTAAACAATGTAGAAGATCCTTCTAGGGTTCAAGGTGTAAGAGTCTGAAGTTTGTTGGCTTTAGCAATATCTTTTCTTTTCTGTTATGCTAAATTTATGAAGTTAAAAAAGGTCCTGTATATTTGTAATCTAGATACAATGATATTGTATGTTAATTTTGTTCAGAAACAATGAGTTGTGGGCTTTAACAAGTTTTAATTTCCTTGCTTTTTAACCCCTACATTTAGATGTTGGCTTCCTATCAATAATAAAAGACCAACAACCTAGTGGGGGAAAGAAATAGGAAAAGATATAAACAGATTGCTCACACACACACGAAAATACAAATGGCTCTTAAATATATGAGAAGATATTCAACTTCACTCATAAGATAAATGCAAAATAAAACGACTTCAAATTACCACTTATCATCTGAAACACTAGCAAAGACCTGAAAGTTTGATAATTCAAATGAATTTATCTACCAGTAAGGGACTGTTTAAATAAATTATGGTACATTGGTACTTTTGAAATAATATACAGCTATAAACAAACAAAACAAAGAATCAGGAAGCTTTTCTATGTACTGATATGGAAACTTTTCAAAACCCTATATTTAATGGTTAAAATAAGAAAGCAGGGTAGGAATGGTGTGTGCAGCACACGTCACCATTTGTTTGGTTTGTATAAATAGTTGGCCTGCATTCCCTCTTCAGTTCAATGCATCTGTTTTCTCTCTGGGCTTCTTGCTGGGTGGGACATGTCAGTTGTCAGGCTTTTCCTTCAGGGTGTGTAGATGTGACGTGGGCTGGACATGAGGAAGGCACGTTCATAGTATTGAAGGCTCTGGTGTGTTGGACATTGTGCATTTCCCTCTCTGAAGGATCCCCTTCTCTTTCCTTTTTCCCTCTGTGTCTGCTGTGGCGGTATAGACTGCAGCCCTTTTAAACATCTGCTGCTCCCTTGGACAATCTCACCCGCACTTAGAGGTCCCCAGTACACATAGCTCACTGTGTTTAGCTTGCAGCTATATCCTGAGCAGAAAGGATGCCCAGAGCGGAGGAAGTGAGTGTGGGATGGGAAGACCCTAACTGATCCCATAATTCTAGAAACAGCTCTGGAATTAGACTTGCTAAGCAAAGGAGAGCAGAGATCTAGTAAGAAGAATACATATCATTGGTAGAAATACTGAAAATACTTTACAGGGAAACTGTGAGCCAAAATCCAGGACTTTGGGGTCAGCTGAAATCAAGAAAAAACTTAATTCCCTTTCATTATGAACCCTGATAATTGCCCCAGGGGCTCACCACTTCTCTTTCCATTTACCCCAAGCCTGGAACTCCTCTGAGACACTCTTGGAAGGGATTGGTGTTGTTTCTGGTGGCTTGGTTTGTGACTTCCTCGTTTGGCTTTTTCTGATCATACAATCTCATTTTTTAAAATTTTCCAGCACTGTCTTGGTCTTCCAGAAATATAGTTCAAGACCTTTCAATGGGGCCTTTGGTGGGAAGAGGGCTATAATTGAAACAAGTGTTTCTGGTATAGTTGTGCATCTCAGGGCATCACAGTACAGGTGGCCAGAAGGACACAAGGTTGTGGGTTTGCTTTGCATAGCTCCCTCTCTGTCAGGTGGCTGCATCAATCTTTCGAAGACATCACCTGTCAGCAGGCCTCTCCATCCAATTCTTGAGGCCTCTGCTCAGTGAGGGATGACCCAGCTGCTCCTGGTAGCCTCAAGTTACTATTGCATCAATGCCTCCTGCTTTTCCTAAATCCTATCCACATCCTTATAAATACAGTTGACCCTTGAACAACACAGATTTGACTTGTGCAGGTCCATTTATACCTGGATTTTTTTTTCAGTACATATACAGCTGGCCCTATGTATCCATAGTTTTAGAGTATGTATCATCTGCAAATTCTGAGAGCCAACTATGTGCATCATCTTATATAAGGGACCTGAGCATCCTGGGATTTTGGTATCTGTGGGGATCCTAGAACCAGTCTCCTGTGAATACTGAAGGAATGACCGTAGTTACGTTTCTGGGGAGTCAAAAGTTAGATGAAGATTTTCGACTGTGTGTGGGGAGTTATTCAAGGGTCAACTGTAGTTCCTTTACTAAACTCTCAAATTTCCCATTCTGGCAGTGCCACATACTTCCTGCCAGCCCCCTGAGTGATGCAGACCCCATTTATAAGACAAAGAATGATTGACAACTGCCAATGTCTATAAGATTTTGGGTGCAAAGAGTTTTCTTAATGCAAAGTCTACATGTATTATATTTAGCAGGCTGTATAAAGTTGTAGAAAATATTTTATATTTGTTTGGCAACTATGAGGTAAAGTTTAGACAGATTCAAGGCCAGTCATTCACACATTTGTACTGCAAAACACTTACATGGCCCCTGTTATACCCTGTGCTCTGGTTAGACCTCTGTGGGTATACATAAGGAGTAACATATAGAAGCTCTGCTCACAATGTGTTTTCAAATTATTGGTGGCATCAAGACACTCAGAAAGAAAACACAAAGCAAGGCATGAGATGTGGTTATCAAGCTGACTTGTTAAAAATTCGAACACAGAAAAGCTCAAAGAGTCACCCAGCTTGGTTTCCCTATGTACCGATGAGGTCCCAGAGGTTGACTAGTCTAGGGTTGGAATCAGAGCTAATGCCTGAACCCAAGTCTGGGTCTTCCAGGGTCAGTCTGCTTCTCTACCCCACACGGTCTCCCCTTTAACAAATATTCCATTTATACTGGCATGGTCATGTCACATGAGGTTTATCTAAGGATCATAGCTTATTAAAACTTTTAACAACAACAACAACAAATATATATATATATATATATATATATATATATATACACACAAATAGACATGAATGACATAGTAGCTTTATATATTGTTGCTTTTGTTTTTTTCTAAAAAAAAAAAAAGCAGTCACAGTTACTTTGTAATCAAAGGTGTGATGCAAAATGTAAAGGGGTAGGTCAGGAGCCAAAAAGAGGGGGTTGATCTTCTGCCACCCAGGAGAACCGCTCCATCATAGCTTCTTATGTGGGGCCACTCTTTTTCTGGCTCCAATGGGCCATCCCCATGGATTACTGATGGGTATATATCTTGGCATGGCCTTTCAGAACTGCAGCCACCCTGTGTGGATGTATCATCCAGGGGCTCTTCCTGTCCCCCATGGTGGCTTTAGAAATAAATGTGTCTCCCGGGAGTACTTGAGAAAGGTGGAGAGCAGTAGCAAGGACAAATGCCTTCCTGAAGAAGGCAGCAGTCACAGCTGAGTTTCCATGCTCCTTTGGGGTGGGATTTCTAATTAGAATCCCATTTGTTTTCTTCTGATACAGCCCTTTTCAGATCTTCAGGGAGATCCTGTCATTTTTTGATAGAGTTCCCAAAGTCTCTTGAGTTAGCAGCCCCAAAGCCAGCATCCAGGATGAAAGAGGCATTCAGAGATCCCAAATGGTTCCAGGTGTGACTGCACCTGTGGAACTGATGAGATCAGCGGTCAGAGAACATTATCTGTACCTATATCCCTTCATTCATGTGTGGACAGCCTCTGCCATCCTTCAGTACCTCTAATTGTGGGATAAAGCATCAAAAGACTTCGGCTGGTGGGCCAGCCAAGTGGCTCAGTTGATTAAGAGCTCGCTCAAGAGTGCGAGCTGAGCTCTGAGCAAAAGCAGTTTGATGCCCAGCCCGAGCTGAGCTGCTGCTAAGCTGCCAACAAGTGGCAGGATGGCTCAGCCAAAATAAAAATTTTTTTAAAAAGACATCTGCTTGGTCCTTCTGAAAGAGAGGTCATTTCTTCTCTCATTCATAAAATTGTGGAATTTTAGAGCAATGTCATCTGTAAGCGTTGCAACCTCATTTTGCAGAAAATTTAGGCTCAGATAGGCTAAATCAGTGCTGCCCAAATTTAAGTGTGCACACAACCCACCTGTGGGTCTTGTTAAAATGCAGGTTCTGATTCATTAAGTCTAGGTCAGGGTCAGACATCCTTCATTTCTAACAAGCTCCCAGATAATGCCCAGGATGCTGACCACACTTAAGTAGTAAGGGGCTATGTTTCCTGTCTAACGGCAAAGAAGTGGACAGAATTGGGGCCAAAACCACATTTCCTGATTCTTATTCTACATGGTATTTCCTCCATGGGATAAAATTTGGAGTTCTCCCCCAACCCAGTATGAGCATAAAAAGAGGAGGGTAAGAGGGAGAGAGACAGAGTAGCTAGCTGCCTTTGCAGTAACAGACATGGCAGATAAGAACTTTCTAGAGAGATCTGAATAGAGAGAGGAAAAGAGAATATGAAGAGGTAAGTAAAAAATTATGGAGGCTAACTAACATCCTAGATTTTATAAGCAACCGACCCAGTTAGCTTACTTTGGTTCTAGCCCAGAAAATGATGCTTCCGATTTAACCAATAATCTTCAGATTGTGTGATGTTTGCCCAAACAGAAGGATAAGAATAGTTTCTCATCTAAATTTTTCAAAAAAATGAATCACTGCTTTAAAATTTAGAATATGCCTCTTATAGAAGTAAACCCTACGTTGATCTATTTATCTACTGGCCATAGATATGCACTATAAAGTCCAACCAAAGAGATACATCAAGTAGAAATTGATGTAGAAACATTTGCATCAAGTAGAATCTTGGAAATATCAGTGATTAAATCATGAAGCACATCCATAAAATGTGCCTTGAAAAATGGAAACATTTAAAATAAGGACATGCTCTTGGGAATTAAAAAATATGGTTTCAGAAATGAAACTATGAGTGGAAATAGACGAGGAAAAAAAGGTAGAGAATAAAGTCAGAATGGTCAACACCAGATTAACAGAAATTTAAGGAAGTACATAGAAAATAAAGGGGGCGCCTATGAGGGTGTGAAGGTCCATTGAGAAGGGCCAGCTAAGGTCTTGCTGCCCAGGTGACGTTCCTCTACAGACTCTAGAGATTTCTCCCTAATTTAAATGTCTATTATGGTTAATATCTTTAACATATTTATTGTGTGCTCATGTCAGTCTTCTCTTCCTAACTAGATGGTAAGTTAGCAGAAGTCAGGGACCATGTTTCCTGTATTAGAGTATTCTCAAAGTGCTGCTTTTATTGAGCCAGTTCTCTGCTTCATATTTTTCAGTAGCTATAAATTGCCCACATGGTAAGACTTTGTGTTGACTAAAGTGACAGATGACTAGATTTTTAAAATTTCAGTGTGTTTTTTTTTTCTAAAGCAAAATTTGGAATGACTATGCTGAGCCTAATAAATACAAGCTATATTCAGGGACAGTATAATTTTAAAGTTGCCTGATTTTTCTTCTTGACTGTTCCTCCTTGACTTGACTTTCAGATGTTTATAATTAGAGCTTTATTCCTTTGGCACAAATCAAATAACTTCATGTTGAGTTAAACACCTAGTAGAGATAATATATAAAGCCATTATCAGTCATTTATATGTTAAAGTAAATGAGTTTATCATATCTTTTCTTGGGAAAGTTTTGCTAAAAGGATTGTAAAGGAAGTAGACATGAGGAATCGGAACCCCTACCTCAAATAAGTTAGATCAAAAGCATGAACTTGAGGGAATTTAGGAGAAAAGCCATAAAAGGGGAGATGAAGAAAGACTTATTTTCCCCCACCTCACAATTTTGCTAGGCCTGGCTTGGATCTTGTCCAAGACTCCTATCTTGTTGGCTCCCAAGCCATTCCCTGCTGCCTCAGTTTACTTACAGAAGAAAACCAGACTTAGAGCAGAATCCATGAATCCAGCTCATGGGCAGAGCCAATCTGGGAGAGTAGGAAGGAAAGTTCTAGGGGTTTAGGGGGAGGATGTTGATTGGTTCAAAAGTGCATGGGACTAGATTGGGTAGTAAGCTAAGCAAGTTTGTTCAGGAAGTGGCTAAGAGAGAGAATAAATAGAGGGGATCAAGATGACCTTGATTCAATGGGTCCAGCCCTTTCACTTGGACATGCCTTCTTAGTAAAAGAAGGCTTGCTGGCACTCAGCTCCAGAGAGAGGCTCTAGCCAGGTGTGGAAGGATCTGCTTCCCTGCCCCCCACATCTTCTCTGGCCTTGGCAGTCTCTCACAAGTCTCTCCTTGAAGCTGGGGCAGACGAGCCAGTCTAACCTCCATAGTTTCCTTGATCAGCACCAGTCAGCCAGCTCACCCTCTCTTGTGTTTAGAGAATTTGGAGTCAGAGAAATTGGTTTCTAATCCTGGTTGCCCTGTTTGCTTATCTACAGACTTCGGAAAACTATAAAAACTAGCACTCTGTCTACCTAATGGAGTTGTGGTAATGATGAAATCAAATGATTCTTCCAAAGTGTTAAGCACAATACTTAGAATATAAAATGTATCCTATAAATGTTAGTTAAGAGTGTATTTCATTCTGCAGCCTAATCTCATATTCCCCGTGCTTCTAGATATACTCATAGGCTGCCAAGATCTTTAACTCTGGCTCTAGCCTTCCTCCAGAGAACTAGAATCCTCCAACTACTCACTAAATATCTAGGACATTCCAATGCCATTTCCAACTCAATATACCCCAAATCAAATTTTCTGACTTCTTTGTTTCAGGAGAAACCCTAGTCCTGCTTTTGAGCCTAGAACCTTTTGACCTGTTGCCACAACTTATGAGTTACTAAACTCTGTTGATTTTTCATTGTCAAGTCTGCTTTCCATCTTTTATTCCATTCCCTGTTACTCTCACTGTCTCAAGTGGAGAGCATTGCTGTAGCCTCCCAACAGACTGCATTTCTTTGAGTCCTTATCTCTTTTTATTGGCTTATGATTTAGCCCCAAAATAGCTCCCCGAAGACTTTCCTAATTGCTCCAATGCCTAGTCCCTTCTCATTCTCGCTTTTTGGAAATGAAGCACTCCAGAAGGAGCTGTGTCCCAAAAGAAGTAATAAGGGCAGTTTTTACACAGTTTATGGGTTCAAACTCAAGGTTTTAACCAATAACATACCATTCAGAATAACCTCTCAGTTTGGACTTGTTTTCATTCTACTTAAAGTCCTTCTTTCCTGTATTTCTTTGAAAGGGGTTTTATGTGTACTGGGGCTTATGCTTTCAATGCCCCAGGCCTGACATGCAAATAAAACACTCCATCTCAGTGTGCTCACCTGGAGAAAGATTTTATTAGGTAAACACAGCAGTAAGTCACCTGTTCATCAGAATACATACAATAATGTTCAGCCTTTTGTCATTTCTCCTCCTTTGCCAAAGGAAAAGATCCACTTACTTCACTGAGTTGTTCCTCATGTGGGCTCACGGGAGGCAAGATGTTCATAGCGGGAGGAAAAGTGTCATTTGCTTAGGGAGACATTTCTGAGTAGATACTTCAGTTTCAACTTTGTGGGCTGGAGCAGGCAGCATTTCTCTGATTATAAATTTACAGACATGCTCTGAGGGAACGAAAAACTCAGGCCCAACACAGAGAGGTGGCTTGGAATCCACTCTTGGGGAATTAAAGCAGGACTTTGGAAAAGGAGCAGGGATACACTTGGTATATAAAGTTTCAGTGCCATCTTTCACAAAGACACAGGTTGGATTTTCTGTATTTAGTTATTTTAGTTAATCAAGAACTCAGGGGCTGGCGGAATGGCTCAGTTGGTTAAGAGTTAACTTCAGAGTGCGAGCTCTGAGCAACAGAGCCGCTGGTTTGATTCCCACATGGGCCAGTGATGCTGCGCCTGAGCTGAGCTGCCGCTGAGCTGCTAACAGGTGGCAGGATGGCTCAGCTGGTTAGAACACATGCTCCTAACAACAAAACTGCCTGTTCAACAGTGGGCTATGCTTGCCTGCAACTAAGACTGAACTCAGCACCTTGAGCTGAGCTGCCGCCCGGATGGCTCAGTGGATAGAGACTGCTCTCTTAACAACAAGGCTGCTGGTTCAACTCCCACATGGGATAGTGGCTATGCCCACTCACAACTAAGACTGAACTCAGCACCTTGAGCTTAGAGGCCACCAGCTGCTGACGGGCAGCCAGATGGGAACTGGCGCCTTCCACAACTAAGATTGAAGAACAACGACTTGGCTTGTCCTCTTCCCCAATTCCCCAATTAAAAGAAAAGAAAAGAAAAGAAAAGAAAAGAAAAGAAAAGAAAAGAAAAGAAAAGAAAAGAAAAGAAAAGAAAAGAAAAGAAAAAGAACTCAGAATTTGGGCCCTGGCCTCAACCCTGACTGATTGTGTCACACTAGCCACTTCCCAGCACCACTGAACCTCAGTTTCCTTCTCTGTTAAATGGCAATAACAATAATAAGGATAGTAGTAACATCTTATTATCTGTCTTAGCTTCTTCACAGATATTCGGGGGCTAAAAAAAATTATGTGAAGACAGTTTTAAAATACAAAATTATCTTATACGCCCAGTTATTAACACCAGACTACCTTGGTGTTATTGAAAGCTCAAGGAATTGGTGCCTTAATAAGGTAGGTGCTCACTATATTAGTTCCTTAGATGGTCAGAAAACAGAGCTCGGGGCTTTGGTTTCTGTTAGTATAGACGAAAAGTTTGGTAGACACTTATGTTGGAGTTGAAACCCAACTAAGCCAGGTGAACAGGTGTTATTGAAGAGCTTAAGGACAAGAGAGCAGACTCAATTACCCCAAACTGTCCCAGCTCAGAGCTCATCTCTGAAATTCATGTTATGAGTCCTTCATTCACAGTATGTGGCAATATCACTAAAAAGGCACCATCTCCACAAAGCAATCACATTGGCGACATTTCTTGGGCTACTGGATTTAAAGTCTTGAAGGAGGATTCTAAACAATCTGACACCACTGGAGTGGTTTTGTAGAGCAGCCTTGTAGCTAGTTACCATAGAGATGATTTATCTCTGTACTGACCTCCTCACAAAGAAGCTGACAAGAAGTGGAGGAGGTACCCTCTCCTCCTACAGCCTGCAGCTTTGGGTTTCCCTTGTTCTTCTGCCTCTGAGGGTTTGTGTGTTGGCATTTTTCTCTGAAGGAAAAGTGAGAGTTATTGGAATATTTTTTTTCAGCAAATAGACTATAAACTTCCAAAATGTTTGTTTCTCCAATCCTCCTTTCCCTTCTTTTCAAAAGAATCCAAAATCTAAGTACTCGCAGCTCCCATCCAATTCAGAGCCTAAACATCTGACAGAGGAAGCATGGAAGTACTTAGCTAAAATCTCCCAGGCAGAAGGTACGTCATTGCCAGAATTCACATGATCTTCCCTTTCAGGTGTTGTGTTTTGATTGGAATAGTGAAAGAAACCAGATTTGAACCACTGTGAGGTGCTCTTCTTTTCCAGGGCTCCAGGAAGTTTTATGGCATCCTTTTCCTGTCCTGGAAAATTACTTCTTTGGGGAGAAGAGGGCAGCAGAGAGCCTTTCTCCTTGACCCACAGCAGTAGGCACTGGTTTGAAAATAGCAAGCTGGTAATCGTTGCTGGACTGGTCATGTCAGCTGGAACCCTTGCTCCCCTGAGGAGCTGAGGTTAGCAGTTATGTTGGTTGCTCTGTGGCTTCCCAAGGTAGCTGGAGAACAGTCCTGCATTATAAGGATCTGGGTACATGGGAGCAGAGAGCTCTTGATAGGCACTATAATTAAAAGAGGGCACAAATACGTTGAAAGGGAGCAGATCCCTGCCAGGGTTCTTTGCCAAGGATGACAGCTTGTATTGTCTGCACTTGGCTACTTCACCCTGACGGAGTGCAGGTGTGTGTGTGGTGGTGGGGACAGGTCAATGGGAGGTGTGGGCCTTATAAATGTAACATTTCCTGGGAACCCAACACTTCTAGTCTCTATTTCTTGCTTTGTCTTGGTTTAGGGGCCAAACTGGAGATGATTGCTTGATTTTTCTTTCCCAAACACTCAGGGTCCCATAAGGACTCTTCAAATAGAGCAGATATTTGTGTTTTTAGAATCTCCTGACTCTGCCTGGGTAGCTTGGTGAGCTGGAAGCATACATTCACAAGGGCAAAGTGCTGGTTCTTCTCCTTGTAGACCAGTTAGCTTCATTCTGTTTCATGGCTGTGGACTGCACCCCTAGCTCCAACCTGGTAAAATTTCACAGATGAATTAATGCAAATTAAACATCTAACATAGTACACAACTTACAGTAGGCATTTAATCTTTATTTGCTCAATGCATGAATGCAAATCCAACAGAGAATCATCAAATGACAACAATAAAAATGATTTTAGAGACCACCTGCTGTATTCCTTTACAATATTATTTACAAGAGAAAAACACAATTCTGTCCCATTCAATTATTTACAGTTACTATTGAACTTTTCTCAACCAAAGGGCAAAGATTGTATTTTATTTGTCATTTTGTCTTTCCTAGCTCCCAGTGCCTGTCCTGACAGTTGATGGATTTCGAGTTGCAGTGCCCAGGAACCCTCATCTCTAAGAATGACCCTTTTCAAAAGGTGTTCCTGTGCAAACGCCACACCAGATACAAAGGCTATCAAGATTACAGGGTATAGAGTAGAGAAACCTGTAATAGAGGAAAGAATTCACCCAGAGCAGTCCCTCCTGTATCCCTCAGGAACAAAGCACACAGCAAACAGTGTGGAAGACTTGGAGCCTAGAGAAAGTCTGGCCTCTGGGGATGCTTGAGAAGGTCACTGCAGATAGGGTTTGGGGGACACCAGGACAACAGGAGAGCAATGACCATTCCGATGTGTTAGTGACCATAGGGCAGAATTAAAGACCAACCTTTCTGATTTTGCTGAGGCCTTGTGCTGAGGGAGAGTAATTGATGTGCAGTAGAATGGCACCACTTTGATGAGCTGTGGGGAAAAGGCTATCTGATTTAATAGAAACATTTACTTTATAGAGCACACAAACTAAGCACAGAATTTTTCCAGGTAAAGATTATTTGAGAGTTCTGGTCAAGATGGAGGAGTAGGTTAAAGCTGTACTTCCTCCTCCCAGGATCACATCAAAATTACAACTAAACTACAGAACAACCATCACTGACAATCTCCTGAAGCCTGGCTGAACAGAAGTCCTATTACTAAGGATATACAGAAGAAGCCCGCTCAGACTGTTAGGAGAGATGGAGATGCTGAAAAGACTGACCCCATGTGTGGCAAGTAAAAATTGGGAGGGCTGTCTCAACTGTGAATGTTCCTCCTGTGGAACAAAGGGTCCCAGCCCAATACCAAGATCCTCACCCAGGGTCCTAGTGCTAGGAAGAGAAATCCCCACAACTTTTGGCTGTAAAAACCAGCAGAGATTGTGGCTGAGTGAAATGGAGGGCTTATGGAGTCCCAGGCATTCCTCTTAAAGGGCCTGCAACTGGACTGACTCACTGACAGACTCACTTGCCCTGAGCTCCAGCCCTGGGCCAGTAACTTGAAAGGTTCCAAGGACATACAGGAAGGAACTGAATTATCAAGCTCCAGGACGAAAGCTAGAGGGGCAGTTTTCTCACAGAAAGAAGTGCTGGCAGAAGCCATTGTTCTTTTGTTGAGTCTTCCTTCACCCAGCCTGTAAACACCAGTGGGTGTCATATCTGAATCTACATCAACCTGGCTAACATGGATAGCCCCGCCTTAGTAATTCCCTAAGATTCCACCCTACTCAACTTGTGGGCCCACCCATGCCACTTCCAGTGGCTTTCCCATTCAAACAGCCTGTCTTAACTCATGCTGTGGACTTTCCTAAAATCTCTCAAAGGGTCACAAACTCCAAA
This sequence comes from Aselliscus stoliczkanus, assembly GCA_033961575.1. Taxonomy (NCBI): domain Eukaryota; kingdom Metazoa; phylum Chordata; class Mammalia; order Chiroptera; family Hipposideridae; genus Aselliscus; species Aselliscus stoliczkanus. The sequence continues at coordinate 19,341,127 of CM066735.1, forward strand.
CAAGCAGCATTTGGCCTTGGCATGTCTTGTATCTCTTGCTAAGCAACCCCAAGCCTGGCCTTAGCAGCAGCAGGCCTCAGTTTGTAGCTTAACCTCTCCCAGGCACCTCCAAGCCCAGCGCAAGTGACAACCATTTGCAAATCACTTTATAGCTCATACCAAATGGCCTTGCATAGGGCACAGGCAATGGTTCACCTTGGCCTACAATAGAGCCCATCCCAAGAAGCCCCAGAACCAACACATCCAATGGCCAGCTTCAGACTACACCACAGAACTACTTAACCATCTCTATAAATGACATCTCCGAAGGGCAGACTGAGCCCCACTAAACAGAATCCTGCTCCATAGGGTCAGCAATTGCACAACAGCTCTTCCACTGCAGTCATGGCCAGTCCTTACAACCAATCAGCCTGAGGGCCAACCCTTCCCATTGATGTGAAAACATCAACCAAGGCTCAACTATAACAGAAGGGCACATACAACCCATATAGAGGACACGCCTGCAGCACCCAGTTCAGGTGACCAAGGAGACTGTAACACTGGGCCCCACAGGATACCTTCTACATAAGGCCACTCTACCGAGACCAGAAGACATGGCAGAGCTACCCAATACGTAAAAACAAACACAGGGAGACAGCCAAAACGGGGAGACTAAGAAACATGTCCCAAGTGAAAAAACAGAACAAAGCTCCAGAAAAAGAATTAAACAAAATGGAGACAAGCAACCTACCAGATGCAGAGTTCAAAACACTGGTTATAAGGATGCTTGGTCATCTCAGTGAGAACTTCAGGAAAGAGATAGGAAACATAAAAATGGAGATAGAACACATAAGAAAGAACGAGTCAGAGTGAAGAATACAATAACTGAAATGAAGAATACATTTAGAAGGAATCAACAGTAGACTAGATGAAGCAGAGGATGTAATTAGTGATTAGGAAGATAAAGTAGCAGAAAACACCCAGTCAGAACAGCAAAAAAGGAGGTCCAGCCGAATGGCTCGTTGGTTAAGAGTTGGCTTGGGAGCACAAGCTCTGAGCAGCAGGGCCGCTGGTTCGGATCCCACATGGGCCAGTGATGCTGCGCCCTCTACAGCTAAGATGGTGAACAACAGCTCGACCTGGAGCTGGGCTGCCATGAGCCACCAGCGATGGCGATGGGGTAGGCTGCAGTGGGGTTGCAGTGGGTCTTCAATGGCACTGCAGTGGGCTGCAGTGAGTGGAAGGCAGGTGGTGTGAGCTGCCGTGAGCCACTGTGAGTGGTCGTCCAATGGCCGGCGACCAACTGCCCCACCCAGGAAGAGCGCAATGATCACCATACCAATACCGGCCAGTGGAGTGACGTTCTCCACAACTAGACTGAAGAACAAAAGGGCAGCAACTTGTTTGTTCCCCTTCCCCGATTCCCCAATGCTATTCCCCTCTCCCAATTCCCCAATAAAATCTTAAAAAAAAAAAAAAAAGGAAAAAGAATCCAAAAAATAAAAACAGACTTCAAGGGGCTTCTGGGACAACCTCAAGTGTACCAACATTCACATTATAGGGGTACCAGAAGAAGAAGAAGAGAGAGAGCTAGCAATTGAAAACCTATTTGAGGGCCGGCCGAGTGGCTCAGTTGGTTAAGAGCTCACTCAAGAGTGTGAGCTTAGCTCTGAGCAACAGCAGTTCGATGCCCAGCCCGAGCTGAGCTGCTGCTGAGCTGCCAAGAGGTGGCAGGATGGCTCAGCTAAAAAAAAAAAAAAAAAAACCAATGAAGAAATAATGACAGAAAACTCCCTTAACTTGGAGAAGGAGGTAGACATAGAAGCTCAGGAACCCCAGAAAATTCCAAAGAAGATGAACTCAAACAGGCCCACATCAAGACACATCATAATGAAAATGCCAAAGCTTAAAGACAAAGAGAGAATTGCAAAAGCAGCAATAAAAACGCAGTTAGTTATCTACAAGGGAGCTCAGGGCAGAAGTCTTTGGGACGCATATGGGAAATTGAACAAAGAGACAGTATCTAGGATTGGAGCTTGAGTGGTACAGCCTGGGGTCAGAGGGAAAACTTGGTGACTGTAATATAGTAGAGAAAGAGGCAAGTTCTAGAAGGGCTGGAGATTGAGGACCCCATCTGATGGAAGGGCAGTATCAGGTCAGACCAGCCTGGGCTGGGAGTGAGAGTCTCTTTGTTCAGTAGGCATGCCTCTCAGAAAGCCCCAGCCAAAGCAGCGCATTTTTGTGTCACCTCCTTTATGGCAGCCCTGTCAGGAATTCCAGTTGCTATGTGTTGTTTACCTTTGTTTCTTAGAAGTATTTGTGGATTTGCAAGTCGATTGCATGTCTTTCAACATTGGCATGATAGGAAAATGTGAGCAATACTCCCGGAGCAACTGGACGTTGCTGTGCAAAGACTACCAGCTCTGGGTTTGACAAGACCCAGCATAATGGAGGACAGTTGCATTACACAGGAGGCCAAGGGCCAGGCCAGCCTCTGGACACAGGAGGCCTTAGCCATACCAACCTTCTAGCTTTTGCTTGGTTTCTTTCTACTTTAAATGTTCTCCTTCCACCTTTCCACTTGTTCTTGTCTTCCCTAACCTTCAGGGTTCAGCTTAAATCCTTATGCTACCAGAAAACTGCTGGCCTGCCAATGAATAGCTCCTAACTGTCTGTATTACTCTTTTAAGATACTGCGCAAAGTAATTAAGTGCCCAGCTTTGTCATCAGAGTGGCTGAGTTAAAATCCTGACTCTGCCATTTGCTATCTGTATAACTTGACAAGTTACTTAACCTCCCTGAGTCTCAGCCTCCTTATCTGTGAAACGGAAATAGTTGTGAACAGCGCCCCCTCAGGAGGCTATTATGAACATTAGATGAGATAACACATGCAAAGTATTATTAAACACATCGTCAGCATTTAATAAATGTAACTTTTTTATTACCAATTATTTGACACCCAGATCAGACAGCCTTATATTACTGATATTTCAAGTGTGACATCTTATCTTTCCATAGAGTATAATTTCCTTGATTTCAGGTATTCTGTTCATTCATTCAATAAATATTTGTTCTGTTTCATACTGTATATATTTTTAAAGGCTTTAATTTTTGGAACAGTTTTATATTTTCAGCAAAATTGAAAGTAGTAAACAGAGTAATAATTGAAGATAATAAAGAGAGTTTCCATATACCCCACTCCCAGTTTCCCATATTCTAAACATCTTATATTACTAAAGTACATCTGAACCAGTATTGACATGCCAGTAACTAAAGTCTTTTTTATTTTTTCCAGATTTCCTTAGTATTTACCTAACATCCTTTTCTTGTTCTGGAGTCCCATCCAGGATACTACATGACATTTAGTCTTCATGTCTCCTTAGGCTCCTCTTGGCTGTGAGTTTCTCAGATTTTTCCTTGTTTTTTGATGACCTTGATAGTTTTGAGGAGCATTGATCATATATATATAAAATGCTGAAATTTGTGTAATGTTTTTCTACCTAGACTGGTATTCCAGAGTTTGGAAAGGAGGTAAAGCACCTTATCCTCATGTCATATCCAGGATATCAATATGATTTATGACTGTTGATGTTGACCTTGATCGTGTGCATGAGGTAGAGTTTGTCAGATTTCTCCATTGCACAGTGATTCCTTTTCCACCTTCTTAAACTGCACTTTGTGGAAAGATGTCATTATCTACAGCTCATGCTTACAGAGTGGGAAGTTGGGCTCCTGCTCCTTGAAGGTAGAATACTTACACTAATTACCTGGAATTCTTCTGTGCAGATTTGTCTCCTCCCCACTTTAATTTATTCATGCAGTCATTTATTGTTATCAGTATGGACTTGTGTATATTTATTTTTCAATTTGGCTTATAATCCACTACGGTGTTATTTATTTTATTGCTTTATTTATCTATGCCATCTTTGTCCATTGAGAGCTCTTCCAGTTGGCACCTATATGTCTCTTTGACATGCCCCCATCATTGTAGGATATATTTTTTTACTTCCTTATTTTTTAGCACTGCAGGATGCTCCATGCTCATATTGTATATTTCTTGTTTCTCCCCTAGAATTAGCCATTTCTCCAAGGGGCTCTAGTTCCTTTTAATGGAAAGTGACATAAGAAACCAAGACCTAGATGCTATACGGGCTCATTCATACTGGAATGTCATTTCTGATAGACCCTCTAAGCTGACAAAGCAAAGAAATACATATGTGTATACTAACCCATGTACGAGTATAGCTGTGGAATTACAGATTATATAGTAACTCTATTTGTAATTTTTTGAGGGAATACCATACTGTTTTCCATAGAAGCTGTATATTTGATATTCCCACCAACAGTGCACGTGTTCCAATTTCTCCACATCCTCACCAACACTTGTTATTTTCTGGCTTTTGTTGTTGTTTGTTTGTTTTGGATAGTAGCTATCCTAATGGGTATGATGTGGTAACTCATTGTGGTTTTGATTTGCTTTTCCCTAATGATTAATGATATTGAGCATCTTTTCATGTGCTTGTTGGCTATTTATATTTCTTATTTAGAAAAATGTCTATTTAAACCCTTAGCTCATTTTCTAATTAAGTTGTTTGATTTTTGTTGTTGTTGAGTTTTAGGAGTTTTTAAAATATATTTTAGATATTAATCCCTTATCAGGTATGTCATTTACAAATATTTTCTTCCATGCCATGGGTGTCCTTTTTACTCTATTGTTAGTATCATTTGATGCATCAGTTTTCATGAGGTCAAATTTGTCTATTTTTTCTTTTTTTGTTGATGCCTTTGGTGTCATAATCAAGAAGTCACTGCAAAATCCAGTATCATGAAGACTTCTCCCTATGTTTTCTTTCTTTTTTTTTTACAGAAATTTTATTGAGAAACAGTGTGTTTTGCCTGGATCCATCAGCTCCAAGTCCAGTTGCCATTTTTTCAATCTAGTTGTGGGGGGCGCAGTCCACCATCCCAAGTGGGAATCAAACCTTATTGTTAAGAGCTCATACTCTAACCAACTGAGCCATCCAGCCACCCCCCAGCAGCTCAGCAGCAACTTAGTTCAAGTCCTTGTCTTCAATGAAGTTGCGGAGGCTGCAGCTCACTGGCCAATATAGGAATTGAACTGGCAACCTTGTTGTTCAGAGCATGCACTCTAACCAAGTGAGCCACCTGGCCTCACCCCTATGTTTTCTTATTAGAGTGTTAGCTCTTATGTTTATGTCTTTGATCTATTTTTATTGTTTGTTTTTAAAGATTTTATTGGGGAGTTAGGGGAGGGGAACAGAGTTGGGGAACTGGGAAAGGGAACAGACAAGTTGCTGTTCTTTTGTTCTTCAGTCTAGTTGTGGAGGACATTGCTTCACTTGCCCATGTTGGTATTATTATTGCACTCTTTCCGGGTGAGGCAGATCCGTCGCCGGCCTCTAGACGGCCGTTTACAGAGGCTCTCTGCAGCTCACACTGGCTGCCAGCCGCTCATTGTAGCCTGTGGCAGCCCACTGCAGCAGGGGCTGCAGCTATGCTGGCCCGGGGATCTTTGATCTATTTTGAGTTAATTTTTGTATTGGGTGTTAGGTAAGGGTCCAATGTCATTTTTTTTTTTTTTTTGCATGTGGATATCCAGTTCTCCCAGCACCATTTGTAGAAAAGACTGTCCTTTTCTCATTGGATAGTCTTTGAACCCTTGTCAAAAATAATTTTAACATACCCGCAAGGGTTTATTTCTGAGCTCTGTATTGTATTCCATTGCTCTATGTGTCTGTCTTTCTGCCAGTACCACATTGTTTTGATTACAGTAGCTTTGTAGTAAGTTTTGAAATCATGAAATATGAGTCCTCCTAATTTGTTCTTCTTTATCAAGATTGTTTTGGCTATTTGGGGTTCCTTGAAATTCCACGGGAATTTTAGGATGAAATTTGTTTATTTCTACAAAATTCATCATTGGGATTTTGAAAAGGATTGCATTGACTCTATAGATCCCTTTAGGTAGTACGAAATATATTTTAACAATATTAAGCCTTCCAATCTATGAAAATAGGATGCCTTTCAATTTATTTTTCGTCTTATTTCTTTCAACAATGTTTCTTAGTTTTTCTTGTACACGATTTTTATCTCCTTGATTAAGTAACTTCCTAAGTATTTTATTCTTTTTATAATTTTTAAAAATGTTTTAAAATTAATTTTAAAATTATTTTTAACATTTTTAAAAATTATTATTATTTTTTAGTTACAGCTGACATTCAATATTAATTATATTATTTTCAGGTGTACAACATAGTGGTTAGACATTTATATAATTTATTCAGTGATCTCCCCAATCAGTCAAGTATCCACCTGGCGTTATCCATAGTTGTTGCAACATTTTTAATTTTTTAACTTTAATAATTGTTTTATTTTTCATTATAGCTGACATACAATATTATATTAATTTCAGATGTACAACATAGTGATTAGACATTTACATAACTTGTGAAGTGATTGCCTCAAAAAATCTAGTACCCATATGATACCATACATAGTTATTATAATATTATTAACTATATTCCTTATGCTATACTTTGCATTCCCTGACTATTTTGTAATAATCAATTTGTACTTCTTAATCTCTTCCACTTTTTCAGCCACCCTTCTAAACCCCCCTCCCATCTGGCAACCATCAAAATGTTTGCTGCATCTATGAGTTAATTTCTGTTTTGTTTGTTCGTTTATTTTGTTCTTTAGATTCTACATATAAGTGAAATCGTATGGCATTTGTCTTTCTCTCCCTGGCTTACCCCACTCTGCACAATACCCTCTAGGTCCATCCATGTTGTTGCAAATGTCAAGATTTCATTCTTTTTTATGGCTGAGTAATAATCCATTATAAATATGTACCATCTCTTCTTTACCCATTCATCCATTGATGGACACCAGATTGCTTCCATATCTTGGCTATTGTAAATAATGTTGCAATGAACATATACACATGTCCCTTCGAAGTAGTGTTTTGGGTTTCTTTGGATAAATACCAAGAAGTGAGATTACTGGGTCCTTCAAAACCTCATCAGCATTTGGTATTGTCAGATTTTTGGATTTTAGCAATTTTAATAGCTATGTAGTGGTATCTTATTGTTGTTTTAATTTGCAATTCCCTGATGATAAATGATGTTCAGCATCTTTTATATGCTTATTTGCCAACCATACATCTTTGTTGAGGTGATTGTTCAAATATTTTGTCCATATTTAAATTGAGTTGTTTGTTTTAAGAATTCTTTGTATATTTTGGATACAAGTCCTTTATCCAATATATTATTGCAAATACTTTCTCCAAGTCTCCAGTTTGTCTTTTCATTCTCTTAACAGTATCTTCCACAGAGCATATGTCTTTAATTTTAGTAAAACTTAAGTTATCGATTTTTTCTTTCATGGATCATTCTTTTGGTGTTATACCCAAAATCTCATCTTGAACACAAGGTCACGTAGATTTTTTTTCTATGTTTTCTTCCCAAAGTTTTGTAGTATTGCATTTTATATTCAGGTCTGTGATCAATTTTGAGTTATTTTTTGTGAAAAATATGAGGGCTATGCCTAGTTTTATTTGTTTGTTTGTTTGCTTATTTTTCACATGAGCATCTGATGGTTTCAGCATCACTTGTTGAAAAGACTGTCCTTTCTTCATTCAATTTCCTTTGCTGTTCCTTTGTCAAAGATCAGTTGACTATATTTATGTGGGTCTATTTCTAGACTGTTCTACTGATCTATGTCTATTCTTTTGCCAGTGCCATACTGTCTTACTGTCTTGATTATTTGTAGATTTATAGTAAACCTTGAGGTGAGGTAGTGTCAGTCTTTCAGCTTTACTCTGGGTCAGTATTGTGTTGTCTCTTCTGGCTCTTTTGCCATCACATCGTGTTTCAAACTCTTTTGGCTCATCAAGGCCTAGCTTATAGGTTTATATAATCGTAGATTCTACGTTAATCTTTCACTGTTTGTGTACCCCTAGGTATAGCTGAGCCATTTGAAGACTGCTTACAAAGATCCCTTTTTCAAGTTGCCTTAACTTTTCCATCCGAAAGTTTTCCAACTTTATGAATTGTATATGTAATGCAGATGGATTATTACTATCATTATTTTTAGGCATCAGAATTCTTCTTAGGGAAAAAATGACATTGTTTGGAAAAATACACGAAGGCATGAGACAAGGCGACAAAATGGTGGCAATATGCCTTGCTTAAAATAAGGAGAGGATCCCCTTCGCTTCCCAAGGGAGAGGCTCTAGAGAGAGGGAAGAAGAAGGAAAGAAAGGAGGAATTAGTAGAGTAAATGAGACTGAGGTCCACATTTGATGAAGCAACCAGTAGACATTTTACCACTTAACATAAGGGATTTCTCATGTTTAATTTGAAAATCTTCATGTTGCCATGGAATAATACTTTTGTCCCTCACCTTTACTTTTCAGTAAAGTCTATCACACTTACGAATGCTTTGTGTAAAAGCTTTGTTCTGTTTTAGGAATTCAAGAAAGAACCTGAGTTTCACTTCTGCAGTACAGAACAGAGATGGCATCTGTGGAAACTGAGAATGAAATGAGCCCAGAAAGAATTAGCAACGGGCCGGCTGAGTGGCATGTTGGTTAAGAGTTGGCTTGCGATGCCAGCTCTGAATAGCAGGACCTGGGTTTGGATCCTACATGAAGGCCAGTGACACTGTGCCCTCTACAACTAAGATGGTAAACAATAGCTTGACGTGGAGCTGGGCTACCATGAGTCCGCGGCGATGGTGTAGGGCTGCCATAGGCTACAGTGAGTGGCCGGCAGCCAGCATGAGCGGCCTGCAGCCAGCGTGAGCTGCCAAGAGTCGTAGTGAGTGGCCGTCCAGTGGCTGGTGAACCATCTGCCTCACCCAGGAAGAGCACATTGATAATACCAACATGGGCCAGTGAAGCGACGTCCTCTGCAGCTAGACTGAAGAACAAAAGGGCAGCAACTTATCTGTTCCCCTTCCCCGATTCCCCAACGCTGTTCCCCTCCCCCAGTTCCCCAATAAAACCTTAAAAAAAAAAAAAAGAATTAGCAACCATATTGCTGAAGGTTTGGATTTTGACAGGGCATGAATAGGGTTTGAGTAAACTTACCTGGCTCTCAAGAGGCCAGGAGACTTCAGCTTAGCTAGCAACTGCTTTACAGAAAGTATTCCTTTATAATTCTCATATTACTTTAACAGCATTATTTCCTTTGAGCCTATCAATAGTCATATGAAGCAAGGCCTTTCTTGGGATTGTGCAAATTTAACTCATTAGGCTGGATGCTGTGACAAATTACTGGGAATCTGCTTATATGACATCTTATATGCAAATTTACTTTTACATTTAAATTTGTTCAAACACATGGTAATAGGAAGGGCCTGACAGCTTCAAAAATGGAAAAGAAATCATTAAATGTAGACTGACAAAGCTGGAAGAAACCTCAGAAACGACTTTACAAATGAGGAAGCTAAGGTTTAGGGACGTGAATAGCTTTTCTAAGGTCACTGGACTTTTGAGCAGTAAATTCATGGGGTCAATTCGAGGAGAAAGCCTATGTTCCTTGCCAGGGGTATTTCTACCATGGGCCACCTACCGTACGGTACTCAAAGATCTAACTTGGCCATGGAAGAGAACTTGGCCAGCTCGAGAACGTTTATGACTTTAGATTCTTTCTTTCTTTTATAAAAGAGCACTTCAGAAAAAAAGAAAGGTTTACATGGTCATAAAACACTGAACTTCAGCTTTTTCAGAAGCCCTCCCTCTAGTCCACATTTTGGAGGGCTTTAGTGGATGAGGCATTAGCAAAGAACAAAGTGGTCAAGTAGGATTTTTCCCACTTAGTGCTTCTCCCAGGACTGGAGGTAGTCAATTGAAAACCAATCAATATCCGTTTCATTTTTGTTTTCTGTATAAATAGTTGGCTTATCTGAAATGGCCTTTTTCCAAAAGCTAATAGCCATAAATTTCTGCAGCTGGACATGTTTAGAAATGCCTCTTAGCTATTTTTGTTGATTTATTTTGTCTGTATTTGTGCAATCCAGCTTTGGGCATGGAAGCAAGCCTCCCTGGTCACTAGTCCCCTACCTCTAATGATTTAAACGCAGGGGACTTAGTCCCTTTCCTGTGGAAAAGACCCCATGTGGAAGCCATGGCATTATACCTCAGCCCAGCAAAAATTACTGTGTCTTGGAGAATCATCTTCGATTCTTTTTGTAGAACTTTAGTATGCATTTTCCTCTGCCTGTTTTGAAATTCCTCCTTCCTTCCTTCCTTCCTTCCTTCCTTCCTTCCTTCCTTCCTTCCTTCCTTCCTTCCTTCCTCTATAACTCCAATTTCAAATACTATGGTGGTTATAGAGTATTAATTCACAGGCATATTTGAAAAACCCACAAAAATGAAAATGCAAATACTATTTGCTATATAACTTCATGGAAGAGTGTATATGAAACATATTAAGTGACTATTGCATACAGGTCATTATAGTATGCAAATTTTATGTATATATTTGGATAATGACATTTTAATTTTGGCTTTTAGACATTTTCTTAAAAAGAGGAAAATGAGCTGAAAATTCTTAATGACCTAATATATGCTGGATTTAGCTCATTTAATCCTTTGAACAACCCTTCATCTCCTTTTAAAGATGAAGAATCTGAGTCTCAACAAGGTCAAATAACTTGCCTAAGGCAATACTGCTAATATAAAGGTACAAGGAGGGTTCCAGGTCAGTCCTAAAGCTAAAATCCATGCTATTTTTATTACGAGAAACCTAAATTATTGATTTAGGGAAATGGCTTAGAATTATAATATTTTTGGTTAAAAATCAAAATAAATATGAAGATATATTTGTCCCTTCTGTATCCACTGCATTACTGGTTTCTGAGTTGGAGGAGAAGACACATGAACGTTACACCAGTGAGAACTCACCACCCCTCTGTCCTTGTTTTCTAGACAATGTTCTTACTTCTCCCTGGACATCCATTTCCCAGGCAAAAATATACATGTCTGAGGTCTGAAGTCAAAAGGCTTCCATGCAAAGAATGCAATAGTTTAAGCTCAGAATCAAGACAGACAAATAAAGCAAACAGTATAGGTGGGGTTAAAATTATAGAGGACATTCAGAAATAGAAATTTTTTTCTTTCCAAGCCTCTGGCATTCTTTCTTATATTTTCCCCCCTCTCTTTTACAAGTCGTCTCTGTTGAAATTAATAAATGATTCATCAAGTTTAATTCATTACTTCTCCCAGGAATATTCCTATTTTAGCTGGAGATGGATTCTTCAGGTTCAAGAATGAATGTCGGAGGGTGAAATTTCAGATATCAATCAGCAGGTATTGGTCAATCAGTAGATCTCCATTACCCATGAAATTCCATAATTGTTTCCCTGATGAATCAGAGGTGGGCCCTGTAGAGCTGATTTGATTCAGTTTACTATCATAAGAACTCATTTCTCTATTCAATAGAAGAGTAGCTGAAACTCAAATATGTTGGGGAGATCTGCCCTCATCTCACAGTTAGTAGGTGGTAGACAGGTTAGAGCCCAGTACTTCTCTCTCAGATCATAGAGCCAGAGGGCTGGCAAGGATCTTAGAGCTGCACCATGCATGTCCATCCTCCTTATGATCTCCTCACCAAGCAGCTGTCACCTCCCCAGTGACAGAGGACCCACATCAGCCCAGTGAATTTTTAGACATTGCTGATCTGAGCTGTCTGTCACCTTGATGATCCCACCTAGGACAACACAGAGAAAGTCTAATCCTTTCCTTTTCTTCTCCGACCCCCCTGGCCCTGACTTCCTTTTTCCAGTTAAATGTTCTTAGCTTCTTCAACTTTTCTTCAAGTGACTGTTTCAGACCTCTGGATCATCCCAATTATGCTTTTCTGAACTTGCTACAGTTTACCTCAAAGTATGGTGGTTAGAACCAAACTTAGTACTCCAGGTGAGGTCTGGAATCACTCACTCATTCATTCACTCACTCATTCATTCAGCAAACATACAGAGGGTGCCAAAAGATGCATACACATTTTAAGAAAGGAAAACTGTATTAAAATTGTAATATTCAATATATACCAATAACAAAAGATGAAAACAAGTCACATTTGACTTCTGCAATTACAAGAGGTGCTCAAAGTGGTTCCCATCAGTATCCAGACACTTCTGATTATGGTGAACTAGTGCTTGAGCAACATTAACCAAAGTGTCCACTTGTATACATTTTTTGGTACCCCCGGTATTTAATCAGTGTCAAATTTTCCTCAGTTCTGTACAGAGTAAGTGTGGGATGCTAGGTCCATTGCTCAGGACACAGTATTCTTTTTGTTGCTGCCCAAGATCAAATTTGTTCTGGTTTTCAGGGGCTGATGGTCAAGTGGTCTTTTAAGTCCTTTCCCATAGCATCCTGTTGTAGCATTTGCTGCATTCTCCACCAAGCTGTTTCTCTGTGTGGGAAGCTGGCTCTATTTGTGTTACAACATTTTTGGTTAAAAATCAAAATCAAAATAACTATGAAGATATATTTGTCCCCTCCATATTCAGGGGAGTGAAAACCCATCCTGCTACTCGGGGGGCGGGGGGGGGGTGCCTGCACAGGCTTTTATAAAACATATTTGGGTTGTAAGGAGAATACCTTTCCTCAGATCCCGGTCCAGTGCTTGTTTCTTCCTGATGCCAAAGTTGACATGCCCTCAGTCTTGTCTCCGTAATAAAACATAATCTCTAGGACACAGAGCCATCTCTCCACTCAGGGGTCAATCAGGAGCCAACGAGAGGGGTGGTGAACTCACACATACATGAAGATGCTTCCACAGGCCGTGGAAAACTACCCGTCCCGTTCCTTCCCTCTCACTTCCCACTCTTTGTTGTTCCTCCCCCCTTGGCTGGGCTCTTCACATGCAGTTAAACTACCACAGAGGAAAAAAAGGCAATAGCCCAGGAACAGGATACACAATTTCAGTCAATGTTGAAAAGGCATTTCTTGGAACCAGGATTCTAGACATAGGAGGCTGCAGAACTTGGGCCTCTATACCAGTGGAGCCCACATGTATCTTTCCTCACCCACGCCATCACCCTTCACCCCGTTCCCTTCCCCTTCTCTGGTCAAAGAGAATTTCTTGACACGATTTGTACATTTACGGTGGGTCTCACCTACCCATTGATAACATAAGGAAAATGAAAAATCCAGAGAAATCATTTGCATGAGTCACACTGAGGACCTTGGGACCTTTATCCCTAGTTTCCATCACCAGTTCCCCCTGCCAATCTGTACACTTCACACAGGGAGCAAGGAAAGTAAAGTCTGCAGCCTCTGTAAGTGTCTCGCTTCTCTAACTCGATTCAGAAGTGTCTCACACTGATATCTCCATTACGTCGGTTTCTGTCACAGAAAGGAGCTATGGACCTTCTAATTAGACCTCTGCTAAAACTAAGCACCTCCTTCCTCATGGACCTGTGCCTATGGCAATCCTTGGTACACACTCCACTCCTCACTGTGAGAGGGATAGAACCAGCACATGTTAGCCTTTGATGAGTCAGATCTTCCTTGAAGGGAAAAATCATCAAGGATCTAAGTATAAACAAGCTCTCAGCATGGAGTGAGGGAGAGATTCCAAAGTTTTCCATGAGAGATGACATCTCCTCTCCTCCCCCAAATTCATGTTGTGAATGTTCCTTGCTTTCTTCTCCATTAAAGAATTCAGCAGATCTAAGTCATTTCCATCATCCTTGTTTTCAGACATCGTTTGCGTCAAGTTTATGCTTTTCTGGCTTTGCGCTGGAGTTCTGAGGCCATCTCTGCATTTATCACATGCAAATTTTAGACAAAAGCTGTGTTGTCACAAGGCATATTCCTTCCCTTGCCCCGCAAGCCTCCCTCCACTTCTCCATCTCCACACACACACTTTTTTAAAAAAAGTTTAATATTGCCAATTTGGCAGAAGGAAGTGTAAATGTTATGTCAGTCCTAAGACACTACTTAATCCTGATAGATGAGTTGTCAGGGAAGCACGACGCTAATTGACAGATGTTAAATGACACCGCTATTTCCAGCAGTGCACAAACAGGCTTTGTAGTTTCAGGACAGGTAAAAACGCCTCAATAAGAGGCCAGGATGGATGGTAACTAGACTTATAGTGATGATCAAGTCTCAGTGTATACAAATGTTGAATCATTATGGTGTACACCTGAAACTAATATAATGTTATATGTCAGTTACATCTCAATAAAAACAAAGAAACAAAGAAACAAACAAAACTAAAAAACGGGAAAAAAAAAGAGTTGAGGATGGATCATTTTTTTCTGTCTTCCACGGGCAATCTGAGTACATTGTCAGTCTGGAGGAGCCTGGGTTGGAGGGTGGGTAATAAATACTTCTGGATTATCAGGCGAGCCAAATACCCAGGCAGTTGGGTCCCCTTCAGTTTTGGGTGAGGGATTACCTGGAAGGAGCTGGACTTTCCCCGATTACAGAGGGCCATTTGATGATGTCAGGAATTCCACAAGGAAGGGGCTTGAGAAGAAAGCAAGAAACGCTGAATATCTGCTCAGTAAAAAGAACAAACAAGCCAAAAAAACAAAACAAAACAAAAAAACCCCAGCATTCCCAGCTCCTCCCTGCCTGGCTCCTCCAGGTAGCTCTCTTCTCCTGGCACCTGTAAGGCTGAGTAGGCAAACCAGTTGGAAAGAGGCTAAGCAAGTAGTTTGCAAGCTAGGACATTAGTATTAAAAAAAAAAAAAAAGAAATTACTGATGTCTGAACCCTACCTGCAGAGAGCATAGTGCAATTGGTGTTAAATAGGGCTGGGCCTTTGTCTGTTTTTGTAAAGACTCCCAGAATATTCTCACATGCAGCCAGTGCTGACAATCACAGGACAGAGGCCCATCCTGCAAATGCATCGGAGGCTGTGGGATTAGTGGTATTTGAAATTAAATGCTGCTGGGCTTTCACCTTCAAGACAGCAAAATCAGCATTTATTTCTCCTGCACCACCATAATTTCCAGGCTTTAAAAAAAAATAAAAAAATTCTGTAAGTATCCTACAGTCATTCCAAGGAGAAACATGGGACATGCCTCTGTGTGTCAGCCCATCGCCTCCCAAATGAGGGTCACGTCCATCATTGGATTAGCTGGAAACAGGTTGAAACTGGAGACTGCCCAATTAGAAGAGGCCACACAGGGGCTCTAGCCTAAGCTTCTATCCTAAATCTCTCCTAAACCCCACATCAGGCCCAGAACAGCCTCGGGAAGTAAAGTCAAGGCCGCATCTGGAGCCTTTGCAGAGGTGAGAGGAGGACACGGTGTGGAAAGGGATTCTTCTCCTTTCCCTTGCCGACTACTGATGGTAGTCTGTCTGGGAAAGTGTGTGGGAAGGCCAAGTCTATGGCTAAACTAGGAGCTCTTCGTGTCCCAGGACTAGCGTTCCTGCCCCTTTCCTTGGGCAGTAAATAACTCTCCGCTTTGCAAAACAAGCCCCGGTGACATGTTCATGATGGCTGTGGGAGGAGCAGAGTCTGGATGTCTGAGTGCAGAACTCAGAGCTCAGAGCCTCCGAGCCTACCGGGATCCGCCTGACTCAGATTTCCTCACTGCAAAGACTAGGGGTGACCATGGCCCTATGAGAGTGACCACAGCCTCTGCGAGTATTGATGCTAAGGACCCACAGCTGTGTCCCTCTGTGGCCATTACCTTACCCAGAAAGGAATTGCATTGCCCCAGGTTGCTCCCACTTTCAGGAGGCTAAGCTGGGATACAGGTGCCCACAGCCTTTCCTCAATCTGGGACGCATTGGCTTTGGAGCTTCTTAAACTATTGAATAAGGCCTCAGTTACACCTGCATTGTGGCTCAGTTTCTTTCACTTCTCAACCCTGCCATCCTCACTTCCTCTTGGACTTAACATCTCTCTCGAGCTGAGCGTACTCTCCATAAACCTTCTGCATGCATCACAGGGCACTCAAGCTAAGTAACTTTCTCATCATGGCCACTGTTTTCTCCGAGGTCAGCTGTAAGAGGCATGGTATTAACATCACCCTAGGAAAATGATTGCTTTGTAGTTAGAAGGAACATGCATTTTGTCAGCTGTAAATCTCTGACACTCGTTTCCCTTCTGGCAGCAATGGCCTTCCTAAGGAGGCCTGGGGAGGACCAATGGAACCACCAGTGACCAAGCTACAGGGACTCTAGAAACTAGTACCTGAAGTAACTTGAGAGACAGACAGCAAAGGGATTCCAGAGACGACAAACAGGTGGCATGCTGAGGAAAGTTGCTAGGAGAAGATAGTGTGAGATGAGCAGAGACACTGATGGCAAGTTGGAAGTGGGACAAAGAAGAGGCAGAGAACTTTCCTTAGAGATGAGAGACTTTTGCTTAATTTCCTGGATTAGTTACTTTTAATGGTTAAAAAAAAAAATCCACATTGTTAATTTACTGCCAGCGCCTTTGTAATATGAGAGCTAAGGGCCTTCCAGGGAAGGGGAGGATGGCTGTGGATTTGTGCAAAGAGTTAAACCTCATGATGTGAACATGTTACAGGAGGCCCCACCTGTGTGTACAATGTACTTAAAGGATTAGAGCAAACTTTGAAATTATGATATGTTATACCTCGAGTAAGTACCTTACTCTTTAAGCTTCTATTTCCTTGAAGGAGGGGGCCAGAAAACCATCATTCTCTCAGGTAACGAGGTGCATGAGACACTCTGCTTGTGGGATTTAATGAAGGTTTAAGTGCGGGCAGATGAATGATGTGTTATTTACATATTTTAGGTTAAACCTATTTTCAATACTTGTGATTTTGATTCAAAGATGTTGCTTGCAAGAGGTCTCTCTACCCTGAATGAAGGCAGCATTTTTTTCAGGGAGATGCAGGTGCCAGGTGCGGGGTGGGGTGGGGGTGGGGTTGGGGGGGTGGGAGGGGTGGGGAGGGGTGGGGGGATGGGGGTGGGGGGGTTGGGCGCAGTAGTAATGTGAAGGGTTAGGGGGAGAGGAATAGGGAATTTTAAAAGAAGTATTGTGTGGTCTACGTGTTCCTTTCAGGGTCTTCAAAAAATGTAAGTAAATACCCGATGTTCTCTACTTAAACAAAAAGCACTCTTGGGCTGGAGCAGGTGATTATTAAACTGAAGTCAGAAATTCTTTTCCCCTCCACATGATTTACTGGGAACAGGGGCCAGTGCATTCACAAAGGAGTGACCATTATCTGCTACTGCTTTTGATTATTTGTTCCTCATAGATTTGTCAAGTAGGCTGAGGGTGGGAAAACATGGTTAACCAGAAATATGTGAACTCACTAACATACAGTCTTTAGGATACAGAAAAATCACACATGGATATATGTAATCAAGACACAGTCCTTTATTGTAAAAACACTCATGTTGCAAAATAATACATAGAAAAATAAAGTTTGGTGGGGGGGTACTTTATTAAACCTCAAGTCACAGGCCTTTTTGTTACAAATCGGAGCAAGGTTTGTGATGCACTCAAACTAATAATGTATTACACAGGATAGAAAGAGGCCATCTGGGTAAAATGGTCCGGGGCACCATCCCCTTCACCTGTCAGATACCAACATACTAGCTCTTCAAATGTTGTTCTACAAGTTCCGATATAGCTGAATGACTAGTTCCGATGGGGTAAAAACAAGGTGAATTCACAGACCAAACAATTTTAAATGAAGGCTTTTTTTTTTCTGTAACACAATATACACCACAGTAAAATCTTTAATACTTGCAGAATTGCAGGCTGAAAGAATTAAATTCCGAGGGTGAGGAGAGAAAGGGTGCTGAGCCAAGAGTGAGCGCTGAACGCGTGTCTTAGGAGACATGTGAAAAAGGAAGAGCAATTTAGGCTCTGCTGCGTTCTGTGCTCCAGAGTGCTGTCAGCAACCTGTGACGTTTTACATTTCAACGTGGAGCCTGAATAATAGAATGTGGGGTGAACCGGGCCAACTTTCCCTCAACTTTGGCAGTTTCGCCACCAACAGTAAATTGGCTCCCTTAATGGGGGGAAATTGAAAGAATCCTCACTAAACAGAATTAAGTGGTGGGATCAAGAGATTTCCAGGCTTCAGGGTATTTCATCAGTTCTGGCTTTTTTTAATTTTTTTTATTCCGATGTCTCCCTGTACCAGGTCACCTGAGATAACTGGATGCAAACAGAAGGGTGGCCACATTTCTCCTTTGCCCGCTTCTCCTTTTCTCAGAAGTCACGAGGTGACTCATTTTGGGGACCTATGATTTTATAGGCATTAAATACAGTTCTAGAAGCATTCAGACAGTTTTTTGCTGTTGTTGTTTAGTGATGGAAACCACAATAATGTGTTTTGAAAACTGTTTCTTTTTTCTTAGCCTCTCCCTGCACAATGCTCTCAGCCCTGCAGTTTGATCAGGGGGCTGGGCTCTCTAAAGCCCAGGCCACCTTTTCTTCCACACCCCGCCCAGGAGCCCTTGATTTCCACTAGATATCTCAATGGTACCAACCCTGCCTTTTGCACTCTTCTTCCATGTGTGTGAAAGCCATACCTCTTACTTCCTCTGCCTGCAGGGGTCCCAAAAGGTTGTCAGACTTTCAACAGCCACCAGCGAGTCCTATAAAAGCAGCAGTGACCCTCAAGAGCTGTCAAGTCTTTAAATAGGATTTGGGATTTAATGCTGTATATTTTTAAAGGAAAGAAATAAGAATTGTTAAATACAAAAAAAAAAATATGCATGTCTTTAAGCCAATTCAGACTCTGCCTGGAAAAAAACAACAACCCAGGAAAGATAAAGTTTTTGGGGAAAAAAAAAGAGACAAGATCTCAGACTAAATAAGGAAGGCATATGTTAGGTGCAGCCAGACTAAAAGTCTGGACTGAAAAGAAACCCTTTAGTGGGTGATTGCTGTGGAAAAGGAACAAAAACTAAAAGGAGGGAAGGAAGGAGCCTAGAGTCAAGAATTATGTGATCTGTCATGATGTAGTATGAATTGTAGCCTGAAAACTCCAGAAACCTTCTCATTCTAAATTCTCAGGCCCAGGGCAAAAAGGTCCAGAAGAGGCTTTTTTTACCTTTTGCTAGTAAAATTCAGTGCTCCCTTCAGTAGTGGGAGACCTGTCCTTCAGCCACTTTCTTGGACACAGAGATTTTTCTGGCCTGGGCGGCTTCTTACAGTGGAGTTTTGTTTACACAGCTTGTCTGAAACCCACAGCAAGTGCTTCTTCTACTTGGGCCACCCTGCGAACACTCAAGTTGGTGCACTCTTAAAAAAAAAAAAATGAGCTTATATTTTCATCTCCTCCTACCCGTCTCCATAGCCTAAGCCAATGTGCCCTGAGCATGATGGATTTCTCAGTGACATCCTCTATTTCCCTCTCTCTTACAGGGACAGAGAGAAAACTTGGTCATATTCCAAGGCCAACGAGGCTTTTGGAATTAAATCTAATTCAGTAGGTGACCTCCTCATCTTGGCTGTCCCTTCTCCCTCAGGTTTGCTCTTTCAGTGTCAACGCTCAGTTACACCAGGGGACGGAGTTGTGGAGATGGACTCCTCAGAAGTAGTGTGGGCAGCTCATACAAAATCGTACACAGGGCTGTAAACAGCGCTTGACTTTATCCCTCTCCACTTCAAGCAGGTCTCTAAAAGCAAAAATGACCTACGTTATGTGTAGGGGGAAACTATTTAGATATTAAATTATTCACCAGTCCAGATCTCTCATTGGTCCACCAGTGAAGAATCTGGGATTTCCATGCAAACCTCCAACTGTTTTGGTCTGCATGCCTCTTGCTCCCCAGTCCTCCCTGGCCTGGGCTGGCCCCTTTTGCCTTCCAGAGAGACAACCTGGGGAAGGCAGTTTCTGATCACGCATGGTTGTTGTTTTAGCTGGTGTTACCAGAAAGCTGGGCTCCAGCCTCCCAAGCAGTACAGGTAGGGGTAGTGAGCATAGCTGTTGTACACCGAGAGGAGGGAGGCTGGGGAGAAGCCCTCCTCTTTCAGGGCTGGCAAGGAGGAGGGCTTCTCCAGGCTGCCCAGGTCCGAGGTGAGCTGCTTTCGCTTGGTCTTATAGCGTCTGTTCTGGAACCATATTTTCACTTGGGTCTCAGTGAGCTTGAGGTTCTTGGCCAGGTGAGCCCTTTCAGGGGCTGACAGGTACTTCTGGTGGCTGAACTTCTTCTCTAACTCAATGACCTGAGTGTGCGAGAAGGCAGCACGGGAGCGCTTTTGTGGCTGCTTGGGGGTTTGGGGAAGGCTTGGCGAGGTGCCTGAAGGGTTTTCACAGTCCAACAGATACGTCTCCAAGTGCCTATCTGAAAAGGAGAGGGGAGAGGGCAGGATGGGAAGGAAAAAGTTACATGTTAGCAGGGAAGAGAAAAGAATTCAATCCACCCTTCTTTCTTCAGGGAGTGAACAAACAGCCCACTGTCATCTTGGATACATTTCACTTTTTTCACATGACCGAGGAGCTCTCCGGAGTGGGGAGTGTGAGTGACTGTATATACTATGTATTCGTTTTCTAATAGCTATCAAGAACCCAAAGGAAGAGGCGGTTAGCGGTAGACCTTCCTACCAAGTCATCCAGAATTAAATGGGGATTCTGGATATGTGTACTGAAGAGCGGTGAGGGAAGATGCGAGAAATAAGATGCCTCGTGAAGGACCTGAGGCATCTTGCGTTAACATCTGGGTGACAAGAGAGGGCTTGTGTGACAGGACAGGTTGTGAGATCTAACGGCAAGTCCTTTCTCTGGCTTTAATCCCTTTCTTCTCTAAAGAGCCGTTAGGATGCTGCATAAGAAATGATGGGAAAGAAAATAAGTCCACCCTAAATGTTCTAACGGTGATATATTTCCAGAAGGCCAGAGGGGACTTCCAAATTTACTGTTTTATTGCCAGTGCGATTGGGAAGTAAAGGGGGGGGTGTCTTTGCTGGGCACGCCCTAATGTAATTTATATTAATAAGTAATTATCAGTTATTTGCCATGTCCATTACTATAACTGCCAAGAGGTAACACGGGGCTGGTGCGGATCAAGGGTCGCGCAATGGTTGGGAGTCAGGGTTAGGGTTTGACGTGGGACGCAGGAGGGCGATGGGTGCTGCGTGTGCACTGGCTTTTGAGCCCCGGGCGCTGGGCCCCCCCCCAAACCAGAGACCGTAGCACAGTGAGGGCGAGTCAGGAGGATGTCTACATCCTATGCCACCCTGACACTAGTGCTCAAGATTCATCTCCGAGGCGCGTCCGCAACGTGGGGGGGCGGTGAGGTTCCCGTGCACGTAGCAGCGGCCTGCATCCCTGCAACTCCCGGAGATGCGCCTGAGACGCCTTCAGGCCGCTCCACCCGCTGCAGGACCCCAACCGGCGCAGCCCAGCCTCCCCAGCTTTGCTGGTTTACCTGACTCAGTCTCTGCGGGCGGTTCGGCCTTCCCCAGCGCGGAGCAGGGCCGGGCACTCGGCGGGTCCGCTTGCGCCCTGGCGCCACCTATTCCCTCCTCTGGCTCCGGCTCTGAGTATCGCCTGGGGGCCGGCTGGCGAGGAGGCTGCGGCGGGGGCCGGGGCTGCGAGCCGGCGGGGTGGCCGCCGCGCCGCTCCCCGCCCTCCCGCAGGATGTCCTGGATGAGGAAAGAGGTGAGTGGCTTGGCCTGAGTGGCCGCCCCCGCCCGCAGCTCGGGAGCTCTGAGCATCCCGGCGACTCAGCCCCAGCGCCCTCGCTTGGGACCCGGGTAGCTGCGCCTGCGGCGGCCGCCCCACTTTCACTTTCCGCAGCCCGCGCGCGCTTATACCCCCGGGGCGCGCGCCGCGCAGCGTTCCCATTGGCCGCGGGGACCCAGGCCGTGCTGCCGATTGGTCGCTGGCTGCTCCAGGTGAGGTGGGCGGAAAAGGGGAGTACTTCGCAGCGCCTCCGTGCTCTTCTTCTCTAGAGGATCCCTTCCCCAATTCCTTCTACTGCCTGGCTCGCCCCGCTGTGTCGTTGTCCCAAGCTGGTAACGAAAACCAAAGCTGGTCGTCTCTGCCCGACCCACAATAGAATGTTTAGACAATTCTGAGGAGTAATGATACACAAGAGAAATAACGCCATTTAGCTCTTATAGACTGTTGAAGTGCCTTTACTCACAAAGTGGGGCAATTAACCACCATCCCAATTTACAGGTGAGAATTCTGGGTGCCCCGTGAAAAGGAGAGATTGGTTGCAAAGCTGGATCTACTAAGGTTCTCAAAGAGGCACAACTAAGTGCAATGCCTGACCGCAGGCTGGATTCTGTACTGGGCTTTATTGGGGCCACTGATAAAAGCGGAACAGGAACGATGGTTTAAAGTATTGAATCAATGTTAAATTTACCGAAGTTGATAGGAGTACTGTGATTCTATAAAAGAATGTTCTTAGGAAATAGACACTAACGTGTGCAGAGGCTAAGGCCCACGATGTGTGTAACTTACCCTTAAATGATTCAGAAACAGTGACATAGATGATAGATCCCACATGATAAAGTGAATGGGTTAATACAAGTATATTAACAATTGTTTAATCTGGTATGCAGGTGTTCTTTTGAACTACTTTTTATTTATAGAACTTTTCTGTACTTTCTGGTCTCAGGCACCTCCCATTGGACTGCAAATTATCCATAAAAGGATAGTATGTTGTGTGCCTGGGAAAGAGAGAGAGGGTGTCGGTTATTGTAAATGAAACAACCACCAAAGAGAACGACGCTGTGCAAGGGAAGACCTTTGGCAAAGATGGTTTTCTTCTCTCATTTTTTCATTTCAAGAAAATTATAAGCATTTTCTTTTGAAATAATTATAGACTCACAGGAATTTGTAAAATTAGTACTCCCAGCTTACTTACCGCAATGAGGACATATTATATAACTACACTACAATATAAAAACCAGGAACTTGACATCAGCACATTACTGTTAACTATACTACAGATCTTATTTTAATCATTTTTAAACCTGCATTCATTTATGTGTGTATAGCTCTATGCAATTTCATCACATGTATAGATTCTTGTAATGCCACAATGATGATACAGAATTGTACCATCAGCATAGAAAAAGTTCCTCTGCTATCTCTATATTTGTGTACCCAGGCCCCTTCTTTCTACTCCAGCCCCTGGCAACCACGTAACTGTTCTCCATCTCTATAGTTTTACCATTTGGAGAATGTTATATAAATAGAATCAAACATCATACAGTATGTGATCTTTTGGAATTGGCTTTTATCACTAAGCTTAATGCCCCTGAGGTCCACTCAGATAGTTGCACGTATTAAGAGATAATACTTTTCTATTGCTAAATGGTATTTCATTGTATGGATCTACCAGAGCTTGTTCAACCATCTACCCACTGAAGGACAATTGATCTGTTTCCAGTTTTTTCGCTATCATGAATAAAAGTGCTATGAACATTCGTGTGCAGTTTTCTTTTTAATTTTCAATTACAGCTGACATTCAGCTTTATTTTATATTAATTTCAGGTGTACAGCATAGTGGTTAGACATTTATATAATTTATAAAGTGAATTTTTTTGTGAACACAAGTTTTCATTTCTCTGTGATAAATATACAGGAGTGCAATTGCTAAGTTGTATGGTAACTGCATGTTTAGTTTTTGAAGCAACTGCCAAACTATTTTCCAGATCTCCACCAGCAGTATATGAGAGTTCCAGTTACTCTACATCCTAATCAGCATTTGGTGTTATCATTGTTTCTTATTTTAGCCATTCTAATAGGTGTGTAGTGATACCTCATTGTGTTTTTAATTTTTAATTTGTATTTCCCAAATGGCTAATGATATTGAACATTTTTATGTATCTCTTTGCCATCCATATCTCTTTGGTGAAATATCTGTTCAACATTTTTGCCCTTGTTATGATTGGATTTTGGGGGTTTCTGCTATTGAGTTTTGATAGTTCTTATATATTCTATTTATAAACCTTTGTTGAATATGTGGTCTGCAAAGATTTTCTTTTAGTCTTTAACTTTTTGTCTTTTGACAGCATATTTCACAGTAGTTTTAAATTTTGGTGGAGCCCAATTTATTAATTTTTTTATTTTATAGATTTTGCTCTTGGTGTCATGCCTGAGAACTCTTTGCTTATCTCTTGGTGCAAAAGATGCTTCTCCTGTGTCATTTTCTAAAAGTTTTCTATTTTACCTTTAAATCCATGATCTTTTCTGAATTAATTTTTGTATCTGGTATGAGTTTTGGGTTGAGGTGGCTTCTTTTCATTTAAAAAATTTAGAGGTTGGTGGCATTTCAAATCAGTGGGGGAAATGTGAATTATTTAATAACTAGTACTGCCATTTGGAAAAAATAAAGTTCTATTCTTATAACAAAATAAATTCCAGATGGCCCAAAGATTTAAAATATAAACAGGCACATTAAAAAAAAAACTTTAACCACACTCATCATTAGAGAAATGCAAATCAAAACCACATTGAGATACCCTTTTTCCACCTATCAGATTGGCGGAGGTTAAAAAGATGGATAATATCCAGCACTGGTTGGGTGCGGAAGAACAGTTGTTCTCATACCAAGTTGGAGGGAGAGTAAATCAGCTTTGTATATTTGGATAACAACTTGGCAAAATCTGTGAAAATTAAAACCGAACATATCCTTTGACACAGATATTCCACTCTTAGAGATTTACCCTAGAAATATACAAATACATATTGTACTGACTTGTGAAAATAACCTCAATTTGGTCAGAGACTGATTCGAGTTGCAAAAAACTTTATAGAATGAACCCATTGTGTAAAAAAAAAAGTGTTACAAGTTATCAATATAATATTGTACATTTGAGTGTTTTAACATATAGAATATTTCTGGAGGGACGTAAATATCTCAATAGAGCAGTAACCTCTGATCAGTGAGATGGAGATAGCATATTGGGGGAAGGAAAGGAGGAGGGCAGAACAAGGGGCATGTCCTTGTACTAATTTATAATTTTAAAAAATAAAAAATTTAAGGGCCGGCCAAGTGGTGCAGTGGTTAAGAGCTGGTTTGGGATGCCAGCGGCCCCGGTTCGTATCCCAGTTCGGATCTCACATATGAGGGCCAGTAACACTGCCCTCTAAAATAAATAAATAAATAAATAATAAATAAATAAATAAATAAATAAATAAATAAATAGATAGATAGATAGATAGATAATTTAGAGCTGGAAGTGAGCTTGGGCTCACCTCTTCTGCCACCACCTCCTCAGAATAGGGACACCGCTCCTGGCACTTTCCCTCACCTTACTTTACCTGTCCTTCCTTCCTTTTGTGCTTTGTGTTTTGGGTGTTTATTGGATGGGTCCTCTCTCCATTAGACTGTGAGTTCCCTGAGCAGGGCTGGGTCATCCTCATATTTATATCATCCCTAACACCTGGTTTAGTTTTTTTGTTTTGTTTTGGGGGGGTTTTTTGCACACAGAAGGCGCTTAATAAGTGTTTGCTGGCTGGACGTCCAGCTTTAGGTACTATGAGGCATCTCACTGATGCCGCATTATCGATAAGGGACCACAGGGTCCAAGGTAGATCTCAGTGTATGGTCTGTGCTGTCCCCTGTGCCATGTCTTATGCAGCTTAAACTGGCTGACACGATCAAGGGCAATCAGGAAGACACAAAGAGGCTTCGGGGGCCTCTTTAGATAGCATAGGATTCCAGAGAGGAATAAACAGCCCCCCCAAAGATGCCCCCTCCCCAATCCCTGTAACTTGTGGATATGTTATACAGAAGGCCAGGGGGAGTTCAGGTTGCAGATGGAATTAAAGTTGCCAATCAGCTGGCCTTGAGATGAGAAGACTATTCTGGATTATCCAGGTGAGGCTGATATAATTACCATGGTGTCCTTATAAGCAAAAGAGGAGGTAAGAGAGAGTCAGAGAAGATGTGACACTGAAGGAAGGTTAGAGTGATGGAAGGAGAGGAAGACTCAGCTGGCCTTTGCTGGCTTTGAAAGTGGAAGAGGGAATTAGGTGTGAGCTGAGGAATGTAGGCAGCTTCTAGAACCTGGAAAAGGCAAGAAATGGATTCTCCCCTAGAACCTCTAAAAGGAACACAGTTCTGCCTTGATTTTGACCCAATAATACCCATTTTGAACTTCTGACCTCTAGAAACAAATACAGGGGCACTTATAAAAGGATGCAGAAATGATGAGAGAAGGATTTCCAGCTCTGCCTTGATATGAACTTTGGGTCCTTTTATTATTATTATTATTACTATTTGAAATACACATTTTGACCTCTAATCCCATCCTTTCATTAAAACTTTCTTCTTTATATATTTTCTTCCAGTCTTCAGTCATATTCATTTTCCTTCCAATTTCATATTATATCATAAACATTTATGATATATTGATCAGCAGGAATACATTGCTGCACTACATATTTTAGAGGCCATCTGGATCCAAAGACAGTTAAAACTGGAAAGAACCTTGGGATCATCCAGTAAAATTTCTTGGTTTTCTAGGAAAAAACCTGAGATTTACAGGTTCTGACTACAGAGCTATAACTGGAAGTGAGGTCTCTTAAACTTGTAGCCCAAACACTTCCATTGCATCACCTTCCATCCTTCCAGCTACCCAACCCACCTCCAGTGCTACCCCTCCAGTGTGGAAAGCAGGAGCAAATTTTATAATTCTATAAATGTATATAAATGTATTTTTAAAGTACCCAGGATTTGTTTTAAGCAAGTACAGTAATACACACAGACACACAAATGATTGTCATGAAGGAAGTGTTTGTATCCACAGGTTCCTAGAAAGAGGAGTCACGACACTCCGTGCAAAGCCACAGAGGGAATCACCAGGTCAGGAGGAGGAGGGGTGAGGGAAAGCCTGGACACAAGCCTTTATTGTGGTTTTTGTGGGAAGTGATGAGCAGGGTTCGTATTGGAGAATCTGAATAATGTCAGCGGACTCTGGGCCATTGGGGGTGGTCTCCAGTTATTTGGTACCTGGCCCTGGGTGACTTGGGGCAGTGGGAGTATTGACTTGGTGGGTGAGAGCTAGATAAAGGAGATGGTTGGGATGTGGACTCAAGATTGGTTGGTTTGAATATCAAAGGCATCCTTGCAGGCAAGTTGTTTGCTATTTTTAGGAATTAGCAAACTCTGGGAGGGACACATCACCCCAGGGCCTGCAAAGTGCTAAGATATTCAGACATCACAATATATATATAAAAACATGACTAATACAAAATGCTTCATTAGCCTGCATCATTTTCAAGGCATGCATTTCTTTAAAAGTATGTTTCAAGGTCTTCTGGGGGTTGCCATACCAAGTTTATGCTTTACCTAAACATATGTGTCTTCCAGGACGCACTCGTACTGGCTTTGCTAATTCAGAAAAACAAAACAAAAAAAGAAAGGAAAAAGAGGAATCTATCACAATGACCACCACAACAAAAAGGCCTATAAGCCCTCCACCCACCAACAAGGTTTTATAAGACTTCTGAGAAGGTAGCAGTCCCAGTTAAGGATGTCCAGATGGAGGTGGGAGAGGCTGAGGAATAATCCGCAGGTGTAACTCAGTGGGTGGCAGAGCTGCCAGGGTACAAGTTCAGGTGCAGAGTTAGCTCCCTAAAGGCTACCTGCTTAAGGCCTAGGTAAAGGAGATGCTGGGTAGGTATGGCCTTCTTCCTCTTCCCTTTTTTATGCCCCATTCCCAGCCCCGTTCCAATTCCCAGTCCTAATGGGTCTAGATGGACCTCAGTGAGAGCGGAAGCCCTGATTTTCTCAGTGGCAACTCTCAGCATCCTCACTATGACACAGGCTGCCCTAGCACAGGCCCCGTCCTTCCAGAATCTGCTTTCCTGGGTGAGGAGGTGCGGGGGTGAGAGGATATTTTCCTCAGTGCTCTTGGAAGTTCAGTGATGTTGGAATTCAGACTTATGTCTTCATTATCTTTCTAGGCTGGAATGGAACATTAAAATGCAGGGTCCACATCATACTAGAAAGGGTCCTGTTTGCTTTCCCATCCTCATGTCCTCCCTCGCAGTAAACCTGAAGACTTTTTTTTTTTAGCCCATGTGGAGAAAAGAATTTTTGGAAGCAGCTTCAGGGAGTTCAAGGTTTCTTAGAACCCCTGAGCAGCTACGGGAGGGCTTTGCTTTTTTTGGAAGGAGGACAGTAGCTAATAGAGTCCTGTCTCCAACCTCTGTGCATGCTGTGTGGACACTTGCCGTGTCTTGTGTATTTTTACTGGTTCAGTTTCCACCCAAAGACTTGGTTGACCTCTCCAGCTTGTTGGTGGCTCTGCCACCCCCTTGGGCATTTAATCCTCTATAGCCTTGTAGCATGTAATCATTTTATGTTTACCAATTTTGTTGTTAGCCTGAGTGAAGGTCGGGGCTGCGTCTCAGCATCCCCAGGAAAGGGGAGAAAAAACGGACATACATTAAATGTGCACTCTAGACTGGATTGATCTGCACTATGACCCGCTGGGGACCATTTTTTTACAGAAAAGGAGACAGATGCTCTGAGACTGAAGGTAACACGTGCAGGTTCTCACAGCTGACCCAGGCTATCCAGGCTCCAAAGCCAGTGCCTTCCCCACCAGGCCATGCACTAGGCACACAGCTGGGGTGCCGCAGACATCTGGCCTCGGGTTGTAGCTGTCTCCCATTGCCTGTTACAGAGTCCCTCGCCCAGCCTGCCCTATTTCCTTGCTTCTTTCTCTCTTCTCCCATGAGAGCATAGTAGGCTGAGCCATCAAAAGGAAGGACAAAGAGAGGAATTAAACCACCCTCCTCAAGGTCAGGCTGGACCACAGGCATCTCCCCCGGAGGAGTGGTTCAAAGGTGTTGGCTCCCCTCTGATATCGCTCCGTGCCTTATATTTTCCCATGTGGCATTTGGGTTAAGACTATTGTCATGTGTTAATGTGAAAATGCTCTGTGAGTTTGGCAACACTTTAAATTACCCTCAGTTACACAAAAGAACTAGTCAGACTTTTATTTTCCAACTGGTGGTTAGCAGAGTGGAGAGCCACAGGATATGAGAGATGTGGCATGAGAGAGGAGGGGCAGGACTAACCCCAGAGCCCAGGAAGACTAGTCTGGAGGGTGGTGGGGGTGGGGAAAGCACCCCAGGTGGCTAGGCTGGTGCTCCTTAGGGTTGGAGGTGCATACAAGTTACCCAGGGATCTTGTTAATGCGGGTTCTGCCTCAATAGATCTGGATGGATCCTAAGAGTCTGATTTCCAACAAGTTCCCAGGTGATTACACTGCTACTGGTCCAAGGACATCCTACCTCCACCCCCAATCCCTTGAGTAGCAAACAGCTGGGGGTTCTGAGCAGCAATCAGAGGGAGAATGGAGGATGCCATGAGGAGAGGTGGGGATGAGTATAGACCCAGGTGACCTACTCCATTTTTCCTTTGAGGGACTCCACACCTCGTATGTGCCTATGCCATTTACCTCACTCTGAAACCATTCATGTTTCAAGTCCCATACCTACCCCAAAGGCCCCTCTCCCTTGATCCTGAGACCCTTTAAAAAGATCTGTTCCTCCAACTCTGTAGCTGTTTATGCCAGTTTTTCCTGCAGGCTTCTCTGTACAGCAAAGGGGATTAGGGTTTGGGAAATGGAGCTAGCAGATAATAACAACCTCATTATGCCCCTCTTCAGTGCTTATCACCCAAGAAGAGCCATTGGGGAAAATTTATTGGGCAATAGGAACCCAAGAGTATTTTGCTAAGGGTGACCCTGCTCACCTCCCCTTTGCCCCGTCATGGCTGCCTGTTCCTGGAGAGCCCAAGGCTGTGGGGCTGCATCTGCAGAAGTTTCTTTGTGTACTAACTGGGTGGCCTTGGTCCCTCCGTGCCTGGTCTGCTCAACAGCTTAACTGAGGCCTCACAGGGACACGCTGGGGGCTGTTTGTCTAGTGAAGGAGGGTCTGACCTTCCCACATTGCTCCGGCTGCCAGAAGCAATTTGAGACCTACTCTCTCCCACTCCCTCCAGCTCTCAGCATTCCCCATAAAACTGAGCAGAGGATGCCATAAGTGGTACCCCAAAGTGATGGTATCCAGGGCAGGTGATCATCTGAGAAGGGGGCAGAGCCGATTTCTGGGGATGGCGTGGGTGTACATGCCTGTCAGTGAGAGGCTGGAGGCTGAGACTCTGCTAGGCTCTCCAGAGGGTCCTAGGACCCCTGTGACCAGCCAGGTCCTAGGGACCAAGAGAGGCTGTCCCACAAAGAAAACTGCTTTTTCCCCAGAACTACTGACCAGGGCTTCTGGGACAGACACTGAGAATTATTTGGGACAACACAACCTCAGACCACTCTACAGGGAGTGAGCAGCTAGGCTGGGGATTCATATTTAGCCCGAGGCAAGTCCTGGCCCTGTGGGAGGCAATACAGGCAAGGCTATGCTGGTGTTTTCATAGTTTGTGAGGGTAATGGCCACCCAGTCATGCGGGGAAGGAAGGGCAGACCGTTCTAGACCACCCGCAGCACCCTGATGCGTGAAATGCTTTGGGCACCAGCAAGGCCTTTCACCTCATTCATATATTTATCCGGGTTCCCAGCCCCTCTGAAGGGGCTCGAAGACAGGAAAGTGGGGAAATTGGGAAACATCTGGAATGCATGGCGACAGGTATGCTAAAAGGAGGGAAATGGGCAGAACCAGGAGACGCTGTGGCACTTCTATTTAAAAATTCAGAGTTGGATGTTTTGCGACCTTCACCATCATTTTAGAAGCGGGGGAACTGAGGTTCAGAGAATACAAATGACTCATCTAAAATTACACATTATTGACCAAGTCAGAACTTTAACCCATGTCTCTGAATTGGTAACTCAGTTTTATTTCTATCTCCTGAAACGTAATTTTTATTTTAGAACGTTTTAAAACAGTCCAAAAATACAGAGGTAATTGCTATAATTTAATTTATTTCATGTATTTTTTAAAAAAAGAAATCAAATGTTACAGGCATAGCCAAAGTCCCATTGCCTGTGTTTTATTTCTATGACATATCAACGGATATGTTAAGGCCTTTTTTAAAAAAACACCTGTTTGTGTAGTCTCTTGTCAGAAGCAGCAGGTAGCTGATTGGTAAGGAGAAAAACTGATGGGTCAAATCAAGCATGACACTTCTTTTTCCCCAGGGACCTCTGGAGAGAAGGAAGCTGGGCAAAGGAAGCATGGGGAGGGGAGGATGGGGGGGTGAAGTGGGGTGGCAGCAGAAGTCCAGCCTAACCAGGTGGTCTAAAAGTCGGGACTGGGGGTGGGGACCTGCCCTCTCTTTGCTGAGATTGGCTCAAGGTCCCTGAGAAACTCGGCCTGACAGGCACAATGGGCCCAGCACATTCCTCATGGCTCTCTCCCTCACCAGAGTGTCCCTGCCACTTGGTGCCACCTGAGTTTTGAGCAGGAGAAAAAATGTGGAAAGAGTGGCCAGGGATGGGGATCCCACAATGGAGAGGAAGGAGGCCAGGTGAGATACCTGGTCTTGACAGACAGACATACCCGCCCCCTCCAGTGAGGGCTCAGCGCTGAGGGGGGTGGTGGGCCCATTTAATATCCAGACATTTTAGGGTGACCTAGCATTTCAAAGGGACTACATGAAATAGGTCTTTCTGCACTAATGAATTTCAGCAATACAGAAATTCTTGGCTTTGCACCAAAATAGTAGTAGTTAACACCGGACACTTAAAATGTGCCATTTACAGTCCTTTTTCTATAGTAACTCACTTAGTCCTCACAAAAACCCTATGAATGGATATTATTGTACTCCCACTTTACGGTGGAAGACACTGAGGCACAGAGAAGTTGCCCAGTTTTGCTGCAGCCACTCAGCTAATAACAAAGCCAAGATGTGTGCCGAGCAGGCTGGCCTGTATCTGGCTTGTTTAGCCAACAGGTGGTGATGCTTTTTGTTGGTGTCACTTCTGGCCAGGGTCCCCACAGAGGAGATAACACCACATCCTCAAGGCATGAGTAAAAACCATCCCTGAAGTTAGCATGTGACATAAATTGGTAAGAGGAGTGTATGCTGGGGGAGGGGGAGGGTTAGAGATGACACTGTCTGACCTCAGTGAGCTCAGAGTCCAACTGGGAAATACGATGCTCATGGCAAGGCAGCCTTCATCTCTCCTGTGTCTCTGAGATTACCCATCAAAACTCAGGAAATGATAGATTACATACCATAAGAATGCATTTATATGTAAAAAAAAATTGCAGAGAAATGATCCACATTAACTTGGGGGAGTGGTTACCTCTGGGGAGGGAGTGAGGAGGACGGGGTTGGGATGGGACTTTAGTTGTATCTGCATTGTTTTATGCCGTTAGAGCAATATCTTAAACAGAAAATAAATAATCACAATCCATAAACATTTCTTAAACCTTTGTTAGTCCCTGGAGATAACCAACTATAAGACCTGGTTCTGGCCCAGGAGGAGTTTACACTCTGGTTGAGTAGACAGACGCTTCCAGGAAAAGACAATGAAATTCGCAGGGGATCCCAGGTACTAAGTGTCAAGTTAGTGGACAGCAAGGGCGGAAGGAATTCCCCAGCTGTAAAATTAGAAGTGTGGACTGGATTATACTATTATTGTTATATCGTTATAATACATAATTATATATTAGTATATTAGCCATGGTATGAAATTTTACATGGATACCAAATGAAATTTTACATGGATATCAAACACCTGACAGATAAAGGGGAATCTGTAGCCACTGAGCAGAAACAAGAAACTGGCGACCTCTCCCCTCCACACACAGTCAGCATCTATTTGTCCCAGTGTTATCCTGAGAACCCTTGTTGTGTTTCAGAACCTGATTTTAAAACCACTAGACAAGGGTCCTCTTCAGCTCACTCTTGAAGACTGACAGCTTCAGGATGGAAGGCTTCATGGAGGAGGTGGGCTTTCAAAAGGGCCTGGGCACATGGAGAAGGTTGGAGCAGGTAGAGAAGAAGATCAAGGGCCTGTCTGGTAAGGGATGCAGCTTTAACCACCACACAGAAGAGTTTATACACAACAGGCCACTCAGGGGCTATGTTTGGAGCAGAGAGAAGTGATACAGTCAAATGTGTGTTTTAGAATGACAGTGCTGGTGGGAGTGATGTTCAGTTCTGAGGCTGACCCGAGACAGTGAGAGTGAGGTGACAGAAGCTGGACTTATGCCTTCTGCAAAGGAACAGCTGGTTTGGGGGCTACAGGGTGGGCTTTGGGCTCCAAGAGGCCTACCTTACAATCTCAGTTCTGCCACTTTCGAGATGCATGTTTCTTAGCCTCCTCTGGTCTATGTTACCTCCTCTGATAAGAGGGAGTGAGAACAGCTGGCCACTGAGAAGAACTATACTGCGGACCAAATGCGGACCTGTATGTGAAGTACTTAGGTCAGTGTCTAGACCAAGGAGAGCTCCAGCCACCGTTGTCCCTGACTCCCTAGTGGATCATGTCATTTTCCTCACCAGGACAGAGGGAGGAGGCAGCAGGCTAGGACTTCACCAGCTCACCCCGGGGACATACTTTGTCAATGGTTCCACCATCCAACCTCGAAACTGAGAGTGCTTGAGTTACAAGGAGGAATTTGTGTGAAGAAGTCAATTTCAGCCTGGATAGTATCACTGGATGAATTCCAATGATGCACTACCTCTGGATACACAGTCATCTTGAACGTAGGGACTCTGTTAACTTCACTTTGGGGGCTGAGTTGAGGGGATCTGCCGACGGGGATAAGAAGCGGGCATTCCAGGTGCAGAGCCTTCAGTGGATGGTGTGGAACCAAAGTCCCTGTACAAGTCTACCACTTGTACACAGAGGGCTTCTCAGGCCTAAACAAAGGCTAGGACAGGTGGCAGAGGACCACTACAGGCTTAGCGGCTGGTGTGGACGGCATTAGGGTGTCTCCAGCTGCCCCAGTGAGAGTGGGCATGCATTCATGCCAAGACCAATATTTTGCACATCAACCTCTGACAATTTTGATCTTCCTGGGTAGCACCATGCCCTTCTTCTCTTATGGCCCATCTATGTCACTGCCCAATAGCTACTGCTTACAGCCTGGAAGCAAGCTGACAGGTGCACCCCAGCCTTGGCCCTGCTCTGTTGGTCAGAAGGATATTACTCTATCAGGTAGAAGAGTACAGAGGCTCAAGGACTGCCTTATTTCTTCACTTCTAGAATAAGAGATGCTGCTAAGAAAGGGCCAGGATTAAAGAGATTCCATGAGAGGAGGGGGGTTACGTGTTCCACAGTCCTCCAGGATGCTGATAAGAGATAAAACCTACCTCTCAGAGAGAGAGAGAGAGAGAGAGACATCATTCAACAGGAAGGTGCCATTACTGTAGGCCTTCTGTTAGGGGGATGTCTTCACTGCTCCTGTTTTCCATTTGTTGCCTCAGAAATGATAATACAACCCTCAGAATGAAATGGTGCAAAATGATACCTGTCCTGGAAGGATCAGTTTGGGCCACTTTCTTTAGAGGCATGGCATGCTGAACACGTGGAGGCACCCTCCTTGCATCCTGGGCTGTGCCTAGGAAGAGAGGGTGTAAACACATTGCACTGCTAGTCCAGCCCTCTCCCCTGTAAGCCCTGCTCTCATAAGGAACTACTGAGATATTCATGTGAGGATTACCAGCACAGGAATGGCCCTGGGGCAGCAGAGCTCTCAAGAAGAAGGTATTTGGCAGCTGAGGCTGACTTTTCAAAAGCACTCCCACCTCTTGAGAATGCCATTTCCTTCCTGGTTATGGAGCTGGAAGGATGTATTCTGAGCTGCTAGTGGCAGTGTGCCTGGCTGTGGCTTCGGTCAGCCTGAGATAGTGAAGCTAACTGCTCAGAGAGAAGCAGAGCTGAGAGGTGGGTGGGGGGGACCCTGGATGAGCCCTGGTTTCAGCCTGCTTCATCTTCGGCTTTCCTGCTCTTCAGCTCTGTGGACAAAAAAAGTACTTTGAAATTTTTGCTCATCAGTTGGGTTCCCATCACTTACAACCCAGAGAGTCGCAGATAACCACTGGTTTAACTGCATTTTACCCAAAATGAAGGTGAAGCTGGGAGTGATGCAGTAACTCATCCTCCAGTGATGAGCCTGGTCAGTGACTTGGCAGGGCCAAGCCAGAATCCAGTAGATTCAATTACAGTGATTCTCAA
This sequence comes from Aselliscus stoliczkanus, assembly GCA_033961575.1. Classification (NCBI taxonomy): domain Eukaryota; kingdom Metazoa; phylum Chordata; class Mammalia; order Chiroptera; family Hipposideridae; genus Aselliscus; species Aselliscus stoliczkanus. The sequence goes on from CM066735.1 coordinate 19,376,151, forward strand.
AGTTGTCCTCAACTCAGGAGCAGCCATGAACCTCTGCCCTGAGTCAAGAAAAGGTCAACATGGAGAATCTGATCAGATCGCTTTTTCCTTCAGGGTGTTTGCACAAGAGCCTGGAAGGGAGGTGTAAGAGAGGGCAGAGTGTCAGGCTAATTCCCTCACAAGGCTAGTTTTACCAGCCCTTCAGTTATTGCGATTCTACACCCAGACAGTATGGTTTAGATACACAAGTTCAAACCAGGACAGAAGAGGACTTGTAAACAAGGCCAGTAAGATTATATTCAGAGCCTAACTTACAAGTGACCTTGGATAGGTCCCTTACTTTCCCTTGTTTCTTTGGCTGAGTGAGAATAATACTTTCAAATATGGAGATTAAATGAGACACTATTTGTGAAGGACACTGCTGCATTGAAAAGCACCCCACGCGTCTTGTAGCCACCAGTATTATTCGTATTTGTCGCACTGAAACCGTGGCCAACAGCTGGTGTCCCTGGAGGCCTCTATCTATTGATTCACTGTCTCCTTCTGTTCACTTTCAACTGTCCATAATGAAACAGGGCATCATGTGAAAAGGAAAACCGAAACATTGCTCAAAGCCAAAAGCAAAGGCTTTGGGTGGAGTCCCAAGGAATTTGGGGAATTCCCTTTTTCCCATAGTGGGGAAACTGGAGGCAACGGTGTCCTCTGGTGGGCAGTTTAAGTTCTGCAAGAAAAGTCTGCCGGTTACACACTTGGTGCCATTATCTCCAACACAAATGTTCTGACCCGTAATACTTGTATCTGATGTATTTGAAGGACTGATTCTGAATGCAGGTGTCCCTGAGTGGCACACAGTTCCCATGGGAACCACTGTGTTCTCTGACAGCTCAAACATCTGAAGATGCTCCTTAGGCCAGACCTTTCCCCACTGACAATTCTCCTTGGGGTTGGGATGGAAATATTTGTATCAGTCAGACAGCACGCATTTGATGCCCGATCATGAGCAAATATAAGCTGTATGTTTAGATAGTTACATAACAGTCAGCAGCAGCAGCCTGTAATGCATATGAAACGGCAACAGAATACAGTGGAAAGTAAATGACCGTTGGAGGTTCAACTTTACCTCTATCTTTTGTGGTGGTGATCTTGGATAACTTTCCGAATCACTCTGAGCCTTGGTTTCCTATTTTGGGAGCTTGTTGGATTCCTTGGACCCTAGAATTTAGGAAGTGGTTATGGTGATTAGATGATTTAAGACAAGTCGAATACTGAGCACTTAGTGTGAGCTTAATAAACATTTGTCATTTTCCTCTACCCACTAGGCAACTCTTCCAACTTGTCTCCCATTACTCCTCCAATGGTTCCACTCAGCTACACTATCATGTAAATATTCGCGGAGCACTGCTGAGTTCTGGACAAGAAGTGGAAGAAGGGGGAGGTAAAAGGAAAACTGACAAAGGGTGGTGAGCAGGGGGAGAACCCAGAACTTCTAAACACTCCTAGTGGAAATGTAAATGAACACAATTACTTTGGGTACAAAGTAGAAGCTACTAAACCTGGCCACATGCACACTTCAGAATTTCCACGTCTAGAACACATCCAACAGCCGCGCTCACGTATTGATCAGAAGACCTGTACGAGAACGTTCATGGAGCACTGATTATAATAGCCTCGATATGGAAACAGCTCAAATGCCCATCCAAAGCCCCTCTAGTACATTCATACCACAGAAAATTGATCGACAAGAGGAATGCACAAACTGCAGTTAACCACAGCAGCGTGAATGCACCTCACAAACATAATGTTGAGCAAAGGAAACCAGACAAAACAATATACACCAGGTGATTTCCATTTAGATAAAGTTCAAAGACAGGCTAAATTAACCTGTGGTGTTAGAAGTCAAGCTCATAGCTTCCTTTGGGGTGTGTGACAGCAAGAGGGTACAAGAGAGCTGCTGGGGAGGGTGTTAACATTCTGTTTCATGATTTGGGTACTGATTACGTGAGAAATTCATTTTGTGCAATTTAACTTAGGTGTACGTGAACTATTCATACACTTTTTTCTACAGGTGTTATATGTCAATGAAAATTTATAAAGATAAAGAGAATTGGGTAAAAGTATTTTTTCAATCAAGAGGCTTATGCTCTTACTAGGGAGCAGTGAAAGGAGCAACCAACTACAACCCAAGAGTGAAATATGTGCTACCGCAGGGGCCAAGCCATGAGCTGTGAGAGCCCAGAACATCCTGACCAAAGACCCTGATTCCGTAGCTCAGGGAAGACCTCCTCTAGGATGAGGCTTTTGGGCTGGGCCTCAGAGACCAGACGGAAGCCATGCCTGGCATGCTTAGGAGAGACAGCAAAGCTGACTGGCTATCACAGAAGGCACCACGAAGAACCCACAGGGAAGTTAGGATGGAAATACAGCTAAATGTCAAAATTCTGGAGCCTCTCCTGTGTTGGGTTAAAGAACGTGGATTGTGTTTTGAAACTGTCTCCATCAAGAAACATACAATAGGGCCGGCCGAGTGGTGCGGTGGTTAAGCACTGGCTTGGGATGCCAGCGGCCCCGGTTCGGGTCCCACATATGAGGGCCAGTGACACTGTCCTCAAAAAAAAAGAAGAAACATACAATACATATTTTTAAAACTCCTATAGCAACATGAGAAATGGCCTAGGCAGAAGACATTGGAGGCTGGAGACCAGTTAGAAGGCAATTGCACATGGTTAAGCATGAGATGATGACTGACTGAGATGGCAACAGTGAGAACCTAAAATAGGACAGGTAGAGGAGAGGAAAGAGTGAAGTGGGAGAGTGGAATGTCTGCCTGGGTCCCAGGCAGGGTGGAGCAGTGTGCACAAGAGAGGGAATATGGAAAAGGGTGGGATTTGGCAATTACTTGCCTAGAATGATAGTTAAGCCTTCAGAGTCGATGACATCAGCTGAGTAGAGGGCAGACAAGGGGACGCTGAAGGTGGACACATCTAGGCTGCTGCCTTCACTGTTGCCTCACACGAATCTCTGGTTCCCATGCGCTCTGGGCTGTATATTCCTCTCTACATCCCTCTACATAGATTTCCCCAGCCTTCCCCTCCACCCAACCAAATTGATTCACCCTTCCAAGGGGCTTGTCTCAACTGCTTTCTCTTTGATAGTGTTTTCTCAGATTACTTTGGTTTGGTTTGTTTCTCTTCTAAACGTCTATTGTATTTGCATTAGCTGCTTGTATCCTCTATTAGCTGAGATACATGTTCAGCTGCCACAACAAAGGCCAAAATAACAATTGCTTAAACAAGACAGATGTTTATTTTTCTCTCATATGGTAGTTGGCGTGTAAACAGAGCAAAGCTAATAAGGTGATTTCATAGTGATGGAGACCTGGGTTTCTTCCATCTTGTTGCTCTGTCATAGCCTAAGGTAACTGCTTCCGCTCCCACCATTTCATCTGTATTCCAGCCAGTAGTAGGAAGAGAAGTAAAGGGAAGTTCCATTTAAGGCTATGTCCTGGAAGGTATGCACACATCACTTCAACTTACATCCCTTTAGCCAGAACTTAGTTATTTGGTCTCTTCTAGCTGCAAAGGAGTCTGGGAAATACAATCTTTAGCTGGGAGGCTGTGTGCTTCGCTAAAACTCTGGGGTTCTGTTATTAAAGAAGGATGTGGGGTACATGGATAATGGGTGATAACTAGAAGCCTCTGCCACAAGTCTCCCCATTATAAGCATCTTCTAGGTAGAAACAGTAAGTGTAGATGTTCCTTTAACTGAATGAGTGATTTTTATGTTTACAATGCACCTTTTCTAGTTTTCCCTGCAGTGTATTTGGCTGCATAGGTATTTGTCTTACCCACAATTTTATAACCTCGAAGATAAGGACTCTGCCTTAAGCATCCTTGTATCTTTCTGATCCCATAAATATTTTTAAAATGATACTGCTTTTATATTCAATGTTCAATGTAATGCTTCTTAATACTTGCTAATTAAAGGTAAGTTGACCTACAGGAGAAGGGCTAGAAGAATAAAACAGAGGAATCCCTTTTTCACCATGGCCATAACTACTGCCTGATGGAAATTCTTAGGGTCCCTGTTTTCAGGGCTCAGATGACCCCTGCCAGGGGCCAGATCCCTATCTACGCATAGGAGAACTTTTTCCCCAGAGGATTCTGATGACCAAGGAGCCAGGTGTGAGCCAGGGTTTTTCAGGCAGATTTGTGAGACCATGCAAGGAAGCCAGATAGCAACCATTTAATCAATCAACAAATGATGTTAAGCCCCTGCTCCCTGACAGGCGTAGGGCACGCTGGAAGCACACTGGGGTCTGAGACAGACACGAGGCTGATTGTTTAGAAGGGACAACGGCCTGGAGAATAAATACATTTAGGATGGGGATGTCCAAGATGGTCCAGGAGCAGGTGTCAGGGGACCTCACCCACAGAGAACGTTCAACAGAGGCACCAGGGAGCCCAGAGTAGCATTGGAGACAGCAGCCCATCAAAGGAAAGGTTCACCTTTGGCCCACTCAAATCCTAACTTCAGATTCTAATTTCCTGGGCCCTAGGGTTTCAGGCAATTAAGCTGGGCTGGTGACAGGAGGAAGTGGGAGCCACTGAAGCATGGATGGGAAGGCATTGGGTTTGACTGAGACTAGCTTATGGGGATAGCCCCACAGGGACTCATTTAGAAAGTGCTCTGAGGCTTGTGGCCAGGCTGCTGGGCATATCTGCTTTTCTTAGAGTAGAATCTGGACTGTGTCACTAAGACCACATCTTTCTCTCAGGCTGAGGGTGGGGGGAATTGCTGGAGTCTAAACAGAGTCAGGGAGGAAGCAGAGAGCCTTCCCACGGAGCTCTCTCCCTGTGGTGGGGGGAGGTGAACGAAGGAGGAGAAACAGCTCTGGGCTGACTTCTCCCCACTCTCAAGAGTTGGCCATCTGAAAGCATGAATCAGTGTCTCCGGGGGCTCAAAGTGCAGAGGAAAACGTTGACAGAAACAGGCAAGGGGGATGCAAAAGCCAGAGCCTTTAAATATTCTGTTTGCCCACAAGTGTCTGAAGGTGCAGTCTTATCTCTCCCATCCACCTCCCACCCTCTCTGGCATCTTGCTCCCTACTTATCCCATCTTGATGCTTTCCAAAAGGCTCCTACCCCTCTTATACATTTTCCCCTCAGGTAATAAAGAAAACAGTGTCACTCCATAGTCACCAGGTTTGTGTCAGGACTTGAATTTCCTGTTGACTATTCAGTGGAATTTACCCAGGGCCAGAAGGTTGAGGGACCAGGGTTTAGCCCCAGCTCAGTCAGTAACTCACAGTGTGGCCGGCTAACTAACTTTCCGGCCCCCATACTCTTCCTGTATGAATGGGAACAGTAATATACTCTGCCTCCGATGGAGGTGGGGGCGTGCATAGTGAAATGATACACAAGTTCAAAGGCTATACCAGTGGAAGGCTTTTTGTTAATACATAGAAATCTGTCACAGGATGCACTCTGCCCTGCAAGCCAGTTCACAGAAGCCAGAACAGACTCTAGCCAGAGAATACAGCTGCACCTGTGGGAAAGGTACCACTAGCAGTATCCTTCAGTACAGTTGGAAACTACCTGCATTTTCAGTACATACATGCACTGAAGTTGATGCATTCAGTGGGGTAATGTCATGTGGTAATGTCATGTCATGTGGTAATGAAAATGAACAAACTAAAGTTCCACACAACCACGTGGATACATCTCACAAGCATCCAGTTGAATAAAAGAACCAAGTCAGGAAAGAATATATTCAGTAAGGTTCTATTTATGTACATTCCCAATCATGCAAAAATGAAACCATATTGTTAAGGGACGTGTCCATATGAGTAAATCCATAAAGAAAAGCCTGTAAGTTAGTCTCAGGAGTCAGAATACTTGGTATCTCCTTAGGAAGGATGGAGGAAGGGGTTTGCGTTCTGGGTGGGACATGGGGACAAGGGCTGTTAAGGCCTTTGGCACCCCCTGTTTCTTGCCTTGAGAGGGGTTTACAACTGTGTTCACTTGACAATTGTTCTTTAAAATTGTCCATATATGTTTTCGGTCGTCTCTGGATATATGATCTATTCTACAATTAAAAAAGAAAATAAAGGTATGTGAAATCAACATGGAGCCACCCAAAATTAGAATACTAGCCCAGAGGTTCACCTCCTCAATTTTATAAATCAGGAAACTGAAATCCAGAGAGGTGACAAGGCTTGCTCAAGGTCACATAGTATGTTGCTTGTCAATCTGGGGCTAGAATGAGGTCCATCGGCTCCTAACTCAGTGTCCTCCACCACCTTCCTTCTCTCTGGAGAGTCCTCATTATGGGAAGGTGTGTGTATGGATGGCGGGGAGCATAGCTTTTATGCCAGGAGTTCCCTTGTTTTGTGAAAAAGAAAAAGGGCAATTTAGTAGGCTGATATAATAAAGAGCTGGTGTAAACTCTGAGGACGGTAAACACTTTTCAGATGGAATTTTAAAAGATTTAAGTGTGTCCCCCAAATGTTACATCATAATGATAAAATTACAAAAAATAAATAACAGAGATCTCTGGCAACTCAGAAATCTAGTTAGACTCATGCTCCATCTGATTTGCAGATGGTATCAGGGTGAAGCTGGCTTAAAGGGGCTGGAGGGGGGGAAGGAAGGACAGGGAGCCAGGAAGTCTGCATTTTTATTGACTTATCCACCTGGCCTAGGTGAGACCCTTAGCCCTGGGACACTCAAGAAAGGAACCTCTGCTATCTCTCTGAGAGCTTTTTTGTTTTGTTTAGAGGTCAATTACTTCCCATTTGGGGAACTTGTGAACATTAAGAGGTGACTGGAGTGATGGGACTGAACGATGCAGATAAGAGGCTGATTGCTTACAGAGCGGCTGCCTGGTGAAAGCCATGCCTGGGATAAGCTGTGGTCGGTAAGACACACACACACAAAAAGGCAGCTTTCAATGCAAAGGAGAGATTACAGGATGGAAGATGGGCAGCCGGGGGTGGGCTTGAAACGCTGGAGAGGGATGCGTTTCAAAGTGACCCTGACAGGCAGAAAAGGGGGGAGATGGGAGAAGGGAGTTTTCCTTCTCCTTCCTTTTGTAAAGAAATCCTAGTCCTGTGACTCTCAAACACCCACGGTCCCCTCTGAAGAAAAATTCACATGGAGTTCACATGGACAAGGTTTTGTTATAGGTTTATTTGTTTTGTTTTATTTTGTTTAGGCCAGCAAATATGGATGCTACAGCATTGGACGGGGAGGGAGGTAGCAGCAGAGAACAGAAAATGTCAGCGGTCAGTGGAACACTTAAAGTGATCTTGGGTGTATATGAAATCAACACCCCCTCCAGCCTCACACCCCCTTCAATCAGCTGAATACAGTTTACAAATTCCCAAAAGTTAGCCTTGAATTGTACCTCAAACTACTGGGAAACATGATTCTGGCTTCAGCCTGTGCCCATTTACTTTTCTTCATCCCTAAGTCCTAGACCTTTTGGGGAATTTCTCCCAGTAAATAGTGCCATTCCCATCCTAAACACCAACCTTAATCCATATCCTCGAAGCGTGTTCTCTAAGCACCCCAGCTCACACTGGATTTTGTTTTTCTCTAGAGAGCTTATTGTCTGTCTCCTTGACAGGCAGTGTATACTACCTTGTATTTTTAGATACCATTCTCCTGTTCGCTACTGGTATCAAATTAGATAATAAATTCTTTACGGGTGGCAGCCAAATCTTATTTCCTCTGTGGCCCCAGCAGAAATGTCCAGTGATGGGGCCTGCCGAGTGGATCAGTTGGTTAAGAGCTTGCGCAAGAGTGCGAGCTGAGCTCTGAGCAACAGGGTTGCTGGTTGGAATCCTGGCCCGAGCTGAGCAGCTGCTGAGCTGCCAACAGGTAGCAGGATGGCTCAGCTATAAAAAATAAAAGAAAAGAGAAATGTCCAGTGATGGTTGAGTTCCTGATGACTGGACTAAGCCTCGTTCCCCTTCACTCAAGCCTTGAGCACAACCATGGATCCTGGTCCAGTGTTGCCTGATGATACAAAGCCTGGAAGGAGCTGGGAAGACCTATTCAGAACGTCACATATCTGGTAACCGCTTCCGGGTTCCTTTTCTATGTTAGAAAGGGGTAGGAGGGTGAAGGAAATACATCTATTAATTTCCTACTCTGTGCCACGGACTTTATTAGATCCACACGAAAAGGACCTAGATGTCTAAGATAAGGAAGGACCTTACCCCAAAGACAGCAACAAAGGAGTTTTAAAGCTTAACATATAGTATTTGGAACCTGATCTTGGAAAATTTAATACAACTCACTCAACAACTGAGGGCCTGGCAGATGGTTACTCAGTGGCAGCATTAAATGTAAACTCAACTGTCATGAATCTAAGGCCAGTGTCCACGGGTAACTTGTCCTCTTATAAGGATTACCCCCCAGAGTGAAAGAATACAATTTTCTCTTGATGGAAATTTTAACTGTAATCTGTTTTTTTTTTTTCCTTAGCTTAATGGACCAAGGAATATTTTTGAGATTTGTGAGTATTCATACTGCACTTTTTAATCCCAGGGGCACACTAACTATGATTGAATGATACTTCGGGGTGTTTCTAAATGCACTTTTAACAACAATGAAAATGGAGAACTAAAAGAGAAAGGGCATGAAAACAAGGAGAAGAGAAAATGTAAGGAAATGATAGTAAGAAAAAATATGAACAATTACTCCTGTTTTTAGCTTCAACATACAAACTTTCAGAAATGTAAACTATGTAAAATATTGGGTTGTTGGAAAAGTGATGTATTTTTTCTGTTTTTCATTGCAAAAATGCGTCATGACTTTTCTGACAACCCAATAGTTAGGTGTACTTTACATAGAACCAGTCTATTTCCCACATCAGTAAAAACAACCAGGGCACATTCAAAAATGAGAAAATGCACGGCCAGTGCATTTAAATTAAATATTAGAGTTTATTAAATAACAGAATTTAACTTTTGACAAGTTAGTGATCCAGAGAATGAAAAACCAGGGATTTCATTTTCTGAAAACGTTCTCAAAAAGCAAAAAATCAAAACAAAACCACCAATTAAAAAAAAAACCCAAAACAAAAAACCAATTTTGATTTTCCCTTGCCAAAGACAAATTTCTTATTTGATCCCATGTTCCCATTAAGAAAATGAGGTGTTTTTTTTTTACCAGTCTTCAGTTTATCTGACTTCAGTATCTGGGTCCGGAGGTCACAATTTCCCTAAAGTTCAGGCTCCCATCTGTTAGGACTTATGGACAAGTAGAGGCCTCCTTTCCTGATTCTGAACATAGAACCCTCTTATTAAACCCGCTTATTCTCCAAAAGAAAACCTACAGAGGAAGAGGGGATGGGAGAGAGGAAATCAAGTAACCGATCCCCAGTGCGGCCTCCATTTTGTGTCCCTTGGGAGTCTGTATGTACTGAACACTCAGAACGTCTAGGTTTCATTTTTACTTTAATTGTCAGTTGTTTAGATGTACCGGAGAGGTGGACAGATTCCAATGGCCTACGCAGAAGCGAACACACACAAATATAGTTCATATGTTTCCTTAAGATGCTGAGCTGTATATAAGAGATAAAATGCACTGACACGGAGGGAAGAGCCAGAGGATACTTCCTGGGGAGCAATTGTAGCCCCAGAAAAGAGCATCCTGTTGGATTAATCTGGAGTCCTCAGGAGCTCAGCCTTGGGGCAGGGGATTAAATCCCATGACAGTCCCTCTTCCTGACCCGGGATACTTCTCTTCCCAGCTTGTCATTCCCCTTCCCATGCTTGTCTCCTTTTTTCATTCTTCCCCCAACCTGTGGCTCTTAACTAGAGGACCGAGGCCCCCCTCAGAGTACCCCCTGCCCGGAGTCACCCTCCCCCAAAGCCTGGGGCTGCTGCACACAAATTAAAGGCTTCTCAGCCCTGGATTTGGGGCCTGAAAAGTCGTCTGCCTCAGTATTGCCGCGACACCGGACACTGCCAGCCACTCTCGGCTTTCCTCCCGCAGTGCTGCTTCGTGGGCGGCTGGAGACGGCCTGAGTTCTGCCTCTTGGGGTGAGAACCGGGGCCTTCAGCCGTAAGTCTCCTTGGGGGCAATTCGGAGTCCCAGGGATCGTTCGAAGGAGAAGTGCCTTCCTGTAGCCCCTTCCCTCTACTGCGGTGGCCCATCATTCCTGCCGCGACTGGTTGACAGAGAGTTGACCAACCTGCTGGCCTTGGTGGGTGTGTCCGAGCCAGGGCGCCTCACCAGGCCCTGACATCCTGCAGTGTGGCAGGCAGATGGCCCTGCGTAGTGGTGCTCGGGCCACCCCCGCCAAGGCCCGCGTTGGCCAGGGGGGCTGGCGGGGTGGGGCCCCCGGGCGTGCCCATGTAGCCTCCGCTGTAGCCAGTGCCGTAGGGAGCGCCAGCGTAGCTGCTGTAACAGGAATAGGGCGCTGCGGCCACGCCGTAGGGACCCGGGAAGGCTGGCGCTCCAGGGCCTAGGCAGGGCTTACCGTCCCGCACTAGCACGGGCACCGCCACCCTCCGCGGCGCCAGCGGGTGGCTCGCCAGTTCTAGGGACTTGTCCTGACGCTGTCTCTTGCATTTGTAGCGCCGGTTCTGGAACCAGATCTTGACCTGCGTAGACGTGAGCTGCAGCGCGCTGGCCAGATGTTCGCGTTCTGGCGCTGACAGGTAGCGTTGCTGCTTGAAGCGCCGCTCCAGCGCCAGCACCTGCGCCTGCGAGAAGAGCACGCGTGGCCTCCGTCGCTGCCGCACCTTGGGCTGCTCCGCGCACTCGCTGCGTGTGCCGTCACCGCTGCTGCCTGCGCAGCGCTCTGGTTCCCGGGTTCCAGCCTGGAGGGGCGAGGCTGTGCGGAGGCCGGGCTCTAAAAGCACAGGAAGAAACATAGTCAGCGCCCAGTCTAAGGCTCACCTGAGCAATTCTTACACTGTTTTTAAGGGACGCCTCTCACCCCTGGTAGCCTTCACTTTGCGCCCCTTCTCTCTCTTCTGCTGAGCTTTCACCCCCACCCCAGGCTGGTCTGAAGGTTCTTTCCCCCAAGCTGTCGCTTTTGTATTTTCTGGAACATATGTAAATAGTTTCGCTAAGGTCCCTGTTGTACAGCCGTTTCCCAAAAGGTAGACTCTCGATCAAGAGTCTAAGACAGCTTCGTTTTCTCAGAGTGTTTGCGTATGAACGCTGCGGCAGGGGCGGTTCTCTGCGATTTCAGTTCTAAAGTTTGGTCGAGTTTGGGGAAGCTTTTGCTGTGAGGGCCAAGTATGAGCATGGGGCTGTCAAATGGGGGCTGACTTTGCCCTTGGTGGAAGCGGAGGGCGGGGGAGAGAGAGAGAGAGAGAGAGAGAGATAGATAAAGAGAGAGAAAAAGAGAAGAGACTTCCGTAAGGTGCTTGCCGACAGGATCCTGTCTGCCTGATTATCCATTGCGATTCTGTGTGTAAGGCGGGATCCTTGGCTCCAAGCCAGGAGTCTCAAGCGTATCCCACCTTTACCCCACCTTGGCACACACCCTTGTCTTTTTGGTCATCAAGTGCCCCATGGGCACCAGGGAGCGGTCCCATATTCTTGCACGCGAGGCTCTGTAATCCAAATTAACAAAATAAATAAAACAAAGTATTTTCTGACTCCTGACTTTCGGCTTGAAAAGTGAGGTTCTCTTGGAGGGATACACTGGTATAAAGTTGAGATCCACATTTGTCTTTTATAAAAGCTACTTCTTTCTTCTTTGGGATCTCCCTGCCAGACGGGTGACATTGGCTTCTCACAGTCTTCCTCTCCCGCTGGGCAGCACCGTCGCGGCGCACCCGGAGGCGGCTCCAATTGAACCGGTAATATCAGGGCTGAAGACCCCAGCTGCTGACGCTGTGCTCGCAGCCTGCCAAGATGGCCCTTCCTGCCCTTCTTCCCACTTCTCTTTCTGTCTCCTCTTAAGCTCTGCTTGCACGCAAGGGTAGGTAGAGTGGAAACGTTGAGTTTTCGTGGAAACTCCAGGAGAAAACCAGGAACGTCGAGGGGATGCAAGCTCAAGGCAAGGCGGAGGGGCACAGGCCTAATTAGAGCCGGTGCGGACTGGAACCCAACTCCAAATCCCGTGTTAGCACAATAACGTTGCTTGGTATTTAAAGTGTGAAGAAATAAAAACTTCCGTCAGAGAAGTCTGTGCTCGGAGAAACAGGACATCTCTCCTTGCAAAGAGGAAAAATACTGACTAGGGTTTGTTTTCTTAGCAAATCGAAAAGTCACAACTGACCTTCTGGGGCCCTGTGGTTTAAGCAAGACCCCATTGGAAAGTCGCTGACCACGCAGGCCGCAGGCCGAGGGGTTGCGCGACACCCGGGGCGCATGCCAGCATCCGGAGCCCTCCTGGTCACAGTGCGGAGTCCTTCTCGCCCTGCGTCCCTAAAAGCAAGGTGGGTCGGCTGGGGACGGACGAGGTGCGCCAAGGCCACCAGCAAGTCCCTTGCTGGCCTGTTCGCTGCTGCTTCCTGGGCTTAGTTTCCAGAGCCGGGATCAGGCCCTTCTCTGCGTCCACCACAGCCGCAGGAGATACGAGCTGCCTTAGGCTGTGAAGGATCAGCAATAGTCCCAAAAGCGTGACCCTTTCTTTCTAGGGCCTATGAACGCCAAGTTTGCTGAACTGCACAGAGGGCGTTTAGTGTTGAGAGTCCCCAGCAGGAAACCCACAGGCTTCTTTGAGAACATAGCAAAGATTAATGTTTTCCAGGCTCTGGAGTCGGTGCCTAACCAGGCTGCAAGTTGATGAATCGCTCCCAACTAGTCTCTTTATTTGGCTAACTTCCGCCTTGAATGCAGGGAGCGTAGCACAACCAGGCAGAGGAGACCCGGCCAGCAAGGCGCCTCTTGGGGCCCCCAGGAGGCTGGATCCAGGCTCAAAGGTTGGACGAGAGGAGTGGCTTTTTCATCCCGCAGGATGTTGAGCCTCTTCTGCTGAAGCTTCCCGGGTCTCAGGAGACAATGCAACACAACTTCCCGCCGGCTCCTTGCCTTTCTGCCTCTGGACGCAGGTGCCGGGGCCTCGCTGCCAGAGCGCGGGTTGTACTTTCCAAAACCAGGTGCGGAAACTGCGCAGTATCCGCGGAGTCGCCACCAGGAGCAGCTAAAAACGGAGCTGCCCTTACTGTGCTCCCAGACATGGAGCGCCGGCCGCCAGCGCTCGCAGGGCGATCCACACCCATGGACTCAGACACCACCTGGTCTGGTCACACTTCTCATTTTCGAGATGAGGAACAAGGCAAAAAAAGGACTGACTCAGTGCTGGCCAGGCTACTTAGCGAGTCCCCAAAAAAGGGCCGACCTGGGATGATCCCAGAGTTGTAGGAGTTTCCTTTCCCAAAGCGCCCTGCTGCTTTGATGGCCACACCTTTGGGAGATGGGTTAGAGTAGAAAGAATCAGCGATGGCCCCCGAACACTACCGGTGACCCAGCACAGCTCAGATAGTGTAGCGGGTTACGCTGTAAGAAAGAGAAGCTGGAGTTTCTGGGCCGGTGCTTATGAGTAGAGTGATGTGTTTGTAGGAATATGAGGAGGACAGGCTATGGAAATAGTGCACCTCTAAGATTCAGGACCTTACTTTCCTTAAGGGAGGTGAAGCCCAGTGGGAATCTGGAAGGAGTAGCAGAGGGAGCTTAGAGCCTGTCTTTTGGACTCTTCAAATGAGGGGAAATGAGGGTAGGCCCTGGGAAGACAGGAGATGCCTGTCCCGCCGATTGGTAATGACTCCCTCCCCACGATCTCCCTGTAGGAACCAAGACCTGAGCTTCTACTCACGTGGCTCCCCCATCCGTTCTGCCACCATCTCTGTGACCATCTCAGAGGAGCCTCCAGGAAGCTCCAACCCGTTCTGCCTTCTGTCGCTGCTGCCGCTACCGGTGTTGTGAACCTCCGACCCTCGAGATTCTGGGACCAGTCGCAGGTACCGAGAGCTTTCCGGGCTCCTCTGTGCACCCCAAAGTTGCAAGGCCTCAAGGCCAATCTGCTCGCGCTCCAGCTTCAAGATGTCGTTGACCGAAAAGGGGGTGGAGGTGACAGGGTTCTGCAGCATCCCGAAGGCGGAGAGCGGGGCTGGGGCGTCCCCGGTCCCCGCGGCGAGCAGCGCCCAGAGCTTCCCGTCTTGTCGCTGCTGGCACCGCAGACCCAAGGTCTGGGGCACACGCCCAGAGTCCTGGACTGCGCCTTCCTCTGGGCCATCCCTGCAGCCGGGTGACCAGGGCCGAGCGACGAGACCGCCAACACCCATTGGTTCCCGCAGAAACCACGTGCTAACTACCCCAGCACCTTCCTCCCCAAGCGCTTTCTTCCCGCGTCCTTCTAATTCCTCTGCAGCTGCAGCCACCTTCTGGGAAGGTTTGGTTCGTACTGAAGGTTCTCAAAAGCAAGGAAAACTGCAGGGATGGTGCTGCGCGCGGCTTGTATGTCGGTGAATACGGTACCAGCGCGCGCTTCCCAGGTCAACCCCGGGTCCGCGGGGACTTTCCTAGAGGACGACTTGCGGGGAGAGGGGGTTGGAGCCCATGTGTGCAACCCGAGACAGTCCATCCTGCCTGGTCTTAGCTCAACTATCTACTCCTGTGGCAGGGGAAAACTCAAATGGAGACGGCTGGGCACCGCGGGATGTAGGTGCACGCGGGAGTCCTAGCGGGCGCAGGGCGGGGGCAGGCGGCGGGAAGCTCCTTCCAGGGAGCAGAGGCTGAACCGCGGAGGAGCGAGTCTTGACCCGCCATGGCCTAGATGGAGGTGGAAATGTCTCGCTTAGGGCCAAGTCCGATTCTGAGGAGCCCGGATTTGCCACTTCCCAGGTGTCGCATGCCAGCCCGGGGGCGAGGCAAAGGCCAAGGAGCAATACTGCGGGAGCCCCCAGGCTCTTAGCGGGCCCCGCGAGTGGGTGGGGAGGCGGGAAGGTAATAGCCCTGGCTCGCGCGAAGGTGCCAACAGGGGCTCACCTCGTTGCCCTTCCCCGTCCCCAGGTGCCTTCGGTCCTTTCTTCTCCTTTATCCTCCCTAAAGTTGATTGCCTGGAGAGGACACACGCGAGTGTATACGAACGCAACCCCCCACCCCGTGGGAGGTTTGGACCAACATGAAGCTCTTCAGAAAAGATCTTAGTAAAGGGAGGCAGTGTGGTGCAGGGTTATGAATGTGAAGGTGGAGTCAACAGGTCTAGCCTTGCTATATCTATCATATCACGAGTGGGCTTTGGGGAAAGTATTTATCTCACTAAGCTTCAGTGTATTCAAAAATGGAGAAAAGAATGTGCCCATTAGAGAAGTAAGTGAGATAATGTGTATGAAACCATCAAGGAATGTCCACGACAATTTCTCATACTACAGGGTTCAATCACAACAACATGATTCTGGGGGTCAGCATCCTCAGCACAGTCTAAGGAGTTTTAAAAAGTTTTAAATCAAAGTGATATCTCCCTAGAGTTCTTTTTGGGATTTCAGATCAAATACTTCTTAAATAAACCTTCTTAAGCGAATTTAATATTAAAAAGACTGCCTGGGTGTTATTATTTCCTGAAACCCAGATAAACTGGACTCATCTTCCCAGGCTAGTGAATGCAAAAAATTCTGGCAAAAATTCATGCAAATATCAGCAAATTTGATGATTTAGCCAAGTAATGATTTCTCATACATTTATCATTTAATCTTTACATGGAAGCTAAACCCTGAGTGTTTCCAGCTTCTTTGTTTTGTTTTGTTTTGTTCTGCTTTTTGGTTTTTTTTCAGTGAGGAGTCGCAATCAGAGAGGTTAACTGACTCCTGAGGAGGCCCAGCTCCTCAATGTCAGGGCATGCCCAGATCCTGGTTTTGTTAAAACGGTACCACTTCGTTCTTTTTTTTTTTTCTGAAAGAGACATCACTTTGTCCTCAGAGTTGTCAAAATCTTGTGAACCCATACATTTATTTAAATTTTATTATTTTTTCTGATTATAAAAGTCATACACACTTTGGAAAACATGGACAATAAGGAAAAGTTGAAAAGAAAACAAGATCCATCCAGAGATGCCATTTTTTTCTTTATATTTTTGCATGTATGAGCTCATAGGGAATATGCGAGCTTCTGTATTTTAAAAGTACATAAGGGCCTGCCGAGTGGCGCGGTGGTTAAGCGCTGGCTTGGGATGCCAGCGACCCTGGTTCGGTCCCACATATGAAGGCCAGTGACGCTGCCCTCAAAAAAAAAAAAAAAAGAACATAAGCATGTCCAGCACTCCATTAACGAGTTTTTACAGATACATTCCAAAATGGCAATATAATAGTTCATGTTATGGATGGACCACAACAGATTGTTTACACTTTTAGATTATATCTAATTTTTTCGACACTGTAAGTAAGGCTCGGGGAACATCTTTGTGAGTTTCTCCTTTTCGACATTTTGGATTATTTCCTCGGGGTAAATATGTAAAATAAACATAAATGAATCACATATTTTAATGCTTATGAAACATGTTATCCTACGACTTTCCGGAAAAATAGTATTATCCTATCTTCTTCCTTTCAGAGATGCAGGCCAAGTTCCGGAAGGCGGGTATTTACAACAACCACCCAACTCGGAGAGAATGCGAATTTAGGCTATTTCCCTGCAGACGGCCGCGAGTAGGCGCTCGCCCATTCCGCTCCAGGCTGGGGCTGGGGGCGACCCCAGATACAAAACGGGCAGCCGCGAACCCACCAGCGCCTCATTCTGTGGTGGAATTCTCGCCGCAAACCGTCACACTCTAGGAAGTGTAGAAAGAAGGACACCTTGGGAGACACTTCCCACCTGAAGCCCTGAGTTTAAATCCTGCTCTCAGGTCCCGGGTGTGCCTTTCTTTCCCGGTTTACTGCAAGGATCGAATGAGATTTGGGGCGTGCAAAGTCTTTTTATCCACTCGCAAGTGATGGGAACACTAGTCTTAGTTAAGCAAAGGGCGGCCTCAGCTCAGGCCCTGGGTTACTCAGGGTCCACGTGGAGAAACAGAGGTCCACATTCCCTCACCCAACTCCAGCAGCCGGGCGGGAACAGACCACCCGGCGCGGGGATCTCAGCTCCCAGCTTTCTCCCCTCGCCCAGGTCTCGCCCTGCAAGTCACCTCCTGCCCTGGGACTTCGCGGCAAACAGGCCGGGCGTCGGCGTTCCTCCTCTTTTCTCCCCCTCTAGCGCTAGGGCGCACCAAGAGCCGCCTGCTTGGGAGTGAAACGGCTGATGATAATCTCACGGGGTCTTAGTCAACTGCATCCGCAATAGGGACCGCCCCTGCGGGGTAAGGAGAACATTAGCAACCTGGTCACTTGCCCAAGTGCGGGCGTTCCGGAGGAAAGAGGAGGAAGCCAGGGAACCAGAACGGAGAAGAAAAGCTGGGCGCGTCCTGAGGCTCTCAGGCAGGACTCGGCGCAGCCCAGACAGTGTGATGCCCGACAGCGTGTGTGTGTGTGTGTGTGTGTGTGTGTGTGTGTGTGTATGCTCCTTGCTAATGAATGGAGACGTCGTCATCTCTATTCTTAAAATAAGATGGAGACGGCCTTGCCAGCAGTGAGTGAATTTGCCTTACTCCACTCAGATCACACAATAAAACGCTTTAACCAGTACTAGGTCCACAAACGTGTTTTGAACACCTACGTGGGCCAGCACAGGTCCCAGGCTCTGAGCATACTGAGGAAATGAGGGGTCTCAGCCCATTTATTCTATCCTATTTTTGCACAGGAAACAGACTTTTAAATTATTCCCATGCAGTGTGTTACCTTGCACAATCATATAGAATTGGTGCACACAATTTATTGAACCGTTTCCTATTTGTGGTTAACAAAAGTCCTTTTCTCCCCCCTATTTCTATCAGACTTTCCTAAAACTTAGGGATTCCCTCTTTAAACTTCAGTACATAACAGTAGACTCCCAGTGAATTCTGGCACGAGGGCCCCATGTGCTTGCAGGAAATCAACGGTCTCTAAGGGCTGTAAAGTGAGCACAGGATCCCATTAAGCTAGGCTAGGGCTCTGGGTCTGTTGTCACAGCTGTATCCCCAGGGATGTCAGGCATAGGCTGCAATTGCTCCAGGCAAAGCAGAACTTAGGATCATCATTCTAGAAATAGAGATAGAGACAGAGATAATCTTTGCAAGGCACTCAGGACACAAAGATAACTAGCACACAGTTTCAGGACCCTGCAGGAGGACCCAGTGCAGTAGGGAGAAAACAGGTGAACTTTCATTGTAGAATGTCCCCAGCACACCTTTATCTGGCAGACTGGCGTGAATGTGCCTAATTTCACCCCCTTGGCGAAGGAGGACATTTTTACTTATAATGATATTTTCATAATCAGAATCTAAGATATGGATCTGATTGTGACCTTTAAGAGACTGGTTGATCACTGGTGCATCCCTTTTCATGCTGCCACAAGCAGACACACCTGCAGCCCCACACTAAGGCCCCCTCGCTAGCAAAAGGCCTCTGCCGAGAACAAGGGCTGCTCCCAGCACCATTCCTTCTTATACTCTTTTTCAATTTGTTTGTTTCACTTAGCAATTTATCCTGGAAACCACACCCTAATGGTTCAAAGAGACCTTATTATCCTTTTTTTTTTACAGTTGCCTAGTTCTTCACTGTGTGAATATACCATATTTATTTTGACCACTCTTATGAATACTCAAGTATTTAGATTTTCTCAGTGTTTTGCAATTATGTTTTGCAAATAATGTTGTAAGAATGACATTATTGCTATGTATTTTGTTGTTGTTATTGTTGTTGTTGTTGTTAGAAGTGTATCTTCAGAGCATGACTGTGGGTCAAAAGTGATTGCATATATAATTTATTAAGGCATTGCGAAGTTCCCCTCTGGAATGGTTGCACAGGTTTACCCTCCACCAGCAATGTAAAAGAGTGCCTGCCTCTCTGGCAGTTGCCTGATCAACAGAATGTATCATACCTTTTAATTTCCACCAATCTGATGGGTGAGAAATGGTATCAGTGTTGTTTTAATTTGCATTTTCTAATGATGAGTGAGATAGAACATCATTTTATATGCTTAAGGGATATATCTGTATCTATATCTATATCTATCTATCTATCTACACACAGAGAGAGATGTGTTGTTTGTAGTGTACATATACATGTATAACATGCATATAAATATAAAAACACATAAATATATACATACATTTAAATGGCATCTTTCTCCCATTTTCTATCATTTTTTAAAGTGTTTTCTGTATGTCAGCCGTTTTGGCTGTGTTACATGTTGCAAAATTTTATTCCTGCTTGTCATTGTCTTTTTGTTTCTTTTATGGTGCTTTTTGTCATGCATTTTAAAATGTAGTCACATGTATTAATCTGCTTTTGTTGCCTCTGGATTTGAGTCTTAGTGAGCAAACCTATCTCTCTACTGAGGTTAAAGAGAAATTCAGCCATGTTTTCTTCTAGGACTTGTATGGTTTCCTTGTTTCTATTTACATTTATTAGGAGTGTATTTGACTGTATGGAGTGAGTTAAGGATCTAATATTGTCTTTTCCTAAATGGCTATCCTGGGGTCATTTTAACGGTATGCCTGCGGCCACTTTCAGAGAGGCGCTCTTTGCGAACCCCAGAAAATCAGTACAAAAATCTCGAGTTTTGGAGAGGTGCGTGGGTGGAGTGGGCGAAGAGGTTCCTTTTGTTAGTTGTTTAAAAATCAGCCAGCGTCTCCATTTCTCCCCATCATCTCCTCACAACCCTCTTTCCGGTTTCGGTGGCAGAGACAATTAAATCCTCCTGCCTGGCCAGGCCGCGGAGGCTGGACTCCCAGGCGGGCGCTTCCCACGCACAAGCTGCACCTCCAGAGTGAAGACTGTCATCAGGCTCGGGGGGCTGCCAGGCTCCTCTGTCCCAGCAGCGCGGGCGGTGATTGGGGCCGCAGGCGGGGTGGCCCGGGCGCTGCTTGGCGACGCTTATCTGCACAGCACCGCAGCTCCATTCAATTAACATTCCAGCGCCAGCCGCCCGCCGGCTGATAGCGCCTGGTCACCAAGCCATGCAAGCGAGGGAGTCCCAACCCCTGGACAAATAAACCCTGGGCCCCAGCCACAGTGGTGTGTGTGTGTGTGTGTGTGTGTGTGTGTGTGTGTGTGTGTGTGTGTGTTTAGGGCCTGCAGAGACCCAGGTCAAATAAACAGCGCTGCCTAGAGCGGTTAGTGCACAGGTTTCCTTGCTGTGCCCAGGGTGGGCGAGTCTCTGTCTTGGTTCCTGTGGGTTCTGGTCTGGGTGATGTGAAGCCGGGTGGCAGAGGAGTCCCCCCGGTGCACCCCAGACCTGTAGGGGCTGCAGTTCTGTCCGGCTGTACTGCAAGGCCCCAGCTGCTCTTTTCATGACGTGACAGCGGTCTTGCTGAGCCCTCCTGACATCCCCAAAGCCTGGGGTGTGATCAAGTGCATCACTGCATCCTCACAGCCCACCAGAGGAGTTTCACACATCCTGCTTGACCTTGGGGTCAGACAGACCCTTTCCAGGCTGTTTTTAGTATCTGGTGTCTTGCTCAGCTTGGGCATCCATGATCTCATTGATGTCCGTTTGAGATAAATAGGACAGACATCAGCATCTCAATTCCAAGGATCGGGATGTTGAACAGCAGGGGGTCCCTTAACTTGTTTATAGCCATTTGTCCAGTGAGAGGGCAATGACAAGTCTGACACTCAGTGCTTTGGAGGCCCAGTGCAGGGTTCCAAGTTGCACCTTCCTTAAGAGGGCACCAACCTGCAAATTGCTATAAATGATGTTGTACAATATTATCATATTGTCATTCTCTGCAAATGTCAGCACCTCTATGCACACAGATGGAATGTAGGGCCACCTCTTAATTGGGTGCAAGTGTGTGGGGTGTCCAAGGTGGAAAACACTCGAAATGGAATCTTTCTACAAGTAAAATCACCTTAACAAAACACCAGAAACCCTTTTAATTTATTTCTTCACATAAAGTTGTCCAATGATGGTCCCAGAACTCACCGTCCAGGGGCCTTCCATTGCCTGCTAAAGCCAGCCTAAGCTTCTGAATTTGTTGTTTTAATTAAAAAAAGTTTTTTTGTATAATACAGATAAATTGTGTTTTATGAGTTTAATTTTTAAAGGACAAATTAAGCATATCCTTTAGGAAAACTAGAAACCTGCTAAGGTGTGGCAGATGAGACCTAGACTAGAAGAAAATAATTATAAAGTGCGCTTGTAGTTAAATACCATCCATCCTAGAGTCTGGGCTCCTGCCTGAATGGAGGAGGAGTGAATAGGGTACCACACCATCATCCAGAATGTTTTGCCTCTATGCATAGTTATTGGGTCCTAAGGCATTCTTTGTCTGTGTTCCCCTGATGCAATAACCACATCCACAGCTGTCTTTGAGGCCACCCATTCCTGGTGGATGCCTTGCATACAAGGAATTTTATTGGTAATATTGTTAGTTACAGGTTTCTATGCTTCTTTAACCCTGGATGGATTCTAAGGAAAGTGGAAACCCCTTTGAGCTCTCTTCCCCCAGGGAACCAGTGGACACTTCCCCCAAAACACAGGGAGAAGGGCATGTGGGCTAGTGTACCGGGGGGAGCCCAGGGCCTGGGTTGCTGCAGAAGCACCGTCCAACACTCTCTCCCCAGTGGGCACTCTCCATACATATGTGGCTGCGGAGCGGCAGCTGCCTGGATAAAGACAGAGCACACAGGCACAGCCGGCATGTTGATATTTGGTGCCACGTAGATAAATTATACAGATAACCAAGTGCATTTCCCCCTTCCATCTCTTCCCAGACAGTCTGACGCTGGGCAGACTCATTAGAGAACAGGACAGCTCATTTAAAAGCCAACCTAGGGAAGGTCTTGTGTTTTGAGCAGGTCCATGTTACATGGGAGAATATGCTCAGAAGGCTCTCACTGTGCCAGAGGGCCCTTCACCCAGCTTCCTTTACCAAGGCTCCTCTGGCCTCTGCTGTCATTTGGGTTTCCCTCCAGGGCCTGGATGCTGGAGACTGCCCTGCCTGCTTGAAGCAGGGGTGAAGTGGATCTGTAGCTATAGGGCCTTGGGCTTGTTTGGGATAGAGTGGAGGATGGGTGGGAAACAAGTTTGTCCCAAGAGAAGCTGGTAATACATCCTTTCTCAAGTCCTAGCATTTTGGAGAGATTGGAGAATAGGGGAGTATAAGAAAAAGATATAAAATATTTGACTCTGCTCAGTCAGGCAGACTGTTAAATAGCCATATCTTTAAAGTTTTACATGACATTTCCTTTTGATATCTCTGGGGGGTCTGGGAACAGAGACAGGAAGGGAGGTTCCAAAATTGTGCTTGTTACAATACACAGGAGAGAGTGTCGAACCAGAGTTAGTTAACACGGAGGATGAAGTTGCCAGTCCTAACGGTAATTATTTTCTAATTCCCAGGAGGGTTGCTGCATCAGAACCTAATACTTGACCATTAATTGACCAAACTCTAGGCATTCTTTTTATCAACCCACTCCCTCATATTTACAGGCAGTCCCAGAAAAACAGAACACTGTGGCTGAGAGCACATTGTCAGAAGCCAGGGAGGAAGGCTTCTGCTCAGCCTGGGAGACACAGATTCTTCATTGGATCCGCTAAATCTGAGGAGGTGTCTGTGAGGTACCAGCCTTTGACATTTACCCCTTATCCAGTGCCTCCCGGCTGAGTAGCCTTTCATAAATGCCATTGGTTTACTCAAAAACCATTCACTAAATTATCAGCCTTATGTTTCTGCTTTGTATGAAGGAGTGGACTAAATATTAATAATAGCCGGTACTCACTTTACATGGGCTTTTCTTCTGTGTGTATACAATTTATTACCTGTACCCCATCTCCTTCTTCCAGATGTCTTCATGGTTCCTTCAGATCTTCGCTCAGGTCACCTCAGGTCACTTTGACTCCTGCCTTAAGGGGGCTAACATGTGGGGAGGGCTGGAGAAAATAAACACTATGTATAATGAATACATAAATTATATAGCCTGTTAGAGATGATGTATGACATGGAGAGAACAAATAGGTGTGAAGAATGTGACTTGAGTTTGTAAGGATCTCCTGGTTTCTATGTTCAGAACAGGCTGCAGCTAAGCAGAGATGGGAAGAGGGGAACTTGTTAGGAGGCTGCTGCAATAATCTACACAACAGATGGTGACAGTGGACCCAGGGTGGAGGCAAACCAAGTGGTGACAAGTGGTCAGATTCTAAGCATAATCTGAAGGTTGGAGGAACAGGGATTTTGGACAATTTCATGTAGAGTGTAAGATACAGTGAGGAGTCCAGAATGATTGTTTTTTTTTTGCTGAGGCAGAGTTGCCATCAACAGAAAAGCGAAAGAATACAGGCCGCGGAAGTTTTAGGGAGAAGACCAGGAGTTCAGTTATAAAATTTGAGATGTCAATGCGACCCCTAAAAAGCAATTGGAGTCCAGGGTTTAGGAGACAAGCCTAGGCAGAGAATATGTATTTGAGAGCTGTGGGCATATATATGCTACTAAAGCCACAACCCTGGATGAGATCACCCAGAGCAGAGTGTAAATAGAGAAGAAAAGAAGTCCAAAACCAAAGTCTCAGGCAGCCCAAAGGTTAAGAGCTCAGGGATTCAGAACAGGAAACATCCACAAATCTGGTCTGAATGCTGTAAAAAACAGGCAATGTCATTAAAAAAAAAAAATGTGCTGGGCTGTTCTACCCTAAAAGAAACAAAGGAGACCTTACCACCAAATACATGTCTGGAACTTGGGTTTGATACTGAATAAAAGCAGAAGATACCAAAGATATTTTTCAATTAATAGGGGAAATTGGAATTTAAATAGGTATTGATGTAATAGAATTAATGTTCATTTTCTTAGCTGGGATCATTGTGAAGTGGTTTTGTTGAAAATGTTTTGGATGAAGAGTCATGATGTATGAACTCTCAAAAGGTTAGCAAAAATATATAAAGAACAAATGTGGCAAAATGGTAATAGTTGGCGAATGGTTAGTTGAATAGTTACAGAATGTGTGGATATTCATTGTACCAATCTTGCCATTTTTCCGTAAGTTTGAAAAATTTCAAAATAAAAAAGTCAGAAAAAAAAAGTTGGAGAAAGAGAAGGAACCATGAGGAAGGCTTCAGAGAGGAAAAACAAAAACAACCAGAGGGGGTGATGGCCTGGGAACCAAGTGAAGGAAATGGGTAAAGCAGGAGGGAAAAAAATGGATGAAAAACGCTATTGGCAGGTCACGTGAGATGACACAAATGATTCTTGGATCTAAAAGCAGAATTAGTAGGGACTTTGGCAGGGCAATTGTGCAGAGTGGTGGGGTGACAGCCACCTTTGCTGGCTAAGCTCTAAGGATGGGCCTGCTGACTCAGACTGGGCTTCCAGAAGCCAGGGATGAGTGTGTGTGTGTGTGTGTGTGTGTGTGTGTGTGTGTGTGTGTCTGTCTTTGCACAGGACTAGTTGTAGTGAGTAAACTGGGTGGCTGCACCCAGAGTGAGAGGGGGTGGTCCTCCTAGTTGATTATATAGAAACCAGCCTTGATGACAGGTGCATACTCACCCCAACAAATCACAGCAGTTTTGGATCCCTCTTCCTCCCCCTTTCAAATTAACTGAATCCTAAACCTAGCATACACTCATGGAAAGCAAGGGGATGAAAAAGACACAAAGGAAAAACCTCCTAATCCCATTACTCAGAGAAAACATTTTGATATTATCCGTTTACTCTTTTTTTCCCCCCCTTAGATAGATGTATAATCAATTCCTTTTAAAGAATTAGAGATTGGATATGTGGTTTCCAACCTACGTTTTGTTAACATTATATTATGAAAAATGTTGCCTGCCATCAAACATTCCTCTAAGGATTCTGAGTGACTGTATAATATTTTATCTTATGGATATATAGGGTTTTTTTTTAAAGCTAGATTTCTTTGGTGGGATATTTCGTTTGTGGGAGGTTTCTTCAAAAATTTCCCTTTGAAGTAATATTGCTATAAACATTCCTGTAAAAAATATTTTGCATGCTTCTTAGATTTTCCTCAGGATGAAGTGTGTTGGAGGGAGGAGAGGTGGAGAAAGGCATTATTTCTTCCAGAAAGGCAGCATGTGGTGTCAGAACCTGCTAGAAAAATGGAAATTACTCGCAGATTGTCCTGTAGACGCCTCTTCAAGTGGTGTGTTCGCCACCACTTCCAGGTCCCAGCCGAGGGGACCTGTCCCAAGGTGCCAGATGCCTTGATTGCAATGATCATATCAAGGCTTAGCCTAAAACAGCACCTCAATGTTTGAAAGCAGGCTACTGATTAAATAAGTTAAGCATCTCCTTTGTATTGATGGAGTAAGTCCCTATTCCAAATCCTGTGATTGTTACATTAAGGAGGCCGCTCCCTGCCAGGTTCCAGCCCCTGGACCAGGGGAACCTTGAGGTGGAGAGGACCACTGCTCCCCTTTCCTCAAGGAAACCCAGCAGGTAGCTCCTGGGGAAGGGAACTGGTCAAAGGCGTGTTACTGGGAAAGAATTCTGTAGCAAAATTAGAGAGACACAAGGAGTCATAAAATGTAGAGGGCGGGTTCGCTGGCAAGGCAGAACTTGCTGGATGGTTTAATTTGTAATGTGCAAAGAGATAATCAATGGTGTCCCTGGCAAAAATATTTGTATAAAATTTACCTTTATTTTGCATTTTCACATTATATGTTTCTTTTATTATTAATTTAATAAAATAACTATACACTTAACACATTGAGGACGGGTCATTTAAATTGTTTAAATACGTGTGCCCCAGGACTTAAATCATTGAAATCAACTTTTATACTGTGTTTCTTTAAGCATTTATAACAAATTCGCTAACTATTTTTGTGACCCGAAGTTTTCAGGAAATACTCACCAAAGACCCTAGTCTAGTAGTGCTTGAGGTTATGATACCTCTGGAAACATTCCCCCTTAATGTATAGATGCAACTCTGCATCACTGGACCATAATGTGTCAAATACATACAGAAGGTGCCCAAAAATGTATACACATTTTAAGAAAGGAAAAAAATCTGTATTAAAATTATGCTGATGGTAACCACTTTGAGCACCTCTTGTAATTGCAGAAGTCAAATGTGACTTGTATTCATCTCTTGTTATCGGTATATATTGAGTATTACAATTTTAATGCAGTTTTTTTCATTTCTTAAATTGTGTACACTTTTTTGGGCACCCTCTGTATTTAGAACTATACACTGAAACATGCACAAATACTCTGTAGAAAAATAGCCTGTTCTCTTTCTGCGTCTTTCAGAAACTGCCCCTCATCTCTGCTAGTAACAGTGCTTTCCTTGTGCCACGTTGTCCAGTGTCTTTACACAGGTGAACTCTTAATCCTGGAAACCAAGGCCAAGCCTATGTTCTCTGTGGATTCGAAGTCGGGCGGCGGGTTCCGGAGGCTGAGTTCTTAGCACTACTCGAAGCCCCCTTTCAGCCACCCTAAATGAAAACCCCCGGGCTTCCACTAATTAGCTTCTTACGACCCCAGGGAAAAATAAAAGACTTAAATAAACAGAAGCCCAAACAATGCCCCTTCCCCGGTCCTGGCCCCAGATCCGCTTCCCAGGTTCCCTCCCCTGCCACGTCCCTGGCTCCGACCGCAACCCGCGACCCGCGACCCGGCAGATTTCTAGAAACAGATAGAGACACCTAGAAAGCCCGGTGGCCAGGTCTCCGCCTTAGACCTGTAGAGAGATGGGTGCCGATGGCCTGAGAAGCGAAGCTCCTGGGACTTGGCGAACAATAAGGACGCTATCAGGAATGATGCGTAAAACTAATTCAGGGACAGCTTTGGAATCTTGGCCACCTCGCTAGGCATTCTCGGAGCGGCGAGACAGTGGCGTCCGCTTTCCCTGCGGACCCTTTGTCCTCCTGGAGTTGGGCTTGAGGTTCCCCACTCCTCTCCTCCCTGGTTGTGCTCCGGTGCCAGCCGCAGCGCGCGCGCTCCAAACACTGGTGCAAACCGACACCTCGTGCTGTTGACAGCACGCGGCTGCAGGCGCCGGGGCGGGGAGCCCAGACGTCCTGGGTGTCATCTCTCGGAGTAGAGACTTAGAGCCATGAAACCACGGGTGCCCTCTCCCACTATTCCAGTCTGGAGAAGGAGAGAAGCTGCGTTTCTTTCGCGCCCTACCGGGACACGTAAGGGCGGTGTTTGCCTAGCTCCCTTGTCCCCGACCCTGGTTCTTTTCTTGCCAGTATTCCGTTTCCCTTAGTACTGTTATTTACTTGGTGTTAATTAGACCCATTTTTAGAAACGTAAATATTTATTTTTAACCAGATTTTAGGTAACAGTATCCCTGAAAGCACAGGTTTGAAGGGTTATACGTGGATAGCAGCCAATACACATTGCATTATAACCATAAATTTGAGAAAAATGTCCATGTATGCACGACTTCTCGCGGTCTTTCACACTGTCTGCGATTTGGGCACCACGCTTAGGAAGAGACTGCTTTATTTTATTTTAACCCAAAATAAAAACCGGTCCCATTTTACAGCGGAGGGACATAGTAGGCACTTTTCCTTGGGTTAGGAAGGCGCACACCTTACCCACTGTCCCTGCGCCTGCTCTTTCCGCTCCATGCCTGGGCGCCGGGACATCCAGTCCTGCGGTGGCTGGAGAAGATGATTGATACTGGGTTCCCAGTCCAGGGGTCCGGACTAAGCAGCAACTGCTCCACCCGCCTGAGAAAGTATAGGAAATGCAGGAGACCATCTACCTGCCCTCTGCTCGCACCCAAGACGATAGCTAGTGTTTTGTAGACAAACTTAGGAAGCAGCTCCTTGCGGGCTTCCTGTCTGCCTCTTGTTCTAAGATGGGGCCCCACCCTGCCCCGTGGCTACCCTAGCACCATTCAAAAACTTCCCCGCACTCCTTTGTGTCCCCCTTTAAGCTGCCCCTGCTGGAGTCGGTCTTTGTACGTCCTGCCTCGTTTGCTTAGTTTCTCTGTTTACTTCCTGCGGCGAGATGCTCCTTTGCAAATAGTACAACAAGCTAACTTGATGGCATTGGCTGCCTGGCTCAATCCCACCTCACCATTTCCAGTGTTCACTTGATGAGGGGCAGTTCTGACTGGAGACCAAGTGTTACCCCAAAGGGTGGAGTGTCTGTCCCAGAGCTTCGCAGACTTTAATATGCCTATGAATTGCCCGGGACCTTGTCAAATGATTCAGTAGGCTGGGGCCAGAGACTGCATTTCCCATAAGCTCCCCAGGGCTGCTGCTGCTGCTGCTGGTGCTCAGACCGCACTTTTGAGCTGTGAGGCTTTAATGGATTCAGACTTGTGGGCTGGCTCCAGGGACAGAAAATTTGGGGCTGTTGCTCTTCCCCTCCACGCCCCTTCCTTTGCAACACCTTACTTTTGCCTGAGGCAGGTCCTTTGCTTATGAACTAATTAGAAAGACAATGAGGAATTTGATGAAGAGTAGAGTCTTGGATACCAAGCCATGAGTTTGGCTTACACCGTTTACTGCAGGAACTTAAGTCACATAATTTCGTTGAACTTATGTTTCCTCACCTATAGATGCGCATAGTAACCTGTATCACTGCACTTATTCAAAGATCATGGTGGATAAAAAGCCCACATGAATGTGCTTTTTAAAGATGTAAAGCAATGACAGTATGTAAAGGGTTAATGTTTTATTCTGTATGGATTTGCAGTAATTTCTCAAAAGGTAGATTGATGTGGTCAAATGCAAATAAAAGGGAAGGCATATTAAATATATATGTATGCACACAGAGCTCTTTTATTCCAAAGCAAAAGCTACACTCCTCTTTTCGAAATGACTTAAGCATAATGGTTCATTTTTATGAGTTATCAAGGTTCTTAGGGAAAGGTATAGACAGAAAAAGCTCTGACAGTTTGTGAGGGTGTTGCTAGCGGTATCTTTCATGTCAACTTTGCACTGTGGCAGGATTGTTCAGAGGCAAGGGGCACCCCCTCCCCGCCAGATCAGGGCGTGGGAAGGAATTATTGAGCATTCTGACCATTGTAGCTGGTGCTTTATTAGAACTCCTACCAGCTCACTTTTGGAAGTAACGATAATTTCTTTTTTCATTCAGTGGAATTTTTTCCCCTGTAGCAACACACAGCTCAGAACAAAGACAAGTTCTATTTGAGCCTATCACCCATCAGCCACTGTAGTTGTTAATGGTTACTTATTACATCTGTCTCTTTTTCTGAAAACGGGGCTTGTTGGGATATTAATGGTTGCTTCACTTCTTTTAAGCAAGGGTTACCAAATATTGATCCTTCAGAGACATAGTAGACCCACACTGTTTAATAGTTTTAGATTAATAGACTTTTTTTCAAAAGAGAAATTTTATGTTTATAGAAAAATTGAACAGAAAGTTCAGGGAGTTCCTATATTAACTATCCTTTAACAGTTTCCTCTACAATTAACATCTTGCATTAGGGTAGTACACTTGTAATCACTTATGAACCAATATTGATACATTATTATTTACTAAAATCCAACTTCACATTAGGGTTCACTGTTGGTATTGAATATTCTATAGGTTTTGACAAATGTATAATGACATGTATCCACCATTACAGTCTCACACTGAATACTTTCACTGCCCTAAAAATCCTCTGTGCTTCACCTATTCATCCCTCTTCCTTCTGAACCTCTGAAACCACTTATTTGTTTTCTGTCTCCATAGTTTTGCCTTTTGTGCAATGTCATATAGTTGGAATCATATAGTATGTAGCCTCTTTAGACTAACTTCTTTTATAGTGATATGCATTTAAGGTTCTTCCATGTCTTTTTGTGAATTGATAGCTCATTTCTTTTTATTGTTGAATATTATTCCATTGTTTGGAGATACCATAGTTTATTTATTCACTTATTGAAGTTCATCTTGGTTGATTCTAGTTTTTGGCAATAATTAATAAAGTGGCTAAAAATATCATTGTGCAGGTTATTGTATGCACATAGTTTTGAACTCATTTGGGTAAAGAATTAGAAGCATGCCTGCTGGAGCATATGGCGAGAGTATGTTTAGTTTTATAAGAAACCTCCAAACTGTCTTCTAAATGGCTGCACCATTTTGCATTCCTAACCAGTAATGAGTGAGAGTTCCTGTCTGTTCTACATCCTCACCAGCATTTGATGTTGAATTTTGGATTTTAGCCATTCTAATGGTATCTCATTCTAGCCAATTAGCCATTCTAGTGGTATGTCATTGTTGGCTTAACTTGCAATTTGCAAATGGCAAATGATGGGAGTATCTTTTCATATGCTTATTTGCCATCTGTATATCTTATTTGGTGAGGGGTCTGTTCAGATCTCTTGCCCATTTTTAAATTGGGTTGTTTGTGTTCTTGTTGTTGAGATTTAAAAGTTCTTTGTATATTTTGGATATGAGCCCTTTATCAGACATGTATTTTGCAAATATTTTCTTCCAGTCTATGGCTTGTCTTTTCATTCTCTTAACAGCGTCTTTCACAGAGCAGTTCTAATTGTAATGAAGTCCAGCTTAGTTTTTCTTTCAAGGTTTATGTTTTTGGTGTTGTATCTAAAAAGTCATTCCTGGCCCATGCTGTATTTTAAAATGTTCGAATTTGAGCTGATATTGTAAACATGAAAATACTAAAAAACAAATCTGAAATTGAACAAATACAAATTGAGGGATATTTTATAAAATAACAGGCTTTGTTCTGGTTACTGTGGTTGTGCAACAAATAATCGTAACACCTACTGGTGTGAAACAATTACTATGCTCATGGCTTCTGTGGGCCAGGAATTCAAAAAGGGCACAAAAAGGAATGGTTTATCTCTACTCCATGATGTCTGGGTCTCAGCTGGAAGACTCCAAGCCTCAGGGCTGAAAATATCTGCTGGCTTGTTCAGTTTTATGTCTGGTGGTTGATGCTGGCTGTTGGCTGGGACCTTGGCTGGAGCTGTTGGCAGAAACACTTATATTTTTGTCTTGCCACGTGGCCTGCTTGGCTTACTCACAGCATGGTGGCTGGGTTCCAGGGGGTAAGTGGAGAGAAGAGAGAGAAAAAGAGAAAGAGAGGGATAGAAAATCAGGCAAACTTCCCCATACTTTTTATGACCTGGCCTCAGAAATCACATAGCATCACTTCTGCCATACTCTACTGGTCAAAGGAGTAACAATCCCACCCAAGTTCAAGGGCAGGGGAAATAGACTCAATCTCCTAATGTAGAGTAGTAAGAAGGTTCTGGAAGACTATTTGGGACTAGAAATATTGTTTTGATCACTTTTGGAAAATGCAATCTATTGCAGGTCTTTAATATTGAAAATTGCCAAGATTGTGAAAGCCAAGGAGAGACTAGACAACTGTTCTAGATTAAAGGAGGCTAACAAGGCATGGAAGCTGAATGTAAAACATGTACAGGATTTTCTTTTGCTGTAAAAGTCATGATGGGGAAAATTGATGAAGTCTGAATAAGATAAGGATAATTTCCTGGTTTTGATAATTTCACTGTGGTTATATAAAAGAATGTATGTATTTAGAAAATGCATTTTGGTAGCAAGCAGCATCATGTCTTCAAAATCTCAGTTTAGAAAAAAAAAATCTATGTATTTATGTATGTATCTATGTGTCCATATATCTATCTAGAATACACACACACACACACACACACACACACACACACACACACAAGAATATAAAGCAAATGCGATAAAATTTTAATGTTTGGGGAAACTTGCTGAAGAGTACATAGGAATTTTTATACTCTTCCTGCAACTTTTCTGTGGGTTGAAATTCTGTCATGTTAAAATTTTTCTTAAATTAAGAAAGGTGAAGAAAAAAAATCCCTAATCTCAATTTTTCATCTTTTTTGAAAGTTGTAAAAACTGGCTACCTTATCATTTCCACATGATAAAATGGAGCTGAAGAATTTCAATCTTTTAAACAATTGTTCTTACTTGTTGATTAACATGACTTTTTATTAATTTGAAAATCTGAGGACTACATTTATATGGCTCACAAATTTTAAAAACATAAAAAAGCATACACGCAGTGAAAAATTTTGCCCTCCATTTCCTACCTCTTGTTGAGCACTTTCCATCACCTTTAGCCACATGTAGCCACTTTGTTGATTTCTTGGGGACATTCTTCCTAAGTTCCTCCATACATGCATAAGCAATGACTGTATAGTCTCATCCAATCCCCTTTACACAAAAGGAAGCATTTTGTATGCATAGCCATAATGCCCTTCAGCAGGGCATTTATTCCTAAGTTTGCTCCAGCTGTACCCTGCCTTCTGTTTATGCTCTGCTTGCCTCTCCCATTTGTATGATGTCTCCAGCCTGAGCAGACATCAACTTCTGCAAGCTCTGCCTCACAGGCCTGTTGCAGAGTATGTGGGAAAATGTATGTGAAAGCATGTTTTTCTACCAATGTAAGCAATATAGATCCCATCTATATGTACTTGTCCTTTGTGTGGATCCATTGAGAGAATGTATTTGAAAAGCAAAACACAATCAATACTAGTGGCAGAGCTCTGGTGACTCCTGATGGGCAGTATTAAGAAGAATTTTTCTCAAGCATGACTATCGTGATGTTGCTCTTCTTTGAAACCTCTCCTTGGGTCCCTGTTGTCTTTTAGAAAAAGTTAGGGCCGGCCAAGTGGCGTGGTGGTTAAGCGCTGGCTTGGGAAGCCAGCGGCCCCGGTTCGGTCCCACATGTGAGGGCCAGTGACACTGCCCTCAAAAAAAAAAAAAAAAAGAAAAAGAAAAAGTTAACTGCTGATCCAGCCTATCATTTCCTGTCTTTATCTTCCCTGCCTTCTCACTCCTCTCTGCACACCAGTCTGGTCTTCCTGTCAGACGGACTAGCTGAGGCTTCAAAAGACCTCCATCCCCTCCTGTCTCAGAGGCAGTAGGTCGCTCCCTCCTCCTTGTTAGAGTGCAAGTTCAGAAAGAGAGAGAGAGAGAGAAAAAAAAAATGGCATTTACTTCTCAGGTTAATAGCCCAGTTTCTAAAATAAAATGAATTAAAAAATGAACAAAATACCTACCTTTGTTCAGGAGTTTGTAAGATTGAATGGGTCTAGGGCTTGTCTGTCCCAGAAACATTTCCCAGTTGTCATGTGTGGGTAGACAGTTTGCAGGGATAGGAAAGAACACAAGCTTTGCG
This sequence comes from Aselliscus stoliczkanus, assembly GCA_033961575.1. Taxonomy (NCBI): domain Eukaryota; kingdom Metazoa; phylum Chordata; class Mammalia; order Chiroptera; family Hipposideridae; genus Aselliscus; species Aselliscus stoliczkanus. Next base: position 19,409,239 of record CM066735.1, read on the forward strand.
TCAGAACCTGAGCCCTGAGCTCAGCTGGAGATGACTCATGCGCACTTCCAGGCAGTTTCCCCTTCCATCAGAGGCAGAGTTTAGCTGAGCCCTAGGGCCCTTCTGACGTGAAAGGTCTAAGACATTCCCATATTTCAAGGAAGAGATATTGGGTTGTCAGAAAAGTCATGACGTATTTTTTTCTATGCTTTTCGTTGCAAAAATGCATCATGACTTTTCCGACAACCCAATGCAATGAAATGATGCTGGGTTTGAACTAAAACATACGTACTTTCAAGTGAGCCTAGTTCCACAGAAGAATACAAAGAGGATTTTATCATGTGTTTCTGAAACCTCTCATAGGGAACTTGTTTGATAACTCTGGATAAAATAATTTAAAAAGTATTTTTAGGGCCTGCCGAGTGGTGCGTTGGTTAAGAGCTGGCTTGTGTCTGTTCCCCTTCCCCGGGTCCCCAATGCTGTTTCCCTCCCAATTCTCCAATAAAATCTTAAAAAAACAAAAAAAAATTTTAAATGCACTGGTGATCTATGAAGAAAGTGTAAATCTTCAGAGGTAAACAAAACAAAATGAATTGAAAAACAAATCCAAATAAATAAAAGCGGGAACCCAGAGAAGTAAGTAGAACATTGAAGGCAGCTACCCAGAAGTCATTCCTAAATGCTTGTGAACTTCAGTTTTTATGGCACCATGGACAGGAGAGAAAGCTTAAGGCCCTTCCAGGGAGGATGTAATGCAAGACTTCCTAAGTAAAGCTGGGATCCCCTGCAGCAACATTCTCTGTGCAAGACTGAGTTAGAAAAAACCCATATTCTGGAGGACACAGCAAATTAATTTACTTACAAAGGCAGAGAGTAAAAAGAAGAGTACCTAGGGCCTGCCGAGTGGTGCGGTGGTTAAGCGCTGGCTTGGGAAGCCAGAGGCCCCGGTTTGGGTCCCACATGTGAGGGCCAGTGACACTGCCCTCAAAAAAAAAAAAAAAAAGAGTACTTAAATAATCGAGTGTAAAATTGTCACTTATACAGGTTTGCAGCACAAATTTACATTATCAAGGTGGTCCAGCTTTTCACAAGGATGGTGCTGAAATTGAAGAAGGAAGCTCCTCCCCTGCCAAAGCCGAAGCTGAAGCCAAAGCAAAGACTTTGAAGGGAAAGAAAGCAGTGCTGAAAGGCGTCCACAGCCACAAATAAAGATATATGCATGTCACCCAACTGCCAAAGGCCCAAGACACTGTGGCTCCAAAGGCAGCCCAAATATCCTCAGAAGAGTGTCCCCAGGAGAAACAAGCTTGACCACTATGCCATCAGCAAGTTCCCCTAACTACTGAGTCGGCCATGAAGAAGATAGAAGACAACAACACACTTATGTTCATTGTGGACGTCAAGGCCAACAGGCACCAGATCAAACAGGCTGGGAAGAAGCTCAATGACATGGATGTGGCCAAGGTCAACACCCCAATCAGGACTGATGGAGAAAAGAGGGCATATATTCGACTGGATCCTGACTGTGATTCTTTGGATGTTGCCAAAAAAATTGTGATCATCTAAACTGAGTCCAGCTGGCTAATTCTAAATATAAAAATTTTTCACTGTAAAAAAAAAAAAAAAAAAAAAAGGTGGTCTGAACATCAAGCTGCTAATTTAGTTAAAAAAATGCTTATGGATTATAGTGTCTTCAGGCTCCTGATGGAAGCAGAGATGTCAGATGTCCACTAGAGAAGCTCACCTTTAAGACTTAGAATTCACACAAAATTCCAAGGAATACAAAACCACTGGCAGAAGTGCCTCTCTCTCTCTCTGTCTCTGTCTCTGTCTCTCTCTGTCTCTGTCTCTCTCTCTTTCTCTCTCTCTCTCTCTCTCTCCCCCTCTCTCTCTCCACACAGGCAGATAAGAAATGCTGAAATAAATTTAAAATAGATGCAAAATAGATCAATAATCAATTACATTCAACTGGACTTAACTAACTTGCATTTCTATGGACAAAATACTTTGCATTATTATCAAATTTCTCTAATTTATGGCGTTATAAAATAACTGAAAGATAATGAGAGCAGATATAACATGGAAAGATGCCCAAGACAGGACACTTAGTAATCCATTCTTTTGCATATTTAAAAAATTTTCTAAACTGTTCATAGCAGTATTCTTCATTGTGATCATAATAATCTCAAAGAAAGATTATTCTTGAGAACTAAGTAAGGCTGCTCTCATTACATTTGCTTTAATTATTTAAATAAGTGTTGTTGGACTGTTAATTCGCCATTTACTAGTTTGCTTTCAAACCTGGAGCCATAGAGCATGGAATTAAGTCCAAAGTTGTGTTTCTCTGTCACTATTATTTCTAGTGTAGTCTCAGTCACACATGTTATTTACAAATTATAAATAATAACTTATAAATTCATGTGTTAAAGAATAAATAAAAATAAAATTAGAAAATATTTACAACAAAACTATCATAAAATACTACATATCAGGATTGGTGGAACATAGAAGAAAATATATAGCTGTAAATGTTTATAATAGAAAAGAAGAAAGGTTGAAAATAAATGAGCTAAGAAAATAACTTCTTAAAAAGTTAGAAAAGGGCCGGCTGAGTAGTGTGTTGGTTGAGCATTGGCTTGGGACACCAGCGGCCCCGGTTTGGATCCCACATATGAGGGCCGGTGACACTGCCCTCTACAGCTAACAACAGTTCCACCTGGAGCTGGGCTGTGCAAGCCCCGGAGACGGTGTAGGCTGCAGCCCCTGCTGCAGTGGGCTGCCATAGGCTACAGTGAGTGGCCGGCAGCCCGCGTGAGCTGCTAATAGCCTCCGAGAGCGGCCGTCCAGAGGCCGGCAACTGATCTGCCTCATCCAAGAAGAGCGCAATGATGATACCAACATGGGCCAGTGAAGCAATGTCCTCCATAACTAGACAGAAGAACAAAAAAGACAGCAACTTGTCTGTTCCCTCCCCCAATTCCCCAACGCTGTACCTCTCCCCCAATTCCTGAATAAAAAATCCTTAAATAATAAAAAAAAAGAAGTTAGAAAAAGGACAGAGGAGAATTCTAAGGAAAATTGAAAAGAATAGAAGAGTAGAACTTAATGAAACAGAAAACAAACGTACAAAAGACTTCACTAGAGTCAAAATGTTTTTTTTAAAAAAAGATTTTATTGGGGAATCGGGGAAGGGGAACAGACAAGTCCCTGTCCCCCTGCTCCTCAGTCCAGCAGTGGAGGAATTCGCACCACTGGCCCATGTTGGCATCATCACCGCGCCCCCCCCCCCCCCCCAGTGAGGCAGATGGGCCACCGGCCTCTGGATGGCTGCCCACAACAGCTCCCCGCAGCTCACTCCGGCTGCCAGCCGCCCACGCCGGTTGCGTGCCAGTCACTGCAGCCCACGCCAGCCCACTGCAGCAGGGGCTGCAGCCACGCCCACCCGGGGACCCACAGCAGCCCAGCTCTAGGCGGACTCCCTGTTCACCATCCCAGCTGCAGAGGGCAGTGTCATCGGCCCTCATGTGGGATCCGAACCCCGGCTGCTGGCATCCCAAGCCAGCTCCCAATCAAAGCGCCACTTGGCCGGCCCTAAAATGTTTTATGTAAAGATTAATACAATCAAAAATCCTCAGGCAAGATTAAGAAATAAGAAGAGAGAAGGTACAAATAAACAGTATTAGACATGAAAAATGGTGCCATAACCACTTATGCTACAGAGATTAATAAGATAATAACAGGATACCATAAATTTGGAAACAGACAAAATGCTTAAATTCCTTAAAGAATATGGTATATCCAAACCAATTCAAGAATAAAGGGAAAACTTATAACACCAAAGACACAGTCAACAAGTGAAAAAAAATAGACAGATTGAACCTCATGAAAATTAAAACTTTTTTGTTTTGGTCCAGAAAAAGTTTTGTGTGTTCCAGACTATATAGAGAACTCCTAAAACCCAACAACAAAACCCTAAACAACCAATCAAACAATGGGCAAAGGAATTAAATAGACATTTCTCCAAAGAAGATACACAAATAGCAAATATGCACATGAGAATATGCTCAACATCAGTAATCAACAGGGAAATGAAAAACAAACCACAATGAGATGTATCACCTCACGCACATTGGGATAGCTACTATTAAAACACAGACTAACAAGTGCTAGCGATGATGTGGAGAAATTGGAACCCTTGCGCCTTGTTGGTGGGAATGCAACATGGTGCAGCTGCTATGGAAAACAATATTGTGGTTTCTTGAAAAATTAAAAATCGAATTACCATATGATCCAATAATTCCGCTTCTGAGTATGTAACCAAAAGATTTAAAAGCAAGACCTCAAAGAGAGATTTATACAACCATGTTCATAGCAGTATTATTCACAATAGCCAAAAAGTGGAAACAACTCAAATGCCCATCGATGAATCAATGGATAAGCAAAATGTGGTGTATCCATATAATGCAATATTGTTCAGCCTTAAAAAGGAAGGAAATTATGACACATTCTATAACATGGACAAAGTTTGAAGACATGGTGCTAAATGAAATAAGCTAGACACAGAAAGACAAATACTGCAAGATTCCACTTACATGAGGTACTTAGAGGAGTCAGATTCATAGAGACAGAAAGTAGAATGTTGTTGCCAGCAGCTTGGGGAGGGAGATGGGGATGGGGAATTAGTGTTGAATGCAGGCAGAGTTTCAGTTTTGTAAGACGAATAGAGTTCCAGAGGTGATTGGTGGTGATGGTTGCACACTATGAATGTACTTAATGTCTCTGAACTGTACAGTTGAAAATGGTTAGAATGGTAAATTTTATGTTATATGTATTTTATCATAATTAAAAACAAAAGAATAAGGAGAAAACTCAGATAGTTTTAGAATTATTAAAGAAATCAATTCAATGATAATAATAGTAAATGCATAGTACTTGCTATGGGCCCGGCACTATTCTAAATATGTAAGATATGTTAGATCATGTAAGGTAGGCCATATTATGGTTACTTACCTAACATCCCATGGATAGCAGGAGGCAGAGCTGAAATTTAAATGCAGACAGTTTAGCTCCAGGCTTGTGCTCTTAATCAGCATACTATCTTTAATTACTAGTTTAAAAAGCCTTCCTTCCAAGAGAACAGAAGTCCCAGATGACTACAACTGAGCTCTTCCAAATATTCAAGGATTAATTCCAGTTCCACAGAAACTAGTCCAGGACAGACGAACAGTCAACACTGCATCCTGCATTTCCCCAAGGAATGTGAACTCAGTTTAACTTTAGAATATCAGCGAATGTAATTTATCATTAATCCTTTCAATCAGTTCAGAATTGTATTAGATTATAATTCAACATTCATAATGAAAACCTTTGCAAAGTCGGTGGAAACTGTCATAATCTGATCAAGTGTATTCATAAAAAATGTGCAGTGTAAAGGTCAAAGACAAAACGTAGAAAGATTTCCCTCTGATCCTGACAATGAAACAGGGTGTTTACTGCCAGTCCCCCTTTTCAGTGTAGTGCTGGAGGTCCTAACCAGTGCAGGAATGTCAAGAAAAGGCATACAAAGGGCGGCTGGTTCGCTCAGGTGGTTAGAGTTCAGGCTCTTAACAACACGGTTGCCAGTTCAATTCCCACATGAGCCAGTGAGCTGCACCCCCCACAACTAGATTGAAACAACTACTTGACCTGGAGCTGATGGGACCTGGAAAAACATGCTGTTCCCCAATAAAGTTTAAAAAAAAAAAAGAAAAGAAAAGGCATCCAAAAGACAAGAACTAGGAAGCAAGAAACAAAATGATCATTATACACAGATACAATTGTATACATAAAAAAATCCAAATGATTCTACAGATAACTTATTAGGCTCGATAAGAATTTAGATTTCTGGGTGTAAAGTCAATGTAAAACAAACCCGGTTACATTTATATCTACCAACAACAACAGAAATTAAGTAAAAATAAATGATGTGTAAGATGAACAAGAAATAAAATACCTAGGATGAATCTATCAAAATATATACAAGTTCCAATGTACAAAGCACCACAATTGACCCTAAAAGACTGGAAACTTTTATCATTATCATTTTTTAAAGAGAAATAAGTTTACATGTTTAACAAATTAATCTAATTCACATTACAGTGACAGGGTAATTAGTCCCAGAATCTCAGTGACTACACTCTGGGAGGAATTTTTCCTTTCATGTTCCCCTCTTCTTTCCCACTCCCCTTCCTTTCCCCTCCCTACCCCTAACAACCTCACAGATTTATCAGGTTTCACGTTGATTTTTCTTTCATTGTTACTTTTCAGGTTTCAACATACCCCCAACCGATGGAGCTGTTGTGTTCAGATCTCGCAAAGTGTGTGGGTGCAAGACCCCTTCAAGCATGAGATGTACTAAGATTATGCCTAAGCCATAACTTTGTGACCTTGTACCTCAGAAACTTATTGTAATGAGGTAAGCCACATTGCTTTCAGCAAGTATGTAGATACTTTGGAGAACTGAGTGGGAATGGGTCATTTTACCTTTGGGTAAATTCATTTTGATAAAGAAAACCCAAGCATTGTGCCTTACTGCTCGTGAAATACCTTCAACTGGTATCATATTTAACAAAACGTTTTGGAAGAAAACCTCCCAATGACTCTTTATACAGAGGGCCTCCCCATTGACACGCACATCTAAATGTTTTTTCCGTCTCAAATAGCATCCTCCCCAGAGCCTAGAACCCGGGTCTGATTTGGCTATAACTCAGCTTCCATGTGTGGCCTGAGAAGTAGGTGTGGTTGAAATAAATGACCCCTTTTTGTCCAATCAGAATAGAGGGCTTGGAGGAACCCACAAAGTCTGAGCCCCAGCAAGCAGGGTGAAATCTTTCTCTTGCAATTTTTTTTTTTTTTTTTTTTTTGAGGGCAGTGTCACTGGCCTTCATATGTGGGACCGAACCCGGGCCGCTGGCTTCCAAGGCCAGTGCTTAACCACTGCGCCACTCGGCTGGCCCTCTCTTGCAATTTTTAATAGAAGTAATCCCAGCACCATGGTGTGACAAAGGCCTTGTGTATTTGGTTTCCTGAGTTTGTATATAAGAAGTATGAGTAACAGAGATATAAATATTTATACTATTTTATATCTTTGGTAAGACATAAAAAACAATACAAACACATTTTAATGGTGAAATACATGTGTACTATAGTTTAAACAATATCATTTTGTATCCCTGGAATGTTTTAGTGACCATGAGAAAATTCCTATCTCAAAAATGCTCATAATTGGGAAACTAACTTAATCAAACCAATTTTATAACCATAACAATAATAAAAATCATGCTAAATTTAAAAAAATTGGCTTCTGGGTATTTGGTATAATTTTTTAATTCTTAGCATTATCAAAATATATTTTAAAACTATTCAATATTTGATAAAACAGAAAACAAAATCAATTACAAAAAGTAATAAAAAATGAATACTCATATATGCTTGACTTAATCCTATGTATTCTACAGAAAAAATATATGATTATACAAAGCTTTATGCTCCAGAATGGTAATTGCAGTGGTATTGGTAACTGAAAAATCTACAAAAGCCTAGATATTCATTAATAAATATTTTGTTGATGATATAATGGGGTAGCAAGTAGCCATTTAAAAGATGTACATGATGTATTTCTTAAGTGAAAAATGTGAGTTGTAGACCAAAAATATTATATGATTCCACATTTAGAAAAAACGTTTGTGTGTGTGTGTGTGTGTGTGTGTGTGTAATGCACAATAAGTTCGTGTGTTTAAACTTGGAAACAATTTAGGAAGGATACAAATGAAATTAAGTCACTAACTGGGGGATGAATAGGTGTAATGTAATTTATAAATTCAAACAACAAGTCATGGGATTATGGATAAGTTTTGGTACCATTTGTATTATTAAAAAAGAAAAAAAAATCTTGAAGTAATACGTTAGGGCAGGATGAAAGAAAACCTTAAGGCCAGAGAAAAGATGCTTTGGGGAAACTCTGAGTCAACACTGCCCTCTGTTGGGAAAGTTGTGTCATGCACCGGCTTGGTTTGCTCCGGATCCCAGAAGCGAGGTCCTTTCGGGCCCCTGAGAGGGCCCTGGGCTGGAGCCTTCTGAAAGAGCTGGGAGCCGACCTGGAGGTCATCTAGTCGAGCGACCTTCAGACCTGGGCGGTGCGTCAGAATTATCCGCACTGCACCCACGGAGAATCGAACTCAGCAGGTTTGTCTTTGGGACCAGGAATCTGTATTTATGAAAAAGCCCCCAGGTGTGGCTGATAGTCAGATGTGCGTTCTTGTCCCCATCCTTCTGAGCAGGCTGCTAAACTGAGTTGTACAGGGTTGCATAAGGATTTTTTTTTTTTTTTAGCAGAGTCAAATCTAGAACCCAGATCCCTTGATTCCTAGTCTAGAAAATTCTTCCCCTTGTCCTCCGTTGACATTTGGCAGTGGTGTCCTGTTTAGTCTTGTGCCCTGAAACCACATTTTGCCAGAAATGACCTTGTCCATCCCTATGGCCTTTCCTTATATGGGTGGACTTAGGAATTTTCTGGACTTTTGCCTCTCATTTACCTCTTCAGTTCAGTCACAAGTGGGTCCTGGAGATCCTATACCAATAAGTTAGGAATCCAGCCCCTTTGAACTTCATTTCACTGGGAGGCACCCACACTCAGGCCCTGGAATTGGAAGGCTTGGCCACAATCAGGCTCTACTCCTCCTTAGCTGTGAGGTCTTGGGTGGGATAGAACAAAATCTTTAAGCCTCGGTTTCCCACCTTGATATGGTACCATCCGTCTTAGGGTGGTTAAAGGATCAAGTGGGACAACCTGGATGCAGTGTAAGCCCCAGTGCCCGACATCTGATAGCTACTTGTTCTTCATTTTCTAATGCAATATGGCCACACTGAGGACAGTTAGAAGGCACAATAACACTTGGAGCCCTGATGAACGAAGGACCCCACTCATTTCAGGGGTGCTTTGCCAAGTGTTCATTTAATCCTGAAGAAGCCCCCTGCAGATAAAGGAAGATGTACAGATATCAGGACACTAGGACTTCCAGAAAATAAAATATTCTTCCACTTTCAAAGTTTGAAATTCTTTTTTCCTAAAAAAATAAAAAGTCTTCCTTCTTTTCCAGTATCTTCACATAAAAAATTAGACCGCCCTCCCTGCAAAATGAGCATTTTATGAGAAAACAACTCTATGCACAGTTTATTTCTAAACTAACAAATTGGCTTTAGATCCTCCATAAGCATTAAACGATCAAAAGTATTCAAATAATTGAGAAAGAAGAACAAAGCTGGAGGCATCATGCCCCCAGATTTCAAACAATATTACAAAGCTATAGTAATCAAAACAGTGTGGTATTGGAAATAAAAACAGACAATGAGGTAGTTCTGTGTTCCATACCTCTGAGTGAATGATAAAGGAGTAGCCCCTCCTCTAATAAGACAAAATCCAGAACCTCCAGGGTTTGTACAGGAAAGGAGAAAAAGGTTCTGGGGAAGAGGGGTCACGGATAAAGTGACCTCATCCTTGCTGCTTCCATTTTATATCATCTTAGGGTAGAAACTCCAGGATCAAGGATTTGCTTCTCCACATTTAGCTCTCCCTTCCCTTAGCTAGGATAAGCTGGGACTTTAAAGGAACAGTGACTTTTACTATGTAGAGAGCCAAGGGAAGTAAGCAGAACATATAAGGAATACAAAAGATGCACTTGCAAAGTGGATCCCACCCAAACTAGTTTGCTGTCTGGGGCTTCCAGGCCCTGTCCCACTCACCTGAGGCCTTTGGAGGAAATGAGGGCCCTTCTAAGGAATCCTCCTTTTTAACGTTTAACATCTTCTTTTTCCTTTTTGAGACAGACCCATTCCCTAGGTTTGGGGCAGGAAGCAGCCCTGTTTCTAGTACAGGTCTAACAGGATTCCAATGGCTTAATATGAGGTAATGACTAGAACATTCAAGTAGCTAAAAATCACACCCATGCAATGAGATCGGACACTGGGGAGCAGGGATCTTCTCCCTCACATCTACCTCTGATAAGACGACCTCTTGATTGTGAATACTGACTGACTGTGTCATATAGACTGTGAATACTGACTGACTGTGCATATAGAATGCATTTTTACATTTTAACTACACTTTAAATGTCTTAGTAGGAAGGAATGACTGGAGCCAAGGGCAGCAGCATGCATGTGTGTGTGCGACCCTGTGTGTGTGTGTGTGTGTGTGTGTTCCTTCATAGCTGTAGGATGGTGCATGGTGACTTACCCAGTGTCCCTCTGATTATACAGAACTTAGCAGTGTCATACACATTCAGTGGCATGGTTCCTGGAGGCACTTGAACATGGGCTGATTGAGAATCGAAGGTTCCTCCCACACTGGGGATGGCAAGATGGGTTTGAGAAGCAGGAAGCAAAGGTGAGTTGTCTCTTCTGGCTGCCAGGCCAACTAACAGGAAAAAGGTGGGCTTGGGAGGTTCTGCTTATAATCTACTTCTGCTTGCGGAAGTATATGCTGCTAGTTTTTTTTTTTTTTTTTTTTTCTTACCACACCAACTCCCATCTCTCTGCCAATGTAACTGACTCCAGCCCTAACCCCACCCTAATCCTTCCCCATTTCCCCTGCTGGTGCTTTTCTGCTGGCTAAGCCTCATCCTCCATGCAGGCTCCGCTCAGCACCAGTTCTTAGACTAACTTTGACTTCAGGTAGGAGCACTATGAACTGGCTCAGTTCTGTAACAGGCCCCTACCCCAGACCCAAACACACACACGCGCATGCACACACACCAAGTAAAGTGTGGGCATGTACTCCAGATCTCTGCCTTATCCCTCATGGCTTCTTCTCCACTGTGATAAAGGATATATGAACTTGACTTTATAACAGGACCCTTCTTCCATGTCCCAGAGCCTGAGCCTTTGCCATGCACCTAATATATTTCTGTCATTTGTCCGTTTATTCATTTTGTATTTGCCGAGTGCTGCTCAAGTACTGTGCTAACTGCAGACATCTGTATCTGCTCCAGGAACCCACTTCCCCCTGGCTTCCTGCTCTGACTACTTGGCAGTGTCTGTCCCACTCTTCTTGCCTGTCTGGGTGGCTGAGTACTTAGATTCACACCTGCACCTCCCAGGTGATGCTTACCAGTGTGTTGGGACCTCAAAGTCCTGTTCCCCCTGGAGCTGGGACTTGTTCCTGGTGGGAAGGGACATCTTGCTACCCTTCACTGGAAGTGTGATGGGAGAGGCCTGCCTGATCCTGTAGGGCAGCCCCTCCTGGTGCCTAGAACAGCCTTCTCCAATCCTGCCCAGCCCCAGGGGAACACTGGGGTCTGCCTGTCAGTGTATTGGTTCTCCAAGTCCTGAAAGGTCTGGGGAAAGCCTAGCAACTATGGCGTGAGGTGCAGATGGGAGCAGTGAGAGTGTGTGTGAAATATACATGTAATGACACTATTAGATAAGAAGGAGCGCTAAGAGGAGAAAATTGAAATGTCAGTCAGAAAAAGAAGCCTCCCAAAGTCAAATGATTACGTACCTTAAGGAAAAAATGTCTTGAGCTTGAAAGATGGAAGGATAGGCAGATTAGGCATGGGATGGGCAGGAGGCCTGTGGCTAACCTCAGTTCTGGGTTCTACATATCTGTTTGCCATTAAACTCATTGTGTGACCAGAAGTAGTAACCACGTGTCACTGATGTATTGATATCTGGGGCCTTGCTGAGCCTGGAGGAACTGCCCCTCCCAGGGCTAGCAGATTCCTAGAGACAGTAAAGGAGTTACCTGAGAGCACACCTTTTGCTTGCAAACCAACCAATCCAAAACCCATTCTATCAGCTACCTCCTTCATCAGGCTCTCACACTCCCAGCCACTGTCCCCCTCCCCTAATCTCCCAGGGCAACATATCAGCATCCAGGTACAATTAGGGACAGCCCTTATGCTCTAGAGCCCAGGAAATTATTCAAACCAGTCCACCCCAAGCCTTCCTCTGCTTCACCTGTTCTTTCCTGGGAGCCAAACAATAAAACTCTTGCCCACAATTCTGGGTCCGTCTGCCTCCTGACCAACCCAGGTGCTTCCCTGTGTGGCTCTCCCCCCGCCCCCATGGCATGGCTGCTCCCTCCTTTTGGGAACTGTGAGTAACAAACTGTCTTTTCAATGGCAATTATCTCCTGGTCTGTTGACCTCACCGTGCCTGAATAATGATAAAAACTACTTTTCAAAACAGACAAGGAAGTCTGAACTTCAGTTTTTCTTACCACTTAAATGAGAGATTGGATTAAATGGATATTTCTTGAGTCTCCTCGTAATGACCAGATAGGCTTGGGAGGTAGTGGGTCTTCTGCCTCCCCCCTAACCCCCTCAGGAGCCCTAACCTTAGGGATCCTCCCCTCCCCCACCACTCAGGGGGCTGAAGGAAGACACACCATGCTGCCTATCTTCCTGCTCACTGCTGGTGGGCACACTTCCTCGCAATCCCAAAGAAAGAACTCTGCCTCCTCCAGGTGGGATGGGAATGCTGAATAAAGTCAGATAATGCTCATGTCCTTTTGAAACGGAAAGGTTACAGTTCGAAAGAAAACACTGAATTCAGTTGCTTGAATGTGGAACTGTGAATCACCCACATCAAAAATCTCTATTAAGACTTGGAAACATGGATCTTCCATGTATTGCTTTCCCGGAATTATAGAAGTGCCCTTAGAGGCACAATTGTCCCATTCCTCTTTCTCCCCTTACTCCCAAGCAGGAATCCTCTATAGAGCATCTCTCATTTTCCTTTACTGTGATCAGAACACTTAACATGAGATCTACTCTCTTGACAAATATTTAAGTGTACAATCGGTCATGCTGATCGCAGGCACAATGTTCCCAGATCTCTAGAGCTTATTCATCTTGTACAGCTGCAGCTTTATACCCTGTGAACGGCAGCTCCCTATTCTCCCTCCCCCAGCCTCTGGAAACCGCCATGCTAGTCTCTGATCCTAGGAGTCTATTTTAGAAGCCTCATATAAATGGAATCATGCGGTATTCACCCTACGCTCTACTGTGTCTTATAGGCAGTTTTCTGGACTCTGGTGTTGGTCTGACTTGTTGAATGGATGCCTGGACCTGGGCATAGGGTTTCAGGTATAGCTTCCCAGCATGGGTCACACAGTTCACAGTCGTCTTATTAGATCCAGGCTGCTGTTACAATGGCCCAAGGTGGAGGTTAGTGTTCGGCTCTCATTAGTGAAGAACCCTCCTGAGTTGGCTATTTGCTAAAAGAATAGTTTTACCTTATAAAGCCTCTAGATGGTGCTACTTGTCAAGCATGAGTATTTGTTCTCTCTCTCTCTCTCTCTCTCTCTCTCTCTCTCTCTCTCTCTCTCTCTCTCTCTCTCTCTCTCCTTTTTTTTTTTTGTCTTTATTTTTAAGCTGTTGGCATCTCACTGTGGCTCCCAGGCCTGAGTTAACGTTCATCGTCTTAGTGGAAAGTTACGGTTGTCAGACTTGGTGAGTGATGTCAGAGATGATTTAAAATGGAAATAATCCTCACCTCTGGGTATTTCAAAATAGTTTATGGAGGAATGTGACGTATGACTTGTTTATGCATATGGCAGTGGCTCTCATTCTTCGTCACATGACTGTATGTTCAGGACTTTTGTGTGCTTGGAAGGCGGTTGATATTTATTGTGATATGACTGAGGTGGGCAGGGAGGAGTGGGATGTCAGAGTTCAGGAAGAGTTTATACCCTTTCCTCATCCTTTTCTCTCCCTGGTTCAACTGTTCTTTGGGTAAGAAAACCATCTGGAGATCCTGACCCATCACGAGCCTCCAAATGTCTTCCTTGTCCGTTCTCCACACTTACTGAAATGCGACCAGGACACATTGATCCTCTTTGCATTATCTAGAGTCTTTTTATCAAATATATATTCATTCGCAAGCAGAGCTAGCTGAAATCACACTGATCTGGGAATCAGAATTTTAATAGTGGAACTGAAAGAAGGATTTAGATGCATAGGGGAACTTTTTGTGATGTCAGGAAATGTCAATGGGGGTGTGTGTGTCCTGGTGGGAAACTGTGGGCTTTATGAGGGGTGGGTGAAGACCTGGGGTGAAGGAAGCACTGAGATGCAAAGTGGGAGGGAACTGAAGACACACTTTGCTGGATAATACTGAGCACTGGTGACCTTGTATTTGAATGCAACATTCTTGATCCAGCATGGATACCGTGGGAGTAGAGCAGATGCCCACCATGCTTTGCTAGGGGTCCTCATATGCATCCATGTGTAGGCTCACCAATCAACAGACACCTTATTTGTTCCCAGGGATTGTTCTGTGTTGAGGAGGTCACTGTTGAATGAACGCACAGTCTTTGGAGGAGAAAAGTTTGGTTGCCCATTGGTGAAAATGGGTGGGCCATGGCTTTTGGTGCATTTTGGTCAATGCTATTGGCAACATTTTATGGCTTTGGTCTATCATTTGGGACCATGAGTGATCATCTGCAGGTGGAGTAAATCATCAGGAGAACTATGGGGCCCGAGCAGGCTCAGGCTTTCTGGTAGCCTGGGTTTGAGAGGAGTGAAATGTGAGGGGAGCAGATGATCAGGAAAGGAACAGTCGTTATGCAAGTTCATTGGTTCAGTTGGATCAGTAGTTTTCAGTTTTCTCTTTGTGGTTCGTTTCCATATTAGAGGCTGAAGTAAGACTTCCTTTCTGTCTTGGTTTCCTTTATTTCACTCCCTAATCTGTCCTTCCAGTTTCAGTATTTTATAACTCGCCCACCTGGAGATGTGAACTGTATCTTGATGAAGAAAGGGTAGGAGAACTGAAGAGAGAAAGAAGGCTGCCAAGGGAGTGGAGTTTCTTACCACCTGTGGTGTATGTCCTGGCCCTGGGGTGCAGGCAGGCAAACCTCAGCTGCTTCCCACACTCCTCTATGAAGCGGTGGTGGGGTCTGGCATAGGTGATAGGAACACACAGTCTGCGCAATTTATATGACTTGTTAGATCGACTCAGGGCTTTAGTCTGTTTTACTTGCACACCCAAGCAACTTCTTCTAAGATGTTGGCTGACAAAGGATTAAAATATCACGTCTTTTAGGGATTTTTGCACTTTTATTAAAAATACTTGAGGAGTTCCAGGTTGATGTACATGAGGAGACTTAGGGAGAGGGAGAGTGTCACACCTGGAGAGGGCCTGGAAGCTTCTTACCCCTTCCCCATACCTTGCTCTACACATCTCTTCCATCTGGCTACTCCTGAGCTATATCCTTTTATAATAAACCAATGATCTAGTAAAAAGAAAAAAAAAAGAATACTTGAATGAAATCCAAAGTCCTTAGCTTTGTATTCAGTGTTCCCTGTGCTCTGTTCCCTTTCTTGCATTCCTTGACGTGTTTCCCCTTTAAATGCCTTTCAAGCTAGCCAGGTCATTGGACAGTAAGCCCTTCCAAGGCAGGTAGGTGTATGATTTACTATTTGGTATTTGTGGTACATACCCAGTGAATCCGAGTTCCCTGAGTTCATACCCTGTGTAGTCCCCTACCTCACTGAATCCGGATTGGCCTTATGACTTGCTTGGACTAATAAAATGTGGTAGAAGCGATGCTGTGCAAGTTCTGGGCCTACCCCGTGAGAGGCATTGTAACTTTGGCTTTTGCTTTCTTGCTGTCTAGAATCCCATGCAAGCCAGCCTGGGCCAGCGTCCTTGAGAATGTGAGTTCTTGGGGGAGACAGAGGCCCTGGAGTATGAAAGACCATGAGGAGAGATAGTGGGACATCCAACTGCTAGCTGGTTACAGTCACCCTGGCTGAGGCCATCCTGGATTTTCCAGTCTTGGTGGAACCATGAGCCGATTGTGGAGTGGAGAATAAGCCATGTTCCTGAGCCCAGTGTAGACTGCAGAATTATGAATAAATAAATAGCTATTGTTGTAAACCACCAAGCTCTGGGGTATTTGTTAGATAGCAATAGAGAGCTGATACAGTATTGTAAGTCATCTTTGTGTGGGCATGCCAAACAGGGTTTCATTGTTTTGGCTCACTATTTCCTGCATATACTGCCCACATTCCCACCTTCTCATGCCCCCATTCTCATGTTCCTCCAGGATGGAAATCCAACCTGGAAAAATTCATTTTCCCCTTTTATCTATCAAACTACAACTGATCCTGCCTTCTCTGATACTCCGACTAGAATGGATTGCTCTCATTCTGAACTCCTTTGGTGCCTCTTGCTATTTGGCATATCCTGTCTTTATGCACATGTCTTTTCACTACACTTACATTTTTAACTCTTCAAAGGCAGCTTCTATTTTTTTTTTTAACATCTTTATTGAACTCTAATTCATATACCAACAAATTTGCTCATTTGAAGCATACAATTCAATGGGTTTTAGTATATTGGCAGAACTGTGCAACTATCTCCACAATCTAAGTTTAGAATACTTCATCACTCCAAAAAGAAACCTCATACCCATTAGCTGTTATGTCCTATTGTGCCTAAACCCCAGCCTGAGGCAACTAATCTACGTCTAGTCTCTACAGATTTATAATTTTTATTCTTTTTGACAAGTAGCAGAAGTCTAATTGCTTTGTGTTGATTAATTTTGGAAAGACTCAAAAACCTTTTAAAGACCCCTAGTCATGACTATGCAGTGGTCCAATTTCAGGTTCAGTGACAGGAGCAGAGAGAGAGATTTTGTTGAGGAAGGTTTCCATGGCACCTCATACCTTACCCTATATCTGCCGCTCTGTCACTTTGTCCTCGGAGATAACAGAGTATACTGAAAACGGCATGGTGGGAGCTTGGGTCAAGCCGTGTGTCAGCTGGTTACTAGTTCTGAGGTTGAGGGCAAGTTACCCAGCTGGCTATGCCTTCTCTGAGCTTCAGTTTCCTCAGTGATAAGACTTTGTGGGGTGAATGTGGGGACCAGATGAGATGACATACAGGTGACACCTCCCATTGTACCAACGAAGTTATTTACCTTCTCCTAATGCTTGTCCTGTGAGCCCCTTTCACTGCATAGTGAGTCCATGGTGGCTTGGTCCTTCAGGCAGTCCACCCTACCTGCCATCCTGACTCTGCTCCTAGTGGGTTGTACTGCTTGAATGAGGAATGGCTGGGCCAGGGTACCATGGGTGGCAGTGGGGGAGTGCCTGGTCAGCTGAGGGCAGTGTGATGGTACCAGGGGGACAATGTGATACCCTAGGACCACATATTCCCAGAGTTTCATTAATCCCTTCCAAAGATAAGATTTTGGACTATGGCTCTTCCTTTTCCAGTTCTCTCAACAATGGCTTTCTGTGTACACATGTCTAGGCAGCCATTTAGTTGTAGTTTGCCAGTCTTTTTATATAGATTGACTGACACAGATCTGCTTACACAGAAAGCTGCCTTTTGGTGGTTTGGTCTCCCCTAGAAGAGACAGTAGAGGAAAACAAATGCGGGGAACCATGGGACTAGACTCCTCTGAATTTGATATACTCTGTTCTCTTGGTCTATTAACGTTCACAAAATTTACAATTGAGTCCTCATGTTTCATCCTGAGCTCACGTGGAGAGAGCCGGCAGGGAGCAGGCTGCCCCACGTGCAAGGTTGATTACCTTCCACTGACTTCCTTCCAGCTGGGTCACCACAGGCTCTGTGCTAGGAATCCCTACCTCGGGGCTCCTGGGGGTGGAGATGGAGATAGGACAGCACAAGCAGAGTGGCTTATACAGAGTCAGGGCATTCTTGGGACAGAGTTGCTCACTGTCACGGCAGGGGCAGAGCCCCTGGCAGAGGCTGAGAGGTGGGGCCGCTCCATTGCTTGGTCTCATGGGACAAACTGGGCATGTTTGCTCAGCCCAGCACTCTGATCTTTAGTTCCCACTTTGGGGAGGGAAGAGCAAGAAGGGCCTTTTGGTCCTTAGTTTTCGCCCAGTCCTGTAATCACAATACCCCTAGCTCCAAAGTCTATCCCCTGGCATCCCCCCAAACATGCCAGATGTTTTGGTGACATTCTGGGTGCTCCACTGCATATTCTTGGGTCTTCCCACCTTCATTCTGCCCAGGCTGTTAGCTGCTGCTCTGTGTAGCATCCCCACCCTCCCAGTGATGAAGTGGGGCCTGGCACCTGGTGAGGAGGGGGGAGGTTGAGATTATGGTTCCGACTGGCCAAAGAATTCCCATCACCAGCCTGTGGCTTCTGCAGGATTGAGGGCACCTACTTGTGAACCTAGCTCTGTCCTGGGTCAGGAAGGCTCCAAATGAGCCTTGTTAGCTACTTTCTTCTCAGCCTGAGCCCAAGAGTGAAAGAGAGGAAGCTGTCGTAGGTGCTGGCCCTGCGTCAGAAGTGCAGGAATAGGGGTTGGGGGGATGGAGGACGTGAGCAAAGACACGCAGGAGACCCGCTGTCCTATCCCTTTGATTGTTTACTCCCCGCTTTTGCCACTCGCATACCCCCGCATTCATAAAAATAGGAAGCGATGTCATCACATGTGTGCATGCCTCCTCTTCGTGAGATGCCTCTGGGTCACCACTTCCTGTTTCTGAATCATCAGGAAGGTAATCCCCCCCCCCCCTTAATATCCCCAGGGACACACTGATCACTCAGCATCTACCCAGATTCCCCTTCTTCTCTCCTTTCTTTCTTTTTCTTTCTTTCTTTCTTTCTTTCTTTCTTTCTTTCTTTCTTTCTTTCTTTCTTTCTTTCTTTCTTTCTTTCTTTCTTTCTTTCTTTCTTTCTTTCTTTCTCTCTCTCTCTCTCTCTCTCTGTCTCTCTCTTTCTTTCGTTCTTTTTTTAAAGCCCCCTCCCCTCAAAAAACACAAAACACTGAAGTAAACACAGTACAGCTGCTGGTCTGAGCTGCTGCAAGCTGACAAAATGCATGGTGAATTACAGCCCTCAGCCCCTGTTTGGAAGGATGGCTCAGTGCCTGGATTTAATTGGATAGGTAATTACAAGTGAAGATGACTCTTGAGTGCCTCTCCTTCTGCAGCAAGATCTGTCCTAGATCTTGCCTACTAAGAGAAGGGAGGAGGTATTTGGCTGCCCCCCAAAATAAAGAATGAATTAAACTGGCAGAATAAGATACTCCAGGAGGCACGAGATGGCACTGGAGTGATTTGTTTGAGTCAACTGAAGCAAATTTTCCAAGAGCCAGTTCTATAGACAGACCCCCACTGCATTTTTTTCTCCTTTCTCCTCTGTTCCTCTCCCCTTCCTCCACCCCTGTCTTTCCTCCTTAAATCATGTACAACATTTGCTCTTTTCCTATTTTTCTTTTTTCTCTCTGATTTTCACAGAAGGGAAGTGACGAATGGGACCAGGAATATGCACCAAGTGCTTGAGGCTCAGTAGTTCATTTCACAACCATTTATTGAGTATCTACAGTGTGCCAAGCACTTTGCTAGGTACTGGGGTTCTGAGATGTATAAGATACATTTTGTTTAGTCATTCATCTGCGGATAGACACTTGGGTTGTTAAATGATGTTTTAAATAAAACAGGGACAAGATTAGAGGTTGGGAGGGTCAGGCTGAATTCAAAACTAGGGAAGTGAAAAGAGACAGCATCACCTCTTTGGCAGATTTGCCTGGATTAGGGAAGAGGCATCCATTTTCCTCAGGCAGGGGACAAGAAAGTCTGTGGTGGGGATGGGAAGAGGTAGTAAGTCTGTAAGGGCCCAGGACCCAGACAGAGTCCCTACTCAGTAACCTCAGTTTTCTTGGGAGAAGTTGGAAGGGAGGCAGGACTGGAAAGGGGCCTGGGTTAGAGGTGGGGTGAGAAGGGTGAAGAGCAGTGGGGCCCCTATAAGCTTTGCTGGGGCAGCTAGGGGTACACAGGTTGGCGACCTGGCTGTATCATGAGATTTCCTTCTGTCACTTCCAGGGACTCCCACCCTCTTGATAATCTCTTCTTTGTTTTCCTTGTTCTCAGGTCTGTTAAATTATTATTTTTTTTAAGATTTAAAAAAAAAAAAATTGGGGAATTGGGGGAGGGGAACAGCGTTGGGGAATCAGGGAAGGGGAACAGACAAGTTGCTGTCCTTTTGTTCTTCAGTCTAGTTGCGGAGGACGTTGCTTCACTGGCCCATGTTGGTATCGTCATTGTGCTCTTCCCGGGTGAGGCAGATGGGTCGCTGGCCTCCGGACAGCCACTCACCGCGGCTCTTGGCAGCTCACACCAGCTGCCCGTCGCTCACGCTGGCTGCCGGCCGCTCACTGCAGCCTATGGCAAGGGCTGTTAAATTATGATTGGGACTAGAATTGAGGGACTTTACAATCAGTGCTGTGGAAAACTTGAAACAGAAAGGAATCCACTAAGCCATCTCTCAGGATGCCAACCTGCCTCCCTGAGAAGAGCAGCCTCTGCCTTGTGGCCACAGCCTGGGCTTGGGGATCAGAGGACTGTCTAGGTCCAGGCGCTGTGTGGACCTGGGCAGGCTGTGGAACAGTTCCCAGCCTCGGTGTCTTCATCCATCAAACAGAGATGATCACAGAAGCTGTGACATAGGGTGGTGTGAGCCTAAATGAGAATGACGTAGGCAAAGCTCGGGACACGGATGGTGGCGCCACCCTGAGTGTCCAGGCTGTCAGCTGCCAGGCCGTGGGCACAGGACACAGCGCTTTGCAGCCCCACTGTCCTCTCTGCCAGTCACACTCTGGCCTTGTGAGCTGGCATCGCCCCCTGTCTACTTAATCTTCATCCCCTTCTGATGGCCCTGGTGGTGAGAAGATCTCAAGTGTCGCAGGCTCGTCTGGTGAGCGCCCCTCCCATTCCGTGTGTGTCTTCTGGGTGAGGCAGGCCTGATACAATTTCACGTATTATTTGGGCTCATTCACTGGGGTTGTTCTGAAGCATGGCTTTGTGAGGCTTCTGAGAGCCTGGCTGGGAATTACATAACCGCTTCAGTCTGGTATACTGAAGCCAACGCCTCCGATAGGGAATGGCCCTCAGCCGGCAGAAAATTTGCTCGGAAGGCTGGTGAAATGGAGCTGCTTAGGTTCCCACAGGACAGAGCGGAGCTTGGAGGTTCTCCTCTCTCCTGAGACGTAGCATTGACTAACCTTGGCTGTGAGGCGAATGAGGAGGAGAGGGGTTGAGAAGAGACATGGGTGGATTTCTTATTCCTGAGTTCCTGTGCTGGGGACAGACAATCTCCAGAGGCTGTGACTGGAAGGGGGAAGGGAGGAGAAGAGAAAGGGAGGGGCAGAGGGGGAAAAAAGAGAGGAAGGAAAGAAAAAGGGAGACTGAGAGGAGGAGGGGGGTGGGAGAGAGAGAATGTTGCAAAGTGTGCATTAAACACTTATTTGGCTACTGGGGCTCCTGCCTCCCAAAGCTGTGAGCCTCCCCTGCTCAAGGTGATTCTGCCCCCTTTCCCTCCAGGGCTCCTATGGGGGCAGAACCCTCTCTCCTTAGGGTTTGAAGTGCAAGTTCCTAGAGTAGAGTTTTCAAGCTGAGGAATTGGGGGAGGGGAGAGGTGACAAGAAAAGGTGCCTTGGCAGCTAGTGGGTGGCTCTTCCTTCATTCCACAAAGGTGGGTCTGGGTTGCCTTCCAATTCCTGTCCGTGGCTTACTACAGGCAAATCTATAGAAACAGGTCCTCTCTAGATCGATGGATTGCCAGCTGTGTGCCAGAAACTTCCAAAGGCATCATGTTTCTGAAGACTTTGAAGTGGGTGCTATTATTCCCATTTCACAGGTGAGGCGTCTGAGGCTCAAAGAGGTTAAGTGGGATGTGCCAGTTCAGATGGCTGGTAAGCAGCAAAATCCGTTCTCAGCTCCAGTTCTGCTGGGCTCCAAAGCCGTTCCTTATGGTGCTTTATGCCACCCAAATGCTCTGTTGATTCTGTCTCCAAAATATGTCCACCTTCTGTCTACTTCCCTTTGTACCCACGGATAGATACATCCAGGCCAGGTTGCCATCATCTCCCACCTTGCAACTTGCAATAGCTTCTTAACTGGTTTCCCTGTTCCTGTGTTTGTCTCTCTCCAATGTGTTCTCCACAGAGCTGCTAGAGAAATCATCTTAAAAGGTAAACGGCCTTGTGTCACATAAAACTCCGAAGTGCTTCACGGTGCACTTGGACTGAAATTTGGATTTCTTAACGTGGCCTGCAGGCAGTGTAACAGCAGGCTTAGCTCTCTCAGGCAGTCTGAACTCATTACACAGTTTCATTAGTACCACTGTCTTTATTCAGCATGCTCTGGCCACACGGGGCATTCAGTTCTTTTCTGCCCCAGGACCTTAGCACATACTGCCTTTTCAGAACAGAATGATGTTCCCTCCAATCTTAATCTGGCTAATCCTTATTCATAGTTTGGGCCTCAGTTTAAAAGTCACCTCCTTATAGAGAAGAAGAGACCTTTCCTGAACTCCAAACCTGAATTTAACTATCCTTGTGCGTGGAGCTTCTCGGTAGGCAAAGAAGGGGGCATGACGAGTTACAGAGGTCTGGTTGTCAGAAAGGAGAGAAAATGCTAGTTCTTCATGGGTGAGAGTTGCCTTTGATACTAAATTCCTTCATGGGGCCTTCCTTGGGAATCATAAACTAATGTAATTGGAAGATTGCTGTCAACATAAATTATATGATTAAGAGTAGAGTGGATGGATAGGAAAATACCTGTGGACCCCAGTCCCAGAGATCTCTGTGAGAAGAGTTGGCCAGAGAAGGCTTCACAGAGGAGGTAGTAAGACCTTTTCCTTGTGGATGGGAAAGATATGGATTAGCTCCGAGAAAAGACAGCCTGGGCAGGACTTGATGAGTGTGGGAATGAAAGTGTGTGAAGAGACCTTTACATTGGCTAGTGTGTAGCAGGGGCCTGATATATCTTCATTTCTCAGTCCCTGAAGGTTACTGTTGGTTTCAATAACGCATGTCTCTACTGCGGTATCCAGTGCTGGTATTTAGGCTAATCCACAAAGAGGCCAATTCCTACCCACCTCCTGTGTCCACTTCCTCTTATCCACCCAAACATTTACCACTTCTGCCTAGCAGGGCCAGACTAGGGCCTGACAAGTGAGGAGCTGAGGGCCTTTGATGAGTGAGTTGCGAGAGGGCAGCTTCAATGTTTTGCCCTGGGTGCAACTCGGTCCTCCGCTGGCCAATATCTGACTTTAGCCAATTGGGTTATCATCCATAATGCTGAAAAGAGCAACAGAAAACCTGGATTCAAGCGTGTGGGGAGGAAGTCGGAAAGTGGCAATAGAAAGAGACGAGGAGCTGGACACATTCATTTCAAAGTCTGTTCCAAAAACATCTGACTTCGTTTCTTTACATTGTCAAGAAGGCTTTTAAAGCCCAGCTGCCTCTTATTAATCCTGTTTGGGCTGCTCCCCTTCCCGCCAGCCCTGCTCTCGGGCTGTGCCAGCATAAACGGCTCGGTGGAAGTGGAGGGCACGCTGAGTGACGTCAGTGCCTGGGTCTGGCCTTCAGATCTCAGCCCAAGCAGCTGAGAACACAGCACCTTGGTCCCTTTCCAGTGAGAATGTAAAATACTCTGCCCACTGCCCTAAAAGGCCCGCAAGACTTGGGGGGACCCAGAGGATGTAAGGAGAGCATAAGGTGCCTACTCAGTGTGACTTAGGGGTGGCCTGCGGACCCCAGGGCTATGTATATCTCAGCATGAGGTAGGGGAAAGGAGCATGGGTCTTGGGGATCACAGAGCCTTGAGTTTGAATGCAGGCATTTGCTAATTTTACAATCTTGGGCAAGTTAATTCATATCTCTGAACAGCAAGTTTCCTCAATGGCACAATTACCTACCTAAGAGGGTCTTATTGGGATACAATATATTTCTTTATGTAAAGGAACCCAGCATAGACAGGGTCTGGTGAATAACAGATGCTCAATGAATTTTCCCTCCCTCTCTCTCCCTCCCTCCTTTCCCATTCTCCGTCACAGAAAGCAAGCACCTAACTGTCTGTGGCAGTGCGCTAGGGGGGCCATCAATAAGGAGCACACCCTTTTTGTTGTGTAAACCCTGAAAGGCTTAGGAATCACAGGAACCGTGTAACCCTGGAAACTGAGGTAATAGGAAGGGGCAGAAACAGAAAAGCTGGTGGAGAGTTTGCACAAAGAACACTTAGGTATTCATGCTCACTCTCTTCAGGCCACCAGGCAACTGCCCTTCTACCTGCCTCCCTCTACCTGCCTCCCCCCACCTCCTAGATTGTGATGTATCCTAGGCACTGTGCTAAAAATGGGCGGTAAGTGGAACTTGGCACACTGAACAATGAGATGGCCTTAACCCCTTCTGTTACTGAGCTACCCAACACAGGCAACCAGGTGACGGGACTAGAGATTATATTCTGGGAGAATTGGCCTGTCCCAGACAAATGACATGACAGAATACATAGATTCCCCCTCAACTCGGGTGAAGGTCACCAGGAATTTAGCTCGGCCTGTGCATAAGGAACCTCTAAATGAATGTTTAGTTCCTCACCATTTGGTATGAAAAAAAGAAGCTAAGAATCACCAAAGATTTGAGGCAAGATTATAATAAATAAGATGGAGCCCCTGACAAGCAAATGGATAGAAAAACAAAGAGACAATGTAGGGGACATAATACAAATTTAAAATACAATGATAAATATCATCCAAGAAGTAAGAGGAAATATAACTGTGAAATAAGAACAGAATGTTATATAAAGAAACATTCAGAGAATGGCAAAGGGCTTTCAAAAATTAAAATATGATAGCCGAAATTTTAAAAGTCTATATAATGTTGAGGAAAACTTCCAGGGTGTAGACCTAAAGACAAAGTTGGGAAAAATAGGAAAGATGGTAAAAGTACAGAATCAGTCCAAAAAGTGAAACATCTGATGATTAGGAACTCCAGGAAGGAAGAAAAAGAAAATAGAGGGGATTAATTATTGTTGACTGGAAACTATTATTGACCAGGTGTTTCATCACCAAAAATAGATTTATTTGGGAAAAAGAAATGGTTGCAACCCAATGCATGCAGACATGGCCATGTGCGTACTCTGGCTTGTATGCCAAGATGGAGTTGTACACATAAGAGAAAAAAGGAAGGAAAGGAAAATGGAAGTAGAATCATAGAGCTTTATCATTAACATAGAGTTCTTCCTGTAGGTTCTTGAGATTACGTAGGGCGCGAGAAATTCCATAAGCCTTAGCTCCTCCCATAGACCCTCCCGACTGATTATGTTTACTTTATGTTCCAGTTAGTCTTTATCATTATCAAAGAGATAGAAACAAAATTTCTGAAATCCTGGATTTCTAGTCCAAAGGGACCAGTAAGTGCCTAGCATAATGGATGAAAAATGATCCCCATACAAGTCACATTATTGTGAAATATCAGGACCTTAAGAATAGAGAGAACTTTCCAAAAGCTACCAGAGAGTAATCTAGCAGGTTATACCCAAAGGACCAGGAATCAGAATGGCAAAAGACTTCTCAGGCGTCTGGAAGTGGGGTAGCAGTGCCCTTGACATTCTGAGGGAAAATGATTTCCAACCTAGAATGCTGGTCCTAATGGAATGACCAGTTAAGATTGAAGGCAGGTCTCTGAAAATGGGCCTTCCTTGCACCCTTTTCCATAGAGCTACTATAGGTGTGCTCCACCAAACAGGAAGACGTAGAACCTAGGAATCAGGGACAATAAAACCAAGGGAAGTAAAGGAAGTTAGTAGGATGATGGTGAAGGGAAGCCTAGGACAACAGAGGGGCAGCAGCTTAGAAAGCGATCCTTCCATATGAAAGATGCTGGAGGGATTATATGAGAGAAATATATCAAGTGGTAGATTTCCTGGTGTGTTTCACTGTATTGAGAGGAGTTTTACTGTTCCTCTGGAAAATGTGGGGCTGAATTAGAGATACATACATAGGAAGATAGATTGAAAAAGAAAAAAGAGGAAATTATGGAAAACAAAATGTGTATAAGGAAAAAAATAGTCATAGTACACTAAATATATGAAAGATATGTAGACATATTAATATAAATGTTAAATAGACATATTAATATAAATGTTATTAGGTTGGTACAAACGTAATTGTGGTTTTTGCCAAAAACCGCAATTATGTTTGCACCAACCTAATAAATAATAATTTCACCACTAGTCATGATATAACAATATGGGTAGAATATGGGGGGAAAAGGGTGTTTGTATGCCTGGTGAGGATGGTGAGGGGTTGGTAAAAAGAGCTGAATCTTAATTTTCCATAGTAGAAAGACAAAACATAATGTCAAAAAATAAAAAGTTAAAATAGAACATACATGGACTATTTAGAAAAATGGGGATTCCAGAAAAATATTTTAAAAATTTGTGGTCTTATAGCATTGTTTGACTTCAAAAGCTATGCTTCTGCATTACTGTGATTAAAACAATGAATGGAAAGTGAGGAATGTTTTTTGCACAACTGGGCTATAAATACCATCAACTGGAAGTGGAGTCTTGGGTCATAGCAATATTTTTTAAGATGGGAGAGGCTCAGGTGCATTTATAAGCTAAAATCTGAAGAGAAGGATAGAGAAATGGAAAATCCGGAAAAAAGAGAGAGAATTAATGTTGCAGGGATAGGATCTAAAGCAGAGGTGGGTGGACGGATTATTTTAGAAAGAGTCTGGAGAAGGAAGGGTAGGTACAGACACACACAGACACATTTGGGAAGCTGAGAGAGCTCCCACCCAGGAGCATCTTTTTTCTTTGTAAAATAAGAAACAAGACATGTTGTCAGAGTGGAGATGTTGTTAGGGAGATAGCTTGAGGAGAGTGTCCAAGGAAGAATTGTTACTGCAGAGACTAGGGACACAGAGCTAACTGGAGGCAGGTAAACGGGGCGCATCTGAGCAGACCTGGGTTCAGCTGAGAATGGCAGCTACGCGTCTGGAAGCTACACATCTGGGGTGGCAAATCTTCCCAGTTGTGAATTTCTTTAGTAAGCTCTGCAACCCTGGGAAACAGGCTTGGTTGGGATATTGGGGGTTTGTTAGATGAGCACAGCACAAGGACAAGATAAGGGAGCTGAGGGTGATGGTGAGAGGTGGTTGGCGATCTGCCACACAGGGTCTACTCAAGACAAGGGAGGAGGTGAAGTGGAGCAGGGGGAACAGACTCAGAGCGAAGGCTTCAAGGGCCTGGGGCACTCTGGGAAGCTGGAGAGTAGAGGAGGAAAAAAGAGTGCAATGGAACTGCCAGGACAGGGTGTTTCCACTGGAGGCAGGCCCTATAGTCTAAGAGGCGAAAATTTTGGCAGAGGAGCTGTTCCGTGTGGACAATTGACCTGGAGACTGTGAGGCCAGAGTGCTGGGAGATGTTGGCCCCCAGGATCAGGACAGTGTTTTAGGTGGGGAGAAGCTAGTGAGCCAGTTGCTAGAGTTCGAGGAGTGTCCTGAGAATTACTAGACGGTCAGGACAGGAGTGCTATGAGGAGAGGCAGAGAGTGGTAGGACCAGATAGCAGGAGAGTCAAAAGGGACGATCAAAACGGACAGTGGAAAGCTGGGAGAATATCCCAGCTCTAGAAAAGGGGACATGGAAATTCATGCACTCCACATTCTAGAGTGCTAGAAGGGAAGTGATGTCCTTGGCAAGAGTCAGTGTCAGATAAGGCAGGTTAGTGGAAGGAGCACCTTGCAAAGATGTGTGTGGGGTTTCCAGAAGGTGTAGTTTGAAAGCACTGGGAAGGAGGTTCGCAGGAAGCAGATGAGTCAGCTGGGAAGCCGAGGGGGATGCATTGTGGGCTGAGCTCAAGGATGGATGAGAAGCATGGAACCACGTGCTTTTAAGAGTTTGATTTAAAAACTCCAATGTAGAAATGTTTCCTTTTATTGGACCTCCAGATGAGGTGGGGAGAAAGGCAAGGTGTAACGCACTGCCTATATCTGGCCCTTAGGAATACCCAAAATGAAAAACAAGTGAATGCATCCTACAGAGGCCAGAGAGAAGGGAGACTCTGTGCTGTTGAGTTGTCTGGAATCCTACCAGTTTTCTCTGTTTAATACTTTCTAAATGGCTAACACAAAGCTTGTGGCCTCTGATTGGCATGATTCAGCTCAACTTACTCAAAGACAGGGTATTTTTCTAAAAAGCATGTCTTTCTCCAGGACTAAGATCAGGCTGGGGATAATTAGCATGGTATTTTCTTGAGATGGGATTCTAGTAAAATGGATTTTATCTTTTCCCAGAACTGTCCCACTGGGAGCTTCCTAAATTTACTGTTTGACTCCAACCTTTAGTATCTTCCAGGGTTTACTTGACAGCACCCTACCACTCCCCCACCCCATTGCCTGCTCCCTGAGGAGCTAATCACACAGTTGGGTGCATGAACGTTCTACAAACTCACAGGGGTTTGCTTTCTATGTCATCAAGAAAAACTGAGGCTAAAAGGTATGGCTTTGCTATAATTTTTTTAACTTATCGACAGCTACACTTATTATTATTATTATTTTTTCAGTCTTTGAGCTTACCTGTGGTTCAGGTTCAGGTCCAACTGCTTTGCCAGTGGCATTGGCCTCATCTCCTATCACAGCAGGCACTGCTGCCTTAACTACTACTCTCTCTCTTCCCCATCTTGGCTACTGTCGTCAGTCTTTCACTCTCTTAACAGTTCTTTCCTCTCTGTCTATAAACATCATTAATCTTTCCTATTCTGAAAACACCATGGTCCCTCAAACTCTCCCTTGATCTTTAATCCCCCTTAGCCACTTCCCTTCTCCTGCAGACTTCCACTGACATCCCTCTTTTGATGACACCAAGGCCTTCCTAAATGGCCGTATTCAAAGGATTTTTTTTTCTGTTTTTTTTTGCCCTGAGTTTTCTCTAGCTTTCTTCTGAATCTGACACTATTGATGACTCTCACTTTCTTACAGTATTATGCTTTTGGCTTCCAGAACACTACAGTCTCTTGATTTTTCTCATACCTCTCCATCATTTATCAGGAACTCCTCTTCTTCTGTCCACCCTCTCCTGTTTGCATTCCCTTGGGTTCCATCCTCGGTTCACTGCCCTTGTTCCTGGGAAAGCTCATCCACCCCCACAACTTCAGTTATCACCTGGATGCAAGCAATATCCAGGTCTTTTTGGGGGTCATGAGACATGCATTTTCCCCTACATTTCTGCTCAAGGTCCCACAAACACCTAACTCAACCTCTTCAACAGTTAACTCATCATCTCTTAAACCACCTCCATTCCTGGGGATTTGAATGCCACATGTGTCCCTCTTCACACACATCTAAACAATCACCAAAACCTGACGAGTTTTCTTTCTAATTATTTTTTGAATTTGTTCCTTCATCTCCATTCCTGTTACGAACACCCTAATTTGGATCTTTATGAATTTTCCACTTCCTATTGTAACAGTTTCCTGACTCATCTCTGCCTCTCATCTGTTGCTGTTAAACCTACTCTTCACACATCTGCCTGTGATCTGTTTAAAATGCGAATCTGGCCAGGTCACTCCCTTTTTAAAAGCTTCCAATGGCTCCACATTGTCTACCGGATAAAGTTCAAACTTCTTAACACAGCATGCAAGGCCCAGCCCAAACTAGCCTCTCGAGGTCTTTCTGTCTCATCTGCCCTTCCTTCCTTCCTGCCTGCCTCATGATGATGCTCTAACAGTACTGGGGTACCTCAGGATTCCCAGCCCGTGCCAGGACCCTGCTTGCACCATGCTTTTGGTTAGATCGCCCCTTCACAGGAGATGGTCCCTTTCCTCTGCTTGCCCCTTCTCTGAATAATTCATACTCATCCAGTTTGCGTGAAACCTTCTCCAGGAAACTTCCCTTGAGCTGTCGGACAGCTTCTGTTCAGAGTCCCCTAGAGTCGTATACATGTGAGCGCTTGGTGTAATAAAAGAACAAGGACTTTAGAAGACTCACCTGGATGCAAGCAGCCGTACTGAGGCCTTGGGCATGATATTTTCAATCTTGAGCCTCCGTTGTATCATCTGTTGGTTGGGGCTAATAATATTATTTAATTTATAGGGATATGGGAAGAATTATTTTAAATAACATGTATGTAATGCCAGACATACAGTAGGCACTCAATAAATAGTAGCTGTTGTTATTATTTGCATCTGCATCACTGTTTCTACTAAAATACTTTATATAACCCAGGTGTGGGTTTCTTTTTTTCATCCTTTTAAACTCTTGTTATTAATGCATGAAGGAGTACCTGTGAATTTAGTCTTACTGCCTCTTAGGCACCGAGGTCTTCTAGGCAGTGTCGCTAATTAATGGCGACTTTGCCTTGTGGAGAGATGGACATTGAGGGGTAAGAATGGATGCCCTTCCAACCTGGTCGGTGCAATGTGATGTCTCCCTAGAGTTTTTCCTGTCTTCTTGAGGCCAAACACTACATCACAGTGGAAGAATAAGTCTTTATTGAGGGGTTGCGTAGCGATCAAAAGAACAGGACAAAGCAAACTGAGTGGAGATTATATCTGTATCTAATTTGCGTGTTCCCTTGTACATGCCCGGGAAGGGCGTTACGAGTACAGGCCTTTGAAAAGAGGATGTCCAATGTGGCCGCTTCCTGTCTCCCAACCTATTTTCTCCTCCTTTGCCCTCTTAATGTCCCCTAAGCTTGTGCTCCCATTCCCTTTCACAACCCCACCCCTCCCTACAGGAAGTATAGGCTCTCATTCCTGTGTTTTGCGAATTTGAGTGCCTCTTGCTTTGGCTGGATGCTGATGGAGTTGTCCCAATTTTTTACTGCTACCTCTGGTTGGAGTGGAGATGGGCTTGAACTCTCAAAATAAGGATGGAAGTGGGTGCTCAAATTTCAGTGTGATCTCCCCACCAGTTTAAACTAAAACCAAGCTTACCTTGCCAAGGTAAGCAACACAATTAAGGCTTATTTGAGGAAAGTCTGTTCCTCCTTGCCTGTTGCAAAAACAATAAAACCTACCATTAGTTTGTTAAGCAGTATGCCACCGGGTAGCTACAAATGCCCTCAAGTCTCGGCCAGTTGGCAACAGATTTTATTAGATTTTTCTTAGTTTTGAAATGCCTTCTTTATGGAATGGGAGAGGAAGGCTTCCACTTAACGTTGACACATACAGTGATCTTTTAATGTGTCTATATTACAGAGTATATTGTGAGCTTCTTGAGAGCAGAGTCCTGATTTTATTCATGCTGGTACTCTCAGTGTCTCTCATAGTGCTGGCCTCATAGAAGACCATCAATATATGCTAATGGATGTGTGAAAATCCCAAAAGTTAATGAGCATTTTCTAACCCTTTGTTTCTTTTGTCTGTAGTTTAAGTCAAGTTTGAAGCATAGATTCACATGAGTTTTTGTCTAGCTCAAATCTCTCCATCCTGGGAGCTCGTTGAGTGTCAGGATGCAGGGGAGCTTTGGAATTCCACACCAGGTCCACAGAACATTCCCAAGGGTGGTTTGCAAGTATTTATTGAGGTCTTACTATGTGCTTGCCAGTGTGTTAGGTGCTGGGATTGTCTGGTTGGATGTGAGTGAGAGACAGCCCTCCTAGAACTTACAAGTTTGCTCTCAATTCTTAATCTTTAGGCAGCTTGGCTGAGTTAGTTTCAATGAAAAAAGGAAAACATGGTGTGATTTTAGAGGACTTCTCCCTTGCTCCAGCCTGATATGCAACATGGGCTTTAGAATTGTATTAGTGGTTACCTCAGTCTCTTTTGTATACAGCCTACTGGACAGATAATATCTACTGGTGTTTAACACTCTTGTTTGAAAAGAGGAATTGAGAGCAGTCTTCAATTTGGGAGGAGGGAAGACAATGAAGCTACTTGATTACTGCGTTTGGAGAAAGGCCATACGACTAATGGGGGCAGGAGAGGATGAAAGAACTGGAGGCTGGGGCCCCAGTGACTGACCTGCAGGAACCCAGCAATGCAGAGTCGAGTTAAGTCATTGAGACCTCAGTTCTCTGCCAGTCATGAGCAGGTTGACCTCTTGTAACACCCTCCAAATTTTTATAATCTAACTTTTAAAATCTATAACATGGAAATGATAATACTCAATTTTTTTTTTTTAGCATTATTGTTCATTTCTTTTTTCACCTGTACAGCTTGCCTAGATCTGTGTGGCTTGTGGGTAAAAGTATTATTCTCTGTTAAAATGCAAAAATACTCTTGGATTAGGGAATAGGAAACTATTATTTTTTTTTTTTTTTTTTTTTTTTTAAAGATTTTATTGGGGAATTGGCGGAGGGGAACAGCGTTGGGGAATCGGGGAAGGGGAACAGACAAGTTGCTGTCTTTTTGTTCTTCTGTTTAGTTGCGGAGGATGTTGCTTCACTGTTGGTATCGTTATTGCGCTCTTCCCGGGATGAGGCAGATCGGTCGCTGGCCTCTGGATGTCGCTCACCGCGGCTATTGGCAGCTCACTCTTGGCTGCCAGCCGCTCACGCTGGCTGCGGGCCACTCACTGTAGCCTATGGCAGCCCACTGCAGCAGGGGCTGCAGCCCACAATATCACCGGGGCTCGCATAGCCCAGCTCCAGGTGGAGCTGTTGTTAGCTGTAGAGGGCAGTGTCACTGGCCCTCATGTGGGATCCGAACTGGGGCCGCTGGCATCCCAAAACCAGCGCTTAACCAATGCGCCACTCGGCCGGCCCAGGAAACTATTATTGACCATAGGCATATTGGTAGGACATGGGGCTTATTAAATAAAGCCGTCACCTCGGAAGATAGAGCCAAACTGCAGGAAATGAATCCCCTGCTAAATATGTTTGCTGAAAAGACAGGGTAAGGTTTTTTACTGATGAGAGCCTGAAATTCTTCTGCAGTGAGGTGAGGACATTAAAGAGGAAAGGAGGGGTCTGCACATAGGAAGAAGGTTCAGTACCTTATCTTTATATTATCTATCTATCTATCTATCTATCTATCTATCTATCTATCTATCTATCATCTATCTTCATCATCATCTATTAATCTATCTATTATCGATTATTTTTTTCTTTTACATAGTTTGAGATCCTCATATGAATAAAAGTTGCTTTTATGAGGATGTCTATTTCTATCTAGGGCATCAGTTTACCCGAAAGAGAGAAAGAGAGAGAGAGAGAGAGAGAGAGAGAGAGAGAGAGAGAGAGAGAAGGAGGGAGAGAGAGGAGGGAGAGAAAGGGGTGGAGAAGGAGAAAGGAGAGGAGAGGAGGGGGAAAGGGAAGGGAATGGGAAAGAAGAGAAAAGAAAAGAAAGGAAAACAAAGATATATTTGATGGTCAATGTTAGATCAAGAACAATATACTCTATCCTGGTCAGATGGCAGCTTGAATATTTTGTTCCATCCATGGGTGCCCCATTGTAGGAAGGACATTGGTAAATCTGAGAGTAACTAGGGTTGTTAAGAAATTGCAGGACCCGCCGAGTGGCACGGTGGTTAAGCGCTGGCTTGGGAAGCCAGCAGCCCCGGTTTGGGTGACACTGCCCTCAAAAAAAAAAAAAAAAAAATGAAATTGCTGAAGGAATCAAGTTGTTTAAATTGGAAGAAAACTTCAGGACCCAAATGAAAGCTGTTTTCAAACATCTGAGGCAGGGTCTTGGGGAGAGGATACAGGGGCTTGTGTTTTGTGTCAGGAAACTTGGCTTAAGAAAGAATCTCTGCTGGCCAAGGTACCCCCAGTTGGGGTCCTGGAGGTCTGGCCCGTTAGAGGTGTTCCTACCTGCGGGGAGGTTAAGCTAAATGACATCAAAGTTCTCTTCTGAGTCTAAATAGTTAACAACCAATTGCTTTGAGTGCAGTGAGACTTAGACCAACCTATTATTAATATTAAATACTACTTTCAAATCTTGTTATAAAAGCACTATTTATGCATTACGAAACATTTGGGAAGTAAAAATATAAAGATGTAGAAAAAAGTATTGCTCATAATCCTATCTGATAGTAACAACTACCATTTTGACACATTTGTTTTTTTCTTCACATTTCAGGCCAAATGGAGGAACAGATGAAATCTGTCTTTGGTGTTCCCACCTTCTCTTTGGGTTCCTGTCTGCCCTTCCTTTCTGCTCATCCTTCCTTTATTCAGTTGCTTCATATTTCCTCTCAACAGCCCATCTTCAAACCTGCTCTAGAGGATCACACTCCTTTTCTAAAATGTCTTGTATGATTAAGCCAGTGCCAATTCTACCCCAAATACCTGTATTCTAATCCGTATTCTTGACTATAGGAATAAAGGCTTTGTTCTCATTTGAGGCCATTCCTGAAGCCCCAGTAGCTGGTGGGTAGAAGCACGGCTGAGAGATGCCAGGATCCTCCCATGTGCCCCAGAAATGATAATAACCATCGCTCCTGGGTGCCATGCTCCATACTGACTCACTCTACCCTTGACAAGTAAGCCATCCTTTCAGCCAGTCAAGATGCTTACTTACAAATAACAAAACCTACACTAGTTACTTTAAGCAGAAAGGGATTTGTTAAAGAATGCTGTGTACCTTACAAAATCTCTGGGAGGGCCAGATAACCAGACTGGATATCACACAATTGAGAACAACTCATCCAGGAGCAATGCAGCTCGGAGCCGCATTACGGAGCTGTTCTAGCAAAAACACCACTGCTGCCACCACCATCCACCTGGCACGAGTCATATTTGAGATTGGATCCAGGAGCTCCACCATAGCTGTCCTAGAACTAGATACCTCCACCCTCATGCTTGCCCCCAAATTTCTCTGCCAACACTCAGCCACTGCTCATGCAACTCCCTTCTGCATCTACATTTTGTGTGGATCTGAAAGGTCACTTGCCTGTAACTGCAGCAAGTCAGTCTGGGAAATATCATGTTTTTGATTCTATTTTGAGAAGGTGCATTAATGTTCTCCAGAGAAACAGAGCTAACAGAATGGAGGTCGGTCTATCTATCTATCTATCTATCTATCTATCTATCTATCTATCGTTGACCCTTGAGAAATGTGGAAGTTAGGGTCACCACCTCCTGCACAGTCAGAAATCCACATATAACTACAGACATCCCTCTACATACGTGGATTCTCAACTTGGAGTTGGCCCTTGAATAATGTGGCTTTGAACTGCATGGGTCAACTGAAAAAAATCCATGTGTAAGTGGATCCACGCAGTTCAAACTCAATTTATTCAAGGGCCAGCTGCATATATATATATATATATATATATATATATATATATATATATATAGAGAGAGAGAGAGAGAGAGAGAGAGAGAGAGATTAGATAGATGATAGATAGATAGATAGATAGATAGACAGATAGATATTGAGAGATTTATTATATTATGAGGAACTGGCTCATGCAATTTTGGAGACTGAGAAGTTCCAGGATCTGTTGTCTGCATACGGGAGATCCAGGAAAGCTAGTGGCGTAATTTGGTCCAAACCCAAAGGCCTGAGAAACAGAGGAAGAGCTGGTGTGAGTTCTACCCAAGTCCAAAGGCCTGAGAACAGGAGGGCTGATGGTGTCAATTATGATCTGAAAGGAGGAGAAGAGTGATACCCCAGCAGACAGGTGGAAAGAGTGAATTCTTCCTTCCTCCACCTTGTTGTTTATTCGAGCCCTCAACAGATTGGACAAGGCCCATCCACACAGGGCAGGGCCATCTGCTTTATTCAGTCCACTGATTCAAATGCTAATCTCTTCTGAAAACTCCCTCTCAGACACAACAAGAAATAATGTTTAATAGGGTATCTGGGCATCCCATGACTCAGTTGCATTAACACAAGAAGCTAACCATCATAGGTGAGACTCAGAATGCTGGGAGTAACAAAATGTTGGGAGGATATTCCCCGGTTTATAGAGATCACACTTATGAGTTTTAGGGATCAAGTAACAGGCTCAGAAGCCAGAAGTTCACCCTGATGTCCTAGCCTTTGCTTGTCCCCTAACTGACGCATCTCCTGGCATTCGCTGGTGATCTTGGACTTGTGGTAGGATGGCTTCTCCTGATTTAGTGCTACCTGCACCTTAGCCCATAAAATGGAGCCCCAAGCAGCTGGCTTAGGCATGCTGTCACATGCTGTATTTTTCAGTTGAACTTTGTGCTTATTACATTTTCATGGAAATTTTTTTCAGAAAAAACTTAGATATTTATTTATTTAGATTTATTATTTTTTTTTTATTGCAGTAACATTGGTTTATAACATCATATAAGTTTCAGGTGTGTACCATTATCATGGACATCTGTATAATACTACATTGTCCTCACCACCAGAGGTCTAGTTTCCACCCTCTTTTACTTTAAATGATTCTTATTGAACACTCTCAAAAGGAAAACCTGTTGGATAATTTCATAGCTCCCTAGTTAATATGACTAATTTTTTCATGATATAACTCATTTTTTTGCCTAGGGCCCTCAAACATATTCTCTATGCCCCTCATAATACTGCAAGTACTGGGTTGTTTTTTAAGTAAACTGTACTTTTTTTGGTCTCATTATGAAAACACAAGTCTCAACTCAGAGTTTGTTTGAGATGGTATTCAAATCCTGCCTTTACTATTTTACCGTAAGGCATTTCAGTGTTTCTCTGTCTGGTGGGTGGTTGGATCTCAGGTCAAAGAAAAGAACAGATATCTCATTTCTCCTTCGTGGTTAATTTAGACAGCATGGGTGTCTGGCTTCCTTATTGTGATCTCTGAACATGTCTGGTTAGTCTTGTGTAAGGTTTTTAAAAAGTGGCAAATTTAAGAATCACTTAAAAAAATTTTTTTCAAATTTAATTATTTAATTTTTAAAATTTCAGGTTTATTGAGGTATAACTGTATGAGGTATGACAAATAAAATTGTAAGATATTTAAAGTGGTTATTTAATATACCTATACATTGTGAAAGGATTCCCCCCATCTAGTTAATCACCATACCCTTCACCTCACATATATATTTTTCTCTTTTCTTGAGAATATTTAATTCTACTCTTAGCAAATTTGAATTACAGATATAGGCAATGTATAACTGTAGTCATAAGTCTAATGTTTTGGGTTAGATGATGACCTTATCAATCTTATAGCTGAAAGGTTGTACCTTTTGCCGACCTCTGCCTATTTCCTCCACTCCCAGAACTGGCAATCACTTTTCTACTTTTTTTTTTTTTTTTTTAAGATTCCAAAAATAAGTGATACCATGCAGTATTATTTGTCTTTCTCTGTCTGACTTATTTCACTTAGCATAATGCTTCAAGGTTCATCCATGTTGTCACAAATGGCATGACTTCCTTCTTTCTCATGGCTGAATAATAGTCCATTGTAGATATTAATAAATATCCCATCTTCTTTACCCATTCATCTGTTGATGGACACTTAAGTTGTTTCCATGTCTTGACTATCGTGAATAATGTTGTAATGAATAGGGGAGTGCAGATATCTCTTTGATACCCTGTTTTCTTTTCCTTTGGCTATATGTCATGCTGGATCATATTATCACCCTAGTTTTCATTGTTTTAGGCACGTCCACACTGTTTTCCATAGTGGCTGAACCAATTTACATTCCCACCAGCAGTGCATCAGGCTTCCCTTTTCTCCACTTACTTGCCAATGCTTGCTTTGTCTTTTTGATGATGGCCATTCTTACAAGTGTGAGGTGATATCTCACTGTGGTTTTGCATTTTTCTGATTAGTGGTGCTGAGCACCTTTTCATGTACCTGTTGGACATTTATATGTCTTCTTTGAAAAACTCTCTATTCAGTTCTCTATTCAGTTCCTCTGAATTGGATTGTTTGTTTTTTGCTGCTGAGTTGTATGAAGGATCGCTTTTCAATATGCAGTGAGGCCAAAATTGACACCTCATTTAATCGTAATCATGAATACAAAATGGCCCATGCCTGGGTCGCTGTTTACAAACATTATACAAGTTAGTTCCTGTTTATCTTAAGGCACACACTGTTCATGTTTACGTTTCTGGGCTCCTGCAAGCCTTTCCTCTATTTCCTCTCTGCTCCCCACTCTCACTTCTCATCTATTAAAACCCCCCAAACACACAAAAAAATCTATAAATACAAAAAAGCATGCCCTTCCCCCCAGAAATAAAAGAAGTCCCCACATATAAGTTTGCATCCTCTTCCTAAAGTAATCTTTATGCTGAAGGTCTGACTGGTTCTAGGCTTTGGAAGTTTATATAAAGGATGAAACTAATGAGCCTGAAACATGGGGTATTCCCCTCCCCACCCCTATATCTCACTTTGGGTAAGTCCAGATCACTCCTGACCAATATGGAAGAGTTAATGCACTGTTACTAAGTTTTTTTGGATTGGACACACTGCTTCCTGCAGCCTTGGCTGGGTGTGGGAGCATCAATCCCTTGTGGAGCATTACTACCCAGGCAAGGACACAGAAAATGCAGAGGTGGCTGTAGTTGTCAGACATTTGTCAGCACCCTGTCCAACACGCTGTGTTAAATGTAATAACAGCATGGGAGAGTTCCGGAGCCCACTGTCCTCTTGAGGGGGGCTCAGGCAAGTTGAAGGTGAGGTATACTTTGGTCCGTTTCCCCAGCATTTTCTGGTATATCTGTGGGCAAGTTTACACTGGACGTCTCGTGTCTCCAGGATTATTTTGCTATCCAAACAATGTTGCAAGTGTGGATTGATGAGGGCTGGAAGATCTAGGTGAATCCATCTGAAATGGGTAGTTTCTTCAGTTTGGTAGTTGGTTTGCATGTCCATTGTTTCTTGTGTGAATGTGGAGAGAGAGTACCAGATGAGAAGTCTAGGACCTGGCTTTCCCACTAGGTGTGTGACATTGGGTAATTTACTCATCCACAAATTGACAGACTTAGACTAGTACATGACATTTAGTCTGGGTTCTAAGATGCTTACAGATCATGTGACCTTTTCAATATTTAAAAATGACTGCTAAAAATCCCAGTTTACCTGTGATATGGCTACACAGGTTAAATAAAGCATAAGATTCTTTGTTTTTGGCTGAACAGGTCATAACGGGTTATGTGAAGTGTTATGGCATGCTACCCAGAGGCTGTCAAGGACATCATTTCTGGAACATAGCTGGTGAGTCAAACCAAAGTCATCTGTTAGATTATCATGCTCTCTGAATTACAATACCCCTGCTAATACTGCTACCATTACTGATAATGGTGCCCTGTGGTTAATCCTGGAGGTCCCTTGTAGCTCTGATGTTCTCTAAATTTCTAGATAGGATGAGGAAGATGAGGCTGCAAGGAGAAACTTCTTGAATCATTATAGCCATGTGGGGTGTCTAATTATGAGGTAGGAAAGCTTGCCTCCAGCAACACAATGTCTCTCTACTCCTGTTTGGTGCCTTTAACTGGCCAGCCTCCTTGCTCAAAAGTCATTCATCACAAATTGGCCTGTTCCACATCCTAGGAGTACTTACCTGTCCTTCCCTCACCCCATCCCATGGACATTTACCCATTTATCTGCCAGGTAAAAACAGGCTTCTTAAATCATTTGTCTGAATGCACTTTGTGTAAACTAGAGTACAATTAAAAGGACCAACAATTCATAAATCTTTCCTGGGGTCAGGTTAGATAACCCGAGTGTTCAATAAAATGTGTTGAAATAGACGTGTGTACAATTTTCATTGTCAGTCAAAGCTAGTTGCTGCTGCCTGAATCATTGGAAGGTTTGATAATTAAAGGATAATTAAAGTTTGATAATGTCTGCCATATTAGTTTTTTAGCAAATCTATTCTTCATGGAGAACCTAGATAGATAGTATGAAAAAGGACTGCTTAAGATACCTCAGCCAAAAAAAAAAAAAAAAACCTCTCAGGCCGCCCACTCTGCATTTTGAAAACTTGCTTTCACTTTGATACTTCAGGAATTCATTTTTTAAAAAATTTATTTTTATTGGGCAACAGCCATGGTCATTGGTTACACATTGCTCTCATACTACAACAGCATAGTTGACTCATTTAGGGAGGGTGCAGCTCACAGGCCCACGCGGGGATCGAACCAGCAACCTTGGTGTTATCAGCACCATGTTCTAAACAACTGAGCTAACCAGTCACCTCAGGAATTCATTTTTATCTTTAAAGAAGCATAATGTTTTCAACAATGCAAACAAAGGAAGAAAAGAAGGAAGGAAAGGAAGGAAACAAAACAGTAGTTCTGGATTCTGCTAACCAGAAGTGGTGGCACCTCAGATGTAGTTATAGAATTCAAACAGAAGAACGTAGTCATAGAAATACTTGAGAAAATGGCTAACTTACCTTTGCCTCTTTAAAAAAAAATTTAAAAAGTCAAATGTATTCAACATAGCAGTAACTATACTCGCAGATAATGTTTTACTGACACCAGTATTTAAATGTTATGTTATGAAGGAGCTTTTTAAAGGATATGTAACAGCAGCTCACTTAACACTTACTATATATATTCCAGGCCCTGTGCTAACCATTTTATATGCATTATTGCATTTAATCCT
This sequence comes from Aselliscus stoliczkanus, assembly GCA_033961575.1. Classification (NCBI taxonomy): domain Eukaryota; kingdom Metazoa; phylum Chordata; class Mammalia; order Chiroptera; family Hipposideridae; genus Aselliscus; species Aselliscus stoliczkanus. The sequence continues at coordinate 19,449,482 of CM066735.1, forward strand.
CACAGTCTGTCAATATGGCAGATACTGTTACTTTGACAGACCAGAAAACTGAGGCCCAGTGAGCTTTCTGACTTGCCTAAAGTTTTCTAGATAGCTGTAGAGCTAGAGCTTAAATGCAGGTCTCTGTGGTTCTAAAGCTTGATTCCTAACCTGCAATCGCCATTGTTCATTAACATGGATTGGCACTTCCTCACCAAAGCTGTTCCCTGATAAACTCTTTATAGTCTGCTACACCAACTCTACTTTGCAGCTCCACCTGCTTAGTTTCTCCTGCTAGCAAAGTTGCTCTCTCTTTCTAGGAAGGGATGGTAGGATCCAAAGTTTGAGAGGACAGCTGCTGAGAATCTGAGGGAGAGAATTATGAAAGGAATTGCCTTCTGCTTATAAGGTGAATAAGTCCTATAGATGTAATGTACAACTTGGCGACTATAGTTAATAATATTGTATTACATATTTGAAAGTTGCTAAGGAATTAGGTTTTTGTTTTTTTTTTTTTAATTTTATTGGGAAACAGCTATGGTCATTAGTTACACATTGCTTTCATGCTGCAATGGCATAGTTGACCTTTTAATGAGCATGGGCTCATGCAGGGATTGAAACGGCAACCCTGGTGTCATCAGCTTGATGCTCCAACTCAGCTAACCAGTCACCCAAGGAGTTAGATCTTAAAATTTCTCATCACACACACAATTTGTAACTATGTGTGGTGGTGGATATTAACCAAATTTATTGTAGTAAGTATTTCACAATGTAGGCATATATCAAATCATTATATTGCTCCCTAAAATTAATACAATGTTATATGTCAATTATATTTCAGTTAAAAAAGAAACTAAAAGTATTGCCAAGGAGCATCGAAGGCCTAGTACTCTTTTTGAGTTAGAAAGGTAAGTAAGTGTACATGTTCAACAATAGAATATTTCCAGCAATTGACCTCTGATTAGCTATGTGACCTTGTCAAGATCTTTATAATGAGTCTGGCCACCACCTTTTTGAACAGTTTGCTTCTAGAGTAACTTATGTAATAATTGTAGTTTTTGCTTTTCAGAATGACTTCTCCCTCTTTCTCTTTCTTTGTACATCTTACAAAAGAAAAAAGAGGAAGAGAACAGTAGATAGAAAGTCTGTAATAATGAGAAGCATGTTCTTCATGTCATTTTATTCTTTTGAAGTGTAGATTTATTGTGCCTTTTAAAAACAAAAGTCAAACATTTCTGAATTCCTTTTGAGGTTAGGAATTGATGGGAATATTTTGGACATTATGCTTAACTAGTTAAATTCCTTTAGCATTCCTTAGCAATCAAAAAGTTTTATAGACATCTCAGGAAGTTTTTTTGGGAAGTTATTTCCTCATATGTGTGACATGGAGCAGTTTTTTGAACTGATTTTAAATAAGAATGTTTCAAAATTAAGCTTCAAGCTAGTATCATGACCTGTGGTTGGCATATAAACAAGTGATAGAATACTTTTAAAGCATTCCACTCTCTTTTTATTTTTTAAAGCAAATGGTTGAACAGCATCTGTTTTTGTTTAAAATTTTTAATTATAAATGAAAAAGTTCAATAAAACTCAGTAAAACAAACTTGGGAGTATCAAAAAATAAAAAAAGGGGCAGAAATTAAAGACCTTAAATCTTACCCCAGAGAGGCATTCACTATTAACATTTCCTTCCGATCTTTTTTCTATTCATGTTTTAGGTAGTTGCTATGACATGTATCAGTCAGGACAGGCTGAGTTACGATGCGATAACAAACATCTCTAAGTTTTGATCGTGTATAACTGCACAGATCTGTTTCTCACTCATGCTACATGTCCATTGCAGGTCTATTGGAGACTTTGCGCCCATGTTGCTGCATCTTTACTCAGAGCAATCACAATCTGGAACATTTCTGCTGACTATGGTAGGGTGGAAAGCATACTCTGAATGGCCATGCTAGAGATTGAATGCGGAGGCAGGAAGTCACACATATCACTTCTGCCCACAAATTAATGGCTGTAACTGATTACATGGCCTTCCCAGCCACAGGTCACTGTTATATCATACAAGCTTTATTACAATACAATTACCATTAATTGATACTTCTAAAGCTTTGTGTGAGTTGTATGAAACTCATAAAATGACCTTTCTCTTTAAATTAGTCTAGAGTTCAGACTTTCAACTAATTCCTATTGGATTGCTGAGGATTCATTTGTGTTAGTCATATTAATTATTTTTGGTGTTGGAAAATAATGGCTTTTTCCCCCTTCCATGTGCTGAGAGACCCACCCGTTTAGCACGCTTGTTTTCCAGTGACTCAATTTAATGGGCAAGTTTGGAAAGAGAAATTAGGCACCACAGCCCAGGCCTTCTTCTTTCCTTCCTCTTGAGAGGGAGCTGTCCACAGGAAGTGCAATCTGCATCACATTGCTGCCATGCTGTTGGAGCAATCTGCCCTGGGCCAGCTGGGGTGACCAGGCGTCCTGATCTGCTCAGGCTGAGGGGTTTCCTGGGATGGAAGGCTTTTCATACTAAAACCAGGAGAGCATTTTTCTGTGACTGGCTAGACAAATCTGAATAATTGTAGGGTTCAGGACTAGGAAGTCCACTTGTTCCATGTATAAATCACATCCTCTTTTCTCACATTTGTCAATTATGTCATTCATAAATGTGATAATTTAGTGTCCCATCAAAGACCGGTTTTTGTCTCATTTCTCAGTTGGACCAGAAGCCAGGCAAGTTAGAGAGATGCTATTTATGGGCCTATTCAACCTGAGCACTGGGTGAGCCCCACCCCCACTTGTCCATTTCCCCACAGCCTGACCATGGACTGACTTGGCAGCCTCCACAAATAATGAACCCAGATCTGCAGTTGCACTTCTCCAAGATAAACATCCCCATGGGACTAATAAGCTTGATCTAGTTGAGGTCTAAGATCAGAGTTTATTTATCTATTTGGCTTCTGTAGTGTAATTTCTCCAAAGCCCAGTGATGTTTAGAGAACCAGACCCATGGTGATTAAGGGAGGGTCAGATCAAAGTAGGGGCAGAAGAGCATGGGGGAGGACATAAATGAAGGAGGGTGAGAAGGAGGATAGGTGCTGGGACAGCTCCACCACCCTAAGCAGGGCCCAGATTGTGGGCCAGGTCACAGAGAGCTGGGTGGCTCCTTAGTGTGGGGGCAGCACCGACACTAAGTGACTGAATTCACTTCAAACATGGAGAATGGAGGGAAACAGCCAATATGTCAAGAGACCGACTGTGGCTTTTGAGACAGAAACATTGTCACATATACTGCTTTCTTTTACTTTTCATAAGTTGCCAAATATTTCAGTTAAAGCAAGGATAAAAAGAAACACAAGATCCTTTGAACGTTTAAGTAGCTTCCAAACAATTTCATTTGCATAAACTCTTCTGGTCTGCATAGTTGTAGATCTGCCATTTGTACAAAAATAGGCTCTTAAATATTTTTCAGATCTATTATGGCTGATATTCAGCTGCTTTGAATGCATCCATGCCGTAGTGACATGCACGGTATTTAACAGCTGGCCCAGCACAGGCCCTGGCCAATCAGGACAAATACTAGGTTGCTAGGCTCATTCCCACATAGGCCACCCTCAGCCCAATCTCTGAGCCTTGCTCATGTGTTTCCTGGGTCTGTAGTGTCCTCCCAAATTCTTCAAGTCCATGTCCATCTTCTCAAGAAGCTTTGCCCTGCTACTCTAGTCCTCATTGGTTCTTTTCTCCTTTGGGTTCCTACAGCACCCACAGTTTAGATGATCACAGCTTATTCTGTCCTGTGTTGTTTTTCTTTCATTTCATGCATGTTGATTGATTCTCCAAAAGGAGAAGAACCCATCCTTAGCCTTCTCCCAACCCCCAGAGCACTAGCCTAAAGCTGAACAAATACTGGTACACTGGTGTTCATGTAGGTGAAACCATTTTGAAAACCAGCCCTGTTATATGCAAATATGTGAATTATCTTGTTAATACTTTTCTGCAGGTAACTTGGATTCTTAAATTCTGTGATCACTCTAGTGTTCTTTGCAACCCTAAGCTTCCATACCTTTTTATTTTTATTTTTATTTTTTGCTTTTAGTATAGTATTTCAAAGAGTGGTATTCTCGGGAGCTTGTTAAAAATGCAGATTTCCAGGCCTTTTTCAGACCTGTTGAGTCCGAGTCCCTGGGGTGGGGCCCAGGTGTCTTTCTTTTAACAGGCTTCTCAGATTATTCTGATGCAGCTCACCTGGCTTCCTTTATTTCTAAAGGTACACTTGTAATGTGACCGTTTATTTTCTGCTGTCCGTAACTCTCTCTCCACCTTTCATTTTATGATTTGCTGTCTTAAAGGTAGGCTCTTATTATTATTGTTTGACATTTTGAGACAGTCAACTTCAACTTAATCTGGTCTATCATCTTTTCATTGTCTCTGACACCGTCAGACCTGCTGAGAGTAAAAACAAACCTTTTCCAAAGAGAAGAACAGACAGTCTTGAGTCTGACCTTCTTGTCTACAGAGGAGACTTTTCCTATTTGAGACTATGGATTAAAAGAAGAAAGAAAGTCAGCCCCCCTGCCCTTCCCCATTCTTGGTGGGAAGGTATGAATTATTTTGTCAGGAACAGAAAAGGCAGGTCTTAGTTTTTTTCCTCCAGGCTAGTTTCAGAGTCAGTGAGTTTATGCTCCTATTTATTCTACTTTAGACAAAGGCTGTAACAGAGCTGGTGGTTTTTGTAACCAAAGCAAGTTTTAGGATCTAGAAGTTTGTGGGGTTGGAGTTGCATTAGCTACGTGCATGAGTATGCCCTCAGATGTGGAAAATGCCCACTGTACCTCCCAAAATGGGTCCTCGATAGACCTGTGGGGAACATTTCCGTGAGGGCTCTCTGAGGACTGGTGAAGCCGGAGGCAATTGTTGCTTCAACTGGCAAGCAGTTAGCACAGCATTTCTAAGGTGTAGCTTTATGCCAGTGCTCTGAGGTTTGGGAGAAAGCTAAGGATGGGTTCTTGACCTTTTGGTGTAACTGAGGAGAATCGATCAACATGCATGAAATGAGAGAAAAACAACACAGGGCAGAGTAAGCTCATATCATCCAAACTGTGCGTGCTGTAGGAGCTCAAAGTGAGGAACTAATGAGGATTGGAGTGATAAGGCAAAGCTTCTTGGAGAAGACGGACATGAACTACCTTGAAGGAGTTGGGAGGACACTGCAGACACTGGAAGGACATGAGCAAGGCTCAGGGATGGGGCCGAGGGTGACCTCTGTGGGAATGAGGCTAGCTACAGTGAGGGCTCTGCTGGGGACAGGCTGAGAGGGCCACTGAAAGGCAGGCAGAGAAGCTCAAAACAAAACAAAACAAAACAAAACAAAACAAAACAAAACAGGAAGTAGGAGATAGTTGAATGTTTCTGAATGGGATAAGTTACATGTTGAAAGAAAAGCTTTTGTGGTTTAATGGAAATGACTTTATGACCCAGGATTTTATTGCAGTTCAAGAATTTAGCAACTACCTTGCTGAGATCTGAGGAGCTACGATTTGGCTCAGAACTGCTTCCCCTTAGATTTGCTTTTCCTGATTTATAAGGTGATGATGATGATAATGATGATGATGATGATGATGATGACTTTTTGTAGCCCCCTACGTCCAGGCATTGGCCCATCAGAAAGGATGTGGCTTTCTGTTGGAGCAGGTTCCTGGGCCTCCTCTGGGGCCAAGGGTTAACCCTTTACTTGCTGAATCATGGGAAGCGTGGATGACTCTGGGGGAGATTTGAGGGAAGGTCAGAGAAATGGCTTTTTATTAGTTTTTATTTTTTAAAACAAACCATTAGGGAGATATTTAAATACCTTAATAGCTAGTGCAGTTACATTAGAGAGGACTGACTGGCTGGATATCAGTTTCTCATTCATATTTAGTTCTCGGTGATAAGTTTTCTTCATTTCATTGCTGAAAGTAGACAACAGAGAGGATAAATGCTATGTTCTACATCACACAACAAGATAACAAAAGAGAAATAGTTCTATATTCAAGTTGTCCCTTGGTTAATAGCTCTTTTTTTTATCTTGGTGAACGATTTCCTAATTTTTAAGCCTTTTCCAGAAAAAGGTTCAATGGGAATGGGGGAGGGGAGCAGCAATGGTGAGAAGAACCCAGTATTCCAGCAGTGTAACCCAACGTTCTCATCCGTAACTCATTGCTGAGGGGGCAGCCCCTGTGTGCTGGGAGCCAGGCCCTTGGGAGGTGTTTGTACCAACGAAGAACTGTTTCATGGGTCTCGGCACCTTATTGTGGAATAGATGAGTGAATGATGAACGTGTGAAAGAGAAAAAGGGGCCTGAAGGGAGAGTTGAGACAGTCCAGTTCTACCACGAGCCAGCTGCAGGTCTACCAGGAGCCCGCTGTGGAACCAGGGGCCAATCCATCTTCCTGGGACTCATTTCCTTCCTTCTAAAATAGGGACAACTATTCCTGTACCCCACAGAGATATGGGATCTCATCAGATGATGGCTGTGCATGTCCTTGTGAGCGTTAAAGCTTCATACAAAAAGAAACATTCTTGTTCCTTTCCACTCTAGCTGGCTTGGTAACGTTCTATGTGTTTTCCAGATACTCAGAGAGGAGATAAGTACCTTTCAGTCATCAGAGTTGCCTGTTGTGTCTCAAGTGGGTCTTTCCTTCCATGTAAGAGCAGTTGAAGTGGGTGCCTGTGCACTCTATGCTTGCTCTGTGGCTGTTTCCTATGGAGGGCAGTGGACCTCTGTGGGAAAGCGGTTCTCCAAGGCCTGCAGGGCTTCTCGGGCAGTTGTCACTAGTCAAATCCTGTGATCTGATGCTGTTCCCTGGGGTCTCAGAAGCATGGATATCTGGAGAAATAGACTGTTGACCATGAGAATCCTTGAGCATCTGAGCACTGACAAGGAGCCCAAATTTTTTCCAGTAAAATGGTCTCTTATAACCTGGTGATCCAGAAGGTGGGTTGGATATTGCCTGGGCCTGCCACTAGGGTTGAGTCATCAAGCAGCCAGAATATCCTCCTGTCCGAAGGCTAGATGTGGCCTGGGCTCTGGATTGTTCTGACTTCACTTTCCTTTACTCTCCTAATGGTTTTCAGGCAGCCCTATCCCTGACATGAGAAATATGAGCTCTGTTCATGGAGTTTATGGGCAAACTTAGGTTTTGGGGTCCTTGTGTACCCAGCAGGGGAAAATCAGGAGGACAACAGCCAACCAAGGACCTGGATGAATGCCAAAAGGAACTTGGATTTGGGACTAAAACATCCCTGTTCAAGCTTAAGCTGTAACACTCAGTGCCTGTGAACACGGGCAAGCCTGGCTGGCCACTCAATTTTTTTGAGCTGTCGATTCCTTGTCTTAAAATGAAAATGATAATCTTTGTCCACCCCATCCCCACCCCCAAGGTTTGTTGTAAAAAGCAAATGAGATGGTGGATATTTGAGGAAGCACTTTTAAATTACTGAGAGTGGTACAATGTAAGGTCTTACTGCAACGTAAGGGGGACGTTTAGGGAAAGGAGGAGCACAGACCCTTCAGAGACTGCTGGTGTGAAATATTGGGGACATTCATTGTCAAGGTCCCTAGGGTATGACTGGGTCAGCTTGGCTGTTCCTCAAACCTCTGGGAACTAGACTCTATTGGATGGCAAGCAGTTACTGGGGGTGAGAGAGATGGAAGCAGCTTGGTCTTTAGACACACCTGGGAGTTATTCATATTGCCAGGCAAGGGGATGGGATTGTGGTTGATTCCTTTTTTTCCTTCACTCACGCATGAGTGTGCAAATGTTTCTGTGGGGGCCTGTGTGATGAGGTGGTGGGGGAGAATACAGGGTGGATACCGTATGGCAGATGAGCTGTTTGTGTTCCAATCTAGAGCTAGCCGAAAGCTGAAAGCTTTTAAGGAAGGGGAGCTGGCCAATATGTTACCACCCACTTGGCATACCTGCCCTTAATCTCATTTCCAGAAAAGGTAAAATCGCTCTACTCCCAGAAAGTGCCAGAGAGGAGCTGTCCCCTGGGTTGGCATTTTTTTTTTTTAATGTGCTAGATGGGGCCCAAATTGACTCTACCCAGCCCCCTTTCCTTTGTGTGTTCAAAAGCATATGAATCTATGTTTGGGCCTATTAACACTCATTCATCATGGACTATTTGGCAAGAGGTTTTAATCCCAGAATGATTTCCTGCCTGGGGATGAGGCCCATCCAGGGCAATGGGTTTTACCCCTTGCTCTGCCCTTGTCTTGTTCTGTGACCTGCGATAATCCGCATGTACTTTCTGTTACCCTTATCTTTGGCCTTAAAAGATAATGACCTTTTAATTTTAAAAACGGAAACTAAACAAAACACAAAACCCACTAATCTTCCAAAACAGAAAAAAAAAAAGTGCCTTTTGAAAAGAGGAAATTGCTTTTTATTAGGTGTAAAGACCAACAAAAAAAGCTCCCAACATCTCCAAATGCCTGGGAGTTGCCATGAACCGCTGACCCCATTCTGTTAAGTTGGCAAACAGTCTCCCCAAGCCCGCCATCCAAGCAAAATGTTGCGCTTGACTTGTGCCACGAACAGCCTTGCCTCACATCATGTTGAGAGATGTTTCCATAACCTCCTGAGGGTGCCAGCGTAGTTGTGGTACACGTCCTGTGTAAGAAACATTCATTGGTAGATTCATAAAATAAGCTGGAGTGGACCTTGAGGGACAATAGTGTAATCGTGTCATTTGAGCAATGAAACTGCAGCTCAGAAAGGGACTCATCTGCCCAAATCACATACAGGTTGATGGAAGAGCTGGAACCAGAACCTCATCCTTCAAAGCACTACTCTTTCCACCAAGTCTCTGATGGAAATGCTGTGGAGACTTAAGAAGGACATTCCCAGTGGCTGTCCTGTCCTTGCTGGTCAAATATTCCATGCACTTAGGTTGGGGCTACAGGACTAGATCTGGCTAATAGCTCTTGGCAGAAATGAACAAAAGTCAACAAGTAGCAAACATCTACTGTGTTTGGTCAATGAGACTTTGGAGGCATTTTGTTATTGAGGCATAACCTGACTTATTCTGATCTACACACACAAACCAACTTTAGGTGTCCCAGAAAAGCTGACTCTTTGAAGGTGGTGTACTATCTCACCCAAAGGGTGATGTCTTTTATTGACTGGGGGGGGGGCAGTATAGCGTATGACAAACTTTGCTTTGCTTTCTGCAGGCTTTGGAGTCTGCCTGCCAGGGTGTGTCTCTCAGATCTACCACTTATTGGCTGTATGATTTTTTTTTTTAAAGATTTTATTGGGGAATTGGGGGAGGGGAACAGTGTTGGGGAATTGGGGGAGGGGACCAGCCAAGTTGTTGTTCTTCAGTCTTCATTGTGGAGGGCGCCAGTCGCCATCTGACTTCCTGTCAGCAGCTCGTGGCCTTTAAGCTCAAGGTGCTGTGTTCAATCTTCGTTGCAGATGGGCGTAGCCACCATCCCATGCGGGAGTCAAACCAGCAGCCTTGTTGTTAAGAGCACATGCTCTATCCTCTGAGCCATCCAGGCGGCAGCTCAGCTCAAGGTGCAGAGTTCAATCTTTAGTTGCAGGTGGGCGTAGCCCACCATTGAACAGGCAATCTTATTGTTACACCAGCTGAGCCATCCTGCCACCTGTTGGCAGCTCAGCGACAGCTCAGCTAGGGCGCAGTGTTCACTGACCCATGTGGGAATCAAACCGGCGGCCCTATTGCTCAGAGCTCTAAGCCAACTCTTAACCAACTGAGCCACTCAGCCGGCCCTGGCTGTATGATTTTTGAGCAATTTATTTAACCTCCTGTGCCTCCATTCCTCATCTGTAAAGTGGGAATATCAATAATGACTGTCATTGACTCGTTGGGGAGATTAGCTGAGATAGCATATGGAAAGTCTTTATCAAAAGTGCCTAGTACAGTGTGATCTTTCAGTGTATGTTAATTCATGTTATTTACCGAACGTGTGCATTCTTTCTTTTCTTTTTCTTCTTTTTTTTTCAATTGGGAAACAGTGTGTTTTTTCAGGACCCATCAGCTCCAAGTCAAGTAGTTGTTTTCAATCTAGCTGTGGAGAGTGTATCTCAGTGGCCCATGTGGGGACCGAACAGGCAACCTTGGTGTTATAAGCACTGCACTTTAACCAACTGAGCTAACCGGTTGCCCCTGAATGTGTGCATTCTGTGAAAGACACTGTTTTGGGCTTTTCAGATGCTTTAGAAATGAATTGACCTGAATCCTTGTCATGTATCACCACTCAGTAACCCAACGGCTACATGCATATTCATGTAAGACAAATCTCAGTGGGTACCAAACTTGGAAGAACTGCCCTAGGGAGCCCCAAGTTCCACTTCCTTTCTGTGACATCATCACCCAAGTGTCTGGAATCTCTAGGATGATGTTGGAGGATGTCTCACCGAGGAACCAATTCAATTTTAGTATCCACAAACATCTGCTTTTAGAAAAAGATTGGCATTTGTACTTAGGTTATTTTACAATCAATAGAAGCAGAAGATTTCAAAATACCTAAGGGCTATGGTTGAAATTAATGAGTACTCGTCTTCAGGGAAAAAATAAAATCTTACAAGGGAAAAAGAATAAAATTCTGGTTCCAAATAAATGGATCATATACCCTGGTTCTACTAAATGCCTAGAGTTATATTTATTTATTAAAAAACATCAGCTACTCTACGACTGTGAGGCTGGCGCTGGTCTGGGAGGGGCAGAGCAGGAACACAGGGCTTAGTTCAGTGTACCTTGTGTGTCATTTGGTACAGCCTATACTCTACCTTCTAGCACTGCCCCTGGCCCCAACACCCACCAGAATGCCTCTTAGGATTCCTTACTTTTGATTTTAATTATGTTCTACAGACTGAAAGGAAAGGAAAAAAACAACAAATCATCAGGAATGCTAGGGGCCTTAATTTCTGGAGTGAAGCACTGTCCTTTGTTTTCTGTCATGTTGTATGACAAACTTAAAAAGTAGCTCAAAAATGAGGAATATGTTTTCAGTTCCCTTGTATATAGGATAATTTTTTTAAAGTAGGAAAGGCGCCGTTGTGACTAATGATCCACATGGGATAATTCCTCCCCACACTCCGCGGCACTATCCTCTGTTGTGGGAAAACCAACTCGTCGTCAAAAATATTCCCAACCGGGGCCGGCCGAGTGGCACGGTGGTTAAGCTCTGGCTTGGGACGCCAGCGGTCCCGGTTCGGGTCCCACATATGAGGGCCAGTGACACTGCCCTCAAAAAAAACAAAAAAAAAATCACAGCCTCGGCATTTCCATCAGATAAAAAACATCTCTAGGTATGAGATGAGCTTTGCATGTGTCTTCCTGTCTCCATTTCTTTCTGAGAGGTTATTATTTTTTTGAACTACATAAAAAAAATCACTATCCTTTCTTTTGAGGTTGTTAGAAGATAAGTCTAAGATGGGGAAAGTGTCATAAAAATTAAAAAACGAGCGCATTCCACTTTTCAGAACACTCTCATTTTCACAGTGTCATTTGATTTTCCTAGCAGCCCTCTGAGAGGTGTGGAGTAGACATTTTAATCCTAATTTTCCAGGCACAGCAATTGAAGCATGGAATGCCTCAGGAACATAGGAAATCAATTGCAAAGTCAGAACCCAAACCTAATGCAATGTTCCCAAGTGATAATAGGGAACAAATAGCAATTTGTAGAACCTCAGGAGACCTGTGGTTGATTTCTTATCTGCCACCAAATAGGAGTGTACTCTTTCACAGATTGCTTAAAATTCTTGAACCTCAGTTCTCATTTACACAACGGCAGAGCTAGATGAATGCCCTTTAAAATTCCAAACTTCCATGGTTCTTTCCTTTCTAGGTTGCAAGGGGAGGGCATACAGGTACATGTAGGGATTGGAAGCACTACTGGGGAACAATGAGGTGTCCCCCAGAAGAATGGAAAGCCTCATCCCCGTGCATGTAGATGTCTGGGGTCTGCTTTTTCTATCCTCCCAAGGTACTTGGCCTCTGAGAGGTACCCAGTGTGCTAGATGTTCACAGGACAGTGCTGACAAAAAGCGGAAAGAGGAGTAATGCCTTTGCAGCTGATGGATCTCTGAATCTGACACACTGAAACCAGGGTTAGGTGGGTGAAGGGCGCCATCAGTGGTAGGAATTGTTTAAAAAGAGAGGAAGGGAAATGTGTTGACTTGGCTGAGATACCAAAACCAAAAAGGCCCTGTATTCACTGGGAGGAAATTCAGAGTGAAAACAAGACTCACTTCCGCTCTCTTCCCACTGGGGCAGCAAACACTGAGGGACTTAATTGTCTTTTCCCCCCTAATAAGCACTAACACTTATCTTGTTGGCAGAGGTTTATCTTCCCCTGGATCTCCTGGGACCTTTGGAAAATGTTGAGATTCTACAACAAAGGACGCAACCTCAAAAGATAAGTGCCTGCTTTTCAATAAAGAACAGGTTTCAAGTGAAATGGTTGAATGAAAATAGCATGCAAGGGTCTGAAGGAAGGGTTTTAAAAGTCTTTTGTTACGGATGGCACTCTGCAGTCATTGTCAGGGAAGAGATGACTCTGTCCAGCTGTCCAGGGGACCTGATAGGAAGTGACAGAGCAGAGTCAAGGACCTCTGCTCAGAAGACTCTGGCACGTTTCCACCTGCTGTTTATGGACTTCTGGCTGTGTGAACTTAGATCAGTCACTTCTCCTCTCTAAACCTCAGCTTACTCAACTGTAAAGTGAAGGAATCAGAGGAATGATTTTAAATTTCCTATGAAGAGGTCTTGAATTCCAGTGTGGCCCCTTGAAGTTGCTGCTGTTTTGTGACGGATGCTCCCTCCGCCTGCCCCAGTGAGAGGGGAGCTTATGGCCTCCCAGAACAGCTTCTCCAGGGGATGTGGGTAATTCTTCCCAGACCACTTTGAAACAGCATCTTTGAAAACCTTCACTTCTGACAGTTGAGTGCATCCTTGTTTGGAACAGGGAGTGGCTGATATCCATGGCTCTTGAACACCCATGAGGGCTCAGAAGTATCAGGATCATCCCATTCACTGGTTAACGAATTAAAACAAAGCTGACCCTGGCCCACATTCCTAGTCCCATGGAATCCTTAAGGGTGGTCTCTGAAATCTGTATATTTAAATACATTTCGCAGGTTGGGACCCACTGCCAGGTTCTCTTCTGGCTCATTGAGAACACGGATGTTATTTAACAGAGCTTCCAACGTTGAGGTGAGGAGGGACTAGCCAAAAAGTTGCCTACCACCCCATCTTGCAAACCTGTCCCCCACTGCTGTGCTCTTTAGGTTGACTTCCCACAGCCATGCACCACTCTCTGTGCCCATGCTTTTTGCCCCATCTCAAATGTCATTTCCCTTCCGCTTGGATTTTCTAAGTCCACCCAATTCTTGCAGCCCAGCTCAAGTTCCCCTTCCTCTAAAATACTGTCTCTAATTGTTCACCCAGCCCACATGTATTGTCCTTTTATCTTCTCCCTAGAATCCACTGTGTGCTCACTCACACACTGTCTTGTATTGTGCCTTGGCAAGCCCCAGCTTGCAACTCGCTGCCTTCTGGAGTGTGAGCTAATAGAAGGCAGGTGGCCAGGGCCAATCTTTCTCTGGCATCCTCCTTGGTGTTAAACACAGTGCCCATCAGAATGAGGGGCATCCAGGAGGCCTATGTGCTCAGGACCAGCTGACCCAGATACAGGACCATGGCTTAGAGTTGTAGGGAGACCTGTGGCGGCTGGATGGGGATGGGGTGGTAGGTGGAGGTAGGGGAGGTGAGACACATACATGCCTTTGGTATATCCAAAGACACATGCCTTCAGTGCCGGGAAGAGAGAATGGGGTATGCCCATACTCTCTTCCTGGCAACTGCAACCCATGCCTTTCCCTCACACCCTCTCTACTGCCTACTGCCACATGACTACCCTATTCTTCTATAAATATGATGTCGAGCTGATGCTTATTGTAATTCAGCTTGCCATCAGTGAAAAGAAGGTGAGGGTCAACCCTACATCTTGTCATTTAGCATATGGTTTTAAGTACATTTACAATTCTGTTTTTTCAGTTGTACCAATCACATCTCAAGTGCTGAGTAACCACATCGGGCAAGTGGTTACCATGTTGAACAGTGTGATAAAGAATATTTTGATCATTGTAGAAAGTTCTATTGGATGGTGCTAGTCTAGGCTGTCTGGTTTGAAACCCTGGCACCTCCATCCACTTGCTGTGTGATTTTAGATAAATTACTTAGCCTCTCAGTATTCTCTTCGTAAAAGAGAAAAAAGTAGAGAAAATAATAGTACCTATGTCCCTAGATTGTTGAGGTTCAAATAAGATAATCCGTGTAAAGTGAATGGCAGAATATAGTAAGAACTCAAGGTGAACTGTAACAACAATAGCCTATATCACTGACCCTATTGTATCTGATTCCCCCCGCCCTCCCCAAAGGATGGCTCTGGTGCCAAACACTAGACAGCCTCTCAAAAGATATTCGTTACGTGTACAAAGTGTTAACTCTTGAGAGAACAAAGCGCTCAGTTGAGAGGGAGTTAGGGGGTTACTTGGCACAGCTGGCTCTTGATTGAGTCAAGCCTGAGTTTTCCTCTGCGTACGTGCAGTAACTTGAATCTGTTGTTGAACCAGAGGACTTTTTGATGCTTTCACCTTTTCTAAAAGGACAGAAATTTCCCTGATTGTGGGCTTTCAGCCAAGGGTGAGCACGTATGACCCTCTCTGGTGCTCTCTCTCTTTTTTTCCCACACTGAAAGCATATTCCTTCTTAAGAGGAAGTTTGTTTTCCGTGTCCTGGAAATGCCAGGCTCCCCAGAGATCTGAAGGGTGGACCTGTCTCAGTCAAATGTCTCTTCCTCTGATGCAGTGGGTGACCCCCCTGCTTTCTTGAATGACATCAGCTGAGCCATAATCAAAGTACTCACATCTGACTCACCATGCACAGTGGAGAATTGACTTCCAGTGTAGCCGGGTGGGAGCGAGGTGGAGGAAATGGCCCTTGGCTTCTGAATGACTTCTTGACTTTTGACTCAGACATTATAATTGTGGTCAGGCATCGGCATTCCCCTGCTTTCTCTGAGCATCGGTTCATTCCCTTGAAGCTTCTTGACTTAATTTCTTGCCAGTTTAGAGTAAGCCCACCCTGGGCTTCACAGGTCACTGCAGGACAGTAGGTGGCATCAGGAGGGAGGGAGCTGGAATGCCAGGAGGCTTTGCAGCATGTACCAAGACGCCAGTCTCTGAATTGTAAATTCTCATAAATATACAGGATCTGGGACACATGAGCTGATATGTTTTGGCATTTGTTGTTAACTTATGGGGGGAGAGAAGGCAGTTGTTTGAGATTTCAGGAGCCAACCAAGCATTAGGGAGCTAACCTTGAATCGCTTTCAGAAGCAGAGATGTCAGCTGTTTCCCAGCCTCTCAGCCATCTAGTCTCCCTTGTAATTATAACTCATTGTTCCACTGACTTCCTTTTCCATAGGACAGTGTCTCAAGGGTGGACCTGTCTTGGGGTAGGGCAGGGCTTCCAGAAGCAGTCCTAGAGAGTGCTCGAACACGTGTGCTGAGATTTTCCCAGAGCTCCTCAAAGCCTGACTGATGAGTTGTCTGAGAGCCAAACCCAGCCTAGCAACATTGAAAATTCGTTTACCATCAGGGCTATTCCCCTGCTGAAACTACTGATAGCTCACCACCTCATCCATCATCTGGAGCTCAGCACTCAAAATTTTTCCCCCTTTTGCTTTCTAGTGTACAGCAAGATAGACCTTTTCACTCTAAGGTATGTATTTTTTGTAGATATGGACATTTTGGGGTAACTTTTAATTTTTATATAATTTCAAAGTTCCAGCAAAGTTGCAAAAATAGTACAAAGAACTTTTATATACCCTTCTTTACCGATTCACCAACAGTTGATAATGTTTCCCATTTGCTTTTTTGCTTATCTATCTCTCTATATCTATCTATCTATCTATCTATCTATCTATCTATCTATCTATCTATCTATCTATCTCTCCCTCTCTCTGTCTCTATCTTTATCTTTATCTCTCTCCATATATATTTTCTTCCTTGAACTTTTGAGAATAAATTGGAGACATTGTGCCTTTTTACTCTTAAATACTTCTGTGCGTATTTTCTAAGAGTAAGGTTATTCTCTTACATAACTATAATGCAGTTACTAAAGAATGTATGAAGGTTGTAAAGACAATAAATATGTTCTGATTAAGCAGCAACTAAATTAAATTATGTTGTTTAGCTTAAATGTTAAAAAAAGAAAATAGGGCCGGCCAAGTGGTGCAGTGGTTAAGCGCGCTGGCTTGGGAAGCCAGCGGCCCCGGTTCGGATCCCACATATGAGGGCCAGTGACTGCTGCCCTCAAAAAAAAAAAAAAAAAAAAAAGAAAATAAATATATGTTCTTCATACCTTTCTTGAAGAGTATATAATTGCAAACAAACCCCCTCAATCTACACACTTGTATTAAAGGCATACTCTGTGCCTAGCACGATGTTGGGAATTGTGACTGATATGAAGAAAGTTTAAGAAACAGTTTCGGCCCTTGTGGGGAAATAAGATATGTGAAAAGTTAAAGATCAATGAAAGATTTAAAAAGAGCACATTAATAGGTTAAATTGTTTCTTTGGGAAAAATAATTTAAAATATGCTTGGAATAATCATCAGAAAAATTGTAAATTCAATGTTAAAATATTTGCTCAAACTTTATTTTCAGGCTGTATAAACTCCTTAGCATATTGTAAAATTGTAGAAAGACTTGGAGATAATTGACAATAAAGTTTTGGTTGCATTGATGTTTTTATGACTTCAATCAAATCAAGATATAAAGCAAAAAATTGATCTTCCTTTTAGTAGACAAAGACTTCAACTCCAAAAGCAAAGGAAATCTGTACTAAAAACTCACTTGTAATCTTTAGGTATTATGGGATTAGTGGAGAGCTTGACTATGTCTTGTTTATTTTTGTAACATGACTCCTTCCCAGAACAGTGCCAGGTACATGCTAGATGCTTAATACATTTGTTGAAAAGCAATGGACTATCTTTGGGAGACATGGAACATGAGTATATATCCTGGGGCAAGAATTTTGGATCACTCGTCTTCATCTTTATTCCCAGAAGAAAAGATAATGCCATAGGATTAAAATCCAGTGGAATTGTTATACTCCTTAGTTACTTTTTCCAACACATCTCCCTTGTTTAGTAAGAATGTGAAGAAAAGACAAGTGTCTGGAACAGGATTTGTACCCCCTATTACCAAGACTCATGGGCTGAGTGCCCTAGCCCACCTGCAGGACTGGGATGGCAGTAAGAATGTATTACTTGAAGCTGAGGGTGTTCCAAATTAGGCGGTGGTTATGGTTCAGACTCCAAAGCAAGAAAACTGGATGAAGTACACTGGAAAGTTTCAAAATGGTGGCCTAGATAGGGGAGCTTGAGATGACAATTAAGATCTAAACTGTAGAATCACGGGATTGGAGACCCAAGAGGAGTGGAGGTACTGAGGTGGGTCTAAATGGGTATGGATGATAGGACTTGGCACTGAGCTTTCATGGACTCACACTGAGTCTGTAAAGTGGGCTTGATACATTTTGGGTTCAAGATGGAGTGTGGATACACAGTAGAACTCACTAATTTCCCTTGAAAGAAACAAAAAATAGCAACCCAGTATCTTATTATTTATGACATTAAAAACCACCAAAAAAACCTCTGAACTGAAGGCATTATTGTCATTGTCTGCAAGGATTTTCCAAATATGCCCCACCTCTATCCCCTAGATCAGGGGTTGGCAAACTGCAGCTCGCGAGCCACATGCAACTGTTTGGGTATGTTCCCTCTCAAAAGTTTGCCGACCCCTGGCAGAGCCAATCTTGTCCCTCACAACAATTTAAAAATTATTTGAGAGCCATAAATATATTTTTACATAATCACCATTATGTGAATAATATCTTTTAAAAATTTTATAAATGAAACTATGGTAATTTTATTTTCATTTTCAATTTTACTTCAGAGCCACACACTCGTGACTCACAGTTTGCTAACCCCTGGTGGCTCTTCAACCTCAAAAGTTTGCTGACCCCTGCCCTAGATGTGTAAAGGGTTTACCATAGACTGAGTAAAGCAGCTCTTTTCATCTGAAATTAATAAACTTAGGAGCTTAAAGATCAAAGACATGGAATGTGAAGGTGACATCTGTCATTGTGGATATCAACAAGTGTCCCCTTAGTTTTTCCTTTTTATTACAAAGTGAGTCCTATCTCCTCCCTTCCTTGAGCTCTACTCTTTATCTTGTCCTTTACCCATCCTCAGCCACTAACCCTCCAGTTATATTCTCAACTTCGTCATCGCCAATAACTGCAACATCCTCATAAACCCAGTCTCATGCCCTGTCCCCTGTCTGACAAACACCATTATTCTTTTCTTTCACTCTTTCTAGTAGCCCAACACCAAGGATCTTTCTATCCCATCAGGGCCTCCAATTTATTGGTCCTAACATATTTCCTCTGCCCCTCATCCCCTTGATCCTCATTCCCTCTTTACCTATCTTGAAGTCCATGCTCAATTATTATAAATAATCCTTGCAAATACCTTTAATTGCCTTCCCACTCTTACTTTATCATATTCACTTGGCCAAATCACAGTGCTGATCAAACCCAACTCTTTTTCTGCTTCGCACGTCTACCTAAGCTTGGAGAAATATAGTTGAAGGAAAATATGTAATCACACTGGCTGTCTCTCTTTAAAATCATGACCTTGAATCTAAAGTGGACTTTTTAATACTGAGAAGCCATCTGACTCTTCACCCCTGGACATTTCACTCCCTCATTTTTCTAGAATCACTTCACAATCTGTCACAAGCAATCTCATCCCACACACCCCTTCCCATACAACTTAATTTTTAATTGAATTTTATCAAAAGAAAACATGTACATGGTTTAAAAAGTCAACAAATAACCTTAGATATATAATGAAAAATAGCAGTTCTTTGCCAAATTTCCCTTCATTTCCAAGTCTCACATTTTTGAGGTAATACTTCCAACTCTTTTACCTGTTTCTTTTGTTTTCTTCCCTAAATACCTTGATTCTATTAGTATTTCTTATTATTTCAATGTGTATTGCCTACACACACACACACACACACACACACACACACACACACATTCACACATGTTTCCTCTCCCGTTATTCTCCTATTTTTCCAATATGTTTTTCTCAAAATTTTTGGTTAAATCATTTTTCAGTGTTTACGTTATTATTACTATATAATTAAATTTATAGCTAAGCTACATAGTATGCCAGGATACCATTTCTTCTTCTTCTCCGTCTCCTTCTTCTCTTTCTCGCCTCCTCCTCCTTCTTCTTTAACTTTTTATTTTTTCCCTAGTATTAATTGTTTTCACTTTTTTATTTGCTAAGTTTTATTCCAGTCACTAAGTTTCTCAAATTTTCATCTGAAACAAATCAGAAAATCTCCCCTGAATATGTCAGATGTTCTGTCACTTACATTTCCTTCTGTTCTTTTTTGTTAAATTGGGGAATTGGGGGCGGGGAACAGCATTGGGGAATCTGGAAAGGGGAACAGACAAATTGCTATTCTTTTGTTCTTCAGTCTAGTTGTGGAGAACATTGCTTCACTGGCCCATGTTGGTATTATCATTGTGCTCTTCTCGGTTGAGGCAGATCAGTCGCCGGCCTCTGGACAGCCGCTCACAGCGGCTTTTGGCAGCTCACACCGTCTGCCAGGCGCTCACACTGGCCGGCCACTCATTGTAGCCTATGGCAAGGCAGCTCACTGCAGCAGGGGCTGCAGCTATGTGGTCCCCAGGGACTCACAGCAGCCCAGCTCCAGGTGGAGCTGTAGTTCACCATCTAAGCTGTAGAGGGCAGTGTCACTGGCCCTCATATGTGGGATCCGAACTGGAGCTGCTGGCGTCCTAAGCCAGCACTTAAGCAATGCGCCACTCAGCCAGCCCTACATTTTCTTCTTGATGACCTCTTTCTGGGAACCTCTCTTGCCAGTCCCAGTCTGTTTGGTTTCTCTCTAGCCTCCTGCAGAATTGCCTCGTGGGCTTCTCAGTCACTATCATACCATGGGTTCTTTCACTTATCTTCTCTGTTGGAGCAACATTGCTTGGACCCCATGTCTTCTTCTTTCTTGCTTAACTCTACAGTGGGACCACTCCAATAGCTCCTTGGGAAGGATGCCTGAGAAAACAATTTTTGGAGTACATTGAATATCTAAGATATCTTTATTTTACCCACATACTTGACTGATAGTTTGGCTGGGGACATAATTCTAGATTAGTATCAATTTGCTCACATTTTGTTGGTATTGCTGCATTATTTTCTGGGTACTAGTGTTGCTAATAAGAATGTTACTGGCAGGGCCGGCCAAGTGGTGTGGTGGTTAAGCGCTGGCTTGGGAAGCCAGTGGCCCCAGTTCGGTCCCACAGATGAGGGCCAGTGACACTGCCCTCAAAAAAAAAAAAAAAAAAGAATGTTAGTGACACTGATACACCTTTTGTAAATGAATGTATTTTTGCTCTTCACACACTTTTAGGTTCTGTGCTTGTCCCTGGTATTCAGAAATGTCACATGATGTACCTTTGGAATTTTTTTCATTCATTGCACTGCTTCTTAAGTGGGCCAGTCTGAAAACTCGTATTCTTCAGTTCTGGAAATTATTATTGTTGTTATTATTATTGTATAATTGTCGCTCACTTCCCTATTTTCTTTTTCTAGAATTCCAATTAGTTGGCCATTGTATATATAGGATTTATCTAATTTTCTTACTTTGCCAACTTTATCTCTCTGTCTTTGTTATACTTTCCGGGATTTTTCCTCAACCTTTTTTTCTTTTCTTTTCTTTCTTTATTTTTTGTCCACACAGCGTTTTTATTTTTATTCAACTCTAAGCAAATAGCAGAATTAACACAACATTTAGCAAGTCCAGAGCAGCTTTTCTTACACCAATGAAAAATGATCAATTTAACTAGCACAGACTTATGTATTTATGATTACTGCACCCAGCCCTGCAGTGCGTCTAGACAGCAGTGCCTCAAACAGGAAAGTGACTGTCCCCATTGCTTTTTTCAATACTGCTTTTTAAAGGACCCAAAGTAGGATACTGACACCTAGTAACCAATCCGGGAAGTCCCATATTGGGGGTTAGGGGACATATCAGTCTCTGGTTGTCTGGTAAGAGACAGGGCCGGGAAAACACATCTCAGAAGGTGCCACCATGCACAGTTCTGGACTCGGGCTCACAAAGACAGGAGGCAATCGATCTTTCTTTTTTAACCTCCCTTCAAGATTTTTCAATGCTCTGCTCTATTACTGTAGACCTATTCTTACCTAAAAATTTTTCTTTAAATTCTGGGTTGCTAATCCTATATTAACAATCTGATGACCCCATCATAGTACCAAAATATCCCCAAAAATGGAGTTCAAACTTGACCAAAACATAAACCAGGGTGTGGCACAGGGACAGGCAGGAAGGAAAATCACCCTAAACCACTCTCTGCTCAGGTCTCGCCTGAAAACCGGAACGGGGTAGAAGAGAAATCTACATGCGTCACTGAGCTTGTGAACACTGGTTGGGCTCCTGGGCGATTCCTGTACTTCCCAGACAGCTGCTCATAGAGCTTGGGCTCATCCCACTCCGCCTGGTAACAGGGGCCGGCCACCGGGGACCCAACCCCGTACTTCTTGCGGAAAGATGCCACCTTGAATTTGCCGCGGTTGTCTCCCAATCGGTTGCTGAGAATGGGCTCATCACACTTGAGCGGCTTATCCTGCTCGTAAACCAGCCAGACGTAGCGGTGAAGGCCTGTGCCGTTGGGAGGTCCAGAGCCCACATAATCGGAGAGGACAGTGCCACTGCTGATGTTGTTGCCCTTCATATTGACCACCAGAAAATGATGCCATTCCCTATATTTGGGGTCTTTCCTGCTGGGAGCATCCGGGTCTGTCAAGACCAAGGTGTAGAGTTTACCTGCATCAAGGCTATCCCAGGCAATACTGGTGGGCCGGTTCTTAACCTAGGTGGGCGTCAGCACTTTGCCCAGGTCATCGACCTCCATGCCGGCGTATTTGATCTGCAGCGGGTGCTGCGACTGCTCGTCCACTTCCTGCAGACTCAAGGGCCGGGACCACTTGCTGAGGTCCATCGTGGGAGGACAGCTGGGAGAACTGCGGGCGACCGGGCCCAAGTCAACAGCGCAGACTAGAAACCGTCCCCAAACAGGCCGGAGGTGGCGTGAGCCCAACATTTTTTTCTTAATATGTTTGCTCTATTTAAACTTTTTGCTATTATGTTTTACTTTTCAAAAACTGTTTCTTACATTCTGAATGTTCCCCTTTTTATTGTGCCATGTTCTTGTTTCATGGAACCAGTGTTTTTTTTTTATTTTGGGGAGGATACCAATCATAAAATATTGCTTTTGGTCCTAGGCATGACATGCCAACCAACAAACAAATTTGCTAAAGAACATAGGAACGCCTCTGTGCCTTGGGATTTAGTGCTTAGTGTTGGGCATGAGATATATCCCAGACCTTTGTTCTTATGACTGAATCCAGGGAAACATTTCTTTACATCTCCTACCCTAAGTCTTAAAAATGAAGGGAATTGTCTTTAAATGCTGTTAAGTTCTATGGGTGGTGTTTCTAAGGACTTAGAGAAGGACACTGCTTAGGTGAATGGGGGGCTGTGAGTGATGGGAGCACTTACATAAATGTAAAAAAAAAAGTAATTTGACAAACAATTTTCTCAGATAGCATGAATGCAATAGAGTCTTGCATAATAAAGTATCATTTTCTAATAGTACCCAGTATCCATTTCTTGCTCCTCTTCAGGTTTAAATTGTGGTTTCAGAATTACTCATGGATTAGCATAATATTTGCAACAATTGCTCATAGCAGCTGAAGAACATTTTGTAATTTTAAACAAAAATACTCTTAAATTTGTGTATGTTTGGGTCTAGACGTAACATTATGAAATGTAATACTAATAATTTATTGGCAACTAGATGGACATTGAATTGGGAAAAAGTTTATTTTTGTAAAATATATCATAGTAAGACGTAATTACATTTTCAAAAAATTAAACCCAGCTTTATTTAAATAATTTTGATTTAAACTTTGAAATTTTTTATTAAAATTTGATTTTTTTGTCTTTGAATTTGAATGGATCATTTTGAGAGCTTTAGAAAAAAAAACTTTTTGAAATATATATTATGAACATTTAAAAATGTTTTGACATTTACTTTATACTTTTATTGAAAATACACTTGAATTTTGTAAACTTTAATACAATTTATTTTATTTTTAAATATTATTACAGTCAATAGAATCCAAAACATGTAAAAATCGCTATTATAAGAACAGTGGTTTTTCTAAGATGAAGGTAAGAATAATAAAGTTTGTGGAATAAATAAGTAATAATTATGAGTCAGGTATGATTCTCTTACTGATCATTGCTAGCCCAGCAACTGAACACCAGAGAAGGACAATAATAATTATATTCAGTCATTGTTGATATTTCTTTCTGATTTTAAGGCATTTAAAACTCTAGCTTTACACATACTTTTTTTGTTTGTAATGAGGGTATACTCATCAAGATAAGAAGAGAAAGCATATTTTATTTAACAGTTTTATAATGTTAAAATATTTATTTATTTATTTTTATTAAGCTTATTGGGATAAAATTGGTTTGTAACACTGTATGAATTTCAGGTGTACAACTTTATAATACAGTGGTATACTCTGTTGTGAACATGTAGTATATGGAGACTCATATGTACTTCTGCCCCAGGCCCTTTCATTTGAAGAGACTTAGGGTTATTTTATTAGGTTTAGGCCTAGAATTGAAGGCTGTTGAGATTGTTCCCTGGGCTCTTGTTTTCCCATTTTTCTTCCCCTATTATTCACCTCTCTTTTAAATTGGAACAGGGAAGCAAAAACTACAGAAGTGCAATGTATAATTTATGTTCTAACAATCTGTTGTTGAGGTTGAAAGTAACACAGACATTCTCTATGTAATCAGTTGCTTGTGGTGAGATGAAACGTTCTGATATCTCTGAAATGGTATCAATGAAAATTACTAGCTCCTTGGGGACAGAGGTTATGTAGAACTAATTTTTCTTTTTAACAGGGCCTAGCAGAGTCCTGTGCAAATTAGGGACTGTTTGTGGAAAAGGAGAAACATTTGCAAGTCCTGAAGGATGGGTAGGATTTGCACACCAAATGTTGGAAGTATCTAGGCTGGGAATGCAATTGTGAGCAAGGTCAAAGGTGTACATATATGTACATGTGTGCTTGTGTATATGTGTGTGTGAGAGAGATGGGGTGGGGTGGGAGAGAGAGATTTTAGCTTGGATGAATTGGAGTGTGTGCTGGAGAAGAGTGGAGAATAAGATGGGGTAAGAGAGGGCCTCAGCTGATGCAAGAATTTGGGAAAAATTTTTTTTCTCAAGTTATATTATGAACATGTGTAACAGAGAGGTTTGTGGTGCTACTGGGAAAAAGTGATTTATGGGTAATTTTGAATTATTGTAATTACTTCCAATCGAGCAAAACAAAGGGGAATGATTAAGACAGCATCCATTTGTATGAAATTTGAATTTTAATATCTGGAAAACTCCAAGAAAGCAGAAAGCAAAGTGCATCACCAACTTCACAACCAGGCTCTTTCTGTAAAGACATTTTTAAGAGCCAATTTTTTGAATGTCTTTGCTTAACTATAAAGAAAGCAAAGCAAAGCAGGATGGGTGAGGCCAGGAAAATTTGAGATGATTTTTCCCTTGTTATGTAATGAAACTTAAAAAAAAAAAAAGAAAGAAGTAGATAAGAGCATCAGTCAATCAGTTTCTTTGATTTTGAGCCAAGTCAAAATGTCCTCTGTTTCGTTTGCTCATTTTAAAGAGCTTAATGTGAACACGCTCTACTCCATTCAGTTTTTCCTTTATGCCCATAAGAAAATGTAACACCTGTCAAAGAAAATCTTGTGATCAGTTTTTATTAAAACTAATACAAAAAGGAACTGGTCAAATTAATCTCCAGCACTACTTTTTAGCCCTAAGGGGTGTTGGGAATGTTGAGGAGCAGAGCAGGTCCAAAGCTCTCCTATTTTATAACATGCAATAGACATGCACACCATAGTTTGAGAATTACCTTGTAAATGAAAGTCATTGAATAATAGCAAGGAGTTCCAGGACTGACCCGACTATTAATTGGCTGTATGACTAAGGAAAATCCCCATTTTCTTATCCAAAAAACAAGAAGGAATTGAAATAGAGTACATCAAAGGTACCCTTTAGGAGTGAGAAATGGGGGGCCAGCGGGAAGTAGGAAGGGATGTCATGAAAAGAAAGGGTGTGGGTGCGAGTTGTGTTCATTGCTACTGATGTGTTGCTTCTAAACCTTGTCAGATGACAAAGCAAGAAAATATATGTGTGTATATTAGCATGTTACATACACACATCTATAAATATTTTTGTATATAACCATTTGTATCTACGAAGTTGGACAATTAAGTTCATGAACTCATCCTAGAAAAAGTGCTACATACCTCATTGCTGAATATCACTATGGTCACCTTTGAAGTACTCTCCTTGGGAAGCTACGAACCAATACCAGCACCTAGTCCATCCTTCAAAGCAATTTTGGAGCTCTTTTTCTGGAATGGCCATCAGAGATGGTGTTGTATTACCCTTGATGTCCTGAATGTCATCAAGCTACGAACCAATACCAGCACCTAGTCCACCCTTCAAAGCAATTTTGGAGCTCTTTTTCTGGAATGGCCATCAGAGCTGGTGTTGTATTACCTTTGATGTCCTGAATGTCATCAAGCTACGAACCAATACCAGCACCTAGTCCACCCTTCAAAGCAATTTTGGAGCTCTTTTTCTGGAATGGCCATCAGAGCTGGTGTTGTATTACCTTTGATGTCCTGAATGTCATCAAAATGTCTTCCTTTCAATATTTCCTTTATCTTCAGGTAAAGAAAGAAGTCATTGGGGGCCAGGTCAGGTAAGTAGAGAGTGTGTTCCAATACAGTTATTTGTTTACTGGCTCAAAATTGCCTCAGAGGCAGTGCAGTGTGAGCTGGTGTGTTGTCATGATAAAAGAGTCATGAATTGTTGGCAAAAAGTTGAGCCCGTCTAACTTTTTCACGCAGCCTTTTCAGCACTTCTAAATAGTAAACTTGGTTAACTGTCCAGTTGGTACAAATTCATAATGAATAATCCCTCTGAGATGATAAAAGGTTAGCAACATCATTGTAACAAGTTCACGAACTTAATTGTTGAATCTCGTGTATTAAGCTAAACATAAGTTCATACTTACATCTCCAACACTATTCTCAGATGGATCATTCTAACCTTCTTCCCTTGATTATCTGTGATATCCCACTCCAACAGTGAGAACATGGCTCACACCATCTGCCATTCGTTCAGTTAATTGTTCGCTTCCAGTACACATTTATAGTGGTATCAAAATGGTTAGTCTGTACTCCTTGGGACACAACTTTATCAACTAGAGTACAGTGTTTATATACAATTTCTTTTGCCTTTGATCTTACAGACTTCATTTATTTCCAAAGTCTGTTATGTCTGTTACCCCCCACTCCCCTTCAATGAGGTAGTTTCATACATTCGTAATACAGTTAGATCATTTTATCATAATATTCATACCATTCTGGCATCCCCCACCTCCAAAATGATTTTTTTAAAGGTTTGCATGCATTAAGGGTCATTATGAACATATCATACAGGATATTTTCTCCACCCTAAAAAAATTCCCGTGTTTCACCTATTTAATCCTTTCTCCTTCCCTCTGAACCCTGGAAAACATGGATATTTTTACCATCTCTATAGTTTTGCCTTTTCCAGAATGTCATATAACTGGAATCATACAGACTGGCTTCTTTCACTTAGCAGTATGCATCTGAGAGTCCTCCATGTCTTTTTGCAGTTTGATAGTTTAGTTTTTGAAATCACTGAATATTCGATGGTGTAGATGCACCAGAGTTTGTTGATCCACTTCTGTATGGAAAGACATCTTAGTTGCTCCCACTGTTTGGTGATTCTGAATAAAGCTGCCATAAACATTCACTTGCAGGTTTTGTGTGGGCATAAGTTCTCGTATCACTGAGTCAATATCTAGGAGCACAACTGCTGTAAGTTATGGTAAGAAGCCACCAAACTGTTTTCCAAAGTGGCTGTGTCATTTTGCATTCCCATCAACAATAAATGAGATGCATATTATTTTTTAATTGATGAGGAGAATTAAACATGAAAAATTTTGACTTTGCTTAGAAGTTAGTAGTTCCCTCTCATGGGGGCGGGGGGAATCGCATCATCATTTGACTGTTCACAATGTTTCAGACACTATGATAATGCTAAAAATACAAAGATGGTGCAAAGTTCAAATGCTAGGGTATCTATGGAGACTAGGAAGATAATAAAGAATAAGATAGCACATATATGGGAGAAATAGGGAGTGATTGGGTCTTTGGCAAACCAAAGTGTAAGTCTGGCTGCTACCTGGTTGTAGTTACTTGTTGCCATATGGGAACTGGGACCCGGTGCTTCTGAATATTCTAAATTTTCAAGAGAATCTGGAAATCTGGATTTTCATATAAACTCTCCCATGATATACCATGAGTTCCATACATTTATAGTATATAATTTTAGAACTTTTGATTTATGTTTGCACCAGTAAAACCATCATCACAGTCAAGACAGCCATCACCCTTTCCTCTCGGAAAGGTCTGTCTCCTGCCCCTCCCTGCCTCCCCTCCCAAGTCAGCCTTTGAT
Organism: Aselliscus stoliczkanus; assembly: GCA_033961575.1. NCBI lineage: Eukaryota > Metazoa > Chordata > Mammalia > Chiroptera > Hipposideridae > Aselliscus > Aselliscus stoliczkanus. Next base: position 19,477,300 of record CM066735.1, read on the forward strand.
CTCCTTTCTGTCCATCTACAGTAGTTGGCATTTTCTGTAGTTTTATATAAATGGAATCATACATTATGTACTCTTTTTTGCGTCTGCCTTCTTTCACTCAACATAATTATTTTGAGACTTTTCCATGTTGTGAGATCAATAGTTCTCTCGTTTTTATAGCTGCATAGTATTCCATTGCAGGGCTATACCACACTTTGTTGTTTCTTAGGATTTCTGTCTCTGCTTACATTACCTTTCTGTTCTTGCATAATGTCTACTTTATCCATTGGAGCCCTTAGCATATTAATCATGGTCAGTTTACATTTGCAGTCTGATAATTCCAATATCTCTGCCATTTCTGGTCCTACTTGTTCTATCTCTTCAAATTGTGTTTTTTTTTGTTTTTGTTTTTGTTTTTGTCTTTTGATATGTCTTGTAAATTTTTCTTGATAGTTGGCCATGATATATCCAGTAAAAGGGACATCTGTAAGTAGACTGTTGGTAATGCAGTGATGAGGTGTGGGGGAGGGGAAGCCTCATAGTCCTATGATCAGGTCACAGTCTTTTAGTGAATCTATGCCTCTGACTGTGAACTTCACAAGTGTCTCCTTAGACGGCAGGGGACGACTACAGGACACTGCTGTTGGGTATTTTCCTTCTATGTGGAAAGCTAGAGCTGATTAGGTTGGGTATTTCCTTTCCCCCAGATCATTTAGGCTCTGATAAAAAGCCCAGCAGCGTAGGCTCTGGTTAAGTAATTTCTCCTGAGGGTAAACTTTGATAAGAACAGAATGCTCTGGCATATTTCAAAATATTCTTTCCCCCCTTCTCCTGCTGGATGCCTGAGGAGATATATTTTCCGAAATTTACTTTGAGAACCAGTAGAGCTCAGTAAGGTCAGCCTTTATAATTTTAACGATTCTAGTGCCTGTGGAGTGGTATCTTATTATGGTTTTAATTTGCATTTTCCTAATCATTAATGATATTGAGCACCTTTTCATGTATTCATTTGCTGCTCCATATATTTTTTTCTGGTAAAGTGTCTGTTCAAAACTTTTGCCCATTCTTTCATTGAATTATATTTATTATTATTTTTTTGAAGAGTTTTAAGAATATATAGTCTGGATGCAAGTTTTTTTGTCAGATGTATGCTTTGCAAATATTTTTTTACTGTCTGGTGGTTATTCTTTTCATTTTCTTAACAGGGTCTTTGGAACAGCTGATTGATTAGTGTGCAGACCTTAATTTATAAAGGCAATTGAGTGACAACACAAAGAAGTCAATGCCATTACTCAGAGTTCCCTTAGAAATGAGAGACACAGCATACCATGCAGGACCACAGGTCAGTGGGCAGAAAGGAATGAGGAGAAGAGGTAGGCCACAGCCTTAACTGGGGTTTCTCTGGGAAAGACAAGGCATGGCAAAAAGCTTAGGATTGGCTATTTTGAATAATTTCAGCAGGCTTTTGGGCACAGGGGCTGTCCCTAGTTACCTGGTACCTCGCCCTAAGTTGATTTAAGGCAGGGGAGATATTGGTTTGGTATTAGATAAAGGAGTTAGTTGTGGGTATGGACTTGGGATTGATTAGATTGTATGTGAAAGGTGGGCTCACTAGCAAGTTGTTTCACTGTCTCTAGGAATTAGCTAGCCCTGGGAGGGGTAGTCTCTTTCCAGCCAGCCATGCTCCCCAAACGTGTCAAAACATCATAAAATATAGAAAATAAAAATATGATTGATATACAGATTTTAGGTGAAGTCTAATTTATCAATTTTTTAATTTTATGTATACACTTATTATGGTAGATATGAAAATTTTGCCTAATCCAATGTCACAGAGATATTCTCTATGTTTTCTTCTAGAAGTTTTATAGCTTTTGGTTTTACATTTTAAATATATTGTGAGTTAACTTTTGTATATGCTTTAGATACGTATCAAAGTTTTGTTTTGTTTTTTTGTTTTTTGGCATATGATATGTAATTGTTCTAGCACCATTTGTTGAAAAGGCTATCCTTTCTTGACTGAACTGTGCTTGCATCTTTGTCAAAATTTAATTGTCTATAAATATCGTGGATAAGACTATTCTGTCTTATTGATCTATTTGTCTGTCTTTGTGTTAGTACCACACTGTCTTTTTGATGTAGGTTATGTCTCGAAATTATTTTGTTTTAGTCCTCCAAATTTACTCTTAGTTTTCAAAATTGGCTCTTTGAAAGGATAAAGTTGATAAATTTTTAGTTAGACTGATGAGGAAAATGGATGAGATGCAAAAGTACCACTATCGGGGTGACCAGTTTGCTCAGTTGGTTAGAGCATGGTGCTGATAACAGCAAGGTTGCTGGTTTGATCCCCACATGGGCCACTGTGAGCTGCGCCCTCCCTAAAAGAGTCAACTATGCCATTGTAGCATGAAAGCAATGTGTAACCAATGACCATGGCTGCTCCCCAATAAAATGAAAAAAAAAAATAGTACCAATATTAGGCATGAGAGTGCTGATTCTACAGATAATAAATTAGACTAGGTAGATGAAATGCACAATTCCTTAAAAGACACAAACTATCAAAACTTATTTAAGAAGTAATAGTTAGGGCCGGCCGAGTGGCGCGGTGGTTAAGCGCTGGCTTGGGAAGCCAGCAGCCCCAGTTCAGGTCCCACATATGAGGGCCAGTGACGCTGCCCTGAAAAAAAAAAAAGAAAAAATAGTTAACTTGAATAGCTCTCTAACAATGACATTTAATGTGTAATTGAAATTCTTCTCAAGAAGATAACTCAGACTTGTTTTGTCAATTATTTTGCCTATTCTAGGACCTTTGCGTTTTCATATGAATTTTTGTGTTGTTCACCAATTTCAACCAAAAAAACTGCTGGAATTTTGATTGAGGTTTCATTGATTCTATAGACCCATTTCGAGAGAAATCACATCATAATAATACTGAGTCTTCTTACTTGGGGACAAGGTATATCTCTTCATTTATTTAGGTGTTCTTTATTATCTTTCATCAATGTTTTATAGTTTTTAGTGTACAGATCTTGCATATCTTTTGTCAGATTCTCCCTAAGTATTTTAATAATTTCGATGATATTATAAATGGTATTTAATATTTTCTTTTCCAATTTGGTTGCTTTTTATTTCTTTTTTCTTGCCTGATTGCACTGGCTGGAACCTTCTATATGATGATGAATAGAAGTGGCAAGAGTGGAAATCTTTGCCTTTGATCCTTAGGTGTAAAGTGTTTAGTCTTTCACCATTAAGTTTGGTATTAACTATAGGTTTTTTGTATTTTTTATTTTATTATTTTTTTTAGGTGCCCTTTATCAGGCTCCTTTTAAACCTAGTGTTTAAAGAGGTTTTTTTGTTTTTATTTATTTATTTATTTTTTTGAATTGATGTTGGATTTTGACAAATGCTTTTTCTGTGTCTACTGAGATCATCATATGATTTTTATGTTTTATTTTGTAAATGTGGCAAATTGAGTAGATTGGGTTTTGAATTTTAAAAACCCTAGCTGGTCATGATGTGTTATCATTTTTATATATTATTGACATTAGTGAAACTTATATTAGAATTTTGCATCTATGTTCATGAGGAATATTGGTCTGTAAATTTCTTGTAATGTTTTTGTCTGGCTTTGGTTTTAGAGTTATGTGGCCTCATAGAATGCAATGGAAGTATTCCCTTCTCTTTCATTTTCTGGAAGAGTTTGTGTAGAACTGGCATTATTTCTTTCTTAAATATTTGGTAGAATTAACCAGTACAGTCATTAGGGCTTGGAGTTTTTTTATTTTTATTTATTTTACAAGAAGGTTTTTAATTACAAATTAAATTTCTTTGTTAGACAGGGAGCTGTTCAGGTTAGCTATTTCTTTTTGAGTAATCTTTGATACTTTCTGTGTTTCAAAAATTTACCTACTTCATCCCAGTTGTCAAGTTAATGTGTGTAGAATCAACTCTTTCACACCTGATATTGGTATTTTTGTATTTCTTCCATTTTCCCCTCCAGATCAGTCTGGCTACATTTTTACATTTTTACTGGTTTTCTCAAAGAACAGCTTTTGGTTCATTGATTTGTTGTAATGTTTTATTTCATTGTTTTCTGCTGTGATATTTATTTTGTTCTGCCTACTTTGGATTTAATTTGCCTTTCTTTTTCTAGTTTCTTAAGGTAGAAGCGAAGGTCATTGATTTGAGACAGTTTTTCTAATATAGGTATTTAGTGATAGAAATTCCCCTTTAAGAGTGATGTCAGGGAAGATGATGGAGTAGGAAATACCAGGAACCTGTGTCTCCACCTGGACAACAATAGTACTGGCAGAAACTGTCTGAAGTAAATACAGTAATACCTTGGTTTGCAAGCATAATTCATTTTGGAAACAAACCAGTTGTATTGCAAGACATCACTCGTTTATCATGTTAAAATGTATTAGGAATGTTTGCTCATCTTGCAGAATACCCGCAAGCCATATAACTCACAATCCAAGGTTTTGCTGTATTTTGGAACTCTAGAGTTTATTTGAATACATACCTACAATTTCCAGGGGATAGCTTGTAATAGGTTGAAAGTGAAAGGAAGGAAAAGATATTCCATATAAATAGTAACCAAAAAAGAGCTGCAGTGGTTATACTAATATCAGACAAAATATAATAGATCTTAAATCTAAAAGATTCAAGGGATAAAGAAGGATATTATATATTAACAAAAGTTTTAATATAGCAATATGCTATAAGTTATAAACACACACTCTCAAAATATATGAATCAAAAAATTAACCAAATTGGAGAATTAGACATTTCTACAATAGTAGTTAGAGACTTTAACCCTCCACTTTCAATAATGATAAATCAACCAGACATAAATAAGTACAGAAATAGAGGATTTGAGCTACATAATAAAGCAACTAGACATAACAGACATATGTAGAACACGACACTCAAAATTTTTTCAAGTGAGCAGGGAATGTTTTCCAGGATAGACCATATTTAAGGCCACAAAACAAGTCTCAATAGATTTAAAAAGATATCATACATAGTATCTTCTCTAATCACAACGAGATAAAGTTAGAAATCAATAACCAAAGGAAAACTGGAAAACAGAAATATGTGGAAATTAAACAACACATTCTTAAACAACCAATGGGTCAAATAAGAAATCAAAAGAGAAAATGGAGACTAGTACAGGTGAACATATAAATAAAAACACAGCATACAAATATCTATGGGATGCAGTGAAGTTTGTGTTTACAGGGAAATTTATATCTGTAAATGCCTATTTTAAAAAAGAAAAAAGATCTCAAATCGATAGCCTAACCTTATACCTTAAAGAACTAGAAAAAGAAGACCAAATTGAACCCAAATCTAGCACCATGAAGAAAATAATTTAAAAAAAAAATAGGGCAGAGATAAACAAATAGAAAGACAAATACAGAAAAGCAATAAAACCAAACATTGGTTCTTTGAGAAGATCAATAAAATTTACAAACTTAGTTAGACTGATAATGAAAAAAGGAGAAGGCACAAATAACCAATATCAGAAATGAAACGGGGAACATTACTATTGATCTTATGAAGATAAAAAAGATTATATGAATAATTATATGCCAACAAATTATATAATATAGAAGAAATGAACAAATTCCTTGAGACATAAAAATTAACTAAACTGACTCAAGAAGAAATAGCAAATCTCATTAGATGTGTAATAAAGAGAATTAATCAATAATCAAAAAACCTCTCACCTAAGAAAAGTCCTGGACCAGATGGCTTCACTAGTGAATTCTACAAAACATTTAAAGAATTAACATTAATTCTTCTCAAACTCTTCCAAAAAATTGAAGAGAACATGTCCTAACTTATTCTCTGAGGTTAGCAAAAGCCAGATACAAAAGCCAGATAAAGACATCATAAGATAAGAAAATTAAACCCACGTTCCTTATGAATACAGATGTAAAAATTCTTTAAAAAAATTAATAAAATGAATCCAACAGCATATAAAAGGGGTTATTCACCATGAGCAAGTGCAATTTGTCCCAGGAATGCAAGGGTGGTTCAATATAATTAATAAAACACAATTAATAGGAAGAAGAAAAAAATATCCATATGATTTTCTTGACTGACAAAAAAAGGCATTTGAGAAAATTCAACATTGTTTCATGACAAAAGCTTTCAGAAAATTAGGAATAGAAGGAAAATTCTTCAACCTGATAAATGATATTTATGATTAACCCACAGCTAACATGACAGTGGTGAAAGACTGAAACCTTTTCCCCTAATATCAGCAACATGATGAGGATGCCTGCTTTCCCTGTTGCCATTCAACATTGAACTGGAAGTTCTAAGAGCTATTAGAAAGAAAAAAACCATAAAAGACATCCAAACTTAAAATGAAAAGGTAAAACTACCGGTGTTTGCAGATGTATAATAAATCCCAAGAAATCCACGAGAACGTTACTGGAGCTAATAAATAAATTCAGCAATGTTCCATGGTATAAAATTGACACCCCCAAATTTGTTTTGTTTCTATACATTAGCAATAGAAAACATGAAAAAAAATATTAGGAAAGCAATTCCACTTACAGTAACACCTAAAATATTATAATTAAATACTTAGAAATACATCTTGTATTCTCTTGGATAGGAAGACTTAACATTGTTAAGATGTCAGTACTGCCCAAAGGGACCCAGAGAGTCAATGCATTGCCAATTAATACTTCAACTGCTTTTTATCAAAGTTAAGAACTTTTGTGAATCAAAGGATACTATCAAGAAAGTGAAAAGACAGCTTATTGACTGGGAAACATATTTGTAAATCATATAAATGGTAAGGGATTTATATCCAGAGAATATAAAGAATACCTAAAACTCAACAACAGAGACAAACAACTCAATTTACAAAGGGATTGAGTAGACATTTCTCCGAAGAAGATATACAAATGGCCAATAAGCACATGAAAACATGTTCAACATCATTAGTCATTAGTGAAATGAATACCACAATGAGATATTTACTACCTCACACCATTAAGATGGCTACTATAAACAAACAAACAAACAAACAAACAAACAAACAAACAAACGGTGTTGGCCAAAATATAGAGGAACTGGAATACTGTGCATGGTTCCTTTGAATGGGTCATGTTTCCCTGTATGTCTGCCTTGTGATCTTTTGTTGAAATGTGGGCATTTGAAAAAAGCAACTACTTCCAGTTTTTGCAGACTGACTCCATGCAAGGGAAGACCTTCACTAATCAGCCAGGCTTGAAGGCTTACATTTCTCTCAGGACTTTTTCGGAATGCATTTCTCCTGGGCCTGTCTACAGCGGAGTGTGCTTTTCCCCCAGCTTCCTCATATATATCACTGCTTTCAAATGTCTTAATTTCCTATGAGTCTTAACATTTGTTTCTTTTCAGGGCCTTAGGTGTTCTATTGTATTGCTCTTCTCATAATCTCTTGTTTCCAGGTGGCTGTAAATCTGCAATCTCCTTGTAGCTCTCATTAACTGCAGCACCTGCCACTACTTTTCATGGGCTCCATCTGCCATTTAAACTATGCCATTGTTTCTGAGCTCTAAATCAGGCATGGCAGAAACCCGTTCCGTGGACTGTTCCCAGACAAGCCAGTAACTTGCAAGTAAGTTCTACTCTTTTCTTCTTTCCTGAGGTCGGGAACCAGGAATTAAACGGGTTCTACTTGATTGTGCCATACCAGGCGAGTGTTGGCAAGGGAAAGGAAAAATGCTACAAAATTCCCTGCCCATTTGAGTGTGGCTTTTTCTTGGTTAGGCATTGGCTGGGTCGATGCAGCTTCTTAACAGATTTCTAGAGTTCTTACAAAGCTACTTTGGTCTTTATGTTATTGTTTATTTGGTGTTTCATGGAGTATGAGGGCCTGGAACTTCCTAGTCCACCATCTTGCTCACCTGTCTTTCAGTTTGTTCCTTTGTATCACTGGTATAGATGTACCACGATTTGTGTAGCCATTCATCCATGAAGGATTGGCTTGTTTCCAGTTATTGGCTTGTTTCCAGTTATTGGGTTGTTTCTTTATTGGGTGCCATGAATGAAGCTGCTATGAACGTGCGTGTACATGTTTCTGCTTTCTGAGATACATGCAACAGATTTTTATATGTTGTATTTTCATTTTCATTCAATTTAAAATACTTTCTAATTTCCCTTTTGATTTATTCTGTGGCATGTGGGTTATTTAGAAATGCATTATCTAATTTCCAAACATTTGGAAAATCTCCAGGGATAGTTCTGTAATGATTTCTAATTTAATTCCATTGTGGTTAGAGAACATACTTTATGTAAATTGAATCCTTTTGGATTTATTGAGACTTGTTTTGTGGCCTGGAAGATGGTCTACTTGGAAAATGTTCCCTGTGCACTTGATAAGAATGTGTTTCTGCTATCATGTAGTGTATTTTTCTAAAATGCCTATTAAAGCAAATTTATTCCTAATCTTCAAGTTTTCATATACTTTCTGATTTTCTGTGTACTTGTTTCAGCTTTCTTTTATTAGTATTTATTTATTTATGTATTTTTAGAGGGCAGAGCCACTGGCCCTCATATGTAGGATCTGAACTGGGGCCACTGGTGTCCCAGGCCAGCTCTTAACCACTGTGCCACTCGGCCGGCCCTGTTTCAGCTTTCTTTTAATTGGTGTTTCCATGGTGTATTTTCCCCTTCGTTTTTAATTTTAATCTATTTGTGTCTTTATATTTAAATTGCATTTTTTATGGGCAGCATATAGTTGGGCCATTTAAAAAAAATCCATTCAGTTAAAAAGTATTATTTGCTAGTTATAAAAATAGTCATGTGGACATAAAGCACAGCATAGGGACTGCATTCAATAATATTGTAGTAATTATGTATGGTATCAGATGGGTACTAGATTTATTGGGGTAATCACTTTGTAAGGTATATAAATGTCTAATCACTATGTTGTATACCTGAAACTAATATAATATTGTATGTCAGCTGTAATTGAAAAAAATTAGCAAAGCAAAACAAAAAAGTCCATTCAGACATTATGTCTTTTAATTCCAGTGTTTAAACCATTTACATTCAGTGCGATTGTGGATATGTTTAAGTCTATCATTTTGCTGTTCTGTTTGCCCTATCTGTTCTTTGTTCCCCATTCCTCTCTTCTTCTGCCTTTTTTTGGATTATTTGAATTTTTTTTTTTTTTTTAAGATTTTATTGGAGAATTGGGGGAGGGGAACAGACAACTCACTGTCCTTTTGTTCTTCAGTCTAGTTGTGGAGGATATTGCTTCACTGGCCCATGTTGGTATCATCATTGTGCTCTTCTTGGGTGAGGCAGATTGGTCGCCAGTCTCTGGACAGTTGCTCACAGTGGCTCTTGGCAGCACACACCGGCTGCCAGTTGCTCAACCTGGCTGCGGGCCATTCACTGTGGCCACTCACTGTCGCCTATGGCAGCTCACTGTAGCAGGGGCTGCAGCTATGCTGTCCCCGGGGACTCACAGCAGCCCAGCTCCAGGTGGAGCTGTTGTTCACCATCTTAGCTGTAGAGGGCAGTGTCACTAGCCCTCACATGTGGGATCTGAACCAGGGTTGCTGGAGTCCCAAGCCAGCTCTTAACCAATGTGCCACCGGGCTGGCCCTGAGTGTTTTTTTTATAATTTTATCTCCTTTTTTGATTTATAGCAATAACATTGTTTTGTTATTTTAATATGTGCTCTAGGGTTTATAGTAAGCAGTCTGCCTTCAATTGCTACTGTACTACTTTGTGTACTATGTAAGAACCTTACATGGTATCATTTCATTTCTCTTCTTCTGGCCTTTATACTATTGTCATCATACATTTTAATTATGCATGCGTTCTAAACCCACAGTACATTGTCATAATTTTTACTTAAACAGTTAATTGCCTTCAAAGATATTTAGTAATAGGAAAAACTCTTGCATATCAACACACAGTTACCATTTCTGATGTTTTTATTCCTCTGTCAAAATCCATATTTCCATGTAGTTTCTCTTTCCTCTGTCTGAACAACTTCCTGTAACGTTACTTGTAGTGTGGGTCTTCTAGTGATGAATTTTTTCAACTTGAGAGTGTTCGAAAAAAATCTTTATTTCACTTTGGTTTTTGATTGAAAATTTTTGTTGAATATAGATGTCTAAGTGGACAATATTTTTCTTCTAGTTTTTTTTTTTAAGATTTTATTGGGGAATTGGGGGAGGGGAACAGTGTTGGGGAATTGGGGAAGGGGAACAGACAAGTTGTTGTCTTTTTGTTCTTCCATCTAGTTGTGGAGGATGTTGCTTCACTGGCCCATGTTGGTGTCATCATTGCGCTCTTCCCGGATGAGGCAAATCGGTCGCCGGCCTCTGGATGTCGCTCACTGCGGCTATTGGCTGCTCACGCTGGCTGCCGGCCACTCACTGTAGCCTATGGCAGCCCACTGCAGCAGGGGCTGCAGCCTACACCGTTGCCGGGGCTCGCACTGCCCAGCTCCAGGTGGAGCTGTTGTTAGCTGTAGAAGGCAGTGTCACTGGCCCTCATATGTGGGATCTGAACCGGGGCCACTGGCATCCCCAAACCAGCTCTTAACCAATGCGCCACTCGGCCGGCCCTCTTCTAGTTCTTTAAAGAGTTTGTTGTGCTGTCTTTTTACCTGTATTGTTTCCAAAGAGAAACCTGTTACCTTTTCATTTTAGAATAGTTTTAGATTTACAGAAAAATTGCAATATGGTACAGTGAGTTCTCATATACTCTATTGTCATTTTTCCCTATTATTAACATTTATTATTAGTATGGTACTTTCTCATAATTAATGAACCAATGTTGACTAAAATCCATATTCAATTCGCATTTTTTTTAGTTTTTACACAATGTTGTTTTTCTGTTCCAGGATCTCATCCAAGAGACCTCATTATGTTTGTCATGTTTCTTAAGTCTCCTCTTGAGTATTTTAATTTCTCAGGTTTTTCTTGTTTTAGATGACCATGTCAGTTTTGAGGAGTACTAGTTAGGTATTTGATAGAACGTCTCTCAATTGAGGTTTGTATAATGGTTTTCTCATGGTTAGACTAGGGTTGTGTGTTCTTGGGAGGAATACCACAGAAGTTGATCATGGTAGAGTCACATCATGTCAAGGATAAATATTATCAGATAAATAATATGACTTACTGTTCATATTAAAACCTTGATCACCCGGTTGAGGTATGAGGTAGGAGTTTCAGGTTTATCCACTGTAAAGTTGCCCACCTCCACACTTTTTAATATTGTATACTTTGAAAGGAAGTCATTATGCGCAATATATATTTAAGGAATGGGGACTTATGTTCCATCCCCTTGAGATCAGAGTGTCTTTATAAATTACTTTGAATTCTTCTGTGATTTGTCTATTATCTCCCATTTATTTATTAAATTATTTATTGATATCAGTATGGACTCATGGATATTTATTTTATATGTTCGATTATATAACCCAATACTACTTAATTTATTTTGTTGCTCAAAATTTCAGAAAAGTAGTTTTATTAGCTATTGTTTTTTAAAATAGTTTTTTCTCCTTCCTCCTCCTTTGGGGATTCCCATAACATGTATATTAGTCAAATCAAGCATGTGTGGCTGATGCTTTTTCACTTTTTACCTCTGTTTCTTTTTGTATCATTTCTATTGCTATATCTTTTTTTTTGGGGGGGGCAGTGTCACTGGCCCTCATATGTGGTGTCCCAAGCCAGCTCTTAACCACCGCACCGCACCACTCGGCCAGCCCTCTATTGCTATATCTTGAAGTACTCTAGCCTTTTTTTCCTGCAATGTCTGATCTGCCATTAATCTCACATATTTTTACAATCTCTGACATTGTAATTTTAATCTGTAAACATTACATTTGTGTCTTTTTTGTAGCTTCCATGTCTCTGGATTACTGTTATATGGACCTATGGAATACTATTCTATTTTATGTTTGTTTTAATGTTCTTAGACACTAAATTCTAACATCTATGTCAGTTCTGGATTGGTTTTTATTGATTAGTTTCTCTTCTCATAAGGGATCATATTTTTGGTGTCTTTGCATGTGTGTTAATTTTGATTGTATTGCAGACATTGTGAATTTTACCTTGTTGAAGGCTGGATATCTTTGTATTCTTACAAATATTCTTAACCTGTGTTCTGGCACATGGTTGAGATACTCGAAAATAGTTTGATTCATTTGGTGTGTTGCCTTTAAGAGTTCAGTGGTACAAGAGCTATGTTTGGTCTAGGGCTAATTATTTTACATTACTGAGGTAAGATCCTTCTGAGTACTCTACCAACACTTTGTGAATTATGAGGTTTTCCAGTCTGACTGTTGGAAGTAGACAATATTCCTGGCCTTATGTGAGTACTGGGTACTGTTCCCCCTAATCCTTTGGATAGTTCTTTCCTTGACCTCAGGTAGTCTTTTCACAAGCATGTGTTGGTCAGTATTTTGCTGAATACTCGATGGGGACCCTCTGCAGATATCCAGGGTTCTTTCCCTGTGCAGCTCTCTCCTTTCTAATATTCTGTCCTGTGAATTCTAACCACCTAGGTTAGCTTAGTTTCCTCAATTCAGGGAGTCCTCTGGGCTCTGTCAAGGTTCCCATCCTCCCAAGCCGTAGCCTGGGAATTCCCTCAAGGCAATATCCTGGGGCAATGCTAGGGCTCCCCTCATTTGTTTCCCGTCTTTCAGGGATCACTGCCCTTCATTACCTGAGGTCCACTTTCTTGAAACGTTTTTTTCAATATGTGTTGTCTTTTTTTGTTTTGTTTGGTTTGATTGTTTCAGGCAGGAGATTAAATCTGGTCTTTGTTACTCTGTCTTGGATAGCAGTGGAACATCATTTTGCTCATTTGTTAAATACTTGCACATAATACAGAATTTAAAAAGATATACTGCAAGCAAACAGAAAACATCTGGGGTTGCATTTAGCCCTTAGGTCATGATCAGTTTGTGATCTCTGAGGGGGAAGATCACACGGACAGGCAAAAATGGCACTTTGCAGGCCGTATAGTAAGAGCTATGACAGCAGTTCCTATACGAGCTCAAAGGAGAGGCTGTTTACCCATGCCTGGTATTGAATTCAGCTTTCTTGGAGGAAATGACACTTGTGTGAGCCTTGAAGATTGGTAGATATTATCCAATAAAGAAGGCATGGTAGCAGGAGAGGCTAGTTCAGGTCAGAGGTCCACTATGAATAAAAGCATATTAGTGTGGACTCTCATGAAAGAAGATGGGAACCATAAGCAGTTTGATTTTACCAAAGCATAATAGGCGAGGTAGGAAATCATAGAGTGAGACTGGAGAAATAGGCAGCCAGCTCATGAAGAGGCTCATATGTCATGTTAAAGCATTTACACTTCATCTTGTAAGCACAGACGAACCACTGAAGGGTTTTAAGCAGGGGAGTTATATGTCATGTTAGCATCTTACAGAGGTCACTATGGTAGCAGTGTGGAGGATGGAGTTGAGGTGCAAAGACTGACTTTGGGGAGACCAGTTGGGAAGCCCTTACATCAGCCCAGGGAAGAGATAGTGGGGCCTGAACTATGATGTGTGGTCAGGGTTGGACATTCAGGCAGAGATGTGCGAATTATTTAGGATGTAAAATGTCAGGACATCTTGACTTACTATGTGTGAGGGAGTGAGGGAATGGGTGTGGATATAAAATAAGTTCCAGGCCTTTGGCTAGAATTACCACATGAAAAATGCTGAAATGAACTGTTAGGAGCTGTTATGGGAGAGGGATTGTTCTGGAGAGTTCAAGAAATGCAGAGCATGACGTGGCTATGAGAGGATATGTTTGCATGAACTGTCTTTGACCCTTGCTTTTACGCTGTCTCCCTAACCCCCATTCATCCCTTTTGAAGCTACATCTGCCATAGTTGTAGGGCAAAAAACGTGTGGTTATACTACCAGGTTCAGGGAGACTTTGTCCCCAAATCAGTTTCCTTCTTGCAGAACTCTGATCATTGGTACTTTAATCAATAGTCTCTGGGGAAGCAGTTAAGGGCTGCCATACTAGATTGTGGAGAGTGTCTGTGGCTCAATGCTACAGCCACCATTTTTATATCATAGGACAGTGAATGATGCTCCCTGGAATTGGACAGCCTACACTCTAAGCAGATGTATGTGGTGATGCATTGCTGTGTCATAGAAACAACCTATCTTGGACCACTTGCCCATGGGGAAACTTGGTCAACTTACTTAAATTTTATGAGCTTCAGTTTCCTTGTTTGTACTGTGGGTGTGATCTTACAGGGCGGAGTGAAGATGAAGCATGCTATAAATTCTAAAAGGGTTAGTTGTTATTCATATTTCCATCCCATCTTTTAAACCTATTTGCTGATATTGGGGAGATTTGATGACAAGCTTTGGATGACATTTACTCCATGGCAAAAGTGGCTGCAGCCAAAGGAAAAGAGAAGAAAGAACAAATCAAGATTCAGAACTTGAGGACAGACAGTACAACAGATCTCAGTTCCTTTTGCTGCCTTACGCTCTTTACCCAACCACCTGATTCCTAAATCTCCCTAATGCTTCCTAAGGGGCTTGCTGTGAAAACGAGACAGAAGAGCTAACAGTGGTTTTCAACCCTGGATGCACATTAGAATCACATGGGGATGTTTAAGAACTACTGATGTATAAGAATCACCCCAAGTGATTGTTATATAATTGATCTGGGGTGTGGCCTGAGCATTTGATATTCTAATGTTTCCATGACTCTAATGTGCATCTGGAGTCCAGGATTAAAGTGGTGCTGGGGCAGGGAAGGGTTCTATTTGTTCTCTTTTTGTTTTGAGATTAGTGTTTGTTATTTAAAAAGGCTGGGGTGGCATGGGTATGAAGATAAGAAGGGGTCTGAGGAGATTTCTAAACTGAGCTTTTTGTCTTTAGAGCCTCGTTTTGAGAAATATACTGAAATGTATTTATGAAATAAATACATAAGTAAAAAAGACATTCTATGTTTTCAAGAAGAGTGAAATTGGCAGCTTATGTTTCCCTTTATGATGTAATGTTGGCCAAAGTCATTACTATTCCGAAAATTTTGGGGTATAGAAGCAGATAAGAGGTCAATATATGAATAAAACAGAGTTGCCAGATTCAGCAAATAAAAATACAGAGCACATTTAAATTTGAATTTAAGGTAAACAAGGGATACATTTTTAGTATAAGTATGTGTCATGCATGATTTGGACCATACAAACACTAAAATATTATTTGGTGTTTACCTTAAATTCAAATATAACTGGATATCCTGCTTTTTTTAGGGGGTCTGGCAACTCGGAGATAAAATTACTCAGTGAAGTTGGGAGAAGAACCTGAAGCAAGTCAGGGTGAGGTGATCTAGGAATCAAAAGTCATGTTTTGACTATAATTGTAAATGGGTTGTCATTGGCTTAGGTCTTGGGATTAGTCTAGCTTTGAAAGGAAGAACTGAACACTAAGTAGCCCACAAAGCTGTTTCCATAATATGATTTCTTACATTGATATAACATATATGCTTTTCCGAAGTACTTTCACAATGCCTTCTCATTATCCTCTAAACTACCGGACGGTTAGCTCACATTAGCCATAGTCTGACAGAAAAAAACCAAGGCCAAGGAAAAGAGGGTACTGAGAAGTCCCCAAATGGGTTGGTATAAAATCAAAACCTAGAATCTATTTTTTCGTGCTTGTAGCTCATAGTCATCTCTAGATGAGGAGTCTATAGTCTTTTTTTTTTCATTTTTATTTTTTTATTTTTAATTTTTTAAATTTAATTTAATTTAATTTTTTAAAATTAGCTTCAGGTGTACAACACAGTGCAATAGTTATACTTTTTACCCCTCAAAGTGACAACCTCTCTCCCCCAATTCTCCACCCCACTCCTCCCCCCAATATCATACTGTATTATAATTCCTTTGACTCCCTTCCACCGTATAATCCACATCCCGTGACTATCTATATATTCAATTACAGTTGGCATACAATATTATACAACATCAATTTCAGGTATACAGTGCAGTGATCAAGCCTCTACTCCATCCATGAAGTGGTCTCCCTAACAAAACATGTGACCGACCATCTGACAACCCCCAAAATTTTTACATTATTATATTCCCCGAACTGTCTTTCATATCCCTGTGACAATACTGTAGTTACCTATTTGTGCTGTCTAATCCCTTCCCCTTCTCCCTCACCCCCACCCCACTCCCAACTAGCAACCCTGTTTTTCCTCTATATCTATGAGACTGTTTCAGTTTCCTTTGCTCATTCATTCAGTTTTTCAAATTCCACATATAAGTGAGATCATTTGGTATTTGTCTTTCTCCGACTGACTTATTTCACTTAACATAATAGTCTCTAGGTCCATCCATATCGTTGCAAATGGAATTTCATTCTTCTTTATAGCAGAGTAATACTCCATTGTATAAATGTACCACAGTTTCTTAATCCAGTCATCTACCGATGGGCATTTTGGTTGTTTCCAAGTCTTGGTTATTGTAAATAACGCTGCAATAAACATAGGGGTGTATATATTTTTTTTCGAATTAGCATCTTGGAATCCTCTGGATAGATACCCAAGAGTGGAATTGCTGGGTTATACAGTAGTTCCATTTCCAGTTTTTTGAGATACCTCCATACTGATTTCCATAATGGCTGCACCAATTTGCAGTCCCACCAACAGTGCACCAGGGTTCCCTTTTCTCCACACCCTCGCCAGCACTTGTTGTTTGTTGATTTGTTGATAATAGCCATTCTGAGGAGTCTATAGTCTTAACATAGAGATGCCAAAATTCAGAGTGTGTGTGTGTGTATTTTTATGTGTGTGCCTGTGTGTGTACACAGACAAGTAATTGTGAATGTGTTGACATTCCTAGCAAGGGCCAAAGGAGTTAATCTGCTTAATATATGCCTAATCCTGTGAGTTTAAACTAGGCTACTCTCCCCATCCCCATTTCATAGCTGAAATGGAATCAAAGTCAGTTTTGGACATCACAGCGCTGGGGAGGCATTTCTCTTGGTCGTGTTCACTTCACTTATGTTCTTTTTCCTTCTGTTACTGCCTCTCTTTGATAAAGTCCTTGGATTCATCTCCCACATCTGGATTCACAAAGACAGATTTTAGGTTCTTGGATTTCATAACTGTCATCCTCTAGATGCAGCTTGACTTGCTCTAACCCTCAGGTACTTCCTGTTTCTGCCATCTTGACTGAGCCCCAGCCCCCAGGACTGGACCCCAGCCTGCTGTTGACTTGGTGAGCTGACATTCTCAGCAGGGTTGCACTTTTGAAAGAAGCAGGTGGGTAGTAATCTTGATCTGTGATGGGGTACTTTGGTAGCAGCCAATTAGCTAGAGATCCTCTGCAAAGCGGTCTGTTGGCCATTTCTTGCCATTTCTGCTGTGTTGTTAGTCTACCACCTCTTAGCCTGGAGTGCTATGACACAGTCCACACACTCTTGAAGGCAGCAGACTTCATGGTGACTGGCCCTAAATGTTGACTTAACCCAGGGTCATGAACATCTGACCCCAAAAGTTTACCCTTAAGCTGCCAGCAAATGTTTATTCAATACTTTAGTTTTATTAATTTGTTTTCCTTCTCTTTCTCTGTTGTTCTCTTTCTTTGCCTTCTCTTTACCTCCTTTCTCTCTTTGCCTCTCTTGGCCTTTCTCAATTCAATCTTGAGCCATTTGAATGGAAATCAGAAACATACTACAGTATGGACGGTATAGCTCCATCTAGTGACATTTTTTACTTTTTTTCATTTCATATCCATTGTGCCCCAAACTCATTACTAAGCCAAACTTGGAGATGTACCTATAGCAATGTATTTTTATCATCTTCTTTGAGCTAGGGATGGAATAAAGTGGCTGCTTGAATTGGAATTTTTTTTTTTTTAAGATTTTATTGGGGAATTGGGGGACCGAACAGTGTTGGGGAATCAAAGAAGGGGAACAGACAAGTTGCTGTCCTTCTGTTCTTCAGTCTAGCTGTGGAGGACTTCGCTTCACTGGCCCATGTTGGTATTGTGATCATTGCACTCTTCCTGGCTGAGGCAATTGGTCGCTGGCCATTAGACAGTCGCTCACGGCAGCTCACAGCAGCTCACAGCAGCTCCCACCAGCTGCCGGCAGCTCATGCTGGCCGCCAGCCATTCACGGTAACTTACAGCAGCCCACTGCAGTCCCACTGCAGCCTATGCCATCGCCAATGACTCATGGCAGCTGAGCTCCAGGTCGAGCTGTTGTTCACCATCTTAGCTGTAGAGGGCTCAGCGTCACTGGTCCATGTGGGATCCAAACAGGCTGCCCTGCTGCTTAGAGCTTGCACTCCCAAGCCAACTCTTAACCAACGAGCCACTCGGCTGGCCTGAGTTGGAATTTATATATATATATATATATATATATATATATATATATATATATATATATATATAAAAATAGGGGTTATGAGATGATCCTTGGTATACTAGTCAAAGAAACTCCCTGTGTTGACCTTCAAATCTGAAAAATTTAGGAGTAAATCATATATGGGTGCCCAAATTCTCTTAGTACCAAGTAACTTCAGAGTTGGAAAGGGCATTGTAGACTCTGAGATGTTGACTGAGGTAAAATCAGGACAAACTCAAAGCCCCTGGGCTTTATGATAATCTGCTGTTATAATATACTTCCTTTTGTTTCCTTAGTTTTTCATTTCACTCCATGAAGCTGAGAAGTTTCAGAATAATGTGGTTGGGTTAGGTAGGTGGGACTATCCCAGCTTAGAATCTAGGTCTTCATCCCTTTAGGATAGTCCTGATTCTCCACTATAGGCAAATTCCACATTCCTTGGCTTGGCCATTTAGGATCCCCCCAAAAGGTGATCTCTACCTGCTTTTCCGTCCTTACACCTGCTTATCCAGGCTGTTTCCCTGGCTACACACTGAACACTCCTCATGCTTTGCTTCCCTTGGGTCTAACCTTGTTTCTGGAATGGGCTTCTCCCTCCATGCTCTCTATATCCCACGCCATCTCAAGGCCTAACTCAAAGGTCATCTTTATGAAACTTTTCTGACATCCTCTGATCTCCTAGGCCATTTTTGTCTGCCCCATTCTTTGAAGATTTACTATATGCCAAGAATGATATTCCAAATAGTGGGTACTAATTGATCAAAATGGCACCAGCATAGGGTTCTGAAGACTCTCCCTCCCTTTAATTGCTAGATGATGAGGTCTTTGGGGGTATGGAGGATGGGCCAGAGTGGCCAGAGTACAGAAGTACAAAGATGGGAGGGCTTTGGGACAGATGACATTTAACAACCAGAATAAAGGTAGTATTTCAAAAATTTAAGAGTCAGCATAGACAAAACAGTGCATACCAGATGAATGTCATTTCTCCAGATTGTCTGATTGTCTTAACCTATTTCAGTGTGTATGTTTTATATAGCTTTAGAACTAAACATCTATTTCAGAAATCATTCAGTCCAGGGGTTCTTCGCCTTGGGTCTGTACTATGACTCTAGGGAGTTGATAACTTGCATCAGATTTTCAAAGGTACACGTAATGCAGGAAAGGTTAGGGACCACTGGTCTGCTCCAACACTCCCTTTTACAGATCAAGGACCACAGCCAACTGAGGTTGAGCATGAGTGCTCTGCATGCAGTAGTTTTCAGGGGAATGTTTGCTGCCTGCAGTCTAATTTAAGTTCCCTTATTGAAGGCACTGTTTTTATTAACTTTATTAAAGGTGTTCCGTGACACCATGTTGATTCTCCACACCTTTTCTTCTGTAGGGAGCCCATGGAGCTTGCCTGCTAGGTTAGCATTCTTGATTGGGTGGGAATGGGGAGCTGGTGGAAGTGCTAGCTCTTATCTGGTAATAGGTGATGGTTACACTGAAGTGGTATGTAGACCATGCCGCCTATTGGGGAGATGCATTCAGAAGAGTCTATGGATTGTCAGGCTGTGGGAGGGGTTGAAAGCAGATATTAATAATTTTATTAATAGAGCATTTACTATCAAATAAGTACTTTGCCTATATTAAGCTATTTAATATTTGTGGCAACCTGATGAGGTGGGAACTGCCCTCTCCCCTCTTTAACAGATGAAGGACTTGAGGCTCAGAGGAGATACTTAACTTGCCCAAATTCACACAATTAGAATTAAGATTGGAGTTGAGATACCTTGTTTCCAGCATCTTCACTTCCAACCACTACACCGACTACCACCTCTTGAGTTGGCATGTGGATACAGGGAATGAAAAAGTAAGGAAGGATAGATTTAAGTTGTTGGTTTAGAGAGGGTGGGGTGGAGGAGGCTGGCTGATGCCTCCACCAGGTGCTGCTGCCCATGCTAGCTTTCATGTGGCATGGTGCTGGGATGCTGGCCTGTAAAGGGCAATAATGGGGTGCACAGAGTCTCTTGAGAGTCTGAAAGCAAATGGTATTTATTTATTCATCCACATAACTCCTGTGCTTGGTACTTGGCACACGAGCTGCATCTATTGACTGGTGCTGAAATAACTGGGTAGTTCTTTCCGAAGGAATCGAAAACTAAGAATCTGACAGTTTATCTTTGGGACCACCTCCTCCCTTTTCTTAGGCTTTCTGCTCTATGATGCCTTTCTCCTTTCCCTCCTCCAGGGTCCAGTGCCCTCGTCCTTGCTTCTCCTCTGTCAAACATTCTGCTCTCAGGAAAGGAAACCCTGAGGTGTACGTAACTGAGGGGGTGTAAATTCTTACACTTCCTGGATGTTGTTTTGCGCGTGTTCTGTCTAGTTCCTCACTTTGAACTCCTGTGCCTCCCTGAGAACCATGTAGTCAGCACCACTGTGACTAAGCTCCTCCACCTTGTTCTCAACCCAGGCCACGGACCCTCTCTTGGCATTGGGTCTAGTTTTCCTCCTCAACCTGTGCCTGCACTGCCCTTGGATCCAATGACAGCATCTCTCTCCTCCTTGGCACTGCCTGGCTGTTGTCCATGTTCCTCTGCCTCACCCCCAGCTGTGTCAGGATGAACCTGGATGGGAAGGGGGACCGGGCTGGCCTGCCTTGTGCCAGGGCAGCTACTTATAATGCCTGGGATTGGGAACAGCCAGGGGATGAATGTGACTGTTCCTGAGGTCTTGTCAACATCTGGACTTTACATCCTTTGTCTTATTTAATCTTTCTAGTAACCCTATGTGGCTGGTATCCGTGACCTCATATTAAAGATGAGAAAACTGAGGATCAGAGTGTTTAATATAACCTGCTCTCACAGCTAATGCATGGCAGAGCTGGGACTCCATCCTTTCTCTGTCTGATTGCAAAGCCTAGGTGTGATATTTCCCCTGCCCTAAGACCACAGAAGCATAATCCCATATTCTAGTCCAAGGTGGCAATGAAGGGACCAGAAGTGAAAAGGAAAAATGAAAGGGTGAGAAATTAAGTGGACATTGAAATGGAGCAGCCAGAAGAAAACAGAAAGGGCAAGGAGAGAACTAGAAAGTCTAAGACAATCACAGTGAATGAAGCTGGAGTGCCTGAAGCTTTATACATTTGGGTCCCATGGTTTGTGGGAAGGGTGACCTGGGGCACAGGATGGGGTGGGTATCCCGCTGCCATGCTTTGACTCACTCCTGGGTCTGTTCTCATTTAACTCAGCTTCAGTCCCTAGAAGAGTGCATCAGAATTGGACAAAGACTGTAAAGCCATGAGCAAAGCTGGCAGCCTGGGATCTTAGACATTAGCAAGTTTATGGGGAAGACAGTCTTGTTCATTCAGGGTGGGACGGGGGTGTCCTTCTCAGTATCCCTAAAATTCTATCACTGGATGGGCCTGTTTTCCATAAGCCTGAGGCTGGCCTCAGATAAAGTTATGGAGGTGATATAGTCACATTTGGGTTTTCTGATTTCCTCTACAGTTCCTTTCTAAGGAGAATGATATGCCTCCCTTTCCCTCCCCAACATTATATACTTCCTGGCTAGGATGTGAAATGGAGTCTGCAGATGGCTTGGAGGAGCCCCAGTGGTCCCCAGCTTGGCTCCCAAGGCTGGAACAGGAGGATTCCGGCTCTGCCCTGAATGGCTGACTAAACTCAGCTCCATGTCTAGGGCCCAAGGTTGTGCTGTTCTCTGCTTCTGGGCTTTAGGCAGTGTCTTGAGAACTGCATGGCTGAGAGAGAGGAAACAGGTGGACACCACGTGGTCTGGAGGAAACCCAAGGTCACCAACTCCCCCTGGGGCCAGGAGGCGATGGCTCCCTTTGGAGAATGGTGTGTTAATCATCAGATCGCAGAGATGTCAGGCTGCAGAAAGAAGCAAGTTAGAGTCAGGGCTTGTTAGGTTTGTGACAAGGAACCCATGTAGCACCGGCCAGGGTCACTTTCCATTCTTCATGTCTTCAGCAATAAGTTAGATGCTGGAAAGAATGGAACATTGTAATTTACACCAGGCAAATTGCACTCTACATTTTGGAGGTGCTTTTCTAGAGCCGTGAAACTTGATAGCTGGAAGAGCCTGCCTGGTCCAGGGCCTGGTGCTGAGTGGCTTTCTGTCGATGTTTATTGAATCATAATTTTATGGAGAAGGGAAGTGACCTGCCCACAGACGTGCAGCATATTAGGACTGGAGGAGGTGGGTCCCAGCAGGGGCAACTGTTGAAGTCTGTGTCCTTGGAAACCTCCATCATAAGTATGATTACCAGAATCAACTAAGTGGAAGGGAAAATGTAAATAAGCATTTCATACATTACATGTTACTTTCTGATGGATTTATTAATTTTAGAGATCATTTATCTCATTATTTTTAGCATTAATAGGCATTTAGATTTCTAGGCCTTTTCCCTTAGCTGCTCTGCTAGGCTTGTTTGTTTGTTTGGGTATCGAATGCTCAACACACATTACATGTTCTATGGGGCCTACGTATTATTACAGTTGGGGAGGCAGTGTGGTTTAATGAAAAGAGAAATGGGTGAGGAACCAAGCAGTCCTGGGGTTCAGATCTTGTCTTCCCTAATGATTAGATATGTAAACTCTGGCTGGTTACTTAATTTCTCAGCATTTCTTTTATCTGTGAAATGGGAGATAGGAAGAACTCTTTCAGTGGGTTAGTGTGAGGATTAAATGAGATAATACATGCTTACCATGGCCCCTGGGACACTGTAAGCCCTCAATAAAAGTTACTGCTATTTAAATTAAAAATGAGTATGATATATTCATTTTCTTCCACTTATAGGAAATTCCATTTTCAGTGTAGGAACCTCCTTTTTTGAAAGAACTAAAGTGGCCATAACTTTGGAAAGCTGAAAGAATGTTCTTATATTGGCTCGCAGGAATGGAAATACACATCTGTATTTTAAATAAGATCACCTGGTGTTTATAGCATCTCTAGGGTATACAAAGGACTTTCACATCAGTTTCGTTTAGTTTTTTTATAAGGTCATTAATTTTCATAGCATTCTTATGAGACAGAGATTAGACATATTGTTCATGAATTAATGGAAGTACAGAGAGGGTTCGGCACTTGTCCAACATCACAGAGAAAAATCAGCGACAGCCAGGAATAGCGTGGACATCTCCAGGTTGCAAACTCAGTAGCCGCTTGCTCTCAGCTGACTGTGTGCTATGTGTGTGTCTTTGCTCCTGCCCTTGGGTGGTGTGTATCTGAAGTCCTTTGGGGTAGCATGCAGGGTATGAGGGTGCACAGGAGGTCTCTATCAGATACTGACCACTGACCATTCCCACTACACCGCCCCATGCTAGTTTTGATTGGATGAGAAGGAAAGGGCCCAACTGGAGCAGTGCTGATGAAGGTAAGATGGAGTCTATGAAACAGCCAACTTTTCTTCTGTTCCACTTTCCACACCAGTTTACCTTCCGTGATACCCATGACCTTTCTGGAGCCAAGTTCTCTTTCCTCGCACACTCTGTTCCTGGGAACAGTGGTCTCTATGCCTCTCTCTCTGTTGATAGCATCTTAAGTCTCCTCCTTAATAAAAGCCAGTAAGTTTCATTTCACACCCAAAGGTGTTTTAGGCATTGGTGTGGACGTGGTGGTGGTAGAGATTTGGGGGGCGAGAGGCGCCATTCCCTGTGTTCCTAAAATCATGTTGTAAAGGTGGGGAATTTCTGCCTCTGGGTGAGGTGTACTGGTTGAAATCATGGTGTCAGATTCTGGTCTCCAACTGTCTTGCTCAAAGGGTGGATATAAGCCCCTCTTGTGGCTGAAGAGGTCTGGTTCTCATAGGTAGCCTTGGAATTGACTCTGGAATGACCAGGTAGCTACCTGCTCCCATACTCGGTCTCCTTGTTAGCGTTGGCCATCTCAAACCCTGGGGTTGACTCATGGACTCTTCTTCCTCAATGTTTTCTTCAAAACTCTATTGTCTTTTGTTGCCTTGTCTGCTAATTAGACTTGGGACCAGCTCCCGCTCTATTTTAGCTGCTTTAACTGTGTTTTGATTTCCTCCTTAGAGTTTCCTGGCAGCCTAGGTCATCTCTGATTTTGGACTCAAACACCTCTCTTGCTTTTTTTTTTAGCTGAGCCATCCTGCCACCTGTTGGTAGCCCAGTGGCTGCTCATCTCGGGCCGAGAATCCAACCGGCAAACCCTGTTGCTCAGAGCTCGCATTTCTTGAGTGAGCTCTTAACCAACTGAGCCACTTGGCTGGCCCTCACCTTTCTTGGCTTTGACTGCTTAGTTTTGTCCCTTCTTGCATAAGATTAGAAGGAAGAGGACAGCACCAGCTGATGATTCACACACGGTTTCCTGTACGAGTAGGCATTAAACTGGGTCTTGAAGTTTAAATAACATCCCAACAAGGGAAAGGAGTTGGGGAGGGGGCCTCAGGCAGAAGGAACACAAGTGAGGAAGTACAGCGGGTGTCACAGAAAAAGCATGGGTTGGTGTTGGATAGAACTGGATTCAAGGTGGAAGTGGGTAGTGGTACTTACGGAACACTTATGCAGGCTTTATGTATGTTTTAATCACAGTGGTTTCCTTGCAAAGTTTGGGTCAAACAAGAGGGGTGCACGAAAAAAATCCACAGGAAATTCTTTTCTCTTTCCCCAAACTAAATACAAGATTGAGGATGTGGTTATGCATGTTTGTATATACATGTTTGTATTTAACTTCTAAAGCCCCTTTTTCCATTAGAAAAGTTGCACAGTCTCCATATGATGTGTTTTTTACTGTAAAAGAAGGAGCTTCTAAACAATGTATGACTAGTGTTTTGCATATGAGAAATTGCAGAAAGGTTCTTGGGAAAATCCCTTAACTTCCCTGGACTTTGGCTTTCTTATCTGTCATAGGAGATTATTCAATTTACTTGTCAGTGTTGTTGGGACTAGTCAGTAGTGCATGAGAAAGCAGCTAGCCCAGTGTTTTCAGTAGGTTTTCAAAAACCTGTGGCTTTTATGTCATTTCATGCTGCCTGAAATGCTGGTTTACTTAGGTAGGCTGGAGAGAGCTGGGAGGAGGAATAGTTCCTGTTTCTGCTTCAAATACTTACCTGGCCAATTGCTCAATGCTAAGCAATGAGAATACTTCCTCCACAGATGGGCCTTTTCCCCTGGGCCCAGGCTTGTGGGTCTTGATTGCTAGAACATGCACACTGGGCTAATGGTGAGTTATTTTGCCCTTGTTAAAACTCAGCCTGAAACTATTGGGGGTGGGGGGGTTGTCACTTTGAGGGGTAAAATGTATAACTATTGCACTGTGTTGTACACCTGAAACTAATTAAAAATAAAATAAAATTAAAAAAAAAAAAAAAAAAACTCAGCCTGGAGATGTAAAGTTACCCTCCCAAGTGCCTGTGAACCTGTCCTCTTCCCTCAGTGACAATGAATTCTAGCATCGGTGCCTTTGTGCCTTGAACACCAGGCATTGTTATGGAAATTCCTGCTTTCAGCTGAGTTCAGGGTGGCCGGATGTTGGGAGTAGCCTGGGCTCCTAATTAATACTCATTTGCTCTTGTTAATTAGATGCGCTTATGTGCTTATAAGGACATGTCTTGTACCAGCTCAAGAATCATGGTGTTTTGTCACAAGCCCCTTCCCCAGAAGATCTTAGCACCCCATCATGGCCATCTTGCTGCTAACTACAGCTCTTTCTATCTGATCACCTGCTCTATTGCTGGGTTCCAATTTTTGTTCTAGGATTTCCGTCTTTGGACTTGAACCTCGACGAACAAGATGCAGCCATTGTCCCTGGTCTTCAATTCCTAACTTTTTATTCTTATATTTGAGCTAGAAGCCTCATTGGTTCCATCTTTTCTCTTTAGTAACTGAAAGTGCTACTGATCATTGTCCAGTACTTGGGTCAGTGACATTGGATGTCCAGGATTCCACAATTCTATTTTTTGAGCTGAGTCCCTGGATCCAAGCCTTTTATGGGTCAAAGTTGACCTGATCACCTATTGTATATCCATCTAGCTGTCCAGAAATGCCTTGCCAGAAATGCTTCTACACTTCAAACTCTAAATGCAGAGGTTCTGATTTCAAAGGTTGGCTAGAGAAGGGGCTAAGGAGTGGGGTGCAGCCTAGACCTTCCTAGAACTTCCTGTGCTTCTGACACAGGTGGTTCATGGATCATTCATTCTGAGCCACACTGACCAATACTGACGTTTCTAGAAACCTGACTTCCATATCAAGGGAAATGTTGTCATGTTGACCAACTGAGGTTGAAAGCCACAGGTAAGAATGACTTGTTTTAAATCAGAGCTTCTTTGGAGAATGAAAATGATTTAATTTCCTAAGTAAGCTAAACCTTCTCTCCCTAAGTTTGTCTCTCCTACGCATTTTGCTTGATTAGCTTTTTCTTCAGAGGAAACTAAGTGAGGTGAATTTTAGGCCATGCTTTGCTCAAGTAACTTTAAAACTTGAATTTACTCAAGTCTGTGTTTATGACTTGTGTCTGGGCTTTACAAAGAATAAAGTGTATTCTCAGGCCCATTGTCACTTTTCCCTCCTCCAATCCTTGCCCTTAATCTGCCCCATACTCCAGCTGTTGGCTCCCACTAAATGTCAGTAATGCTTTTTTGATAAGTGCTTCATGGGTGATCTTTCTCCGAGCCATATTTTTAGAGGAAGAGATAAAAGGAGACTGAAAAATTAAAATCAAGATAAGCGGTCTCTCCTTTGGAATGTTATTAAGAGGATGTGGTCATTTAAAAGAACGTTTCCCTCTTTTCCCCACTGTTTGAGAGCTGAAGTCATGGGAGATGCTATCACACCTGGCTTTATTAACACAGCTAGAGCCACCTGTTTCAAGAAGCCCGGGAATGTTAATCTTAAATGAAAAGAAAGTGGAACGAAAGGAAAGATAAAGGGAAACTGGGTTTTGGCAGCAGGAGATACGGCTCTCAGCCAGGCCCCTGCAGCTACTCTGTTACATGGCCCCATGAATTTATTTTACAGGGAGATCATTTCCACTATCTGAGTATAATGAGTCTGCCATTGTTCAGACAAGATTCAGAAACCCAGTTAAGTTATATAAGGTGTCGATCTTCCAGGGGGACAAGGGAAAGGGGTAGGTAGTAAGTTAGGGAAGGGGCTAGACAGTAGAGATGGTCAGGACTGACCTTTGGGACCCAGCAGGACTTACCGGGAAGGGTCAGAGAGTTCAAGAGAAGTTGGATAGAAGATTATATCCACTAACACCACAGTCATTGAGCCTGAGGCCAAGGGCATGTGCTGGCAGAGCAGGGCTCATGCTGGAGAGGCCAGGGAATGAACTGGAGATGTGGGCCCTGCTGCCGTGGGCAGGAGACTCAGCAGGAGTTGGTGCTCATTCCATTTCTGTGCACTGAGATCTGGGCTTACCAATTCATTTCTTGTTAAAGATTGAATGTCCCTAAAAGATGGATGGAGTGGGGACGGGGTATGACTAGTCCTTTTGGTGTGACAGCCTGATAGTCCAGATTTTATGAGGTAGGCAGATTTCCCAATGTCCTTCTTCACTGACTTCGTAACCCACCTGTCAAACCATATGTCTTGATTTGGGGCTTAGAGACCCCCATGCTTTGTTTCTCTGACAGCTTGTGACAATGTCTTTGGGTCCTGCAAAACTTCACTTCCAGGTCTGCTATTTGCCCTCCTAGAGTCTAGCAAGGCAAGTGATTGTAGTTCATTAGAGTATTAGAACAGCTTTTTGTTCTATTATTCAATAGAATAGAGAAGACGGAGGAATGGGTTTGATCTAAAGCAGAGCAGTTGGTTTTGCACGGGCAGAATCTCCCTTTCAGCAAGCTACCTCACACATGGTCTCCTTTGGTCATAGGGCCAAAGAGAGAGTGGAGTGCAGGGCAAAGATTGGGTGTGAATCTATTTTCCCATTTGGGAAAACAGCTCAAAATATGTGCCGTTCTGATGGGTTTCATCATCGTATGGACAGGAAGAGCAGATTTGTACCCTGATAAGAAGTGTTTTCCGCTTATAAAAATTAAGCAAAAGTTATGAACTGTTATCATGTTGTAGGGGTGAAAGGTGTTATTAATCCTGGACTGTGATGAGCACAGAGCTTGGCATTTAGTAGGATAATGATGTTGCATGATATATGAATTGCCTTGACCTTGAGTTGTGTGAATCAGAAGATTTCTTGAAACACACATATCTCTTAAATATTAAACTTGTTGGATATAAATATGAACAGGTGGTACTCAAACATAGCCAGGGTGTTTGCTATGTTAAAGAGACCTTTTGTAGAAATATATATGGCAAGAACATGGTATCAATATTTTCGATCTTTTAAGGTCAAACTAGAGTAATTTTACAATAATAAGTGACTTATTTGAAGTCTGCTTTTTAATTTTAATTCTTTAATTTTTAAAATATTATTATAAAAATAGTATATTGTAAAAATATTTTAAAAAACTAACACTCCTCTCTGCGCCCAAAGCTTAATGGCAAGTAACTTTGAAACAAAAACAATCACTATCAACATTTTATTATGTAACTTTTGGTATTATATATGCATATATATGGGTACGTTTACATATATGTATATTTAAAAAAAAATGAGACCATATTATACATACATTTTGCTAAGTTTTTGTTACTTATAAATTTTAAACCTTTTCCTATGTCTATAAATATGCTTTGTATCCTTCTTAATGACTAAATATTGTTTCACCACAATTTCTTTAATCAATCTGTTATTGTATACATAGATTCTTTTTGTTTATTTGGTAACAGAGAAGTTTTTGTGATAAAAATCTCCATAGTAAAATGTTGCATATAGATATTTTATTATACTACATTTCTATATGTGGAAATTCTAGTTTAAAGGCTTTGTAAAGCTTTAAGACATTGAACAGGTATTGATAGAATATTCCCCCAAATGTATTCCATTTTGCATTTTTATCAGTAGTGTTTGACAATTTTGTTTTCTTCAAACACTGATCAATACTGGAAATTATTATTTGCAAAATCCTTCCAGTTTTATAGGTGAAAGTATACATATCTCAAACCTTTTTCATCTGCAATAGCCAGTTGTATTTGTTGTTTTGGAACTTGCCTTCACTTCCTTTGTCACTTTTTTTTTTTACCAGAATGTTTATGCCCATAGATGCTAAGAACAATTTGTGAGTCTCACATGTGTCTTGCTGTTGTCCCAGAGAAAAACCTTCTGGAAAGAAAATGACCACCTTTTAATTAATTTAACTACATCACATTCTCATTCAATTAAATCCAACAAGTATTGAGAACCTATTATGTGCCAGGCACGTGGTAGGCATTAGGCATACATTTTGGAAAAAAGACACTGACCTTGCTCTCAAAGAACACATAATCTAGTGAGGGAAGGAAAACAAGTCAACAGGCAATTTAATTCTCCACTAGAGAAGTAAGCACTAGAAGCTTGGGGAGCAGTAGAGAGAGTCCCTAACTCAGCCTTAGGTTGTCATAGAAGGCTTCTTGGAGGAAGGGATAATTTCACTGAGTCCAAAGGATGAATAGCCATTAGCCAGACATGGAAGTGTGTATTTGTGTGTGTGTGTGTGAGAGAGAGAGAGAGAGATATAGAGATAGAATAACACTAATGAAGTATTATTGTATTATTAATCCGGTAGTACTAGAAAAGATCAACGAAGCAAAGTAAATGCATGATGGAACTGCATATACTACATACATGGGTGGAGCTCACAGGGAGAGAAGGAAGATAGTAGTTGAATTGGTTAGCAAGAGATGAGGCTGAAAAAGTAAGAAGTGGCCAGATTATGTAGCATCTTATGTTACATACTAAGCAGTATGCATCTTTTCCTGATGTTTTAGAGTTTCCATTGATGGTTTTCAAGCAGTGGAATGACAGAAACGGATTTACTCCCTGGAAAGTCTTTTTTCCCCAAAGTAGGGAATTGATTTGGGGGCAAAAGCAGAGCATTCCTGGAATCTGAAAGAGAATTTAGAAGGCTCTTGAGAATGGAGTTCCAACCAAGATAGTAGAGATGTGAATATGGATAAGTGGACAGATTAGAGAGGTAATTAAGGGGGGAATCAATGATTATTATTTCCTGAGAGGTGTGGGGAGAGAGGAGTCAACTGGTACCTATATTTTGGGGGGATGGAGATGCTGTTCAATGAGGATAAAGGGTTTGGAGAACTCAGGTTTGGGTATGTTATGGTCTTGGTGACTATCATGTGTCAGAGTGGAATTTTCCAGTTGGATATGTGGATCTGAAGCTCAATAGCATTTTTAAGGAATATACAGAGTTGGAATTATTAACACATAAACAGGAATTAAAATATGGAAGTAGATCTAGGTGATAGTTCCAAACAGGAGTATACAGAATGAGAAGAAAAGAGGGGCCAGGACAGAAAGCTGAGGAGCTCCAATTTTTAAGGGATTGACAAAGGAAGTAGAGACTGAGATAGAGCATTTATACAATAGAAAGAGGAAGCATTGTCCTGGAAGGCCTTTTAAGGAGGACAGATGTTCATAGGTGTCAAATGGTGCAGATTAATTACATAGGATAAGGATTTTGGATTTAGCAGCAAGAGGAATTTTGGTCTAGTTTTAAATCATTTCAGTGAAGGTGAAAGCCAGATTATAAAGAGTTAAAGAGTGAACGGAAGGTGAGAAAATGAAGAGAATAAATGCAGACATTTTGTTAAAGAGGACTGATTGTGAAGGGATGAGTGAAATAGGGTGGTCACTGAAATATGAGATGGCTCTGAGAGGAAGCAGAGAGGGAGAGGCTGCTGATGTAGGAGAGAGATGAACACCTGAAGGCCAGAGATTCCCACATGAGGTAGAAACTGTTGGGACCTAGAACTCAGGAGAATTCATGATCCTGAGACAGGGAGATGGACTCTGCACATTTTGTGGCAGGAAACATTAAAAAGGATAGGTGTGGAAGGATATAGTTTCAGAGCATTGAGGGATTTCCCATGTGATGGTTTCAATTTTGTCTGTGCAGTAGGAGGCAAGATTTTCTGCTGGGTGTAGAAGAGAGGTGGTTGGGTGGGAGGTTTGAATACGTTGGAGAAGGTTTTAATTGTTGCTATGGAGAGTGGAAAAGACAGCTGAACAGGGATGGATAAGATCCCTAAGCAGCACTGAGGGTCCTGTGGAGCTTGAAGCTGACAAATTTTAAATGATACCATATCTGTGCTTGGCTTTATGATTTTCTTTCTCTGGCTGAGAAGGCAGGCCCCAGGGTTTGGATTTTTCTGGTTGAGTGTGACAGAAAATTGATGGGGCAACCTCTTTGAGGGCAATGCAGTTGCTTGGTTGAAGTGATTAAACATGTCCGGGTAGGGAAAGGATGATGATAAGAGGGGGTTTGAAAGATCAGGAGAATGTAGAAGGATCAAGGGCCTGGAGATTTGGGTAAGGTTAAAGAACTGGGATAGTGCAAATAAATTAGTAGGAGAGTTGTAAGGAAAGGGGTGGTGCAGCTCAAAGGAATTTTGGATTTCAGATTTCAGAATTGTACTAGTTTCAGAAATGGGTAATATTCAACACATTTAACTGGTCTGACACAGACAGTGGCCAGTGAGAATAAACCACATATAGCCATACTGGTGTCTACCTCCTGATTCCAGGGTGTGCATATGGGGTGTGGCTGAGGAAAGATTAAGAGTTTGAGCACTGGATGAAGCATTTCCATGGATACTGAATTTGTTCATACTGATGATGTGACTTGAGAATGACTAGGAAAATCACGAGCGTGTTACCAATATCATTGATAAATGAGAGGCAATGCCTGTCACAACCAATACAAGGTATTTTTGGGCTAGACAATAGTGGTAAAGAAAAGAGGACAGGGCTATAGCCAGATGCCCTATGTCTTAATCCCTTGGGGCTGCTATCACAGAATATCATAGACTAGGTGGCTTATAAACAACAGAAATTTCTTTCTCATAGTTTTGGAGGCTGGAAGACTGTTGGCAGACCTGCTTCCTGGTTTATAGAAGGCCATCTTCTCACTGTGTGCTCACATCATGGAAGGCCTGAGGAAGGCTTCTTGGGTCCCTTTTATGAGGCCTGTAATCCCATTCATGAAGGTTTCACCCTCATAACCTAATCACCTCTCAAAGGCCCTACCTCCTGATACCATCACCTTAGGAGTTAGGATTGCAGCATATACATTTTTGTGGGAGGACACAAACATGCAGATCATAATAGCCCAAGCCTCCGTTATTCAGATGTTGGATAGGACAGCGGCAGAATCATTCTGGAGCAGCTTTGGGAGAAAAAGTCACGTGAACCCCACTCGCCAACTTGAGATTGGAAAAGTGAACCACCATTTGGGAAGATGGCAGGGGCAATGTTCTTTGAGGAACCAGGGTTCAGTTATGACAAGAAACTGGAGGGGAAATTAAAAGGGCGAGTAAAGATATGGTAGGCTGTATTTACCCTGGAATGGGCAGAATTTGGAAGAACAGCAGGAGATTGCTTCTCATAAAGCAAAGCAATATGTGAATGTGTGGGTGGGAGGGGCTGATACCAGAGAAGCTTAGACCTTGAGTGGTGAGTTTGGATGACCAGGATGTAAGACATGAAGGGATTAGCAGGATGCAAGATTTTCAAATATTTAGTCCTTGTAGTCTCTTGATGGATAGGGGATTGGGAGGAGGGGAGTCCAGGCCAAATGGAGGGAGTCAGCTATGGCCTGGTGTGATTGTGCTTTCAAGAAACCCCAAGACAGGTGAACAGGCTGTCATTAGAATTGGTTCCAAGATTTTGACCAAATGTTGGAATCACCAACAGTCTCTTGTGGGACATATACTGTATCTGGTTTTCCTATAGCAGAGTACACCTGCAGTGTGACTTAATTATGTTAGAGTTGAGAATGGTATTCTGTCCTCAACTGGAAGCCACAAACCCCCTAGTACAGAGTTGGGGAGCAGTGATGCATTTAATTGGCAAATAAGGGTTTGAATGAGTGAGTCTCAGGTTAGCCTGCTGCATGTTGCCTCCAGGTACAGCATCAAGTAGCATGTGGGTCCTCAGTGGATACTTATTTAATAATTGGGCTTCTATTAGTTATTTGCAAAATGGAGCGATGTGTATTGCTCTTCAGATTTTGCAGTGGAGTAGTGGAGTGGGCTTAACCAATACTTCACCTTAATCAAGTTCTTCCTTGGGGTAAAAAAAAAATCAAAGGACCATGGGGAATACAGTTCATGGTGGAGCTTGAGTATAGGGAAGAAGAATTAATGAACTCAGGTATTAAAACAATAACTCCATGACAAAATAACTAAGGATACAAGAATACATGATGTAGCTGGACTTGTAGATGGCCATATTCCTTCTGGGTTCAGCTCAAGTGTGATGCCTTGCACAGACTTAACAAATATCTAAACATGTTTGTTGATGAGATTTTTGTTGGTCAGTTTACTAGGAGAAAGTAGCAGCAAGTATACATATACATTTATCAGGGCTAGCGGTGGAAAGGAATTTAGTTATGTAGTGTTGTTACAAGCTGGCAGACTTAAGGATGCCCAAATGGCACCTGGAGTTAGTTTCTCTGCTCACCATGGCAACCTCCATTTTCAGCATACCCTGCTATTGCTGCTAAGGCCCCAGCATCCTACTGGGGGAAAAGTCATGGATTAGTTGTTGGTGGTGGAATGGTTTTCTTCCCTCCCTCCCTCCTTTCTTGCCTCCCTGCCTCCCTTCCTCCCTTCACTTACAAATGCTTAATGCCTTTTTGTTAAGCACGGAATACAAGGATGACTTGCAAGCAGTCTGCAGTGCAATTTGCTACAAGGTTGGCCATGCTGGAGAAGGCTTCCCAGGTGACATGGACTTTGGTGAATGAAAAGGCGTTTGGGCGAAAGAATATTCATTGGAAGGAATGATAATGCAAAGGCGATATATTAACATAATGAGGCAGAAAGGGTCATGATGTCTTTGGAGATAAATGAGAAGTTAGCATTAACAGAATCAAGGGTGCATGCTGGAAAGAAGGGCCCAGATTTTGAGGGGCTTACATGTGAGGTAGAGATGCTTGATTTTTATCTTCCAGGCACTGAGGGGCTACTAAAGCAAGGAGGTGAAATGATCATACTTGCACTTGAGAACCAACCTTTTAGTGGCTGTGTGGAGGTCTCTAGGACTGAGGAACTGATTCAGTCATGTTGAAACAGTTGGGGCTTGCTACTCAAAGCATCTTCTGTGGAGCAATAGCATCAGCATCACCTGGGAGGCCCAGCAGATACTTGGGCCTCACCCAGAGGCACCAAATCGCTTCACTGAAATTCCCAGGTCATTTGTATGCGTGGTAAATCAGACAAGCACTGATACAAGAGGTACCCTGATATCTCTTTTGGCTTTTGTGTAAGCCCCAGGGGAGGGATGACTTGACCTTTTTTCTTCTCGTATCACAGATTTAGACCATTCCATGATCTTTTTTTAATCCCAGTTTTGAAAGGCTGATAGAAATTTAAACAAAATTAAAATATATGAGAAATTCTATCTGCTTAAGCTATGACCTTTCAAACACAGTTTAGTCATGGATTGTTAATGTATGAATGATTTCAGGGAGGCATACAAAAGAGACTATCAGATCAGTGCTATTTTATTTTTTAAGTTTGGTGATGGGATGCAAGTGTTCATATATTTGCCATTTTGGGTAAGCTGCAATATTTTATCAAATTCATAGAGTCTTGATTAAAAAGTAATGGGTAGTGATCTAAAAAGGCAAAAGAACAAGAACTTTCATCCAAAATGGTACCTCAAGACCCATGTCTCGGGTGGAAATGGAATTTAAATGATGGTGATAGTATTCACATACATAGTGGTAGTTACATTGGTCAGTGCTCAAGAAATACTATTTTGGGGGCACTTTCTATGTGCTAGACACTGTTTTAAATGCTTTATATAGAACTCAGTTAATGCTCACAATTCCTCTAGGAGGTAGGACCTTTTATTTATCTCTTTCATAGGAATATTTTCATAGGTTAAAAATCTAATGTGTGAAGATATTAGACACTTGGCCCAAGGCCACATAGATAGTTGTGGAATGAGGATTTGAACTCAGTTCATGGACATCCCAGGTCTAAGTTCTTAAACAGTACATTATAGTGTAATATACAGCCTCTCTGAATAAATAGACATAGATAGAAGAAGACTGAGGATGAAGGATTGTGATGAAATAAAGGTAGTCTTTTTCCTTGGCCATGTCAGAGAAAAGCAAACGCAATACTTTTGGCATTGGAGTGACAACTCTTGTAGTATTTGTTAAGTGTCTTGTTCATATCTGAACTTGGGAAAAAGCAATTTGGAGCTAGAAATGAATGATATTGAGAAAAATGTCCCAATTTGAATCTAAAATATACGAAAAATCCACTAATTAAAAATAACTATGTAAGGCCTCTCCTTGAAAAAAAACTATACCATAGATGCTCCCCTTTTTCTGTGACTGAACTTTTGATTATCTTTCAAGACCCAGCTGAATGTCATTCTGCTGTGAATTCTTTCCCCATTTTGTGAGATGGGGAGTCCCCTCCTTTTGCTCTCATCCCTTTTACTTGTAATGATGATAATGGATGAAATGTATTGAACATTACAGAGGATTGGACATGTTGTAAGCACTTCACTTATTTTATCTCCTTCTAATAGCCCTCTGGATGGTTATCACGATCCTCATTTTAGAGGAAGACACTGATGTATTTTGAGATTAAGTAACTCATCTGACAATGTGCAGTTGATAAGTGGCAGAGCTAGAATTCAAATTCCAGAAGTCTGACCCGGAGTGGGACCCTTCTCATCATAGAGCTATCTGCTCCCCTTGTCGCATTGATGCAATTTCCCCCTCTTCTGACTCTTTCTAAATCATTCATTCGTTTAAAGTGTTATTGAGGGTATCCTGCGAGCTGGGCGCTGCTTCAGAGCTGTGAACACATTGGTGAACAAGCAAAGATGCTTCCAGTTTAGGCGAAGGGTGGAGTACAAGTTCTTCTTGAAGGTGAGAAGAGCATCAGTAAAGGCCTGGAAGGGGAGAGCGCGAATCCTTTCTAGAACTCTTGAGTTGCTATAGTGTAGAGTTCATTAAACGGGAGGAAAGGTGAGTTTTGAGGCTGAGCAGTGTCCAGACCATAAAGCTTCTAAGCTTATAAAGAATTTGGGTTGCAATTTTATTGTGAGGGTAATGGGAGCCACTAAATGGTTTTAAGGACATTTGGAAAATGTTCATTTTTAAACTATGTTCATTTACTTCTTGACACTTTAAATTCGTGTCAATTAGTGATTTAAAAGAAACTAATCAGCCATTAACTTCATGTTCAGAAAGTCTCATTCAAGAAGTTTTTAAAGAATAACAATGAAAGACATTGGGGAAAAAAAACAATAAAACGTAACACTTTATTATTATTATTTTTTTTATCTTAGAAGGAATTCACCAAAGGTTTCATATTATGCTATGGCATCTTTAATTATAAAAATAAGCAAATAAAATAACTTGCATCTGTCATTACCATGATATGTTTCATAACCTTTATATGCACATGGAGCTTAAAAATGTAATTTAACAATAAATAATGACATATACCAGATATGCTCACTGTTTATTCCAGTACTCAGCCAAAAACCTAAATATCATTTAAATTATAAATACATAATGCAAATATAATGGCACAAACATGTCTAAAGTGCAACCAAATCACAATAGGAGAATCATGCAAACTGTTCTAGATCAGCCGGAATCACTCTGTGCAGGGAACACAAGACAAAGCTTTGGAAGTTTTAGAGGGAGTTGGGGGAGTGCGATGGGGAAAGAGAAGCAAAAAACTAGCAACATTGTGAGAACTGCTTCTTTCCGTATGTGTAGATATATGTATTATAGATACATATAGAAATATCATTGTGGGGAGAAAAGGGGGGTACCACGGTGTGAAGAGGTCACAGCAAAAAAAAGAGAATCTACTGGACTAAACTAAGAGAGAATTTTGCTAGGAATACTCATGAACGACTTGTCGCGTTGGGGTCCTGGTTTCGTGGGTTTTGCGAAATGGACACAACACACACACTTTCATAGCTTTTCTGGTTCGGGGAAGTCAGCCTTGCCTGGTGGGGGAGGGCGGGGGAAGGGAGTCAACTTAGAGTATGGTCTACCTGATTTCCAAGAGGCTAAGGCAGTGTCCATATGTTTGGGGACCTGGGGATAGGACAGTTCTGAGTATAAAAATGCTCTTAACAATCTGATGTCAGCACGCTTAGAGGCTGTGTGGGGACAAAGGCAGCATTGCTTGTGCTGCTGCTGCTGGGTCTGCTGCAGTCGCTCTTGGTCCTTGAGCAGCACGTTACTGGTTTTAAAGGCTTTATGGTAAAGTTGTATTGCTTTTCATTTTTCTGGAGATGTGCCCTCCCTCCTCCCACCAGGATCCCTTTCGCTCAATTTGGTCAAATCTTGAGTTTAGCCTAGTGAGAGTCAAGCACCAATAGTTTCTACTTAAGCAAGTTTGGAGTGGCCCTTACAGTCCTACCCCTCCCCCCTCCTCCTTTCTCAACATTGACCTTTGGTGGGCAGTGACGCTCATAAGGGACTGTTGGGTTCAAGGACAGTGACCCTGAGAAACTACTGTTGTTCATAGATAGGTGAGTCATTTGGCTTTGGTGGTCGCCATCTTGTAAACATCACGGCAGAAATGATCAAACCACCAGCTCTTCCTTCCCTCTTTTTAAATTTTGCAATCCTACAGAGATGGCCCAGCTGCCAGGACTACTTTGGCAGGCAGCGTGCTACAAGACAAAAATGTAAGAGGAGTCTATTAAGGCTGGACAGCCCAGGGTTATTTATACCCCCTCAGCCCCAAGTCCCCGAACTAAAGACCCAAAGGCTGATTGACTCATTCCTGATTGATTTCATAGGAACTCTCCCACCCATCATCAGTTTACAGGCATACCAGGCACCAATGAAAGGTGGTGAGTCAAGAACTGCCACTTCCCAAGGTCTAATAGGCCTTATCACATTCTAAGTGGTCCAAGCCAAAGGGATGCTCTTTTTGGTTCCTGTCATTTCCAGTTGGATGTGACAGAGCTGTTTCAGGATAGGTCTAAGTCAAGAGTTGCCTCTGGGTTGAGGTGGGCTGGGAGATTAAAATCTTAACCTGGGGTCCTTCAGATAAACCTGTTGGTTTTTCCTATCTCATACAGGCCCATCTTCAGTTTTGATGTTGACGAAAACTACTTCTACCCCCTTAGTTATAAAAAAGGCCACAAGGAGCATTTATGTGGATATCTGGAAGTGAGATAGTTATTCCATTCCCAGGAAAAGAAAAATAAAGCTAAGTTACAAAACTAAATCTATATGCAATAAAGTTATTATATACTGCTTTGTTTAAGCAGAGTCCTCTGGAAATTTATGTACAGTACATTAGTTTTCAGCTATTTATATTCCACAGTTAGACCTTAAGATTCTCTGGTTTTAAGACAATTGTTAAAGATACTTTTAAAGCTCTGAGCAGTTACAGTACATAAAGATGTTAGCTTTTTGTTTTTCATTAGATGCAAGAAGAGGCAGGCTCAAAGACTGGTAGAAGAGCCAGGCTTGAGCAATTTGGTAAATGTGTTGGAAAGGAAATTAGACATGGGAGGATCAAAACCATAAGACACTAGCTCATGAGAGATCAAGAATTCAAACATGACATTCATATTCGTCCATGGCCAGCACAGATTCATAACACGAATTCCATTTAACATCTTTATGAGCATTTAAGACATGCATTTAAATTAAGTTGTTTCTTATCAGCTAGCTCTACTGGGGCAACCATTCTAAAGGGCTCTTCAAATTACAATGACTGGGGAAGTACATGAATGTTTTGTGTTTGAGAGTAGATTGGAAGGGACCTGGGAAAAGACACGGGAGAGGAAAGTGATAAAAGAGGGTTCCTTTCTCCTGAGGAGAGGCAGAAAGATCACACATGTTTTGTTTGTGGGAATACTGCCATCGCGGAATGTTGGGAATATTGATTACAGAAGCCTAGTTTCATGCAATTTTCTTTAAGG
Source organism: Aselliscus stoliczkanus (assembly GCA_033961575.1). Classification (NCBI taxonomy): domain Eukaryota; kingdom Metazoa; phylum Chordata; class Mammalia; order Chiroptera; family Hipposideridae; genus Aselliscus; species Aselliscus stoliczkanus. The sequence continues at coordinate 19,516,658 of CM066735.1, forward strand.
GGCGGGGGCATAGAAAAGAGGAACTACTTAAAAAAAAAAAATCAAACCAGGCACAGTACACTCAAAGTTGGTGTGTGAACACCCTTAAATGATGCTAGTTTGGTGAGGCTGTGAACACCTCTCCCTGGTTATGCACTCTCCTGCGAGGTGCGTTTGATGTGGGAGGGAGAGGACACCTCACCTCGGAGGTTCCTGAGCAGGACTTTCAGCTTCTGTGGCTCGCTGGTGCGCCTCCTGTTGAAGTCAGCTCGCGGATGTGTTTGGGCACAGTGATCTGTCTGCAGGATGTGAAAGAGGCTGGCCATGTTGGGCCCAATTTTCTCCATCAGGCTGTCTCTGATGGTGCTGACGGTGTCTCCATCACATTCTAGTAGGCTTCGGACAAGTCTGTTATAGTATCTGCATTGGGAAAGAGAACGCATGAGTCTGTCAATTCAGTGAGAACAAGGCAAGAGCGGACTTTCTTTGGGGCTCCAGCCAACACTGGTCCTGAATGGCCAGACCGTGCAAACCCTAAGAGTTCATCAGCTGACAGTCGCTTTGGCATCTAGCCTTTGTGCAGCGTCGTCGTTGAGCACGCATGCTTCCAGGATTGAGCACACAACGCAAGACAGGTCCGCCTTCATGTTTAGAGCACATGGGATCTAGTTTGGGTGGTAGGCTGACAGTGATGTGTAAAAGTTTTAGAAACAGAATCGTAGAGCTAGATGGAGTTGGAGAGGCCATTTAATGACTATTTCATTACCTCGTTTTACAGAGAAGAAACTAAGGTGGGACAGCTGAAATGATCTAAGGTCCTCCAATGGGTTAGTGGTGGAAGCAGGACTTAGTCAAATATCATGAGATGAGCCCAACACTCAACACTTATATTAATAGTTATTGCACATAAATTTGCAGTTATTTTGACGCCTCTTTATAATTTTCCTTTTTCTTGGTGCTGTCTGTGTATAGGTATCCATGCATGTGAGTAATTATTCTGACTCAACTTCTGTTTTTAAAGGAATCTCCTGTCTTCAGTATCAATATACTCTAAAGGTATTTGTAATGAGCGGGCCACACCCCAGGCAAGGAGGATATTTAAATGGAAAGATTCATGGTCTTTAATGGTTCATGCCTCAATAATTCCAGGAAGCCTTCTCTCACTGCTCTAGCTTTTTCTGATCTCTTCCCCCTTTTTTTTTTTTGGACATTTTATAGATATTTGGTTAGCATCGCACAGGACAGCATTTGGTGGTTAGTGATGGTTTCGTTTTCCTGACTAGACTCTAAACTTATTGAAGGCAGGATTTGTGTCCTTATTCTTTGTATCCCTCATGTACCAGTGTCATAGGGCAATATTACCCATTCACTGTTGATTTATTTTGTGCCCACCAAGGAAATGGAACTTTAAAAAATATAATTCTCTCCCACAGTCATGATTCCCACCAGAAAAATTATCTGCAGGCTTGGGAAGTTTTACAAAAAACCTCTTGTGTTTGGTATAAACTACCTTCATGTTTGGTGCAAGTCCTGTAAGCCTCCCAAACACTGCAGCTAAGTGTTATGGCTCAGAAAGGATTAAGCTGTCTAATATTTATAGCATAGCAATGATTTGTCCTGATCTTTGTTCCGGTATTTTCTGCTCTGAGTTGGGATGCATTGGCTCCATTTTGAGGTGGTGACAGTTGTGAAAACCCATTATCTCTGTGTTCACTATTACAAGACTCTCCTGATGACAGTGATCTACAGTATTTATGTGGAGAGACCCTTTCCTCAGAGAAGCCTGAGGATCACAGGGGCCATAAGATCGTCCATGAAAAGAAACCTATTTATTTTTAACTCACCTTGCGGAGCACAGGATCAAACATCTTTCCAGAATAACTTAACCCCCCAGAGAGGTCTTTTCAAGGATGTACGGCAAATAGGATGGAACATGGGTAATGAAGCAAAACGGTCACCCTTCTGTGAGTGAGCAGAATGAATTTGGGGACTGAAAGAGAAGAGAAGTCCCCTGTCTGGGTCTCGGACACAGTCCTGGCTCCACCTCTCCCGTGAGGATGGGGGGTTTCATATCCAGCTCTTGTTAAAATTGGGATTCTCTGGCAGAGAAACACATTTTCCAATTCCTTGGAATTATAAAGCACATGAGTCAAAGCAGATCTCGCTTGGATGGGGAAGTAGGGAGAAAAATGGTTTTGGAAAAACAGAATAAGCTACGTTGTACCAATGGCTTCAGAAGTCTACACACCCACATAGATTCCCAGGCATCTCTTTACTTGTGGGTTCTGCTAGGTCATGGGTTCCCTGGATCTCTGTGCCCAGTTTACAGGGTGATTAGATCCTAGAGAATAAGATTTCAGACACTCCCCCACCCAATAAGGACTTTATAACTTAGAAGTTAACACTTCCACTTCTAGAAAGAACTATTCATGCCAGACGACTTCCCATATGGGCTGGAGAAGATGGTCTTTCCTTAGATCAATATGGAAAGCTCTTGCCTGGGTGAAGAAGTCTAATACGAGTACGGTAACTTGGCTTCTGTAGCTGGCCTCACCTCTTTAAGGCCAGGTGTGTCCCTTACCCCATTTTGTCAAAGGGCCTACTTTCTTTCCTTGAGGGCTCCCACCTTTATTGTTGCTTTCTCCGCTTGCCTAGATAGGATACCTGTTCTTGGTGTTTCTGGGTACCTTGCCAGCCTGACTGCTCTTAGTGACTTAGAGATTATTTAAGAGATTGTGTCTCCGGTAAAAGATGACTTAGCAATTGTCACATACTTATTGAGCACCAGCTGGTACCAAAGTCTTGACGTTACTATAGCTATGGGTATGATGTGCCTTCTCTTTGAGGAGATGTACACAAATCTAATTGTTGAGCACCCTGGGGCACATTTATTCAATTTTGCTTGGTTGGTATTCTATTTTTGGATTATACTGCAGGTTTTATTGGCTGCCATTTTTGAAGTAGAAATCAAATAGCTTGGCTTGAGGCCATGTGAGTTTCTAGGCTCAACTCTGTCATTTACCAGCTGTGTGACCTTCAGCAGGTCGCACCCCTCTCTGGGCCTTTGTTCTTTAATTAGTAAAATGAGGCAGTTAGTCTAGATAACCTCTGTGGTCACCTATGACATTCTGTGCTTGTAGGGATTTGATACATATGTTCTTTCTCAATTTAACAAAAAATAGTGCAGCTCTGCTTAAGGCCCATCCTTTACTTGATGGGCCTTAAGATTTAAGATTTCTGCCTTCATCTTTATGGGAGGTGGTGGGGATCTGTTGCAAAGACTTGGTGGGCTAAGAGTTTTGATCACCCAGCCTGGAAGGACCTTTTAAAGCATCTTTCTTCTTTCCCAGTTTGGAAATTCCATCACTGCCTTTTTTTCCCTTGGAAAAGAATAAGATCAGATATTCTCCATAGCTACTGTTTCAGCCATGCCTACCCAAATACACACATACTGCCTAGGAACATACTGTGTGAGGGTTTATAAATAGTCCTTTGTTTCCCTTGATCAATATTATTCTTCTGTTTCCTGTTCCCTATCCATGCCCTAGAGAGCTGGAAGCTTTGTCCGTTTTCCCACTCTGGATCTGGGTTGGTCAGATTCCTTTCCAAGCCTCATACTGTCCAGCCTGCTGGGTCAATATTGCCTACTTCCCTCATGGTTCAAAGTGTAGTTTGCAAATTCAGCCAGGTGGACACTCCAGCTATCCAGCCACTTCTAAGTGCATTTCTCTCACGGAAAACTTCCCTGTCCTGACTCCTGGTTCAGTCACAGGCTTTTGGATTCTCCCAGGCCCAAATCTCAGGCAAGATAAGTCACAGGAAGGTGGAATGAACCTGTAACTACTTCCTTTCTCAATTCTGTGCCAGTTGGCACAAGTTTGCGTGTATCTATGGTGGGACAGAGTCTGGGAAAGCAGGATGTTTCAGGAGAGTGAGGAGCTGCTTAAATGGAGCAAATCAAGCCCAGAATGGAACCGGAAACCTCTAAGTTCTCAGCAGGAATAACATTAGCCAGTTGAAGTGAAATAATTGGAGAAAGGTAGGAGTTGCATGGAAGGTTCTTCAAGAGGCAGCCATTTTTTCCCCCCGCTTTCCTAATCCATGTGATTCTCCTACGATAAAAGAAGGATCATTTTATGAAGGTGAGAAGAAGGCACCTATTGAAAGGAATAATGGCCTGATTAAAACTATTACTAGTCTCTTCTTGCAGAGTTAGGATCACCAGTCCAGAATCTGTGCTATCCTTTCTATAAGACTTCTCTCTTCATAATGGAAGATGCTACCTCAGTTGAAACAGAGAGATGAGTTTTGCCTCAAAATTGGTTGGTTGCATGCCAAATTATAGATCTTGAATTGTGACAGGCTCCTTAAAGATCTAAGCTTATAATAATGGCTTCACTAACATACCTCTTGCCCCCTAGCTACCACACAAACACATCCTTTGTCCCTAGCCCCTGTAGGACTAAGTATTCTTTATTTCCCTTCCATATGGTAAAGGGTGTCTCCAACAATCAGCCAGGTTCTTTCTCTCCCCAGACGTAACAAGAATCTTCTTAGAATTTTAAGACCAGGGTCAATATAAAGAGACAGGCCATTTGAGATAGATGCTGGATTTTGTTTTCCTGTTCTGAGTAAATCAGTTAGAACTGATGATGATAAAGTAGCTTCCAAGGACTGAACTGAATTTATAAATTGACAACAGATTCTGAAGACAGACCTATAGTTAAGAGTGAATCAGAACTTTTATAAAGTTTTAATGTCAGGGGCCTTCACTTTTCCCTGAGGAGGAGCTACTTTTCCCATCTTCCAGTTGTCTTTATGTACATGCCTGAATCACTGGGAAGCCCCAGAAGGATAAGGTTGTCACCACTTGCTGAAGAAGGGTGGCAGCACCTGGTTAGGAAATTCATCAGGTAAGTCTGCATTAGCTCCCAAGTATTCAGAGTAACATGAGTAGGATTGATCTTTGTGAATATGTGCAGCTTTTGCTGGAGAATCAAAGACTCATAGCATTTCAGGATTCTGAGTCAAGTTTTAGTCTGTGGGGCATCGCAGTAGGCTGAACTTGACCGGTGTGCGTTGCCTCGGCCATACTCCATGCCAGCCCCGTCAGTACCTCTCTTAACTTGATCACCATTGGGGAAGCCCAGGTCTTTCTAGGTCATGGAACGAGGATGTCAGCCCTCTCATGTGTTAGGTGTCCACTGCTGGCTGGTGAAGACAATGAGTCAGGGGCTCAGAAAAGCATGATGCTCAGATATTACCAGCTCAATGGCTTTGGGTGGCGTTAGACTACTAAGATGAGAATGTGATCTGGGCAGTCACCAGGACATCATTCCAGGAAATCTAGGACTAGAGGAATGGGATAACATTGGCCTGGAAGGGAATATGGGAATCTTCTCGTCCAGCCATTTCAGTTTTCACAAAGGAAATGTGAGTCCCAGTGAAGCGAGATGGCTTGCTCTGGGCTACCTAGAGAAATATTGGGATTGGGCTTCGGGCTGACTCAAAATACATGCAGATTTTAAAGACTGAATGATGACACCTGACCATGGTTTTTATAATAGCCAACTGTACTGTGCATAGTCATTCAGCTACATTTGATGTCTCAAAAGCGTGTTTCCATAAACTTCACAATTCCCTTCAGGCTTATGGCAAGAAAGTGACAATGAAAATGCACCCAGGGATACTGCAATTGAAGCTTTCTATTAGCTTCATGGGAAGACTTTTTCTAGAACTGAAAAAAAAGAAAAAAAAACGAAAAGAAAAAACAAAACCCAGCCTGCTTATGCTGTCACAACCAATCACAAACGTATTTTTCCTACAAAAGCTGGGGAGATTGCAAACTAAAATAAGAGCATGACTGTAGCAATTTAACCCCTTTCTGTGTCTGGCTCTGACAGCCAACCACTCCCTATTTCACCCTAATTGCGAAAAAGTGGACCTGTTTGGTACCTGTTGGAGAAGTGATTGGGGAGCTGGACAACTTCTGTGATGGCTTCAGGGTTCCGCTTGGCGATGCTGCACACATTCAGCTTGCTGTAGCACTCTTCTTGCACCTCGGCAATCATCCTCTGGAACGTGGAGCACCTCCGAATGGTGACGAAGACCTTGGCGGTCACCCCGTTGGCGATGCACTTCAAGCTCTCTTTGACAAATGCTTTTCCCTGCCAAGGAAGGGGGTTGGAGGAAAAGCTTCAGCTTGGGCTGACAAGAGGGGTCAGGGCATACAATGTGTGTAACTTAAGGGGGGCTCTTGGCACTGTATCATGGCTATCTGTGTGTCCTTGCCATGAGAAAATGAAATGCCATGGCCAGGATAAAAAAATGTCCCACCTCCCTAAGACTACCTTAACAACTGAGCTCCACAGAAATGAAATGAGACGAGAAAAAGACGAACCATAATCAACCACCCTGCAGCTTAAAAATAGCCATCATATGGCTTTGTATGCTTGGGATTGAGACTTTGATAACTCAAACCATGAGCTAGTAGGCTAAGTCATACAGTGAGAAGAACTTCTTTGCTAGAAAACACATTGATTTCCTCTTGACGAGGGAAAGATTTTCTGCTCATCACTCCTCCCTTATAAGACAGCCTCTGTCAGTAGCTTGTTACAATTTTGCCTTAGAGTGGGTGAGGACTGTCTTATACAGAACCTATTTCCAGGCCAAAAATGTGTGTGTGTGTGTATGTGTGTGTGTGTGTGTACACACATTGGAGATGAGAATTTAGAATGAAAACTGTGAGAGCTGGTTCCCTACAAGACTGGCTCCTAAGAACCAGGAGTCTAACATAGTGTTAAAGACAAGCAGCCAGTGCGTGTAAGGGTCAAGGTCTTATTACCTGAGTGTCAAATTTAGCAGCGCTGTACAAGAAGGATTTACAGATGTCGTACATCCCATCTGTGTCACAGGTGGAGTTTTCCAGGCATGCAAAAGCCCCACAGCCAACCTGCAGAGCACTGTTGAGGCAGCGAACCACTTCAGCTGAAAGAGACAAGTCCATCCAATCAGGGTCAGACAGTGAAGAAGGTTCCCAAAGGATCAAGTTGGTGTGTTGGCCAAATTCAAGGACACGGGGTCAGAAGAACTTAACCTAGAAGTCTGTGATGGGGCCAGTCAATAGACCCATTCAGAAGGGTAAAGGGGCGAGAGAGCGAGGGGCCAGGCAGATCCCTTTGGCTTACAGGAGCCAGAGCATATGGAGTAGAGGGAATGCGTTTCCCCTCTGAGATACATGTGCTTGGTCTCACCATGACCACGTAGTTTGGGCGGTTGAGGGTGAGCTTGGAGTCCTTGGAATGCACAGTGCTTGAAGCAGCTCTGCCGAGCCAAAGGTCATCACTGAGAGCCCGAGAGCATGGGATGGCAAAAGAAGCGGCTGGTGGTCAGGTTTCGGAGGTGGAAAGGTGAGGGAGTCCATTTGGCTCCCAAAAATGCACTTCAGAGTCATAAAGATGGAATTTTAGTCTAAATGGCAGAGAAGAATTTGCTAGGAGTCCCTTCCGAATTAGGGCTTTTAACTTACCTTCATATTGGCAGAAAGGAATCTGAGCCGTTCATGTTTCATCCCAACCCCCCCACCACAGGACAGTGCTTAGAGGTATGCATAATCTCTCTCATATTAAAATCCATTTTTTTTTTAAAAGAGAAACACAGGTGTGGAATAACAAGGCCAAGGCACCCCTTGTGCAAGATTGGAAGAAAACCGCAAAGAACTTGCATGAGGCTTTCTACATTCTGGATAAGATCTCCCATAAAAGTAATTTCTCTCCTACAGAAGGGGGGTGTTCTGGCAGGCAGCTCGGCAAGAAATGATCTGCTGCGGCCTTCATACCATAGGATTCTCCTCCGAGATCAAAAGCCTGGTTCGGTTGGTTAGGCTTCCCCTCCCCCTCCCACCACCCGCAGCCTCTGGGATGTTACAAGTCATTTCCCTAATTATATATTTCCACGGGTTCAAATTATAACTTTGCTTTAAGCAGTTTTAATATGCATTAGGGTTGCTATTGTTTTAGGCAAGCTCGAATTGTGAATCACTGCATCTCTATAGCAACTAAGTACAAAAGGAAGTGAAGCAAAGCCCTTCTCTTGGCAGGGACCTGCTCTTCCGAGGGGAACATGGTCTGCAGCATTTGGACACCTGCGATCTCATCTTTGCTGACAGTTGTGGGAGCCAGGGCAGCGATGGAAGAGGAGCAAAGCGGACAGGCAAAGTCAAAAGGCAGAGGTGTCACTGCTGGCTTCCTAGGGACTCTTTTCCTTTGCAGGCTAAGCTCACACACAATTAACTGCTCCAGGAGTCAGGACTCGAGTGAGACCTTTTTAGGAGAAACAGCTGCTATGTTTCACAAATACCAAATACTCCTTTGCAAGGGGGCTCTCTAGCCATGGGCTGCATGAGCGACTGAAGGGAGAGAGACAGAGACAGAGACAGAGACAGAGACAGAGACAGAGAGAGAGAGAGAGAGAGAGAGAGAGAGAGAGATTGAGAGAGATTGAGAGAGAGAGATTGAGAGACAGAGAGATTGAGAGAGACAGAGAGATTGAGAGAGACAGAGAGAGAGAGAGAGAGAGAGATTGAGAGAGAGATTGAGAGAGAGATTGAGAGAGAGAGATTGAGAGAGACAGAGAGAGAGAGAGAGAGAGAGAGAGAGAGAGAGAGAGAGAGAGAGAAGAGAGAGAGAGGAGAGAGAGCGCGAGCGCCGGATGGAAGAGAAGTAGCAGTGGTGGGGGTGGGATGTGTAGGGTTTTCTCTGAATCTGTCCTGGGTTTGTCAGACTTGAGGGCTATGGTTCCGTAAATCCGTCTGCAGAGGGAGCTTTCGGTGTGTTCTCTGAAGGGGTGGGGAAGTCAGGTCTTAAGGGTGAAGGAAGAGGGACAGCATCAGCCAAATCATGTCTCACCTTAAGATCAGCTTCAGCTTCTGGAAAGTATAGAGAGCGCTTTGAAGCATGCCAACATTCAAGCCTTCCCCCCGCCCCTCCCCCCCAAAAGGGTACGTGCCAGATTTCAGGCAATCAGGCGAGGCTTATGCAATGAAATACCCTCAGCAGAGCGCCCGGCTTCTTCGTTAGTTGCGTGCAATTTATTAAACAAAGGAGCTCCACTTCCTAAGGCTATTGGATTACACAGGCAGTTTATTGCCATCAGGCATGAAGCACATTTATTATCAAGATCAGCCGTCACAGACACAGTTGCAAAAAACGAGAGGCAAATGAGGACAGCTCTTTGGGGGAGAAACCGGTCCTGGGTTTGCCGCTTACCTGAGTTCTGAGCTGCCACCCGGGATTTCCTGGGGCTCACAGAATCATTCTGCTCTGCCTCATGGGTTGCAGAAGCACTGATCACCAGCACCAGAAGCACTGCTGAGTTTTGGAGCATTCTCTGAGAAGTTTCCGCTAAGTTGTCGGGTTTTTTTTTTCCTCCCCCCCTTTCCTCTTTCCCTCTCCCGGCTTGAGGGAAGATGTGGATCTGGATACACTGAAAGCCTAGGTGAGGATTTGATGAGGATTTGCTGCTGCTGCTGCTGCTCCTGCTGACGCTTTTGCTGCTGCTGCTGCTGCTGCTGCTGCTGCTGCTGCTGCTGCTGCTGCAGTCGCTGCTCCTTGCACCTCTTGCTTTTGCAAACTGGGGGCCCAAGAGCTGCACCCAGGGGTTTTATAGCCTTCTTATCGGTCCTTAGGATCAGGGACCAATCAGTTCCTTCAACTGGTCTGGGTAGCCAATCAGAGGGCGCACTCATTGGGCTGGAGCTGTTTGACTTCTTAGAAATATTTTCCAGCAAATTAAAAGTACCTGCTGCCAATGTTTCATATGTGTGTGTGACTGTGTGTGCATAGATGTGTGAAAAAGCTATTTTTACAGAATTAAAGGATAACTTTGCATTGATTGAACTAAAGGAAAATCATATGACAATGTCAACAAGGTGCACTGGGAAGCTATCCATCTTTTTAAAAAATGAGCTAAGGGGCTGGGATTGGGCAGCAGCTTCGGCAGGATGGGTAGTGTGGTCTCTTTGGATTCAAATTCACTCTCATTATAGCAGTTTTACCCTAATTTTAACAGCGCACTGTCTGTGTTGTAAGCTACAGACAGACATAGCTCCTCCCCCATCTCCTCAGCATATCCATATTCACAGGTCTGTGATGCATTTTGGTTGGATGAGAGCGTCCTGAGTTCACACACATGTGATCCCTTGAAAGGGGACATATATGAGCGGAAAGGCCCGGATGGACAGGGACAGGACAGCTTTGGGCGGGGGGCTCAGTTCCTCTATTGCTTAGCTCTATGGCCCTGGTCAAGTCCTCTTACCTTGCTCTACCTTTGTTTTCAAAGCTGTGACATGTCAAGGCTGGCATCTAGCATTCCTTAGGCCTCTAGCGCTGTGATTCTCTAGTAACACAAATGAACCTTGACTCCATCTTTTTAGGCAAGAGCAGGATTGCAAAGTCCAAGAGTGTTATTAGCTACCATAGGGACACACATGCACACCTGCACACACCACACTCAACAGGGAGACATCGTGAATGCCTGGAAATTAATAAGCTGTGCATTCAAGCCCAGCAACCTCATAATCACATTGAAACAATAAGCTGGCCAAAGCAAGACTACACCTGCTGGGGAAACCAGTTCATTTCTTGGGGAACAGGGGAGTGGAGGGGGCAGCAGGACTGGGAAGAGAAGTAGGAAAAGCCCAAAATGTGTAGGACAGGAGACTGGTAAGCTCTAGACTTAATGGGGAAATTACTGTAGCATCACTAATTATGCCTTGTGTAGATGCTCGTATTTCCTTATAAGTTGGCTAGGCAACACTGAGGCTTGCTCCGAATTTGTGAAGGAGATTAATATTCCACAAGAGGACTTATCAGGGTGGAGAGATGGTCATTAAGGGCTGGGGGGGGGTAAAATGAAGGGATTAAGAAAAAAAAAGGAAAGAAAGAAAGAAAGAAAGAAAGAAAGAAAGAAAGAAAGAAAGAAAGAAAAAGAAAACCCAACAACACAAAAAGCAACGAAAAAAAACTTAAAAAATTTCAGGAGGTAAATGAGAAAGGGCCACTGGAGAGTCATATAAACACAGACAGGGTGACCTTACAAAGAAAAGGAGGCAGCCAGTGGTTTCAGTGTAAATCGTAAAATCTTCAGACAAAGGTTGAAGGAAAAGTGACAACTCCTTTAACCACAAACCAAGAATCAACTCTATATGTATGTGGGGAGTGGACTTACTGAGTGATGACAGACACCCTTTCAAAAAAAAAAAATTGTTTGGAAACCATGAAGTTGGCTAGAAAAGGGACAGAGGAAATAAAGGATAAAGGAACTACCTGTGGAAAAGAAAGAAATTTGCAAATTTCCATGAAATAATAAGTACATTTCAATTTATATTAACTGACCTGATTGGTATTCCTCAAATATGTGTATTATCTGGGTTGGGTGCTAGGGGATGGGGTGGGGGTGGGGGGGCACGGGAGGTAAAAGAGAAGAGATACGAGTATAGAAGAAGGAAAAGTAATGATTCTTGTGATCAAGAAGCTTGAAGTCAAGCTGGGAAGATGGTCAACCTCAGTCATATTTCCTGAAGGTTCAGGATGTCAGGACCTTGCATGGTTAGAGAAGACCATGGTCAACATTGGCTAGGGATGTGGGGGAGGCTTCATGGAAGGATCTTCGAGGAAGGATCAGCGAGAAAAAGATGTGAACTGCTGTTATTGCTTTTCAAGAATTTAGGGAAAAGCTATGACATTTCTTTTTTTGTTTGTTGTTTAAAGTTCGTGGTTTGGAAAGCTCGAAGTTTGCTTTTATTGCTTCAGGCAAGAGTGGTAGATGTCTGGTAATGTATAGTTCAGTGTTCTGTTCTAGAAAGAGGGCAAGAGGATAGATATATGCATTTTCTTCTCAAGGATCTTGATTTCTGTTCCTCAGAATTGTCTACCTCTTTAGCCATTCTTCATTGTTAAATGCAGAGCTGTTGGTTTCTCTTGTTGGACTTTCCCCATGTTGGGGATGATGATGGCTTACTTCCACCATCCACATTCTTTTTCTCTGGTGCTTCCAGCAGAACACATTGTCCTAATAAGTGTAAGGATGTGCTCTGTGTTTTCTCTGATGTTGATTTATTGTTCCTCCTTGTTTTGCTCCCTTACTATCATGTGTCTGGATGTTCCTTGCTGGGTGTGCAAAGTATCTCACAATGACAGATAAGCTGTCATCCGAAGAAATTTAACAGTGGCCAGCCATTTTGGTTTGCATATAACTAATGTGAACATTCGTACATTTGAGGACATCCAAGGACAGAGCTGAAGTAGAACTAAATAGAAACACCCAATGTCAAGTTTCTTCCCAGGAATTCAAGGATATTAGAATATCCACATTGTGCTTTTGTCTTGAATTTTAATATAGCAATGATAGAAGAGTCTTGGGAACTCTGCAGGTGACGCCCAGTTCCTTTGTATCTTCTCCTGGGGGGTATGAGTGAATATAGAGGATTTTGAATATCAGATTTCAGAGCAAGCTGCAGGGATCATTAAGGGTTCTTGAATAGGAATTATTAAATGGTTTGTTGATACTAGTGTTTGGGGAAGATCTTCTGATTGTACTTAAAATGGTTTAGAGGAAGAAAGTAATGAAGATTATAAGATTAGTGAGCGATATCAGTTGGTGCGGGTGAGGTCCTGGATAATGATGGGAGCAGTAGAAAGGATAGAGAAGAAAAACTATGGGAGATATTTTACATAAAATGGAAACTTTCAATTAACCTAAGAACTCTATTAGAAAAAACCTTTCTCCCAGTTTAATGATAATGGCGATCATGTACCTTTGTTCCCCATTTTTTGGTTATGCCTTTTAGCTGACAAGACTGTCTAGCATCTCCAACAGGCAATCACTTTTTGGCATTTTGTTAAGGCAGTAGACTTACCTAACAGAATGACTTAACTGGGCTTCTAAAAGATAAGAAAGCTTCGCAAACCTGTCTACACGAGTTAGAGATGCCCCCAGGTGCAGTGGGAGGGAGGCGAGGGGAGGGGAGACTTTGCCATCTCCCTGGAGCAGGGAAAGTGCAAAGAAGTGGGTGGGGGAAGCTGCCAACACCTAAGGCTGGGTGATGATGCCCGTGCAAGGCTGGCATGAATTCAGTGAAAGATTAAGCCAACAATCTCTGGGGCTTTGTTGGATTTGGCTAGCTTAAAGCGAGGCAGTGAAGGGCTCTTTGCCTTTTTGGTGAGAGGAGCCCAAGAGCATCATCCCTTGGTAAATGTTTATTTTGTTGTTAACAGAGTACAAGACCCATCCAGGTTGGTCTGACAGAGTGATCAGGGTTGGAATGTCATTGGCATCCTTGTTCGGGAATTCTGGGCTCCATGTGGTCATGCCTTCCTAACCTCAAAAAATAGGAGGAAAGGGAAAGGAAGAAGATGAGGGGACACATTTTTGTTTTCATCTTTCTATAAAGATACCAGGTTTTCTGTGTGCACAGTCTCAAAACTCCTGAGCGAGTCTTTGCCTTTTTATTTGTCTTTCATTGCTTTAAATGCTGCCAAAGAAAGAAAGTGAGAGAATACATTAAGAGGACAAACTCTGTCCACCCACCTACCCCCCACCCCCACTCGTTTCTGGAGGGTTACTGTGTGCTCCGCATGAGGTCAGGTGTTATGAGAAATGCAGAGAAATGTTTGACCTTTCCTGGGCTCCATGAATTCCCAAGTGACTTCTTAACGCATGAATGTTGTATTTGAGGAAGCATATCTGTTTTCTGGAAATATAATACAGCAAGTGGGTTGGAATAGAGTTTACAGGTTTGGATTCAATTAACATTTACTGGGTGTCTATCTACTCTATGCCAGGCATTGCTGCAGATGCTTCTTATCTGTGAGAGAGGAACCGCTCCCCTGTCTTCCTGCAGAAAGAGCCAGGACCCAGAGAGAAGAATGGTTTACCCGTGGTCATAGAGTGGATGGGGGAGCCAGTTCTCCTGAGATGTGTGGCTCCGTCAGCTGTGTGACCACTGCAGTGGAGGGCATTGGTATACATGCTTAGAGCTTTGCCCCTTGGGGTGGGGGTGGGGAGGGAGGGAAAAAAAAAAAGACAGAGTGACTTAACATGTTTAAACCAGAACAGGCAAGCTGAAATTAGCCTGTACTCCTGTGAACACTGGTTTCTCATTCCTTCAGGTATAAACTCTGATGTCGCTTTACATCAGGGAGGACAAATTCATAGTCTTAGGGCAGCCTGAAAATCTTCAGTTTCACACAAGGCTCCCTAAACAAGTACAAAGAGAATATGATGTGTGTGTCATTGTATCTGCCAGTACGAATAGCCCTTTGGAAGACCTAAAGTGTTATTACTCTGTAGAGACACAGGAGGGCGCTCGAACCAACCAACTAGGAGATGTTTCTTCTGCATGAAAAAAAGGTGAATCCTGGCGATGTTTTAGAGTAGCCCTTGTTTCAGGCTCTCAGGACGCTTTGTAGTGGAGATAACTTAGGTTTGTGGTTTCCGTCACTTACTTATAACTTAGCTGGTGAGCTTACGGACTAGCATGGTCCTGCATATTTGGAAGTTTGCAGCATGTAACATTCTGTATACCATCCTATTGTTGCCTGATAGGGACACAGGTTGCAGGCAAGTTCTTTCAGTATTCTGCCCCAGTGCTAAGGGGAAGGATAATATCTGAACCTAACTGCTCAGGGCAGATAAGAGGATGCATCAGATTATACACATGTGTTACTTCGAGCTCCTTGGTTTAAAAAGAGATTCTATTTCATGGTGGTAAGTGAGCATTGTTCTCATTGGTGAAGAAAACAAAACTTCTTTGACCCATTTTTCTACTTAGTATTCTTTCTTCCTGTGGTCTACAGACAGAGGTCCAGGCTGAATAATGTTTCATTCTACGTCTGACATTCTTTTGTGCCTGTCCTGCTGCTTGGAAATCTTCCAGGGTAGTGTGGGAAGTGAGGTGGGGCATACCTCTGCATAAGTGGTCTCCTGCCTCTCGGTCCTATTCCCAAACACCTTTGTGAAGAAGACATATAAACCCTGTTATATGCAGGGACTGGCTTGGAATGCCCGAGGGGAGGGGGGAGGGCAGGCCTGTCTCAAGGCACAATGTCTGGGAAAGCCCAAACACTTAACCTTTACAGCCCTCCTGTTAGAGATCAGGACTTAACCACTTGCAGCCAACGGACCCAACTACTGGCATATACTCGCTCCTTATGCCCTGCGTGCCTATAGTGGTGTCAGGGCTCTGAAAGTACACGGTGCAGTGTGGGGCAAGGCATGGTGGCGTGGACCTGATCACAAGGCAGCAAACACACAGTGTTAAATGGGGAGCTGCAACGAGTGAGTCTGATGGATGATGCCAACGAGTTTGTGAAATAGAAATGAAAAAAAAAAAATCCACTTCCACAACCCGTGTTGAAGCATCATTGTGACATATGTAGCCTAAAGCCAGCTTGTCATTTGCAAAATGCTGTCCAAGTATAAAGAAGTGTCTTGCAGCCATTTCTGAGTGCTAGACAAATCTATTATTACTAGTTTATTGGCTGAGAATGGGGGGAGGTGGGGAGGGAGCAGCTTTTATACAAAGTTACCTAGCAAGTCAGCAAAGGGGCCAGACTAGGAGATTATAGATTTTTTTACTTGATGTTTGGAAATCTTGCCAAGAAGTTTATTATGGCAATTCAAATGCATTTTATAATCAAGTTGCATTTAATATGCTTTAGGCTAAAGTGCAATTAAGATAAACCAGTTCCTGGCCCTGGATGGGTATCATGGGAGTGTCAACATATTCTGATTACTCTATCAGACTAATAAAGTGAAGAATGCAGAGTCAGAATGTAAGCTGTAAGGGTTTTATAATGGTACCAAAAATGTTCACCAAGTGCCGTTTGGTTTGCTTGCATGGAACATGGTTTTTGTCAGCTGTTTGGGAAATGAACTCTCTCAGCCCCTTTAAAAATTAATTGTAAGGAAATTTAGTGGAATAAATGGAAATCCAAATGCAAAGGAAACACACTCTGGCCTCAAGGCCAGCATTTTCTTGAACATGTCATTCTGCACTCTCTAGTGACAATAATAGGAAGGGGGGAGGAAGAGAGAGAGAAAACGTTCCAGCTTCAGAGGAAGTGGTGAAATTCTTCAGGGCAAAAATGTCATCAGGGGAATCACTATGCTAAGACGGGGACATTGAGCTCAAACAAGCGTGGAGCAGTGGAATATTGTTCTTTGCATACAGCAAATGTTAATATTTTCATTGGTCCTTTTTATATTGTACTGATAATAATTTCTTCATATAGTTGTAATTCATTGTCTTTGCTGTTTCTCTTGTTAGATTAACAAAGGAAGGTCCGTTTCCCGTGTGTGTGTGTGTGTGTGTGTGTGTGTGTGTGTGTGTGTGTGTGTAGGGGAACTTTATTCTTCATTTGGTGTTTAAGTCACTCACAGCAGCCTTGGTAATATGGAATACAATGAGAAATGAGCCACACTGTTAAAGTCAAATGTTGGAAGTGAGAAGACTATATCCCAACGTGATATTAAATAGACCTTGAAAAACAGATTGGTTTGAAGGAAGGGTCAATGTTTTGGGCTTTTTTAAGTCATAACTTCTCTCTTTCTCTCTCTCTCTCTCTCTCTCTCTCTCTCTCTCTCTCTCTCTCTCTCTCTCTCTCTCTCCTTATCTCTCTTTCTCTCCCTATCTCTCTCTCTTTCTCTCTATCTATCTATCTATCTATCTATCTATCTATCTATCTATCTATCTATCTATCTTTATCGCTCTTTCTCTCCCTTTCTCTCTCCCTCTCTCCCCCTCCCCATCTTTGTCTCTCTCTATTTCTCTCTCTCTCCCCCCTCCCTCCCTCTGTCTCTCCCTCCCTCCCTCTCTTCCAAAGAAGTAGAGGAACAGAACTGATAGTTTACATTTATTCTGAGTCCAGATATCTTTCCAGACTATAGAGAAAAGTGTGTGATACAGAATCATTTCGCTTCTGACTCAGTCGTCTTCATTCACACATTCCTTATCTCAATGCAGGCCGACTAGGAGGCTGACTTGAGCTGCCTTCTGCCCACAGTCACAAGGCTCTGAGAATTTGTCCCTCTCCTTGTGCATCTCCTTTCAAACAAATGAAGTCTCTTTAGAAGACCTTTAGAAACTGTGAGATTTTCTTTCAGCCCCTCTCAAACCCCTTCCCCCACTACTTAAGAAGGTTGACTTTTGCTCTGAATTGGAAAGAACCACTAAAAGGCCCACAGCTCCTTTTAGAAGCCCAGAATGCAAAGCCATCCACTGTAAAATAGGTGCCTTGAATGGCTTTTCACAAGGTGGGGGCTGATTTGCTGAGAAAAAGCTGTGCCTTACTGCAGGATTCTGTGGCTATTGCCAAACAGGATTTGCTACATGGTTAAGAATCCAAACCCACCGAGTCCTTGGGCACTGTGGGCTTGTGGAAGGTGTGGGGGGACCCCCAACCTACTTCACGCTTAAAAGTGACTGAATCTGACTGTTGTCATGGTAAGGACTTGATTTATAATTTTGTTTCTTAACTGAAATTTCTCCAGCCCTAGGGTGTGGGGTGTGTGTGTGTGTGTGTGTGTGTGTGTGTGTGTGTGTGTGTGTGTGTGTACACACATCATATGGTGTAAACACATGATTTAAAGGTATAGCCCTTATCAATGTAACCAACCTTTCCAAACTCTAGGATCTCATTCTCATGGAGCCCCTAAATCACAGCATAGCAAATGTATTTTGTTTTACCCACATTCCATGCACTGTATATTTCTATGTAATTATATATGATATGTTGGACACAGTTGACTAGTTGGCATAATGTTAATTTGTAGACATTTACTTAAATACCTGTCTCAAATTTCTGTAGTTTTCTTATTGTATTTTTTTCTTTTGGAGCCAGCAACTTTTCTCCCTAGTTCTCAATCATCTTTAAGCCCTTGAAGAGCTTATAGTTGTTGGGCACCATCCTTTGGATGAAAAAGGGGTCACATACTAACCCTGACAAGCTCAGGGGAGGCCAACATGGTGGGTCTTACAAACTCAGAGACCAGAAGTAACCACATAGGATGGTCTGAACATAAAAATTCCTAACTAAAAAAGCAGGTCATGGCGAGTAGTCACATTGTAGGCCTGTAGCTTCCTTGACAGTGCTCAGTCTTTAAGTGAGCATGTCTGTTGTCTTTTTGCATCTAAAATAACATACCTTTGAAATGTCACAGTAATCTTCTTTTCCAGACCCATCACCCCAAGGCACAGTCACCTGAGCAGGAGACCACGGAGCACCTTATTGTCCTTGTTCCCCTCATACTCTGTGTGCTATAGATGTTAATTATTAACCATCTGGTGGTATCCACCAATGTAAAAGAAGTATGTGTTACTATATTTTGTCTTTTTATCCAATCCCAGAGATTTCCCTACTTAGCTTTCTCCCGCCCCCTTAACTACCACTAACGAATTTCATGTAACCATTCTTATGTTTCCTCCTTTTATTCTAATATATAAAATAAGCTGCAAAACTGCCATTCTCCAGAGCATTTTCTCAATCCATGGAGATTTTTGTTTCACTGCCACTGTCTTCAGTTTGGTTCAAATAAATTCATAAACATTCTTTTGAGGTTTAGACATTTCTTAGGTCGACAGTCCTGTAGTGCCAAAATGTAAGTTGCTTCTGAGCTTTTGGTTTAGAAGGAGTTATCAGACAGGACCCAGAGAGCTGTTCATTTAAACCGACAGTTCCTAGAGTGTGTTTCAAGAGGTAACAGTACTATGAAAGGCACCCAGATTAAAGGACCCCATGCTCAAATCCATTTCTTTTTTTTGTTGAGGCAGGGCATGGTTTCCCAGGAGCATCAGCATATTAAAGTTACCCAGAAATCCTGCAGTAAGAAAGCTTTTCAATTTTTTTAAAAAGATTTTATTAAGATATAGCTAACATACAATATTATATTAATTTCAGGTGTACATCATAGTTATTCAACAGTACCCACCTAGCACTATACAGAGTTACTACCACATTATTTATTATATTCCTTATGCTTAAGAAGTGATCACCATGATAAGTCCAGCAGCCGTCTGACACTGTACCACACTATCATAATATTATAGACTATATTTCCTATGCTGTATATTACATCCTCATGACTTATTTGTTTTATATCTGCAATTTTGAATCTCTCTTTTTAAAAAAAATATTTTATTGGGGAATTGGGGGAGGGGAACAGCATTGGGGAATCGGGGAAGGGGAACAGACAAGTTGTTGTACTTTTGTTCTTCAGTCTAGTTGTGGAGGACGTTGCTTCACTGGCCCCGGTTGGTATCCTCATTGCGCTCTTCCCGGGTGAGGCAGATTTGTCGCCAGCCTCTGGACGGCCACTCACAGCGGCTCTTGGCAGCTCACACCAGCTGTCGGCCCCTCATGCCTGGCCCCCAGCCACTCACTGCAGCTTATGGCAGCCTATGCTGTCTCTGGCGACTCAAGCAGCCCAGCTCCAGGTTGAGCTGTTGTTCACCATCTTAGCTGTAGAGGGCAGTATCACTGGCCCTCATGTGGGAACCAGAGCCCTGCTGCTCAGAGCTGGCATCCCAAGCCAACTCTTAACCAACGTGCCTTTTTTCTTTTTTCTTTTTTTTTAATAAGATTTTATTGGGAAACTGGGGGAGGGGAACAGTGCTGGGGAATTGGGGAAGGGGAGCAGACAAGTTACTGTCCTTTTGTTCTTCAGTCTAGTTGTGGAAGACATTGCTTCACTGGCCCATGTTGGTATTATCATTGCACTCTTCCTGGCTGAGGCAGTTGCTCACTGGTCATTGAATGGCCACTCACGGTGGCACACGAAAGCTCATGAAAGCTCATGCCAGCTGCCAGCCTGCCCCACTGCAGCCTACGCCGTCACCCACGACTCTTGGCAGCCCAGCTCCAGGTGGAGCTGTTGTTCACCATCTTAGCTGTAGAGGGCGCAGCGTCACTGGCCCTCATGTGGGATCCAAACTGGGGCCCTGCTGCTCAGAGCTGGTGTCCCAAGCCAACTCCTAACCAAAGTGCCACTCGGCTGCAATTTTGAATCTCTTATTCTTCTTTATCTTCCCCCCATTTTTAAAATTTTCAAGTAGAGTTGACATTCAATATTTTACAAGTTTCAGGTGTACAGCATAGCAGTTAGACATTTATATAATTTAGGAAGTGATCCCCCTAATTAATACCCACCTGGCACTATACATAGTTATTACCATATTGCTGATTATATTTCCAATACTTTAGATTCCCATGACTACTGTGTTGCAACCAATTTGTACTTCTTGATCCCTGCCCCTTTTTTAATCTACATCCCATCTGGCAACTCCCTCCCATCTGGCAACTATCAAAATGTTCTCTGTATTTATGAGTTCACTTCTGTTTCGTTTGTTTATTTTGTTCTTTTGATTCTACTTATAAGTGAAATCATATGACATTTGTCTTTCACTGTCTGACTTACTACAGTCAGCACAATACCCTCTAGGTCCATTCATGTTGTTACAGTTGGCAAGATTTTGATAATTTTTTTCCTTCTTATTTATTTTTATTTTTATTTTTTTTTATTGGGGAATTGGGAAAGGGGAACAGACAAGTTGGTGTCCTTTTGTTTCTCAGTCCAGTTGTGGAGGACGCTGCCCCACTGGCCTACGTTGGCATCATCATTGTGCTCTTCCCGGGCGAGGCAGACCAGTCGCCTGCCTCTGGACGGACGTTCACTGCAGCTATTGGCAGCTCACACCAGCTGCCAGCCGCTCACGCTGGACGCCAGCCACTCACTGTAGCTTATGGCAGCCCACTGCCGCAGGGGCTGCAGCCTACACTGTCGTTGGGACTCATGCAGCCCAGCTCCAGGTGGAGCTGTTGTTCACCATCTTTGTTGTAGAGAGCAGTGTCACTGACCTTCATATGTGGGATCCGAACCGGGGCCCCTGGTGTTCCAAGCCAGCTCTCAACCAACGCACCACTCAGCCGGCCCCCCCTTTTTTAACGGCTGAGTAATATTCCATTGTATACATGTACTACCTCTTCTTTATCCATTCATCCATTCAGGGACACCCAGGTTGCCTTCATATCTTGGCTATTGTAAATAATGCTGCACTGAATATATGGAAGAACTTGTCCCCTTGAGGTAGCATTTTGGGTTTCTTTGGATAAATACCCAGAAGTGGGATTACTAAGTCCTTCTTTGTCTCTTGTTATATAATCTTTGTTTTAAAGTGTATTTTGTCTGGTATAAGTATTGCTACTCCAGCTTTTCGTTTGTTTGTTTCAATTTTCATGAAATACCATTCTCCATCCCTTTACTTTCAGTCTGTGTGTGTCTTTTGATCTGAAGAAAATCTCGTAAACAGCATATGTAAGGGTCTTGTTTTCTTATCCATTCAGCACCCCGTCTTTGATTTGAGCATTTAATCCATTTACATTGAAAGTAATTGTTGATATGTATATAGTTATTGCTATTTTATTATTCATATGTGTGTGTGTGTGTGTGTGTGCGTGTGTGTATTCATCTTAAAGAAGCCCCTCTAAGATTCCTTGTAATACTGGTTTGTTGGTGATGAACTGCTTTAGCTTTTTCTTGTCTGGGAAGCTCTTTATCTATCCTTTGATTCTAAATGATAGTTTTGCTGGCTAAAGTAATCTTGGTTGTAGGTTCTTACTTTTCATCATGTTGAATATTTTGTGCCAATCCCTTCTGGCCTGCAAAGTTTGTATTGAGAAATCAGCTGATAGTCCTATGGGAACTCCCTTACAGGTAACTAACTGCTTTTCTCTTGCTGGTTTTAAGATTTTATTTTTGTATTTAACCTTTGGAATTTTAATTATGATGTGTCTTGGTGTTTTCCTCTTTGAGTTCATCTTGTTTGGGACTCTCTGCACTCCCTGGGCTTGTATATCTATTTCCTTCACCAGGTTAGGGAAGTTCTCTGTAATTATTTCTTCAAGTAGGTTTTCAATTCCTTGCTCTCTCTCTTCTCCTTCTGGTACCCCTGTGATGTGAATATTGGTATGTTTGATATTGTCACGGAGGCTCCTTAAACTCTCCTCAATTTTTTAGATTCTTTTTTCATTTTGCTGTTCTGGTTGGTTGTTTACTGCTACCTTATATTCTAAATCACTGATTTGATTCTCTGCTTCATCTAATCTACTGTTGATTTCCTGTAATGTATTCTTAATTTCAGTTATTGTATTCTTTATTTCTGACTGGTTCTCTTTTTTTTATTTTCTATTTTCATTTTTGTGTTTCCTATCTCTTTGTTGAAGTTCTCCCTGAGATCATCAAGCAGACTTATAACCAGTGTTTGGAACTCTGCATCTGGTAGATTGCTTGTCTCCATTCTGTTTAGTTCTTTTTCTGGAGCTTTGTTCTGTTTCGTTTTTTGTTTTTTTATTTGGGACATGGTGTTTTTGTCTCCCCATTTTGGCTGTCTCCCTGTGTTTGTTTCTATGTATTAGGTAGGGCTGCTATATTTCTCAGTGTTAGTAGAGTGGTCTTATATAGTAGATGTGCTTTGGAGCTTAGTGGCACAGTCTTCCTGGTCACTTTGGTCACGCACTCCAAGTGTGTCCCTTGTGTGGTTATGTATGCTCTCCTCTTGTGGTTGAGCCTTGGTTGCTATTTGCACATCGATAGGATGGATTGTCCTTCAGGTTCATTGGTTGTGAGGACTGGTCTTGACTATAGTGGAGGAATTGTTGTGCAGGGGCTGACCCTACAGAACAGGATCTGTCTCAGCAGGGTTCTGGTGCCTGCCTAATCTGCCCTTTGGGTGTATCATCCTTGGAAGCAGCTGGGTAATCCTCCAGCTAGTTTTGAAGATGGCTACTGGGGGAACCAGCTCCATGGCCACTTGGGAAGGGACCCACTGCAGGTCAAATTCAGCCACAACCAGTGCCCCAGCTGGGGCCACCTGATAGGAGTCACAAAGAAATCCAAAGATGGCCATCACCTGTGCCATGCTTGGAAATGCCTTGAGAGACCAAGCCACAAACCAAGGCCGGCTGCCACTAGTGCCAGTGTAGGGCTGCTCAGTCATAGGTACAGGACACACTCAAGACAGATACTTCTGGTCTGGGTTCTGCAAACCTTTGATAGACCCTAGGAAAGTCTGCAGCATGAGCCAAGGCAGGTGGTTTGTACAAAAAGCCACTGGAAGCAGCTTGGGTGTGCCTGAAAGTTGGGCAGGGTGGGGTTCTCGAATCCAGGCCATGGTGAATGAATGGCTTAGCCAGCTTGATGGAGACTCAGATATAATGGCTGCCTGTGTCTGCATACTAGGAAGGGGGAAGGCCTCACAAAGAAACAATGGCTTCCACCAGCTCCTCCATCCAGGAGAAAGCTGCCCCTCCAGCCCCTGTCCTGAAGCCAGACAACACAGTGCTCCCCCTCCGTCCCCATATGTTCCTGCCACCTCTCCAGCTGCTGCCCCAGTGCTGGAGCTCAGAGCCAGTGATTTCATTGCTGAGTAAGTCATTTTGCAGTCCCTTTAAGAGGAGAGCCTGTGACTCTAGCCACACTCCATCTCACTCAGTCACTATATCTGTTGGTTTTCACAGCTAGAAATTATGGGGGCTTTTCTTCATGGCACTGGAATCCTGGGCTTGGCAGGGGTTGGGAACTCTTGTTCTTCCAGGGTGACTTTTGCAGCTGAGATATCCCTCCCAATTTTTAATGGTCACACATGGGTGTAGGAACAGCCTGTTCCACGTCTCTACCCCTCCTACCAGTCTTGAGGTGGCTTCTTCTTCATGTCCTTAGTTGTAGGGCTTCAGTTCAGCAAGATTTTAGGCAATTCTAAGTGATGGTTCTTGTGGTTTAGTTCTAATTTTGATATGGTTGTGAGAAGGTAAGCGCAGCATTTACCTACTATACCATCTTGACTGGAAAATTGCTTTTAAATTGTTTAATTCAATGTTTCTTAAATATTGGGTTGTTGGAAAAGTCATGATGCATTTTTGCAACGAAAAACATAGAAAAAAATGTGTCTTGGCAAAACGAGGACTACTTACTCAGGTCCTACAGGACTGGTATTCCTTGGAATTAACTTTGGGAAATGCTATTTTTAAACTGATTAGTTCTTACTCACCTTCTCTGAGTTTCCCTTGGTTCTGCTGTGAACCAGCTTTATCTCTGCAGCCTCAAGCTCCCTTCTTTACAGCTGTATACCTAATTAGACCTCCCATTACCTGAATGTTTATAGGACTTTCAGTGTCTGGCATATCTCATTTAATCCTCATAACAACAGTGTAACATGTATTATTATGCATACTGTACCTGCAAAGAAAGTGGAGTTCAAAGAAGCCCAGTCATTAAGAAGTTGTCTTGATTTAACATTGTGTCTGTCTGACTCTAGTGCATGATTCTAATGAATGGTATTCTGTAGGAGAAAATTGAAACAATTCAGATAGAAGTATATTTAGGAAGACAATAGAAAGCATGTGTGTTTCTCTTTATGTTCCTGAAAATTCTATCTTCAACTCAATAAAACTCTTCCAAACTGCCTGTTGGAGCAGAGCAGCGAGGGCAGGGGCACAGGCTCTCCTGAATGGTGTTTCTCCTCCAGCTTAGAAAATTCTCTCCCCTGCTACCAGTGAGTCAGGGTTGTCAGGCCAGGCTGCACCCAGATGTTTAGGAGTGCTGGAATTTTGGAATTTCTCTTTTGGAGAAATACTTTTGGAATTTCTCAGCTGGGTTCAGCTCCTCATTGGCCGTCTCCCCACACTGCTTCTTCTAGTAATCATTGCTGAGTTTGCTACTGGCTACCCAAAATACTGCAGCCAAACAAAATCATCTGGATTGCCCTTGTCTGTGTTTCTTTCATTGTCCCTTTAAAATTGGTCTTGCCTCTCTCTATGGAATCACTCAACCGCTGATTGAGCATTATTTTCTTGTCTTGAAAACAGGGAGGAGGAGCCAATGACTGCTTTGATGAGTCTGGGAGAGTGCAGTGATTGTTTGGCTTTCTCTCTACTGAAAGAACTTAGAGCTACAGCTATTACTGCTGCTCCTTTCTGGGGAAATTCTGGGCCTATGCCTTTCCTCATTTGTATGTAGTGTAGTGGGTCTATACCTGGTAAAGGTTACAAAATCTAATTTTTTTTTAAAGATTTTATTGGGGAACTGGGGAACAGACAAATTGCTGTCCTTTTGTTCTTCAGTTTAGTTGTGGAGGACGTTGCTTCACTGGCCCATATTGGTATTATCATTGTGCTCTTCCTATGTGAGGCCGCTCACGTTGGCTCTTGGCAGTTCACACCGGCTGCCAGCCACTCACTGTAGCCTATGGCAGCCCACTGCAGCAGGGGCTGCAGCTGTGCCGTCGCCAGAGACTCACAGCAGCCCAGCTCCAGGTGGAGCTGTTGTTCACCATCTTAGCTGTAGAGGGCAGTGTCACTGGCTCTCATATGTGGGATCCGAACTGGGGCCCTGCTGCTCAGAGCTGGCGTCCCAAGCCAGCTCTTAACCAACACGCCACTCATCTGGCCCAATCTAATTTTTTTAAAGCACCACTTTCATAGAAGGACATCTGTATGCCATCTAAATAATTGATACTCCATCAGTGAGGTCTTGGGGCTGGTTTACAAGGCTATGTATAGTTATAGCCTTTCTATGCCTCTTTTTTACGGGAGTAAATATGGAGGGAACAGAAATTTGCACATATATACTCTCCAAGCTTTATAACTGTATGAAATGACAATTTTAAAAGCCAAATTATTGAAACAGAAAGGATTATCCATGCTATTTTATTTTTTTCTTTCACACTATTTCTAAGCCAAGAACATCAGCAGGGAGGGGGAGAAAATATGTTTTAAATATTACTTAGGCATTTCACATGTTATGAGGAAAAAAGTCCAATCCCATTCTGATGTATACTATTATGTTCCATCCTCTGTTAGTTTGGTTAAGTGGCAGTTACAGGCTCACATAAATAAGTAATTATAAATGTGCTAAACGTTACAACTCAAAAATTCAAGACAATAATCAGAATGAACCTGGGAGAGTGGTCAGAGAAAGTTTCCTAGAAGAGGAGGTATTTGAGCTGAAATCTGAACAATTGCTAAGATGTAGTTAAGCAATTGTGGGGATGGGGGGGAGGTGGTTGGGTTGCACCACACTAGGGATCACCAGTCATAGCCTACTTGCTCTGTGTATGATGTCCCCTAGTTATTTAACTCTGATATAGAAGTATGTGAAGTGGGAGAAGTTTCTAGGATGAAGGAAAAACACACATGGTCATCGTGAGGTGCAGTATGGTGGGTCCAAGGAACTGAAGGATGTCCAATACGGTGAAACTTAGGGAGAGGAACAATTACATTAGATGAGACCAAAGAGGTTGGATGAGGCTAGATTAAGCATGATTTTATGGTCTATGTTAAGACTCTTTGCTAAGGGCAATGAGAGACCATTAAAGGGGTTTAAGCAAGCAAATGTTGATAAGGTTTGCGTTTAAAAAGTATATTTCATCTAAGATGAAGAATGGATTCATTGAGAACTAAAGTAGAATAGGTACACCAATAGGACATGAATGAAAATGAATGATGTTTAGACCACAGTGATAGTGGGGTTGGAGAAAAATGAATGAATGTAAGAGACAAATAGGGTATTGGATCAATGGGATCAGGTGATTGATGTTTAGAGTAGGGGACAGTGAGAAGAGAGGGTAGGTTTAAAGATAATTTCTGGGTTTCTATCTTGAACTAGATGGATAGAGGTGACAATAACAGATATGGAACATTTGGGAGAGAATTTTTTGTGTTTGAATGCAAAATGATGACCTCAGTTTTGGACAGAATTAAGATGCTAGGATGTTTAATGGGAAATTTTGAGTAGGTGGTTGGATATATGGGTTTTGAAGTCAGGAGGGGAATCTGAGCTGGAGTTATGCATTTGGTCCTTGTTAAAGTTGAAACCATGAAAGTGTATGAGATTATTTGAGGAGAAAGGGCTGGATTAGTATCAAAGTCGAAAAAAGAAGAGATTTGTGGAAATCACATATGAGATGGTTGGGTAGAGGAAGAGGAGGTTACAAAGGAGATTAAAAAGGCAAGTCTAGAGAGATAGGGTGAAATTGACAAAAGCAAAGAAGAGAATGTTTCATGAAGAAGTAAATAGTTAGCTGTTAAATGCTGTTGAGAGATTAAGGGTATAAGGTAGGATATCTTCAGCTGCAAATAAAAGAATCTGATTCAAACTTGCTTAAATAGTCTGGATATATATTGACTCTTCTAACTGGAATTTTAGAAATATGCAAAGCTTCAAGTTTACCTTATTCTAATGACTTTGCCTTCATTACTCTGAATTCCCTTAGGTGTACCCTCCTCTGTGGGTTGGTTTTTTCTTTAGATTATTTCCCTCATGGAGACAAAATGGTTGTAGTTGCTTTTGACTTTATACCAGTAGTTCCTAGGTTCCAGAAGTGAGTTTGTCTCTTCCACTTGCTCACTGTTGAGAGTGAAAAAACATTTTCCAGAAGACTGGCATACTCTTGGCTTATTGGACTGAATTGAGTCGCCTGCTAATTTCTGAACCAAACCCTGACCAGAAAAGTACCTTGCATTTAATGAGTTAAATATTATTTGCTGAAACTATTATTGCTAACAGGGTAAGGATAAGTAAACCATTGAGCCTCATTCCAGGAAACAGGGATGGAGTTATCTTTTCTTGAGGCACAAAACTTGAGGCACAGTTCTTTTGGAAATGATGAAGAATGGCTATAGGTTGGGCAACCAACAATGTCCATTATGTTAACATAAGCAAGGGCAGAAAATTGTGCATTAGACTTTAAAAAAATTATAAATATTTATTTAGGTATGATTGACATCCATTACATCGCACATATGAGAAGTGTACCATAAAACCATGACCACAATCAAGATGAAGAACATATCCATAACCATGGAAGCTTTCTCATGACCCTTTGTAATCATTCCCCAGCCTTCTCTCCATCATAGCTTTCCTTCCCTCCTTGTCCAGTCCTCAGGCAAACACTGTTTGTGTCTTCTATGGAATTTATCCCTTTCACCTAAGTTGTCTAATTTATTGATATGAAGTTCTTCATAGTTTTCCCTTATTTACTTTCAATATCTGTAGAATCTATAATGATATCACCTGTGTCATTGCTGTTAGTGGTTACCCATGTGTTTTCTCTTTTATTCTATATTCTGGCCAGAGAATTGTTCATTGGATTTCTTTTATCTTCTTTTTTAGGTCTCCTATAGGTTATTAAAAAATGGAAATGAAAAAATGCATTAAGGTTAGACACCCGCCTAAAGGAAGTACGTCTCCAGTCAGCAAGTTTTAACAATTCTCTTTAAAATATTAAGTTACTTTATTTAAGATAATCATTTTCATGCTGCGACAATTCGCAGCATGCAAGATCAGAAAATAAAAATTAAAAGTCCTATTTTGTTTTTCACCTTTGTCCCTATATGCAGTTTCCACACACCTTGACCTTCCTATGTGATTGTTCTTAATAGTTTGGTGAATATTCTACTAGATACCAATGTTCTATATAATGTTCTCATTGTTTTAAAATGTAAATGGGATTACATTGCACACATTGCTCCATAATTTGCCTTTTTTTCTTTAAAACATTTTATAGATACTTTCACTTACGTATACACAGATAGACATTATTTTAAAACTCATAGGATGAATGTGCAAAATATGTAACCAACCCCCTAATAAGGGGACATTTAGCTTGTTCCAATATTTCAATATTACAAATTATTCTACATCATTGTAAATGCCTTTTGGGTACATCTAACCCTTTCTGTAGAATATTCCTCAAGGTGGAATTTCTGGGCCAAAGAGTAAGCACATAAAATTTTATGGAGGCTGAGAAACCATTCTTCTTTGAGCAGTCTGAAAACATTTGGTGAAATCAAATTGTCATTTTAATTATATCCTAGATTATTATGTTTTTTAAAGTAGATCTTTTTCTCTATTTTTAATTTATTTTCACTTTTTTTGGATTTTTCTACGATTTCTGAGTGAATATTGGCAATATATGTTTTTCCTAGAAAAAAGTCATTCATCTGCATTTTCATTACATTGGTATAAATTTCTCCATTGTATTCCCTTTGAATTTATAAAATTTCACCTGTACCTGCCTGTGACTAAGACCATTTGTTGATTTTTAACATAGCTTATATTTATCTTTTCTCTGTTTTTTTGTTATTCAGACTAGGTAAAGGTTTGTTCATTATACTGTTTTCAAAGCACCATTTAAAAATTTTTGTTTTATTGTCTTCTAGTTTTTTGTTCTAGGTTATTCATTTCTATTTTTATTAATTTGTTCTTTCTACTTTTAAGATGCTTATTTTGCTGTTAGTTTTATAGCCTTTTTGATTCACAGTTTAGTTAATTTATTTGAATAATCTCTTGTTATATAATGCATTAAGTGTATTTCCCTGAAAGCTATTTTAGTCACATTGTAAAATTTTGTTATCTGGTACACTCATGTATTATTTTTTTCTCAATAATTTGTCATTTTATTTTGGAGCCCCATTAAAAATAGTTAGTTAGATCAATTCTAATTTTCTAATGGTAGCATTAATATTTTTTTATTCTTTTTAATTTTTTAAAATTAGTTTCAGGTGTACAACACAGTGCAATAGTTATACATTTTACCCCTCAAAGTGACAACCCCCCACCCCCAATTCGCCACCCCACTCCCCCCCCATGTCATATATATCTATTACTCTTCCTCTGACTCTCTTCCACAGTATAATCCACATCCCGTGACTATCTATATATATTCAATTACAATAGGTATACAACCTCCGCTTTAGTCATACAGTGCAGTGATCAAACCTCTACTCCATCCATGAAATGGTCTCCCTAACAAGACCTAAGACCATCTGACATTCCACAGAATATTTACAACATTATTAATTATATTCCCCAAACTGTTTTTCATATCCCAGTGGCAATATTGTAGTTGCCTATTTTTGCTGTCTAATCCCTTCTCCTTCTCCCTCATCCCCATCCCCCTCCCAATTAGCAACCCTGATTTTTCCTCTATATCTATGAGACAGTTTCTGTTTACTTTGCTCATTCATACAGTTTTTCAGATTCCACATATGAGTGAGATCATATGGTATTTGTCTTTCTCTGACTGACTTATTTCACTTAACATAATAGTCTCTAGGTCCATCCATATCATTGCAAATGGTACGATTTCATTCTTCTTTATAGCAGAGTAATACTCCAATGTATAAATATACCACAGTTTCTTAATCCAGTCATCTACCGATGGGCATTTTGGTTGTTTCCAAGTCTTAGCTATTGTAAATTGTGCTGCTATGAACATAGGGGTGCATAACTTTTTTTGAATAAGTGTCTTGGTTTTTTCAGGATAAATACCTAGGAGTGGAATTGCTGGGTCAAACGGTAGCTCTGTTTCCAGTTCTTTGAGATACCTCCATACTGACTTCCATAGTGGCTGCACCAATCTGCAATCCCACCAACAGTGCAGCAGGGTCCCCTTTTCCCCACAGCCCCGCCAGCACTTGTTTGTTGATTTATTGATGATAGCCATTCTGACTGGAGTGAGGTGGTATCTCATGGTGGTTTTTATTTGCATTTCCCTAATGACCAGTGAGGTTGAACTATTTTTCATATGCCTGTTGGCCATCTGTATGTCCTCTTTAGAGAAATGTCTCTTCATATTCTCTGCCCATTTTTTAATTGGGTTGTTTGTTTTTTTGGTGTTGAGTTTCATGAGTGTTTTATAAATTTTGGATATTAACCCCTTATCAGATATATCGTTGGCAAATATATTCTCCCATTCAGTAGGCTTCCTTTTTGTTTTATTAATGGTTTCCTTTGTTGTGAAAAAACTTTTAAGTCTGATATAATCCCATATGTTCATTTTTTCTTTTACTTCCCTTGCCCGTAGGGATGTATCAGTAAAAATATTGCTCCGGGTAATGTCTGCAAATGTACTCCCTATATTTTCTTTTAGGATTTTTATGGTTTCAGGTCTTACATTTAAGTCTTTAATCCATTTTGAATTTGTTCTTTTGTATAAGGCGTAAGGAGGTGGTCCAGTTTCATTTTTTTGCATGTGTCAGTCCAATTTTCCCAGCACCATTTATTGAATAGACTATCTTTACTCCAGTGTAAATTCTTGCTTCCCTTGTCATAGATTAACTGTCCGTAAATGCCTGGATTTATTTCTGTGCTCTCTGTTCTGTTCCACTGATCGATGTGCCTGTTTTTATGCCAATACCAAACTGTCTTGATTACTGTAGCCTTGTAGTAGGTTTTGATGTCTGGTAGCGTGATCCCCCCGACTTTGTTCTTATTTCTCAGAATTGCCAAGGCTATTCTGGGTCTTTTATGGATTCCATATAAATTTTAGGATTATATTTTCTATTTCTGTGAAAAATGCCCTTGGTAGTTTGATAGAAATTGCATTGAATCTATATATTGCTTTAGGCAGTATGGACATTTTAACTATATTAATTCTTCCTATCCATTAGCATGGTAGGTGTTTCCATTTATTTGTATCTTCTATGATTTCTTTCTTCAGTGTCTTATAATTTTCTGAGTACAGATCTTTCACTTCTTTGGTTAAATTTATTCCTAGGTATTTTATAGTTCTTGACGCAATTGTAAATGGGACAGTTTTCTTAATTTCTCTTTCCGTTAGTTTATTATTGGTATATGCAAATGCCACTGATTTCTGAACATTGATTTTATATCCTGCTACTTTACTGAATTCGTCTATCAGTTCCAATAGTTTTTTGATGGAGTCTTTGGGGTTCTCTATATACAGTATCATGTCATCTGCATATAATGACAATTTTACTTCTTCCTTGCCAATTTGGATGCCTTTTATTTATTTTTGTTGTCTGATTGCTGTGGCTAGAACTCGCAGCACTATGTTGAATAAAAGAGGAGAAAGTGGACAGCCTTGTCTTGTTCCTGATCTTAAGGGGAATGGTTTTAGCTTTTCCCCATTGACTATGATGTTAGCTGTAGGTTTATCATATATGGCTTTTATTATGTTGAGATATGATCCCTGTATTCCCACTTTGCTAAGGGTTTTTAACATAAATGGCTGTTGGATTTTGTCAAATGCTTTTTCTGCATCTATTGAAACTACCATGTGATCTTTATCCTCCATTTTGTTGATGTGGTGTATCACATTAATTGATTTACGGATGTTGAACCATCCTTGCGCACTAGGGATGAATCCCACTTGATCATGATGTATGATATTCTTAATATATTGCTGAATTCTGTTTGCTAATATTTTATTGAGAATTTTTGCATCTATATTCTTCAGGGAGATTGGCCTGTAGTTTTCCTTTTTTGTGATGTCTTTATCTGGTTTTGGAATCAGGGTGATAGTGGCTTCATAAAAGGAGTTTGGGAGCCTTCCCTCCTTCTGGATTTTTTGGAATAGTTTGAGAAGAATAGGTGATAGTTCTTTTTCGAATGTTTGATAAAATTCACTTGTGAAGCCGTCTGGTCCAGGGCTTTTGTTTTTTGGGAGCTTGTCAATTACTGATTCAATTTCCTTGGTAGTAATCAGGGTATTTAGATTTTCTGTTTCTTCTTGTGTTAGCTTTGGAAGGTTGTATGCTTCTAGAAAATTATCCATTTCTTCCAGATTGTCAGATTTGTTGGCATATAGTTGCTCATAGTAATTTCTTAGAATTTTTTGAATTTCTGTGATGTCTGTAGTCATTTCCCCTCTTTCATTCCTGATTTTGCTAATTTGAGTCCTCTCTCTTTTTTTTTTGATGAGCCTGGCTAGAGGTTTGTCAATTTTGTTTATCTTCTCAAGAAACCAGCTCTTGGTTTCATTGATCTTTTGAATTGTTTTTCTGTTCTCTATATTGTTTATTTCTGCTCTGGTCTTTATTATCTCCTTTCTTGTACTCCCCTTGGGCCTCTTTTGCTGTTCTTTTTCCAGTTCCCTTAGGTGTAAGGATAACCTGTTGATTTGAGATTTTTCTTCCTTCTTTAGGTAGGCCTGCACTGCTATAAACTTCCCTCTTAGGACTGCTTTTGCAGCATCCCAGAGATTTTGGGTTGTGGTGTTTTCATTTTCGTTTTTCTTGAGGTATCTTTTGATTTCCTGCTTGATCTCATTTGTGACCCACTCACTATTTAATAGCATATTGTTTAGCCTCCATTTATTTGTCAGCTTCCGGGATTTCTTCTTATAATTGATTTCTAGTTTCATAGCATTGTGGTCAGAGAATACAGTTGAAATGATTTCAATCTTCTTAAATTTATTGAGACTTGTTTTGTGGCCTAACATGTGGTCTATCTTAGAAAATGTTCCATGTGCACTTGAAAAGAACGTATATTCTGCAGCTTTGGGATGAAATGCTCTGAAAATGTCTGTTAAATCCAGCTGGTCTAATGTGTCATTTAAGGTCGCTGTTTCCACATTGATTTTCTGTCTGGAGGATCTGTCCATTAGTGACAGCAGGGTGTTGAAGTCCCCTACTATGATAGTGTTACTGTTGATCTCTGTCTTTATGTCTGACAATATCTGTTTTATATATTTAGGGGCTCCTATGTTAGGTGCATAGATGTTTACTAGTTATGTCCTCTTGTTGGATCGATCCCTTCATTACTATGAAGTGTCCTTCTTTGTCCTTTGTTATATTCTTCAATTTAAAGTCCATTTTATCTGATATAAGTATCGCTACTCCAGCTTTTTTCTCAGTACCATTTGCATGAAATATTTTACTCCATCCCTTTACTTTTAGCCTGAATGAGTCTTTGGATCTGAGGTGAGTCTCTTGTATACAGCATATGCTGGGGTCTTGCTTTCTTATCCATTCAGCCACCCTATGTCTTTTTATTGGAGCATTTAATCCATTTACATTTAATGTGATTATTGATAGGTGTGTATTTATTGCCATTTTGTAATTTGTGTTCGTAGTCTTAGGTTGTTTTTCTCTTCTACTTAAAGAAGCCCTTTTAGCATTTCCTGCAAAGCTGGCTTGGTGGTAATGAATTCCCTTAACTTATTCTTTTCTGCAAAGCTCCTTATCTCGCCTTCGATTTTAATTGATAACCTTGCTGGATACAGCAATCTCGGTTGTAGGCCTTTATTTTTCATCACTTTGAAAATCTCCTGCCACTTCCTTCTGGCCTGCAAAGTTTCTGTAGAAAAGTCAGCTGATAATCTTATGGGGGTACCCTTGTAAGTAACTTGCTGCCTTTCCCTTGCTGCTTTAAGGATTCTGTCTTTGTCCTTAACCCTTGCCATTTTCACTATAATGTGTCTTGGAGTGGGCCTGCTTGGAATCATCCTGGTTGGAACTCTCTGCACTTCCTGAGCTTGTATTTCAATGTCCTTTGCCAGGTTAGGGAAGTTTTCAGACATTATTACTTCAAATATATTCTCAATTCCTTGCTCCCTCTCTTCTCCTTCTGGTACTCCAATGACCTGTAGGTTATTGCGTTTGGTGTTGTCCCCCAGCTCTCTTAAACTATTTTCCATGTTTTTCATTCTTTTTTCTTTTTGTTGTTCCACATGGGTGATCTCTGCTATTTTGTCTTCTAAGTCACTGATTCGATTTTCTGCTTCATCCAATCTACTAGTGATTCCATCAAGTTTGTTATTTAATTCAGTAATTGTGTTCTTAAGTTCTAGCTGGTTGCTTTTCATAATTTCTCTATCCTTCTTTATATTTTCATTAATTTCCTTGAACATTCTAATAATCAGTGTTCTGAACTCTGTCTCCAATAGGTTGGTTACCTCTATTTCCTCTATTTCCACTGATTCAGGAAGTTTCTTCTGTTCTTTTCTTTGTGTTGTTTCTTTGTCTCCCCATTCTGGCTTACTCTTTGTGTTTGCTTCAATATAACAGATAGATCCCCCAGGTTTCTCAGTCTTTTCTGGGTAAACTTATATGGTGTGTGTCCTTTATATTTGAATTATTGAGTATTGACTTTTATATGTTCCAAGGCAATTGTTCCTGCGGAGCCGATTTCCATTCATGGAGCCGGGGGGGAGTGCTTCCAGCGAGAAGGGCGCCTGCCGCTGGGGGGCAAGGAGGCGGCGCAGGGGGGCGACGCGGCGCCACAGGCACTCTCTCGCTGGGCCCTGCGGCGCGGTGGCTTGGCTTCTTCTCAGTAACTGCGCTCCGAAAGCTCTCGTCAGGCAGAGCCGCCGTTGGGAGGCAGCACGCCACTAAGCGAGGGACAGGAGCGAGCGTGAGGCGAGGACAGGGGAAGCTCGGTGCGGAACTTGCGTCGCCCGCCGCCGCTGACGCTCCGGCTCGCATTAATATTTTTAAGCATATTTTGACTCATGTTTTATAGTGATGGCTAGAGTTAATATTGTTCTTTAAGAATATTAGCATGCAACAACTTTTACTTCTCTCACTTTTACCACATCCCAAATTGTTATCATCTGGGATTTTAGATCCAGATTCATATACATATTTTGAAGTTACAGATGAATACTTATTTAGCTTTAACTATAGATTTTTTTTTTCTATTCTCTAGTAACCACTATTTAAATATTCCATGTTTTCCTATTTTTAGGTACAGTTATTTGGCTCATTTATTTTGATGGAGCAAATAAAATATTAAATCATTTTTTCAGAGAGGGTTTCTGGTAAATTTTCTGAGATCTTACATGTTGTGAACATATTTAGTGTTTCTCATTTAATTATAGTTTAGTCAGATATAGAACTCTATATTCAAAGTAATCTCTTAGATCATGGCAATAGTTTGCAGGTTTTTAGCATCCTGTGTTGTGGGTGAGAATTTTGATGCCTATTTAATTTTCATTCAATTGATGATAAGCTACTTTAAAAAAATTTTCTGGAAGATTTTGATTTTCCAGTTTATTTTTAGAGACCTGGAATTTTGTTAAATTTGTCCAGTTGTAGGTTTATTTATTTATTTTTATTTATTTTAACTTTAACTTTTTGAAAGATAAAACATTAACGTGATTCAAAATTCAAAGACAAAGAAAGTTATTTGGTGAAAATTTTTCCTCCCATTCCATTTCTAGCTCTCCCTTTCCCTCCTGCAAACTGATGTAATCAACTTGTGGATCCTTCCAGAGCTATCTCCCCACTTTGCCACCCTGTGCCTCCTCTCACCCAGGTAGCATATTATACATATCCTTCCATTCTCTCTCTTTTTCCTCTTAACGCTTTGAAGGACAGCATATCAGAAGATTTAATGAGTATTTTTTCTGAAGATAAAATTCCAGATATTTTTTTTTCCTTAAGTACTTAAAAAAATGTCATTTCATTAAATCCTGGCCTCCATTTTTTTTAATGTAATGTGAAATTACAGTTTACATTCAATGTTATTTTGTATTAGTTTCAAGTGTACAGCATAGTGGTTATACAATTTGTGAAGTAATCCCCCCTATTAGTCTAGTACACACCTGGCACAATACGTAGTTATTACAATATTAATGAGTATATTCTCTATAATGTACTTTACATCCCATGACTATTTTGTAACTACCAATTTGTACTTCTTAATCCCTTTACCTTTCTTGCCCA
This sequence comes from Aselliscus stoliczkanus, assembly GCA_033961575.1. Classification (NCBI taxonomy): domain Eukaryota; kingdom Metazoa; phylum Chordata; class Mammalia; order Chiroptera; family Hipposideridae; genus Aselliscus; species Aselliscus stoliczkanus. Next base: position 19,553,158 of record CM066735.1, read on the forward strand.
GCACCCCCAATTCCCCTCCCACATGACAACCATCAGTTTGTTCTCTGTATCTATGAGTCTGTTTCTGTTTTGTTTGTTTATTTTGTTCTCTAGATTCCACATATAAGTGAGGTCATATGGTATTTGTCTTTCTCTATCTGACTTATTTCACTTAGCATAATACTCTGTAGGTCCATCCACGTCATTGCAAATGGTAAGATTTTATTTTATTTTATTTTTTTATGGCTGAGTAATAGTCCATTTTATATATATATGTTCCACATCTTCTTTATCCAGTAGCCTATTGATGGGCACTTTGGTTGCTTCCATGTCTTAGCTATTGTGAATAATACTGCAGTGAACATCGGGATGCATATATCTTTTCAAATTAGTGTTTTGGATTTATTTGGATAAATAAACAACAAGTGGAATTGTTGGGTCATAAGATAGTTGTATTTTTTTTTCTTTTTTCTTTTTTCTTTTTTTTGAGAGCAGTGTCACTGGCCCTCATATGTGGGACCCGAACCAGGGCCGCTGGCTTCCTAAGCCAGCACTTAACCACCGTGCAGGGTAGTTGTATTTTTAATTCTTTGAGGAGCCTCCAAACTGTTTTTCATAGTGGCTGCACCAATTTGCAATCCCACCAACAGTACATGAGGATTTCTTTTCTCTACATCCCTGCCACGCTTGTTTGTTGATTTATTGATGATAGCCATTTGGACAGGTGTGAGGTAATATCTCACTGTGATTTTAATTTGCGTTTCTCTGATAGTTGAGCATCTTTTCATATGTCTATTGGCTATCTGTATATCCTCTTTGGAGAAATGTCTATTCAGGTCCTTTGCCCATTTTTGAATTGGATTGCTTGCTTTTTGGTGTTGACTTACATAAGTTCTCTATAAATTTTGGATATTAACTGCTTTCAGAGGTATCACTTATGAATACCTTCTCTCCCCTTCAGCAGGTTGTCTTTTCGTTTTGTTGATGGTTTCCTTTGTTGTTCAAAAACTTTTTAGTTTGATGTACAGGTCCTATTTGTTTATTTTTTCTTTTGTTTCCCTTGCCTAAGGTAACATATCAGAAAAAAATATCAGAGAGTTTACTGCCTATGTTTTCATCTAGGAGTTGTATGGTTTCAGGTCTTACATTTAAGTCTTTATTCCATTTTGATTTTATTCATGTATATGGCATAAGAAGGTGGTCCAGTTCCATTTTTTGTATGTATCTATCCAGTTTTCCCAACACCATTTATTGAATAGACTGTCTTTAACCGATTCTGTATTCTTGCCTCCTTTGTCTTAGATTAAATGAACTGGTATGAGTTTATTTTTGGGCTTTCTATTCTGTTCCATTGATCTATGTATCTATTTTTATGCCAGTAGCATGCTGTTTTGATTACGATAGCCTTATAGTGTAGTTTGATATCTGGTAGCATGATGCCTTCAACTTTGTTCTTCTTTCTCAAGACTGCTGTGGTTGTTTGGGGTCTTTTATGGTTCAATATAAATTTTAGGATTATTTGTTCTAGTGAAAAATACCATTGGTATTTTGATAGGGATTGCACTGAATCTATAGATTGCTTTGAGTAGTATGCACATTTTAACAATGTTAATTCTTCCTATCCATGAGCATGGTATATGTTTCCATTTATTTATATTTTGTTCAGTTTCTTCAATGTCTTATAATTTTCTGAATACAGGTCATTTACCTCCTGGTTAAATTTATTTCTAGGTATTTTATTATTATTATTTTTTGATGCTCTTGTAAATGGGATTGCATTTTAATTTCTCTTTATGATAGATTGTTATTGGTGTATAAAAATGCAACCAATTTCTGAATATTAATTTTGTATCTTGCTACTTTACTGAATTCATTTATCAGTTTTAATAGTTTTTGGTGGAATTTTTGCCATTCTATATATATAGTATGTCATCTGCAAATAGTGACAATGTTACTTCTTTTTAAATTTGGATACTTTTATTTCTTTTTCTTGTCTGATTGCTGTGTCTAGAACTTTCAATACTATGTTGAATAAAAGTGGTAAAAGTGGACATCCTTGTCTTGTTCCTGATCTTAAGAAAATTGCTTTTTGCTTTTCCCTGTTGTGTATGAAGTTAGCTGTGGGTTTTCATATATCTCGTTTTGTTTATGTGGTATATCATGCTAATTATTTTGTCGATATTGAACCAAACTTGCATCCCAGGAATATATCCCACTTGATCATGGCATATGATCGTTTTAATGTATTGCTGTATTCTGTTTAATTTAATGTACTTAATGTATTCTGTTTACTTAGATTTTATTCTGGATTTTTGCATCTGTGTTCATCAGGGATATTGGCCTAGAATTTTATTTTTTGTGTAATAATATCTTTGTCTGGTTTTGGAATCAGGGTAATGGTGGCCTTGTATTATGAGCTTGGGAGCCTTATTGACTCTTGATTTTTTGGGAATAATTTGAGAAGGATAAGTGTTAGCTGTTTTTTGAATGTTTGGCAAAATTCACCTGTGAACCCATCCAGGCCAGGACTTTTGTTTGTTTAGAGATTTTTGTTTGTTTGGAGTTTTTTTTTTTTTTTTTTTTTTACTACTGATTTGATTTCATTAGTAGTAATTAGTAGTAATTGGTTGGCCAATCCCTTCTGGCCTGCAGTTTATGTTGAGAAATTAGTTGACAGTCTTATGGGGGCAGCGCCCTTGTAGGTAAGTAGCTGCCTTTCTCTTGCTGCTTTTAAGGTTCTCTTTTTGCCTTTAACCTTAGCCTTTCTAATTATGATGTGTCTTGGTGTGGGCCTCTTTCAGTTCATCTTGTTTGGGACTTTGTGCTTCCTGGACTTATATGTCTATTTCCTTCACCAGGAAGTTTTCAGTCATTATTTCGTCAAATAGATTCTAATGTTGTTGTACTTGATATTGTCCCAGAGGTCCCTTAAACTATTCTCATTTCTTAAATTCTTTTTTTTCTTTTTGCTGTTTTGATTGGGTTGTTTTTGCTTCATTTTCTTCCAAATCACTGATTTGATCCTCTGCTTAATTTAATCTGCTGTTGATTCTAGTGTATTCTAGTGTACATGTCTAGTGTATTCATTTAAGACTGATTTTTTTTTTATGGTTTCTGTGTCCCTTTTTATGCTTACTTTCTCTTTCTTGAAGTTTTCACTAAGTTCCTTGAGCATGTATATAACCAATGTTTTGAACTCCATATTTGGTAGATTGCTTGCCTCCATTTTGTGTAATTCTTTTTCTGGAGTTTTGTTCTGTTCTTTTATTGGGGACATTTATTTTTTGTCTTTTCATTTTGGCTGCCTCTCTATGTTTGTTTCTATGTTTTAGCGAGATCTGCTATGTCTCCCAATCTTGGCAGGATGGCCTCATGTAGTACATGTCCTGTGGGGCTCAGTGACACAGTCTCCCTAATCATCTGAGCCAGGTGCTACATGAGTGTCGGTTGGGTGAGTTGTGTGTGTGTGTGCCCTCCTGTTGTTGTGAGTGCCCTCCTGTTGTAGTTGAGCCTTGAGTGCTGTAGGCACATCAGTGGATGAGATTAACCCTCAGGCTGACTGGCTGTGAGGACTGGCCACCATCATAGTGTATGGGCTGTTTTCCTGGGGCTGACCCCATAGAGCAGGATTCACCTCAGCAGTCTCTGGTGCCTGCTGAGACCACCCTTTGGGTGTACCACTTGTGGTACAATTGGGTGGTGCCCCGTTGTTGTCTGAATTCAGCCACTGGGTGTATTGGTTCTTGGGTCTCTTCAGAGGGGCTCCAGTGCAGGCCAAGTCAGCTGCTGCCTGTGGCTAGCCTTATTGGAGCTACAAAGTGATCTGTGGTTGATAGCTGCCTCTGCTGGACCTGGAAGTGCATGGGAGAGATCATGCTGCAAACCAAGGCCAACTGCCACAAGTACCAGGCCTGGGACAGTTCAGCAAAAGGCCCGAGGTACCCCAAGGTCTGGCCTCTGCCTGAGGCTCCCTGTAAGACTCAGCTACTGAAAGGGCCTTGGGTGTTATGTGAGTTGGATGAGGCCAGGTCTCAGGGAGTCACCAGGGTGGGGAGAGTGCTGTTCACCAGGTTAATGCAGATTCAGATTTGGTGCCCATACTGAGCTTGGGTCCACTTAGCAAAAAGCACAGAGCGCACTGAGACCAGCCTCCACCTGCCTGGGGCCCATGGATCCTCTAGAGTTCTCTAAGGAAGATTGCAGTGCAGGCTACCTGCCCACTGCTTAAGGAGCCTTTGGTGGTATGGGAGTTGGGAAGAGCAGGGTCCCAGAGAGTCATCAGGATGGAGTAAGCACAATTCACCAGGCTAATCCAGATTCAGATTTGGCTCTGTGTGGGGAGGGCTCAACACAGGAAAGGTAGTTCCCACCTGCTGGCTGTGTGGAAAGAGGGCTGAACACAGGGACAGTGCCTACTCTCCCTCCAGCCCTTGCCCTTAAGCCACACAACTCAGTTTCTCCCTCTGTGTCCCTGGTTCTCCTCAAGCTGCTGTCTCTTCATCAGCACTGAGGGTGAGTGCCTGTGATTAAGTGAGTCTGTGTGTGGACCCTTTAAGAGGATTCTTAGGTTTCCAGCAACCCTCTGTCTTACCCAGAATGATGGAATGCCCATGATATTTCATAGCCAGATATTGTGGGGGCTCCTCCTTCCAGCACTGGTTCCAGGCTGAGGAGCCCAGTGCGGGCTGGGAACCCACTCCTCACGGGGAAACTCTGAAGCTGAAATATCCCTCCTGATTCTCAACCGCCAGCCTGTTTCACATCTCTGCCCTACCTACCAGTCTTGATGTGGCTTCCTCTTCTGTTTTTTTTTTTTAAGATTTTTTTTGGGAATTGGGGGAGGGGAACAGTGTTGGAGAATCAGGGAAGGGGGACAGACAAGTTGCTGTGCTTTTGTTCTTCAGTCCAGTTGTGGAGGACACCACTTCACTGGCCCATGTTGGTATTTATCATTGTACTCTTCCTGGGGAGGCAGTCATTTGCTGACCATTTGACAATTGCTCACGGCAGCTCACAGCAGCTCACAAAAGCGCATGCCAGCTGCTGGCCAGTCCCACTGCAGCCTACCCCATCGCCCAGCTCCAGGTCGAGCTGTTGTTCAGCATCTTAGCTGTAGAAGGTGCAGCATCACTGGCCCTTATGTGTTATCAGAACTGGGGCCCTGCTGCTCAGAGCTGGCATCCTAAGCCAATTCTTAACCAATGCGCCACTCGGGTGGCTTCTTTATATCCTCAGTAATATGATTTCTGTTCAGCTAGCCTTCTGATAGTTTTCTAGGTTGATTGTTCTATAACTTAGTTGTAATTTTGAAGTGGTCATGGGGGGAAGTGAGCACATCCTTTACCTACTCACTCATCTTTACCAGAACTCTCCTGGCCTCCATTGTTTTTTGATAACTTAACAATCATTCTTAACTATATTCCTCTCCATGTAATTGGTCTTTTTATCTCTGGATGATTTTAAGATGGTGTCTTTGGTACAATTTTATAATAACCTTCCATGAAAGTGGTTCTTTTTATGTTTATCTTGCTTAAAGTTTACTGAGCTTCTCAGATCTGCAAGTCAGTGTTTTTCACCAAATTTGGGAAAATTTCAGCCATTATGTATTCAGATATTTTTTTCCTGTCCAGTCTGGTTCTATTCCCCTCCTGGAATTCTTATTACACATGTCAGACCATTTTATATTTTCCCACAGGTCCCTAAGGATGTGTTCATTTTTCTCCAGTCTTTTTTTCTGCTGTCCCATAGATTAAATAATTTCTGTTAATCTGTCTTCTAGATAGACTGGTCTAAACATCCAAGATGACCCATTCACCTGACTAGTAGTTGATACTGGCTGTCAGCTGGAAGCACAGTTGGAGTTGTCAAACATACCTACATATGGCCTCTCCATGTAGATAGAACTCTCATACCATGGCAACTGCATGAGTGTTTGAAGAGACATAGATAGGAGCTGTAGGGCTATGATCTTTCCTTAGAAATCTCATAATGTCACTTCCATTGTATTCTATTGGTCAAAATGTTCTAAGGTCAGACCATAAGAGAGTAGCACAGTCACTTTGAAGAACATGTAGGATGGAGATATTTTTCTCACCTTCTTTAGAAAATACAGCCTGTCACAACTTCTTTAGAGCCTTTGCCTGCTAAATATACCATCTGGGCAATCATGGTTTTGGTTCCTACTGATAATTTTTTTTCCTTGGTGATAAGTTACATTTTCTTGTTTCTTTGTGTGTTTAATGGTTTTTAATTGAATACTAGAAATTCAGAATAATACATGGTAGAGAGTCTGTATTCTGTTATCTTTTTCTGCAGATTATTGAGGCATGTTTTAGCAGGCAGTGAAATTACTGGCTGATCATTTCAAATTTGCATAAGCTTGATTTTAGGCTTTATTAGGGTGGATATTTTCCAAGCCCCAAGAAGCCTTGGCAGACCCCTATAACAACATAGATCTTCCAAAAATATCTTGTCAGGGCTTGGTTTAAAAACGGCATCGTTGGCTCAAGAATAAGTCTTACATTAGGGCATTATCCTTTCTCCTAAAGACAGCTTTTCTTGTAATTCAGCCTGATGTTGGATATTAATGAGGACACTGCACTCCAACAGGGTCAGAACTCACTGGTACTGCTCTGACCTCAGCAGAACCCAGCCTCCAGAATCTCAGTTCCCTCTCAACTGAAGCAACTTGCTGTCTGGGAAGCCTTGAATGGAATTGTCCTGTGCAGGTACAGCTTAACATCATCATGGCGTTACCCAACACAGATTTTCGGAGGCCCTCACTCTATATACCTTCTCTCTCTCTTGTGTCTTTGCCTGTGGAACCCATCATTTAAACTGATCTGAACTTGTATTTCTGTCTCCTCAGCTCAGCCAGACTGCCAATTTGTGCTCATCGCCCGAGCTTCCCCTCTCCTAGAAATTGCAATCTTATTCTGTCTGTTATCCAAGGCCTTGAAAGTGTTGCTTCATATATGTTGTCTGGCTTTATAGTTGTTAATGGTAAAGAGACTAGCGTGGTACCAGTTACTCCATCATGGCCAGAAGCAGAGGTTCTGTCTACCTTCCTATTTATGAGATCTCAGTTTTGGGTTATATTTAGAAAAACTGTCTCAATTCTGAGATTACAATAAAAAATTCTCTAATATTTTTTCTAGTAGTATTTATGATTTTAATTTTTAAAGATTTTAATCTCTGATCTAAGATTTACTTTTACGATGTATACTATGAAATATAGAGACAATTTTATTTTTCCCTCAAGATGGTAGTCCCCAAACCATTTATCTTAAAAATCCTTAATTTTTAACCACTTGCTTAAATGTCTCCTATAATTTATTGTATTTTAATGCTTGAATATATTTCTTGACTTTCTAGTCTGTTACAGTAGACTATCTGTTCACATACTAGTACACCACTGTTTAATTTTAATTTTATAATGCATTTTAATATATAGTAAGGCTATTTCCTCCTCATTAACCTTATTTTCACAGTAGTCTCAGTTATTTATTTTCATATCAACTTTAAAATCAACATACTGTTGAAAAATCCCATTATTATTCATTTGGTTTATAAATTAATTTAGCAGGAATTGTTACCTTTGTGATGTCATTCTATTCAAGAATGTATATTGCCATTTTAGTTAAGTGTTCTTTTGCATACCTCAGTAGCACATTTCTTGTTAAATTCACATATAGGTATACCTTTGCTGTGATTTTTTTATATACATTATTTTTTTCTACTGTATCTTTTAATTAGTTGTTGTTTGTGTACATGAAAGCCTCTGGCTGAATGATATTCCACTGTATGTGTCTACCACATTTTCTTTATTCATTCATCTGTTGATGAATATTTAGATTGTTTTTACATTTTGGCTATTGTGAATAGTGTTGCAGTGAACATAGGACTGCTAATACCTTCTTGAGATCCTGATTTCAATTATTTTGAATAAATACCCAGAAATGGGATTGCTGGTTCATATGGTAGTTCCATTTTTGACTTCTTTAAGAACCCCATACTCTTTTCTGTGGCAGCCACACCATTTCGCATTCCCACCAACAATGTACAAGGGTTCTAATTTCTCCATATCCTTGCTAACACCTGTATAAAGTTTCAATACTAGACATCTGCTATACGGCATTGTACCTATAGCCAAACAATACTGTATCATACAATTAGAAATGTATTAAAAGGATATATCTCATGCTAAGTGTTCTTACCACAATAAAATGAAATTAGAAAAAGAGAAAGGCTTGGGATAAAATATGGGTATTGTTTCTTCACTTTCAACCAATTTTTAACAACTTCCTGTGATGATATAGATGTTACCTTTCTAATATAGTAATATCACATTTTCAAAATTCAAAAGGAAATCCACAAACAATAACAAGTAATATTCATCATTATATAATCCCCCCTCTATGAAAAGTGAATAAATAATACAAATCTCCTTTTAGCTCATTAGGTAGTTTGAGTTTGTGAATGCTTTGTACTTCATATTTCTCAGTTGATGAGATTGCTGTCATTTGTTTTTTCTCTGCCAGGACTTTCAACTTTTCTTTCTAGACAGCTTTGTCTTAATGGGATTCAAGCCAAGAACCTGTTATTTGGAGCTCCACTCACCTGAATAGGTCATCAAGCATCATAATCATAAGCTGTAAGCAACGTGATCACCAGATCCATACAGAATGGCCGATGCATTCCTTTCATCCAAAACCACATCTGGATCTCTGGGAAACAGCCTACATGCCTTTGACTCTTCCCCATTTTTTCACTTGAATTTGGACTGGTTGGCTCTCTGGGTGCTTTGTGTTCACTTCTAACTTCCTGATCAGCTCAGTAGCAGATGTCATAGCTGAGTTACCTACACTGCCATCTCCCAGGTCTGCGCCTCTGGGGTTTCCCCCACTTTCATTTTTATCCAGGGAAGCCAAGAACCTGGCTGCTAGCATTTCTGGAAATATTGAGAAAAGAGCTGGATTCCCATACCCCATCCTTTTGTGGGAAGTTCTTCCCTAGAACCTTCTGTAATTGCACAGATCATGGTGCATAAAAAAGATGATGGTAGACCCTTTTGTAAGAACTGAAGGTGTTTAGCTATAGAAATATAGTTCCAGAGAGCAAGTTTCTTCTCTTTGATCCTAATGATATTAGTGACACAGTTTTCTCTAACTACTGCTACTGTTACTATCACTGTTTAAGACAGATGCAGTGGGTACGAGGCAGAGGGTCAAGACACGGAATAACTCATGTTCCTGAAGTGATGGGATCACCTGATGCAACTGGATGCAGTGCTTTTCTCCATGTGACTGTGGACCATGTCTCTCTGCTACCACTGCCAGGCAGCCCACCTTTAAATTCAAGATTCCTGTATTAGGGAACCAAGCGCAATGTGCCTCAATGACTGTTAAAAGTTCAAGTAACTTTTTCTCCGGCACTCGTGCCCCTCCTGCCTTCAACAATTGTTGTAGCAGGCTAATATATGGCTGACATTTATTCTGATTATCGGTGTTTCCCATGTTAGTTTTTTTGTTTTTTGTTTTCTTTTTAGAGAGCAGTGTCACTGGCCCTCACATGTGGGATCCAAACCGGGGCCGCTGGAACCCCAAGCCAGCTCCCAACCACAGCGCCACTCGGCCGGCCCCCATGTTAGTTTTTTATGAAAGGGATAGCAAGATATGCATTCACACTTTGTCACTCTGATGATCGTCTGGCCGTGCCCTTTGCGGGAACATTAAGGTCAGCTTTGACAGAAGGTCCGCCTGTATAAATCCCAGGCCAGGTGAAACACCTTGCGGTGTCCATTCACCACATGTCTTTACGGCCTTTGACCAACGGAACCGCAGATTAGAGCCCATTCAAGTTCCGTAGCCGAAGCCGTGGAACTATAAAGCATTCACTCACACAATCACTCACTGTCACGCGAAAAATGTTAGTATTACCCTGGTAATGATGTTACTTCTCTAGGCCTTTCCTACTCCCCTAGAGTAGATGTGGCCACAGCGCCTTGAGGATCCCTATCGCCGGCAATACTCACCCTTTGTTAGCTGATAGCTGGTGTATCCTCTGGAGCCCCGAGTCTGGGCGCCACCTGTCGCATCTCTGTGCGGCTGGGTCTAGCTTCCTCGAGAGGACTGGCGGGGACTCAGAAAAAGAAATAAAGAGCAAGAGACAGGGATAGTTTAAAAAACAATTGAGCCAGGGGACTCTGTCTGATGGACAGGAGCCCCGAATCTGGTCAGCTTGCAGCTTTTATTGAGTACAAACAGGGAAGGGGCTTTGTTCTTTCCAAGGTCTGTAAATCACATGCATCACCCAAGAATTTAGCCAAGTCTCCCTATGTCTCACAGACCACCTCAGCCGAAAGACCCTTTGTTCAATACGACCTTGCCTCCTACGGGAACAGATAATGATTCACCATGACACTTAGAGGCAAGAATGCAAGGAGGACTGCTGTTATCTTCTTGGGAAGAGTTCTCTCTTCTCTGGCAGGCTGTTAGCTCTGCAGATAAGGGTTAACAGGCCCTTAGGCCCCATATGCTTCACCTCCTTGATTCCTCCAGGGTACCCTATGGACAGCCTTAGGCCGCCCTGATGCGCATATTTTATATAGGATCTTGCACCTATTTTAGAATCCTGCGCATATCTAGGGTATTGCCCATCATTGACTGACCTGCCCTCTCTCTTAGGGTCCCATGGGGTTTTGCCATAAACATAGTGAAAATCCTGTCCCCGTGAGGCCCTGCCGTTATGGGCAAATGCAGGGAGGCAGACGGCTAGGCTGCTGTGAGGCCACATGTATGAGTCTAATTTGATGAAGATTTAATCAACACAAGAACTTATCATGACTGTAGATATCCCTTTGTTGGTGAGGCCAATGTTTATATCCTCCTACCCACTTTCTTCCTTACCTGATCCTCAGGTGAGCTTCGTGAACCTCAATTTCATTCTTCTTTTTTTTTTTTTTTTGAAGATTTTATAGGGAAATTGGGGGAGGGGAACAGCGTTGGGGAACCGGGCAAGGGGAACAGACAAGTTGCTATCCTTTTGTTCTTCAGTATAGTTGTGGAGGACATTGCTTCACTGGCCCATGTTGGTATCATCATTGCGCTCTTTCCGGGTGAGGCAGGTCAGTCGCCAGCCTCTGGATGGCTGCTCACAGCAGATCTTGGCAGCTCACACTGACTGCCAGCTGCTCACGCTGGCTGCTGGCCACTCACTGTAGCCTATGGCAGCCCACTGCAGCAGGGGCTGCAGCTATGCCGTCCCCGGGGACTCACAGCAGCCCAGGTCCAGGTGGAGCTGTTGTTCACCATTTTAGCTGTACAGGGCAGTGTCACTGGCCCTCCTATGTGGGATCCAAACCCTGGCTGCTGGCATCTCAAGCCAGCTCTTAACCACCATGCCACTCGGCTGGCCCATCATTCTTCTTTTTACTCTTACAGTATTGTGTTGGGGACACTAATCTGGTTATCCCATTAGTTTTTATTTGCGGAAACAGCTCGTTTATCTCAAAGTGACTTTCCTAAGATCTCTTGATGACTTGCCCAAGATCTCTTAATTTGCAGCATAGGATAGTCACAGGCCCCCCCTTAGAAACATTAAACTCCCATCCTCCAAGTACAGCAGGTAGTGGACCAGCCTCAGAGGATCTAAGCAGAGCTTTACAAAAGATGCTGGTGAGCTTCTTTACATGCAGTTTGTTTTTCTTGAACTTCTTGAATTACCTTTAAGTAATTCACAGTAATTCACAGAACCACAGTAACAGTAAAAGCTTTGACAGTGACAATCTTGGTTTTAAGCATGCTAATATGAAGTAAAAAGAGTGTTATTTGTGGAAAATGTGAAAACTGCTAGGTAGCTATGTGATTTGAGGCCAGGTATGCATGCAGGAAATAGAGAGGTATTTTTTTACCTAAATATTTCATGGTGAATGTTGTCTTGAGAATACTGGGAAGAAAGCATTCTATGGAAGGTAAAAAAGTAGATTTCTGGAGATTTCAACTAAAGAACAACAAAGTCATGACTTGTTGGTTTCCCCATGGTTATTTCTTATTTCTTCTTTGATAACCAACAGTTAGTTTTACTTTATTGTGTGTCCAATTCTCTATCATTTTTTAAAAAATATTTTTAATTGGGGAATTGGGGAAGGGGAACAGACAAGTTGTTGTTCTTCAATCTTCGTTGTGGAGGGTGCCAGTTGCCATCTGGCTTCCCCATGGCAGCTCGTGGCCTCTAAGCTCAAGATGCTGTGTTCAATCTTAGTTGTGGGTGGGCGTAGCCACCATCCCATGTGGGAGTCTAACCCTCAACCTTGTTAAGAGTGCATGTCCTATCCACTGAGCCATCAGGACGGCAGCTCAACTCAAGGTGATAAGTTCAGTCTTTAGTTACAGGTGGGCGTAGCCCACCATTGAACAGGCAATCTTGTTGTTACACCAGCTGAGCCATCCTGCCACCGGTTGGCAGCTCAGTAACAGCTCAGCTAGGGCGCAGTGTTCACTAGCCCATGTGGGAACTGAACCAGTGGCCCTGTTGCTCAGAGCACACGCTCTAAGCTAACTCTTAACCAACTGAGCCACTTGGCTGACCCCTCTCTATCATTTTTTAACAGAGATAATTTCCAAGGAATTTACCTATGAATCTCTTTACCTATTCATCTATCCATCATCTAGCTTAGTGGTCAGCAAACTTTTGAGATGGAAGAGCCGCCAGGGGTCAGCAAACTGTGGCTTTGAAGTAAAATTGAAAATGAAAATATAACTATTATAGTTTCATTTATAAAACTTTTAAAGGATATTATTCACATAATGGTGATTATATATGATAAAAATATATTTATGGCTCTCTATAATTTTTAAGTTGTTGTGAGGGACAGGATTGGCAAACTTTGGAGACGAACATACCCAAACTTGCGAGCCACAGTTTGCTGAGCCCTGATAGGGTATCACAATTTAGGCTGCCATAGCATATTTATGGGTTTATTTCATTTTCATATTGTACTGTAATAATCTATACGTTATATTTTTAAACACCAGATTGAATTCTTTGCAGAGAGGATCCAAGTTTTATTTGAAGTCTATATGCCTGGGGCCTAGAAGAGAGAGCTTTGGGAAAAATGAATGAGCTCATAATGTAGAGAACAGATAATACACACCTTTATTTAAATTTTTTTTTTTGTGTGTGTGTGTGTCTGTATAAGCTAAGCAGCTAACAAGTGGCACCAATATAAACTAATAGAAGAGCTGAGAAAAACAAGAGTATAAAGAAGTGTGGGATTAGGAACTCAGCTAGTCCTTGAAGGATGGAGAGGAGTTGGATCAATGAATAAGAGGTCAGAAAATGTTTGCGGAAGGGAGAATGATGTGAGCTCAGGTGTGGAGTCAGGAAACTATAAGGTGTGGTTGGGGAACAGTTTGGATCAGCATGCACAAGGTTAGTGATTTGCATTGGGGAATGATGTGCAGAAGGTCCAAAGTGTGGTCTTGTCTGTAAACATCTGGAAGATCTGTAAGAAATTCATTTTTTAAGCACAAATGAGAATGTTGGGCTATGAAGTGGGATGGAAGTTACTGATGAGAGAACTGCCACAGTGAGAGCACAGGGGTAAAAAGGAGTTTAAAGTATTTTATTCATTCTGTATATTCTTTTGTGCCATCACAATGCTAGCTGCTGGGGATACAACACTGAATGACAGTAAGTATCCACCTGCAAGAATAGTAGAAGAGGTAAACAGACATTTACAATACATGTGATAACTTGTTAAGGCATCCATATGAGATAATTGGCCATTAGAAGGAACACCTAACACGTCCTTGGAGATGGGCAGGAAGGTTTCCCAGAAGTGACATATCAAATGAGTGGTAAAGGAGAAGTACCAAGTTGCCAAATAAAGGAGGGTTTCTGAAAGGGAAAATCCAGAACGCTATAGAAAAGAGCATGGTACATTCCAAGTAGGTAAGCCTACTTGGGAAAAAGAAGATAAGGGTGTGGGGATGTGGTGAACAGGAAGTAGGGATTGGTGCAATTGGAAAAGTGAGCATGAAGGGCCTGACCTACAAACCTAACCTAGTTAGAGATTGCATTATTAATATTTAAAATATTCTTTCTCCTTAGTATCTGTTCTGAGATATTTATCAGGTTACTGTTCTGTTTTTCTTCATGCTATATCATCTAAATTCATTGCATTTTCTTGCCCTTTAAGAGTAAGAGCTTCATTTAGATACTCAAGTCAAAAACCACTGTCTACAATATACAGAGACTCTAGTTTTCTCCATTTATAGTCTAAATTCTATTAATAGATTTCTAATATTATTATCATTCTTAAGTTCCGGGAGTAATACTTATTTTATTAAGAGAAGTATTTTTCTGATAATTGGTAGATTTATTTTTTTATTTTTTATTTTTTATTTTTTTTTGAGGGCAGTGTCACTGGCCCTCATAGGTGGGACCCAAACTGGGGCCGCTGGCTTCCCAAGCCAGCGCTTAACCGCCAAGCCACTTGGCCGGCCCGATAGATTTATAAACTACTGCTCTATTCCAGATTTTTGATTATATATTTTGTCCAAGAGATTGTTTTTCAGCTTTGTTTTTGAGTGGTCAGATATCAAAGAGGATAAGTAGAACTTGGTGAAATAAATCACCAAGTAACTTTCCATTGTTTTCTATGGTCTAGTACATATTAAACAGTATAAGAATGATCTTTACCTGAAATACTGAAAGATTTATTATTTAGTAAGAAAGCTTCTAATGGAGTCTTTAGGATTTTCTCTACATAAAATTATGTAATCTGAAAATAGAGACAACTTCACTTCTTCTTTTCCAATTCTGACGCCTTTTATTTCTTTTTCTTACCTGATTATTCTGGCTAGGACTTCTGGTACTATGTTGAATAGGAGTGGTGGTGATGGGGGGCAGAATTGTCCTATCCTATGCCTAACCTTAGAGGAAAGACTTTCAACCTTGAACCACTGAGTATGATGTTAGCTGTAGGCTTTTATTATTGAAGTACATTCCTTCTATACCTAATTTGCTGAGATTTTTTTATCATGAATGGATGTTGAAATTTTTCATATACTTTTTCTGCATCTATTGAGATGATCATGTGATTTTTTTGTTCTATTAATGTGATATGTCTCATTTATTGATTTGTATATGTGCATTGTAAGTGCCTGACAGTTTTTTTTTCCCGTGGTAATGCAAGTACATGATATTAAGGTTTTGATTGCTGAGCCATCCACTTCAAAGACAGCTATCTTGAATAAACATGTTGCCAGCCATAAGACTAGATAAAAAACCAGGCTATCCCATCTCTGAAGTTTCCTTTGTTTTAGAGATCTCTGGTTGATTTAGATAACTGAATGTTTGGCCTCTTGTTTTTCCTTTAATTCCTGCTTATATGTTTTAAATTCACCAATAATGAGTGAACCTGTCAAAACCTAGACACCAATTTCAATTTCAATAAAAGCAGAATCCTAGACTCATTTTCTCTCTCTGTCTCTCACTGTCTCCCCACCCCCACCCACCACCGTGTGACCTTGCTGTGGTCCCATACTTGCCTTCCAGGACCTGTGATCAATAAACCTTACATTTTCCCAAAGTTCCCTGATGGCTATTGCTGAAGAGCATCTTGCAAGAATCACAGGGCTGATCCAGACACAACATTGGTTACAAAAGGGAAAATACATGTGGGGGCTTGCCGTGGACCCAGGTGAGTGCTCCCTGAAATTTCTAGCTGGTAGCATCACTATGAATAGGCTGATACCAGCACAAAGCAGTATGTTGAACCATCCTTGCATTCTAGGAATAAATTCTACTTAATCATGGTGAATGACACTTTTAATGTGCTGCTGAATTTGGTTTGCTTGTATTTTACTGAGAATTTTGGCCTATAGATTTTTTTTCTTATAGTATCCTTATCTGGCTTTTGTATTGGGGTAATGCTAGCATCATAAAATGAATTTGGAAGTGTTCCCTCCTCTTGAATTTTTGGGAAGAGTTTGAGAAGGATTAGTGTTAATTCTTCTTTAAATGTTTGGTAAAATTTACCACTGAAGCCATCTGGTCCTGGGCTTTTCTACTTGGGGAGATTTTTGATTACTGAGTCAATCTCCTTACTAGTAATTACTCTGTACAGATTTTCTATTTCTTCCTGGTTCAGTCTTGGTAGGTTGTTGGTATCTAAGAATTTATCCATTTTTTCTAGGTTGTCTAGTTTGTTGGCACATAATTGTTTATAGTAGTTTCTTATGATCCTTTGTATTTCTGTGATATCAGTTATAATATCTCCATTTTCATTCATAATTTTGTTGATTTGGGTCGTCTCAGAAAAGCTTCTAATGGTATAAATTTTACTCTGAAAACCACTTTAGCCCCCAAATTTTGTTTCATTTTATAGTGCTTGTATCTTATTATTTTTCCAAATAATTTGTGATTGTGCTTTGTATTTCCAATTTTATACAAAAATTGCTTTAAAGTGTCTTCTAGTTTTTAAATTGGTTGCCCTCATGAATTAAAATGGTTACTACAATTTTCTTTTTTTTTTTTAGTAATAATATTGTGATTATAGATTTTGGTCTAGATTGGGATAAGCTAATTTTTGTAAAGGGCCAGATGGTGTGACTTTGCTGGTGTATAGCCTGCCTCTGTTGCAACTAGTCAACTCTGTCTTTGTAGCAGGAGGGCAACCATAGATAGTATGTGAAAAAATGAGCTGTGTTCCAATAAAACTTTATTTGCAAAAGCAGATGGTGAGCTGAATTTTGCCTGTGGGTTATAATTTGCTGAACCCTTGTCTAGACTGCTTTTGATTTTTGCAATTTAATGATTTTAAACTTCTTAATGTGTGATTAGCTTTTATAAATATTCCTTGATATCTTGACAAGAAGATATATTCTATATATGTATGGTAAAACTATATCTCTTAGATCTCATTACATATAATTTGGAACATTTTAACTTTTATTTATTTATTTATTAATTAGTTTCAGGTGTACAACACAGTGAAATTTTTATACATTTTACCCCTCAAAGTGACAACCCTCCTCCCCCAATTTGCCACCCCACTTCTCCCTCCCATATCATATATATCTATTGCTCTTCCTCTGACTCCCTTCCACAGTATAATCCACATCCCGTGACTATCTATATATATTCAATTACAGTTGGTATACAACCTCCGCTTCAGGTATACAGTGCAGTGATCAAACCTCTACTCCATCCATGAAATGGTCTACATTTTAACATTTTTGATGGTCAAGTTTCTCAGTCTCTGACAAATCAGTTCATTTCTATAACAATTGTTAGAGTTGTAACAATTGTTATAACAATTTAGCACAAATAAAATTTTTGCCAGTTGTTCTTCAGAGAAATTGTGGGAGAGCATCAAAATGTCTTTCTAAAAAAGACTGTGAACTGGCAACTCATTTATCCACTCCACAGTTATTTTTGTTCGGCCTTCACAGTGGGGTTTTTTTCTTTTCTTTTCTTGAATTAGTTTCCAACATTTAGATATCTGGAGATTTTATATCGCATGCTCCATTAAATTTAAGATGTCTAAAATGCCAAGATTGATTTTAAGATGTACCATTATTTTATATAGCACTAAGGTAGAAAAAAAATGCTGCCAGTTATAATTGTAAGATATTATGGATTGTAAGACATACACTGATTTTAAAAATGTTAAAATGTGAAAAAAAATGTGTATCTTAGTATAAACGAATTATCATAAAAATCTGGATTTGTGGCTTCCTTTATACATGGGAGGATCTAATTGGGACCACACTGTCACATGACAGTAAGGCATAGTTGAGTACTAGCTGCTCTTTTTGAAGACTGTGAGCTTTGCTTGTTCCAAAATTCCCATCTGGCTCACTAATATACGTAAGTCACCTGCAGGTGTGACCCCTGCTCTATGATGATAGACCAAATCCAGAGGCACATTCTCCCTTCCCCATGGAAATAGATGGCTTCTTGCAATATTGGAGAGATTACTTGACATCTCATTCTGCAGTATTTGAACTGTGATGATTTCATCAGCTGGGACTTCTGTGGTGAAAGAATAGGTACTTTAATAAAGTACATCTGCACAACGAAGGAGGCTCACCTTGAGGTGTCCCCAGAAGAAAACATGTCTGCCCTTTACTTTTAGATAGATCCTAGGTTTCAAACTAAGCAACACAGAAAGCATGGTCCTTGCCTTCTTAGAATAGCAACTTTGTTCCTATTTCCTCCTACTATAATAAATGATCAGAAACACTGAAGTCTTTTCTCAGTGTAAGGGTGGAATTTTTTTTTTTTTTTTAACTGAGCCATCCTGCCACCTGTTGGCAGCTCAGCAGCAGCTCAGCTTGTGCTGGGCATTGAACGGCTGTTGCTCAGAGCTCAGCTCGCACTCTTGAGTGAGCTCTTAACCAACTGAGCCACTTGGCTGGCCCTTCAGGCTGGAATATTTCTTTAAGTGATTTAAGAAATAGTCATTTTTGTGTCTAGTAGGCCTTATTTATTTATTTGTTTATTTAAAAAAAGATTTTGTTTGGGAATTGGGGGAGGGGAACAGCGTTGGGGAGCCGGGGAAGGGGAACAGACAAGTTGCTGTCCTTTTGTTCTTCAGTCTAGTTGTGGAGGACGTCTCTTCACTGACCCATGTTGGTATTATCATTGTGCTCTTCCAGGCTGAGGCAGATCGGTCGCCGGCCATTGGACAGCTGCTCCCAGCGGCTCACGGCAGCTCACGGCAGCTGCTAGTCACTCACGGTAGCTCTTGGCAGCCCACTGCAACCTCACTGCAGCCTACGCTGTCA
This sequence comes from Aselliscus stoliczkanus, assembly GCA_033961575.1. Classification (NCBI taxonomy): domain Eukaryota; kingdom Metazoa; phylum Chordata; class Mammalia; order Chiroptera; family Hipposideridae; genus Aselliscus; species Aselliscus stoliczkanus. Next base: position 19,571,934 of record CM066735.1, read on the forward strand.
CCGGCGACTCATGGCAGCTCAGCTCCAGGTCGAGCTGTTGTTTGTCATCTTAGCTGGAGAGGGCAAGCATCACTGGTCCTCATGTGGGATCTGAACCCAGGGCCCTGCTGCTCAGATCTGGCGCTCCCAAGCCGACTCTTAACCAACGCGCCACTCGGCCTGCCCAGTAGGCCTTATTTTTAAGAAGATAAAATATTTTATTGTTCAGCTTAACTTTAAACACTTAGCAATCTATTTACATATCCATTGTGACTACTCCCCTTTAATACTATAACAAACTTTCTTTAGAAAGTTTTATGCTTTTGGCTATGAATTTTAATTTTTCTACTATAAATATAGCTGTCCCTCATTTATTTTTTGCCACTTATCTGGTATATCTTTGCTTGTTCTTTTATTTCAGAAGTTTCTAGATCACTGTGTTTTAGGTTTGTACTTAGAACTTATAGAGGGTGGGAAGCACGGCACTTCCCAGCATGCTCTGCTTGCAGGGTTTTGCTTGTCTCTCTCCAGTACACAGTGTGTTAGGCTCACTCCTGGAAGGCAGTGAGTGAACTGCTGCCTTCTTTCTTTCTGCCCATTTATTTCTGTGAGATAACTTTCCTACCTGTTTCAAAGACTGAAACTGGGCTTTGCCATGTGGTATAGTCTTGACTGGATGTTCTAATCCACCTCTACTCAGTGAAAATTACTAATGGAATCTGATATTATATTGCCTGTAAGCATTATGTTTTGGTGTAGTTAAGTTCTCATATGTCTCTGTACCCAGTGATGTTTTTGTGTGAATTTGGTAGAGACGGGCACCACTGTAACCAAGAAATTTTAAGGGTTGTTTTTCATCACTGATCCTTCCTTAGCTAGAAAGGGAGTTACCAGCTGTGGGTTAATGTTTCTGACTTCAATCTTTTTTTCTTTTTCTTTTTGTTCAGCATGAATAATTTTTGGGAAAACAATTTTATTTATTTTTTGCTTAGTGTTTTTCTTTCCAGAAACATCAAGTATGTTATGACCATTACTTAGAAACAATGCATAGTCTGTTTGGGTCTTCTGTGTTTGGTATGTGTGTGTTTTTCTAAACAGATGTTGAGTAAAACTTCAGGTCATGTGTGAGGCAGAATACTTAGAAGAATGCTTCAGAGCCCAGCCGACTTTAAACAACTTGTTGAATTCAATGTTTATTAAAGTGAAACAATACAAAAAAGGAAGTGGTGGAAAACTGCTTGGTTAATATTAAATGAAAGTCATTCTTCTCCCCCACATAAGATGTCAAACCACAGTGAATTATAAACTAAATGAAGTTTTGAGAGCTGTTACAGATAACTTTGAGCCAAATCAAACTAAAACACAGCCCTAAAGGCAGGAGTTTCATGTGAGATGTTTTTTCCAGGTTGCAGACTAGCAGTGAATCTGCAAGAGGTGGGTTCTCAGGGTCAACCTTGGGACCACTCTTCCAATAGAAGAGGTGTAGTTGGTATGAGCCTTGAAAAGAGTGGATTTAGGAAGAGAGGGAAGACTTTTTTTTCCAGAAAATCTGGCACCACTTTAGACTGAGTATTTGTTTTTTAATATTTATTTTTTTAATATTTCTTCAAGTAAGACCAAACGTCTACTCCAAGCAGGCTGTGAACACCCCCAGGAAGCTGAGACAACCACACAGAAGAGGCAGGGTGGAGGGATAAGAAGGATTCCTGGTTTTCTTTCTTGATGGTTGATTTTATGTGTCAACTTCACTAGGCCAAGGTACCTAGATATTTGGTCAAACACCAGTTTAAATGTCACTGTGAAAGCATTTTTAGATGAGATTAACACTCAAATCAGCAGACCCCGAGTAAGGAAGATGACTCTTCAGAATGTAGGTGAGCCTCAAGTAGTCAGGTGAAGACATTCATTGTAAAAAGATTGTGGTCTCCTGAGGAAGAAGGAATTCTGGCTCCAGATGGCCTTTGGACTGCAGCTACCACATCAACTCTTCTATAGGTCTTCAGCCTGCTGGTCTGCCCTCCAGGTTGTAAACTTGCCAGCTCCCACAACTGGCATGAACCAATTCCTTAAAATAAATCTCTGTCATCTCATCTCATCATCTCATCTCATCTCATCTCATCTCATCTCATCTCATCTCATCTCATCTCATCTCATCTCATCATCTCATTGTATGTATGTATGTATGTATGTATGTATGTATGTATGTATGTATCAATCAATCAGTCAATCAATCATCAACCTAACCTTATTGGTTCTGTTTCCTTGGAGAAACTAATCCCTGATGAGTACATTTACCAAAGTGTAAAGAAGACATGTAATTCCACAGGCCACCTAGGCAAGTGCCAACTCATTCTTTGGTGATTCAACTGCTCTCCAGGCACACAATCAGTTCACACCTGAACCTGAGAAGCCCCTGGAATGCTTCACCATTGCCCTCAAAGTCAAATCCAAACTTATATGGCTGTGAGTTAGAACCTGTTAAAACATGGCCTCATGTTTGCTGTTCTACCTATCACCCTCTAACACAAAACCACTGCTCCAGGCTGATACTCTACCTGCATTTGCCAGAAGGATTTCCTCTTCTGCACCTTGACACAATCTGTTTCTCATAAATGGAATGTTCTTCTGTCTTTTCTTTTTCAAATCCTTCAACTCATTAGAAGTTCAGCTCAAGTTCTACCTCCTCCATACCATCTCTTCTGACTTTTGCTCTCTCTCAACTCCACTTCTATCTCGAGTCTGCCTTGCATTGCGATTACTTGTTTTCCAACATTGATTCAAGCATGTATATTAATACAACTGTAGACTCCTGGAGAGAAGGTACAAATTCTTTCACTCATTCTGCCTACCCCGTGGTTTCTACTAGAGTGCTCCTCACATGAAGGTGTCATACAGTACTTGACAGTTGATGGTTGAGAGGGTGTTATCTGGGATTATGCAATTTGACCATAGAACCATAGCTACATGTTAAACTGTACAGTCCACCACATACTTTCTATTAGGAAATGGTCTTGTCTTGATGTGGTTTCAATGTAAACAATGCCAATGACTTAAATCCCACTTTTTCTCTTAGGTTGTTAGTTATTCCTTTCTAGAGGTCCCCCATAGCCCATAATTCTGTTGTAGTGCTTGAATTGTGATTATCTGCTTCTTTGTATTGGGTTGTTGGAAAAGTCATGACATATTTTTCTATGTTTTTCATTGCAAAAATGTGTCATGACTTTTCTGACAACCCAATGTTTTCTCTCTGACCCAGCCCTCAGTAAGACATCAGGTTCTTAAGGGCAGAACCTCTAACTTAGTCACCTATAAATCCCCAATCCTTGCTACATAATGGATAGCAAGTTATTGATGATTGAACAAATGAAGAATGAATGCTGGTCAAGATAGCTGCATATGTTTCTTTTTGGAGTCTTGACTTACTAATATGGTGGAAGTTAATATGATACAGTTTGAGGAGGGCTTTGATTCTTTTCTCATTGATTCAGAATCATATATTCCTTTAGTGGACGAGGACCTTCTTTTGCTATTAGGAAGAGAACAACGAATAGTTACCTTTAGGAGATGTTACAAACCAATTGTTATTTACCACAAACAGTCCTATAATTAATACCAGAACTTCTGAGACTAGATTTCAGTGAATGATGATAAGGGACTTGGGGTGGAGCACCAGGGTCCTGGATGTTTAATGAATTGTATAAGTCATCATAGAAAAGGATGCTGGAGTTCCCAGCTCTGTACCTTTGCATGTTGTGCCCTCTTGGTCTTCTGTTCCCTTGGCTTTGAACCCTCAGCTCCCTTGTCCATTTCTCCTTTATGGAAGAATGGTGTTGCTTGCTCACATGGCACACACGTTGCCTTCTTCCTGTGGGTCCCATGGAGCCCGTAAGTTGCCAGTTTGCGGCCTCTGCTCCAGGTACCGAGAAATCCACCAAAATGTAGAGCCAGACATGTGTGGCCATTTGCTGGGTGCCGCCATATATCACCTCCTTCAGATTGTTTTCTCTGACTCACTGGGCTTTGGGTTCTTTGGTTCATTTTTCAGTTCTGAAGTTTAAGACCTTTCTGAGACTGGCTGAGCAATCTCCTGCAGAGCAAAATGCCACATACTCTGTGGGACCTGCCTGTTGCAATTAAAATTCAGGAGGGATATCTTGGCTGTGGAGGGTTTCCCCGGAGGAGCAAATGGTTCCAGCCCCACTCCAGGCTCCCCAGCCCAGGGTTCCAGTGCCTGGGAGAAAAGCCCAGATAACCTCTGGCTGTGAAAACCAGAGGAGATTGTGGCTGAGTGAGACAAAGGGAGGCTGCAGTCCCAGGTGTTCACTCCTCTTAAAAGGCCCACACATGGACTTGCTGACTGATGGACTCATTCACTCCAAGCTCCAGCACAGAGACAGCAGCTAGAAAGGCACCAGGGACATATAGGGAGGAAGTGTACCATCTAGCCTCAGGATTAGAGCTGGAAGGGCAGCTTTCTCCTGGACCATAATTTTTTGTTTTTGTAAACAGTCATCGTATGTTTTGATCACACCTCCTATAATTCAGAAATTAGTTGTAGGGACAAAGTGAGATCATGTATATGAGAAATGAAATAGCTCTTTGCAAATGGAACAAATCAGCATGTTATTTTAATTTTTTACAAAAGATTTTATTGGGGAATTGGGGGAGGGAACAGAGTTGGGGAATTGGGGAAGGGGAACAGACAAGTTACTATCTTTTTGTTCTTTAGTCTAGTTGTGGAATATGTCGCTTCACTGGCCCATGTTGGTATTGTGATCATTGTGTTCTTCCCGGCTAAGGCAGATCAGTCACACGCCATTGGATGGCCGCTCATGGCAGCTCACGCTGGCTGCTGGCCTCTCAAGGTAGCTTACGGCAGCCCACTACAGTCCCACTGCAGCCTATGCCAGCACCAGCCACTCACAGCTCCAGGTCGAATTGTTGTTCACCATCTTAACTGTAGAGGGCACAGTGGCACTGGCCCATGTGGGATCAGAACCGGTGGTCCTGCTGCTCAGAGCTCATGCTCCCAAGCCAACTCTTAACCAATGAGCCACTCTACCAGCTCTGTATTATTATTATTATTATTATTATTATTATTATTACTTTTTAACTAGTTCCATTCCTGGTATATAATGGGCATATTTTTTGAATGTCAGATATTTCACATATGTAGTGTACACCCTGTGGCCATGGTTGGGATTTTTACAAAGTTGTTTCATAATTGAACCAGGAAAAGGTTTTGCGAGCAGAATATCAGAGCCATCTTTTCTTTCTTTCAGTAAGAATTATATTCCCCACTTCTGAAGACCAGACTCAACCCATTTCCCTTTGCCCATTAGTGCACACATCTTATTTTTTAGAACCGTTTATTGTTATTACCTGTTGGATATAGGAAACTTGGCAATTCTTTTCTCTAGACTAGAGTGGACCATGTAGACTAGAGTGGACCATGGCCAGAAGGCTCCTTGGAGCACAATCATCCAGCATATATTTTCATCAGCCTTTGGAGATTGGCCATGTGGTAGCCTCTTACCACACAGGAGCTCTCCCCACCTGAGGTGGTGTCTGCTCTTGTAATTCCTTTCCCATCCAGAGGTTGCGCCTGCATTCCTGAGCCCATATCATTATTCATTTTTTAACGCTCATTTGATTTTTGAGAAATTGCTCCCCTTTCCCTGAGCTACAAGAGGAGGAGGGAGTTAAGTTTAGGGATGAAGGGCTGGTATTCAGAGATAATGATAGAGTGGAGATAAGGTCAAAGCCCATCCTTCTGCATGAGCCCCTGGACCCCACAGAAAGGCTCTCACACTGAAATCAGCCACGCTGCCTTGGGCATGTGTCATGTTGCCCCATCTCCCTGCTGCCTAGCGGTCTCTTTCAGAGCCAGTATCTCCTGAATATGCCTTGGTCAATGGTAACTAGCAGACCTACAAACTGTAGCTAGGTAGTCACGTTGAGTAAATGTCTTCAGGCAGGAGGAAATCCTAAGAAACATGCATGATGTCAGGTATCAAGATGTGTTCAATTTTTGGTACTTTGTGTAATTGAACAGCATATGGATATGGTCGGTGCCCTGGTACGATGGTTAATTTTATGTATCAACTTGACTAGGCCATGGGGTACCCACATATTTGGTCAAACATTATCCTGGGTGTTCCTATGAGGTGTTTTTGCATAAGATAAACATTTAAATTGGTAGCGCAAGTCAAGCAGATTGCTGTTTGTACTGTGGGTGGATCTTTTCTAATCAGTTGAAGGCCTGAACAGAATAAAAAGGTGACTCTCTCCTGAATAAGAGAGAATTCTTCCTGCTTGCCTGTTTTCACCCTGGGAGATCAGCTTTTTCCTGTCTTTGGACTCAGACTGAAACATTGGCTCTCCTGGGTCTTGAACCTATTGGCCTTTGGACTGGAGCTGTGCTATCACTCTTATTGTCAGGCCTTCCGACTCAGACTGGAACGAAACCATCAGGTCTCCTGCATCTCCAACTTGCCAGCTCACCCTGCAGATCTTGGGACTTACTGGCCTCCAAAATCATTTAAGTCAATTTCTTTTTTTTTTTTTTTTGAGGGCAGTGTCACTGGCCCTCATATGTGGGACCCGAACCGGGGCCGCTGGCTTCCCAAGCCAGCACTTAACTACCGCACCACTTGGCCAGCCCTAGGCCAATTTCTTATAATAAATCTTCTGCTCTCCCTCCATACACATCCTATTGGTTCTGTTTCTCTAGAGAAGCATCTGGTCTGTCCGTCCAGCCCTGAGCTCTGCCTGAGACCTGGTGATGGGCCAGCATGATTGATAAAGATGTAAAGTTCACAGAGAGGTTATTCAACCAGCTCAACCCGGCCTGGTGCCTGGTTACTAACTCCTATCTTGTGTTTCCAGTTTGGCAGGATCAGAATTTCTGGTACTCAAGCATGACCTACCTAGGGCCAGGTCCTGCTCTATTCATGTCTCCCAGAGGGGGATTTTCTACGTTACTAGGGAATCTGGGCCTCTCTGACAAAAGGGGTGGAGAGAATCTCTACCTAATGGTCTTAGAATGTGGCACAAAGGGATAAAATCAATAGAATACTAGGGTTTGAAGGGTGCCAGTACAAGTGGCCTAACAAGAATCCCACAGATTTTTTCAAGTGCAGTTTTCATCCCAGTTAGACTTCTTGGTGTGTGTCCCTTAAACAATATATATATATATATATATATATATATATATATATATATATATATATATATATTTTTATATATATATATTTCTAAGACTCAGTATTTGTAAATGTGAGAGGTCCAGAAACTTTTTCCAACTGAATGGATGAAAGTGGGGAAACAGTCTCTGAGTGCCATTTCATTGAATCGTGAGGGTACATGTCTAGAACAAGTTTAGGGTAGGATGAGGGTCAGTGGAATAGCTCCTAATCCTATTTCTACTTTTAACTCAGGAGATGACCTTCAGAAAGTCACGCAATTGTTCTTATGTCCGCTTGCTTCTCAAAAACTGGCCCTTTTAGCAACTCTCAAGTATATAATACGGTATTGTTAATGATAGCCACTATACTGTACAATAGATTTCCAGAACTTATTCATCTTATAATTAACCTTATTGGAGTAATCACTTCACAATGTAGATTCATATCAAATGATCATGCTGTATATGTTAAACTTGGACAATGGTGTGTGTCAATTATATCCCAAGAATGCTGGGAGGGGGCGGGGGGGGGAGAAAAAAATGCAATAAAAGCAAAAAAAAAGGTCTTCAAACCAAACCTGCAGCCTCCCCAACTGCTGAAAGCTAGTTGGAAATTTAGAAACCTCATGCCCTGCCCCAGACCCACTGAAGGAGATCTTCATTTTAACAAGATTTCCAGATGATCTATTTACATGTTAAAGTTTGACAGGTACTGGTATGGAGGAAGGAGCACATTTTGGACTTCGTTAGAAACTACTGGTTTTTTTTTTTTTTTTGGTCTGGACACTCCTGTGCAACTTTGGACATGTCACTAAGACTCTCTGATCCTGTTTCTCTATGTTAAAACTAGGGATAAAAATACCTGCCTACCAACCTGATGGAGGTTTCATAGGGTCAAATGAATTTATAATGCCGTATACATACATATACTGAGCGGCTTCTATGTGCCTGGGCCTCTGCTGCACATGGCAGGGTAAAGAGATGAGTTAAGACATGTTTCAGTGTCCAGGAACTCAACTCCAGCACAATGGGAAAATACGTATGAAGCACTTTGTAAATGCAAAGGGCTACCTAAATGTTAGCTATTATTAGTATTAATGGAGATAATAATACTTGCCTTACTTATGCTGCATGGTTATTATTAAGTTCAAGCGAGATAAAGCATGCCAAAGCCATTTGAAAGCTGAAAAGTACTGACGTAAGAACTTATTATTGTATTATTGCCATCGCTGAGTTAATGATAATTAAGTCCAGTAGGGGAAAACCTAGATTTAATTACATTTACTCAGGCCACAGAGGATCCTGGAGTTTAAATACCAAACTTGGGACTCTTAGTTGAACATGCAAGGGGATTCTCGCTTGCTTTTGGTTCCGTAGGGGAGCTGCAACATTAAGAGTCTGTTAATACTTGTGCTATTTTAGACTATCTGATCCTAGAAGTAGGGATTTATTTGCAGTTTATTGGCAACTCACTGAAATGCATCCACCTGTGTGGTGGAATGTTCTATCTGATGGGCAGCCTGACAATAGCCCTACACTGCCGACTGGGATGTGGTCAGATGGAAAAAACGCAGGAGACGTACACTCTGCAAGGTCCTTTATCTGGCCACATCCTCGGCGGCAGTCCCTGCTCTTTGTATTACTGTCATGCTAAAACCCTGGGTGCTCGTGGTGGGTGAAGGAACTTGGAAATCATCCAGTCTAATGAATGATCCAGTCTTCCTCAGGTGAAGACGCGGTCCTCAAGAATGGACATGTCATATCTACTTGGCTCAGGACCACACTTCAAGTTGATGGAAAAGGAACTTGAAAAGTCATCTCTCCTGACTCCATGTTCTCTCTTTCCTCTTGATGCACTAGAGGATGCCTTTTTTTTCTTTTGCTTTTGCTTTGAATAATGAACACACCAGGAGGGATGCAGGTCTCACTACAGTTCTGATCTGGATGTGTCTCACATGTTGACCCTTTGCTCTCTGTTTTTGATAGTTGGCTCCAGTCTCTGCTCTTCCGCCTCACTAGCTGTAGACCTTGTCTCTGTGACATGGTCAGTGCAAATTTTAATAAGGCAGAGAAAGAGCAAAATGAACAGTTCCCTCCCTGCATGCATGCTGTTTACTCTTTTGTTACATATTTAGGATGGTCTGCCTTGATTTTGAGTTATTCATATATATGTCTATCATTATAATGCTCTGGAGGTAGCACCTCCATTGTTGAAATGCAGCTTTGTTAAATGGTAAACCTCACGATCTTGGGCAAGTGACATCATCATTCCGAAACTCTGTAAATTGAGACATAATCGTATTTGCCTTATAGATGGTAAAAATTAAATACATGTGAAGTCGTTGATCTGGTGTAGCCCCTGCTAACTCCATCTCTGCTGCTCTCAGTTGTAGTTTGGGCTGGGGGGCAATACCTAATTAACTTCAGCCACCCCCACATCTCCCCACGCTACACTCCTCTAGACGGAGCCTGAGCTACCAGCATTTTCAGATCTTTCAATCTCCTGTGGAGTCATTTATTTTGACTATGGGTCCCTTTCCAGGGAGGTTGGGTCAGCTTCCTCATCTCAGACTCGTAACTACCATTTCCTCTGACCTTTGGTATTGCTTTTCAGCCCTGATATCTCTCATCCTCTCACTGCCAAGCTAACTCACATTTGTTTTGAGGGATGGTAATGATTCATTGAGGAGAAACATATTGCTTGTTTACCTATGTGTGGAGTAATGAGTGCTGAATTGAGCATAGCTCCACGCTACCTGGCTTGGCACTCTTACCTAGGCCTTGGCACATTTGTAATCAACTTTTTCCCATCCCGAAGCTCACAGCCGGAGCTGACTTTTTCCTGCTTTGACTCTGTCCACCTAAACTATATGCATCTCAAGGGCAGGCATACCTTCTACTGCTCCAGACACCAAAGCGTCTTGCGTCTAGTAGAAACTCAACACTGATTAGTTTGATTCCTGCTTCTTGGATTTGATGCTCCTCCTTTAATTAAAAGGAGATGTTTCTTCTTTGTAGCAGGTGTTAGAATTCCTCTGATGTTCTGTCTTAGTAGAAATTGAAGCTTCATGGCCTAGAGTTGGTGCAGAGGTTTCTGAAGGCTAAAGATACTCTGCATAAAAGAGGGGAAAAATGCTTTGCTGGGGAATGGGGTATTCAGGAGGAAGGCTGTGAGGAATGGGGAGAAGGGGAGTGAGCTTGGCAGATGGGATGAGCATGATGGCAGAACGCTGTGTCTTTGATGTGATGACCTCTACCCAGATTCCCAATAACTGGAGAAGTCTAGTGTGACTGGCTCTCCTGTGGATGCTGGTGAAAGGCTGATCCTGCTTGTGGGTGGATGGGAACACAGATCTGAAGACTACAGCTCTGATTTCACAGAAAGCTGGGGAGGAGAGTAGATAAGAACCAAATTTGGACTCCTCGAGGCCTTGGAAACTGAGGTCTGATGCAATGTGTGCGGGGTGCAGTATTCCAGTACTTTAAGTTTAGAATGCAAGGGGCAGAAGGCCCTCAGTTGAGCTCTGGATTATATTCACATTGAGTCTGGCACAAAGTTATGCATTTAAAACAATATCCTGTCAGGATTTTTTGTTTCCTTAGAAAGGGATATGGCAAAATCTCAATGGGAAACTGTTGCTACCAGAAGGCCACTTTGAGTCATTTCATCTAGGGGTCTGTGCAAGCTCCCATTATTCCCAGGCTTTAAGCTGACTTTAGGCCCTGGGCTACTGCCATTCTCCCTCATGCTTCTATCTCAGGATGTACAGGTGGCAGCTACCAGCATCTACCAGGCATTTGGGGAATCTTTTTTTTTTTTTTTTTTTTTTTGAGGGCAGTGTCACTGGCCCTCATATGTGGGACCGAACCGGGGGGCCGCTGGCTTCCCAAGCCAGTGCTCAACCACCGTGCCACTCGGCCGGCCCTATTTGGGGAATCTTACTCTTGTTTGTGTCATAGGTGACACTTGCTCTGAATACAACCATCTCTTCTTCAGTTGATGGCTGTGGAGCTAGTCTGGCAGCAGATCTTGCCAAGCTGAAAAGTGATCACTAGAGCATAGAGTCCACACTCAATTCCTGACCTGTGTGAACAGAAAGAGGAGACAACTAACCAAACCCATTGTGCGTATTTTCACAACGAACAGATGGAGCTTTCTGAGTTCCCCAAGTTATCCTTTCAAAGAACACCTCCACCTATAAGTGAAATGACACAGTATTTGTCTTTCTCCAATGGACTTCACTCATTATATGTGAAATCTAAAAACCTAAATGAATGAACGAACAAAACAAAACAGACGCGTAGAACAAACTGATAGTTGCCAGAGCGTTGGGCAGTGGGGGGATGGGCAAAAAAAAAAGGTGAAGGGGATTAAAAGGCACAAACTGATAGTTATAAAGAAGTCACAGGGATGGAAAGCACAGCATAGGGAATACTGTCAATATCACAGTGACTTTGTACAGTGACAGATGGTTACTAGACTTCTCATGATGATTCCTTCATGAGGCATATAAATGTCAAATCACTGTGTTGTACACCTAAAATTAATATAATATTGTATGTCAACTATACTTTAATTAAAAATAGCTTTATATTCTAGAATAGAAAAAAAAAAGCCTAACAACAACAAAGAGCACCTCAACAGTCCTTCGGCTCTTGCAGCTGTGCAGCTGGTAGCAATGGCTACAGGAATACAAGGTCGTAAGAGGTGGATCAATATTTTTTTTGCAGTGTGCCTTACTCACAGCTGTTTGCATATTTGGTTTCTTCTAATGTTCTTTCTCCCGGACTTGACCAGAGGAGGAGTTTCATGAAGCATAATGCAGTATAAATTAAAATTAATAATAAAAGTTTTAAATTAAAAAAAATGACCTTAAATAATTCTTGGGTTAACAGAGGAATCAAATCTGCAATAATAGACTACTTAGAAAAGAAACAACAATGAGAATACTGCATATCAAATTTCTGCCAATGTTCTCAGGGGCATGTCAACTGCAGTGAGTGCTTTCAGAAATAAACAATAAAAATTAAGAAGAACTGAACTGGGAAATGCAAGAGGTTAGATAAAAATATACACCCAAGGAAAACCAGAAGAATTTGTAAGTTGATGTTATTAAATTAGAATACCTAAAAGTAACATAATGAGCTAATAAATCTAATAGATATTCCTTTTAATACAATAGAAAAACTCTGGCTAATGTCAATTACAAAGGTGATGAAAATATGAATATTTAATATAAGAAATAAGGAAGATATACCCTCGGGAAAGAGGTGATTTAAAGAGTAAAAGAAGTAATATGGACAACTTTATGTTAACAGTTCTGAAAATACTACATAAATGAATGATTTTCTTATACCTATAAATTATCAAGTTGACTCAAGAAGAAATACAAAACCAGAACAGGACAGTAGCCATAAAAGAATTGGGGAAAAAAGTTTAAAGAACTACTTCTTTAAAAAGGTCTTTGTACATACAGTTCTATTGTGCTCTTTTAAACTTTTTACGAAATCCAGCAATTGTAAAAGAAAAAGGGAGAGATTTGATTACATAAAACTTAAAAATTTATTGTGATACAAGATATAAATAAAGTCCAGAGTAAGATGACAAATAAAGAGGAAATATGTGCAATATATAAAAAAGCTTACTATTCTTTGTTTGCCAAGAGCTCTTAGAGATTAATAAGGAAAAACATCTAGGGCCGGCTGAGTGGCGCGTTGGTTAAGAGCTGGCTTGGGATGCCAGCGGCCCCGGTTTGGATCCCACATATCAGGGCCAGTGATGCTGCCCTCTGCAGCTAAGATGGTGAGCGGCAGCTCCACCTGGAGCTGGGCTGCTGTGACTCCCTGGAATGGCATAGCTGCAGCCCCTGCTGCAGTGGGCTGCCATAGGCTACAGTGAGTGGCCAGCAGCCATTGTGAACAGCTGGCAGCCCTGTGAGCTGCCAAGAGTCGCTGTGAGTGGCCGTCCAGAGGCCAGCAACTGATCTGCCTCACCCGAGAGGAGCGCAATGGTGGTGCCAGCATGGGCCAGTGAAACAATGTCCTCCACAACTAGACTGAAGAACAAAGAAGGATAACTTGTCTGTTCCCCTTCCCCGGTTCCCCAACGCTGTTCTCCACCAATTCCCCAATAAAATCTTTAAAAAAAAATCATCTAATAAAATAGAGTTTATGAACAAACAAGAGAAAAGGAGATGCAACTTGTCAATCTTTAAAAAAAAATCATCTAATAAAATAGAGTTTATGAACAAACAAGAGAAAAGGAGATGCAACTTGTCAATAATATGCAGAAAGATACATACCCTTCCTAGGAGTTAGGGAAAAACAAAATGATATTGCAATACTATATTTCATCCATCAGATTGGCAATAATTTAAACTGTTAAACAGCCCTTTGTTGTCAGGGAAGTGGGGACACCAGTACTCTCACACATAATTTTTGGTATTATAGTCAATTACAAACTCTGTAGAAAGTAATTGGCAACCTTTTCTTAAAAGTGCAAAATGTGCCTACCTGTAGTAGAATCAGAAAGCCTAGCTCGAGGAACCAATTTCTTAGAAATAATTGCTAGTTTTAAAAAGATAAATGTATAAGGATATTTATTGCACCATTGTCTTAAAATATGAAATATTCTGCAAACAATCTGAATAGTATAGGGGGATGATTATATAAATGGCAAAGGTAGTAATACTCAATTAATTTTGAGCCCACATCTCTGGAGCCATCCTTTACTTCAATTTTCATGTATATGCAATATCCAGTCCATCAATAAATTCTGTTGGCTGTCCCTTAAAAATGATTCCAAGTCTGAATGCAACCCTCAAATTCCACGGCTCCCTCTTGGTCCAAGCTTCAATAATCTCTGCCCTTTGACTCAGTAGCCTTCTACCTGGCTCCCTGCTTCCATCCTGCTCATCCTGCCATCTTTTATGTATTTTAGGGTGAGGAATTTAAAATGTAAAATAGGTGCCACCCTCCTGCTCAAATCTATCTAGTGACTGTCCTCCCATTGCACTTACAATGTTATCTACACTCTGACCACAGTGTACAGGGTGTTACTTGACCCTTTACTTGGCCATTGGTCAACCTCATTTCCTCCCCTTCCTCCCCTCGCTCACTTCTCTCTCAACAATGGATTCTTATTGTTCTTTGAACACGTATAAAGACCATTGAACTTTATGTTCCATCTGCTTGGAACTCTTCCTCCCTAAGCTATTGGCATAACGGTCCCCTTCACTTTCTTGCCTCTTTGCTTGATTTTACCCTTCTTAGACCATCTTAGTTAAAATAGCAACTCTTCTGGTGATCCTTTCTATTATACATGATGACACACTTTGAGGAAACACAAGTCCCAGGTCAAAGAAAGCATTAAAGCTTAGTTTAAATCATTGCTAAATTCTCTCAAACAGTTCCCAAAGATGGATGACAGCAGTGTTCCCTACACCAATGTAATTGCTTATGTGCCAAGCACATTACACAGGTTGTCTCATTTAATTTTCACCATGACTCTTTTTATTAGTATTCCTTATTTACAGGTCATGAATCCAAGGATGGACAAGGTTAAACAACTTGTTCACCAAATCCTACAGTGTAAAAGGGGGAGCCAGGATTTGAACCCTGGCTGTAGTCTCTGCACCAACAGGTTGTACGGCCTCACAGACCACTAGGCATTTCTTCTTTCTCTTGCTCTGTCTTACAAAACACAGCAGCTGTCTTTAATCTCACGTTTCACTCTCTCAAAATTTCCCAAAACTTCCTCCTAAAACCCAGCCCATGGTAGCTATTGGTCTCCCATACCCTCTTCCATCCTTTCTGGGTCTCTTCCTCCCTGGCCATGTCCAGTGTAAAACAGCCTGGGATTCTGGCTTCCTGAGCAATGTATCACTAGCTACTTTGTCCTCATTTGCATAAAAAAGCTGAAAAGGCCACAATTTCCTACAAAGGGGAAGGCATTGCGATATGATCCTTGTTCCTTATTGTCAAGCTTGTAGGACATGCCTCTGTCCTTCAGTATTTTAAAAAAATTATCTTATTTTTCAATTATAGTTGACATTCCATATTATATTAGTTTCAGGTGTACACCATAGAGGTTAGACATTTATGTAATTTATAAAGTGACCCCCCCATAAGTCTAGTAGCCCCCTGACATCATATATAGTTATTACAATATTATTTTAGTCCTTCAGTATTGAGCACACACTTGCTGAAGCAATGCACATGAACACGATTTCACCACCCTCTCAATTTCTATAGAACATACTACTGTTTACATTCATTTCACCCTTTAACAATACAAGGTGATCAGTAGTTATGCTGCCTGGAGCAAGTTACTTCACCACTTTGTATTCAGTTTCCTCCCTGCACAATGTGGAAAATAATATCTACATTTCGAGGGTATCATAGGGATCAAATAACAAAAGCGACCTGTTAGTACCTGACATGTCGTTGACTCTCATTAGACATGAGTTGATTTTGATTCAGGAGATGAGGGCAGAATATATATCTTTCCTTATACTTGCAATATTGTGTCATTGCATTAGTCCCGAGGAAATCACGGGAAAAGAAGCCACAATTTCACGGCAGAAGAAGTGATTCAATCAAGATTGCATGGTATATAAAAAACAAAATACATGGTAAGCCTGCTTCCCTCGTGTGCATGACTTCCAGATCAGACATTTCTAAATGCAGCTTTCTGTGGACTCCTTTGAGCATTGATGCCATATATGTAGTGTGATGGATAAAGGAATGGACGGAGAGGTAGGGGATCTGGGCTCTGGTCCCACCTGCCTGCCTGTAACTAGTTGTGTGATCCTACTCAGGCCACTTACTTTCCCCAGGACTCAGGTTTTTTTTTTTTTGTCTTTTAAATGGGAAATGCCCCCAAACAAGCAAAGAAACAATAGCAGAAACATTTTCTTGCTTTATAAGGTGGCTGAGTCAAGAAGGATAACCTGTATTAAGGTACTTTGTCTATTATAAAATACTGTAAAATATGGATTATTGTAATAATTTTATAGTCTTCCTGTCCATTGAAAAAAGAATGCAGCTATAATAAGTAAGCATTTCCTCCAAAGTTGGATTGTTAGGCACATCCTATAGGTATTGAGCAGCTTCCACTCCTTTTGGGGAGATGCTGTTCTAGGGTGACTGCATCAG
Organism: Aselliscus stoliczkanus; assembly: GCA_033961575.1. NCBI lineage: Eukaryota > Metazoa > Chordata > Mammalia > Chiroptera > Hipposideridae > Aselliscus > Aselliscus stoliczkanus. The sequence goes on from CM066735.1 coordinate 19,588,255, forward strand.
CACCAGGATTAGGAAGGATGTGGTTGACAACTGCATCTTGAACTAGAACTTTGTCCTTCTCTGTAGGCTATGGGATTACTGCCTCTGCCTCTGATAGATCTGTGACTCAGCTTGGGGGCAGGGGAGGGGAGCCATGCCTATTAGCTATGGAATATCTCTCTCTCATCTATCTATCTATCTATCTATCTATCTATCTATCTATCTATCTATCTATCATCCATCTATTGTCTATCTTCTTTTTTTTAACCATGACAGAGATTCTTGATCTAAATTCTTCTTCCTTCCAAAGCTAGGTTTACTCCTTGTCATAAAATTGGAATATTGAAGAATGGCTACCTGCCACTCAAATAAAAACATCTCTTTCTATGAAACCTGTGTCTAACTGCCTGCCGGTCTGTCCCCTATCCATCTATCTATGCATCTATCAATTCAAACTTTTGTTTAGCCCAGCCAGTTAATCCTACCTGCTAAAGTTTATCCTTTATCTTTATTTTTGCTTGTCTTTGCGTTCAACCTGGAATAGAAACTACGGCTTCCACCCAAGGAATCTTCATTCAATTTGTTCTCAGCCAAATAGTGATCTAAATTTGGAATCACACAAGGTTTTGAGAATGTCTTTCAGCCTTTGGGTGATTATCTGAACTCCATCCAAACCTTCATGCTTGAAGACTCTGCTATTGTTAATTATGGCTCCTGTTCACTGCTGGCCAGTCACCTGGCTCTTTTCCTTTTGCCTGGGAAATGACTTTGTACAAATTCCCTGGATTGTTGAAAACCAGCTGCATAGCAGAGGCTGGTTGATGATGGGTGAACCAAAGAACGTTGATAGTTTTCAGCTCAGCCTTCCCTGGACCAGGGCCCAAAATTACTGGCTTTGCATAAACTCATATGCCATTCACCTGAATAGCAGCTTCCCCTAACAGTTGTTTATGGTACAGTCTGAGCCACAAAAGTCTCATGAGAACTCTGTGGCAGAAAGCACAGGGATGGGTGTGGTCAAGGCAGCAATGGGGATGGGGCAGCTGATTCTAGGATACACCCTCGCCCCCCATCACTGGTGTGGCTTTGGTGTGTTGGTTTGATTTTAGTGCATTCCAAACAAATTTAGTTCCCTTTACACTGAATTCTAGCTGGGGACTTAAGAAAGGGCTTTTATTTTATTCTTGGTTTAAAAAAAAAAATCAAGGCAATATATATGTGTGTGGCTGTATTTTCAGTTCTGGAGTTTCCCACACTATCTATGAAAGGCCTTGTCAAGGGCAGCCCATGGCTATTTAGGGTGAAAAGGGTAAAAATAACATCTTATACTTGTGTAGAGCTTTATACTTTGTACTTTATACTTGTCTTGTTTCCACAATCATTGATTGCACACATAATCTCTGCTAGGCAATGTGCTGGGGAAACAAAGGGATAAAGCAAGAGTTTACTCTCAAGGAGCTCGCAGCTTAGCAGAGGGTAACAGTGATAACAGATGTAACAACCCACTGTCCATTCTCCCATTCCATGCCACTCTGCAGGGGAGAGGAGGGAGGGGACAATTCTGTTACATTGCGCATAGGGCGGTTAGAAAAGTAGGACCAAAATGTTGTAAAATATTCAAGCCTGAAGGGATTTAGATTTTATATAATTTTACATACTCGTTTTGAAGATGAAAGAACCTCATCCCAGATGTGCCGAGGCTTGCCTAAGGTCATGCAGCTGGAGTGAGGTGGGTCTGGGGTGCTAGTCTTTAAGTTCTCAGGGCAGTGGTGTTTTTCTCCTACCCCATAATATCTTGCATCCTCGGGAAGGGACCACTTTGATGGGGCACTGTCCTGCAGGCAGGGCTAATTCAAGGCCAACGGGGCTTCCAGCCCTTACTCTCTGCCTTTTGTACTCTCTTTCAGTGATGACCAGTTGCTTTGATGCTCAGGGCCTCTCCAGGAATCAGGTCTTCTCATGTACTCTAAGGTGTTATTGATTGCATTTTGTAATCTCTCTCAGAGTGTAACATTTAGTAAGGCTTAGGAAGAGCAGCTAATAGTACACTTTCAAGCATTTAGTACAGATGTATTTGGGGGCCAGGTGAGTTTATCTATGACTTTCAGTCACAGTACACCAAAGACTACTCAGCAGCTCTAGCTTAAGGGCAGTGAATTTATGGGGGTAAAACCTCTGCTCTGTGGTCAGAACCATTCCTTAGTTCATGGAAGTACACTGGGAACCTACACCATTGCTCCCAGGTGAAACTAGGGGGAAGGGTTACTGGAGTTTTACAGGAGAAGCCCCAGAGCAGTGACATAAATGTCAAGGTCACACAGCCAGTATGGGACCTCGTGCTCATGCTACCTGATGGGGCAATAGCTTCCTGCTTACCAGCCTCTGAATCAGTGCAGACACCCACAGGTGCTGTGAGAATGGTGAGGCCTGAGAACCAGGCTTGGAGGCAGAGGCTCCCTGTGTGACTGTGCAAATCCATCACTCTCTGTGTTCATGCTATTCCCTTACCCTTCTCTCCTGCATTGGTCTCAAAAAGAAAAACAATCAAAAATATTCTTCCCACCTCCACCCCACCTCCCAGCATTTGACAAGCACTCTATGTTGTGGGCTTATTCTATTATTTAATTCCTGGTTGCATTTTTGGCTCTGTATGAAGAATATTAGCTCCTGGGACAGGTGTGTATGTGTGTGTATGAATCTCTATAGGTCAACACACTAAAACAATAAAGTCCCACTGTTTGATCTAGGCATCTGACGTTGGTAATACTCATATTTGGATTCCAAGGACCTGAATCCCAGAGTATGCCAGACTAAAAGTTTTTCAAGTTGTTTAAAGTCCTAGAATCTTTATGCATCGAATGGTTAGAGACCGGGGATGCTGTTAACCATCCTACAGTGCATGGGGCAGCCCTCACGGTTGAGAAACCCTGGCCTATGGTAGAATAATGGAATGCATCTTTAATCTGGAGATGGCAACACTTGTACTGTTTGCCTTCTGCCACAGACTCTGCTGAGTTTGGGGATCAACATCTTGCTGTAAAGTACAATAAAAAGCTAGAAGATGAAAGTACAGCCAGTCTCAGAAATAAAAGTTCTGGAACACATTTAAAAAATATTATGGCATCAACAAAAATCATATGAAAATAACAGGAACTCTATAAGATAAAATATTTCTTAATCCCATTGCCTAAGTAAATCATCCCCATATATACTTAAAATGTGAGACATTCATAACCATCCAAATCCTAAACTTATTAGTAAATATTCACCGGAGTCTAGGAAATGGCTGTGTAATCATAGATAATGAACAACACATATTCTAGAACCCTCCTCATAAGTCTGCTCAACTAAAGAAATGAGCTGAAAGTTGGATTAATTGGATCCCTGGCTAATTTGAACTGGTGTAATCTTGTTTAACCGAAAAGATAGAAATGGCAGGGAAAATAAATTCATGAAGGGATTTAATTAGGAAAGAAATTTCCAGGGCATGTTCTGGGGTCAGCACAGATTCTCACATCCCCTGGTGATACTGGAACAATCTGGTCTGTGATATAAATGAAGGGCCTTGTGGTGCTTCCGTTTCCCTAAACAGATTCAGTGTGACTTTGCCAATGCAGTAAAAGTAAACCCAGAAAAGACTGTACCAGCAGGAAGGATTGAGGGAGACATGTTTTCTGGGGGTTCCACATTATTTGCCTGGAAAAATCAATATGTCAGGTGTTCCGATTAATAGGGTTTTATTGCAGAACACCCTGGATATATGAAAGATTGAGTTGAAGGCTTGACAAGGTTGCAGTGATGTATACTCCAGCACATACCTTTCATGAAAGCGCGAGTTTACTGCAAGAAGCTCATAGAATTCATCCTCAGCAGAGCACCCTGGGAGGTGTTAGGCAGAGGGACCTGATGACAGTGGCCTCCATGATTCCTCCCCTCAAAACACTCGTATTGTGGAAATGGAATTCTGCCTGTTGAAGGAGAGGCCCAGGGTGGTCATGAAAAGCCCTCAGTGGTAGCTTGGCAAGCCTCTTTTTTTCAAAAAAATAAATTATTATTATTTCTATTTTTTGTTAGAAAAATCTGAAGTCCACAGAAAAAAGAAAAAAACAAAACAAACAAACAAAAACAACCACACTATAATGATTTGAAAGCTGTAATGAATGCTATGCACTGCTCATCTAGATTTTCCAATGGCTGTCGGGTTGCTACACCATCTCCATATCATTTTCTCCATATCAACACACTACCTTTGTGCCCAACCATTCAAACCATTCATAAGTGGGCCACAAACAGCATGACACTTCACTCTGAAATATATTCAGCATGCATCTGCCATGAAAAAGAGAATTTTCATACACAACCACACCGTTAACAAGAGTGAGGAAATTGCACAAATTTAATGTTATCACCCAATAAACAGTCCATACTCAGACATTCCCAATTGTCTCAACAATGTCCTATATACCTTTTTGGGAATCTGGGGAGAATGTAAAAAAGCGATGATCTTTTTCTCTATCCTATTTCTCTTTCATTGGTAAGACTTAAGACTTAAGAGCAGGATGCAGTTAGCTTAAGAGACACTTTTGAGTCTTGATAGCTAAGAGTCGTGGTTCTCAAACTTTTTAATCTCTCACTTCATAAAAATATTGAGGAATCCTCAGTAGTTTTGTTTATTTAGGTTATATTTATTGATATTTACTAAGTCAGCAAATAAAATAAAGAAAAAATTTAAATTTATTAGCTCATTTAATAGTAACAATAGCATACCCATTACATGTTATCTTAAATAACATATTTAAAAAATTAATGTATAGAGTGTCTTTCTGTTTTCTTTTTGCAAATTGCTTCCATTTGGGGCTTAGAAGACAGTGACATCCTCATATCCGCTCTGGCATTCAATTTATTTTGCTTAAAGTATATTTGGTAGGAGCTTCATACAGATATGTAGTTGGAAAAGGGAGTATTATAATAGCTGTTTCGGATAATTGTTGTTCTTTGATACTTCACCAAAGCTTAACAAGTGGTAGTTTCTAAAAGGTTAATGTGATGTGGAATGTGAAGCCTTATCAATGTACTTTTGTGTTCAGTGAAATTGAAATCTATTGATCTATTTTGCACTTTCAACAATCTTTATTCACACGTGGAAATATATCTTTTTTCCTTCATTTGTTATTTGGAAGATAGGAGTTCACTGAGTCATGCAAATTTTCCAAATGTTGATTTGTTTGATTAAAAAAAATCACATTCATTAATCATTAACTTCATCAGAAATGTCTCTAAGTATTGGAAAGCTATCAAGCTCAGAGTGGAGACAAGTTTTTCAGTATTCTTATTTTTTCTTAAAACTTCAAATTTTACCATTGGCATCAATACTGATGACTGTTTCTCTTTAAATGACAGGCTCACTTTCTTGATTTTCAAGAAAATGTCTGTCAAATATTTAAATAAGCATATCTAAATAAGCATAGTATTATGGCTAGTCATCCTTTCAAGTAAAAATGGTTCTCCATGAACCATGTAGATAATTCAGCTCAAGCTCAAACAATCACACAAGTGCTTTTCCAAGATGACTATTATACTTTAGTTTGTACAATGGTTTGAAACTTGTATTAATTGGATCCTTGACTAATTTGAACTACTATAATCTCATTTAACAGAAAAGATAGAAATCGCAAGGAAAATAAATTCATGAAAGGATTTAATTATGAAAGAAATCTCCAGGGTATTTTCTGGGGTCAGTATAGTATGTGTACTCCCCATTTTGTCTCACTGAATATTATATAAAGACATGTACTCTGAGGTTAAAATTTAATAACATTACTACATTTTTTTCCTCTGCATCACCAAGGACATTTTAAAGAAAAATTGACATTTTTTGCCCTCACAAGTACATTTATAGGGTTGAAGAATATGGCTACGAGTGGAATTTGGTGCCACTTCCTTGGTTTATTTTAAGTTAGCAGCAGTTTTATCCACCATTATTATTGCACCATCACTCCAAATGTCAACATAGTTGGTCCAGGATAAAACATGAGATATTTAAAAATTATTCAACACTTTGAATATTTAAGTACCACTTGTGTTTACTTCCAAGCACTCATGAAACATCTTTGATCATTAGTTGGTGCTAATACCAGACAAATTCAAGCAAAACTACAAGTCTAGTCATTTCTATTCTATAACAAAACAAAGGTATAAATCTGCAAATAAGATACAAACTCAATTTTCATGTTCATTGCTAAATAACTTGTCAAGTTACTGTACTTTTGGAAAGTGGGATTGTCATGATGTCTTGATCCAAACTTTTATCCAGCAGGCATTCAGCAAATGTCAAATGTAGAATCTTTATAAAAGTCTCAGTTATTATGTTTACTTCTCGAGCCAATGCTTTAGACACTGAATCTCAAAATGATGCCACCATTTAAGTGACACCAGAATGCTATTCAATAATGTTATGTTGCATAAAACACAACAATTGAAGTGGTGAATTCTCACCTATAAAACCAAAAAAAAAGATAGCTTTTTTTATGGTTTTACAGTTTTATTTTTTAATGACAGTTTTTCCAGTTTCTTTGAGGTAGTTTCTTTTCTTTCTTGAATCAAAGAACTCTCTGATATGTCAATTTTATCTTTTTTAGCATTTAAAGATAGACAGTACAGCTGTGGGTTGAGGTGACTTTTGGGCTGCCCCTAAGGCAACCATGCGATTAGAGGGTTGGGTCAGAACTTTCAGTCTAACTCCCCCCACTCCAAATGGTGTCTCCCCCCACCTCTGAGCAGGAGAGAGGGGCTAGAGATTGACTTCAGTCCCAGTGGTCACTGATTAAATCATTCATGCTTATGTAATGAAGGCTCTGTAAAACCCCCAAGGACTGGGTTTAGAGAGCTTCTGAGTTGATGAACATGTAGAGATTTGGGGAGAGTGGTGACCTCAGTGAGGGGCATGGGAGCTCTGTGCCCTTTCTCCATGCCTTGCCTTAGTCACCTCTTCTTCCTCTTCTTGAGTTATATATTGTTATAATAAAATAATAACCTAGTTAGTAAATGTTTCTCTGATTTCTGGGAGAGACTCTAGCAAATTAATTGAATCCAAGGATGAGGTTGTGGGAACCCCAAACTATAGCCAGTAGGCCAGAAGCACAGATGACAAACTGAATTTGTGATTGGCATCTGAATTGTGTGTGGGGCTAGTCTTGTAGGACTGAACCCTTAACCTGTGGGAGCGTTACCAAACAAGATGAGGGTCCATCGCCCAATGTGCAGCAAAACCAAACAAACATTGAACATTGAAGTCTGTAATGGAGAAATCAAAGCCTTTTATTTAAAGGATGCTAAGCAAGGAAAATAGGAAGCTATCACTTAAAACCCAAACTTTGCAATGGCTTTTAATCAAGGGTTTTACAGGAAAAGTTTAACAGTTAGGGGTTAGAACTCTTGCATAGTCTAATACAGATTCCCATAGTCACCTGTACTACTTAAATTTAAGTTAACTAAAACTGAGTGAAATTAAACATTCATTTCATTAGTTGTATTTAAACATTCTGGTATGCAGAAGTGCTGGGGGGTACAAGTTGGATTGGAGAGCTTTGGAACTTGGCCGTTTGTGATAAGATGTGGTAAAGGGTGTCAGTACTGGATCTTCCTGGACAGCAGACCCTTGGTTTCTGAAAGGGTTCCGATGTTCAAGTTCCGGTCATGTTGTCCTTTGGTTCCATGAGGGGGCGGAACTTTGGTTCCGGATATAGCTGGAGGTCTAAGTTCTCTCCTCTGTGCATGCTTTGCCTGCATGACTTATGGTTTTGGTCTGTTGTCTCTGAAAAGCAACTCAGTATCTTGCTAGAAACAGGTTAGGACCATTTTGAATTGGTTTTGTGGTTACAGGATGTGACCCTGTCTCCAAATAGATAGTGTCAGAATAGTTTTAAATTGCATGACACCCAGCTAGTGTCCCAGAATTGCTTGGTGGTGTGAGAAACTATTCTTCTCCCCTCATATATTGTAATTGGTTATTAGAATCATAGGTTTAAATAACTTATTTTTTCCTCTGGCATTCATTCGTTTTGTTTCTTCCATCTGAAATGCTTTTCTGAACTTCTCTTTTGGAGAAATCTTTCTTGTTGCTTAAATTACAATTGCAATACCATCAATTTTGCTAAATTTGCTCAGTCTTTTGAAGCAAAATTAATTGTTCCTTGCTCTGTGCTCACATAATATTTTGCTTTTACTACTAATGTAACACCTGTTGTAATATAGCATGAGTTGTTTCTTTTTACAGTAATATGTTTGTCTTGCACAGTCCAATACAAATGTCAGTGATGACCCATCACTACTTAAATTTTACTAACACTGAATTAAATTAAAAATTCATTTCATTAGTTGTGCTTGCCTTATCAGGGATTCAATAGCCACATGTAGTTAGTGGCTACCATATTGAATAGCACAGATATAAATTTCCATCATTTTAGAGAGACCAAGTTACATGACAGTAAGGACAGTTCATCTTAGTGTCATTAAGATTTTCACAGTGTTTGAAAGGGAATAAACACTCATCTTATCAGGGCCATGTTAAGGAGATAGGGCTCATATGTACATTCAATGTTAGCATGTGCAAGGTAGAACCAAAAACTAGTTGGCAAGTTAAAAAAATCAGGATGTTGGGGAAAGATTGCAAAACACCAGAGCCTCTTGGGATGGTAATAATGAGAGTATGACTAGGCCTTTAGATACTGGAGGAGTTAGCAATTCAGGGCCAAAAATCAGACAAAGAAGATTTGTCAGACAAAATATGGGTACTAAGGAATTTCTTCGACAGGTGTTGTCTGCACCCCTGTTAAAAGGAACCTTCGAGCTACACTAAAGGTATGGCTTCTATCAGATGGGAAACAGTGCTTACTAATCACTTGTGAAATAAAACTGAACAAAATGTAAATGTAAGTTATATATTTTAGATATAAAATGTAAAAATTATAAACCACATGTACACTAAAATTATACAGGCCTAGGTTGAATACTTCCTGCCATCAGGAATTTCACATCCTTAACAGAGAAACAAACACATAGACCAGCAGATAGAAAAATACAATAATGCATATATATATTAATAAGAAAATATTAATATGAAATGCAATATATTAATATGAAAAGATGGAGCCCACTTTTAAGAGTGATTCATTCTGCTCTGATTTTTTATGGTCACATTTTCCCAAATATGAATCCATTGTTTGCATAGTGCTCTGTGGGTACAGAGATATTTGTCAGATAGAAGAATGGATGACCTCTTAATAAACGTGTTTACTTCTGGTTCTTGTAATTAGAGCCTCACGTCCTCATTACAGCTTGCTAAGATGCCTCCAAACCACCAACTCTAGACCGATTTCACCCCTGAATATTTATACAATGTTCCTTTCATCAGCGGTCGATCATTTAACCACTGTGGGTGGAGCATCTGCTGGGCACCCTGCAAACTACTGGGTGCTTTGGAAGATAACGTGGAGGTCCTTGCCCCCAAATAACTTTAGAATTTGAACAAGAATCATGCACTTACAAATATTGCCGCCAGTCTAACAGAGTGTACGTTAAACACCAGATGAATGGTATAAACATTAAGTACTAGGCCCGTACAGAGGCGGGAGGGATGTGTTCCAGCTGGTGCAATCCAGCTGTTGTGATTAATCAGCAGCAGGATGCCTGGGAGGATGGTAGCTGGGTCTGCTTTCTGAGGCCTTTACTGCTTACTTAGCCATTCCAGGACTAAGGAAACTGACTCCAGTGAAAAAGTCCCAGTCTGGTTTCTTCTTTTCTAGAAACATGTTAGCAAGTGGACTCCTGATTGTAATTCAATGAACAGCAGCTTGAAACAACTGTCACAGATGGTGTCCCATTTTTTTTTTAGCTTCTATTGGATGTGAATTAGGTCCTTTGGGAAACTGCAAGAAATTCCTTAAGTTCACCAAAGTACCATTCTGTTATCTAGTTCTTATACATTACAAAAGCTCCTCTTATGAAATGTGTACTTGGGAAACATCTGGATTCTCATAATTTTATAATTCGTAACTATGTGAAGTAAGATCTGGATTTGAATTTCAGTTTTGTCATTTGCTAACTGTGTCACCTTGGAGAAGTCAGTTTCTCTGGTCCTCCCTTATTTTTTTTATTTTCTCTCACAGATTTCTGCTTTTAATCCCAAGTATGTAAGTGTTAAATGACATCACATGGAATTGATTAATCTAATAGTTCACATTCAGCTTAATAAGATGCAGGGTCTTTTGTTTATTTTTCTTTTTTGATCAGATAATTCTTTTCATTTCTAGCTTCCTTTTAGATATTGATTGCATTATATTACCTTTAATATAGTGACCTCAAGAAGGGAGACAATGAAACCTCTACTGGGAGTACCTGACATAAGGACTACACTTTCAAATGTAGGAAAACATCCCATCTAAATTTAATGTCTAGCATAGTGGTACTATGGCGTAGAGATACAGGTTTTGTGGTGCTGAAACATTGTTCAATTGAGGGTAGGACTCTTCATTTATTTTTTTTCTCCACTCTTTCTATAAATAGAGTTTAGTTTCTGACCTGTTTTATTTTCTTTCCCCTTGAATGATTTTTCTTTTTAAGAGGTATTTATTTATTTATTTATTTATTTATTTATTTATTTATTTAGAGTAGGTTTAGGTTTACAGGAAAATTGGGAGGAAAGTACACAGATTTCCTATATACCCTGTGACCCTGTGGCCCCCGCCACACGCAGCCTCCCTCATTACCAACATCCCTGACAGAGTGGGACATTTATTGTAATAGATGAACATATACTGACACATCATAATCACACAAAGTCCATAGTTTACATTAGGATTCACTCTTGGTGTACATTCTATGGATTTGTACAAGAAATCTATAATGACATATACCCCTCATTACAGTATCATACAGAGTATTTTCACTGCCCTAAAAATCCTCTGTGCTCCATCTATTCATCTCTCCCTCCCCACAGCCCCTGGCAACCACTGATCTTTTTATTGTCTCCATAGTTTTGCCTTTTCCACAGTGTCATATAGTTGGAATCATACAGTATGTAGCTTTTTCAGATTGGCTTCTTTCACTTTGTAATATATGCATTTAAGTTTCCTCCATGTCTTCCATGGCTTCATAGCTCGTTTCTTTTTAGCACTGAATAATATTCCATTGTTTCCATGTGCCATGGTTTATCCATTCACCTACTGAGGGATATTTTGGTTGCTTCCAAGTCTTGATAATTATGGATAAAGCTGCTATAAACATCTGTGTACAGGTTTTGTGTGGGCATAAGTTTTCAACTTCTTTGGATAAATACCAAGGAGCACAAGGACTGCATCGTATGGTAAAGGTATATTTTGTTTTGTAAGAAACTGCCAAACTGCTTTCCAAACTGGCTGTACTATTTTGCATTCTCACCAGCAATGAATGAGGGTTCCTGTTGCTCCACATCATTGCCAGCATTTGGTGTTGATAGTGTCCTGGATTTTGGTCATTGTAATAGGTGTGCAATAATATTTCATTATTAATTTACATTTCTCCATGGTGTGGAGAATAATTACTTTTAATACTTCTTGCAGGGCAGGCCTGCTAGCAGTAAATTTCCTTAGTTTTTGTTTGTCTGAGAAAATTGTTATTTCTCCTTTACTTTTGAAGGATAATTTTCTGGATATAGAATGTTAAGTTGGTGGGTTTTTCTTTCAACACACAAATATTTCACCCCATATTTGTCTTGTTTGCATGGTTTCTGACGAGAAGTCCACTGTCATTCTTATCCTTGTTCCTCTATAGGTAAGAGGAATCTTGCTTTCTTAAGGATTTTGCTTTTTGTCTTTTGTTTTCTGCATTTGAATATCATATGCCTAGGTATAGATATTTTTTTGTATTAATCCTGCTTGGTATTCTTTGAGCTTTCTGGATCTGTGGTTTCATGTATGTCATTAATTCTGGGATATTTTCAGCTATTATTATTACTTCAAATATTTCCTTTGCTCTATTCTTTCTGTCTTCTCCTTCTGGCATTCCAATTATCTGTATATTGGGTAATTGTATATATATGTATATATTTTGTATATAATACTTTTTTAATATATAATACTTTTTGAAATTGTTACAGAGTTTTGGATGTTATGTTTTTAATTCTGTTTTTTCTTGGAAAAAACAAACAAACAAATTTGAGAGTTTTATTTGACCTATCTTCAAGTTCATGGATTCTTTCCTTGGAAATGTGCAATCTACTAATGAATCCATTGAAGGCATTATTTTATTTTATTTTATTTATTTTTTAGCTGAGCCATCCTGTTACCTGTTGGTAGCTCAGCAGCTTGAAAGCATTCTTTATTTATTGGTTATTTTTATATTCTAGTTTCCCTTTAGATACTTAGAATTTCCATCCCTTTGTTTACATTATCCATCTGTTCTTGCATGTTCTCCCCCCACCCCCTACTATTTCACTGGAGTCCTTAACATATTAATTATAGTTATATCAAATCCCCTGCCTGGTAATTCCAAAATTGATGTCATATCTGAGTCTGGGGCTTACTTTGTCTCTCCAGACTTTGTTTTTTTCCTGTCTTTTAGTGTTCTTTCTGTTGTTGTTGTTGTTGTTGTTGTTAAAAGATGGACATGATGTAATAGAAACGAGTTAAATAAGCCTTTAGTGTGAGATTATGTTAATCTGGCTAGGAATTGGGCTGTATCTAACAATGTTGTGGTAGTTGTCACTTCTAAAGGCTATAAGCTCTTCTACTGCCCTTGTTTTTGTCTTCCCTGTCATCACTGGGTTTCCGAACTCGTCCATCTTGTAGTTTGTTCAGCTATAATTCACTGTTGTTATAATGGAGTCCTGTTGGTGTGGTAGTAAGGGATGGCGGAGAAGAAGCATTCTATAGTTTTATGGTTAAATTTCAGTCTTTTAGTGGACTTGTGTTTCAGGCTGTGACTTTCATAAGTGTTTCTTAGCTTGTTTTGTTTTTGTTTTTTTAAAAAAATCCTTGGGTAAGACAGAAAATTTAGAGGAAGCTGGAGTTGAGAATTACAGTTCACCAAGGTGGGACAAAGCTCTGAAAAGTATTTTGTCCTGGAGAGTAGGACTTTGTTATGGAGTTTGCTCTGGGTGTATTTCATAATGGTGAATTTTCCTTCCCTCCTGCTAGAATCAGGATGGGACCTTTCTTGACTCTTCACAATGAGAACCTGGTGGAATACCTGCCTGGAGGTAAAATCCATGAAACTGTAGGGGGTCCCTCTGACTATACACCCAAGACTTTTTCATTCTCTAGCTAGTGCACACCCAGCCATGAACAATTCATTAAAACTACCATTTAAGTGTTCCTACCAGTTTATGAACCCAGCAGCTTCTGTTCCAGATAAGCAGACCTTGGACATGAGTCTCTGAATTGACCATTCTCTCCAGATTTCAGGTGTTAAAGGTATATACTTTGATTGTTCTATTTGAATGGACTCACCATATTAGCTGGATTTTGCCTATGTATTCTTCTCACATGCAAATCAATTGTTTTTTTTTTTAAAGATTTTATTGGGGAATTGGGGAAGGGGAACAGACAAGTTGTTGTCCTTTTGTTCTTCAGTCTAGTTGTGGAGGACGTTGCTTCACTGGCCCATGTTGGTATTATCATCGTGCTCTTCCTGGGTGAGGCAGATTGGTCACCTGCCTTTGGACGGTTGCTCATGGCAGCTATTGACAACTCACTCTGGCTGCCGGCTGCTCACGCTGGCTGTTGGCCACTCACTGTAGGTTATGGCAGCCCACTGCAGCAGGGGCTGCAGCCTACATCGTCCCTGGAACTCGCGCAGCACAGCTCCAGGTCGAGCTGTTGTTCACCATCTTAGCTATAGAGGGCAGTGTCACTGGTCCTCATATGTGGGATCCAACTGTGGCCGTTGGCATCCCAAGCCAGCTCTTTACCAACACGTCACTCAGCCGGCCCCATGCAAATCAATCTTGACTCTAAAACTCACTTGATTTTCAAGGCTTTTGTTTACGTTTCTAAGGAAACATTGGGAACAGAAGAAAGGATGAGCTTTGCATTATATTTTGCATTTAATGATTTTTTTTTTCAGGTTCTGTTTTATTTCTTGAGCTTATGACAAGTTTTTGTATTTACAGAGGGGCACTCTGAAAAACCTTACAATTCCTTTTACCTGTAATTCTTAGTTTATGTTTGAGATTGAGAAAATAGGAAAAAAGCTTATGTTGCTTCGGGTGATTTTTTTCCAATGGGAGGTCAGAGAATTTGGTGGTGAAAACTGTCCATTTATTCTGCCACTTTACACATGTTTTTCCTATGGGATGGACTTATTCCAGAGACAGTTAAATGACTGACCTATTCCCAAATCAGAATGGAAAGAAGTAAACTGCCCCTTTCTGTTCAGGTCAGTGCTGGCTCAGGAAACTTGAGGGATTTCATGTTTCTTCCCTCAGGCCATGGAAATATGTGCGTTATAGATATGTGTGCTACAGTTGCATTTGTTAAACTGGATGGCCATCTCAAGGGTACAGCCACACAATCTACCATTGACTACCATTGTGTATGGTACACCTTAGAAAGTAAATCATTTGAAAGTACTTTAATGATAAAATGATATTTTTAGGGCATTATATTACAAAAATTGGAATATAGAGAAAAATAACAAGCCAATTTATTTCACAATTAATTTTCCCCTTTTTATATATTTCCTGAGAGCATCAGATCTCACAGGTTAAGTGCTCAGTCCCACAGGACTACCCCTCACCGCTTCAGATGCCAATCACCAGTCCAGGTTGTCACCTGCAATTCTGACTGACTGGTTATATAAGTCAGAGGTACCCACAACTCCCTCCTTGGGTTTGATTAACTTGTTAGAGCAGCTCATAGGACTCAGTAAACTCATTAGATTATGGATTTATTACTAAGGATATTGAAGAATACAAGTCAATAGGTGGATGAAGAAATACAGAAGTTGTCCTGAACAAAGGAGCTTCTGTTCTTTTGGAGTTTGGGGCTCAGCATGTTGGCTTGTAGAAACATTCTGGTCCCCCAGCCTGGAGGATCTCTAAACCCCTCCCTTTTGGGTTTTTAGGGAGGCTTATTACAGAGGGATGATTGATTAAATCATTGGCCATTGGTGATTGGTTCAATGACCAGACCCTTTCCTCTGCTGGAAATCAGGGGGTGGGACTAAAAGTTCCAACCTTCTATTTCTGGTTTGTTCCCCTGGCAACCACTTCCCCCCCACCCCCCACCTTTAGGGGATTTCCAAAGGTCACCTCACTAACATTAACTCAGCTATGGTTGAAAGAGGCTTGTTATGAATACCAAGATACTCATTTCTTTCACCTTTATGGCTTGGAATCTATTTCAGGAACTGAAGATAAAAGACTAAATATTATAATAAAAAATGCTCCCATTGCTCTCAGAAAATTTCAAGGGTTTTGGGAGCTGTGAGCTAGGATCCATGGACAATAACCAAATATATATTTATTATAAATCACAATATCACACATAGTTAATGTTAAGAAAGCAGGATACAGTTTATCATGGATTGAAGTGTATTTCCCCCACATTAATATGTTCCCTAATCCCCAATGAGACTGCATTTGGAGATAAGGCTGTTAAGGAGGTGATAATAGTTAAATGATGTCGTAAGAGTGGAGCCCTGGTCTAACAGGATTGATGTCCTTATAGAAGAGGGGATGACACCAGAGATCTCTCTCTCAAGCATGCACAGAACAAAGGCCATGTGAAAACACAGTGAGAAGGTGGCCATCTGTAAGCCAGGAAGACAGGCGTTACAAAAAACCAAGACAGATTTTGGACTTCCAGCCTCTAGAACTGTGAGAAAATAAATGTCTGTTGTTTAAATCACCCAGTCTGTGACATGCTATTATGACAGCCCTAGAAGACTCACACATCTATGCTGATATGTAGTCTTTATAATCAATATTTCAATGGTTGCAATATTGGTTATTGTATCAGTTTCCCAGGAGATTATTGGATAGAATACTAGTCATGGAGATGAGACACAATGTAATAAACACATCAACAAGCAAACAAATTGCATTTCGTGTTCCAATAAGTTTGAGAATCACTGGGCTAAGCAAAATTAAGAAGGCTTCATTTCTTTATGGCATCCGGAGTCTTTACTGTACTAATAATACTCGTCAGCTTTCAGGAGGCTGCACCCATGTGGAGCATTTCTCTGAACTAGTATTCTATGGCACATGGTTCTAAAAACTGCATTTTGTACATATTGATTGAATTATTTTTCTATTTGGCATCTAAACTGATTTTACTGTAATGAAGGAATAAAAGAATAAATTATTGAATTCTCTTTGAAGTGCAAATTTGGGTTGGAGTTGCCCTTACAATAAATAAGCAAGCAATTATGGACCCTGTCTTAGGGTATTTATTCTTCACTGAGCTTTTTAAGATTATCATATACTGAGTACCTGTTATTTTCTTGTGATTCTCCATGAGCTTAGGAAAGGGCCTGAACAAGGTGAGAAATAGTTTCTTTAAGATTTTCATGAAATAATTTAAATGTTGAAACAGTTTAATTTAGATATGCTCTTTGGGGGATTGTAAAGAAGAGTAATATGGGTGTAACACTAGGTAGAGAGAAATAATTTAGAGTTGCTCAATAACCTGAGTCCAAGGATATGTTTGTGTGTGTTATTATTATTATTATTATTTTGAGAATTTATCTGTGTTTGGATGTGAATAATAAGGGGTACAGGAAGAGTTGTTGTAGATCTATTGGAGTGCTTAAAATGTCACAGACCTCTATTCCTCTCCCTTAGTCCTCTGTTCAGTGATGGGACTCAATGGGATCCATACTTGTGAAACTGAGAGCACACACAGATCCCAGTAGTGCACAAGGTGCTTGAAAATCAGTGAGGCACAAGGTGCTGTGCTTCCTAGGTTTACCACTTAGGCTGTAGAATTTTGTCTAAGGAGGAAGTCAGATTATCTCTTTATCATCCATATCTCTCTCTCTCTCTCTCTCTCTCTCTCTCTCTCTCTCTCTCTCTCTCTCTCTCTCCCCCTATCTATCTCTATCTCTCTGTCTCTGTCATCTCTCTCTAGATATCATTTATATCTATATTAACTATCTCTACATCTATACTGATATCTATATCTAATGTTTTCACTTCAGAGGTTTTAAAGGAACCGATGTGATTTATTCAGACAATTCAAGCCACACTTTGAGATTAGAACTATAAATATTCTGATATAGTTATCTTAAGCATAACAATATGCATACATACTGACAATGAATGGAACAGGGTTCTGTTCCTTTTAATTTAGGAACCTTCTAATGGTAAGTGGCCAAGAGTTTCTGTTTCAGTTCTGTCCAATTCTCTTGCATTGTTGAGTCTGATAATTCTCATTAACGTGAGGGAAATGTACAATCAATCAAGTTTCGCGTTCACTGCCAAGTCTTTTTTAATTGACTCTGTCAAGAACACTTTCCATACATCTGGGCTCACTTGTTGGTTACTGTGGGATGACTCCTTTACTTTTCTCTCTGACCTGGTCTGCACTGAGTATTCCGTGCTTCGTATTTGGGCCTGTATTGGTAGTTTTCTCCATTTCTTTCATTTCACTGTCTTTGACAGAAGGAATTATTTCTTCATGAAGATTCTCGTTAAGCAGAAATAGGAATCCCGTGTTACCTAGACATATTTTATAGTGGCTGTCTACCAACACCCCGTTCTAAAGGAGAAGGCCTCACCCCAGGCCTGAGGATCAGCAGTCATTTGTGTCCCATGCACCTTTACCCCTTCAACCACAGCTGATTGGGAACATGGCCCAAAGCAGGGACACAAAACCTGGTGTTTTGGTAGGGTAGAGAAATAATGTGTCTTGAGAGTAAGAAGCATGGGTAATTTACTAGATGTGTTTCTGTGATGGGCTGCCGCTCAATAGAAGTGAAGATATTCACCTGGCCTGCTGTCTCGGAAGTAGGATTGTGACACAACACTGTTAGGTACATTGTCCTTTACAGCAATGTTATTTGGCAATAATAACCTTAATAACACCTGAACGCTTTTTGTTTTTTAACTGGTGGCTTTATGATGACATCATAAAAGGGTTTATTGAGATTGACTACATTAAATATACAGTTAATGGAGCATAAAGAGAGGTAGGTACAATCACAAATAATATAATGTGGTTCTACTATTATCACCACTCCCTACATGAGAATGAAGAAACCCATACTCAGTTGTGGTGCAGACAATGTCTCTGCTCTGGTTCTGGATGGATCCTTTCTTTCTTTCTTTCTTTCTTTCTTTCTTTCTTTCTTTCTTTCTTTCTTTCTTTCTTTCTTTCTTTCCTTCTAGAACATTCTCCTTTCCTTTTTTAGAATCCATGGATTGTCTAGGTCCCTGGCAGGTTTGCCTGAGGATGTTTGTGGGTTTATATTAGGGCTTTTATTCAACTCACCTCTTGATATGCAGTTGTTCTAACTTCAGAATTAAAGTACAGAGATAATTTAAATTTCCACTTTGATATCAGGCAATCTGGGCTTGAATTTTGGGCTCTGTTGTATATAAGCTCCATGACCTTGGACATTTCTTCCTTCCTTCCTTTTTTTAAAATACTTTATTAACATATAATTGACATACAAAAAAGCAAAATATAATGTATATAACTTAACAGGGTTGGAGATAGGTATACATCCATGAAACCATTGCTATAATCCATGCCATGAACATATCCATCACCTCCAAAAGTTTCCACCTGCCTACTTTGTTGTTATTATTAATTTGTGTGTGTGTGTGTGTGTGTGTGTGTGTGTGTGTGTGTGAGAGAGAGAGATAAGAACACTGTAAGTGTTGGAGGAGGTCATCCAACATTTTTAAGTGTTGGAGGAAGTGTGACTGTGTTTGACCCATGAGCTAGACTTGGATAATTAGAGGCTCCTCATTCCTTTTCCTGTTCTTGGAATATATGAGTATGTCCTGCCCACAGTTCCCATACTAGGAACTGTTTCAAGGACATAGATGCCATTGAGGCTGTCTAAACAGTATAGGTGACTGAGCTCAGTTACAGCCTCTACATAAACCTTTAAGATTCTGGTAGTCAAGGATAGAGCTCTACCCATCTTGTGGCCACCCAAGACAAGCCTCCTATATAAGTTGCCTTGCTTATTAAACTTGCCAGCTACCACTCTGGAGTGGTCTGCCTCTTTTCTTGAGTCTCTCCCTGCCCTCCATATCCTGGGGGCCAGTTTCAGATTTCATCCAGGAAGCTCCTAAGGTTTTAAACTAACATTAACATAAGATCTAGTAGAAATGGAGGAGGCCAGGGACTAAGGAGTTGGGAAAACGGGGAAGTATTAATCAAAAGGTATGTAATTTTTTGTTGATAAGATAAATAAACCCTAGAGATCTACTGTATGACACTGTGACTATAGCTAACAATACTGTGTTGTATATTAAAAATATCCTAAGTCAACATGCTTTCTTCTCTGTACTCTTATAACTCAGTCTCTTCATTTTCTGAAATGGACATTAGAATAATAGTTAGGATTAAATAAGATAGCCTGTGTTTATGTTCAGTATGATCTCAATAAATATTATTTTAATAGTGATAATGCTAGCAGTATATCTAGACACTGTAGTTGGTACTATAAGGCTGCAACCCTGTTCTGTGCAGTGCTGGGCTTGGGGCCACTCATTTCCTCTCCAATCTCTGCTGCAGCTTGCCTAGACCCAGGAGAGACTTCCCTCTATATTGATGTGCATTCTGTGGCATGTCAGCAGGAGAATTATTTTTCTTGTTTTTGGTAGAAAGAAGACATTTTGGGGGTTGAGTAAGAAATGAAAAAGACCCTTTTCTCTCTCAGCTCTCCCCTACACCCATACACCACAGAAGTCACTGACTATTTTTTCTTGTGTTACACCATCAAAAACTCCCTTTTGGATGAAGTGGCTTCATGTACATTCAGTCTACATTGGGCTGCCCCAAACAACTATTCATTTTAAAAACTAAAACAGTCAATGAATTTCTTCATTGACTTAACTGACCTCTAACTACCTACTATAGGATTTTTGCAGCTAGCTGTATCCAGGCCAAATTATGATAAAGCTTGTATCTATCCTTTCCCAGATCCTTTGTCTGCCTTTCTCTATCTTGCTCTGCATCTCTCCTCCACAGGTCCTAATACCTGAGTATCATTAAAATTGCATGCATTTAGTTTGGCAGGTATTTTCAAGTTCATCTAACACCTCAAGATATATCATATTCTGATCAAGTAGAGAAGCTGAGCTGTGGGATCATTTATACTGAGCAGTTAACACATTTCACTTCTCCCATTCCAGGAAAATTTTCCATAAGAAAAAAAAGGAAATAGTGAGGCATACTCTGAACAGGAAAGTGAAGCAAGGAAGGAAGAAAACAGGTTCCAGCAATAGCCTCCTATATGGCAATTCAAGTGCTAGGTGTGCCCACCTACATGGTCTCCTTATGTATTCACTCCAAGGGACATTATGATCTGACTGTTTTATAGGTGATTATACTAGACTCAGAGAGTTAAAAAAAAAAAAGTCTTTTCCAAGGTTACCTAGCTAGTAAGTGGGAAAGCTAGAATTTTAGACACCGA
This sequence comes from Aselliscus stoliczkanus, assembly GCA_033961575.1. Classification (NCBI taxonomy): domain Eukaryota; kingdom Metazoa; phylum Chordata; class Mammalia; order Chiroptera; family Hipposideridae; genus Aselliscus; species Aselliscus stoliczkanus. The sequence continues at coordinate 19,608,862 of CM066735.1, forward strand.
GCTTGCCTTTTTTCAGAGTTGGCTTCACCCAACATCATACCAGCTGGGAAGCTGACCTCCTCTGAATATGTACTCACTGACATTGGTACTGGAGGCCTCTGGGGGTGTGATCAAAAGGTACTTCTCAGATGTGAAGTCCTATTTTCTGGTGGCCGTTATGAGAGATGAGATTGGAAAGGGTTAACAGATGGTTTGCACTTTCTTCAAGAACCTGCTGACTTTTGTACAGTAAAATAATAAAGTTCCAATTTGCGAGTGAATTTGCTACTGTGACACTAATACAGCTCCAGGCTATTAGAGGATTAGATGAGCACAAAGCTTTATGAGCCATCAGCTGTGGCACTGGAGGGTGATTCAGCATGTCGGTGGCTGGGAGCATAGCTGTTAATTGGAATAGGAGAGAGAGAGAAGGAGCCCTGGCTTGGCAGATCGGGTTTAAATGGGTGGATTGTCTGACGGAGAATTTTTCTTTCTCTTGGCTTGGGTTCAATGCTTATAGCCAGACTGTCCTGCTCCCAGCTGGACTTTGCTTGCCTTGAAATGACTTTTTTTTTTTTTTCCCGTTGTCAGTATGGTTCCAGATTTCCTAAGGGCTTGAGTGAGTGAGAGGCAATGGCAATATAGCTAACTTTCATCATTTGACTCTGAATTCTCTGGAAGCTTATTCTACTTTCTAGCTCATTTCCTCCTGCTATCAGTTTTGTCCTAGGCTCCTTCCCTCCTAATCATAGAAGAGACAGTGATTATAAGTGCATTTTCAGTGCAGTTCAATTCAGAAAGTGTTTACTAGGCACTAAGTGGAATGGAAGGAGCAGAGGATGTGGTAGCTGAAGATCGGAGTTCAAGGACCGCTTTTGCTTCTTAGATGAATAACTTGATTGCTCAAAGCCTTAGCTTTCTCTTTTGTAAAATGGGGATTATGAAAATAACATTCACCTGGCAGGTTAGTCTTTAGCACATAAGAGACTTCTTATGCAACCAAGTGGTAAAAACTCCAAGAAACCCATACCCTCTCAATATTTATCACAACTTCTATGAATCCTTTTTGTTTTTTAATTCTCTCAAGCAGAAGAAGTCTCCTCCATCAGGTTCCTGAGCATGAGATATCAGGGTAGCCATCTTCCATGTTCCCATGGTGGATGTAGATGACAGAAAGCCATGCAATGGCTTGGAAGGCAGACAGGCTGAGTGTGATGATGGGGAAAGTTACTTCATCTCCCTAAGACTCGGTATCCCTATCTTTAAAACTCCTATCTGTCTTGCAGATTATTTTGAGGGTTAAAGGTGATAATGCCTGAATGATGCCTTCTATAGAGCCTTGCACATAAAAGGAATCATAATAAATGCCTTTCTATCACTTCCACCCCTTTATTTCTATGCTTATTCTCTACTATGTCCAGAAAGGAGGGTTTACAGAATACTTCTTGAAAGTTGAATGTGTTTATCAGGTTTCTGCCCTTTAAGTTTTTTTTTTTTTTTTTTTTTTTTTTTTACTGAGCCATCCTGCCACCTGTTGGCTGCTCAACGGCAGCTCAGCTCAGGCTGGGCATCGAACTGCTGTTGTTCAGAGCTCAGCTCACACTCTTGAGCGAGCTCTTAACCAAGTGAGCCACTCGGCCGGCTCTTAAGTTTTTTTAAATTAAAAGTTAATATACATTTCACATCATTTATATGGTCAGTTGGTAATATACATCTTCCAACAAATAATGGCCTATGATTGCCAGTTCCAGATCAATGATAGTAACTCTTAGGATGGTTACCTCTTATTCGTATTTTCTGGTTTTCCCATTTTAGACAAAAATCTATTGACTTCCTGCTGCAGAAGATGTCAGTTTTTCTCAGTTTCGTCTGTTTTTTCCACACACATCCTTGTATTAGTTTCTTGTGGCTGCTGTAACAAATTTCCATGAATTTGGTGGCTTGAAACAACAGAAAGAGAAATCATTCTTTCACATTTCTGGAGGCCAGAACTCCAAAATCGGTATCGCTGGGCCCAAATCAAAGTGTTGACAGGGCTGTCTCTCTCTTCAGGGGCTCAAGGAGAGAGTCCTTTCTTGTCTCTTTTGGCTTCTGGTGGCTGAGGCTTTCCTTGGCTCATGTCCACATTACTCTGATCTCTGCTTCTGTCTTCACATTGTGCCTTCTCCTCTGCATGTGTCCGTCTAATCTTCTGTTTCCCTTTTGTAAGGATACATGTGATTACATTTAAGGCCCACCTGGTAATCCAGGATAACCTCGCCTCAAAAATACTTAATTTAATCACATCAGCAAAGACTCTTTTCTTTTTCAAATGAGGCAACACTGGTTCCAGGGATTGGGTCCTGATATCTTTGGGGGACATTATTCAGCCTTCTTTATGCTCTGCATTCATGATGGGTTTATTTGTTCAACTAGTATTTTGTGTTGTCATTCTTATGATTATGTAAATATTCTTCACAGCTGAGCCATGTAGTATACTATGGTGGTATTTTCTATCTTGTGCAATATGTGTTTTCTTTGGAGTCAATAACTTTTTATTTGTGTTTTTTTATTAGTTTTCTATCACCAAGTCAACCTCAGCCTTTTCAATAGAATTATAAAACTCCCATCAATATGGATAAATACATCACAGAATCTGTCATTCTCCTCCTTTTTAATTGGATGCTCCAATCTGGACTGGCTGCATAGCTGTCACCTCAGGACTTCTTTCTACCTTTGTCTCCAACTTTGCTTAATTCTTTTCCTGTGTTATAGCCACTGTCTCATGGATCCCATATCTCCTCTCTTCCTGATTTTCTCCCCTGTCTTGGTAGAGTAACTCATGCGGTGGTTTTTGGGGTACATGAGAGACAACATTTTGCAGACCCTTTATTTCTGAAAAATGTCTTTATTCCACCTTCACCTTGGATTCATAGTTTGGATATAGATTCAATATTGTACCAAACAAGTCACAGAATTCTCTGAAGGCTTAGTACTTGGGATCCCTCCTGGTACTATACAGAGTCCCAAATCAGCCAGGCTTCAGTCAGATGACAGAAATGATCTCACTTATTTTAAAGAAATAATTTAATATAAGGAAGGTTAAATGGGTGGATGCTGGAGAATTGAAGAAGTGAAAAGGGAACACTAAGGTAACACAAAGATAATAATGCAGGAAGTAGCTAGCATACTTAGGACAACAAAGGGAAGGAGTTGGGATAATTAGAACCCAGAAACTTGAAAGAGGAGCCTCGTGGTGCTAAGATCCAGACCTCAGAGGAGGAGGTGTTGCCTGCTAGTGCTGAGACATCTGGAGAGTAGCATGAGGTTGTTTCTGGAGTTCCAGTAAAATAAAATACCCAAAGCTTGGAGTCTGACCAACTGCCACAGCCAGGAGAAGGGCTGTTACAGAGATGATGCTGATAGGAAGGAAAAGAAACAGGATAGAGCTTGTCCTTGTCCCTTCTCTAGACTTCCGGCCTCCCTCTGTGTCACCTATTGACAGACTCCAATAGAAAGCCAGCTAGCAAAAGAGAAATGTGGTTGGCAGGGTCGCAGTTAGGTGGATTGGAGCTGAGAGCCAATTGCTTAAAAATGGCGCAGTTGTCTTCCAACTCCTAGTGTTGCTAGAAATTTTAGAATCCTTCCCTGTAACCTGGGTATTATAAAATTACCCATGAAGTACTGTGGGGTGGAGTTTTCTCTCAGTGATTGAATTAGGCATTGGTGCATCCTTTATGTCTGGAAACTGTGTACAGTATATAACAGAAATTTAAGAGAAATTTCTTACATTACTACTTTGGTAATTTTGATCCCTCCATTTTCTTTGTTTCTTTTTCTAGGATTCCTACTATATACCTCATTTACACCTTGGAGTGATTATCTAATTTTATTATATTTTATACTCCTGCCTTATCTCTTGTGATGCTTAATGTGAGATCTTAAATTTCTGTTCTCTTTTAATTTTTTAAATTTCTGCAAGCATATTTTTAAATTTCCAAGACCTCTTTCTGAATCATGTTTTTTCTTAAATAGCACTCTATTCTTGTTTTGTAGATCTTGATCTTTTTTGACCCTGTCTTAATCTCTCTTAGGCTACATTAAATATGTTTTTAAAGGTTTTCTTCTACCTTCATTTTCTTTCTTTGTTTATGTTATGGACTTCCTCAAATCTTAGCTACTCATTGGCCATCCACACAGGCTGAATGGAATAGCTGTGTGTGTGTGTGTGTGTGTGTGTGTGTGTGTGTGTGTGTGTGTGTTGGGGTGGGGGACAGGCTTCTTTGGGTGCTGGATCTCTGTAGGATACTCAAGCAAGAATCTGGATAATTTGTAGGTGATTGAACATCAATAGCTATAGGTATTTTCCCCAACCTCACCTCCACCTCCCACATCAGCCTATGAGATTTCTCAGAGAGGAGGAACCTTTAGTTTCCAGCCTAGGGACTCTAAGCCTGGTTGCCACTTACCTGAGAGTTAACTAGGACAAGATGGAGGTGTGGTGCTCACCATTCACTTTGCAGACTTTTATCCAATGCCCCTGTGTTCTATGCAGTGTTTCAATCCTGCCTGTAGCTATGCCGAGTATTCCTGCTTCCAGAGCTTCTTTGTTTAACCTGTTCAGAGAATAAGTCTCTCGTCTTCTGCCAGGGTAGGAGATGGCAAAACCTGGCTGTCCAGGGTTGGGGAGAAGACCCGGGAGTCCATCTACTCCTTACAGATTTCCAGCCGGTTCTTCCTTTTTCTCTTTCACCCTCACTCTGGCCTTTGGAGGCTCCTGCTATTACCAGCAGCTAAGGCTCTCTGAGTACCTTTCTCCATCAGGCAGGGAGATGTGAGAGCACATCTCTATGTTGCCCAGTCAGGACTGAAAACCATCAAACAATATAACGCAGGCCTATTTTGATTAGAAAAGATATTGTGGGAAGTTTACTAAGTCCTTGTCCCACTTCAGTGAGAAGGATTTAGATATAAGCATTCCTTTTGGCTCCACTTCATGTTCTCACAAAGTGTGGGCAGGCCCTCGACCATTACGTACTTCTCACCGTATCCTTCCTGCCTTCCCTAAGGACCCGGATGACCCTCACACTCCGCCACGACATCTCCCTGATTGTCCTAGTTCAGACTTTCATCCTTTCTTGTTCCAACTCTCTAGGTGCTGATCCCTGTGCTTCCTTGGGACATTTGTTCACCCTGTGTGTAGCGTGATTTAGTCGTCTTTTTAGGTGTTTATCACTTCGGCCCCACATGGATAGTGGATGTTTTGGAAATGATGGCACTGAACTGCACTTGTTCATACAACCCCATTCTATGCAGAGTGTCTTCTTATACACAGACATACTCTCATAAAAATCTGCCCGTCACCTTCAGTCAGCAGTTATCTGATTAGAAATGAATAATTACTGAGAGGAATATTACTATCACATGTGTATAATTTATTACTTATATATGTATACCCCTTCACACACTTTGTGTCTCTTAATTTTCATGACAATGGGGGAGAAAAATGTGTTCACCTTTTTGGTAGCCGAAAAAACCGAGGTTCAGAGAAGTGAGATAACATGCAGACTTGCAACGAAGGCCTTCTTTCTGAGAGTCACATACTTTTTATATTTTATACACAAATATTCACAGCAGCTTTATTTGTAATAGGCCCAAGCTGGAAACAACCAAAATATCTATCCATCTGCATGTGAATGAACAAGCAAATTGCGGTAAATCCATAACAATGGAGTATACTACTCTGCAATAAAAATGAACAGCTTATTGATACATACAACATGGATAAGTCTCAAAATAATTGTACTGAATGCAAAAAGCCAGACAGAAAAAGAGTACATAATGTAGGTTCCCATTTATATGAAATTCTAGGAAATGACAGCTAATATATAATGACAATAGATGATCTGATTGCCTGCGGATAGGAGTGAGAGGCAAATATTCTTTGGCACAAACTGTCGCCGACTCGCTCAAAAAAGGAGGGCTGGCCCGGCACACACTCCAACCGGCTTGCAGAGGAGGAGCCTGGCCCCAGCAACATGGTGGGTAGGTATGTAGTGTTGTGATGGGACTAGGCTGGCAGAGCCCAGGTGTCCAGTCTCCCAGGCTATTGAGACCCCACTTCCTCTCAGATGACTGTGGGATTGTTTTGTCATAAAAATACAAGTGTAGTCATAAAACACGTCTTTGTGGGAGAGAAAAGTTCCCAAGCCTAGGAATGTGTGTGTGTATATGTGAGACAAGCTAAGACAGGTGTCCCTAGCCCCCTCCCCCGGCCCTAAGGCCAGCATGGCCAGGTGTAATCTCATGTTAACCTACAACATGAGGGGAGCCCTGAAAGGCCAGTGGCATCTGATACCCTCGATATCAGGCTCAGAACAGTTTTCCAAAAGGCTCTGCATTCCCTGGGTCAAGAGCTCATTTTTTTTTTTTTGTCTCAAAAAACATGTGTATTTCAGCAGAAATTTAATCTCTGGGGTTCCAACTCCTTCACACTTACATCAGTTAAAATGGCATTTCTGAAGAGACATGCGATCTTGCAGGAGTCTCCGGAGACTAAGCTCAGCTTGGTCTCCCTTTTCGTTGCTTGACCTTAAACAAAAAAAATAAAAATAAAAAAAAAAGGAAGTCACGTTTCTTGACAAAGTCTTTCCTTCAAATGGGCCTGGATTGAATCTTTTTCTCTCACGGATTCTTTGGCCACATTGTCCTATTGCCTTGCATGATGGAAGCAGCTGTCAGCTCTCAGGCTGTGGCCTGTGGGCCACATCCCTGAGTTCAAGCTGCCGGGCTCCTCCACAGAGCTGGCCCGAGGGAGGCTGGGCCTCTGCATGAGAATCAGACAAGTTTTTGTTCTGGACCCTAGAGGTTATTTTTCAATTCCTTGCTCCGCCTTCTAGAGATGAGGAAACTGATGTCCAGAGAGGGAGTGCTTTCCTAGGATAACTTGGTAATTAATAGATATTCACATTTTTCAAGGACCTAAACTACCAGACATCATGCTAAAAGTTCTACGTTTTATTAACTTATTTCTCTGTTCAGTAATTCATTAGTAAGTCAGTGTTATCCCCATTTTGACTGATGGGAGAAATGAGGCCTAGTGGGATTAGACAATTTGTCTAAGGTCACACAGTATCTATGGAGGATGAAGATGAGAATTTTGTGCCCACATTCATTGCTCTTAGCAAGTGTACTATCAGGCTCTTGCAGCAATTGCGGGTTTGGGACAAGGACCCGGACTCCTAACACCTGTCCCCTAATGTCTTTTGTGATTTTGACCTTAAGAATATGTTATATAATCACTAGACTTCAGTATGTACATACACCTAGTTCCTAAAAACTGGAATCTCTTTTCACTTTGTTTTGGTGTTCTGAGAACTAATACTAGGTGATCTTGTTCATTTAGCTTTCAACACAACTGTTTTATTTTTACCCCATTCTAGCCCTTCCATAGCTTCCATAGCTCTTCCCATTTTGTCTTCCATCTGTTGCTGGCACCTGGTTCTCTTCCTTTTAGAAACAGTTTTCAAGAAGGATCTATTGTACTACTGGTGATTGATAACTCAGTGTGAATTTAAGCCAATAACGGCCTCTCGTAGGGGGTTTTGTCTTATCTCTGATGGTGGAATGAACAGATTTTTGAGAGCGAAGAAAAAAAAGCAAGGAAAGTACATTCACAGGCATGTATTTTGTGTCAGATATTGTGCTAGATTCTATTATGTAACTTCACTTATAAAACCCTTCCCCTCTTCCCTCTCATTTTGTACAGATAAGGACACTAAAGTGCAGAAGGTAAATGATTTGCCCCCTGTCATCATGTAATGACTTCTGTTTGTGGGATTCTTTCCACTGTACCATCAGCTAGAAGGGGTGAGGATTCTGAGGGTGATAAGGTCAGGAAGGGAGGTGTCTCTATGTCCTTGAATCAATTGTGAGAGGCTGACCTCTACTGGAGCAGATAGCACTGGAACACCAAAAAGAAGAAATAATTTTCTTAGTCTCAGATGATCTTTTAAAGGAACCCATTTAACATAAGTATGCCAAGCGCTTGCTATATCTGAAATACTGGGCTAAATGACAGGGTAAAGAAATACAAACTAGAAATTGATTGACCTGTGTAAGTCACAGTAGGAACATCATGCAAGCATCCTACACCCAGTGTGGTCAACTTCACTAGGTAGGTATTTCCAAATAGCAAAAGATAATTTTTCTTCTAGAAGGACTGGAAGACTCAGGTTTAGCAAGGAGCAGTCCTTCTTTAGGTATATTCTCATATCAAATTTCATGTTTTAGAATATGTACATCCTGTGTCATTATTTTTGTCCCATTGCCCTTTTTTTTCATGCAACATTGATTCACTGTGAGTCACGTAAAATGGGTTTGAGACATAGAGAGAGCTGATTCTTATGAATGTTTTATTTACTTATCTATCATTCTTATCAGTGACCTTCTCCTCTGTCTCTGGTTACCTTTTTCACTTAGCTGGCCAACTGAGAATTAGATGAAGGATGGAAATAAATTGGCAAATTGCCTTTAGCTGCTAGACAAGGGTTCTTTCTTTCTGTGGTTTAGTTTCACAAAGGGTTTTGTCGGCATTGGGCATTTTGGTACAAAGAGCCTGGTCTAAAGGTTGCATCCCAGAAGGGTGAATGAAAGGGTCACTGTCCTTGGCTTCATGTAGCCAGTTTTTGAGGTGATAAAGTCACTTATACCTCTTGTTGTCCTTTTCCTGCACTTGGAAAAATTATTTTGAATTTTGGTAGAGTATTATTGTGGTTTTACATTTTATTTGGACGTAAGTTCTAACTTCCCAGAGAATGTGCCTACTGGAGTTGTACAGCACGCAGCCTGGGTGGCATCATTTAGCAACTCAAGATCCTGTACAAAATCACTCTGCATATAAAAGAAATAATTTTCTACTAATTGATAATGCTTTTATTGTTCTTAATACAAAAGCATTTAATGCAGAAAATTTGAAAAGTACAGATAAGCAGCAATTCCACACCACTTGAATCTTGTCACAAAAAGACATCCACTGATAACATTTTATATTATTCTTTAGGTTTTTTAAATGCTTATTTTAACATAAGCAGTAGTATGCTGTTCACAATATTTTTGGAATTCCTTTTTCTCTCAACAATATATCTAAATATTTTTCTATGTCATAATCATGTTGCATACTGTATTTCATGGTTGTATACTATTTTGTCATACAGGTATGTTGTAATTTATTTAAACTATTTTTTTTAAGGAATATTTAAGTTATATCCAATATTTTATCACTTTAAATACTTTTGCCCTAAACATCTTTGTTGCTAAGTCTTTGTGCATAGTTTATTCTTTAGGATCAAAGTCTAAGGGTATGAAAAGTTTGAAAGGCTTTCCTATTTGTTGCTCAACAGGCTCCAAGGAAGTTGTATTGCTGTATACTTCTGCCCATTGAATCATGGGGCCAACAGTAGGTGAATGATATTTTAAAACTTTGCCAATTTGATAGATGAAGATAGTGTTACATATGTATTTAAACTTGCTTGATTTTTACTGAAATTGAACAATTGAAAATATTTACATTAATACTTACTGATTTGTTAATTTATAAAACCTCTTTATTTTAATTTGTCAATATTTAGATATTTAAGTATGTAAAACATGGACTCTGGAAACAAACTATCTGGGATCTAGTCCAAGCTTTGCCATTTTTATCATGCTTAGAAACACCTATCTCAAGACTACATTAACATCAACTCCTGTGTTTTCAGGTACATTTGGGTGTAATTTTCTATATTCCTATGTTTAAAAAACTACCTTAGTGACTGTTTTGGTCATTCTCCATTTTCCTCTCCAGATCCACTTCCTATCCTTTCCAGTTGCTCTGTGCCACAGGAGTCACAGGAATGGGCTGCCTCGCCTTCTGGCTTTTGGTTGAGACCAGCCAGTGGCCAGCAGTGAAAGGAACGCGGGGAGCTGGAATAGCAGATTGCAGAGAGCAGCACGTGCTAGGCTGGAGTTTGCATTTAATTCTATACTTAGTGGGAGACTGAGAAGGATTTTTCTGTAGGGGAGGAAGATGATCAAAGCAGCCAATGAAGACAGTTAATTTGATGGCGCTGCATAGGTCTGAGGAAGGCTGATGGCAGGCAGCCCCAGGGGAACTAAGACTGCAGCAGTGAGGCTCAATTTGCTTAGTTTACTCCACGGGAGGAAATGAATAAAGAACTGATTTCAGAGACATTTCTAAAGAAAATGGACTGGTTTTGGGGGAGTGGGTATTTTAAGTGTAAGAAACTGAATAGTAATACTGTTAAGTTGGTGCAAAAATAATTGCGGTTTAAAAGTTTGAAAATCATTGCAAAAAACCTCAACTACCTTTGAACCAACCTAATAGTATATAATCTCTAGTCCTGGTTGTTGCCTTTCTAGAGTGATATCGCACATGGATCTTTGCAGGGAGATCCTACCTGGTGGCTAATAAAGAGAACAGCCTTCTTTGTCATCCTGTGACTAAAGCCAAACAACATTCCTGCGTTTTCTCTTTTGTTTGATTTCCGTGGGCCTGAGAATATTATAATTTCTTGAAAAAGTATACTTAAAATAACAATAACTAACATCTTTTTTTTCTCTTAGCACTTACATTATTATCTCATTTACTATTTTTATTCCTATTTGCCCTGGATGTTATTGCATAGTCAGCTGAAAATTCTAGTTGGGAGACAGCCTGGAATAGTGAAGAGCACAGGCAGGGGCCAAACAGAGCTGGTTCCGAGCCAAGTGGGGCAGCTACGTATGTTTTTCCTCTTACAGGCTCGCCAGCCTGCTTATGTGTTGTTCAGCAACTTCTTTATCCTCTAAATACTTTCCTTTAAAATATGATTTCATCTGGGCAAAGTATATGAGAAGGTGGGAAGGAGAGAGAACTTAGTTATTCTGAGATATATGGTAGGTTTGGTCTTCTATACCAATTGGTGCTAACTTTCCCTTAGGCGTTTACTGCGATGATGTTTTGGTCTAATAATTTAGCAATGGTAATTGTATTGGCTAATCACATTGGAAGCGGCTTTAGATATTGTATAATCCAATCCTTTCATTTTGCCCACAAGGAAACCAAAATTTAGATCCCCTTTTCTGTCCCTTTGGTCTCCTCAGACTGGAACTTGTTTGGTGTCTGTGAATCAGCTCCTTTAAATACTATCTGAAGAACTTGGAAGTGCCTGGTAAATGGTGACAACCCTCATCAGGAGCCCCGGGGCTCTCCTTCAGTCCAGTCCGTTGGTGACATCTCCATGTTGACAACATTTATTCAGATTTTATATTTGCTTTTATTTCTGATGGTGTTGATTTTGGTGAGGACTAGAGCATGCTGGGACCATGGAGGGAGCCAGTGATCTTTGCTTGGTGGGGTTCAATAGATGAAGTGAAGGGGGAAGTACAACTGTGACCAGCAGGACAAAAGGGCAAGATTTCATCTGGAAAGTTCCCTCCAAGTGGCAGTAATTCTGCAGGATCAACTCCTTTTCAATAGAAAATGCTCGCAGTACTGGAATGCTTTTCATTTTTCCACGGTTTTAGATTTTTCCTTTTGGTAGATTTCTTCATTCTTGGTAATTTTCTGTCATGGATATCTCCTTTTGGTGTTCAGAAAATTTTTTATTTTATGTGTATGTATCTATATCTATATCATAATTTCTAAAAGAAACAAAATGCCTGGGGGAAACAGCTCTGAAAACTTTGTGGGGAATTTTCAAGCAGGTTGGAAGGGAAGCCCTAAACTTTCCTAAAGTGTTTTGTGGGAAGCAATCTTGGAAAAACCGTTCCTGGGCCAAATACATTTGGAGTGATGTGCTCCAGCCCCGTTTTGGAGACTTACAATGTCCATTAAAGGCTCTGGAACTTTCTGCAGGAAAATAGAGCAAAACAAAACACAAAATTCTGTCTCAAATCTTTTTAACTCAGTGTTTCTAAACATAGTTGACTTGAAACTACTTTTTGTGTCTTAAGATTCCATCAAGACCAGTATTTTGTGAAGCATCCTTTGGGAGCGCACTCTTAAAAAAGTTTCACAGAAACTCTTTTGGAAGTCTTGGGTCTCCGGATAGCCTTCTGGAGCCTGGGGCAAACCAGATTTTGGTGTCTCCTCTCCTCTGTCAGTGTCCAGGTGAACATCAGTGTCCAGGTGAACACAAGTTAAAAGTGGGCATTAGGGCTTGCGTGAAAGGGGAAAAGAAGTCCTGAAACCAGGCAGCTTAGAGGAGGAGGGGAAGTGTCTTAATGCGAAAAGGTCAGCCGTATTATGGCCTGTTGGCAGGGGCTACACTTGCATTAGTATAGATGGGAGGGCCTCCTTTTTCCTTCTTGGCTGACTTCCTGAGCCATGGTCCAGGAGCTTGGCTGCAGCTGCTTCCCCAGCCAGGAGGGGGTGTCTTTTTTTTTTTTTTTTTTTTTTCTCCTGCTGGAGGCCACAGAGGGCTGGAGTCTGCCTGTAAGGAGTCCATGCTTTGTGTACAGTACTTTTCTAGGCACCCAAGGGCCACTGGAGAAGACAGCCTCACTCTGCCTTAGTAAGCTAAGAATCTAGTTGAGGAGATGATGCATATACATATGAGATGTCAGAAAATATCAGATTACGACTGTGTGCTTTGTCTTGGGATATCGATTTTAAGGTAGTGTAAGCATTTAGAGAAGAAGAGGACACCAATGAGCCTGGGGTGATTAGGAAAGACTTTCCCAGGGTGGGGAATAAGGCTAGAGGGATGAATAGAATTTGAAATGCTAGAGATGACTGCGGAAAGCAATCAGGCAGAGTAAGGCCTGAAAGAAACACACAACGTGTCTGGTAGCAACATTTCCAAGTTTCCTTAGGGAGCCTCAGCAGAATTTTTCAGGTATTATATAGGTGTGATTGTAGACCCGAGCATCTCCTCCATGAATCCTTCATTGAACATCCTAGGCTCTGGCACTGCAGTTATGGACAAGTAGCCCATTCGTTATGCACAGCTACCGGCATGTTCTTAAGTCCTGTGAGTTAATCTTGTTTCCTACTTGGTCCTACGAGCTCTCCGAAGGCATGAGCATGTAGTCTTACTCTCTGCTTCCCCTTTCCCCCTATGCATGGCACACAATGGGTCAGCATAGAATATGCATTTAGTAAATGTCTGCTGATGGGTCAGTTGGATTCTGATTAAGACCTTTTGCTTAGATGTACATCTGTGACCTCATTATGTCATCACTGAATGTTTGTGCCCCCATGTCACTGGGGTGGAAAAGGAGGAAGGCAGATCCATACATATTCCAAGGTTACACAACCTCAGGTAGTTATAGAGCCTCGTCTAAAACCTAAGGCTCCTTTGAGGCTTAAGAGGTCCTTGCCTGTTCAATTCAATGTAACTGCAAGCATTTATGGAGTCCTCTCCTCAGTCCATTTGGGGTACATATGTGTGTGTTATATAGAGGTAGGAGTGGAAAGGGAAGGAGAATATGCAAAGATAATCAGTCCTACCCACAAGAGGCTTACAGTCTGGAGGAAGAACCAGGGTGAGCACTGTCATCTGTAAAGGAATTGTCCGCCAGCCTTTTGGGGTGTAAAGGTAGGAAGAGGCCAACTCAGTTATGTGTAGCTTGTTGCATATTGTTGAAGAGAGAAGAGTTGAAGCCCTTTTTGTTGCTTTCTGTAGAGCCTCTCTTTTCATTGATGCCGACTTGCCTGGCAGCCAGGCCTTCTCTCCCCTCCCCATCCACCCTGGGGCAATGACTGGCAGCTTCTGCAGCTGCTTGGCAGTTCCCAGGCAGACGCTGTACCTCCAGGCACAGTCCACCAGATGGTGCAAAACAAATGAAACACCCGTCGTCGTTGTGGTCTATGCAGCTTATCAAACCTGAAATTGGACAGCTGAGGGGAGGACTTTCTGGGAATTTTCCACTTCTGAGTTCAGCCAGAATGGTATGAAAATGCACCCTTGAGACCTGAATAGAAGGTCTGGAGTAACGTTAGGGATTACAAAATGTGTGTGTGTGTGTGTGTGTGTGTGTGTGTGTGTGTGTGTGTGAGAAGTCTTCTATATAGGCAGAAAGGACTTGCCTACATGCAGACTCTGGAAGACCTCCTGCACCCCAAATATCCTTCCACCTGCTGGCTCAAGGCTCAACTTTTTATGCCATGAAGTCATAAAGGAGTTCAGATATTAATACCCTAGGGAGAGGAAATAATGTCTCATATTTATTTAGAGCTTTGCATGCACTTTCATACTTATGATTTCATTAGAACATCATTACAACCTGTGAAGCAGGTGATATTGTTATAGTCATTTTATAGATGAGGAAACTGAGGATCAGAGACAGTGAGAGTCCCAAGTGTATACACTTAGTCAGTGATACAGCTCCTACATCAAATGGAGATCTTCAAGGGTTGAACCTCTTGTTCTTTTTCACTAGGCTGGACTGTCTCTTTAAATGATTAGAATTCAGTTTTTAAAAAAGTAGATGGTGAAAGGGAGAAGAAGAATTGGAGGGAGCTGAGCTCTTGACAGAGGAGAGAAAGGGCTCCATAAGGGAGGTTTACGGCCCCGGAGGCAAAATGTGCTTCTCCAAATTTTCTTGGTGCAGTTGTGTGTGTGTGTGTGTGTGTGTGTGTGTGTGTGTGTGTGTGTGTGTATGAAAGAGAGAGAGAAACAGAGAGAGACAGAGAGACACACACACGGTGGGGGGGAGGGAGAGAGAGAGAGAGAGAGAGAGAGAGAGAGAGAGAAAGAGGAGTCATACTCACATATACATATGTGCACATATGTTGTATTCAACTGTTTTATTCAACTTAGTTGCACTGGACTCCTGTTATAGCAGTGAAATATATTAGAAAATCAAGTTCTAAATAAGAAATAATAGAAAATAAATAGATGAAAACTCTTTCCTTATTAAATCAAGGCTGCATCGATATCCCAATACAGTACAGTGCTGGGCTCAGGAAAAATGGTGTCTGCATCCTTTCCTAGTCTCCTATCTGAGCTGCCCACACATGTCCCCTTCTAGTACCCCTTAGGCAGCCTGTTGTGAACCCATCATCCTACCTGTTCTACATCTCTCATTCTCACCTGCCCTTTAAAGAGCCTGTGAAGCTGTCACAGCCCTCAGTGCCTGTCCAAGTGACCCACAGATCCTTCAGAACCATCTGTGCTGAATACATTTGTGAATGGTTATGATTTAATGGGCCGCTCCTTCTGTGGAACACAGAAACTAAGATTTTATTTTATTCAACGCTTTATACATGGTTTAAAACAAGGCAATATGGAGTTTCAGGCACTGATGTTGGCCAGGTCCTTCAGGTTCCCTGAGTCGTCGGAATCCTGCCCACCACACCAGTAGACTGTGCAGCCTGCCTGTGGAGGACAGCCTCGTAGCCTGTCCTTAGAAATGTTTTCTGGTCAGTGGTTGTGTTTGCCCAGGTGAAGTCATTCCTATCTCTTCCTTCTTTCTCGTTTTAGTGCCCTTGGTCTAGCTGAGGTTCCTAGGACATCCAACCTGGATTATTGCAGTAATCTTCTTAGTGGCCATTCTGTCTGCAGCATCCTTGTATTATACTTTCATCCTAGAAGTGGCTGACAGGGAATTAAACCAAAAAACACAAAACAGAAAACTCAGATTGGATCATTTTATTTTCCTTCTTGAAAATCTTAAATGTTTCCCCCATTTCTCTTTTTTTTAAACAATAGCTTTATTGAGAGATAATCACATACCACAAAATTCACTCATTTAAGTTGCACGAGTCAATGGTTTTTCAGTGAATTCACAGTTGTGCAACTATCACTGTTGTTCTGGACTGAATTGTGGACCCCCAAAACGTGTATGCTGAAATCTTAACCCCAGTACCTTAGAATGTGACTATATTTGGGGTAGGGTCTTTAAAAACTAATTAAGAGGGCCGGCCGAGTGGTGCGGTGGTTAAGTGCTAGTTTGGGAAGCCAGCGGCCCCGGTTCGGTCCCACATATGAGGGCCAGTGACATTGCCCTCAAAAAAAAACAAAAAAAAAAAAACAAGACAAAACAAAAACTAATTAAGATAAAATGAGTTCATCTGACTCAATATGACTGGTGTCCTTCTAAGAAGGGGAAATTAGAACACAGGCAACCCCAGACTGAGTGGCCACCATGAGGTAATTCTATTCTTGATATTTGGAGGACCCTCCATACTGTTTTCTGTAGCACCTGTACCAATTTACATTCCCACCAACAGTGCATGAGGGATCCTTTTTCTCCACAGACTCTCCACAGAGGCCAAAGACTGAGGCCTCAGAAGAAACCAAACCTGCTGATAACTTGATCTTAGATCTCCAGCTCCAGAACTGTGAAAAATGAATTTCTGTTATTTAAATCACTCAGTCTGTATATTTTGTTATGGGAGCCATAGCAAACTAATACAACCGCAAGTTAATTTTAGAACATTTTCATCATCCCAGAAAGAAAGCACATGCCTATTTTAGTCATTTCCCACTTCTCTCCATCTCTCTTAAGCGTAGGTAACCACTAATCTACTTTCTGTTCTATAGGTTTATCTATTCTGGACACTTCATAGAAATAAAATTATACAATATGTGTTTGTTTAAAGCTTGCTTCTCTTAACATAATGTTTTCAAGATGCATCCCTATTGTAGCATGTATCTGTACTTCATTTCTTTTTATTGCTGGATGATGTTCCATTAGTGGACATACCATATTTTATCTCCCTAATCATATCAGTTGATGGGTATTGGGTTGTGTCCATTTTTGGGCTCTGAATAAATCTGCTATGAACATTCATGTACAAATTTTCTGTGTGAACATATAGTTTTATTTTTCTTGTGAATGTACCTTGGAGTGGAAACGCTGGGTCATATGGTAACTTTATGTTTCACATTTTGTGAAACTGCCAAACTTTTTTCCGAAGCTGCTATCCCAATTTCCATTTTTATCAGCAATGGATGAGGTTTCCAATTTCTCCACATTCTTGACAATACTTGTTATGGTCTTTTTGATAATAGGTATCCTCATGAGTGTGAAGTGGTATCTCTTGGGATTTTGATTTACATTTGTCTAAAGGCTAATTTTTGTTTTGTTTTGAATGTCTTTTCATATGCTCATTGGTCATCTTTATATCATCTTTGGAGTAATGTCCATTCAGATCTTTACATATTTTTAATTGGTTTATTTATCTTTTTATTATTGAGTAGAGTTTGTTATATATTCTGGATAAAAGTTCCTTATCAGATACATGATTTACAAATGTTTTCTCTCATCTTGTGTGTTGTCTCCGTGCTTTCTTGATGGTATCTTTTGCAGCACAAAGATTTTTCATTTTGATGAAGTTAAATTTATCTATTTTTTTCTTTTGTTGCTTGTGCTTTTGGTGTTCTATCTTCTAAGAAACCACTGCCTAATCCAAGATCATGAAGATTCACTCCCCTGCTTTATTCTAAGAGTTTTATAGTTTTCGTTCTTACATTTAGGTCTATGACACATTTTGAGTTAATTTTTTTTTTTTTAATTTTACTGGGGAATTGGGGGAGGGGAACAGATAAGTTACTGTCGTTTTGTTCTTCAGTCTAGTTGTGGAGGATTTCGCTTCACTGTCCCATGTTGGTATGATCATTGCACTCTTCCTGGTGAGGCAGTTGCTTACTAGCCATTGGACAGCCACTCACGGAGGCTCATGGCAGCTCCCAAAAGCTCATGCCAGCTGCTGGCCAGCCCCACTGCAGCCTACGCTGTCACCAGCGACTCACTGCAGCCCAGCTCCAGGTTGAGCTGTTGTTCACCATCTTAGCTGTAGAAGATGCAGTGTCACTGGCCCTCATGTGGGATCCAAACCAGGGCCTTGCTAGTCAGAGCTAGCATCCCAAGCCAACTCTTAACCAACATGCCACTAGGTCGGCCCTTGAGTTAATTTTTTGTATGGTTTTAGGCAAAGGGTTCTACTCCATGTTTTGTTTTGTTTTCTGTTTTTTTTTTTGCCTTAGATATTTAGTTGTCCCAGCACCATTTGCTGAAAAGACTTTTCTTTCTCTTTTGAATTGTCCTGGCATACTCGTTGAAAATAAATTGACCATAAATGTAAAGCTTCATTTCTAGACTCTCAATTTTATTCCATTGATCTATATGTCTATCTTTATGCCAAAGCCTTGATTATTGTAGCTTTAGAGTAAGTTTTTTTTTTTTTTTTTTGAGGGCAGTGTCACTGGCCCTCATATGTGGGACCTGAACCGGGTCTGCTGGTGTCCTAAGCCAGTGCTTAACCACCGAGCCACTCTGCTGGCCCTAGAGTAAGTTTTGAAATAAAGAAGTGTAAATCCTCCAGGTTTGTTTTTATTTTTCAAGATTATTTTGACTAGTCTAGATTCTTGCATTTCCATATACATTTTAGGATTAGTTTGCCAATTTCCATAAAGAAGCCACCTGGAGTTCTGAAAGGATCATATTGAATCTGTATATCAATTTGTGGAGTATTGCCATCCTACAACAGTAAGTCTTCTGATCCATGAACATGAGTTTTTTTTCTCACTTTTTTTAATATTCTTTAATTTTTTCCAGTAATGTTCTATAGCTTCCAGTGTACAAGTCTTCCACTTCTTTTGATAAATTTTTTCCTGAGTATTTTATTTTAAAAATTTTATTGTATATGGAATTGTTTTTTAGTTGTATTTTTGGATTGTTTGTTGTTAGTTTACAGAAATGCAGTTGACTTCCGCATATTGATTTTTGTATCCTGCAATCTTTCTGAACTGTTTCTTCTAATGGTTCTTTAGTGGATTCCTTAGTATTTCCAGTACATATGATCATGCCATCTATGAATAGGAACAGTTTTACTTCTTCCTTTTTAATCTGGATGTCTTTTATTTCTTTTTCTTGCCTAATCATCCTGTCCAGAGCCTCTAGTACAATGTTAATTAAAGGTGATGAGCAGACATCCTTGTCTTGTCCCTAACCCTAAGGGGAAAACATTCAGTCACTCACTGTTAAATACTATGTTAGCTATGAGATTTTCCATAGATACCTTTTATTAAGTTGAGAAGTTCTGTTCTATTCCTAGTTTGGTGAGTGTTGTTATCATTAAAGATTGCTGGATTATGTTAAATGCTTTTTCTGTGTCTATGGAGATGATCATGTGATTTTTGACCTTTATTCTAGGAATATCAGGTATTACATTAATTAATTTTCAGATATTAAAGCAACCTTGTGTTCCTGAGATAAAACCCACTTGGTCATAGTGAATCATTCTTTTACTATATTCATAAAAAATATTGGTCGTTATTTTTTTTGTGATATCTTTAGTTTTGGTGTCAGTGTGATACTAGCTTCATTGGATGAGTTGGGACATTTTCCTCCCCTTTCTATATTCTGGATGAGTTTGTGAAAGATTTGTGTTCATTCCTCTTTGAATATTTTGTAGAATTTAACAGGGAAGCCATATGGACCTAGGTTTTTTTTTTGTTGTTGTTGGAAGGTTAAAAATTATTAATTCAACCTTTTTATAGGTCCATTTTGGTTTTCTCTTTCTTTTTGACAATTTTCATAATTTATGTCTTTCTAGGGATTTGTGCATTTCACCTGTTATCTAATTTGGTAACATACAATTCATAGTATTTTTTATAATTCTTTTTATTTCTTAAAGTTCTGTAGAGATGTTCTTTGCTTCATTCCTAATTTTAGTAAGTAAGTCTCTTTTTTTCTCATTCAGTATAGCTAACAGTTTGTTCATTTTGTTTATAATATTGAAGAACCAACTTTTGGTTTCATTCACTTTATTGTTTTTCTATTCTCTACTTCATTTATTCTCACTCATGATTTTCTTCTTTCTTGTTTTGAGTGTAGTTTGCTCCTATTTCCTCATTTTTTACATCAAAGGTTAGGCTACTAAAATTTAGATCTTTCTTTTTAAAAATATATGCATTTACAACTATAAATTTTCTCCTAAGCGCTGTTATAGTTATATCCCATAAGTTTTGGTATGTTGTATTTTTGTTGAATTTGTCTCAGTGAATTTTCTATTTCCCTTGTGATTTCTTCCTTGCCTCATTTGTTACTTAGGAGTGTGTCGTGTAATATCCATATATTTCCCAAATTTACTTGTGTTATGGATTTCTAATTTCATTCCATTATAGTTAGAGAACATACTTTGTATGATTTCAGTCCTTTTAAATTTTTGCATTGTGCTTTATAGCCTATTGTATGTTCTATTCTGGAGAATTTTTTTGTACGTGCTTAAGAAGAATGCATATTCTGCTTTTGTTGGATAGAATGTCCTATAGTTGCCTTTTAGTTCCTTTGAGCTTATAGTGTGTTCACATTTTCTATGTTTTTGTTGATCATCTGTCTGGTTGTTTTATCCATTATTCAAAGTAGGGTATTATAGTCTGCAACTATTCTTGTTGAATTACATAATTCTCCCTTTAATGCTATCCATTTTTGCTACGTGTATTTTGGGACTTTGTTAGATGCATAGTATTTATAATTGTTATATCTTCCTGATGGCTTGAGTCTTTGAAGATTATACAATGTCCCCCTTTATTTTTAATAACATTTTTCTTTGTTTTAAAGTCTATTTTGCCTCAGAGCCACTCTGTCTCATAGTCACAGTATAGCCAATCCAGCTTTATTATAGCTGCAGTTTGCAACTACCTGTTTCCCTTTACTTTGAAAACTACTTATATGTTTGAATCAAAAATGCATCTCCTGTAAACAGCATATAGTTGAATCTAGTCTTTTCCCCCATTCTTCCAATCTTTGCCTTTTAATTAGATTGTTTAATACATTCACATTTAATGTTCTTATTGACATAGTTTGATTTATGCCTTCCATTTTGCTTTTGTTTTTTTATATTTCTATATTTGCATAGAGTAGATATTTTTTAGAGTAACATTGCAATTCCTTTAATAATTTTTAAACTATATTTTGAAGATAATTTCTTAGTCATTACTCTAGGGATTACAGTATCTATGTTAACTTATCAGAAAATGTGCTAACATATCGGAATCATATTTATACCAACATAATTCCAATGAGAGAGAACAACTTTACTCATATGTGGCTCTATCTCCCCTCTCTCATTTTGGCTATTATTTTTATACATATCATATCTACATAATGTTGCAAATCCAAATATGCCTTGTTGATATTATTACTTTATATATATTAGTCTTTTAAAAGAGCTGAACAGGTATGTATAGTTTTTATATTTCCCTTATTGTTTACCATTTCCAATTCTTTTACTTTCTTCCTGGGGATTTAAGTTACCAACTTGTATTCTTTCCTTACTTGAACACAGCTTTGTTCCTACAAATATTTGTCAAGTAAGTTACATTTCTATATTTTGTAGGCCTAACAATAAATTATTTATGTATTGTTATATGCAATTTCTTTTAAAATCATTCTGAGAAGAAATAAAGGAAATATTAAATTGTAGTACCTTTTATTTATGATTAACTATATAATAACTTTTACTGGAATCTTTTATTTTTTTTCCTGTGGATTTGAATTACTGTTCTGTGTCACTTTTCATCACGAAGAACTGCCTTTAGTTTTTTTGCAAGACAGACCTGCAAACAATTCTCTCAGTTTTTGTTATCCTGGAATGCATTAATTTTGCCTTAATTTTTGAAAGATAGTTTTGTTGTATATATTATTATTATTTTTTAAAGATTTTATTGGGGAATCAGGGAAGGGGAACAGACAAGTTGCTGTTCTTTTGTTCTTCAGTCTAGTTGTGGAGGATGTCGTTTCACTGGCCCATGTTGGTATTATAATTGCGCTCTTCCTGGGTAAAGCAGATTGGTCACCGGCCACTGGTTGGCGACTCACAGTGGCTCTTGGCGTCTCATGCTGGCTGCCGGCTACTCACGCTGGCTGTCAGTCACTCATGGTAGCTCATGGCAGCCCACTGCAGCAGGGACTCGAGCCTACACCATTGCTGGCGACTCACGGCAGCCCAGCTCCAGGTGGAGCTGTTGTTCACCACCTTAGCTGTAGAGGGCAGTGTCACTGGCCCTCATGTGGGATCCGAATTGGGGTCCTGCTGCTCAGAGCTGGTGTCCCAAGCCAACTCTTAACCAACGTGCCACTCGGCTGGCCCTATTTTTTTGTTGTTTGTTTTGTTTTTAACATAGTTTGAACATGTCATCCCTCTGACTTCTGGCCTCTGTTGTTATAGTGTGAGAAGTCAGCTGTTAATCTTTTAGGGGGGGTTCTTTCCATATATTGATAGTCTATTGCAGCTTTCAAGATTTTTTCTTAGTCTTTGTCTTTCAACATTTGATTATAATGTGTTTTGATGTAAATCTCTTTGCATCCATCCTAATTTGAGATCTTTGAACTTTTTGGATGTGTAGATTAGTGTTTTTCACCAAATTTGTGAAATTCAGCAATTATTGCTTTGAATATTTTTATGCTTCTTTCTCTCTTCTCCTTCCTTTCTAAGACTTCCATTTACTGTATGTTTGAGTGCTTAAATGCTGCCCTTCCCATTTGTCTGAAGCTCTGCTTCTTTCGCTACATTCTTTTTTCTCTCTGTTTTCAGATTGCATGATCTCCATTAATCTATTTTAAAGTTCTCCAGTTCTTTTTTCTGCCAGCTTCTATCTACTGTTTGGCCCCCTAGTGAATTTTTCATTTCTGTTATTATGCTTTTTAACTTCAAATTTCCCAAGGGTTAGTTTAAAAATATTTTTTTTCTAATATTGTTATGCTCTATTTGATGAGACATTGTCATTCTGCCTTTCTTTAATTCTTTAGATATGGCTTTCTTTAGTTCTTTGAACATATTTATAATGGCTGCTTTGAAGAACAGTGTGTTAAGTCAGATATTTAGGTCCTTTCACAAGTAGTTTCAGTTGCTTGCTTCTTTTCCTGTGTATGGGTCACACCTTCTTTTTTTGCTGCATGTCTCATAAATTTCATTTTTGTTGTTGAAACTTGACATTTTAGATAACATATAGTAACATTTGTGGATACTGACCTCCTTTTCTCCTGAAACATAAAAATTGGCAGTGAAATGAATACACTGTTAGATCCAACTTCTAATCGATTTCCTTGCCTCATCTTTCTCACAAAATACTCATAGTAGATGTTGAAGACATACTGCAGAAAGAGAAATAGAGAGACATACAGGAAGGAACAGATTGAGAAGAGGTACAAAAAGTCTCCGTTCTAGTGGATAAGATAGGCCTCTCTTTCCTAACTCCCCAGGTTGAATATTAATGTATGAGGTGAGAGGACAGTTGGAAGGAGAGCCAAAGGAAATAAATGTTCTCTTTTTGAGAACAGTATTTTGATTTTACACTGAAGTATTTTTTTTTAGGCCTTATAAGCTGTGTGCTTCTGGAAAATTAATGAGGGTAAGACAAAACCTAAAGAACACGAAGAGGAGAGATGACTATTTAGCCCTGTCTTTGAAAATAGATTATGAAAGATGGGCCCTTGAGTTTTCTGTCTAAATCATCTAGTGTAAGTAGCTAGAAGAATTTTTTTTTTTCTTTTTAGAGGGCAGTGTCACTGGCCCTCATATGTGGGATCTGAACCGGGGCCGCTGGCATCCCAAGCCAGAGCTTAACCACCACGCTACTCGGCTGACCCTAGAAGAATATTTTTTAAGGAGCAAAATTCCTACTGATAAGGACGAGTTTGAATTTGACTGGATTGTGTCCCCAGTGTTGTTCTAATCTGCCAAAATCCTTTATTTTCCCATAACATCACCTCCTTTCATTTGGGGGAACATCTGCTCCTCCATTTCTCATGTTCTAGCAGAGTAGTAAATGTAATTAATTACATTACTTACTTACCTATCCTCACAGATGTGGGCCTGAGACCCTTGTCCAGTTCTTTCTCCATATTTTGTGAATTTGACTGTATTCATGTGATAAACATTTTTTTCCCTTTCCTTGGGTCAAAGTTTGGTTCTGTTGACTGCAATAAAAAAAAATCTCTAGACACCGAGACCCATGTGGTAGATGTCTCTTTAGAACTTTATCGTACCCAATGGCACCTTGTCACATGTGATATTACTAGCCAAATAACAATGATAACAAAGTAAATACCTACTTTTTATATTCAGAGATAGTAAAAAAAGAGAGTGATTCTAAAATGAAGGATTTATGTAATAGAGCTTGGTACTACTGATCCTTTTACACACTAGTACAGAGGAAATATTGAAAGGGTAACTGCATGCCAGAATGCCTAAATTCAGAATTTGGACAGGGGTCTGAAAGGAAAGTGGAGAGAGGCCAAGCTATTCCTTTAAATTACTTTAAATAGGAAAACAGAGAGCTAACTGTAATACAGAAACAGTATGAGAAAATCTTGCACACACCACCAAAGCCAGTTCTGTGTTTTGGCTGTTTCCTCCTTAAGTCCTACCCCACTGGGACTTTTCCACCATCTGTGCCATGCCTGACACTGCACTTTGCATCAATGCCTTGTTCTGCCAGTTGAAGTGCCTCCTGCTGGAGGCGCATGCATTGGGGCCGCCAGTGCAGGCGCTGTTGGCAGACTTCCCAATGCCCCTATCCTGGGGCTTTTCCTTCCCTGGCTGTCTTCTGTCACCCATGCTCCCTGACTAGCCTCCCTTTCACCACTACCTTTGTCCTTTGTGCCCCGTTGCTGGGTCCTCTGCAGATAGTATGCCAGGACTCTTGTTCCTGTCCCCTTTCTGTTCTGCCCATGCTCTGGTCTCTCCCAGAGATGACAGGTCTCTGTCTTCCCCTTTGGCAGAAAAGATAAATTCAACACCTCTTTCCACAACCCTCCCTCCAAACAAAATCAATCTGACCTTGGTTCACAAACATGACTTCTGTGGGTTAGCTTTTTCATTCAGTACTTCGCAGGACTCAGCAAGCAGAAAATCTCTGTGTCAAAAACAGGTTCCACTTCCATAATACCAGGCTTTCTCCTTGCTCTTTTACCAGGATGAGAAGGGGGCATACTGAGCAGTCTGACTCTCCCTGCAGAAACACTGGATGAAGTCCCATGGGCTTTTCAGTTCCTGGGTTTCTCAATGGGGGACTACAATCAGCGTCATGCTCTTATGGCTATAGCTCTATAATGTGCTATCCCAGCTAGGAAATGTGCTCTCTTTCATCCTCTTCCTCCTTCTTTTACCCCAGTAGCCATACTTGTCTTTAGGAGGAAAATCCTTTTATTCCCGCAGCGAACTTGCTTTATAGCTCCAACTGCCCTTCCCCTGCCCCCTGCACACATGCAGTTACCTGAAGTCACACTGACATGGCCTCTCTCATTATGAGCAATTCTAGACCGCCAGGCATGACAGTCTAGTTTTTGGAATTTCACATATGGAGAAGACACATCGACCCTGTATGCAAAGCAACTGTGACACGTCTCCAACAAATCTATTCATCTCCACAGACTCTTTCAGGTCTAAAGTTAAAGGCACATACATGTGTGGGTGATTGACATTAGCCTTCCTCTGAACATCCAGTGTTTGAGCACTGGGAGACTGTGCACTTCACTTTTTTCTTCTGTTTTTCGGAGGCATTTACCGGCTCACACGTGATGATGATCTGTGCACTTCATATTCATTAGAGGAAAAAGGAGGGAGAGAAAGGACATACAAGTAGGAGAGAATTGACAGAGGCTTTTAGAGTTTAGGAAATGAGTCCTAGTACTTTATTTCATTACTTTCAAACAAAAACTAAATTCAAGAAAAAGGGGCAAAAATGACAATGGAATGTGGACAAAATATGACAGGCTTTAGAAAAAAATTGGCAACACTATAAGGCTGTATAAAAGGTCTTAAGGAAACATACCACCTTTTTGATAGTGAGAGAAAAACAAAACAAAACAAAACAAACCAAAACAAAACGTTGAAGAAGCAGTATTAAAAAAATATTTTTTATCACAGTGAATGACATATGTATCTCACAAAACAAAACAAATCTGTGTTGGAAAGGTTGAGAAAACTTCATATTGAGGTTCACTTTGTGTTTATTGAAAGTTTATTACATGTAAAGGTTTATATCTGAGGCTTAACCATGTATAATCTCATTGAACACCCCAAGGAATTTCATAAAACCACAACCATTATTCCCATTTTACAGATGAGCAAGTAGCTCAGTCAATTAAGTTGTTTCCCCAAAGTCAATGTGGAGAGTCAGATGTAATCCTGCCTAACAGTCTTCTTCCACCCCTAACTTTATTTAGGTATAATTGACAAATAGCATTGTAAGATACTTAAAGTGGCTAAAATGTGATGATTTGTACGTAAACATTGTGAACAGATTTCTCTCATTGAGTTAATAAAACATTCCTCACCTCACGTTTTACTTTACTATGATTTATTTTTGGTGAGAACCTTTAAGTTCTAATCTCTTAGTAAATTTCAATCACTTATGCAATGTTTTAATTGCAAGTGCAATGTTTCAATGACAAATACTAAATCCAATGTAGTGTTATCAACTCTAGGTGTGCTATGACACATTAGATCCTTCAACTTGATTCATCTTGTCATTGAAATTTGTACCCTTTTCCAAACCTCTCCTTATTTTTTATGAGCTCGACTTTTTTTTTTTGGATTCCACATAGAAGTGATACCATCTTCCTAATGTTCTTGAACTGTTGCAAAATGAGTACAATTACTAAGACTCAAGAGAAGCCAAAGGAAGTGACTGACAATGAACAATGAGCAGAAGTCTCTATCCAGTGAGGAGGAGTACTTGCAGGCAGGCAATTATACTGTTGCCTAGGGGGAAACAGAACCTTTCTCCAAGGACGGTGCCCAGCAGTTGCCAAAGCTGTGGGGATTCAGAGGGGCACCACATCCAGGCCTGAGCTCATAAAGGCCCATCAGGCAGAAGCGAGGGCCCTGGGAGAGGGGTGCATGCTCACTGCCTCACAGAAAACTGTATTTGCAACTTTTGGAAATGTGACAGAGCTATGGAAAACAAACGATCGCAACCTCATAAATTGTCATGAGTCTTTTTAGTGACTGTGTAAGAGAGGCAAGTTTTTCCTCATGGTGGAAAATGAAAACATAGTAAAATGGTGAACACTTGTGTAAATTGTGCTGCAATTGCATGACTGTTCTGCCCACCCAGCAGCCTGAGATGATGGGCTCAGGCCAGCACTTGCCCAGCTCAGCATGATTGGCATGCAGGGGCCTTTTTCCTCTGGTGTTCTTCCCTGTCTGGTAAAGTCTCCTCTTGGAGAGACCCCACACCCTACTTCTGACCTTCTTAAACTACTCTGAGTGCAGCCATGTCTTAAACTGAATATTTGATTCTTGCTCGGCTCGTGCCCCTCTTCACCATGTGTGGGAGTGAATTCCTTTATTTCAAAATGAGGGACACTTCAAAAACAATTGTTCTACAGAGAGCAGGCATCTAATATTTCAGGTTAGAGTGAAAAGAACTGATGGCAAGCTCTTTCAAAAGGCACGTGTGGGAAAGGTCAAAGTAAGATCATGGTGGTTTACTCTAAGAGAACTCTGCTGACCTAGGAGTCAGGAGATTGGAGACGCCAGGTCTAGCATTCAAGATTCATGGGTGATTTGAAACAAAAGTTTCTATAAAGTGGATCTATCTTATAGTATTTAATGAGGAGATAGGTAAGATAAAGTATGTGAAAGCTTTAGGTGTGGTACCTAGAATATAAAAACCTGAAGACACTGATGAATAGAAAGTGGGTTGGAAGTGGCAGAAAGGCAGAAATGGCCTGAGGGGAAGGTAGACATTTGAAGACCTATTCACCTGCTTGATGGGGTTTTCCAGGGTAAACTCCAGGGGGCTCAGAGGCAGAGGTTCTCAATAGGGACTAGTTTCCTTCTTCTTCTTTTATCAGTGGAGTGAGCTTGATGGCCATGGATCATATTGATTGCTCTAATGATACAAATACTTCAGTTTTTCCAAAAGAATAATAAGGTAAAGAAGGATTCCTTGCCAAAGTCTACCTGATGAAGAAGGAAGACCACGTTGCTTCCTTTTGGGCAGTGTGGGATTTCATCCCAGAACCCTGGAATACTGCAGAGTACACTGGCCTGATTGTCACAACTGCAAACTTAGGAAAATGAGGTCACTCTTGAGATAGCTCAGGTGGAGTTTTGAGCCTCTGAGAACATCAGGTCCACAGCTGTCTCTGGCTCCACTGCCACCTTTCCTTCTTTTGGACCATCTAGAAGAAGAGGATCCATTTGAAGAGAAAGATAATTGCCCAATTGCAAATTCCCTTGGTATCAGGCTGGTAGGCAGAGTTTTAGAGACACAAAGGTTTTTTTTGTCCCCTGTAGTGTTACTCTGGAAAATCGGGGTTGCTGAGATCATGAATAATTGAATTGAGACAGTAATGGGTTTTTATAACTGCTGGCGAACTGTTAGATATTAACTTGGGCTGAGCAAGAGGGCACCAGATGAGACGGTATTGACTCGAGAATTTCTACATGGGACAGGCCTTGGGTAGCCACCTGCTCGCAAGCATGGGTAGGGGAAGGGCAGAGTGTGCTGGGCTGGGTGAGGGGTTCATCAGGGGTAGTCGATACGTTGCTTTTAGAGAGGCTATTTCACTGGGGTGGTTTGGAGGTCATGTTGTTTCTTAGGGAAGGGGCATCCAAGCCCTGCCAGCAACTCCCTGGTGTCAACTCATAAGAGGAGATGGGTTGGAGAAGCCAGGGAAACTGCTTGTTGAAGTGAAATGGATAGTACATTGACTGAGGAGGTTAGGACACCGGGGTTCCATTCTTAGCTCTGCTAACAGTCTCACCTTAGGCAACTCGGACTCTCTTTTCTTTAGGTATTAGGGTAGTTTTATTTATTTATCTATTTATTTATTTCAGGTGTACAAAACAGCATAGAGATTAGACACTTATATACCTCACAAAGTGGTCACCCCAGCAATTCTATTACCCATCTGACACTGTAGGTAGTTTTTACAGTATGATTGACTATATTCCCTATGCTGTACTTTACATCTGCATGACTATTTTTCTATAGCTGACATTCAATATTATTTTATATTAGCTTTGGATGTACAGCATATTGGTTAGACTGCCATAAGAAAGAATGAAATCTTACCATTTGCAACAACATGGATGGACATAAATGGTATTAAGTGAATTAAGTCAGACTGAGAAAGACAAATACCATATGACCTCACTTATATGTGGAATCTAAAACCAGAATGAGTGAGCAAACAAAACAGACTCAGATATAGAGAACAAACCGATGGTTGCTAGATAGGAGGGGTGGGGGCTGGGTGAGAAAGGTGAAAGGATTAAGAAGTACAAATTAATTGGTAGTTACAAAATAGTCACAAGCATGTAAAGTACAGCATAGGGAATACAGTCAATAGGTTAGTTATTTTTAAAATGAGGGAAGTCTTGTAGATCAGCAGTCTTGTAGAAATATAATGTGAGAAACATAGGGAATTTAAATTTTTCTAACAGTCACATTTTAAAAAATCAAAAGAAACAAATAAAATTATAAGTTTATTTAACCCAATAAATCCAAATTATTACTATTTCAACAGGTAGTTGATGTAAAAATTATTAATGGGCTATTTTACATCCTTTTTGTATTAATTCTTCAAAGTCCAGTGTAATTTACACTTTGGCACATCTCAGCTGGACTGGCATTTTCAGTGCTCTGTGGCCCCACAGGGTCAGGGGCTGCATTTTGTGATTCAGTGACAGGCCATCCCTGGACTACTTTGCTTTTTTCCTAGTCATCCTTCTTCTGGGTTCTCGACACTCAAGGACCCCTATGCCAACCTGAGCACAGGAAGACACAGTTTGTGACTAGACCCTCCTGCCCTAGACAGGCTGTAGACCTCCCAGGAACAAAGCAGTTCACTCCCCTACTTAACTTGGGAAATTGCTGTGTGATCCCGTGTGAAAGGAGCTGATCCATACAAATGCAAAGTAATTATTCCGTGAACATTTCTCCTTACACAGTAACCCACGTCAGTGCAGTCTGTGATGCGTGTACCTGCCCGAAGCCTCAGGAAGCCTAATTAATTATCTCCTGTAAAGTGCTACGTACGAGATGCTCCAGATGAAAGGTGGCTGGTGAGAGCCAAACATCATCCTGAGCAGCATTTGATTGTGCCCATCCCCGGGCTGCTCCATTACAAGCCTGGACTGATGTAACTGTCCACAGTTAGGAGTTCTTCTGCCTGGGGAAAGATATAATGGGAGAGCTAAGGCTCCATCAGGTGAACCATTAAAATAAAAAGAAACACCCCCAGACTTTTGCTCCAGGGGCCTTGCTTGGTCATAGATTCTAAGAAGCACATCCCATTTCCCACAAATTGCACACTTATGCATTAATTGAGCTCTCTTCTCATGCTGAAGTCGCTTTGGATGGTAGATGAGTCAGAAACAGCAATGTGGTTTCATTTGGATTGAATGCAGATTTTCTTTCTTTGTGTCAAGTTAAGTTGGTCTTCAGGACAAACGTGTGAACAAAGTGGGGTTTTCTCTTTAGCACATGCCTACTCTCTCTTTCCAAGGCTCCTTGCTGTTCCTTAAGACCCGGCTATGTAGCAGGCCACCCAGGACCTTGCATCTGTCCCTTGTCCCCTCCTGCCCTGCCCTCTCCAAACCAGGCCCTGGACTCATTCCCCAACCCCTCTCATCTTTAAAACTTCTTTCTCATAGTTGGTATCTTATAAAAAGTTTATTCCATTCATTCTCTCAGTTGTGAAAGCTGTAGTGGTTTGTCACGTTCGTTCTTTCCTGTATCTAGGCATTCATTAACTCATTACCTCGTATGGATCAGTTAGTGTGCTTGGTAGGCAATGAACAGGGCTTCCAGGGTAAGATGTGCCTCTTTTTGATGGTGCTTTTTTTTCCTGTCTGTCTTTCACATGCTGATATCCCCCTGGTTTCCATCCTTGTCATTTGTTCACAGAATGTTCTCATACCACATGCTTTCCTGAGCACCTGGCTGTGATTGTTAGGAACCACACAACACCAAGGAACAATGGATGGGCTTGTGTTCTACATGGCTTTTTCTAAGTCAGCAACCCCCAAATCTGTATCTGCCAGCTCCTCCTTACTCTTGAACCCTAGGTCTAGTTTTCTTATCTTTTTTCTTTTGTCTTTTCTTTTCTTTTCTTTTCTTTTCTTTTCTTTTCTTTTCTTTTCTTTTCTTTTCTTTTCTTTTCTTTTCTTTTCTTTTCTTTTCTTTCTCTCCCTCTTCCTTTCTCTCTGTTTCCCACCCTCCTTCCCTTAAATTAAGTTAACATATAGCGAGTGAAGTGTGCCAAGGGCACTGTCTTAGTTTGGGATGTTACAACAGAAATACCATAGACAGGGTAGCTTAAACAACAGCAAATTTATTTCTCACAGTTCTGGAGCCCAGGAAACCCAAGATCAAGGTGCTGGCTGATCTGGTACCTGTTGAGTATCCTCTTCCTGGTTCCTTTTCTCATTGTGTCCCCATATGGTGGGGAGCAGAGAGAGAGAGGATGTGAGATCTCAAGTACTTGCTTTTAAGGGCTCTGATCCCATCAGGATGGCTCCACCCTCATGACCTGATCACCTCCCAAAGGCCCCACCTTCTAATACCACTCCACTGGGAATCAGTGGATTTGGATTATGAATTTTGCAGGGACATAAACATTCTGCCAATGGCAGGTACTAATCTTTAGAGTACAGTTAATGAATTTCCACCTATGTGTGTTCTCTATCCAGTTCAAGATATAGAACATGTCCAACACCCTGGAAGAGCCCCTCATACTTCTTCTCAGTTGTAACCCTTCCGAGGAAAACATTTCTTAAACTTTTTGACCATAGATCAGTTTTGCTTGTCCTTGAATTTTATATGCATAGAACATAGTGTTTGTATTCTTTTTTTATCAGGCTTCTTTCACTTGACACAATATCTGAGAGATTTATCCTTGTTGCATGCATCAATATTCAGGCCCATATTTCTAGTAGCATACTCGTATATCCTGCTGGAAAAATCCAATGCATAATCCACAACCAAACACATTACTTCTATCATTTTAAATATGATTGTGGGTCACCCCATCCTTAAAATAATTAATACTGGCCTTGTAGAATTGTTGGGATATTTAAATGAGATAATGTATATAAAATGCTTATTGTAGTTCTCAAGGAAATTCCAAAACATTATTCAGAATTGCGGGAGGAGGGACATCCTTATGGTCCGCTGTAATCTTTGCTGTTTACTTTCTGTTTATGAGAGATGGGTCCTGAGCCATCTGGTGGTCATGTTATTATCTTAAATAATATTCAATCTTTAATAGGATTAAGTAAAATGATTGTTTATTCTGGGGATTTAGCAATCCATTAAGGTCTAATTTGTACATTTGAATATGAGTTAATTTCTTAGGAACTACATATCAGGTTTCAGTAGTGACTTAATTGAGAAAAACAGTCTAGATGTTTGGCTGCCTTTACGCATGAAGTGACACCTTTAATCACAGAGAATCTTAATACAAATACATAAAAAAATATATAAATAGGAATACCACTATGGGCAGCCTTCATTCCAAGTAAATGTCAGACTTACTGTGTCTCTAGAGTAGTAAGTTACTCACTTTGCGAAAACATAACATGAATATATGGTCCTCACTGAGGTTCTATCCAACATTATAAATATCTTGACAAAGGAAAGAAGGAAACAAAATTCTGGGAATTTGGAGAATAGAGTCAGGGAATCTCCCACTATGGAAACAAATGCTGGGATCTGGGAAAGCGGATGAACTGCAGATGTCCGGAGTCAGGAAAGAGTTGGGAGTTGCTAGGAATTCTACAAAGGAAAGGTTTATGCTGAGCAGGAATCAGAGTTCCACAAGTCCCTGAGGCTGTCATTTTAGTCATTGCAACTCTGCTGCTGGGATACACACTTGACATGCTATATAATTGGCCAAATTCTAACCCTGTCCACACCAAACATTGTCAATTTAGCCTAATGTGAAACTTATCATCATAACACATTTTAAAAATAGAAATAATAGAGAAATAAGATTTAATTTACACAGATATGCATCTCAGACCATTCTGTGGTCACAGATTTGTTCTGTAATATAAAGGATGCCTATAGTGAAAAGAAAGCACCAATCTTTTTTTTCCAGTGTCCCTTACTTCTCTATTCTCTCTCTCTCTCTCTCTCTCTCTCTCTCTCTCTCTCTCTCTCTCTCTCTCTCTCTCTCTCTCTCTCTCTCCTTCCTCTCCTTCTCCCTCATCCTCTCCTTCTCCCTCACTCTCTCCCTCTCAAGTACAGTAAAGAGAACATAGATGTGACACATGAAGGGACTGGAAAGTCTTCCGATGACCAAGTGCATCTGTTGGCCACTGAGAATTTGGGGCAATAACGTGCTAGCTCAGTGGGCAGCCACAGCAGAGGTGGCCAGGTTTTTTTTCTGAGCAGAGGCTTTGAAGACCTTTAGGATAAAGACATAGAACTACCTCTCAGCAAGGCAGAGACAAAGTGGGGCGTAAGGAATTGCCCTGACCTCTCTGTATCTCTGTCCTCATCTCCAAGTTGATGATATTCAAGGGCTTGACCTCACTAGCTATATTATTTATTCACTCATTGACTTCTTATTATACTTATTCTGTAAGAGATATTGTGCTAAGTATAGAGCAACACAGATATGGGAAAAATGTGGCGACTCCTATGTTGTTGCTGTTCCTTCTTTACCACAAAGATGACTTGTTTCATGACAAGAACCAAACACAAGCGATTTAGGTCGTGGCTTTGTGGGCAAAGGTCAAGGAAAAAGAATGTGTAATGGAAGAAACACAGCGTGGTGTAATGCTAGAAGTGTGACTGGTAAATCAGGGCTTAAATCTCACTTCTATGCCTTACTAGTGTGTGACCTTGGACAAGTTACTTCTACTCTCAGAGCTTCCTTTGTAGAATGGAGATGATCATACCTACTGCCTAGGAGAGGAAGAAAAGTGATAATAATGGTTCTTTATTCATTGATTCAACGCCTTTTCTTTTAAGGATTCCTTTTTTGTCACTGACTATGTGTTAGGGCCTAGTGATGTAGCAGAGAACAGGACAGTCCCCTGCAGCATGGACAAAGTCCAGCCTGCTGTAGCACACACTGGTGTAAACCCTGGCTCTCTGGGGCCTGGGGTTGCAGCTATTTTCTGCCTTGATGACCTGGGGTCAGATCTGTGTTGAATGGCAGGTTAAGAAATATGAGCCATAACAAGAATTATCTTCACTCAATTTGCATAAGTTGGCTAATATATTTCATCGTATGTCTTTCTTCACTGTCACAGGTATTCTGGGGATGAGTGGTATGAAATGGGGAGGGAGGGAATGACTCATGTGTCAGCGTGTAGGTGTCTGTTTAGTTAGCCCTGATGTTCCAACAAGACTGTCCTTAGCTTTCAGGACAGTCTCCATCTCTGAATTAAATTTCCAGTGTACAAAGAAGCCTTATTTTGCATAGCAGTTGGTTTAATAGGAAGTAACATGCAAATTGAAAAAAAGAAAAAAGGACCTCATTAAACCTACTAGGACAGTTGTGGGTTGTATATGCCTAGGCAGTTCTAAACATATATCAGGAATCAGTCCCTACTTTATGTTAATCTGGTAAAGTTACATGATAGAGTCTTGGATTTTCTGAAAGTGAGAGATATCCTGTATTTAGTAACAAAAATTAACAGCTACCACGTGAGCTTGCTGGGCAGTTAGAAGCAGGTTATTCAGCTCCTGCTTTAGATAAACATTGGATAAGAATGTCAAGTCTAACCACCCCTTCCCCCATTTTCCGGCTCCCAACACGGCCACCCTAGCTTTCCCAGATGTTTCAGATTCCATAAATGTTTGCATTGATTAAACATTCTATTTTTTGCTTATTTCCCCATCCCAGACCTTGAACATGTTATCTTTACTTTTATTGCTTGAAATCAGGGCTATTTCTGGAAGGTGTGGGGTTCAGGGAAAAAAAATCACATTTTGTGCTCTCCTTTCCTCTGGTTCTTTCACAGAGGTGGAAGCTAACATGACTTCAAGGGCAGCTGTTGTAGGTAGAAAATATCCAAAGTCTATCCTTGAAGGATTCTGCTGGAATGTTCCCTAAGTGAGGGATACAGGAGTATTTATGGGCTTGCTGCATATAATTGGTTCAGCCATCTTTGTAAGAACCCAGTAGTCTTTGCTTAGCAATTGGGAGTATCGGATGAATCTTTGTATGGCATGTGGTGGGCTAGAACACATGGAAGGTGAGTGAGGATGGTAATAGCCCCATATCTTCGGGAAGGAAGAGAAAGACAATGCTACTGAGGAGCTGCATTTTGGACAGTAACCCTCCATCTCTGGGAATTAGCCTATCAGTCATCTAGAAGTCTAATTTCAACTCTAATTCACTTCAGTGATTTGGTACCTAGGTCATTGCCTTCAAGCTATGCTTGGGCCAGCGATTAAAGGCAGCTATGGAATCTAATACAACACATTGGGGATTTCAAGCCAGGAGACTTGTTATAATATAAAACTGGATGCTGCCACTTCCCAACTCTACATCTATGAGCATGGTCAGCTAACCTCTCTGAATCTCAGTTTCTTTGTCTCCTAAAATGTGGCTGGACAACATTTTCATAGGATTGGTGTGTCAGTGTTCTTGTGAGGATTAAATGGAATAACGTATGAGGAACTTCCAATCCAGTGTTTGACACACAGTAGGCAATTAGAATTTTTAGGAATTTTGAAGTGCATAGGGTGAACTTTCCTGAGGAGGCGTTGCTTCATAGGGGCATCTAAGCTCCAATACTCTCCTTAAAATGACCCTCGCTTGTCTACAAGTGACACTGATTTGGAGAATTCTGGGTCAAGGCTCTATCAAAATGGAAATTTTCAGTCATAGTTTATCAGAGGCTACTCTTTGTAAAGTTTTCCTCGCTATTGTGTGGGATAGGTGGGGGTTGCCAAGGTAGGGTCCTAGTTTTAGGAGTAATGGGGAAACTTGATGTCCCCCATTCTGGAGTCCCATTAGTTGGAAAGGTGCACATGCTTGGTCCCACTAACACAGACCTGCTGCTTTAGCATATCTGTAGGTGGCACCTGGGAATCTGCATTAAAAATCTGCATCAAGTACCCTTCATGATTTTGGTACACACAAAGACTGAGAGCCACTACTTTCAATTGTTACTGGTCATTATTACTTAGGCTGAGTGTGGAGTTTGAGCACAGGTTTTGATTGGTGTGGATGGCAGCTGGGGAAGGAGAGTTAACCCAGGGTAGGGTGAGAGCTAGGAAGTCGAAGTAGTTATAACTAAAGACCCATTTTGCTGACTTCATTGGTTTGAAGCTCTGTTCCTTACCTTGACTGCAAGAAGCACATTATAAGGAGTGAGAGCAGAGCTGAGTTCCAAGCACTTGAACCTGGAATGAATCAGTAAATTAACTTGCATTTTTTTTTTCCTTGATTTTTTGATTTTTGCACCAGGTTCTGCCAAGGCTCAGTGTTGTGCTTATGGGTACATGATAGAACTAGAGAACGTACTCTGACCATGGACTGTGCCAGTAGGAACTTTTCTTTCCTGTCTGGTAACTTTTTTGAGCCTAAATCGCATGTTCACTGGCAGCCTAAGAAACGGGTATGAATTAAGTTATTGTATTTCCTGAATTTAACTCTGCCTTTGTAATACTTAGCCCACATGAATAAGGAATACATTTTCCTCTCAGTGACATGTCTGTGGTTCCTTCTTCTACCTCCCACCCAAACATCCTTCAAGCAAAGGAAAAGGGCTTTAGTACCAAGCACAATGAGGATTCAGACAATTTAGCAGGCAGCAGGGGAGTTCCTGGAATGGAGTGGAAAACCCAAAATAGATATCCAGGAAGAAAGGAGGAAATGGCGACACGGAACTTACTTTAAAATTGCAGGACCCTCCTTTTAATGCCACAGTTCAGTCACGTGAATTTTTGGTATCTGCCATCAAGAGGGTGTTCCCATGGATTGATTCATGTTCCTTGTTTCCTCCTTTAAAAAAAAGGAAAGAAAAGAAAAGAAGGAAACTATTCTGATGACCTGAGTAATGCCAGCCATCAAAGTAGTAAGAACTCATTGATCTCAGGTTCACACAGAAGTCTCAGTGAAATAATGCAGGGCTTAGAGATTCTGTTCCTGTGAAAATTCATTCACTCAACAAATGTTTATTGAGTGCTTACTGTATGCTGTGTTAAGCACTGGGATACAGAAACTAATAAAAAATTGCCCCAGCCATTAAGGAGCTTTACCTATGGGAGAAGACAAAACGTAAATGAGAAATGCTATAAAATATGGACTTAAAGGACCATGCTGATTTTCTCTGTGGCCCTTCACATGGCTACTGCGCCATGAAATCCAACAAGGAGAAGGGTTTCACAGGTTAGTTGCTGTAGTAGGTTGTATAGTGTTCTCCCCAAATTTATATAGATCTGGAATCTCAGAATATGTCATTATTGGAAATAAGGTCTTTGCAGATGTAATTAAGATGGCACCATACCTTACTGGGATGGGCCCAAAATCCAATGACTGGTGTCCCCATGAAAAGAGGATTGAGTACATAGGAACACACAGGGAGGAAGGCCATGTGGAGTCAGAAGCAGAGATTAGAGTGATGCTGCCACAAGCCACGGGACACCAAAGATTGCCAGCAACCACCAGAAGAAGCCAGGAGAGGGGCATGGGACATATTCTACCCCTGGACCGCCCCCCTCTGATACCTTGATTTTAGACTTCTGGCCTCCAGAACAAGGAGAGGATAAATTTCTGTTATTCTGACCGCCCTCCTTTCTCTCCTCCCCCCACTTTGGGGTGGTTTGTCATGGCAGCCCTAGGAAACTAATACAGTTGCTTTTTTTTGAAACTGCACTGTTATCCACCCCTTGCTTTGCCGTTAAATCTACAGAAGCTCACATGCAGTGTTTCTCTTGGTGTTTGAAGACTATTGGCTGCTGAAAAAAAAAAGAAGAAATGGCCAGGAGATAATTCAGCACTGCAAACGTGCCTATGGTTGCTTTCTTCTTTGCCTTACACTTTGGTATTTTCCAATCAGGTGGTTCTGGCTGATTCTTAATACCTCAATGCTGATAATTCCCTTGGCTGTGGTTCTCTTCCTCTCCATTTTTACCTTCTGTCCTCCTCCACTTGAGCAGTCTCCAACATCTGTTTTAGAAAAGTCTTTGTCCCTTATACCACTCTCTAGTACCCATCCACATGGACCTGCCAACTCATGGTCCCACTGTGATGCCTTGGTCCCATCTCCTTGACGAAGGTCATGGCTATGTGAATAAACAAGAAGGCTTCCAGCTGTACTTCTAAATGTAAGAATGTTAATGTTGGGAGCAGTAAACCTAATAAAATTTTCTGTTGTATTGATACAGGCTTTGAGGTGAGTATTGGAGGTTTGTCTAATATCTCTTAGCTGGTTGGTACCAGAGTTGAGACTGAATCAAAGATCCTTAACTCAAATCAAAGCCCTCTTCCTTTGCTCGAAGGATGTTTGGGTGGGATGTAGAAGAAGGAATCAAAGATCCTGCTGTGTCTGCCAGGGATAGCATGGCCATTATTTTACAGATTCCAGTGGCACAGATGCAGAGATAAGGATTTCTTTATCAGGTTGGTTTATCTGAGAAAATTCTAAAAATTCAACTTCTCTTCCCTTCCCCCAGACTCATTATTAAGCAATTTCCAGATGGTGAATTGCATATTGTGCTTCATTTTCTTCATTTAGAAATTGTATGACCTTGGTTTCATATACACAGGTGAAAAGTGTTTCTAAAGAAGCTTGAAAATCATCAAGGGGGTTGAATATCTCCCCAGTAGCCCTCCAGACACATCTAGGGGTCAATGTATCTTTTTAATCTTTTCATTTCTTTTATCTATGAGGGCTGGATATGTAGGAAATAAATAGTAGGTTAATTTAGTCAAAGAAATGGCCTGAATGATCCTTACTCTCTCCCCAAACATGATCAGTAATGAAACTGGTGTTAGAAAGAGAACCTAGGATTGTTAATGGGCCAGTTACCTACCTTAGTTCTGTTTCATAGCACCTCCACCCATATCACTCTGCCAGCTGAGGGGTAGGCCAGCCGGTCCTAAAACCATCACAGCAGCCATAAGCACCCATTCCCACCTCCAAGCGTATGCCTGAAGAAAAGAAACGTTCCTGAGCAGCACTGCTAGTCGTCAGAGGTGTCACTGCAGGAAAGCTCTTTTATCGCTCTAGCCTTAGTTTCTTCAATGGTCAGTTGGTGATCACTCTATCTCAGGATTACTATTAGGACTAGAGATAAAGTACAGAAAGTCGTGCTTAGAGAAGAGTAAGTAATCCATAACCAGGAACTGTGCTTATTATTTTTTAAATTACTGTCATTATTTGTGTATCTTTGGGCATAGCTTTGATCTCTATGAAATCTTAAATGGGAAGAAACTTCCCTTAGGCTTATTCAGTTATTTAAGAGGTAAAACATCTTTGAGTCACCTTCTGTCACAGCTTGGCTGTAGTTCTTTTGCTTATTAATGGGTCTGGACTTTCTCAAGGCTGCTAGTAGGAAACTGGCCAGCTTCAGGTGTCCCAGAGCAGGGCCTGGGTAGGGAGAAACAGGAAGAGGCAGCCAGTGGCACCCCTTCTCAAAGCTTATTGCACATTTGGCTGAGTTGCTCCAGCCCCAAAGGTCTCATGCCTTACAGGGGACAATTTTACGACGACAGAGAAGAGCAGTTCATATTAAAATAATGGGGACATCTCATTGTGCTCTCTGACCTCTCTGGTGGAGACATATTCTCTTCCATGCAGCGACTCACATAGGTTCCTTCTGTAGTTGCTTTAGATGCTGTTTGGTCTCCTGCCCTCCATTTTTGCATGTGTCTCACAAGACAGGGCACTGTTTCCCTTCTCGTCTAAGGGGAGTTATAGTTTGTGTCTCTCTGTGCTTAAAGGAATGACTATGCTTGGTATGTGATTAGGCTTGCTAGAGGATCTAAACATATCTAAGATTAAAGGAGCCCTTACTTAATATCCCTCTTTAGAAATCAATTTGAACAAAACTCTAGGTATCTAATTATCAACAATTGGGACCATTGGAGAAGATGGAGGGAGTTGCAGATAAACAAATGAGGAATTATAAATGAAATGGTCCCCTTATCTGCAGGCATATGAGTTTCAGTCTGAGCCTCTGGGCAACTGTGATATGCTGGAAAGGGCACTGCATTTGAAATCAGAAAATTTGAGTTGTATTTCAGCTCTGCTTTATACTAGTGTTCTTACACTGGGCAAGAGCTGAGCCTCAGTATCCCTCATCTATAAATGGGGATAATAATACCTGCTCTACCTGATGGATTGGTTGTGAAGATCAAATGAGTTTAATGCCTGTGAAAGTGCCTCGTAAATTCACAAAATGCCACGTCACTATTACCTGGTGATAGCCCACTAAAAAGCGGCTTCCAGTCTGTTCACAGATGCTCAGTGCATAGCTAATCTTGCTCTCCAAGGAAATTGGGATCATCAGCTCGTGACTTTATAGGGAACAGTAAAGGCAAGTGTCTGCAAAACTCGAATCACTGCATTTGGCAGCATTTTGTCATTTCCAAAGGACTCCAGGAAGCATCTAGCAGCTGAGGCAGTTTCACTGCTTCATTTGCTTTCAAAACCTCAAGTCATCTGGAAAATTACAGTATTGGAGTGACTAAGAATGTGAAGCCACCGAGGAAAGCATTTCTCGAGGGCCTGGTGGCCCCGTGCTGCTGAGTTCTGCTGTACCAACACCATGAAGTGGGCTGTCCCTGAGAGAGTGGAGTGGGAGAAACTAACTGGAGGAGCCTTTCTTGTGTTCAATCCCAAAAGGCCTCAGGAGGAAGTTCATTTGCTCAAGCTTGCTCAGGGCCTTTCTGGTGCAGTACGGAAAAGCGGGGGATGGTGTGGGGGGACTGTGCGGGGAGGCCTTCATGACTAGGAGGAGGTGAAAAGTTAGAATTTTGGAGTCTTGGTCTGCACTGCAGAAACAAGAAGGATCCAACACCCTACGTGGAGAATCAGATGTGTCCCTCCCTGGACTCCCAGTTCCTTGATCTCCTCCCTGGCAGGATATGCAGAATTTGCCTCATTAATAGAGCCCTTAGAGAGATCTCAGCCAACATGTGGGCTCATGTAGGAAACACATTGTGAGTGGTTTTCCTTCATTACATGATAATGGTAAATTTATGTTAAGACCATGAGGTAGGTCTCTCATAGTGTGCCCAGTTGAAGGAGTAATGCTAACATGAGTTTTTAAGTTCATAATGGCTCCCATCTCTGAGCATTGGTGTTAGAGAGCCAGAAATGTTCTCAGTCCTTAAAATTCTTTAGCATTAGATCCACCTCTGGGGGTAACCCAGGGAGGTGACTGGCTCATAGTAAATAAATAACACACCCAAAATAATAGCTTCATTTATACACTGGGCTCTTTGTTTTATTCTCTGAGTTTTGCATGCACTTTTTTTTTTCTCATTTAAGCATCACAACAAATTTATGAGGGAGGTATTATTATCTCATTGAAAACTAGTCCTGACAGAGATTACACAATTAGATCAAATTTACACAGAACTTGGGTTCAGAGCCAGGATTTGATCCAAGTCTGTCTATCGTTGACTGTTCTGTCTTAGAAAACAAAGATTTATTGAGAATTTCTCAGTCTGCAGGGCACTATTGAGTATGCTGTGTTGTCTTACTCTATGCCTTCAGTGAATTTTTCATCTCATAGGATAAGCAAAGAATACAGATAGCCGTAACGTAGAACCTAACATGGTGTCTGAAGGATGGGTCATATTCACCAGATTGTCACAGTAGGCAACTGACCAATCAGAATAGGTTCTGGCATGAAACAATTGGTGCTACTGTCCCAGTGACTTTGAGCTGATCAGCCATCCTATATTGGATAAATGGTTTGAAAGCCATATTCACTACCAACAGACAAAGAGGGATAAGGCGAATCGTGGTCATGAGGCCACATCTAGAATATAGTTAAACCTTTTGTTATTCAATTACAATTCAATCCAGTTGTAATTCAACTAACATCCATCTCATTGCTATGAGAAATTAGCCTCCTATCCCACCCCAAGCATCCCCTAGATACTTCTGAGAGTTACCCATGTATGTTTGTGTAATTTTCCATGGGGTCTTCATCTCTGGATTCCCAGTCTCCTAGGCACAGTTAAATTTTGGTGATGGCCCCCACATCCCCCACCAAGGCCTTCACAGTGGGGTGGGCTCTTCCTTCACCTGCGATAGACCCATCATCTTAGGAGTAAGTTTACTTATAAGCATTTTATTGTTTAGATTCTGTTTTACTCAGTTCTCAGGGGTCTTTCATCTCTCTTAGCTGCCTCGGAGAATGCTAGCAACATGGTTTAACTCTAGCATCATCCTTTTAAACTAATTTTATAGCTGAACTAAAGGAAAATTTATCCATCAGCCTCCAATCACAGAGTGCACACCATTAACACTGCTGGGTGCTATGTCAGAGACAAAAAGAGAAGGCACGTTTTAACTCTTGAATATATTTTTATCCTTCTTAGGAAAAAAAGACTGATGCACATACATGCTCTGTTGGAGACACAGCGTTAGAGAAATAGTTTAGAGATTAGCTCTGCCCTTTGCTACTGGTCTGACCTTGCTCAGGTCATTCAACTTCAC
The DNA here is from genome assembly GCA_033961575.1 of Aselliscus stoliczkanus. Lineage (NCBI taxonomy): Eukaryota > Metazoa > Chordata > Mammalia > Chiroptera > Hipposideridae > Aselliscus > Aselliscus stoliczkanus. Next base: position 19,651,415 of record CM066735.1, read on the forward strand.
GTTGAGCCTTCATATCCCCACTTGAAAATAAAATAATTGGCCTAGATAATATTTCAATGCCATTCCAGCTCTACTTTTTTTCTGATTCCATTAAAACACAAGACAACAGTGCTAAATGATTTATAACCCACTGTGAGAATAAGACATGGACTGTATGTGTTCCAAGAAAGAGAAGAATCATGGTGAGCTAGGGGTGCCCCTGAAATACTTGATAGATGAGAGGGACTCATTGGGGTATGAAGAGTAACAAGGTTTGTATTTGCACTAGATAGGAAGAATTTGGTCCATTTTTATCCGACGTATAAATGGATTGAATTTCGGGAGTTATAATCTAAACTGAAATTTTAGTTTGTAGAAGTGGCATGTGGGTGGGTGGATTAGATGTGCACCTTGGATAAATTTCCTGTATTTCTGTCTGCAGTATTTTTCTAAAACCCAATTAAATACTATCCTCAATTTCTTGTGCTTCTTTTCTGCCCTCTGATCAAAATGGAAGTAGTAGCACATTTTTCATGCCTCTTATTAATTCTTGCTCCTGAGTTCTAAGGGAAAGAAAAGTGTATGTGTGTATTAATAACTGTCCATTGTCTTTCTTTGTGGAACCACCTTCATAGTATTTTCAAATTATCCTGAGAATTCTCCCAGGTGTAAAGAGTACAGTGGTAGTTAGTCTTCAAAGATGATCCCACTCCCCCACTCAGAAAGCCACACCTCACCTTGATCACACCCTTGTGTTATCACCTTTGCATAGCCCTCTCTTCCTGAATCTGCACTGTCCCTGAATTCATTTAATAAAAAAAGTGATTGCTGCATGACTGTCAAGAAAGGTCATAAGAAGCCTTAATGCTTTTTCCTGATTCTCTTGGAACGTTCAGTCTTGAAAAACTCCTTGTTGGAAAATAGCCACCATGAAAAAGGATAACCACTAGGTTATTCTGAGACCATGATGCTGTGAGATGCCCAAGCCATGGGGAGAAGTCCAGGAAGGTGAGACATCACATGGAGAGAAAGGCCAAAGGGCACCAAGATGACCAACATGTGGGCAAAGAAGTCCTTTAGTTGATGCAACATGGATCAGAGATAAACCAACCAAATATTTCCTACATTCCTCACCCATAGAATCATGATCAAACAAAAGTGGTTGCTTAAGTCACTAAGGTTTGGGGGTCGTTTTTAAAGTGCAATGGATAACTGGAAAAACTATCACAAATCCATCGTACTATTCCAGAAGTGTTTGCTGCATGAACTTGGAAGGTATAATAAATGGTACTGGAATGTAAGGTCGGGAAGAGAATTCAGGTCAGATTGTCTCATTCTGACATTTGGATTTTTCTTCCATTAATAATGGAAAACTATCAAAATTTTTGATTAGGAGAATGATCTGTGTGAATAAAATTTTACCTAGAAATCGGGCTGATGTGTCAGAGAGGAAAAAAATGGAGCCAAAGAAATCAGTCAGAAAGCCCAGCAAGAAAGTAAGAAGGGTATAAAGCAGGAAAGGGGCAATGGAGATGGAGAGAGGGCAGGGGGCAAAGTATATTGCAGTATTATTATAAACAGGTTTTGATTAGCTAGATGGGGGCAGGTGAAAGGAAGCAAGGTAGAGAGTCAAAGAAGATCCTTAGTTTGTAAATCTTGGTAATTTGAAACGATTGACCCATTAATAGACCAAAGGGATTTCAGGGGAGGATTACATTTAGAAGTGAGGGAGGGGAGGAAGGAGGAAGGATAATAATGAATTCAATTTTGAGATTTTTTTTTTTATTATCTCTTGCTGTATAACAAAACATCCGAAAACTTATTGGCTTAAAACAACCAACATTTATTCTGTCACAGAGCTTTTCCTCTGTGCCAGGAATCAGTGAGTGACACAGCCGTGTGGGTATCCCCTGAGGTTTCTGTCAAGTTGTCAGCATAGGCCGTGGTTATCTAAAGATGTACTGGGTCTGGAGGATTGCCTCCAAGTGTGATCACATGGCTGTTGGCAGGGGGTTGTCTTTTTTCTGCCACGTGAATTTCACCATAGGACTCTCACAGTATGGCTGCCCCCAGAGCAAGTGAAGAACAAGAAAGAGATGGGAGGTGGGAGGAGGAAAGAGAGGGAAAGAGGGAAGGAGGGAAGGAGGTCTACCTGAACCCAAAAGGAAGTCGTAGTCTTTCCTATGGTCTGACTATGTGCTCCCCAAATCCATATATTGAAACCTACCCCCCAAGGTGATGGTGTTAGGAGATGGGTCCTCTTGCGGGGGGGCGGGGGGGGGCGGTGATTAAGTCTCATGAGTAGGATTAGTGCCTTTATCAAAGAAGCTCCCAAAAGATCCCTTGCCCCTTTCTAACATGCAGTAATACTACGTGAACTCTGTGAGCTGGAGCAGGGCCCTCACTGGACCATATTGGCACCCTGTTCTTGGACTTCTAGATTATTTATTTCTCCAAACTATGAGAAATCAATATCTGTTTTTTTATAAGCCCCTCTGTCTGTGGTATTCTGTAATAGAAGCCCGAACGGACTGAGCCAGTCTTTCTAATCTTGGAAGTGACATAGCAAAACTCCTGCTACATTCTGTTGTTAGAAGCAGTCACGAAATCCAGCCCATACCCAAAAGAAAGGAAATTGAGCTCTGACTCTCTGAGAGGGAGAGTTTGTGGACATATTTTTAAAACCACTGCAGACGTGGTAAGGGTTAGCTATTGAGAGTCTATGTAGGTCAAGACAGTCAGTGGAAAATAGGAAACATGCATATGGAATTCAGGATCGAGATTAGAGTGTTAACCAGGGATCAATGAATTATTATTATTATTCTAAATATTATATATATATATATATACATATTTTAATTATTGTTATTTTATTATTATTCATAGTTACAGATGTACAAAACTATGCAATAGTTATCATTTTCGCCACTTACAAAGTGACTCCACCCTCCCCCTCCCCTGCCCCCTCACCCCCGATATCATACAGATCTATTACAATTCCATTGACTCCATCCCCACACTATATTCCACATCCCATGACTCTATATGTGTTAAATTATAGTCAACATCTAATATTAATCAGCGGCAACTTCAGATGAATGAATTATTTTTTGATTGCTTCTACAATTATTATTTTTTGAGCGTCTCTAATGTCCGGCACTCTGCTGAGCAAGGAGGACACGGTGGTGAATAAGACAAACAAGGTGCCTACCTTTTTCAGGCTTACAGCCTAGAGGAAAATTCAGATAGATAAGTAAATTGGAAATGAAAACTAAGAATTTATACTACTTGCGCAATAGGAAATGTGGATTCAGGGGGTGAAGTTTCAGATGAGACCTGGAGGATGTATAAGAATTAACTGGAAAAAAATGGGGTTAGAAGAGAGACATAGGGGACAGAATAGGGATGATGTGAAAGTCAGGGAAAAAAAGTGATACTGCCTAGGAGACGGGGAGCTGAGGTATTGTTTTCAACCTGGTTGCTTGTGAACAGAATCTGGGCCATAGGCTTATTTGGCCTGCATTTTTTTTTTTTTAATGAAATAGTTGCCAATGTTTAAAATTCTTGGAATTCTATTTTCTCTAGAAATTTGTAGTCTTGTGTGGCATATCTTGCTGGTGCTGAGATGGGGCTGCCTTCCTCCGAGGGGCGTCCACTCTCTGGTTTGCCACTCTTCTCCACCACTCTCAGTTGATGCCAATGTCATTGTTGCCTTTTTCTGCCTCATTTCACTGTCAAACTGACTTGTTTCATTCATCCATACTCTCTGCCTAGCTCTTATGGACATTTAAGGTTGCAATCTTTGATTTGATGTTTGGATATACCATCATTTGTATAGATATTTAAGTAATCCTAGATGATGGCATATCTAGGACTGGAAGGAAAATTATCCCATAAAAGAGGGATTCTAAAGGGCATGGTGGAAAGGTCTGGAAGGGGAGCGAGGCTTGGCAGAGTGGTCAGAGAAGCAGAAGCATTTGGCGGTCAGAGGATAAAATACTGGAGAAGACAGAGTCTGTGGGATTGTAATCAAGGATGATGGAGAGCAGGGCTGTGAGACTGGGCCACAATCTCTCCAAAAGAATAAGTCCTGGCTGATCCCTGAAAGATGATGAAAATAAGAATAGCCAGTTGTGAATGAGCACTAACTGTATCTCGGACCCTGTTCTAAGTGCTTCACATGCCTTATCTCTGTTTACTCTCACAACAGCTTCGTGAGGCAGTACTAGTACTATATCATCTTTTTGCATATGGAGAAACTGAGGCAGAGAGCAGTTGAGTACTACAGGTAGAAAATGGCAGAAATGGGATTTTATCCCTGGCCACGTGACTCTGAAGCCTGAACTCTCACCTCCCCCAACCTGTGGGAGGTGAAATTTGAAAGTAGCATCAGGAGGTGCTAGCTGAGACCTGGATTAATGGCATTTCCAAGGATTTGCCTCTTTTGTGGATGTAGAGATACTAGTCTCTCTGGAAGGAGAAAGCTTCACTCTGGATTAATTGCGTGTTCTTGGTTTTAGTTTTTATAATTTTTTTTTTTGTGGCGGGGCGGGCAGCTCCTGGGAGAGGCTGTCAGATAAGCTGCTGGCAAGCAGATCCCTAAGACATGATCAGGGGGACTGGTCTTGAGAGTAAAGTCAGCAGTCTCGACAGCCCTTCGGTGGTCAGATGCCTGGGGTCTCAAGGCTGACCTAAATGCACAATCCAATCCAGGATGTTTGCAAATCCATACTTATTATTAGTCACAAGCCCTTCTCAGTGGTGGGCGCAGCCTTGACTTTGGTCTGATGAGGTCTTGTGTTGGGGTATGCAGCCAGCAGTGGGGTGCTTGGTGGGCTGTAACTAAGCCTTGGAGTGTGCACTGGCCTTGGTCTTACCAACTTAACTGGAAATATTTAGTCCTCACAGCCCAAAGCTCTCTGCTTCCAGCTCTATGTTAGTGATAACTTCACTTTAGAATGCAAAGCCTGAAATTCTTATGGCTTGAACTTCCTCTTTCCTAGACCAGGTTTCTCGTAGAAGGGATAATTGAATTCACAGAAGCTTTTAACTAGAAACATAGTTTATCCATATGGATCTTTGCAGTATGGTTTGGTTTATCTCTTGGCCCATCTTGAGTCCTGGAGACCCTCTGAAGAACAAACAAAACCCTTCTGGCTCCTGATTTTGGTAATTACCCTTAGCACTGGCTGCCAAGATTTCTGTATGGTGCCAGTTTTTTGTTTTGTTTTGTTTTTCTGCTCATTTTTCCTTCTTTTGCTGAATCAGAAAAAGGCTGAGCACAGAAAACTTCTCTATTGCAACATTTGCCCAACATATGCATTTCAGACTGATAGCAATATTGCTGTGGCAGTTTGATCTTCTTGAAAATAGCTTTTTCATAGTTGGAGACATGCTCAAATAATAAAAGTGGTTGTCATCCCTGGGTTATGGGTGAAGGAGCTATTTATAGATGAGCCAAAAATCCCCAATGTGATAACTTACATTATTGTGCAAGGACAATGGAAAATTCTCCAGGAGACAGATAGCATAAAAAGGATTTAATCTCATCATGTTTTATTCATCAAGACCTTAAGTTGACTTATTTTTTTATGAAGGCCATATAATTTTTACTCCTTTGCTTCTTTAGAAAAAAATGAAAATAGAAGGGCAAGCCATTTAAATAATTATGGCAGGTCACAAACTCTGGTCCTGTGGCCCTATCCTGCCTGAAGACTTATTTGTTTTGTTCAATAAGTATTTTGTAAAAATTCAATTGAAGTCTTTAGGCTGGGCTTGGGCTACCTAGTTCCCCGCGATCTACACTGTTCCCCACAGCGGCACCCTGACTCCTTAGGTCCAGTTCCCTAAGGTCCGCACTGCTTCCCACTGCAGTGCCCTGACTGCTTTGGCCACCCCATGGGCATCCGAGGGTGTGCCTTTTGCTCTGGGTTTTCTTCTAAGCTGTGCAGACCTTGTGTGATTTATGCCTCTGCCTTTGTGAGTACTGCAGTGTCAACTAGCGTGTCTTCCTTTCCTCTTACTTCTAATTCAAATCTTATATATTTCATGCACTGCTTCCATGAATACTTCTCAGGCTGTTTTGGCCCATGGTGGTCTCTGCTTCCTATCTTCTTAACACATGTAATTCCCAAATATTGAGGGAAATAGGAAGTGTGATCATTCAAAGGTGGTATAATGAGATTTAAGATCTTGAGGCACAGCTCTTGCACCTTGGAGTTGACTGCCATTCAGATTTACTTGGCTCATTTCTTTTCACACTTCAAATAAGGAGCAACTAGGGATTGAGAGAAAGAATGGGAGAGAGAGAGAGAGAGAGAGAGAGAGAGAGAGAGAGAGAGAGAGAGAGAGAGAGAGAGAGAGAGAGAGAGAAAGAGAGAGAGAGAAAGGAAGGAAGAAAAAAGGAAAGCAATAAGGAAGAAAAGAAAGAGGAAGGAAGAAAGAAAAAAAAACAGAGAAGAGAAATAAGGAAGGAGAGAATTTGGAGTAACATAATTCTTAAAGATTCATCAAGGTTAATATTTGATCAGACCTTAAAGAATATGTAGCGATCATCCGTCAGTCTAGCAGAGTTGAGGTGACTAATTCAAGGTCACACTGCTAGTTAATGGTAGGGTGGAGCTAGAAATGCTGTCTGCTCATTCCTGTTACAATGTCATTTCTCTCTCACCTTCCTTTCCTCCCTCCTGTTCCCTAAGCCTGTATGTATGTGTGTATGAGTGAATCCCAGTGTGTGTGTGTGTGTGTGTGTGTGTGTGCAAGTTCAAGCACACACACAACCATATACATAAAGAATGCTTTGGATGCCTCTCTATAACAAAAGCCCACTGATACATCATAAATCTTTTTGTGTTGGTGGATACTGGATGAACAAACAGTGTGACATTATGGTTAATTTGGATTGAGAAAGAGAATCCAGGAATGCATTTTAGAAAAGTTTTCATCTGTGATGGCTAACAAAAGTTGGTACTTAAAATGTGTCAAAGCCCTTGGGCTAATTAGAATGCTTCAGTGCCAGACGTCTCCTTCCCCAGAGTGTACAGATAGTTAAGCTTTTATTGCATTTGCATTAGTTAGCAAATGCGGTGCCTCTGCCTTCCTGAACCTTGGGAGCTGGGGAGGGAGGCTCCAGGTGGAAGGGGTGTCCTTGCAGAGGCTCCTCTAGCCTTCCTGCTCTGTGTGTTTCAGGGATTGATATGCAGCTGTTCTCCAGATGCCTGCTCTTCCCCAGAAGCAGCTGCGGCTCAGCAGGGGCCCCTTCTATCAATGTGACAACCTGCTGAGGGCTTTGGGACCCTTCCAGATGTAAGGCGTGTTGAGGCTATAAAACGTAATCATTAGCATTATCTCCATTTTCGTTTGCACAGTCTCAGCTGTTTGAGTTTCTTGTACAGATTTAGGACTTAATTGTTCTCATTTTTCTTCATAGGTAGCTTCTTTTCGACAGCATGGGATCTTCCCTTGGAGCTGGATTTCCTAAAAAGAAAGAAAGAATAGCTTATGAGTCATGTTCCTTGCTCCTGGCGGGCAGAGAAGGCTGTGATTAGGGAGCAGCCTTTCTCCAGCTGCAGTTAGATGCATGTCTGTGAGTGAAACATAATGGTCCATGGTTTTCTTTTGCTGAATCACAGACTGCCTTTTGCTGAATTCACTGGGAATCAATTTCTTCTTTCTTTTTTTTATTTTCTTTTGTTAACACAGCCCCTGTCTTAACATATTACCTAGCAAGGATCTCGTGTTACTTCATTCCTCATGAGAATCTGCTCTATTCAAGAGGAGGAAATATATATTTTTGTGGTGGGGGTGGGTGTTACTTGAAGGTTAAAAAGGTAAGATTTCTTTGCAAAAATATAAAAAGGGATTTCATACAGCAGGTGGATAAAATTGGGAACATGGAGCTTGAAGGTCTGTGAAAATATCAATCAAAGAAACAGATAAAATAATGACCTTGAAGAAATTTGCCCAGAGAAATTCATCTTGTTGGTTTAGACTGTAGCCGTTTTGTCTTGGAAATCCAATTTCCCAATGCACAGTCCCGGAATCACACTGAGTTTCGATGACAGGATTAGAAATGCTCGCACAAGTCATGCTGATCTTCACAAGCAGGCGATTATGGCATCGGCAGCAAGCATCTCATGCCAGGAACTGCTGAGAAGCATTTGTTCACACAGGGAGCTCAGTAATTGGCCCGAAGACAGAGACTTATGCATACTGATATCTAAATTTCCTGCAATGCTCTGTTAGTTTGTATTAGACATTTAGAAGGTTCCTGTCAGTGTTCCTGACTGTTTACAAAGTGCTTGGCACACGCAGGAGAGGCTGCTGAGCTGCCCACCACTCCTGAGTCTGGGTCCTGTGTTAGGTGGCCCTGAGATCCACTACAAACCTGTCTTCTACAATGAGCTACAGTCTCTGCGAAGAGAGGTGTGCAGACTGGGCAGTGGGCGCTGAACTTCAAGTCAGAAACTCCTTATTTCACTTAACATAAAACAGTATGCATAGCAAGATCCCATTTTTAAAAGAACACACATGTATAGCGATCTACCAAAGTATGTATTTAAACAAAGATTGTAAGACATAAAGCTAATATTGATTTTGGGTGTTAGGATTATGGACCATCTTTTTCTTTGTAGTACAAAGAAATAAGATTTTCAATTTATAAAAGAGCCCTTTGTATTTTCTTTTTTAGATTTTTGGGGATATTCTCTGAAGTTTTTGCAGTAAACATTAGAAAATATCTAAAGATGTGTATTAATCTATGAAATATTTGAACCCCAAATTAGCATCAGATTTGGATAGGATTCATGTTGAGAGCCTTTTCTCCACAAATCTACTTGAATCTCATTTCCTCAGGAAATCCACTGTGTATGCCTACCAAGTAGAAGCTGTGCAAAACCAGATTTACCCTTTTGTCATCACCGCTGCTGATGGGTTTCTCTGATACCCGTAATTTTATATCTTGTTTCAGCTGGTTATGTGGCATAGACAGTTGTGCAAACTCTGAACTCTTCAGATCTATGTAGTTTATTGTATGCTAATCATATACCATTACAAAAGAAACAAAAATCGCTATAGGGTGAAATATGTTTTTTTCTCAGCCCTTTGTAATGTCTAGGAGAGAATCTCCTGCCACAAATTGAATGATCTTGTCAGAAAGATGCTTGATGAGAACAGAGCATTAGTCTGTTATTTATGCTGTGCCAGGACCAAAGTGTGAGATGTCGGTAATGTCCCTAAACTGGAAAAATGTGATATTAGACAAAGCCATTAGGCCATCTCCTCCCTAAGAAACAGACATCTAAGAAACGCTGTGTCTCCTCATGGCAGACATCAGTGACATGGAGGGAAGACACTGAGCTAAATTGTTCAGCTTTTGTAACTGGGAGAGTGAGAAATGACAGCAGAGGAACAGGCCAAGTGACACAAAAATGTTTGCAGGATACCAAGCGTCATCTGGCATTAAAACACTAAAGAGCATAGGAAACCAGATAACCTACATGGGCTTAGCCTTTATTTTAGAAATAATCAGCTAATCTTCAGGTCGTGATTTTAAGAGACTCTTGATGTGTGGGGCATTTTAATCATGACTAAATGGACTTAAACACTCAATAAGGCCAAGAACGTATTTCTTAGGCTGTCTTTTTAATTTCAGTGATGCAAGGTGAATTGGATAGTTAATCAACTATGTTTTGTTAACAAATATTTAGGTAATGAGGTAAACTTTCAAAAATTTTAATCTAATTATTATCTTAATCTTAGGTCATGTAAATAGATATATTATTATATAAATTATAATATTTTAAATTTACAGTGCATTATATTTTTTATAGCACTTTCATACACATGATCTCAATTGATTACCCTGACAACCCTGAAAGTAGTCAGACTAGGAATTTTTTTTTTGTGTGTGTGTGTGTGTGTGTATATATATATATATATATATATATAATTTTTTTAGTTTAAGGCAAATTAAGTTCAATGAGGTTATATGACTTTCCCAATTCTGCTACTTAGAAATTGGATCTGAGCCCCCCACTTTGGCTTCTGATATCCCTGATTCAAAGGGGACCCTTGTTACTTATTTCTATTTTTGAAAAATCCAATTAACCAGAATTGACTATGTTAATGGTTTGGGATGACCCAGATAAGTGAACACCTTAGGCCTTCCACTCATGGAGTCTGCATTGGCTTCAGGCTCCCCGTGCCTCACTGGTTTGTGGATTCAAATGAGATCATTGTAAAAATGATAATTAACATTTCTCCAGATCAGGTCAATGCCCTGAAAAAGACAGAAGCTGAAACCTCCATACAATTCCCCACCTCCCTCAATGGCCCCAGTAAGGTATGCCCTTTCCAGCAGTGAGTGCTTGTGAACAATCTCCTTATTTTGTCCCACCATATGCACAGGCCCTGACAACTTCCCCTGCCATCGGGGTCCTCCTGGGATGCTGTGTCTGACAACGGTGCCCTGCTCTGTCCCCAAGTTACTAACCCTGGACTTACCAGAGTAACAGAGATAAGCAGAGTGTAGGGACTTCGAAATTCTGGAGGGAGTCAGGCCAACTAAGGGAACTGCCAATGTAAACTGCTAGTAAATACCTTAGCCCATCTGTCATTGAAGGGGGTCTGGAGTTCTTTCTTTTTAAATGAGATCCAAATCTGCTTTTGGTAGCTCCAACCCTCCCAGGCCTCCCTGCAGGGCCGAGAACCTGAGAAGCAAGCAGCATGCTTGGCTCACCTACTCTGTTCTCTTTCTCATGTGGGCATCAAAGCAGAATCACATGGCTCCCTTCCTTAAGACTTGCCCAAGGGAAAAAATCCCCTCAGCCCACTATCAGATCTCCTCTCTATTGGGTTCAGACCTAAACCCACAGGCTGAGCAGGGAACTAATATCTGAAGTCAGACACCAGGCTTTCCCCAATTCCTGGTCTTCCCCTCACGCACCCTGGAATGCACACACCCAGCAGAATCTTCTTCAGCAAAAACTTCATATGCAAATAACCTATGGTGGCTGAACCTATGAGTTGCCACACAGGCCGGACTACTCAGACATATCAAATCCCACTTTTGGCTCAAGCTGTACCTCTGCCTCATTACCCAGCTGGAGCAACAGGATTGACACCCGTGTAAAGAATAGCGTACAATCCAAGAGAGAATGTAATCAAATGCTAGACAAACCATATGCGCTGTAAACGCTATAGGATTTCAGGTCCAGAAAAGGGCCCTATGGACTTGTGTTGTTAAGAAAGACTGCATGTGAAGAGAGATGTGCGCTAAATCCTAAAGCAATCGCCAGGTTTTGATAGGGATGCCGTGTCGCATTAATTTTACATGAGGGACAACCTTATAGAGGTGATTTCATAAGTTTTCTAATTTTAGGTTTTTAATTGAAATTAAATCGCTGACCTTTTTATTTCTTTTTTTTCCTCCCTGTTTTCTGGCACTAGATAGACAAGCATTTTCATTCCAGTTCCATGCTTTAATATATTGAAGTGAACCTGGCAAGAGATTTCTTAGACCAAAGTAGAAGCTACAGAGACAGGAAGAAGTCACTGAATTTTAGCATTTGCTGGTGAGTTGAATGTAAAGGTGAGGGAAAGAAAGGAGTTAGGATGATCACAGGAATTTTGGCCTGATCAATTGGAAGGATGAAGGGTCCCCTCAAGTGAGATAAAGAAGGGTGCAGGTTGAAGATATTTTTGAGGGGAGAAGATTAGGAGCTCAGTTTTGGATATTTTTCCATTGACATCCAATGGAGATACTCAGTAGCTAGTTGGATGTATGAGTCTGGAGAGCAGTAGAAAGGTTTTGTGATGGAGATACAAAATTAAAGTTATTGGCATAGAGATGGCTTTTAAAACCACCTAGAAAATAGGAGGAGATGGAGAACAGGCAAGGGCCCAGGCCTGGGCCCTGAGTCCTGAGCTAAGGGGACAATCTAACATTCTCAGTAGACAATGTGTGTTCCAATCCTTGGGCTTCCCCTCTTTGCACTCTACCTCCAGCCCAGGCTCAGAGTCCAGTGAGCTGCCATGTGGTGTCTGCTGGGCACAGAGCGATTTTTCTGATGTATGGACGTTCACAGACTTAGTTACCTGGGCCAGGCGTCACTGCCATCTGCTGGGCACTCATGGGCCTTCTCCTGGGTACAGCTGCACCCTGTGGATGCTACAGTGCCATCTCCTGCAGAGCTGTTGATGTCTTGGATGCTTGGGGTCCCAGAAGTGGGTGGAATGGCAGTGGTGGGTATGTGGGGGCATAGAGGTTTACCAGAGCAATACAGCTAGGGCCCCAAATTTAATAACTGAAAACTCCAAATTCTTCTTCGTGAAGCCACCTACTTCACTGAGTCCACGGGACTCAAATTCTGGTGACAAACACCATCCCAGCCTTACAACTGTCCCTTCCCTGACCCCATTGGCCAGGCTTATCTATTTGACCTTCTCTTCCCTTGCAATGAGTTCTCCCCTGGGAGGTTTCTTCATTCCTCTTTCAAACAGACATTTGGCAAATCTAGCACATCAGTTTGCCACACATGCCTAGATATGCATCCGTCCTGGGAATGGGGCTTTGAGGCATTTATGGGGCCTAAATTCAGACTATTTTTATTTCATGTGAGAACACATCTCGCATATTAATTACTCTGAAGCCCACTAGTTTAGGGTGCCATATATCTGTATGGCTGTATGGCACTGTAACATGCAAAAGGGTTGTGTCTTTTGATGTGTAGGTATCTTCCCTGAAACCTCTTTGATCATTAGCCTGAAGGTCACAAAACCAGTTAGCTTCAGCGAAGACAAGGCACTTGTATAGCAGCTGATGGCCATTTGTTATTTAGCTAGTTTAGAGATGAAAGTCTTCGAAAGGGTTTTAGACAGTCCATTACATGTTTAGGCAGCGAACGATACTTAAAAATGTGTGGAAATGTAGCTATTAAAATCACATTGTAATCCATTTTAGTAATATTGCAGTATGATCATGCTTTAAAAGTATTAAGTTTTGAAGTTTTTAACCATTCATACTACCATTAAGAATCGACATCTGCCTTAATAACAAGTAGTAGTTATTTTTGAATGGGAGCAGGCCCCACAAAAGACTTTGTCCACATGCCTATTTTGTAGGCTATACCACTTCTCTCTCTATATTATACGTAGAGATGCACTGAGACGGGGCTGACATTGTACTGGTAAGCACCAGTACTGCTGGTTGATGTTTATTTCAACTGCTAAGTGTCCTCTTTGATTAGTTCATGCCAATGCACATCAGTCAATAAATATTTTGAGTGTCACCCTTGGTTTTAGATAGAGCTGTTAACCCATTCATATAAGCAATTTACATTTTATAGAACAACTTTACATACTAATCTCACTGGGAAATTATAACAACCCTATGAGGCAGATGGGGAGATATAATATTCATTGCTTTTATTGGAAAGATAAGAAAACCCAGAGTCTCATTGACCATGCCCCAAATTATACCATGAGAAAGTATCAACATTTTCTTTAGAACTCAGGCATTCTGGCCCCCAGGAAGTGCTCTCTCCATTAGGCAATGCTCCCTTCTTGAGGTTCCTCTGCCTTTTGGATCATTATTTATAGGGACTTTGGTTTCTCTTCAAAGTTAATAAAAAGGAGGAAAAGTAGAAACTCTTGCTGGTGCACATTTTCTGCAAGTTTTTTAAAGTGACGTCTCCCTTCTCATTCTGGGTTTGTGTGTGCGTGTTTGGGAAGGATGTCTTATCTAAATGGAAAAATTAGGATGTGAATGTATAGGTTGATGTATAGGTTAGAGGAGGGGAGTGTTTTGTGGGTGATGACAGGTGTGTGAGGGATGTGAGGTTTGGAGCAGGTGTGTGAGAGGGTGTGATGGAGCACAATGATGTCAAGCTGAGTAACATTTCCTCTCCACAGGGTAATTTACTGTAGGACACTCGACACAGCAGGAAATGGGGGAGTGGGTAGTGTAAGAACAGCTGGGACACCTGGAGAAACTTTATACTTGGAGGGAACTGTGGGTTCAACATCTTCATTTCGTTTGCTACCTGGTATTGTTTGTTATCTTTCTTTGGATGTGTTAGTTGTTTTGTTTTTAACCCCCCTAACTTCATATCAAGCTTCCCAGATGGAAGGAATGGTAATTTGCCTCCTTTTATCCCTGCAGTGTCTGGCCAGTGCTAGGAACAGTGTATATGTTTAGAATCCATTGTTAATGGATTGATTCCTGCCATTCCCAGTGGTCATATATCTTATTGCTGCACAAGCTGTAGTTTAAAAAAAAACAACAACCCATGAGCCCCAATGAGGGAAATCAATTAACAGTCCCTGCTTCCCATAACTCTTAAGGAGTCCAAACACAGTAAAGCTGTCATGTGGGTCTGCAAATGTATTTTTAGGCAAAAATTTAACAAAAAAACTGAACAAACATTTTGGAATGTTTGGCCAAAATAGTCTCTCACAAGAAGGTTTTGTTTACTTAACCTTAATCTATGGACTGAATAATTTCTTTACTGAGATTTGCCCCATGATCCTTCTCACCCCAGATTTTCATAATTATCATTTGATAGCAGTAGAAACTCAGTGGCAGAGAGAATAAAATATAAGGTAAGGACATGGCACAAAAGAGATGCTTGTGGTTGATTGCAAAAGTGGCCACAAATTATTCTTCTCCCTCTTCCACAGCCCCTTGCAATTGACTTTGTAGTTCTCATGAAGTTTGGAGTCTCTTTTTCCACCCTTTAGATCTGGGCTGGACTTGATTTTGTCAATGGGACATTAACTAACATGATGCAAGCAGAGACTTGAAAAGCGCTTTTACTTTGAGTCTTTACCCTCTTGTTACTCTTGGCATCCCAAGCCACGTGTGAACAAGACCAGGCTAGCTGACCACATGAAAGCCATGTGGCCCAATTGCCTCTGTTACCCAGCTGATAGTCAGCCAGTCCCAGAAGCAGAGCCACCTTAGCTGACGGACAGCTGATCATGGACACATAAATGTGCCCCAACTGAGACTAACAGAACTACACAGCTGAGCCCTGCCCGAATGGCCACTCTGCTGAATTGTGAAATAAATGGTGGGTGTTTTAGGGTACTAAGTTTTGGCAGTGGTTATACAGCAAAAGCCATCTAACATAGTGCTCAGTATAAATTCCTTGAATAGGTGAATAGAATGAATAAATGAAATAAGTGGTTATTTAATTCAGTCTTCCCATTCCACAAGTAAAGAAACTGAAGTCAGAGCAGTTAAATAACTTGCTAGTGGAGGGGCCATATAAAATATATCTATTATTCTTTTCTTTGTTTTCCTGTCTCCCTGGTGATATTGTAAGCAGCTTGAGACCAGGAATCTCTATTTATTTATATCAGCAGTGTCTAGCAAAGTATTTTATGCATATTCTATTTTAAAATTATTTTTGAATATAGAATACATGCAGATAACACACAGGTGAAAAAATACAAAAGTTTCAGTGAAAAGTAAATCTTTCTCCCACCCATTTCACTGAGCCACTCAATTTTCCTCCTCAGAGGTATTTACTGTCAAAACCTTCTGATTGCTTGTCGATTTTGGTTTGTTTTTATATACTTATGTATGAGATCTATCATACATTTGGCAGAGATGATGGTGACTAAAACTCGGGAACAGAGAGCAGGGGTAATAAACAAAACCCAGTCTTGTCCTTCCCTTCCAGCTATCTGCTATGCCATTTACAAAGTCATACCGTTTTGAGAGGCAGAGTTGAAATAGAAAAGAATCAAGAGGGATCAGAATACTCAGTAAGTGTACTTCTGGGTTATTGTGATCTATATATATCCTAGGAAAGCTCAGGAAAACAACAGCAATGGGAAATGTAGCATTTTCCCTAAATACTGGCCAAGATCCATGTCCTTAGGTATTTTGTCTGGATCAGAAACAACTGTTGATAGAACCTACCTCCAAAGTATAAGGCTCTGGGGGATTGCATGGGTAGCACTGTACTCTAGTACAGCTATCCTGTAGGGACAGCTGGGCACAGAGAACACGAATATTCTGTGGAGGTGAGGGTGAGGGGTAGGGGGAAAGACCCAACAAAGGAGAAAGGGAAGAATCCCAGAAGTTAAGAAAGATGGGGCTTTCAACAGTTTAAAGTGTGGCAGAGAAACTCAAAGGGCGAATCCTGGAAAAAGGTTTGGTGGTGATTGGAAAGAGCCTGTTATACCATGGAAGTATACATTTCAGTAGCAGTGAGGAGGTAGAAGCCACATTGCTGGGAATTAAGAAGCGAGGCAAGAAAGGAGGGAGGACATGTAGAGAAACTGAAGGTAGCAAATGAAGACCAATTTTTCTTTGGCTATCATAGGAGAGTGAAAGTGGAATGGTGATAGAATAGGAGAAAACATTAAAATAAGGCTTTTTAAGGTAGAGAAGTTCGGAACATGTTTGAAAATGGAAATAAGCCCAAGGAGAAAGGGCCTAATAAAGAAAATACATGGGAAGAAGTCAGTCCTCGATAAAGAAGACACATTCAGTTGTATTAATAGTACCTTATGGATAACATTATTTTGTCAAAGTGCTTCAATGTACTTTATCTCACAAACATTTCCTATTATAAATATACTTACATGCTATAGAAATTTATAGTTATTTTCCTTGGCCCAGCAAGCCAAACATTTTTACAATTACCTTTTAGCTTTTCAAATAAATAAATAAATAAATAAAAACCCTAAAATTTTCTTTCTCTTCTTTTCCCTTTTTCTTAATAATTTCTCTTCTTATAGTCATCTCTTCCACACATGCCTACTTATCAGCATTTGTTCTAAAATGTCATGAAGTGTCATCCTCTGATTCCGCCATTTTCTATGAACACAGCTCCACAAACTTGTTCTTTCCTAAAATGTTGCCCTGTTTCTCCAAGTTTTTCACTGTAAACGTTTTATAGTTCACCTCTTTTCTACCAGCATACTTTAGGCAGGCACTTTTCCTCTTTCCAGTTCACATTGAGCTGTCACCAGCCATCTGAGACACACAACGTCCCCTGTACCATCTAGCTTTTCACTGTGATGGCGTCACATAGATCAGGCTGACTTGACTCTTAGGAGAGTCTTTTTCTACCATGACAACATCTTAATTTTGTGTGGCAAAGATCTTTTAAATGCTGATGGCCTTTTCATGTGTGCCAAGGTTTCTCGGAAATGGGAGACCTGAATTTCTCTCTGGAGGTGCCCATGGAAACTGGCCCTCTCAACATCTCCCTGCATTTGCTCATTCTTGCTTAATCCAGTTGCCTTGTGTTAAGGCGCATCTTTTCTTTGGAGGCTAGCCAAAGACATTTCTCCTCTGTAGCACAAAATCAGAACATCTTCTAGATGCTACATTCTGGAAATTTCATGGGAAGTCAGGAAGTGGTGGTTTGTTGATGGTACTCCCCCATAACTCTTTTCAAGATTCTATTGTATCTCCTTCCACTTCTCTTCCCAAAGTGCTCTTGCTGGTAGAATTGGGACAAACACAGACACCAGAAGGTGTCAGCAACTTTAGGGAGAAAACAGCACTGGATCTGATCCTCCAATGATGATTTCTTAGACACCATGGGACCAGGAAAGATATTTTCGGTCAGGAGCAGGGCATCCCAGGCATTCCCCTGCCCACACAGTACATTTTCATGTTCTATACTTGCTCACAAGACAGCTCTGATGGTAATGTTTAGTACATATACAAAGACTTGAGTCTGCGTGTTAGCCAGTGCCTCTGCTGAGTGATCGCTTCTCTTACCCTCAACGCCTCCAACCTGGCTCTGCCACCTTGGCCACCTGTCCCTAAAGGTCGCACTCTGCCTTTATGTTCTGTCTTTGGCAACTTTAGTGTTCAACTTCTCTGAACTGGAGAAAGAGGAGAAAAGAACTGAAAAATCCTACTCGTTGAGAATTCATTCCTGCAGAATTACCCGGCACTGATTGGTGCCTTCCAGATTTTCTCCCATGCACAGTCCATGGCTTCCAGTGGCAGTATCTATCTGCACAACCCCAACCCTGTATCAGCTTTGATAAGGGCCGAGTATAATCAGCGCAGCGACAGTTCTCTGGCTCTGATTTCCCCTTGTGGCTTCTTCATTCCTGTTGATAATTAAAGGAAGCTTTTCTTGCCATGCTGAAGGCTATATAAAATAAGTTAATAAGTAATCAAGCAGCTGGCCTAGAGCCAGGAACTTGCTGCTTCTGATACCGTTCCCATCCTGAGCTGTAGTTACTGAGGGGAATGCTTGGCCCTCAGACTCTGCCTTTTGAATTGGGTAGCTGGGAGAGTCCACTTAGCTTGGCATTCTACTAAAAATCTAAGATGCACACAGAGAACATTCTACCAGAGGATTTAGAGGGCCTTGGCCTTTGAATAAGGACCACTGGTCTTTCTTATCTTCCCATCTATTCTCTCAAATGCTAGATTTCTTAATTCTCTTTGTCATCCTTATCACTGTACAGCTCACTCCTATTTTAACACGTTTAAAATAAATGCACTGGGGACTTGATCTCCCAGTAGTATGTGTACCTAACCAGAAATTTCTTCTCTGCCTTTTCAAGGTTGTACGTGGGCACCACATGAAAGATAAGCGACTTGAAGGAGCTTAGGCTCTCTGGCTATGACCATGGGTCATTTTCCTATTCCTTGAGGTATTAGGGAAACCCTCTGTAATGAGGTTTAGGCTCCATCACAGCCAAGGAAACGTCCAGTTAAGTGTTTGGGGCTGGAGGAGTGGGGGTGGTGGGGAGCCTGTTTTGATTGGTCACAGATGCTTTTTTCATATTCAGTCTGCCTTTGGCACAAAGGGAGAGAATAGTCGAGGCCATTTTTCAGGCTATTTGGGTTAAAATAAAAAACCCAGGTACTCAACTTCCCTGTCAAAGAAGGTGATTTAGGTTGTGAATGACCCAAGATGTTTGTTTCAGTGAATGAGTATAATTGATACTCATGACATATATTTGTTTTTATCAGCTGCCTGCGTTGTTCTCTGGCATAATAAAGGCATAGTTCTATAAAGGGCTGGGGGCCAGTTCCAGGAATACCCCACAGAAAAGCCTCGCCTCTAAGGCATCCCCTCTGAGCCCCTTTCAGCCACCAAATTTTCTGATGTCTAAGTACAGTGTTAGCAACATTATTTCTTGCACTCCTAACTGCTACCTCTGACTCTAAGGTCTGTTCTGGAATTATTTACAGCTCATCTCTGGTTTCTGTCCTTGATGTTAAGCTTCTGGTTTCATACATTTCTCTCCATCTATCTTCAGGTACTAACTTCACAGTACATTCAAAACCTTACCAGGAACTCTCTTTCCTTCCTGAATGCGGATATATCATCTCCTACTTGCTTCACATGTACTGTCATGTACAGAGTTATTTCTGGCTGATTCAGAATTTCCCCCTTGGTTGTCTAGCCTAAGTTGGCTCCAGACTGCAGCTCTTCTCAAGGTTATGCACTGTGAAACTTGACTGTAGAGCAGGTGATAAAAGCAGTTTACCACCACATGTCTATTTGCTGACTCATCCTGGAATCCCAAAGATATAATTATGATAACTCCCACTTGAATCAGTCATCCACATGGCAAGACTGGGGCTGCCATAACGCACAACGGCAGGGGATGCAATTCACAAAGAATGCAATGGACCCAGTGCTTCCTAAAGCTGTGCTATGTGAAGATTGGGTGAAAGCTTTGTTCATGTAAAACAACTCTCTCCAGCTCCAATATGCAGAACTGTATTTTTGAAGAGGCTGAAAACTAGCATGTTTAGTGAGTACAAGAATTTAAAGATCAGGCTTGCTATAGTTAGCTGCTCTGTTATTGTCTTCTGTGTCTACATTCGGAGGGCAGGTGAAAGGGCCACACCTAAGCTGGTCATACAGCATATTATAAAAACAGCAAGTGGGTTGCATATGCCCACATCCTTTCTTCCACATCACTCTCAACACACTTAGGTACCTCAATCCCTAATTGTCTCAGTTGTTCTCAACCTGGAACATTTCCTATCTATTCAGGGTCCTTGCTCTATTTTGGGTGAATCTCCTTCCTAACACCTGACCCCCTCCTCTTTTTGTCCCAAACACATTTCTACAAAGGTTGCTCTTATTGGATTTCTTTACTAACGGGCTTTGACAATTTTATTAAGTAGTTTGAGACCATGGGCTTCGATAAAAGACGGCCTAGAAAGGAGTGTGTAGTAAAAAGTGAACCTAAAAATGGCCCTAAAGGAGCGCCCACATTTCAAGGTCAGGTGGAAAAAGGGCTCTTAGGTAAAATAGAAGAGGAATAACCACAGGGGTAGAAGAAAAGTTAGAGTTTAATGTCACAGAAAATAATAAAGGTATCATGATGAACAGTCAAATTCTGCCTCTGTAGTACGTTGGACTATAGTCATATTTCAGACACTTTTTATATTGTTATAAAACGATATAGTCTAAAAATGATATAAATGTGTGTAAAAATATGGTTACAGTATTTTTACATTCCTGTTTAGGCAAGAGCTACTCTATCCAAGGTTTTGAATCTGTGGTCATACATCATGTTCTTAATTAAAGAAATTCTTTACCTTAATGCAAAGAAGGGAACACTCCTTTTCTATCATATCATATAGAAAAATAATTGGTGAGAATCTACTGTCTACTGTATTGTAGCACTCGGATAAGTGCTGTTGGATGCATGGAGTCCAAATTAAGATCTTTGCTCTCCAGAAGCTTAAAACCTAACTGAAGAAATATGAGTTATTTTTTTTTTTTAAGATTTTATTGGGGAATTGGGGGAGGGGAACAGTGTTGGGGAACCGGGAAAGGGGAACAGAGAAGTTGCTGTCCTTTTGTTTTTCAGTTTGGTTGTGGAGGACATTGCTTCACTGGCCCATGTTGGTATTATCATTACACTCTTCCTGGGTGACGCAGTTGCTCGCCAGTCATTGGACAGCCCCTCACGACGGCTCACAGTAGCTCACGCCAGCTGCAGTCCACTCACGCTGGCTGCCAGCCACTCACTGTAGCTATGGCAGCCCACTGCAGCCCCACTGCAGCCTACACCGACGCCGGTGACTCATGGCAGCCCAGCTCCAGGTTGAACTGTTGTTCACCATCTTAGCTGTAGAGGGCACAGCATCACTGGCCCTCATGTGGGATTTGAATCAGGGCCTTGCTGCTCAGAGCTGGCATCCCAAGGCAACTCTTAACCAATGCGCCACTTGGCAGGCCCAAGATCTGTTACTTCATTAGCTCTGACTAAGTACCAAACTGAAAAATGGTGCCATGGGCAGCAGATGAGTGCAAAAGTTATAGGATAGGGAGGTCAGAAAAGCTTAGGTGGACACACTGACATTTGTACCTGGTTCTGAAGTTTGGGTAGGGTCTGGGTGATTGGGAAGATACTTCAGGTGAAGATAGGATTTATGCAAAGGTGGAGAGGGTAAAATATACAAGATATATTTAAATAATTGAGAAATGCATAAGCGTGGTGGTACTTGAATGCTGTTTGAAATAATGCCATATTCTAAATTCTTACCCAGTTTAAAGGCCTTTACCTATCCTGATATTGTTTGTAATATCTTTTGAAGTTCTGAAATTTTCTGATGAAGTATTTTAAATTTGCATTTCTTTTGAATTTACACTGATGTGTGCTTTGCCTTGTGGTTTTAAATTTCAGATTAGCTCACTTAGATATCAAGTCTGAAGAGGTTTCCTCTGAAACAGAACCCAGTGAACTCCCCTATTGTACTTCATTCTTTTATCCCTACCCCACCCAAAGAGATGATAACATGTGCTTTTACTAATGAGTTATAGACAATAGGTTTGGTGATGCTTTAGAATCCAGAATGAGTAATTCTTTGAAGCATCTAAAACCTTTGCTTACATTCTTTCCACATTTATTTAGAATTGATAGGCTGTAAAAAAGGGGAAAATATGATCAGCACATTTGTGTGCTGAAATAGCAGGCATAGCTCCACAGCATTATTTTTATGAGAATTGAATTATTTATTAAGTGGCAGATTGCTGTCTGGCTCTTTCCCAAACATATGACACTGAGTATCATTTCACAGGTTTGTAATCTTCAAGCTTAAACTGCTAGAAGCTTATCTCTCCTTGCCTGCTATGATTGAGACCAGTTCCAAAACTGAACGGCTTCAGAGAGCACCACTGACATCACACTTTATATAAATTAAATCCCATCATCTACCTTGTGCAGTACACAGCCTGTGCCACATGTAGTAATTCTGCTTGCAAATGGTATAGCAGGTAGAGGTGATGCCTAGCCTTTAGTCTTATGGTAGAAACAACCAACTTCCCCATAGCCACAGGAGGAAGTGATAGTTCTACTATCTAATCCTATGTAGTAGCATGGGCACAAACCAATCTTTGCCTACCCCAACACTTGAGTAACAGTTTAGTTGAATAAAGAATTCTAGGTTGAAATTTATTTTTCCTAAGAATTGTAAAGGCTGTGTTTCACTTTTTATAGTGTGCAGTATTGCTATTTAAAAGGCTGGTAATAGTTTGAGTCTTGATTCTTTGTATATGATAAGTTTTGACTATTTAGATTGTTTTAGGATCTTTTCTTTGTCCCCAATGCTACCAAATTTTCTGCATTCTGAGTTATCCTCTCTCTTTGTTACTTCTCTGTTTTGGCAAACAGCATTGCTCAATAGCTTGGGAAGTAAATTACCCAACACTTCACATGTCTGAAAATGTCTTCGATTTTTTAATTTTTAGTTTCTAGTTTGATATTTTGGCTAGGTATAGAAGTCTAGGTAAAAATTATTTTCTCAGAATTTTGAAGGAATTGATTCATAGCTTCAGAACTTCTAGAGTTGCCATTGAGAAGGCCGTTGTTATTTTGATTCCTATTCCTTGATGTGATTTGTATTTTCTCTTGGAAAGTGTTTCAGTTCTTCTTTTCATCCTGGGAGTTCTGGAATTTCATAATGATATGCCAAGGTGTGAATATTTTAAAAAATATTTATTATGTTGGACCCTTGGTAGGCCCTTTGAATCTGGCAATTCATACTCTGTAGTTTTATGAACTCTTTTGTATTCCTAACATATTAATTTTTCTTTCTGTGTATCAAAATGTTTAGATATTGAATATACTACTTCAGTAACATACTACTTCAGTACTGATTCTCTAAATTTCATAGATTTTTAGCTTCTGCTTTAAAAATCTCTTTGTTTTATTCTTTGAAATATTTTATCTTCTCGTCTGGCTTCCTTATATTGAGCGTTTTATTTGTGCTCTCATATTTTTGATTTCCAAGAATTTTTCTTGTTCTTGGAATGTTCTTTTCTTAAAAATAGCATCATGTTCTTTTTCATGGGTTTAATATCTTTCCTTATCTCTATGAGGACATTAGCGATAATGAAAAAAATATTTTTTCTCCTCTTCCCTTCAGGTCCTTTTTGTCTGTTTGTTTTGGTCTCTGTACATCATTTTTCTTGCTTTCCTCAAATATCTGATGATCCATGGCAGTATTTAGTATTGAAAATGAAATTCAGAAAAGGTAATCTGCCCAAGGCTTGCCAACTGGTAGGCTCACTGTAGGATCACTGGGTCTGGCTGTTTCATTGGGCTGGTCAATTTATTCAGAATGGGGTATTCGAATTTTCTGCTAAGAGCTTACAATCATGGTTGTTTTTAGTCCTGGAGTCAATAGAGTATGGGACTGTGAGTCTCACTGTTTAGAATGTAAACTTTCCTGTAACTTCTCTGCAGGACTCTGGTCCTCAGCTGTGCCTGGCATTCCTTTAAGCCATTCTTACTAGAATGTCTTGGAAAATCCAGTCTTTTCCTGACTGGGGAGAGGGGGAGAAGTGGGGTGAAATAATATATTTCTATTGTCTTTGTCCTTGTAGATTTATACCTTTTTTTTTTTTTAAACCACCCTTTATTTTTAATAGATATTTGAGAGGCATTCAAAGCTGGTCTTTGTTTTTAATCTATTTAACCTGTGGTGAGTGGCATCCTCTTTGGAGCCCCACAGGTATTCTGCAGGGCTGTGATATGGATTTTAGATATCACTGCAGCCACAGCGAATTTTATCAGAAGGTGATTGTCCTTAAACTTATTTTCACTATCTGTGCAGAGTCTACCTTTAGCTGTGGTGGTTTCTCACCCTGACTGCAATCTCAACCTCCCCTCTTCAGTCACCAAAATAGCAATCCACAACCCCAGGAGGGTTCTGCTTGGATTTCAAAGCAAAAATAAATTGTTGTCTGTTGACTGGGCCATGTTGTTTGAGTTCACTATGCCTCTGGTTCCTGGGAATATTCATCCTGCCAGTCCCAAACTTCCTTCTAATTTCTGTCACCATGTCACCTACAGTGCAGCCTCTCCAGTTCTCTATCTTCCTGCTGCCTACTCATCTCACCCCTGTTCTTACTCCTACCCCCTCTTCTCACTGCTGCCCTCTTGCTCACCATCTGTTACAAACATCGCAACATCTTCAACAAACTTCTTTATCTCTGTAAAGAGACTATTCTTTACAGAATTTGTTCTAATACCCTTCTTTAACTTTGCTTAACTTGACTACATGTTTAAATGTATAAGTCCCCCTTTGCAATATTCCATAAATCTTTTGACCCTTTTTTAGAGTTTAAAATTCATTCAATTTTTTTTGAGTAGTGTGTGATAAAGAAGTGCTTTCAAGGAAACTGCTCTGCTTATGTCAGTATACTATTAAAGTTCATATTATAGATTTTCTTAAAATATAACTTTTGTGTTGGATTCTCAAACCAAGAAAGGGAAAAATGGAAATTTATATATAAAATAAAGATTATTCATTATTGCACATAGATAAATATTTTATCATATGTACATTTTAATTTTTTTCATTAAAAAAATGAAGCTTATTCTTTATTTTGCTGTAAACTGAAACATACATTTTAGAAACAAAATTGAAATTTAATCATGTATTACTTTGTCAAGAAAGGTCTTCATGGCCTGATGTTTAAGATTACTTCACTTTCCATTTTAACTGAAACGTAGCTATTCTCCTAAGGATGCCATCTTCTTGTAAATCTCTTGTGTGTAGACAGTTGTTCCCTCATCTCACAAGGCACGAACATGCCATCAACAATTTCTCCCTTCTCGTTGTCAACCTGACCACTGCTGTTGTGATTTCAGTCATTCTCCTTCATTAGTTGAGGGTATTGCCATCTGACTCACCGTCCTCTGGATGGATGAGTGCTGTCTCCAGACTGTGGAGGGTAGCACATATTCCATATGTTTGGCAATCCTCATCTGGATTAGCTCTGTATCATCTCTGAAATCATAAACTCCAATATCCATTCTCTACCCACAACTCTTTAAGCCTTTAGTCCTTTCTCTTGCCCCCAGTATTCTGGGTTTGGTCCTCGCTATGACCTCCAATCTTTTATTTCCTTCCTTTTCCTCAATCCACAAGCCTCCTTCATGGCTTGCCTTATTCTCCATCTAGCCTAGACCTCCATTGCATTATTGGACTATTGTTTTTTTCCCCACCATTCTCAACACTATGAGTAATAACAAAAGATAACATTTATTAAGCACATTGTAGACATTAGGTATGTTATTAACCACTTTACCTAGATAATCATAACTCATTCTTTAAAAAAAAAAATCTCTATGGATAGACACTATTATTATCTCCAATTTACAGATGAAGAACTATGACCAACAAAGTTTAGATATCTTGCCTCAGGTGATGCCACTATAAAGAATCGCACTGAGTTCCTGTCTAGGTCAGAATCCACACCATGTTACATCATTGTGCTAGTACCTCAGCAGTTTCCTCTTACCGGCCTCACAGTGGCCCCTTGGATCACTTTTGTCATCCACTTTGCCATTCTTATGTCAGCACTCCTGAGAGTTGCTGGAGAAAAATCACCACTCCTAGGTAGCGTGGTGCCATGATAGAATCATGGTCTCCAGAATTGCCTGCACTTTTCTTTGAATCTGATTTACAGGTATCAGGTCAGAAAACTCTCCCTTCCTGCAGTGGCTCTTCCAAGCTTTCAACACAACCACCTCAGGTCCTTTAACTTTCTCCTTGCTCCTTCACTCTTTGCAAATGATTGGTTCCTACCTCACTAAGAAAATCATGATGCTCGAGGTGTAAACTGCCTAATTTCCTGCCTACATACTGATAAATAGACTCATATCTGCAACTACTGTAGCTTCTTTTTCTTCAGTCCAGGGGGATGCTTCTGTTTAAGATTAGTCTTCTTGTCTGGACTCTATACCTCATGTTCTCCCATCTAGTCCAAGATAAGGATCATATCACACGTTTCTCGCTTTTGCTTTTGCACTGTCTCCCTATCTGCACTGGCTTCTTCTCCTCACTCTGGCCCATATCCTCCATGTACAGGCTTGAGATATGCATTAGTCCTGATCTTAGCAGGCATAGATAGGACAATGTGATGAGAGTTTAATAAAGAGAGTGTTTGCAGAAGCGATAAGCATAGTGGACATGCAGGACTGAGAGGCAAGGGAACTGAGCAGTTACTGGAACCAAGAAAAAGATTTATATGGGTAGGATCAACTTGAGAGGAGATGGTCAAGTGACAGAGCTAGTCCTAGTTGACTCGTGGGAAGATTTTTGAGAAATAAATACCCCAGCCTTATTCTTCTTCCTGTTTCCTGCCAGAGTCTCCCATTGGCCAAATACACCAGAAGCCAGAGGACAAAAGATTCCTTGTTATATATAACCCACAGAAACCAGCCTCTCAGAGCACAGAACAAGGAGGAGAAGGGATGAAAATGAATCTGAGGGGGGAAACAGAAGATAGAAGTATTGTAGGGAATCGTTTTTTTCTGGAACAACTTCACACTCTCGTTTTCTTTGGAATGCTAATTTTAAAGAAGACATGTCCATTAAAATTGTTTGTCTCTCTTTTATTTCTGGACAGTAGAATAAATCTCAAAAGAACTATATTATTGAGAAAAAAAGTCCTGATTTCTACAATTCTTTGTTCCATCATTCTAAGTGTCCATTTACTATGCATCTTGAATATAATAGGTGCCAAATAAATGATTGATTGGTTTTGTTTTAGCTTCACAACACACCATACTCCCGTTTGCTTGCATTTCTGTTGCCTGGTAACTTTCAAAGGCTTCATTCTATAAGAAACAACGATGAGAGAAAAATCAAACACAAAAATAGATAGGATTCCCCACCCCCCAAGGCCCACAAAATCAAATCAAAACAACATGGAGTGATGGTACATATTGTGGAGAAAGGTTAATTTTAAGGTAAGGAAGTAGGCTTCCCTGCCATGCTCGGCTTTAGCTAAGCCACAGTATGTGGCCAGGGCAGGCCAAAGAGAAGCCCCCTTTTCAGAACTGGCTGGGCCCGCACCTGCACAAACACCCTTTAAAAGAGGGTGCAATTACATTTGGAGGCCAGCCCCCCATTGCTCTTTCATTAGGATCTGCTCTTGCTTTACTCCCTTTATCCAGCATGTAGCTTGGCTAGCATATTTTTGAAATGGATATAGCTGTGGTTTTCCTGGGATCATGATGTTGAAGATGGTGGGCGTTGGCTTCCTGGGGTTGATCAAAGGGTGTCCTGGCTTACTTGGAAGCACTGAAGCCCCAAGTCTCCCTTGGGTCTGTCTAAAGGTTTATACAGCTGTCTTATGTTTGGGATAAGGTGCATCACCACCAATTATTTTGTCATCATTATGTCCTGACATGCTAGAATTTTGCCACGTGGGCATAGTAAGAAAATATGGGAATAATTGGTAGTTATGACCTGGGGAGAGGGTGACATGCAAATCACAGCTTTAGGTGAAAATCAGGAAGATCCTTAAGAAAACTCCATTTTCTTCTGAGGAAATCTGAATCATTGAGCTTACTTTTTGGTCTCTATTTTCCCTCCTAATTTTTGACTTCCCTTTAAAATTATACTTAGAAATGTCTCCTGCCATCAGGCATGAAATAGGACATATATACATGTTTGGTCACCATCCTTTGATACCTTGACACCTATTCCAGTCTATAGACCAAGTGAGATTTAAATGGCCAGGCGATCCTATAGAAGCTTTTCATTATTACGAGAAATTATACCTACACTTTAGTCATTTGCCATCAGGTGAACAGTGGAGTTGGAACCAGGGTAAAGGCACACCGATTGGAAAATTGAAAAGGGCAGAAACATTCTTCTTACAAGTCTCACTCATTTCTAGATAATTAAAAGCTCAGTATTATATATACTACATTTAAATTAAAATAGAACCATTTTCAAATGAGGCTTTTATTCTTGTTCATTACTTTATAGTCATCTTCTATGTTCATTCTCTCCACAAATATTTATTGAGGGCCTTTTAATTGCCACATACTGTTTTAGATTCTGAGAGTACAGCAGGGAAAACAGGCACTCTACCTGAATGCATATATTTGAGTGTGCAGAGAGGCATGTGGTAGAGGTCCTGGTGAAGATAAGATCTATGAAGAAGAGTGCTACGGTGTGAAGGGAGGTAGGGTTACATTTTAGCTAGGATCATCAGGGACAGCCTATCCGAGGAGGAATGTTCTAGTACAGACCTGAATGCTGTGAGGGAGTGAGGCAAGAGACCACCAAAGGGAATTAAACTCTATAATCTGTGTGTGCATGAATCCATATGCCTACCTAGTTAAAGCAAGTGATAAACAAGTGCACAGTTAGATTATATACTTTATGTTTATCTTTGATGGTTAATAGAATGTGTCAGCTGGACGGGCCATGGGGTTCCCAGATTACATGTTATTTCTGGATATGTGTGTGAGGGTGTTTCTAGATGAGACTAACATTGAATCAGTGGTCTCAGTAAAGCAGACAGCCTTCCCCAGTGTGGGTGGACCTCATCCAATCCATTGAGGGCCTGAAGAAAACAAAATGTGGAAGAAGGAGAAATTAGCCTCTTTTTTTCCTGCTTCACTGTTGAGCTGGGCATCTTACCTCATCTTCTCCAGCCCATAGACTAGGATTTACAGTATACTGACTCCCTGGTTCTTAGGCCTTTAAAGTCAGACTAAATTACCCCACCAGTTTTCCTGGGTCCCCAGCTTGCAGACGGCAGGCCCTGGGACTTCTCAGCCTCCATAATTGCATAGTCTTATATTAAACCATCATATATTGGGTTGTCGGAAAAGTCATGATGCATTTTTGTGACAAAAAACAGAAAAAAATACGTCATGACTTATCCAGCAATCATATATATATATATGTATATATATATGATTTAATAATATATATATATTAAATGAATATGTATAAATTCATGTATAAATATTCTGTTTCCTGAAAACCCCTGACAAATAGTTTGTCTGTCTGTCTGTCTATCTATCTATCTATCTATCTATCTATCTATCTATCTATCTATCTTCTATCTATATCTGTTATCTATCTATCTTCTACATATCTCTGTATTCTACCATCTATCTATCCATCTACCTATCTATCTACAGATATTGCTATATTCGTTTGAGCTTCTGCTTGTTTGAATGCCTGGTGACCTGGATGGCCACTCAGTCCCAGTGACGGTGCTAGCATATTCATAGGATGTATTGGGTCATAATCTGGAGACTCAGGAATGATATAAAGCAGAAACCCAGGACTGAGAAGCTTTAGTAACGGAGCAATAGGAGAACATTACTCACTGAACCTGAGTGGTTTGAATGGCTCCAGTGCTCAGATTCCACGGGTCAGTTACGCTCACAGCTTTCCTAGAAGCAGTATATGTTTATGCAGTAGCACTGTGAGCTCTTCAATGGTCTCTGCGCTGGTGTGGTCAGCGATCTGTGTCAGCTCTGAGACTTTTATAGTGCTCAACCATAAAAGTGGAGAGGTGAGAGCACATCTGGAGGCATCCGAAGACCATTTTGACTGGGACAGAGGTTTTGAAGAAGAGTGACAGAAAGTATTAGGAATGTGCATTAAATTGTGGAGGGACTGAAACACAGTACTTTAAGCACGTGTTTATAGGTGAGTAAGACTTAGTTATCTCATCTCTAAAATGGGGATAATAATACCTATCTTGTGGGATGAGAATGTGATGACATAATACATATAAAATGTCTAGCATAACATTGGACACATGTTAAGTGCTTCATAAAGAATAACTGCTACTATGATAATGAAAGTGGTGTTTAAAGATGATTAATGTGGCAATAGTGTGTAGGATGAATTGGAGGAGGAAAATGGTGGACTAAGAAGCCCAGTTACAAGGTTGTTTTAACAGTGTAGGCATAAATATAGTACTAATGAGGCTGGAAAAGAAGGGACCCATGAGAAAGCACATGAAGGAATAATTAAGAGGTCTTGGGAACTGCCTGAGAATGTGCCACAAGGAGATGGAGAACTTCAAGATAACTGGTCTGGGTGATGGGGAGAGTGATCGGTAGTTCAAAGTATGGAACTGGTATTGATTAGAATTGTCGAATGATAATTCACCTAGAAGGGGTGGGCTCTGAGAGGAACCATGGCTAGAAGAGGGGTCACACTGGAGGAAGGAGAATGGGAAAAGTCAAGTAAAACAGAAAAGTCCAAGGAAGAAATGCCCAGTAGCGAGGCCTGATGGTCAGAGAGGGATTAATGTGAAGGACGAGCTGCCTAATTATCTACGTAGAGAGTAGAGGACTTAAACCAGATTCTTCCCTCCCTCTCTCCTCATTTTCCTCCCTCCCTCCTTCCTTCCCTCCCTCCCTCTCTCCCTCTCTTCCATTCCTTCCCTCCTTTCCTACTTACCTACCTAGTTTCCTTCCTTCATTTCTTCCTTCCTCCCTTAGTTAAAGAGTGGGCTAAGTCCTGTGCCTGGTACTGGGTGTATAAAGTTAAATATATAAGATCCACATTGTCCAAAAGTTCACTATCCAAAGTGAGTTAGATAAAAGACTGGGTACAAATGTGAGGAGTAGACTCAATAAATATGATTATATTGAATTGGGAAAGAATGAATTAACTAGCAGAGATATTTTCTTTCTGGAGATCCAGGATGTATTAAATAAGAAGATTTAGGTGCATTTATTTATGTTTTTGGTTTAAACCTATAGGTGATACAAGTATATTTCCATCTATAGGTAATATGAGTGGATTTTGCTCTAGAATGGCTCCTTAAGGTGAGAAGCACGTGGCCTGTGATGGTAGAAGTCTGACTTTGATTTTCACTGGAAGAGTGTTGAAATGATCCATCTCATGATCATGACATATCGCAGAATTTGACACACTTCTTTCTGAATTAAATAGCCCCAACCCACTTATCTTTCTCTGATGATGAACCATTTGGTCCATCATTCTCTGAGTACGGTCTGTGGATCTACAGCAGCAGCAGAACCACCTGGGAATTGATTAAGAATGCTTATTCTCAGGCCCCATCCCAGACCTACTAAAGCAGGAGTTCTGGAGGTGGGCCCAGCCATCTGTGTTTTCAGGAGTTATCCAAGTGAGTCTGAGGCTAGCTAAAGTTTAAAAACTGCTGCTTTAGGTCCTAACATGAAACCTTTCATTTAGTGGATCATCATTAACATCTGTTGAATTAAATTAGTAATACCTGATTCTTTTTTCCATATCTACCCGAGAGCTGGTACGAAACCCTCAGGGTGAAAGACTGTATAAAAGGTTCTCTTAGAATGAGGAAGAAACACATATTTCTTCTCATTTTTCTACCTGGCCTGGTTTTCCTTTTTAACTTAACGTCAGCAGTTGCTATATTAAATTTACTTTTCTGTGCAAGACCCAGGTTCAAGTTTGGGGATAGCTGCACCCTCTGCTTATTATGCTACAATGGATAACACCATTAAAGAAAAGTGTGGGTGGCCATGTTTTGGTGCATTCGTCAGTCTCTACGTTTCATATGGAATCAGAGAAAGGGGCACTGTTGCTTGGTTAAACCTCACCTCTTGGCTACATGTCAGTATTTGATCCTGTCAACTAATGCTGCCTTTTTGGAACCGTCCCTCTCTTAGCTTTCACCCTGAACTCTGATCTCTATCTTTTGCAAGCTTCTTTTCCTGTCCTTGACTCTTTCTTTGTTCTCTCTGTTTTTGCGATTTCAATCACTTCCATAACTCCAATTAGTATTTCTGAGGGAATTTCTCCCTAATGTATCTCTCAAACATGCCTTCGTCAGAGTACCAAATCTCAACTGTCCTCTGGGATCTCCATAGGACATCCCACTGGTACCTTACGCTTACCCTGCCTGAACCAAACTCCTCAATTTCTTCCATCATTCGTCACTTTCTCCCAGCTACTCCATTTCTGTTCAGGGAACCATTATCCTTCTAGTCACACTTGAAATATGAGACTCAACTTTAATGAGCAGGATCAAGGTGAGGGCAGGATTAAGAGAGGGTCAGCCCTGAAGACCTTCCCCAGTGGTGCTCCATCAGCTATGCCCTATGTTTGCTCACTTCCTCCTTTCTAGTTTGGTCCATCGCTACCTTTTACCTCAGTGACTGCAATAGCTTCCTAACTACTGTTATTTCTCTGTGTGAGAGAAGAGGAGACAATTGCAGAAAAATGCCCTTAGCTTTTCTTTCTCATTTTCAAATTCCCAAATCATTATTAGATATGTGAGGAAAATCCTCTTGCTCGGCAGTTGTATAATAAAGCTCCTTGTGGCAGCTTGTGCAGCGTGGGCTTGAGAGCATAAACAAATGGAGGTCATTCTGCCTTCTGGGGAGTTATTTTTAATACCCAAGATTTTTCAGTTCCTGTTCATTTCTCCTGCTTCTTGCTTCAGAAGTTCCTCACAGCTAAATCCATTGATGGCTTCCACAAAACATAAATCCCAGAGAAGAATGCATAATTTTTTCACAGGGGAGACCCTCAGATCTTCCATCAAAACATAGGTAATAATGTAATAATAACACTTGTTATTACCTGGCTTTGCACAGCACGTGGAAACAGCAAATGAGATTTCTGAAAGGAGAGAGGACTGCTAATAATGCCAGGATTTGCTGACATTAAGAGTGACCTTTGAGAACAAGCAAGGGAGAGAAAGAAAAGGAATCAATATTTAAAAAAATATATATTTTACAGTCATTGTTCAGTTCATCCTGACAAAAACTCTTATTTAACAGATTAAGAATATTTAATAACTCAAGGTCACATTTCTGCAAGAACTAGAGATTCTAACTTGAGTACCTTGGACCCCCATAGCCAATTTTATCTTTATTAGTCTGGCATTTTCCTAAATGATTCTGTGGAATATGAGTTCATTGGAATGGTGATGGGCATTCTGGGCCAAATGTCGATCAAGTTAAAGAACAGTCTTAACTCTGCTCTCTTATAGTTGACTTCTCTCCCTACCCCGGCCCCTGGCAATCATTCATCTCTCTTTCCTATAGTTATGGCTTTTCCAGCTGTCATATAAATGGCTTCATGTAGTATGCAACCTTTTGGCTTATCCCTTCTTCTTTCACTTAGCAAAATGCATTTGAGATTCATTATGTTGTATGTATCAACAGTTTGTTCCTTTTTATTGCTAAGTAGTATCCCATTGTATGAATGTACTTAGAAGACATCTAAGTGGTTTCTAGTTTTTGGCAATTGTGAGTAAAGCTGCTATAAACAATTGCATTCTTCTCCTTTCCTCCCTTGTTTTGGACTAATTCAGTATTTAATATGATTTCATTTTATCCCTATTATTTACTTTTTAGTGATACCGCTTATTTTATTTTTTGAGTGATTGTTCTAGGGTTTACAATGTGAGTCTTTAACTTACCACAATCTATCATTTCATGTGCAATGAAGACCTTTACAATATATATATTTCCATTTCCTTTATTCTGGCTTTTGACTTGTACAGAGTTTAAATCAAGATTTATTACTTGATTAAGGGTCATTTCCATTATACCATTTGGAAAGGCATGTTGTTATGGACACTAGGAAATAATAAGACCTAGAGCCAATCTCCAAGACACTTACATGAGAATATGGTACATATTTAAATAGAAAGTAATTATAATAGGGCAAAGAAATATATATGGTAAAAGTTCAATGACCAGAACAGATACAAAATGAATTGAGGGGAGATCAGCATGGATTGAGGTAGCCAAGAAGATGGAACTGAGAGAAGGATTTACCAAAAGAAGGATTTTATTAATTGAACAAGAAAGAACAAATGGCAACTCTAAGATTTAGCAGTTGGTAAAAATGAGCTTGACTAGACTAAGGAATTGAAGCTGCAAAGGATAGAATATAAGTTTGGAGAGGTTGGCATAATAATTTTGTAAAATGAAGCACAATATTTTTTGTAGGACACTATCCCGTTATTTTACAAATTGTATTTCTATAGCTTTGTCCCTTTGGCATGTTATTCCATGCCACTCTTTTAGGTAACAGTGATTTGTTATACGGATTCCCAAAAACAGCTCTTCTTTCATAAACCTGTGTCTAATAACTGTTTTTAAATGAGTTTCCAAAGTGAGGAAAGCGGAGCTGGGAGGCTGAGAATTTAATCAATGATGGAGAAAGTAATAATGAGAGTCTAATAGAGAATATCACTTTTAGTCTTGGATAAATTTGCTTGAAAAGGAAGAACAAACATTTCTTACTCTCCTTCTCTCTTCCCTCAGTTCTTCTGTACTGCATGTTAGTTCCACTTACCTCTTTTGATGCATATATCTCTGATTCATCTCTCAGGTCACAACTTGTGCTGTTTTTAAAGCCTTAATTAATATTTCAATGACCCACTTTGTGACCTCACTCCATACTTGTTGTCTGAAACCAGAATTGGGGGTGATCTGTAACCTGTTTAATGGAATTATCTGTTTTCTCTTTAGTGGAATTATCTGAGTGGCTGTGCAGGTATTCCAGTCTTTATTCACTATTTCATGGCGCTTCTCAAGGAGAACACTTTATCAAAAAGATAATTCTTGACACATGAAGACTGTGTTTCAGTCAATAGTATATTACTTCTGTATAGTCAGTGATATGTAAATAAATGTTCTGTATGATTGCTACCATGGCACTGTGACACTCCCGCTATCATTTCTAGCGGTGCACAGACACTGCCACAAACCACTGGCATCACCAACACTGCTTCCATTTCCATGATTGCTATCACTATATTGGCTATTATTCTTGGCACTGTGCTAGGCATAGTCTCTGAGTAGTTTCAATCATCTAAGAATCCTGCATTATTGTCCTCATGCTACATGACTATACTGATTATGACAAAGATTAGGTTATGTTTTCAAAGTTGATGATCAGCAAAGCCAGGAATTAAGCCTAGATTTGTGTGATTTTAAAGCTAAAGTTCTTTCAGCCATTACAAACAGCCTTTTAAGCAACCTCTGTTCATTTCATAATCCATTTTTCAAAACTCACACTGGATGCCCACTGTGCCTATTCTTATAAACCTATTATTGATATGTTCAGAAACTCTTTCTGATTGTCTTAATGTTTTTTCTGTTTTTATTTTCTTTCTTGCTCTTTTTATTTCTTTTTCACTCCAAGTTAGATATATGATCAGAGTTGGGGGCCTCTTTGGCAGTTCACTCCAGTGAACATTGATTTTATTTAAAAAGTACCATTTAGAGTGCACCATTTTTCATGTGAGGTCATCTCATAATAATGAAAATTTTGCACTTAGGAAGCTTAGTGTTCTTAGAAGTGGTGGTATATGGCAAATCTAGTTTGTGTCTTTTTTTGAGGGGGTGTGATGGTGTATGATGGTCCAAGTTGCTGACTTATTTGAAACATTGTCAAGTGGAAACATTTCCACACCAATAAATAGTCATAATTTCAGGTTATGCCATATCTGTGTTTCTTGTAAACCATAAAAAAGTATTCTAGTTGCTGGTTTTGATTATTCTATGTTTTACCACCTTAGCTCCTACTCCATACTTCAAATTGTATTCATTTTCTGTGCTTTCTAACCTCTTATATTTCCATCTTGTCTTGCTATATTTGGAATTTTTATTGTCTGCCTCCATTAAATGAGCAGATACTGTTGTTTGTTTGTTTTTACCTCCACCTCCCATCCTCCTTCTTCGAGTCATGATTGCAAGCTTAGTTTTATCCCAGCAAGGAGGGGTAGATCCTGATTAGTTTTAACCAGTCATAGGTAATGTTATTGCTCTTGACAGTGAATGATTTAAGCATTGACATTTAATGTAATTTTGGCTAATGAGACATGAGGGGAGGTCTGTTGAAGAATTTTTGGCAAGCTTTTTCTCATTGGTAAATATTCATGCTGGAGGAACTATTTCTCTTTTCTATCCCTCAAAATTTTTTGTGACTCCTGTGAGGCATGGAACTGCAGCAGCCATCTTGTGATGATGAGGAAAAAGCAGGAAGTTGAAAGACAACAGGTTGAGAATGCAATGCCAAAAGATGGGAAGAACCTGTGCCCCTAATAATGTTTTTGAACTACTGAGTTAATAAATCTCAAGGCTGCAATGTAATACCTAGGTGAGATAACAATAATACCAAATGTGAAATTTGTTGGCGTTAACAAGTTACCATGCTGGGAGAAGTGGTCAGTTTTTCTCTTTTTTTCTTTTCTTTTTCCTTTCCACAGCAGCAATTTTCAGAGATTGAAAAACTAATAGATAAGTGAGAAAGAGGCTCCTCAACAGGAGGAAGTGGTAAAATTATTTTATAATTATTAGGATATGGATACCAGCAATCATTTTTTTTTAATGCTCACATGCAGAGTTTCTAATGCATACATTACTATTAAATGTGATCAAATTATCCTGGCCTTTATTATTCTCATGAGTATAAAAATATCTAGAAGGGAACCATGGTGATAAAGTTTTCTGCTGACCTCACAGTCTTCTATGAAGTGCTTTAGACTACTCTCCACATCAACTCAGCTATGTGTGTTTTTTCAAAGGAGGTAGTTGCAAGAGACACAGTTGAAGAATTGGTTTATACTAACCTTTGTGACAGAATCCCACATTCAGACTTAAGTTGCTTTGGAGAGAATATTTAAGAATGGTATATATAAAGCCCATTGACTTACTGAATTTTAAGAAATAAACTGATTTGCCAAATTCTGCAATCATGTGAGTGACTGATATTAAATAATTGTAATAGCCAAATAAGTAATTAAAACCATTAATAGATGTGCTTTATTCCTTCTGCATGGAACATTTGAGCCAATCTTCTTGTTCTCCTCTAGTATTGTCTTCAAGACATAACTCTTCAGAGAAACCTGGGTCTATATCTTCTTCCTATCTTTGGAACCATATTGGTTTTGTTTCTCATTCTGTCAGATGTTGGAATTGGCTGACAAATTGATAATAATGTGATAAAAATATAAGATCATCTCAACGGAAGTCAGAAGACCTGGGTTCTGGATTCAGGGCCACCATTGCCTCACTGTATAACCAGGGACAGGTTAGGTAAATTTGCATTATCCATTTTCCAATTCAAAGTTGAATTGAACTGATTTTTGGATCAGCTTATTAGTAATGAATCACTGAGAGTTGACTACAGACTGAAACTTGTCTTACTTATCATATCATGCAAACCTAGTACTATTTTCTCACCATGGACTGTGAAGGCCCCTGACCTTCAATGCTAATAATACACAAGCATAGCTGGTCAAGATAAGGTCTGAGGGCTGAGGAAAGCTCCTTGTCTCTCATAGGCACATGATGTTGTACTTGTTATCCCTCAACTCCCACCAGCTGTGTTTACTGGCCTTGTTGCATATCAACTTGTTGGAGATATCCATGCGAGAAACTGTTGAGATGGGTGCAGGATACTGAACAAATGCATAAATCCCATTAATGGATCTGCTAGTGACAATGAGTTATAGAGCTGACTGCATATTGTTTGTCATTTCTAGGCTAAATGCTGACTTGAAGGTGGCATCAGATCCAAACTGCTCCCCTGCTTCTCCATAGTTGATTTATAACCTATTGTCAAGTCATAGTTTGATGAGATTAAATTATGTTTTCTAGAGATATAAGCCTGCATAGCTCCACTTGAGGAATTTTTAATGTCACACCTGTATTCTGGATGCCTCACATACAAATCAAGACTGCACGTGCTGGGCTTTCATTATTTATTGGCAAGGTCTCCATTGTTCCATTTCAGGCAGCTCAGAAACAAGCGCTTTCATGTCAAGTTCAGGCTAGCACAATAAGATGCATATTTTAAAGTGTAATACAAACCGGTTTACTTATCATGAAAGGAGACGCTTAGAAAACCAAGGAGGAGAGAGCAGGATGAACGATGGGGGAAGAGCAGAGCAAATATAACTCACTACTAAGAAAATTTGTCCTACAGAAAGTAATAGGGAGGAATTTTCTTTTTAAGAGGTAGCAGATAATGGTGTCTTACACTTTTTTTCCCTTCTTATTTATTCTGGACCTATTAGGTTTGTGAGGCCAGATAAGTTCATGTGTTGAATTCAAGTATCTCAAGGTCAAGGAAACAGTACAATGTTAAAGTTTTTTAAGAGTCTGAATGCAGGGTTTTTGTGGGTTTTCTTTTTGTTGTTAGCTTTGCACCTGTGTTTGAGGCTCTACTCCTAGATATTGTTATCACTTGGAAATGCTGTAAAGATAAATTGAGGTGATGGGTGTGGAGAAAAAAGATTGTTGTTTTAATTACTGTTCAAGCCCATTGGTGTATGACAGTTTAAATGGAAGGAACTTCTCAAAAATAAAGAAATGGACAGAACTTTATAGAAAGGATGCTGTTGGAGGTGTCTTCATTAAACCATAGAATGACAGAGCAA
Organism: Aselliscus stoliczkanus; assembly: GCA_033961575.1. Taxonomy (NCBI): domain Eukaryota; kingdom Metazoa; phylum Chordata; class Mammalia; order Chiroptera; family Hipposideridae; genus Aselliscus; species Aselliscus stoliczkanus. Next base: position 19,690,042 of record CM066735.1, read on the forward strand.
GAATGTGGGCCTTTTGTGAATCTGTCCCCCTCCTTTTACAGATAGGAAAATTGAAGATGAAAAAGGTGAGATCATTTGTCTAAGACTACATAAAAAAATTAGTGTCAGAACCACTAGGATTGTTAGGGAGACCAAATATCAAAGGGTATCGGTGTGTGGATTTTGGAGGTGGGCTTTTTGAGCTAAAACCATGGTTCTGCCACCCACTAGCTATATGTCCTTAAATAAGTTGCCTGATCTCCCTGTTATTCATCTTCATATACATCATGGAGATATAACATATACTATGGTTTGCTTCACCTACCCCATAAGGTGATTACATATGATAATGTGTGTAAAATTAGCAATCTATGTGAAGCAAATAAAGGTATGTTTAGGCAAATACCTAGTAAGAGTTGAGTAAACATTAGCTACTATTGGTTATCATTATAGTAACTAGCATTTTATAAAGATGATTCAAGGTTATAAAGAGTATGCTGCATCATTTTTAGCTGTAAAACTTTATGATCTGAGTGAGAGGTCAAGGAATGATATCTGAATAACTAAATAGTAATGAAAATTATCGATATAAGCTGGTTGTCTTTTGGAGCTGGCTTGCAAGGTTAGGAAAATGGGGGCATTTAGGATGGTGCAGCTATAGAAGAGTAAATAGGCTTTCAGGGGTTTTCTTTCAAAGCTAGGGTCTTAAGCAAATGATCCTAAGAAGAGCTGGTGATTGAGTATAAGCATACTCAAAGGTGTAGCAAAAAACCCAAACAAAGGAAGAAGCCTCACAGGAAAAATACTCAGATTTAACTGTCTGCTGGCGGAAGGCAGCTTATGATGGTGCCAGCCCAATAACATTGTTTTTGTTCACTTTAATTCTTTTCTCTCCCTTCCTTCCAACCTTAGAGGAAGAGATGAGAATTAGCAGTTGATGTGTGAGAGATAAAAATGAGGGAGAAAGAGAAAAGTTACCTTCAGTCTCTTTCCTAAAGGCAGATGCCCTGTGTTCAATAAGTCTTCACTTGGGAAGAGTGTGGGGATATAAGTCTTACTTTTAATCAGTGTAGGTAATTAGGCTGCATAATTTTAATTACTGAATTGAGACAGTGTTTGTGACTTACACTGATAATACACCTTCTGATTGCCACAAAGTATCTAGAGGGAGTTAACTGAATTTTCATCTAATGGCAGAAAAAAATCCTTAGCTTACTAGATATCATTAAAGAGACAGTGTAAGACAAAAATAAAGTTACTTTCCAATTAACTTTAATAGTCCTTTGTCTTTAAAAAATCATTTACTATATTGGCCTAAATTTGCTATCAGCTGACAAATTATTCCAGCCAATTTTATTACCTGAAGCCCTCATGGTAAAACAGACTGTTCCTTTAGGTCATTTTCAGACAAAGGAAGGGAAACACATCACCCTACTCATCTACCTACATATATAGATACATATGTATATTAATTCGGTAGCCAGCAACTTTACTGTATTCATTTTTGTTTCCAATAGCGTTTTGGTGGAGTCTTTGGGGATTTATATGTATAGCAAGCATCATGACATCTGCAAAAAGTGACAATTTAACTTCTTCATTCCCAACTTGGATGCCTTTTATTTTTTTCTCTTGCCTGATTGCTCTGACTAGGACTTTCAATACTTCGTTGAAAAGCAGAGGTGATGGGCGACAGCCCTGTCTTGTTCCTGAATGTAGAGCAAAGGGCTTCAGTTTTTCACCATTAATTATGATATCAGTTGAGGGTAGATACATTTTTACATACATACTTGACAAAATTCTCTAGGCATTTGTATACCCACTTCTACAGTGGCCCTTGACGATAGCAAGTGTCAGGTCTGCACTTTGGGTGGAAGAAACAGCCCAGAGAGAGTATCTGTTTTAGTTGATCAACCAATATAACAAGACAGAAATTTCTAACAGTTGAAAGAGGAGAGTGAACTAGAATGGCAGAGTAAAGACCTTGGTGAGTTCACTCTCCCTCTAAAACAACATTAATATACGTGAAACAATTGGTGAGTTCACTCTCCCTCTAAAACAACATTAATATACATGAAACAACTAAAACCAATAAACTAAAATAAAATCAAATGCAGAAATCTGATAATAATCAAAGCCATAGAACAAACTGAAAATCTTCTATCCAAAGGATATGGAAGGTCAGTAAGATAGTAGGGTCTGTGATATTAACGTGGAGCTATTTCCTTTTCCTCTCCCTCTCCAGGTCAGTATTGTGGTAGCCAAAAGTTGGCAGCATGCAGATAATGGAAAGACTATTTTCATTTTTGAGAGTCGTTAAAAATACCACCCCCAGGGCACAGTCAATATTTTGTCCAAAGTTGAAGCACTATGAAAAACCTCTATTCTCAGAATGTGGTGGTTATTTGATTTGATTAGATCTCAGTTCAGTGTGTGTGTGTGTGTGTGTGTGTGTGTGTGTGTGTAGGGGAAAGCCTACACGAGGACCTTATTAAAACAATAGCAAACTGCAGCCAACGTTTCTGTTGCCTAAGGCTGTGAGTTTAGTTGGGGAAACAAGAGCCTGGCTGAGGAAATGAAAAGTGAGATCCTGGAGAACTGGATAAGCATGGTGAATTCTAAAAGGCTCAGACATATTCATTCCTGGGGTTGACTGCACATGTGCAAATGCAGAGAAGACCTACAAAAGGAGAAGGCACTAATCACTGACCTGTGGCTGACCTTGAGGCCCTGAGCAAGTGGTAAAAGCTATTACTGTCTTGTAAACTACGTAAAGTTTTAAAGCTTGTCTTTTCACAGAGGTCCCATTGGCAAAGGGGGCATGTTTACAAGGTAAGGCATTGAAGGAAAGAAACCTTCTGACCAACTTTTTGCTGACCACTAAATTATATTGCACCAGGTGTGACTCCTAGGAAGTCAGATTTAAAAATAAAAGTAAGAATTAAAAAAAAAAATCTAGTAGGAATCAGAGGCCTTGCACTTTAGGGAATACAGAATCTAGGAAAGTTGCTAATTAAATAATCACCAACAAGAAAAACAACAGTAACAAGAAAAGCTGGGGTGGGTGGGTGGAGGAAATTATACCACCATTGTTACAATATATTATTTGAAAAGTCCTATTTCCGACAAAAATTAAATCTTTGTCTAATAAGTCCCTGAGGAAATTAAATGTTGGATTTACTAGAAAAAGACTTTAAATCAGCTATTTTAAACATGCTCAAAGAACTAAAGGAAACTGTGTTAACACTTAAAGGAAACAATGACACTAAAGTCTCATTAACTGGAGAATATTATTAAAGAGTTGGACATTATAAAAAAGAGTCAATAGATATCCTGGAGTTGAAAAATACATTAATAGAAAAGAAAAATGTACTATAAGAGCAATTGTAGATTTAAGCTGGTTGAAGAAAGAAGCCATGAACTTCAGAAAGGTCAGTAGAAACTATCTAGTCTGAAGACCAGGAAAAAAAACAACACAAAAAGGAAAAAAGGAACAGAGTCTCAGAGATCCGTGGGAAATCCCAAAAGGATGAGAGAAAGAGAAATGGCAAAAAAAAAATATTTGAAGAAATAATGACCAACCATTTGTCAGATTTGATGAAAAATGTTAATCTACACATTCAAGAACCTCAGTCAACTGAAAGAGATCTACACAGAGACATATCATAATCAAATGAATGAAAGCAAAAACAAAGAGATAATACTGAAAGTAATGCACCTCCAAAAGAAAATGACATATCATGTACTAGGCATCAATAATGAAATTAATAGCTGACTTCTCAGAAACCATGGAGGCAAGAAGACAGAGAGATAACATCTTAAAAATGTTAAAGGAAATAGATTGTCAATCAAGAATCCTGAATAAGTTCTTCCTTAAGACTGAAGACAAAAAATATTTCCAGAAAAACAAAAATAGAGAATTTGTTGCTTGCAGACCTGCCCCACAAGAGATACTAAAGAAAATCCTTAATGAAAGTACACTAGACAGTAACTCAAATTCAAATGAAGAAATAAAGAGCAAGAGCTGGCCTAGAGGCTCAGTTGCTTAAGAGCTCACAGGGTCGCTGGTTTGATTCCCAGTCTGGGCTGAACTGCTGCTGAGCTGCCAACAGGTGGCAGGATGGCTCAGCTAAAAAAAAAAAAAAGAAAAGAGCAATGATAAAGGCAAATGACACCTATTATGAACGATAGTATAAATACATTTTTGTTTGCAACTCTTTCTTCTTCTACCTATTTTAAAAAACAACGGCATAAGGGCTGGCCAAGTGGCTCAGTTGGTTAAGAGCTCGCTCAAGAGTGCAAGCTGAGCTCTGAGCAACAGCAGTTCCATGCCCAGCCCGAGCTGAGCTGCCGCTGAGCTGCCAACAGGTGACAGGATAGCTCAGCTAAAAACAAAAAGAGTGGCGTGTTGGTTACAAGATGGCTTGGGACACCAGCAGCCCCGGTTCGGATCCCACATACGAGGGCCAGTGACATTGCCCTCTACAGCTAAGATGGTGAACAACAGCTTCACCTGGAGCTAGGCTGCTGTGAGTCCCCTGGACAGTATAGTTGCAGCCCCTGCTGCAGTGGGCTGCCATAGGCTACACTGAGTGGCCGCAGTGAGTGGCCCGCAGCCAGCGTGAGTGGCTGGCAGCCGGTGTGTGCTGCCAAGAGCCACTGTGAGCGGCCGTCCAGAGACCAGCGACTGATCTGCCTCACCCGAGAAGAGTGCAATGATGATACCAACATGGGCCGGTGAAGCAATTTCCTCCACAACTAGACTGAAGAACAAAAGGACACCAACTTGCCTGTTCCCCTTCCCCGGTTCCCCAATGCTGTTCCCCTCCCCCAATTTCCCAATAAAATCTTTAAAACAAACAAACAAAAGACAACTGCATAAATCAATAATTATAAAAGTATTTGTTATAAGTCCATAAAAATGTATAAAGATATAGTGTGTATGACAACAATAACACAAAGGAAGGAAAGGAGCTATAGAAAAGCAAAGTAATTGTATACTATTCAAATTTTGTTGGTATTACTTTGATTAGATTATTATAAATTAGATGTAAATAGTAATCCCCAGGGCAACCACTAAATAAATAACTTTTGAAAGTGTGTAGTAAAAGAATTGACAAGGGAATTAAGTCATACACTAGAAAATATCTATTTAACGAAAAAGAGGACAGAAATTGAGAAGCAGAGAAAAATACATGACATACAAAAAACAAAATGGCTGACATAAGTTTTACTTTATCAATAATTACAGTAAATATGAATGGATTATATATAAAAATGAAAAGGCAGAGATTGGCAGAATGGATTTAAGAAAGAAAATGTGATCCAAGTATATGCTATCTAGAAACAACACATTTTAGATTAAAAGACATAAATAAGTTGTAAGTAAAAAGATGGAAAAAGACATACCATGCAAACAGTATCCAAAAAAGATCTGGAGTGACTATACTAATGACATTCAAAGTAGACATAAGACAAAAGTGTTATTAGAGACCAAAAAAGGGACATTTTGTATGAATGACAGTCCTTCAGGAAAATGTAATGATTATAAACATATTCACCTAAGGAAAAACAAATTCTCAAATGCAGGAAGCAAAATCTGGCAGAATTGAAGGGATACACAGAAAATTTAACAATAATATTTAGAGACTTTAATAGTCCACTTTCAGTAATGGGTAGAACAACTAGGCAGGAGGTCAACGTGGAAATCAAAGATTTGAACAGCTAGACCTAACAGACATTTATAAAAAATGTCACTCTACAATGGTAGAATAAACATTCTTCTCAAGTGTACATGGAACATTCTCCAGGATAGATTCTATTCTAGTCCATAAAACAAGCCACAGTATACAGTAGTCCCCCCTTATCTGTGGTTTCACTTTCTATGATTTCAGTGACTCACTGTCAACAGTGGCCCAAAAATATTAAATGGAAAATTCCAGAAATAAGCAATTCATAAGTTTTAAATTGTGTGCTCTTCTGAGAAGTGTGATAAAAATCTCATACTGTCCTGCTCAAATTCGGGACTTGAATGACTCCTTTGTTCAACATATCTAAGTTACATAAGCTACCTGCCTGTTAGTCACTTAATAGCTGTCTCAGTGATCAGGTCGATTGTCATGGTATCGCAGTGCTTGTGTTCAAGTCACCCTTATTTCACTTATAAATGGCCCCAAAGTGCAAGAAAAATGATGCTGGCAATGTAAACATGCCAAAAGAAACTGTGAAGTGCTCTCTTGAAGTGAATAGGGAAAAAAACTACAGTATATATAGGCTTTGGTATTGTCTGTGGTTTCAGGCACCCACTGGGGGTCTTGGAACATATTTTCCCATGGATAAGTGGGGACAACTATAGTTTAAGGATTTGAAATCATGCAAAATATGTTTTCCAACCAAAATAGAATTAATTTAGAAATTAACATAAAATATTTGGGAAATTTAAAAAATATGGAAATTCAGTAACACTTTTAAATAACTAATGGGTCAAAGAAGAAATTGCTATAAAAATTAGAAAATATTTTGAGACAAATGAAAACAAAAACACAACACACCAAAACATATGGAGTACAACTAAAGCAATGTTTAGAGGGAAATTTATAGTCATTAACAAATATAGTAACAAAACAGAAAAATCTCAAAGCAATAATTGAACCATTCATCTTAAGAAACTAAAAAAAAACACAAAACAAAACAATTGAATGGAGCAGAAAGAAAGAAATAATAAATAGAGCAGAAATGAATAAAGAATAGAAAAACAATAGAGAAAATTAATGAACTCAAAATTTGGTTCTTTCAGAAGTCAAGAAAATTGACAAAACTTTAAATAGAATGAACAAGAAAAAGAGAGAAAAGACTGAAATTATTTAATCAGGAATGAAAGAAAGAACATCACTATGAACCTTCAAAAATAAAAAAGTTATAAGAGAATACTGTAAATAAATGTAAGCCAACAAATTAAATAATTTAGATGAAAAGTATAAATTCCAAAAATGACACAAACTATTGAAACTGATTCAAGAATTAATAAAAATATGAATAGGCTTATATCAGCAAAGTTGAATTAGTAATTGAAAGCACTTTCAACAAGGAAAGACAAGACCAAGATGGCTCCACTTGTGAATTCTACCAAACATTAAGAGAAGAATTCATATCAATCCCTCACAAACCCTTTAGAAAGTAGTAAGAGGAGGTAATTCTTCCTAATTCATTACAAAATGCCAGTATTACCTTTTACCAAAACCAGACAAAGTCATCATGATTAAACTATATACCAATATCCATTATGAATGTCACTGCAAAAATCCTTGGCAAAAATTCTAGCAAACCAAATCCAGCAACATATAAAAAAAAGATTACACACTATGACCATGTGGCATTTACCCTAGAAATGCAGCAATGGTTTAACATTTAAAAATCAATAAATTAATAGAATAAAGGACAAAACATACATCATGTTAGCAAAGGCAGAAACAGCATTTGATAAAATCTAAAACTCTTTCATTATAAAAACAGTCAACAAACTAGGAATAAAAGAACTTTTTCAATCTGATAAGGGGCATCTACAAAAGATTTGCAGCTAACATCATACCTAATGATGAAAGATGGAATAATACCTTCCTCCTAAGATAAGAAGAAACAAGACAATGATGCTGCTCTTGCCATTTCTATTAAATCTTGTGCTGAAAGTTCTAACAAGGGCAATTAGATAAGGAAAAGAAATAAAAGGCATCTAATTTGAAATGATTTTAATTTTGCGTATAATTTCATATATAGGAATTCATTAAAAATATTTGAACTAATAAACAAGTTCAGCAATGTAGCAGGATACAGGATTAATACACAAAAAAATCAATTGTACTTTTTTTTTAAAGATTTTATTGGAAAATTGAGGGAGGGGAACAGCATTGGGGAATTGGGGAAGGGGAACAGAGAAGTTGCTGTCTTTTTGTTCTTCAGTCTAGTTGCGGAGGACATTACGTTGCTTCAGTGGCCCATGTTGGTATCATCATTGCTCTCTTCCCGGATGAGGCAGATGGGTCGCCGGCCTCTGGATGGTCGCTCACCACGGCCATTGCCAGCTCACGCTGGCTTCCAGCCACTCACTGTAGCCTAGGGCAGCCCACTGCAGCAGGGGCTGCAGCCTACTCCATTGCAGGGGCTTGTGCTGCCCAGCTCCAGATGGAGCTGTGGTTAGCTGTAGAGGGCAGTGTCACTGGCCCTCATATGTGGGATCCGAACCCGGGCTGCTGGCGTCTCAAGCCAGCTCTTACCAATGCACCACTCGGCCGGCCCTAAATTGTAGTTTTATATACTGAGAAGAAGCAATTTAAAAATGAAATTTGAAAACAATTCTATTTAGAATAGCATCAAAAAGAGGAGACTTATGAATAAATCTAATGAAAGAAGTGTAAGATATACTGAAAACTAGAAACATTGTTGAAATAATTGAGGAAGACCTAAATAAATGGAAAGACATCTCTGTTCATGAATTCGAAGACTTAATGTTGTTAAGATGGTAACACTCCCTAAACTGATCTATAGATTTAATACAATCTTATCAAAATCCCAGGGTTTTTTTTTTTGTTTTTTTTTTTCAGAAATTGACAAACTGATCCAAAAATTCATACAGAAATGCAAGGGACCCAGGATACTCAAAGCAATCTTGAAAAAGAAGAATAAAGTTGGAGAACTCATGCTTTGCTACTTCAAAATCTACTACAAAACCTATGTAACTTTACTAACAATTGTAACCCCAGTAAACTTTAGTTAAAAAACAAAAAGCTATAATAATCAAGACATTGTGGTACTGGCATAAAGATAAACATATTCATCAATGGAATAATGTTTGGTATTCACAAATAAACCCTTACATTTATGGTCAATTGATTTTTGACAAGGGTGTCTAAAAATTTAATGGGGGATAAAATATTAATGAATTTCAATGAATGGTGCTTGGACAACTGGACATTACATGCAAAAGTATAAATGTGGTTCTCTACATCACATCATATACACAGATATTATTCAAAATGTATCACAGACTAAATGGAAGAGCTAAAACTATGAAACTACTAGAAGAAAAGATAGGCACAAATCTTTGTGACCATCAGTTAGACAATAGTTTCATAGATATGACACCATAAACATGTGGCAAAAGAAAAAAAACTGATGAATTTGACTTCACAGAATCAAAACTTTTAGCCTTCAGACACCATCAAGAAAGTGAAAATACATGAAATGAGAGAAAATACTTGCAAATTATATAGTTGATGAGGAATTTGTATCCAAAGTATGTAAAGAACTCTTACAATTCAATAAAAACACACATCACCAAATTAAAAACTCAGCAAATGGTTTGGGCCGGCGGAGTGGCGCGGTGGTTAAGCGCTGGCTTGGGAAGCCAGTGGCCCTGGTTCGGTCTCACATATGAGGGCCATTGATACTGCCCTCAAAAAAAAAAAAAAAATTAAAAATCAGCAAAGGGTTTGAATAGACTCCTCCAAAGATGATACACAAATTGGCAAAAGATACACCCTTAGGGAAATGCAAATCAAATCACATCCATGATAACTGGTAAAATAAAAATGATGGAAAATAATGCCTGGGTAAAAATGTGGAGAAATTGGAACCTGTATACATTGCTGGTGGGGATAGAGAATGGTGAAGCCACTTTGTAAAACAGTTTGACAGTTCTTTAAAATGCTAAACGTAGAGTTTTTATATGATTCAACAATTCCAGTCCTAGATATGTATTTCAGAGGAGTGAAAATGCATATCCACAAATACTTGTACATGAATATCCATAGCAGATTTATTCATAGCCAAAAGTAGATATACCTAAATATCCATCTACTAATGAATGGCTAAACAAAATTGGTGTATTCATTCAGTGAAGTTTTTTCAGTGATAAAAAAGATTAAATATTGATACATGTTACAATGTGGGTGAACTGGAAAGCATCTCCCTAACTGAAGGAAGCCACTCACAAAAGATCACTATCACTTATTATATGATTGCGTGAATGCAATGTCTAGAATAGACAAATACATAGAGACAGTAAGTAGATTCATGATAGCCTAGGGTTGGAGCAGGGTTGGGGAGCAGGAACAGGTTATGACTGCTAACGTGTAGAAGGTCTGTTTTTGGACTGTTAAAAATATTCTAAAATTAGACTGTGGTTATGGTTGCATAACTGTTAATATAGTAAAAACAACTCCATTGCACACTTTAAATGGCTGAATTTTATGTTATATGAAATATATCTTAGTAAAGCTGTAAAAAGTGACCTAGCATCCCAATTCCTACAGACATCTCATTTCATATGTATAGTGAGCCTTTGTGAAGTTCAATGGCTTGTCCAATGTTGTATTTGTAGGATGTGACAGATTCAGGACAGAAATTAAATCTAACACTGAAATTTGTATTCTTTGACTCTACCTAGATCTTTAGAGGCAAAAAGATCTTAATTCATTGAGATTATCATTTCATCTAGCGTTTCAAAACACTGGATGGTTTAGAAATAGCCTTTGATATCTACCACATGGTATGCTAGTGATTAAAAAGAAATTGATATAAATCAGGTCAGCTTAAGAAATGACTATAGGGCCGGCCGAGTGGCGCGGTGGTTAAGAGCTGGCTTGGGAAGCCAGTGGCCCCAGTTCGGATCCCATGTATGAGGGCCAGTGACACAGCCCTCAAAAAAAAAAAAAGAAATGACTATAGATATTCGTTTTCCCCACCTACATGATTTAGATTCTCTGTTCTGCATTCTTTTCCACATTGATAGTGAGTTTGATCCAAAATTTTTTAAAAGTTAATAAGACTATATAATAAATTTTTTTCCTTTTTATAGATAAATGTGTGTGAGAATATGTGCGTGTATGGGATGTAAAATTATATATATATATATATATATCTATATCCCTTTAGCTTTCAGTAGAGTGTTATATACATGGAGAACCGTCGGTGGTCCCTCTCGTTTCTATAATCAAGAACACATTTGGTGTCCTAGTATTTCAGGCTCTCCATTAGTTCCCCAGCCATTTCATCCATGTCTCCTATAACATCTCTTCATGGAAGAAACATTATAGCCAAACTTCCTGTGGGTGATTTGTTGGTCGCCCCTTGATCTTTAAAGGTTCTGAACAAGGACACAACCTTGGGAAATGTTTCCATAGGGATGGGGACACAGTGAAAGAGACAGAGAAGTAGCCTCAGAGGCAAGAGCATGATCACAGCCACACACAGATACTTAGTGAGCACCTACTATGTGCTCACCATAGCAGCATAATAGCAACAGAAAAATTTTAGAGAAAAAAGGTAGGCAGGCAATTTAATATGGAAAGATACTCTCATTTGGAGATTACTGGGTGACTTTGGGAAGTCATTTCAGTAAAGATGAGAAAAATACACGGATTGTGGTAGATTGTATGTACTAGAGACAATGATTATGTGAATTTTCCTGTGAAAGGAGCTAAACTTCACAGCAATAAGAGGAACAAAATATTCTGGGATGGGCTTTTCAAGCTAGAAACACAAAATGTGTTTAAGCAAAATGGAAGGAGAAAATAAAAAGATAAGGATTGCAGATTCTGGTTGCAACCCATTTGGAGAATATGTTAAGGCCATGACCAAGGGTTCAGTTGTCATCCAGGCCAATTTGTCTTACATAATGAATGCTTTGTTTTTTGGCCACAGCTGCACCCCTGACCTTGGGCAACCACTTGACAATTGCATAACTCCTGACACAGGGAATGTCAGGCAGGCGAGGGCTGTGAGTGTTTTGATGCAGATCCATCTCCATACCCAAAAAGGAAACTTGGACCTACACCCTACCAAGTTAGTAATTGTGAAGTGCAGTAGAAATCCCACTAGACTTTGATTAAGGAAATCTGGATTGCAATATTCCTCTGTCACTTGTTCCCTTAACAATATCAGAACATTTTACCATATTTCAATGTTCTGATTGTCTTCTATGGCTGGAAGTAGCATAAAAATCCTCATTGAGACAATCTACCCTGTCTTTTAATAAAAATACAGGCACTGCATAACCTGGCATGATGGAGAAGAAGTAGCAATCCTGGTTCATTCATTTATTGATTCATTTAACAAATATTTATTGGATGTTTATTTGCCAGATACTAGACGAGGTAAAAGGGCCACAATAATTGAGAAGATAGACAAAATCCCAGGAAAGCAAATAAAAAACAAGTAAACAAAATACACAAGACTTTTTTTTTGTTTGTTTAAGATTTTATTGGGGAATTGGGGGAAGGGAACAGCATTGGGGAATCGGGGAAGGGGAACAGACAAGTTGCTGTCCTTTTGTTCTTCAGTCTAGTTATGGAAAACGTTGCTTCACTGGCTCATGTTGGTATTATCATTGTGCTCTTCCTGGGTAAGGCAGTTGCTCACCTGCCATTGGATGGCCGCTCACGGTGGCTCATGGTGGCTCATGGCAGCTCACAGCAGCTCACACTGGCTCTCAGCCAGCCCCACTGCAGCCTACGCCATCGCCGGCAACTTATGACAGCCCAGCTCCAGGTCGAGCTGTTGTTCACCATCTTAGCTATAGAGGGCGCAGAGTCATATGTGGGATCTGAACTGGGGCTTAGAGCTGGCATCCCAAGCCAACTCCTAACCAACGCGCCACTCGGTGGGCCCCTACACAAGACTTTTAAGGATTGTGATAAGTTTTATGAAGGAAATAAAGTAGGTAATGAGTTTGAGTAACTGAAGGCAGCCTCTGTAGACAGAGTGGCCATGAAAGACATCTCTCTTAGTTTGGGTCACTTCAGAAACAGGCTCTGAGATCAGAATCTGGACACAGGTAGTTTATTTGGGAGGTAATGAAGGAATCATGGAAGGACAGTGGGGAAGTGAGACAAGGAGGAGAGAGAGCCAATCAAGGGTGCTTTATTCACCATGTTATCACGTGGGCAACTGCAGCTAAATTGCCCTGGAGAGCTCTTGGAAATGGTCTTGAATCAGTGAGTTATCCCATCTGAGGGGAGCAGGAGCTGTTTTACTTATAAAATAACAATTCTCAGTTATTGGTGGAGAACTGTTCGGGGTGGAGGGCACTACCGAGGGCATCCCTTGGCATTTCATGCTTGCTACATGTTCCAGAAAAAAACCCTCAGCTAAAGACATGCAGGTGCAAGCAGGGGGATGTCAGGCCTGCATGGTAGGGATGAGGGCATATGGGCAGGAAACAAGGATGTCTGTCACAGCTCCTAGATGACATTTGAGTAGATAGTTGAAGGATGACAATGATGCTACCACATGATGAGCAAGAATAGGTGCATTCCTGGCAGAAAAAACAGCAAGTGGAAAGGAAGGTCAAGAGGTAGGAAAGTGTTGATGTGTTTGAGACAGAAAGATAGGCCAGTGTGGCTGTATATTGAGAGTTAGGGAACAGGGCTATGTGATAAGGAAGGTAGAAGGATCTAGATCAGGTTGGGCCTTAAAGAATAGAGAAACAGGGTTTAATAGTTATTTCAAAAACAAAGGGGGCCAATTAAAGAATTTTAGGCAAGGAAATGACATTTAAAAAAAATCACTCTGTGTTCTGTGGACTGAATGAATTAGAAAAGGGCAAGAGTGGAAAAGGCTGGTGGCAATGAGAATGGAAAGAAATGAATGGGTTTGATATTTGAAGAAAATGTATCTAAAAATAGAACCTAAAGGACACGAATAAATACAAGGGTGAAAAAAATGTAGGGAACAGGGATGATTTAGACTTCAGTTTGAGCAACCAAGCAGATGGTGGTGCCATTTCCTGAGATAGTGAAGATGGGGTTAGGAAGAGTTTGGGGAAAAATTAGGTTTGTTTGTGATGTTAATTAAACATCCAGCTGGAGGTGTTAACTAAACATTTGGTGGATTAGTCTAGAATTCAAGAAAGAATTGAATTTGACATATGAATTTGGGAGTCACCAACATATAATTGACCATAAGAATCATGGGTCTAGATTGGCTCACCTAGGAAGAGGATAATGATACAAAAGAGAAGAGGTTTGTACCCCGATACCCAAGATACATAAGCATTTAATGGTCAGCTGGAGAATGAGAAATCAGCAACAGAAGCTGAGAAAGAAGGGCCTGGGAAATAGGGAAAAAACCGGGGAGTGTGCTGTCATAGACATTGTATTGATCAATGCATTTTGGAGGCAAGTGATGACTGAACAATATTGGCTTAAGCAAAAGAGGGAATTTACTGAACTGTGCAATTGAAAAATCTAAGATTATCCAGCTTCAGGCATGGCTAGATCCAAATGCTCAAATGATGTCATTTATTATTTTTTGACTGTGTTTTTCTTTTTTTCCCCCTCACCTCATTTTGAAGCAGCCTCTTTCTGCATGGTCACAATATGTTCTTCTGACTTAGAAATGCCAATAGTAAAAGAGTTTCTCTATTTCGACACCCATCCTTGAATCAATGATTGTGGTCTGGGAATGTGAGAAACAGAGTAGTAGCACAGTGATTAAGGGCATGGTTTTTGACAAAGCTTCATTGTTTGTTAGCTATATGAACTTGGACTAGTCAGTTATTCTGAGGTTTGGTTTTATTCTCACTAAGATGTGGCTAAAAATAGTACCTACCTCATAAAATTATTTTGACTATTAGGTGAGTTAATATTTCCAGTGTTTTGAGCAATACCTTACGTATAGTAAGCAAGTGCTAATATTATTTGATTGTCCAGGGCTGGAGTAGGGAATTGTCTTTATCTGAAATGGTGGGACCAAGAGAAGGCTAGGGATACAAAATCAGGATATTGTTACCAGCAAGGAGAGTGGATCTGAATGGAAGAGATTCAGTAGATATCCACTCAAGAAGCAGAGAATAAAAGAAGGTTTCAAGAAACAGGCATAGCAAACTGCTGAAGAGACAGGAAGATGAGAACAGAGAAGTGGCCACCAGATATGGAAACACAAAGTGACTGCACATCAGAAGTCACAATGAAGTAGAGTGAAGGGCGAATGGGAGGCGTAAGGATGAGGAGAAAGCTAGTAGGGACAACTGTTCAGTTTTACTGTGAAGTGATCAAAGATATTGAGCTGCCACAGGTAGGAGATGTGAGGGATCAGGGATTTTGGGTTTTACTTTGTTTTTTAGTGAGAGATATTAAAGTATGTTTGTATCCAATGGTAATGGCCCAACTGATAACACAGGGTGTTGAAAAGGGATAAATTAAAAAGCGGAGTGTTTTAGAAAGCAAGAGGTGATGCTTTCCAGATCTCAGGTGGAAGAAGTGGCCTTCAGTTAGGACATGTCTTCTGATGTAATAACAGAGAAGGTAGAGAAGAGGGGGCTGTGTGCTGGGAGGTTTATACTTTTGGTTGAGGGACCAGGAGGTGTTTTTCCTTCATTTCCTTTTATAGTGGAGTAAAAGAAAGGTCATCACCAGTGAGTGAGTGTATATTGGTGGGTATAGATTCTGGAAAGTTTGAGGAGAAAAAGTAGTTCTGATGAAACCTTAGCAGGGCCAAGTGAGAAAGTAGATCATCATGGGGTATGAGGCTTGTTCTGCTGGTGGGGGGATTGCTGGGGCTGGAGGCCCTTTCAAGGTTTGGTCACCACTATAGAGGGGTCCTGGTATGTGTCAGGGAAGCTCATTATGTGGGGTAAGTTCAGAATTTTTCTGATCTTGTTTTGCTAATTTCTAAATTGATTTCTAATCACTCAAGTAATGTGTGTATTTTATTTTATTTTAATTAATTAATTTTTAAAAAGATTTTATTGGGGAATTGAGGGAGGGGAACAGTGTTGGGAAATTGGGGGAGGGGACCAGCCAAGTTGTTGTTCTTCAATCTTCATTGTAGAGGGTGCCAGTCGCCATCTTGCTTCCCGTCGGCAGCTTGTGGCCTCTAAGCTCAAGGTGCTGTGTTCAATGTTAGTTGCAGGTGGGCGTAGCTACCATCCCATGCAGGAGTTGAACCAGCAGCCTTGTTGTTAAGAGTGCATACTCTATCCACTGAGCCATCTGGGTGGCAGCTCAACTCAAGGTGCCAGTTCAGTCTTTTATTTGCAGGTGGGTGTAGTCCACCACTGAACAGGCAATCTTGTTAAACCAGCTGAGCCATCCTGGCAGCTCAGTGACACCTCAGCTAGGGTGTAGCATTCACTGGCCCATGTGGGAATCGAACCAGCAGTCTTGCTGCTCAGAGCATGTGCTCCAAGCCAACTCTTAACCAACTGAGCCACTCGGTAGGCCCTAATGTGGGTATTTTAAATCTCTGTCCTACCTCTGAGGCATCTTGCGCTAACAGTTCAGTACTGTCACCTCCCTGCCACTACTACCTGCACAAAGTTAGAAGCTTCTCCTTTACTCTGCTAGATGTTCAGGGTCTCACTCTCCCCTATGGACTTGAGGATGCTGAAAGGTAGGTCTTTTCCTTACATGGTTAGACCATGAACCATTTGTATTAGTCAATTTTCTCCCTAGAAATAGAACCAATAGGATATATATATATATATATATATATATATATATATATATATATATATATGTTATATATATCCTAAAAAATGTATACATGCTTTAAGAAAGGGCAAAACTGTATTAAAGTTGTAATACACAATATATACCCATAACACAAGATGAATACAAGTCATGTGTATACATTTTTTTCGTCACTCCCAGTATATATAATTTATTATAGGAATTAAATCTCATGTAATTATGGAGGTTGAGAAGTCCAGTGATCTGCCATCTGTGAGCTGGAGACCCAGGAGAGCTGATGGTGTAATTTAGTCTGAGATCAAGGGTCTGAGAATCAAGGCTGAGAGTGGGATGGTGTAAGTCCCCGTCCATGTCCAAAGGCCTGAGAGCTGGGAGTGCCAATGACATCCAAGAGCAGAAGGTGGATGTCTCAGCTCAAGCAGAGGGAACAAATTCTCCCTTCTTCTGCCTTTTTGTTCTACTCAAGCCCTCAAAGGATTGGATGAGGCCCATACAAATTGGTGACAGCCATCTTTATTCAGTCTACTGATTCAAATGTCAATCTCTTCCAGAAATGCCATCTCAGACAAACCCAGAAATAATATTTTACCAGCCATCTGAGCATCTCTTAGCCCAATCAAGTTAAAACATGCAGTTAACCATCATACCATTTCTGGGCTCACTTGGTCAGTTTCTGGATTTTTCTAGAAGGTAAACCTTCATGAGGTTCCCATGGGAAAGGCTGGAGTAGCTCCTGGGCAGAGAAGGTAAGCAGGCTTCATTCTCATGATGGCCGAGATAATCCCGAACAGTGACTTGCCTGCTTAGCATAATTCATTAATAATATACATGAACAGTTGTATTGCTAGGTTCTGTGAAAAATATATTCAAAAATATAAACTGAAATAGAATATTATGAAATAAAGATGAAATGAAAACATTAAAACACTATTTATTAATGGCGCTAGATACCTTTTTGCTCTCCCTAAAAGTATTACTAATAATTGTTATTAAAAATAGTATATTCAGTGAGAGTAAGCTGAATGAATATTGTGCTTGGAATTACATAGAGGTTTTTGAGCTCTGAAAGTAGTTTTTATGAGTCCAATTTTTTAACCTTGAACAGGCCCAGGCTAGTATTGGAACATATTTAACTTGGCTTTAGCCAAGCTTTACCTTGAAGCCATAATCAATTATTCCTGAAACTGCAAAGCAGACTGGGAGAAAGAAGACTGGCAAATTGGGCATGGGGGTTTTAATTCCAAGTTTGTGATTTAATTTGACCCATACCTATGCTATTCTACTATTTTCTCATTGCCAAAAACTCAGTTACTTCCTGAGCTAAAAGATTCCCGCATGTCATTTACAAGCTCCATATAGTGTGTTGAGGCCATTTGAGGTAAAATACGTTGCTTTCCCACTTTCCCACCTTGTATTGAGGCTATAATTACCAAGGTTGGGTAAGAATGAACGAAGTCTTTATGATCCTTTCCCTCTCCCCACTTTTTTTTTTCTTTAACGAGGTAGTAACAAAGCATTGATAAAAGAATGGTTGGTGACTGCTTTTTTTCTTTTTTAAATCATTGATCATGCTAGAGTAGGTCAATGTGGGAGAACGATAGGCTGTGGAACTCATCTTCACCTCCGTTCTATCCCCATCTTTGATTAAAGTAATACCATTAAAAAGCATGCTAAGTGAGCGCAGTCTCCTTCAAGGGGACCTCTTCAAATGCAGTGCATTTATACCAGTAATACTGCCATTGCTCAACACAATTTTTATAAGTTCTATTTTTTAATTGTCCTTAGAATTTATCAAGAGCGACCCAGTGAAAGCAGTGCTAATATACTGAAAGTCAACCTTGATGTTTGTACCTAGGCTTGATTGCATATAACATTCAGAAAACTCAACTTTGAATGAATATAGACTGTTTTTGAAAATGTCGATGATATTCACAAGAACATATGAGAAGTCCTCAGCGCAGTTCCAAATGAGAGAGCTTAGCATACTTGCTTGGACATGGAATTTAAGAGCTAAGGGAAAAGGTTTTGAGTTATTTTCAGGATTAAATAGTTATATACAGCAGCTAGCCCTAACAGAGTCTGGCAATTATTAGGTACTTAACAAATGCTATGTTGTTATGGTGACAAAATTGGGTCACATTTACCTGTTTTCCCTTTTCTCCATACTTCCCTATTCTTTTTTTTTTTTTAATAAAAAGTAGACTCTTTATTCACTTATTTTTTTTTTTTTTTTTTGAGGGCAGTGTCACTGGCCCTCATATGTAGGACCCAAACCGGGGCCGCTGGCTTCCCAAGCCAGCGCTTAACCACCGCGCCACTCGGCCGGCCCGTATACCTCCCTATTTTAATGCCATTCCCCAGAGGCTTCTCTGTGCTTTTTGTTCTGCCATTCACACTGTCCACTCTCCTTTGGACTCTGGCCAGTGGAGCTGCTTAGCTCCCTGCCATCCAGAGAGTCCAGAAGTGCCTGGAGAGAATGTTCCCCCAAGTGGCCATAGGTAGGGAGTATGAAAGCCCAGCCTCTTTTCCTAGACCAGACTTAAGTCATACTCAGTGGGCCTTGGCCTGGAACCCCATCTTCCCTGTCCTGCTTCCATCTTCCCCCTGGGTTTCCCCGTGGGTGCGTGTCCTCAAGTGAATGACTTGTACGTGCACCCTCCCCGCAGGATGTTTCTATGCACACTGTCATCCTGGTATTGACATTTGTATTTAAATCAGCAGCTACGTTCAATTATTGTTACCATGTAAAATATTCACTGTAGAGACAGTTTTATATAATTTTATTTCCTTTTTAGATTTTAAAATTTCTATTAGAGTTTCTCTTTATTATGTCATGTTCCATTTTCAGAGCCTCAACATTGTTCAAATGCATCATTTTGTTATCATCCTCATGAAGCCTCTTGAATCCAGAATACTTCCTCCCCATAGCCCTCCTTCATCTGGTATTCCTTAAACCTTTCCACTGCTCATCTCTCTGCTTAAAGCCTTTTCACCCAGATCTTTACTTTTCATTTGCAAGATTTCAGCTAAAATGTAAGTTCCTTAGAAAGGTTCCCTAACCATGATAGTTAAGTAGATAACGCACCCCCCAAACTCCTCCAATACTTTTCTATCTATACTGTTATTTTGCTTTATTTTGTTTATAACCATTCCATTTTTGAAATCACCTCCTTTGATTAGTGTGTTTCCGTCTGTTTGCCTGTTATCCAGTCCTGACCCCTTCCAGTGAAGTAAGTGTAAGTTCTGTGAGTGATTGAAAGATTGTTTCTGTGTTTCCACCATTTTTTTCCAATTGTGTAGAACAATGGCTGGTGTTGGTTAAGTTAATGAATGAAGTGAAAGTGTAATGTAAAGTGGAAAAGGCCAGACAGGAAAGAACTCCAAACAGCATAAGGGCACAGGGGTAGAATGAGAGAACCAGAATAAAAGTACCCAATATTATTTCAGAACAATTTATAAAACAAATCATTCCCTGCCTAATGCCCTTCACTGGCTTCTCTTACTCTTAGGGTAAAGTCCAAACACCTTCATACAGCTTAGAAGTCCCTCCAGCATGTGGTCCCTGCCCACTTTGCCTGCCTGGTGACCATCTACTCTCCCCTACTCTCCATCCTCCAGCTATTCTGGCAATCTATCAGCAATACAGTTGTGCCCTCATCACTCTTGCTCTGTGGCTTCACATGTGCAGACTCTCTGTCCCATTCACTGTCGCCTGTCTTTCTGCCAACCTCTTTTCCTAGGCATTCTTCAGGAGTCAGGGAGGGGTTTGTGATTCTCCAGACTTGCATAAACCCCGCCCCACAAAATAGGCTCCTCTAGCAGTCGTGTTTCCTGTGTGATCGGTACTTTCATTTCTTCCTTCTGGTGTTTTGTTAAGTATAGTCTGAAGACAGCCTGGATCAAGGTCATTTGTGATTTTTTATTTAAAAACACATTCAGGTCCTCAAACCCCACCTCTGGAAATACAGTGTGGAATCTCCTGAAGAGGAAAGAGCAGTTTTAGTTAGCTCTCCAGGTGTTATTTTTGCCCTGCAAGTTAGGGAACCTCTACCTTAGTCAGTAATATCTAGGGTTTGTATATATCTTGGTTTGTATATATCACTAGAGTCTATTATAATACCTACAAATGCCAGCAAATATTGAAGAAATAAGTTCCTAAGTCATAGAGAAGATGAAACAGATCCTAGGTCTAAATAGCAGTGGGGGAATAATGTCAGGATACGTAAGAGGGTCAGAGATACTAGTGGTGTTTGATTATAGTTCCAAGTGACAGAAACCAAACAGCCTTAAGTCAGAGAAGAATTTGTTGGAATCTGAGCTAGAAATTTTGGCTTTAGGCATGAATGAATTCAGATGCTTAAAGGGTGCTACGTTAGAACCCAGGCACTCACCAGATCAAAGCTGTGTTACCTATTTGGTGCCGATTCTACCCTCTTCGTGGCAACATGATAATACCAACAGCTCCAGGTTTATGTAGTTCAGCTCAGTAATCTTAGCAAGAGAATAATGTCTCTTAAGCAGCAACTCAGAAAAGCCCTGAGATTGAGCCCATTTGACCAATGTGGTTATATGACTATTCTTATATTAGTGTCAGGGGAATGGAATTAATTAGCCACACCTGAAAAATGTACCCATTCCTTCAGTGGTGGAGAGTGGGAGGTGATGAAGTCAGACCTACCTGATCCATATGGAATGAAGGGAGAAGTGGGTTTTCAAAGGAAAATTGAGGATGTAGCAAATCTCTATTCTTGGAGATCATTCAATCAACCATTATTTATTGATCCCCATGCTCTGTGCTGTGCCAGGTTGTTTTTATGCACTAAGCATACAGGAGGGGAGAATATAAATCAAAGTCACTGTTTGGAGAGAGCATACATCCTGTCCAGGAAGGCAGATAATTCTATTATAATTAGAAAATTAGTAACATTGGGTGAGTGTTGTAATAGAGGGTTAGCATGAGTACTTATAGAGGGAATTTATTTAGGTTAGGGAATGAAGGAAGTTGTCTTGGGAAGAGTGAACTTTGAGTGGAGTCCTGAAGATTGCTTAGCCCGAATTAGTTAGAAGGTGGATGAGCTCTAGGCACAGGAACTATTTTGCAGAAGAGAGATCATAACATATCCGAGGACTTGAAATAAGCGTGGCGTGAAGGAAAAAATGGACCTCTGTCTCTGTGGTCTGAGCTACTGCCAGGCATTTCTCCTGTGGTACCAGCTTCCCCAGACAGCCCTGGCTTATGGGTTCTGGTAACACTGTCTCTGCCCTGGGTCCCTGTAGTCCTAAGAGTGGTCATAACTTCTGGCTGAGGCTAAATGTCTGGGTTGTTTCACCATCCCTCCTTGGCTTTTCAGTGCTTCCATCACTATGCAACCAATGTCCTGTAGTAAATGCTCTGAATTTGAAATATCTAAAGTGGCTTTTATTTTCCCATTTGGACTCTGGTAGAATTTAAAGCCATGAATGGTTACCTTGTTTCAGTGTTGATAATGAGAGCGAAAAAAGCCTTATTAGAGTGGATTCAAGACAAGAAGAAAAATTCTGTCGGTGGTTTGCCTTGTTTTCATTTGTGGTGTTCCAAAGTTTCCTCATTAATGTGTTCGATATATATATATATATATACACACACACACACACATACACTTTCTGATATTAATCTTTTGTCCATTACATATGTTGCAAATAGTCTTTCAAGATGACTTTTCATTCCTCATTCACATTTTTTGGTATCCTGAATTAAAAAAACTTTTTAAAGTGTAAATAAAACAGTGTTGTTTTATGTAATCAAATCTCAAAAAACACCGAGAATATACATTCACTTATATTTTTCCTTTCTTTCTCTGACCCTCTTTCTTTTCAAGTTTAATTTTTTTGTATATCTAGAATATTTTGTGTCATACTGGGTGAGATAGAGACCTAACCTACTTTCTCCCCAAAAGAGTGAATTGGAATTATTATCACTCTATTCTTGTTCTGCTATTGCATGTTTGAATCATATGTCTTTATCCAAATTCCCTAAGGTTTGCATTATAATGTATTTTTGTGTCCTTGACATTTATTTAAGATCAATATTTTATTAAATGGTTTCGGTATCTTTTGAAAAGCTAGCTGAAGATATTGTACATAAATCATGTTATTAGGTACCAAGTCACTCAGGGGATAAGCATTTTCTTGAATTCAATTAAAAATGTTTACTTATCTAATTATATTTTATGCAGATTGATTGGAAATGAATTATTTTCTCAAGATATAAAATCCATGTAGCACACCATACCATTTAACCAAAAAGTGGATATATTTTGCTCTATATTATCTGACATCTAAATAGTCAAGCCTTTCCCTTTTATAGCCTTAAAAAATACTATTCTTTGTTTCCTTAAGCAAGACTTGGTTGAGGTTACTCTTAGTTGTTAAGATTGATCTGCAAACTTCCCTCAAATAAAACAAATCTGAGAGATGCAAATAATAGCAGTAACTAAGTTCTTCAAGATATCAGTTTCACCATAAAGCATGGTACAGAAGCTTAGAGTGAGACTGTTTTTACAAATATGTATGTAGGTGAGTAGAAATTTGTTTAGGCTTGTCCTTTATTTAAAAAATTCAATGCTAAGAAGCTCATATGGAAATAATCCATGAGCTCAGTATGATTTAAGTCAAATTAAACTTTGAAAACCTAGAATCATTCAATCAACAAAACAAGCAATAGATTTTATGCTAAAAATATCAGTTCAATGGTAGGGATTCAAGAGTGAAAAAGATATATACGATCCCTGCCTCCAAGTAATTTCCTGTCTAGTGGGAGAAATAATACACTATCAGTGTGATGTAATTAGTGGTTGTTATTTAACATGTATGGGAAGCACAATTTATCTAGTTTTGGTAGGTCAGGGAATATTTCTCAGAAAAAGTTCACCTGGAAATCTGAAGGACACAGTAATGATGGGTGTCATATGTATGTTCCAAAACAAAGCAATGGCATTTACAAAGGCCCCATGAGAAGCTTGTGGGGTATTAAGAGAACTTCAAGAGTGAGTATGGCTTGAAGCTGGAAGTAATGAATATGGCTTGATGAGAAAGAATGATGACCACGAATCCTATAAATCAAATTAAAATATGTGTCCTGAGAGCAGTAGGGAGCTACTGAAAGGTTATAACCACAGGGGAGGACACAATGAAATTTGTTTTTTTGTAAGCCTCGCCTAGCTGTAGCTGCAGAATGGATTGGAGAGGGAAGGCAAGAAGGGAGGCAAGGATGACCAGTTAGGAGGCACTTTATGAGGGTTGCAGCATGACCAAATGAAGGGAACTAGACAGTTGGAAGAGAGCTTAAAGAAGGAGAAGCTATAGAACTTGGTAACACATTGGAGATGGGGCAGAGGGAAAAATTCAGGGAGACTTTATGCATAATGAGTGCATAAAGGTGAAGTGTATTGGCATAGTGACCCTAGGAGAAAGAGCAGATTCAAAAGAGAAGTTGCTGAGTTTGCTTTAGGGCAGGTTAAATCCAAGGTGCCTGTGAGACATCCGAGTCTAGTAAAGTTTACAATGCGTGGCTCTAGAACATGGATCAAGGTGGTGTTGACCCCGAGAAAGAAAATACATACCAAGAAGGATTCCTGGTGGTTAACTGAGTTCAGAATTACAAAAAAAACCCCCACAAAACATCAGAGCCTAGTAGCCATTTCTAAACAGGGGGCTCTCACTTAAGCCCTGGTTCAGAAAGAAGGCTGCACTAAACTGCCTGCCTCCTGCACTAAGCTGCATGTATGCATTGTGTTCCTTCTGTATGAGCCAACCTTCATAAAGGAGTTCCTGGAATTGTATTTCAAGCAATAGGACTGAGACTTTCTTGGTACCATGGGAGCTGGCAACCTATATCTTTATTAGCATCTTCACTGACCAATCAGGATGGCTCCATTCTGACCAATCAGGACAGTGCTTTTTGGATTAATCAAACTGGGATTTGGAGTCCTCATTTGCATGAGAATGAACCAAGCAGGGATGGGGATGAGGGGAAGGTGGGGGGTGGGGTGGGACTATTCTATCTATAAGTCAACTCCCCTCTTGCTCTGAGAGGCTACTTTTCTACTACAGACTGTATTTCTGTGGCTGCTGCTGAAACACTGAAGATGTCATTCCGATAGAGTGGAGCAGAGCTGTCCTTTGTTGGTGGGCCACAGGTGAGCCATCTAGCTGGAGAAGGGACTCCTTGTATGATGGCTGCCTCATAGCCATGCTGTTTCACAGCCATGCTATATCACAATGGAACTGTTTGAGTCAAATAAAGTCTCCTCCTGCACCACACCTCAAATTGGGGATTGATGTTGGCATTGAATTGGTGCCAGTAACCACTGGTTGACAGTGGAGATTTAGGAATTATCAATATATGAATGGAGAATGGCATCATGGAAATCATGGGGATAATTTGTTATTGCACATCTGATTGTGTCCACTACAGTGGGCAGGAGCAACTGCTGAGCAAATGGAATTTGCCTTGCTGCTATTTGTCTGGAAGTGTAGGTCGGTTAGTAGTAGTCTGACCTGAACAATTCACCTGTGAATTTTTAAAAGACAAGTGCAAAGCTGTAATCTTTTTAATCCATGGCACATGAGCAAAAATGTAAATTTAAATATATTATTGAGGAAAGAAAATTTGTTTAAAAAAATCTGTTTTCTCCAGTGATGTTCCCCAAAACTTAGAAGACTGCCTGGTTGGTATATAGTAGACTCTTAATGAATATTTGATGACTAAATGAATGAATTACAAATTCTATGCAAAGAAATATAGTGTTAATCTATCAGCACAGTATGGTCTCCAGGCTTTTAATGTTATTAAAATTCAGTTAATGACTCATTGCTTCTTTTTCATAGTTTAAAAATGTCTAAAATTCATATCTAAAAGGTGAATTTTATTTTATTATTTAAATAAAGTTTCATTGAGGTGCAATATCTATACAGAAAGGACATGCATCCTAAGTGTAGGACTTAAAAGGTGAATTTTAAATAAAATGTTTCAGAGCCTAAGGCTCAGAATCCTAAATTGCAGAACCGATTCTTATAGGGGTCTTGTACTGGTCCCCAAGATCCCTTCTAATTCTGAGATTCTAAAATCTACTGAAAGGGGAAATCAGATTACATTGTTTTCCCACAAACATTGAGTTTCCATTCTGTATTTCCCATGTAGCCGGGCCTCCAGATTCTATCCTTTGTAATCTCTGCTTCCACCTCTCTGTCCTCATGCTCAAGAAAAAAGTTCCTTTCCATATATACCTTACATTACGACTTTTATGTGAGATATTCGGTTAAAATGTGTTTTTTCAACCTGTGATAGCTTCTTGCCCTTTGTTTGAAAAGAGTGAAACATCACGGACTTTACTTTTTGACCTTTGAGCATTCACAAGGGACAGGGGAGCGAAGCAGCAAGGAGGCCTGGGAGAACACATGCCCATAAACTGCTGTCATCGTTTGAGCCTCTAAAAGGGCAAGCCTGTTGCTAAGGAAACCGGTGCTCCGGGAGCGCTAAACACACAGTGAAATCGCAGGGAAAGAAAGGCACAAACAAGTCAGATCCTTGGGGGAGGGGTGGCAAACAGCAGCCTGAGAACTTCTAAACCTTTATCGTTGGGAACACATCAAAGGCTGGGGTGTGGGGCAGGGTAGGAGGCGTTCAAGCGTCAGTCCTAGAAAATAACTAGCTGGTATTTAAAGGGATCTTAGACTCTCCTGTGAATTTAATTTTGCCCAACATACAAGCAAGAAGACAAAGTGGCTGTTAATTTTCCATTAATCTTCAGGAAGTTTATAGCAGTTTTTCAAGTTTAATTACCTTTGTTTGTAATATGCAGTATCGTTAGAATAGATTTACAGTGCTCAAAAGCATCTTTTGATTTATTTTGGCCTCCATGCTTACTATTAATGGGATAAAATAACTATACATGTAGTCATTTTGGAAATTATGTGATATGTTTTTTTAAATTGCATAACTCTCCACCTTTCCAAAAAGAAAAATAGTTTTGCCCTTGCTTAGAGAATGGTGTTTGACACTTATTTTCTGTTACTCATTTCTAACACAATGAGTCTTGAGTTACTTAAATGAATACATCAGCTAAATTATGAAA
Organism: Aselliscus stoliczkanus; assembly: GCA_033961575.1. Taxonomy (NCBI): domain Eukaryota; kingdom Metazoa; phylum Chordata; class Mammalia; order Chiroptera; family Hipposideridae; genus Aselliscus; species Aselliscus stoliczkanus. The sequence goes on from CM066735.1 coordinate 19,716,599, forward strand.
TATTGGAAAGATTATTTTAAACTTTCTACTAAAAAAGTAAGGAGTGCAACTTCAATGTCATTTCCTATTGTTATAAAATGTCCCCTTTTTACACCACAAAAAGTTGAACTTTTTATATACAGTGAGTTGGCACGGCATCTAACATGGACAATCTTTGGTCTTTCCATTACCGTGGTTTGTAAAAAAATCTCCTTGCATCAATAAACATTTTCTTCCCTTCCATCCTCTCATCTCCCAAAATAAAATAACTCATTGGTTCAGATCTATACTCTCCAGATTGCTATTATGGAAGCTGGATTGTTGCTTAGAGATCATGTAATCCAAGGTTGTCACTTAACGTGATGATCTCTGAATGCTACTTTTTTTCTTATTTCTGGAGTCATTTCCAAATACACTTTTGAATAGGTGTCCACTAAATTCCAAGCTTAAATTCATATGAATACCACAACACACTTAAAATTTTGCTGTGAAAATATCTACTTCCTTGTTGACATCAGTAGGATTTGTAAAGATTTTATCTCACAGGGTGCTTTACCAAAATAAGCATGTGCAATCGAACCATAGAAATTTAAAAATAAGGATAATAGTAAGTAATGAACAGTTGAGTTGTACAGAATTAAATGTGAAGGTGGCAGAAATGTCAAGAAACATTTACTCACCTTGTGCCCACCATCATATGTATAGATGCACAGACAGAGTATGCGTGTGTGCATGTGCAGGCGTGTGCAGGTATGGGAAGGAGAATGAAAGACAAATCAAAGATACAAACCTAGTTTTGTTGAAACCCATGATCTAGCTCATCATTAATAAGTGTTTTAGTTCGATAATATTTACTTTACGAGGTATGGACGTCGTCAACCAAGGGTTGTCATTGCCAATTCAATACCAACAGGAGTTCCCAATTTGGGGTACAGAATGGGGAGAGACTTTATTCAGTGAAAACGGATCAATTGTGAAATTGATCCGCATAGCTGTGGAACAGCACAGTTATGAGGCAGTCCAGGCAAGGTAGTCTGGGCAAGGCCGCATGGGTAAAGGGGCATCAGCTCCAGTGCTGAAGCTCAGCTCCGGTCCAGGAAACACAGATGGAACCTGAAAGGTGTGTTGCATGTAAGCAGAGGTGAAGCTGGCTTCTACAGGGAAGAGTGCCTTTGCCCATCACTGATTGATCCATTTCTGTGCAAACGAGGACTCCAAATCCTCACAGTTTGTAAATAGCACTGTCTGCACTGGTCAGAATAAAGCCGCTCTGATTGGTTGGTGAAGATGCAAATGAGGTTATAGCTGTGTAGCCCCCATTGGCTGGGGCAGGTCTTCAGCCCATTAGTTGATTTACAAGCCTAGGAGCTCTTTTATGAGTTGGCTCAGATGGCAGGAACACAGTGCAGGAGGCAGGCAGCTCAGCTTTTCTCGGAAATGCCCCATGACAGGCCTCTGCAAAAAATGGCTGCCAGGCTCTGGTTATGAATTTGAGCCCAATTGACCCTGAGAAGTCCTTTTTGGCAGGTATATTCTTCTGAGAGTCAGCAAAGTAAACCCCAAGTGAACACTTCGATGAACTCTACATATTAGGCCTTAAGCCCCTATCCAAACCTGCCTTGACTAGACTTCATTGTTCATAAAGTCAGTGTTTGACTTCATTACATAGATGCAGTATAATTTTATGGCAAAAGAATGTTTGTTTTCTTTGAAATTGATGCTAAATTTCTAACTCAGTATATTCTTGGAGATACTTTGAAAGAAACTTTTGAGTTCTTAATGATATTACTAAGCAATCTTAAGAAAAATCAAACAGACAAGCCTCCTAAGCACTTCTATCTGATTTAAGTTAATTGTGAAAATGGAAAGGGTGGGAATAACTTAAAAGAAAACGGAAGGTAAAAGGTAATTTTTTTAAAAGGTGGACTCTATAAGGTTTATTAAGGTTTTAGAACATACATCACATCCATTATGCTGACTGATTTACACAATATCCGTGTAGGATTTATTACCTCGTTGAATAGATACAGAAGTTGAGACAAAGAGAAATGAGTGGCTTTTTAAATGTTACTTGACTAGTAAGAACTAGTTCTAGAGTTTATAGGTTTAGAACTCAAATGCTCTTCTTTCTATAATATCTGCTGTCTCCTGGAGCTATGTGTGTAGTTTATTTTTCTAAGGAAAATTTATTCTGATTCTAAAAGTATTACATACTATACACTTTTAAATGAAAATAAGAAGTATTTCATTGTTGATTTTTCTTTTTATTTAGAGACTAAAATATATACAATACAATGTATGTAGTGCACAAATTTTCAGTGTACAGATTAATGAAAAAATTTTAATTATCCAAATTAAAATACAGAATACTTCCACAGCCCAGAAAACTCCATCCTATACCTTCTCAGTTGATTTATCTTTTCCTTCTCCCACACTGACCCTCATAAAGGTAACTACTATTCTGATTTTTATCACCATAGGTTAATTTTGTGTGTTCTTAAACTTTGTATAAATGGAGTTTTACTATATCATGGCATTTGTGCCTAAATTTCTTTGCTCAGCATTATATCTGTGAGATTCATCTTGCTTGATTTTATATTTTTCTTTTTTATCACTATATAGTATTTCATTATACTTTATAGTATGAATGTATTATAATTTTTAAATGTTTGTTACTGTTGATGGGTATTTCAATTATTTCAAATTTTTAGCTATTATAAAGAAAACTTCTATGAACATGTTTTTTGGTGGACATCTGCACAAATTCCTCTAGTGTATGTACCAGTGAGTGGAATTGCCAGGTCATGGGGTAGTCTTACATTTAACTTTAGTGGATACGACTAAACAATTTTCCAAAGTGTTTGAACCAGTTTATATTCCAGCCAACAGTGTATGAGAGTTTGCTCTACTTTCTCATCATATTATGCTGTTGTTAGTCTTTTTAAACTTTAGGCATTCTGTTTGTAGAGGTAATTCATTATGGTTTAACTTTGCACTTCCCTGGTGAATACTGATTTTGAGTACCTTTTCATGTACTCATTGGCCAGTTAGAAATTCTCTGCCTGTCTTTTGCATTTTTAGTTTGAGGTCAGTGTCTTTGCTTTGTTGATTTGTGGGAGTTCTTTTATGTACTGGATATAAGTACTGTGTTAGAATATGTATTGCAAATATCTACTCCCAGTCTGTGGCTTACCTATTTTTCTCACTTAGTCATGTATTTGATGAATAAATATTCTTAATTTTAATAAATCTCAATTTATCAATTTTTCTTATATGGTTAATGCCTTATCTATCTTTGCCTATCCCAAGTTCATGAAGATATTCTTTTATTTATTTATTTATTTATTTATTTATTTATTTATTTATTTTAAAGATTTTATTGGGGAATTGGGGGTGGGGAACAGTGTTGGGGAATTGGGGAAGGGGAACAGTGTTGGGAAATTGGGGAAGGGGAACAGCTACGTTGTTGTCTTTCAATCTTAGCTGTGGAGGGTGCAGCGAGCTCAGCTCCAAGTCCAGTCGCACCGTTCAGCTCAAGGTGCTGGTTTTGATTAGTTGCGTGTGGACGTAGCCCACCATTCGAACAGGCAGCCTTGTTGTTAGGAGGACCTGCTCTCACCAGCTGATCCATCCTGCCACCTGTTGACAGCTCAGCGGCAGCTCAGGTCAAGCCCAGTGTTCCTGGCCCATGTGGGAATTGAACTGGTGGTCCTATTGCTCAAAGCTCGCATTCTTGGGTAAGCTCTTAACCAACTGAGCCACTGGGCCGGCCCATGAAGGTATTCTACAATGTTTTCTTCTACAGACTATATCATTTATATTTAAACTTTGTGTCAATTATAAATCTTGAATTTATTTTGTATATATTGTGAAGGAAAGCTAATTGGATATTTCATTTTGAAACTTGCTTACTCCCTTCCCCCGCCCCAGCTTACCAATATTGTTGACAAACTTTTTAAAAACTTCCATTTATTTCTCAGATTTTCAACAATTATTAGTTATCCATACTGTGCTAACACCAGGAATATAGCAGTAAACAAAACAGACAAATACGTCTTGGCCCCTTATATTTCTACTGTGAGTTTGCTTATTCATAAACTCTTTCTATATTTTTATTTGGCTGTTTGCATTTTTTACTGATTTGTTTGAATATATAAATGCAGTCATACAGTATTACTTTTTTGTGTGTCTGGCTTGGTTACATTTTATTGCTTAGTAGGATTCCATTGTATAGATATATAAAAAATATTTTATCTATTCATTTACCCATTGACATTGTTGTCCAGTGTGGGGCTATTTAAAATATAGCTGCTGTGGATATCTATGTATAGTATACGAGTAAGTCTTTGAGTGGACACCTGTTTTTATTATTCTTAGGTCATTACCTAGGAATAAACCTGATGAATGATATGGAAAATGTATGTTTAACTTCGTAAGAAACTGCCAGACCATTCCCAAAGTTATACTATTTTATAGGCCTTTCAACTATGAACTAGAGTTTTAGTTGCTTTATATGCTTACCAACACTTAGTATCATCATCTGAAACAAAAATTTAGCCATACTATTGGATGTCTTATGTCACATTATGGTTTCAAGTTGAATTTCCTGATGTTTAATGATTTTATGTTAATTTATATACTTTCTTTTGTGAAGTATCTGTTCAAATATCTGCCCATTTTAAAAATTGGGATATTTGTTTTCTTTTTATTGAGTTGTAATAGTTCTTTATATTTTCTTGGTAAAGTTCTTTATCAAATATTGTATATGATTTCATTCATGTCTTTTCTTAACAATGTCTTTGAAAATGCAGATATTTTAAATTTTGATGAATCCATTTCATCATCGTTTTTCTTTTATAATGTGGGCATTTTTATCCTACCAAAAGCTTTGTCTACCTCCAATGCTGCAAAGATGTTCATCTATGTTTTCTTCTAGAAGGTTTGTGATTTTTTAGCACTTACACCTAACTCCATGATCCATTTCAAAATAAATTCTACATATGGAGTAAAGAGAGGGTCAAAGTTTTTAATGCATTTTTTTTTCATTTACATATTTGGTTGTTCCAGCACCAATTTTTAAAAACACTTTTCTTTCCACATCGAATTCACTTTTTGCTATAAATGAAGAGGTTATATAAACATGGATCTAGTTCTTCACTTTCTAATCCATTTCCTTGATAAGAAAAGATTTCTTTTCTCTTATTACACTATATTCATTACCTAACTTAAGAGTAAGTCTTGAAATCAGCTAGCATGATTCCTTCTTTATTTCCATATGTTGATTTTATATCCTGCAACTTTACTGAATTCATTGATTAGCTTCAACAGTTGTGTGTGTGAGTGTGTGTGAGTGTGTGTGTGTGTGTGTGTGTGTGTAGTCTTTAGGATTTTACTATATATAAGATTATGTCATCTGCAAATAATGACAGTTTTACTTCTTTTCTGATTTGGATGCTTTCTATTTCTTTTTTCTTGCCTAATTTCTCTGGCTAAAATCTTTCACATTTTAAGTGATTGTTGGCATAGCTTGCTTAATATTTACCATATTTGTGACTGTTTTCTATTCATTACATTTATTATTTTTTTTAATTTTGTTTTTTCCTTCTCTGCTACTAATTGGATATTTTATGTGATTTTACTTATGTCTTTTCTTAGTATATCATTTATACCTCTTTTTTAAAAATTTAGTGGTATACTAGGGGATTTTCCCCTTAGAGTTCAAAAACCTGTATTTTTAACTAATTTAAATACACCTTCAGAAAGTACTATATTGCTTCATGTGTAATGCAGGTAGGTACCTTTAACAGAATAATCACAATTTGTTTCTTTCATCCTTTGTGATATTACTGTCATTTATTTCACTTATCTATCTATATCTGTATGCTATAATCACCGAATACATTGTTACAATTATTATTTTATTTTCAATTGAGATATAATTTACATGTAAAATGTGTAAGTTTAAGGTGTACAACATGTTGCTTTGATATGTTTATGTATTGCAATATGATTACCACTATGGCTTTAGCTAACACCTTTATCACGTCACAAAATTATCATTTCTTTCCTGTGGCAAGTATATTTAAGATCTAGTCTCTTAGCAATTCTGAGTATAGAATAAAGTATTGTTGACTATAATCATTATGCTGTGCATTAGATCTTCAGAACTTATTCATCTTTTAGTTGCAAGTTTGTGTCCTTCATCTCCCCAATTCTTTCACCTCTCAGTCCTTTGTAACCATCATTCATTCTACTCACTGTTTCTATGAGTTCAGGTTTTTTTAGAGTCTACATATGAACGATCACACAATATTTGTCTTTCTCTGACTGGCGTATTTCACTAAGCATAATGCCCTCAAGATTCATCCATATTGTTGCAAATGGCAGGATTTTATTTTTTTCCTCATGGCTTAATAATATTCCATTATATATATAATATTTATATGTATTCCATTATTAAGCCATAATATATAATGCATGCCACATCTTTATCCATTCATCTTCTCCTGAACATTTATATTGTTTAGATATGTTGCCTATTCTGAATACTGCTGCAACAAACATGGGAGTGCAGGTATCTTTTTGATATCTTGTTTTCATTTCCATTGGATATACACCCAGAAGTGAGATTGCTCGATCACATGCTAAGTTGTATTTTTAATTTTTTGAGGAAAAGATGTCAAGCATCTTTTCATGTACCTGTTCACAATTTGGATGTCTTCTTTGGAAAATTGTCCAGTCAGTTCCTCTGCCCATGTTTTAATCAGATTGTTGCTGTTGTTGTTTCTAAGTTGTATGAGTCTTTTAAATATTTTGGATAATGACGCCTTATCGCACTATGGCATTAGTAAGTCCTTACATATCAATAATGACTCCAAATATTAAAGAATTGAATTAATCAATCAAAAGTCACAGAGTCGCTAGATGATATTGTCTCCTATTCAGTAGGTTGCCTATTAATTTTGCTATGCAGAAGGTTTTTGTTTTTGTTTTTGTTTTTGTAAAGATTTTATTGGGGAATTTGGGGAGGGTAACAGCGTTGGGGAATCGGGGAAGGTGAACAGACAAGTTGCTGTCCTTTTGTTCTTCAGTCTAGTTGTGGAGGACGTCGCTTCACTGGCCCATGTTGGTGTTATCATTGCGCTCTTCCCTGGTGAGGCAGATCGGTTGCTGGCTTCTGGACAGCCGCTCACAGTGGCATTTGGCAGCTCACATCAGTTGCCAGCCACTCGCTCTGGCTGCCGGCCACTCACTGTAGCCTGTGGCAGCCCACTGCAGCACGGGCTGCAGCTATGCCACCCTGGGGACTCACAGCAGCCCAGCTCCAGGTGGAGCTGTTGTTCACCATCTTAGCTGTAGAGGGCAGTGTCACTGACACTCATATGTGGGATCTGAACCCCAGGCCCTGCTGCTCAGAGCTGACTTCTGAAGCCAGCTCCTAACCAACGAGCCACTCAGCTGGGCCCCCCTTTCATATTTTTGATGTCACAATTTACCTCTTTATATATGTATACTTGTTAACAATTATAGTATCTGTATTCATTCTTTTTTTTTTTTTTTTTTTGAGGGCAGTGTCACTGGCCTTCATATGTGGGATCCAAAACCAGGGCCGCTGGTGTCCCAAACCAGCTCTTAACCGCTGCGCCACTCGTCCAGCCCTCTGTATTTATTCTTAATACTCTTTTCCTTTAACCTTTATACTCTAGTTAGTCATACACCATCCTATTATAGAATTGCAGTTGTCTAAATCTGATTATATTTTTACTTTTACCAGTGTGTTATATACTTTCATATATTTTCATGTTACTAAATAACATCTTTCTAGTTCAGCTTGAAGAACTCCTTTCAGCATTTTTTGCAGGGAAGGTCTAGTGGTAATGAACTCCCTCAGCTTTTGTTTTTCTGGGAAAACTTTTATTTTATTTTTTCATATCTGAAGGATACCTTTGCCAGATAGAGTATTCTTGGTTGGCATTTTTTTCTCTCTTTCAACAATGTTAATATGTCAGTCCCCTTTTGGACTGTAGGGTTTCTGCTGAGAAATCTATTTATTGTCTAATTGGAGTTCATTTGTAGCTTATAATCTTTTTTTTTTTTCCTGGCTGTTTTTAGGATTCTCTTTTTATCTTTAATTTTATAGGGTTTCACTATAATGGGTCTTGGAGAAGTTCTTTTTTCATTTGAGATCATAGGGTGATCTATAGCTTTGTGAACTTGGATATCCAAGTTTCTTCGCAGGGTTGGAAATTCTCAGTTATTTCTTTAAATAAACTTTCTGTCCCTTCCTCTCTCTTGTCTCCTCTGGAATCCCAGTTACTCTAATAGTTATATGTTTGATGTAGTCCCATAGATCATGTAAGCTTCCTTCGCTCTTTTTCATTCTTTTAAAAAAAATTCTCCTCTGATTGGGTCATATCAAAGTTTCTATCATCTAGATCCCTTATTTCATTTTCCAGTTGTTCTACTCAGCTGTAAGTGCTTTCTATGGCATTTTCCATTTCATTTACTGAATTCTTCAACTCCAGAGTTTCTGTTTTGTTCTGTTCTATGCTTTCTATTTCTTTGTTAACTATCTCCTCTTGTTTATACATTGTTTTCCTGATTTTGTTTAATTTTCTTTGTGTTTTCTAGTAGCTCATTGAGTTTAATCAAAACAGCTATTTTGAATTGTTTATCACTGAAATGACAAAAATCTGTGTCTGATTTCAGTTATTGAATTATTATCTTTTGGCGATGACATGCTTCCTGATTCTTCATGTTCCTTGTAGATTTGCATTGCTGCTTTTGCATTTGAAGAAGCAGACACCTCCACAAATCTTTACTATTAATAGTTGCCTTCAGGTGGGATATACAGTTTGTTGGTCCTGTTATATCTGGTGTGTTTTTTTCAACCTTGTATTGATACACCTGTTCCGCATTTATTGCTCCCTCTTGTGGCAGAGTTCTTAAGCTTGTATGTCTTCTCTGGTTTTGCAGATCACTAAGTTTGCTAGTATAAATCTCTTTTGTTTTCCAGAAAGTGGACTATAGCTCAAGTTTGTGGTTTCTCTCTTGCCTGAAGGCCCTTCTCTGTTTTTCTGGGAGCACTCTGTTTACTGGTGCTTGCTTTCCTGTTGCACTTAGGAGTATGCAAAAGGAATTGGCTGCAGAGTAGGGGGAGATGTGGGTTGAGCACTAGGGGTGTTGGGAGTGCATGTAGACTTGATGGAGGAATCCCTGGGTGAGGTTTTCCCAGAGGCTTATATGTGGGCTTCCTATGGACTCCTGAATACAATCAGCAGGAAACACATCCTTTTAATGCCCTTCGATCTTCTTATCATTATCTTTCTTGATCTCCTTTCTCCCCTGGGTGATGGAAATTCCACCTCAGTATTCTGAGTTCTGAGTGCTGCTAAGAGAGACACGGGTTTCTCCAGCAGCATCCCACACAACTGGGGTAGTTGGACACTCATTCACCACTCTCCTTTTCCGGTGTGGAAGAGATGCTCCCAGCTAGTTCAGCCTCATGCTGTGTACCCTTGGTAGAGGAGTGCTGTCAGCAAAGATCCTCTTACCCTCTCAAGTACATTCAAACTCAAATATTTTTGTTGTTATGGTGCTTCTAATGACATTCTGAAATCTCCCCTTGGGAACACTGTACTTTTACAAAGTCTCTCTTGTTAGTAGGTGTCTGCCCAATTCAGCACTTTTTAGGTCTTCCCTGACCATGGCCTAGAAAGATTGGGGCAGGTTCTTTGCTTCCTTCTGGTTCTGCAGGCTATTCTGAGGTCTCTGTCTACCCATTACCAAATGCACAGGTGGGTAAGACTCCTTCCAAATCCTTTGGTTTATGATGCTGGATCCCACAACTCCCACAGAGGCACTTTTGTTCATGGATGGATGCCTAATTCATTGTTAAAATGGGGCCCCAAAAGGAGAGACATCTTACACCACCATGATGCTAATGTCACTGATAACCTAATTATTACAATAGGTATCTTTTAGGTCAATTAAGAATAAGAAAAATAAAAATTTTATGTTACACCCATTAATTTTTTTTCTCCAATGCTCTTTCTTTATGTGGGCCCAATATCTAACCTGTGTCATTTTTATTCTGCTCCTGAAACTAGTTTAGCATTTCTTCAGGGCAGATGTGCCATGAATGAATTATCTTAGATTTTGTTTTTCTAAAACAGACATTATTTTTCTTCAATTTTGAATGAATAATTTTGCAGAATATAGCAGTTTATATTTTTATTTTATTTTTTAGTAGTTCACTTTGTTTTCTTCTTGCTTGCATGGTTTCTGATGAGAAGCCCAGTGTAATTCTTTTCCTTGTTCCTCTATAGATAGGTTGTTATCCCTTCCCACCCACCCCTGGTTTCTCTAAGGATTTTGTCTTTGTCTTTGGTTTTCTGCAGTTTGAAATGGTATGCCTAAGGATAGATATTTTTAGTACTTATCCTGTTTAATATTCTCTGAGCTTCCTGTATCTGTAGTTTGATGTATATCATTAATTTTTGAAAATTCTTGGCTATTAGTACCTTCCTTTCCTGGATACAGCATTCCCAATCAATTTCCTTAAAGCTCTAATGTATGTTAACAGTGGCTTTTTCTCTTGTGTGAGACAGGAAGGCTAGAAAGGGCTAGATCAGGAGGCATGCTTCTCAATCCTCTGTCTGGGATAAGTCTCTGGAAAAGTCTTTTCAGCTGGAGAGTAGGACTGTGTTATGGAGAAGAGTGGACATATTTTGCAGTGTTATTCTTTTGTTCTCCCTATTAAAACCACAAGAAGGTATTTCTGGTGATGTTTCTGGTAGTAAAGCCCATGAAACTGTGGGGTCTCCTAATAATGCATTCCCAAGTAGTTTTCTTAGTCTCCTCCTAGGCCACATTTAGATTCCAGCAATTCATTGAAGTTATCATTTAAAGATTTCTACCAGGTTATAGCTCTCAGTCTTCTGCTGCAGGTTAGCAGATCTCAGATGTGGCTCTCTGGATGTATACTTCTCTTTCAAGATTTTGAGGTTGTGGTTGAACTTGCAACTTTAAATCTCTAATGAGTTCAAGAAAAGTCATTAATTTTCAGTTTGTCCCACATGTTCTTATTGTAACAATGGGTGTGATGACTTCTAAGTTCTCTACTTGCTGACGTTGAACCATTGACACTTATTGTGAGTCAGTGCTGCTGCTGCTTAGCACAAGCTAAGGAGAGGGATTAGAGGCTCCTCTTTCTTGAGTGACTCATAACTTTTATCTTTATCCTTTTTTTATTATTTCTAAGAAATTTTCTCAAGTTTTCCTTCAATTTATAAATATAGTTTCTGTAATAATTAATCAACATTTAATTATCCCGTTTATACTCTCGAAATGTAGTGTTCTTAATTTGTGTTGAATTTCCAAAAATTATATTTCCTGATCTCATAATTTTTCATTTAAATTATTGTCTCCATCTGCTTAGAATTATAGTAGTTTCTTGACTTTCATTAAAATAATATTAATGATGTTTCTTTTTCTAAAGCAACTATTTAACAGAAAAAATACTAGTTCTAATTTTTATTTTTATTTATTTATTTATTTATTTATTTATTTAAATTGGGGAATTGGGGGAGGGGAACGGTGTTGGGGAATCTGGGAACAGATAAGTTGCTGGCCTCTTGTTCTTCAGTCTAGTTGTGGAGGACGTTGCTTCACTGGCCCATGTTGGTATTATCATTGCACTCTTCCTGGTGAGACAGATCAGTTGCTGGCCTCTGGACGGCTGCTCATGGCGGCTCTTAGCAGCTCACTCCAGCTGCCGGACACTGACGCTGGCTTCCAGCCACTCACTGTAGCTTACAGCAGCTCGTTGTAGCCTTGCTGCAGCCTACGCTGTCGCCGGTGACTCACAGCAGCCCAGATCCAGGTGGAGCTGTTGTTCACCACCTTAGCTATAGAGGGCAGTGTCACTGGCCCTCATATGTGGGATCCAAACTGCAGCCCTGCTGCTCAGAGCTGGAGTCCCAAGCCAGCTCTTAACCAATGCACCACTTGGTTGGTCCACTAGTTCTAATTTTTAGAGTGGTCTTTTACTTGAAAATGGAGCATTTTTTCTTATGCTTGACTGACAAAGGAGGTCTTATCCTGACAAAGGAGGTCTAAGCTGATCTGATTACTTATTGAGAAAGTTCTATCAGAGATTATGTGATCCATTATTGGAATCGGTTAGGTAAACTTTGTCTTTACTTTGCTGGATGGAATATAGGTTTAGCTCTGCTTATGGAGGAAAGGGGGAGCTATAATTAGCAATATCTAAGTAGAAATCTTTGTATTTGGGACAAAGTGTTTCTTTAATGTGTTTGTGATGGCAACCTTCTATAAGTGCCAGGACTGTTGCTGTTATAAGATATAGTCCTGCCAACCCTTTATCATATTTAATAAGCAGCTCATCCATACCTAGGGTAAGCTAGAAGTAATCCCTGGAATAGAAATTTTGCTTTGTTAAAACTCTAGTTTCTCTATATTTCTTTATGGCCTTAGTATTTTCCTCAAAAACTATCCCATAAACTTATCACTCTAAATTTAGGTAACAAAGACATTATGTTGGTGGTTAGTTCCATTTATTTTCCTAGTGGATATTTAACCCTCACCTACAATTAATCTGAGATTGGCCAACTCTCAATCTCTCTGCCTTTATTTGACAAAGAGTCTCCTCATTTTCTGTAATAATATAGATATTCCCTTTTTTCCAAATTTTCTACTCTAGAAATATTTAGAAGTAGACAGAAAGGAAGATGATGTTTACTCCTATGTGCTTAGATTTCCATCTTGATCCTTAAGTCTTCTGTCTTTTTTTTTTTTTTTTTTTTTACCCAGCCTCTAGGCTAAATCCCAGGCTTGAGGATTTTCAGGTTATTTGATGAATATTATACATTCAATTTATTTAAAAATTTTAGAGATTAATAAAGCAGTCCCACCGATGTTAGAGATTATAATCCAGAAAGCAATAGATTTTTTCGACTTGCTTTCTTATTTGCAAATTGACATGTATCTTGTGAAAAGTTATCTGTTTCGAGACTGTTATACAAGTACACTGTGACAGTGTCTAAGCAAAGTACAAATATTTAATAATTATCACTAGAAATGCAAGTGTTATGAGTGTTCACTATGTGTTAGACTTTGTAAGTTTTTTGCATGCATCTTACATTAAAATGAAATCTTTCATGAGATATAGCTCTGAAATTTCAAAATTTGCTCTTGCAAAAGCTCTTGAGGTTGGAGAATGCATTATAATGCAATTTTGCTGAGCAATTGTCAGCCTGGAAAACTTGCTGTCAGAGAAAATTAGAAATATCTTCACATGGCCAAATTAAGAAAGGAATTTGGCAATATATTTTGGTTGCCTGCCTAATGTTTAATATTACTTGAGGGAATATCTGTTTTTAATGAAAAATAGATTTGTGGACTGAAAGAAAAATTTTATGTTCTCCTTTATCAAAATTAAGGATATGGATAAAGAATATGGCTGTAGTTTGGATGATTCTTCTAGAATTTTACAGGTCTTCTCTGAAGTTAACAAATTTCATGTCTTGAAGAAGAGTATCCTTATTTTATTCTTGTTCAACCTATCCAAGACTGATCCTGAGTAAAACAGTGAAGAAGCTGAAGGTTATTTCCACCTACACTAGGATAACTAAGAACATATAATGCCTGTAGAGTCAGGAAGTTTTCTGGGTAAATCGTTCTGAGCCTTACTGCCTCATGTGTAAAATGAAGATAATATCACCTGTGTCATAGGATTTTTTCAGAGAATTAAATGAGATCATATATACAAACACTCAATATGTGCCACTTACTGAGTAGTAGCTCAGTAAATGACAGTTTTTATCACTATTTATTAATAAATGCAAGTTCCCTTAGCCCATTTCTTTTCCTTTAGTGCCCCCAAAAAGAAGGAAGTGAAGGGAAGCAGTTTAGGAGTAATAAAGGACTAGCTGTTTTAGCTTTAGACTGATGATAAGGTAGAGTATCCTATGTCTCTATTTAGCAATTTCTTGTTTCTATACAAAACAAAGCAAAACACAAAACACACACAAAAAGCTTTGTAGCATGGCAGAGTTAATTACAATAACCAATAGGTTTGCATGAAAGTCAACATGATAAATTATTTCCATGATTCAAAATAGAAATGCTGTCTCAATTTTCATTCCAATAACTTTAGAAATTTCATGACCAGATTTGTTTGTTTGTTTTGTTTTTATCATGGTGGATCTGTATGGTTCTTTACATGGAAGTGAACCTTTCCCTGAGCACATGCCTGCAGAAGGTGCAGACTAGTGAAAGAGAAGAGCTTTTATGAAACTGGTAATTAACTTTGCCTCATGTCATTCCTCTCATTTCCCCCATTTTTGGGTCAGAGCTCTGGTTTGGACTCAATTCAGAGGGAGAGGTTTTTCAGAAGTTGAATTGTTTATGTGATTTCAAGAATTTGTGTAAACTCATAAGTATTTTGCTGCAGACTCCTTTTCTTCGCACTTCTTTTAGAATAAAGTCCAAATCCTTTTAACGTGGCCCATAAAGTCTCTCCTCCCTTGCCAGCGCATCTCTTGCCATCTTCCCCTCATTCTCTGTGACTTGGCATTTCTTAACTTTGTTCAGTTCCTTGAACCTGTCATATCCTCTCTGACAACTAGACCTTCACATGGGCTCTTCCTTCTGCTGGGAAAACACTTCTATCTACATTCCCTTTACTTTGCTCACTCATCCTTCAGGTCTCAGTTTACAAGTCACTTCCACCAGGAAGCTTTCTCTCACCACCAAATCAGGGTCTGGTCCCCTTCTTTGTGTGTGCACATTTACATTACAAAACATAACAGACTGGGCTGCCACTGGCAATTTGTCTGTAACGTTTACTGTTCCTGTAATCCAATGTAAGCGGAAACCATGTTCACTCTTGTGTTTTTATGGCCAAATATGCTGTCCAGCACATTGAGGGAACTCAGTAAATATTTGTTAAATCAATACCCTTGATCTGTATCTTGAAGAATAAACAGGAGGAGTTGGTGAAGGCACTGCTGGCCCAGTTATAATGTAGGTTTTATTTATTTGCCCTTTAGCTATTCCTAGTCCTTTCTTACCACACCTCTATCTTTTTTTTTTTTTAAACCTGGAATGTGGGTTTTAAGTAAAATATTAAGCACCTTCACAGACAGGTCTGTTTAACGGTATTAGGAACTTAATATTTATAATGTATACAATGAGAAAGCAAAAGAGCTTAGATGTTAAGTGCCAGATTTGGAGTTAGGTAAACCTGTGTTTAAATTCACTGTAACAGGTGATAGTTCTCAATAATCTACCTTACCTAGGCAAATGACACCTATAAAACAGAATGATGACGCATAACTCATAAGATTTCATGACAATTGCATGAGATACCTTATGTGTAATTGATTTATTGAACATTATGGGCTCAGTAGGGCATGAGGAGAAAACCACTTAATTTCTTTTTTTCTTTCTATTGGACTTTAGAATTGTTCTGTTGACTTCTTCATTTTCCTTGGATGAACTCTCAAGCAGATAACCTCAGGTTTTTTCTGATCTTGGTGAAGTGTTAATATGTACGTAATCTTACTTTTAGCTATTAAAAAGTCCAGTCCGTTTTAATTTCCAAACTTCTATTTCTCATTCAATTCTGAGCCTTTCCATGTGCTCAGCTTAGGGTTGCCTCAGGTTAGGAAAACCATGGGCAGGAGGAAGCTCTGGTGAACTTGCTTAATATTGGCCCACGTGGCCCTTTTCCTCCCCTCCTCCCCCTTTACTCACCACAGGCTTCTGCTCTTATAGGGTGGAGGCTGAGGAAAGGAAGACAGCCAAAGACCAGAAAGTTCTTTCTTGCTAGCATACTTTTACTGGTATTGTTGCCTTTCTGATGTGGCAGACAAAAATACTGGCCATTTCTCTCAAGTTCTTTTTTATGTTCCTCAGAGGATCTTGTTTCTGGGCATCTCCCTTCTGCTCTTCTCTGAGTTTTCATGGCTGACTGCTTAGGAGCTCCCATGGCCCATTTCTATCCTAAACAACTTCTTTGAAGGTGCTTTATCCCTTGGAGCCTACCTTTTGGACAGCATTCCTTTCAAGTGGACTCATGCCTGGCTCTTCTCCACAGCACCTACATCTCTTGTCCTTGAATTGCTAGAAATGCTTGAAGTACAAGATGTTCTCAATGTGACTTCATCTTTTCTCTGTCATGCCAAGCTTCTGTAAACAGCTTCTTGCTTTTATAAGGGGGAGAGAGAGAGAGAGAGAGAGAGAGAGAGAGAGAGAGAGAGAGAGAGAGAGAGAGAGAGAGAGAGAGAGAGAGAGAGAGAGAGAGAACGCACTGGGTATAAATCAAGTATCAAGCTCAATGCCCCCCACCACAAACTTTAGAGGATACATACCAAGATCTCCAAAACCCAGTTTATTTGGATGGAAAGTAGAAGAGGGGAAATATAAAAGCTTGGAAAGCTCTTGCTAAAGAAATGCTGACTCTCCAACACCTCTTCTCCAGTCATCAAGCATCCCTGATTGTGCCCTCCAGGTGGCCCAACATTGGCAAAGCTTGTTTACTAGACCACCTATTAGGTAGTCTGGTATCTCTCTTTAGAATTTTGAATACTCATCACCCTTTGGTTTCAGATTCACGGTACCAGCCAAAATTAACATGGTGGGAAAATGTCCCTCCCGTTTGATATCCTGTTGCACCTGTAAAGTTTACATATAATATAGTTAATTAATAAGTGGTTGTAATAATTAGCTTGTTATTAAAGCAAAGAAGATATGTCAGCATCAATTCTATCATACTGAGTCATTCTCCCTTTTAAGGATGATGGGGAGACCTAAGACCTAGACATTAAATAAAATGAAGGATGAAAAAGAACTGTATCTATCATTGCCACATTTGCTACCTAGTAACTTCCCATAGCTGTAGAGGAAGAAATAGGAAGAAAGGATTTCTATTTCCTCAAAAATGTAGGGATTTGATTCCACATGCTATTTTTTTTGCTCCAGGATCTCCTTTTAATCTATCCCTTTGCCCATTTGCTTGGAAATTTTCTGTTTATTCTTTAAGACATAGCAAATGTTTTATTATATTTTGAAGCTTTTTCCTTCATACTCTTATAATACTTGTTGAAGAACTTTATTTTGATATATTTGGCAAATTGTATTATATATTTTTGTATTTATGAGGTTCTTAAAAGTAGGAACCACATTTTATTATTGTTTCTCAGCTATCCAGAATACCAAAGGGGACCCAGGCTGACTTTCAATGACTATCTATAGAATAATTAAACACATCACAGCTTTTACTTATGTTGTCTCTCTATCATCAGTGTTAAGCGTAAGTTGGAATATGCAGTAGCGCTTTGACTAGAATGTAATCTTGGTGGACATTTTATGGTTAGATTGAAATCTGCTATGAGAGATATTTATATGGTATCCCTGGTATAACTGTACTTCCTGTCTTTCTTGTTAAGAAGTCTTTCAGCCTGCTATACATCTCATGTTTTGCCCATCCCAACCTTCAAAACCATTGCAGGCAAGCCATCAGTGCTTTTCCATAAGCAGAGTCAGAATATGAAGACTTTGTTATATACAATAAATAGATTAGAGGGAGGTATTTTCTACTTTTTACAGAGGATTTGTAATGTAGTTTATATTATGGCCTTCAGTAGATCAATGGAAATAATCAACTTAACATTTGCAAAGAATGTTGCTGTTTGCAAAAACAGTTATAGTCATTATTTTACTTAGTTCTTACTACAGTATGAGGTAGTTGTTTTTATCATCCTCATTATAGGAACATTGAAGCCCAGAGAGTTTAATAACTTGCCCTACATCACATAAGTAATAAGTAATTCATAGGTTCATAGTTCAAATCAATTCTACTGACTCAAGGTCCCATGTTCTTCTCATTCTCATCAGGGCTCAACTTGTAAATTATATAATTAGTAACAGCAGAAAGATGTAAATGTAATTTATATGGAACGGACCTGTTGCATAAATCTATTTATACGTACCCTTACCAGGTAGCTAATATTCAATGTAAGAAATGATGTTAAAATACTGTTTAAACATATACCAAATTTTCACATTGTATACCATTTAGTACTTTTAAAAGTGCTTCAATTTTTCAACTGCTTCTCACAATAATCCGCACCCTGAAGCTTATGTGTCCTTTATTATCTTATTAACTCATAAATATTCAAATGCTTGAATTTATGTCTAAAAGTAGACATAAATTTAAGCACTTTGTCACATTTCATAATACAGAAACTTGATTACAAGGGTCTGAGAAAGTGAAACCATAAATTACAATGCCATTCATAGCTTTGAAACAGAGACGTCTTCTTCTAGTGGTAAAGCTGTCATTCATCCTTTCACTCACTAATTAATTGTGCTTCTATCACAGTCTAGGAACAGGCTTTAGAATGGCAGAAAACATGAAAATAATAGTTATTCTTTGCTACCAATTGCCCTATATTTGAGATTAAAATATTTATGACATAACATTAACAATTCAAATATTTAGTAGGAAAGAATAAAAGACTAAAGAAGTATTGAAAAAGTTTTGTGGAAAGAGAATAATACCACCTCAGGGAATTGAGAAAGACTTTAGAAGAAAGAAAACATAGGAATGGGCCCCTGAGTGATATAGGCAAGTGAAAAGAAAGAGGAAGAATCTCCTAGTCTCGGTGAATAATAAGGTCAGAGGCAAAACAGGAAAACCCAGACTGAGTTTTGGAAATGATTGACTTATGGAATGTATGAAAAGGAGTAGAGGAAGGTAGATCTGGAAAGGTTATTTGAGGCCAGCTAGTGAAAGGCCTTGAAAATCTAGCAAGGAGGTGGATTTTCTTCAGTGCTCAGTGGGGAGCTACTGAAGGATTTTGATTAGGAGGTGTTGCAAATTGGGAGCTCTAATCTGTAAAACATTTGATACTTAAAAAGTGGGAGGGGCATCAATACAAATGATCACAGTTGTAGACCTAGTAGTCATTCTTCTTCTTAAATACATTTCAATGGTTTCTATTGTCTTTAGGAAAAAACTTAAAAAACTTCTTAACATTCTTGAGAAAATCCATGTTCTTTCTCTTCTCTACTTCTCCACACTCCCTTCACTTATTTTAACATGCCACACTCTCTCACTGAAGACACCTTCACATATACTATTTTCTTGGCCAGGAAAATGTTCCTCTGTCTTCTGACCTGACTAACTACAAGAATATGTATAAACTTTACTACTTTAGGGAGATCTTTTTGTCCCTCTGAAAAATAGTAAAACCCCTAAAGCACCATGAACTTCTGTTCTGACGTTTATTGCATTTTATTGTGATTAGTTGTTTAATTTTGTGTCTTTCCAGTTAGATTACAAGCTCTGTGGGAGCAGAAAGAGCATCTGCCTTTTTGAATTATGCAACCCTCGCACAGGGCCTTGTTCATGGAGGTTGCTCTCAAAATATTTGTGTAATAAAGATGCGTGTGTGTGTGTGTGTGTGTGTGTGTGTATGTATCTCACATATGGAAGAAATCCTAGAGCAGCAGCAAAGATATAAATATTACTGTATAGCTAAGAATGAAGATGCTAATAGCAACTAAGCGTTTTAACAAGTTACCTGGCATGTCCTTTCTTATATGGATTGGAATTACCAAGATTTTTGGTTTGAGTGAAGTCAAATCATATCTACTTCTGTCCATGGTGCTAAATATTAATATTTTACCCTTGAGAACTGTCATTTCTCTGGGAGTCAGATGATGAAATACGTTCTTCTTTTCTCTTCTCCATGAATTTACATGTATGCACCTCCCATTATCATCATCATATCATCATCATCATCATCATCATCATCATCATCACAGCAGCTCTCATTTTCTGAACACTTGCAATATGCAAGTCTCTGTGCTAAGAGTTTTACCTGTCTTATTTCATTTAATTTAAACAGCAATATGAGATAGTCTCTGTTTTATGTAATGGTATAGGTGAAGAGCTGGCAAATTAGAGAGCTTAAGTAGCTTGCTCAAGATTACATAGCTAATAAGTAGCAAAGCTAGAATTAAAACTCAGTTCTCAGAGACCCCTAAAACTGCTTTTAAACACTGTATAATAGGGCTTTCCTTAATGCAAGTCATTCCTAAGCTCAACTCTACAACCCTCTGCTCTTCCTTATAATTCTAACTAAGAGAAATATCTACCTATATCAAATGCCCAGGTCATTCTTTAATAGGTCTATCAAACTTAAAAATGTAAATCACTTTCACATACATGACATCATATAATAACCAATAACTTCATGAAACTGGTATGGTTGATGGTCCTACTCACATCTTACAGGTAAGAAAACCCTAGGTCAGACATGAAGTGACTCATCCAAAATCACACAGTAATTGATAGATATTTAAGACATCCATGTTCTGGGATAATTTTTTGTCCCCACTACATTATGTTCCCTACATGCCTCCTATGTAGACTTATTTGCATACAGTTTAATGGAATGAGAAGCATTAGATTCGTGAATATTTGTATTTTCATTCCAGTAAAACAATTAGAGTGATGTATTTATCTTTTATTTCCCTCAGTTTGTATAGGAGGCAGAAGCTGCTAACTCCTGACCTAATGTCAATCCCCCGCCCCCCATCTTTACTAATAGAGCTCAGACTTTTGTTGGGTGGGGGCAGCATGCCAGCTCAAAGTCTATGTTTAAGCCTTGCGTTTTAGACATGGGTGGCCTTGCATACAGTTCATGTGAGCTAGCAAAATGAGAAAAATATTGTTTTGTTTAATGTTTCACATGGGTGATACCAAAGCATGATAAATGACCATATTTGGATGACAAGCTGTATGCGAGATGATTGTTATCTGATTTTGAAATTGTTAAAATTGAGGCTTAAAGGGATCAAAAGACTTGCTGTAAGTTCACATAGCTTGTAGGGAAACTAGGGCTTAGATTATTAACTTGAAACCCATTCCAATTGTATTTCTACTCTCTGTTTCTCTTTGTCTCTATTTCCATTTTTTCCTGTCTCTCTGTCTTTGTCTTTGTTTCTCTTTGTCTTTACCTTTCTGGAACTTTTAAAGATCACAGGAATTCTAAAATAACATTGGTTTACAGTTTGTTAAATCACACAGGGTCTGTAGAATTATTTCTTCAGCAATTGGACTCAGTAGTCATATCTGTGAACCCCATTAACTATTAGAAAATGGTTTTGTACTAATTCTTTTCTACAGAAAGCTAGAAACATTTTGTGCTTCCTCTACATTGGTTGATCAGAATTCATTTTTTGTAATTGGTAGTTTAGAAAAGTTTATTTCAGCTTTACAAATCATTATTGGCAAAGCTACCTCTATAGCTTCCTTCACAGTTTCTTATTTGGTGACAGACCCTGGGAATACTTACATCTCTGGGCATGATTTCTGCTACAGAAGCTGATTCACATGTCCAGGTCCCACTCTCTAACCCTTTGTCCTACCCCCTGCCTGTTCAGAGCCTCTTCTGTGGATTAAGATGGTGTGAAGCTGAGTGGTTCCTAGTAGGAAACACAGCAGCGACTCCTTCAGCAATTCCTCTGAGGGGTAAAATATGAGGTCCGGTGACATGCTGAAGTCCATCAGAGACGGCGTGTCGCTGTAAGCAGAGAGGAAGTGGAGATAGTACTGGTAGGTAGCCTAGGAACACTGTCAGTGCACAGACGGCGAACACTTTCAGCCTCTGGTGCAAAACTTCGACTGCTGCTTCCTCCCCACTTCCATGGAATAGAACAAAACAAGGCTTGGAAAGGGCTATGTAAATGGGATTTATTTTCATCAGCTTCAAGGAAAATCCATCTCTGCATGGAATCTAGAAAGGTGACTCTAACTATTCCTTTTTCTGGCTCAATTTATCATTGCGATCCATGCAGTGGATACTTTGAATGGGGAATTGGCAGTGTTTCTCTATCTTACCAGCTCCTCCCATCTGTTGCTCATCAACTGGTCACCCTTCTCTCCAGAGATGAAGCTTTTCATCTGTAGAATTCCCTTCCTCAATAGACTTCAGAGTACCTTAAGCCATCTGTTTCCCTCTATCTCCATCTCCATCCAGTCCCAAATCCTGCCTTTTCTTTTTGGCCTCAGGCCTTGGTTACTAGTAGACCTCAGATCACTGAGGTTGAATAAGGGTATGAAGAAAAGTGATCTTCTTTGGTTTGGGGCCAGAATCAAGCATTAGAACTCTTTAAGGTGTCTCTTTTCTCCTCTTTAATGTCTATTAAACAAAACAAAACAAAACAAAAAAACAAAAAAAAAACAATGTAAAATGAGCAGAAGGGGAAGGTGTAAGTCCATGGATAGCTAGGCCTTAGACACCATGTTGACCTTGAGAGAGCGAGGGTGAACTCAACTTCACAAGGTGATGGGGCAGAACCTGGTAGGGACAGAAAAGAACTATGGTCCTCAGGTAAGAGATGAACAGACAGGAGTTGGAATAGTTACTTGCAAAAGCCTAATTAAATAAATTGGAGTCTGCAGTGATGATGAACTGGAGTAGACCTGAGGGTTCTCTGGGAACTAGGGAGAGGCTGAGCCTTATGGTAGAAGGGCAGCACACTGAACAATGAGAAACTGGGGCACAGCAGAAAGTGAAATCAGGCAAAAGTAGTACATTCATTGAAATGAACTGTGTTTCTCTAACTTCTAATTTGAAAGGAAAAGGAGCTTACATTATATGCTAGGTACTGTGGCAAGGACATTTATGTGTATTTTGCCTCACTTGATACTTAGAACAACTATAGGTGATGCTATCGTCCCCATTTTTTCCAGATGCAAGAAGCACAATTTGCAACATGATTCTTGATTTCAGCCAGAAAGTGCTTTGTTAAAGCAATATGAGAAAATATGGTGAAACAGCAGTTTCCGTTTTACTGTGATCATTTCAGATATGTGCAGTGTCACTATCTTTCTGAGATTTCTTAAGTAGTTGAAATTCTTAGAATTAAAAAACAAACAACAAAAAACCAAAAAAACAGTTCAACCACTATCTGATGCTGGGAAGTAGTTTTTCCTTAACATCATGCCAGAGAACATTTTTGTTCTGTGAGCTGTTGCTGTGCTAGCCTTAGCCCCAGGATCAAACATTTTACATGTGTTGGCCCTGGGAGAGTGCCCATCTCCTCAAATGTTTGGTTTAGTAAAAGCTCATGTTGGAACTCAATGATGGGGCCATCTGATTGACCAGAGTTAAGATGAACATAGGCTGGGGATGAGTTCAAGAACTTAGAGCTCTCCCTTATGTTCTCTGTCCACCCTGAAAACTGAGTCTTGAGAGACGAATCTAGGTTGTCCTTCTTAGAATAAATCCATGCAGCGAGCAAAATTTTTGGTTAATCTATGGCCAGCATCTATGTGGCCTGACCAAGTTAAAATTCGCATAGCAGAATCACATTTGGAGGACAGAGGGATGATGGCAATTTTGCGGTTTTCCCATCATTTGTCTATTTCTTTATTGTTATGTCATATTATCAGGGCACTAAAAGTCACAAATGTCAAAATATTGATTTTTCTAGATAGATTTTTTTTTCTCCTCCCTGTTGGCAATCAATCAGTCAGGGTTTCTTTGAGCAGATAATCATTTTGGCAGGATGCATAGCATTGTGTTGTTGAATGGAAGTCCCTAGATTACAATACTGCCTCTGTGTAACAAATTATATTGATAGGTAAAGTCACCCATATAATGAGGGAAGACCTCAGTGGATAATTTGGAACACTACTGGCTCTGTACTCAAACTCTATCAGAAGTCCTTTCTCTCCAGGCAGTAATATGGGGTTTCTTGTAGTGAGCAGCAAGGGAACTCAATCAGCATACTAACATGTCTTTATCTTTGGAATGTACTTTTCCCCTACTTTGGAAATGGTTCCCTCAAGATTAGGATAATGAACCAGACTGTGTGGTAATATGAAAGGTCATAGTATAGGTTAGATCTTAACTAAGGGCCTCTGAACTGGAAGACTTAGTTTTATAATTTCTAAACTCTGGAACCATTTTGTTCAACATATTATGTTATCCAGACCCCTCTGTGATGGTTTTTATTATTATTATTATTAAATCGGGAAGAAAAATGACTACTTTAACACCAGGCATCATTTTCCCCATCACAATCATACTTGTAAAACATAATATAATCAGGTCAGGAGGCATTTGGTAAATATATGGGATCAAAGAAAGGCAAGATTAATAGAGCATCACATATATAAATAATCTTAAATTCAAACTATTCTAGAAGCTTGATATTGAACAGTGAGAGTGGAGAGGGTGGGGTGGGAAGAAAAGAATGATCCGGTAAAGTGATTAGGGGTAGAAACATTTGTAAGGATATAGAACTGGCCTCCAAAGGTTATCCATCTTGGTCCAATATAGAGTTAGCAAAGAATCACGGCTAATGTGTGCCTTTATTCTGGCTTGCACTAACATCTAAGGTGGCGTAATCAAACATGGGATATATGACAATAAGACATTTATGATGTTAGTAATGCTTTTCACTAAGTGCAAGGCAGCACTGATTTCCAAGTAGTATATAGAATGATTGGAGCAGCATCAGGGAGCAGCTAAAAGTTTAGGAAGCAGGTGCCAGGCTTCGGTAGAAAGGCACTTATAAGGCAGCTTGGTAAGGATTCGAAGTAATATTTTTGAACCCAGCTGGAAATGAAGATAGATCTCTAGGTCCAGCAGGGATCTTAAGTGCCAGGTAGGGACTATAAAGCAGAAATCTAGTTAGATGCATTGAACCAACATAGCAGGGAGAAGAAAAAGCTTCCACTGGCTGTGGAAACTATCCAATATGTTAGGGCCACAGTGAATTCTGAAATTTCTCTTGCTTTGAGACTGAAGTTTCTAAAATACTGCTAGATCTGAAAGGAAGCTGGTTTGTGGTTTTAGGATCTAATATTAGTGTTTTTCAAAAGATAGTGTACCACCGTCTCTCCCACCTACTTCTAGCCCCCCTTTCTAAAGGAATAAAAAATTGAATGACACCCACGATGTGGGACTCTTTAGGCAAGAGTTCCAAATATCTGCATGTGCACATGCCCAGTGGAGATTTTGTGCCATCTAGACTTCTTGATAGACTATGGATTTAGATTTTTCAGTAAACTCTTAAAACTCTAATTCTATTTTATAAAACCCACTCTTGGACATTCTCCCCGCCCCCCCTTTTTTAATGATAAAATTGACGTGTAACATTATGAAAGCTTAAGGTGTACAACATGATGATTTGATACATATATATTGGGAAGTGATTGTGACAATTAGGTTAGTTAACACATCTTTTACTTTGCATAATTACCATTTTTGTGTGTGTGTGGTGAGACATTTAAGATCTACTCTCTTAGCAACTTTCAAGTATACAAAACAATATTGTTAACTATATTACATGCTGTTCATTATATCCTCAGAATTTATTTGTCTTATAACTGGAAATTTGTACGTTTTGACCAACATCTCCCCATCCGCCCCGCCCCCTGGCAGCCACCCAGCTACTCTCTTTTTATGAGTTTGGCTTTTTAGAGATTCTACAAATATGTGTGATCATGCAGTATTTGTATTTCTCTCTATAACTTACTTCAGTTAGCATACTGTCCTCTAGATTTATCTATGTTGCAAATGGCAGGATTTCCTACTTTTTTTTGTGTATGGTGTAATATAGGAGTGCAATTTTATTATTCTGTGTGTGATAATCCAGTTTTTCCAAAACAATTTGTTGAAGGGACTATCTTTTCACCGTTGAGTATTCTTGGCTCCTTTATCAAATATTAATTGACTGTACATGTGGGGATTTATTTCTGGGTTCTTGATTCAGTTGCAATGGTCTAAATGTCTACTTTTTAATGCCAGTATGACACTGTTTTGGTTACTATAGCTTTGTAGTATAGTTTGAAATCAGGAAGGATGAAGCCTCCTGCTTTGTTCTTCTTCCTTATGATTGCTTTGGCCATTTGAGGTCTTTTGTGGTTCTGCACAGACTTTAGAATTGTTTGTTTTATTTCTGTGGAAAAAAAAAGCCACTGGAAATTTTATAGGGATTGCATTGATTCTGTAGATGACTTTAGGTGGCATGGATATTTAAAAAATATTAATTCTTCTGATCCATGATTATGAGATATCTTTCCATTTATTTTTGTCTTCGCTTCCTTTCATTAAAGTTTTACAGTTTTCAGTGTACAGATGGTTTACCTCCTTGGTTAAAGTTATCACTAAGTATTTTATATTTTTTTGATGCCATTGTGAATGGGATTGTTTTCTTTACTCCTTTTTAAGATAATTCATTATCAGTGTATAGAAATGCAACTGATTTGTATATGTTGATTTTGCGTACTGCCACTTTACTGAATTTTTTTTTTTGTAGTTCTATTAGTTTTTAGTTTTTTGATAGAGTCTTTAGGAATTTTTAAATATAAGACCATATCATCTACAAGCAAAGACAATTTTACTTCCTCCTTTTTTATTTGGATAACTTGTGTTTTTTTTCCTTGACTAATTGTTCTAGCTAGGACTTCCAAGACTATGTTGAATAGAAATGGCGAGAGTGGGTGGGTGCTCTTGTTTGTTCCTGACCTTACAGGAAGAACTTTTAGCATTTCACCACTAAGTATGTATGATGTTAATTGTCAGTTTGCCATATATGGCCTTTATTATGTTAAGGTATATTCTTTCAATACCCAATTTGTTGAGAGTTTTTATCATAAAAGGATATTGTATTTGTCAAATTTTGGGGAGCATCTATTGAGATTATCAAATGGTTTTTATCTTGTGTTCTATAATTGTGATGTATCACATCTATTGATTTGTATATGTTGAATCATCCTGCATTCCAGGGTTAAATCTGGCTTGATCATGATACATCATTCTTTTTTTTTTTTTGAGGGCAGTGTCACTGGTCCTCATATGTGGGACCCGAACCGGGGCCGTTGGCTTCCCAAGCCAGCGCTTAACCACCGCACCACTCGGCTGGCCCTGATACATCATTCTTTTAACATGCTGTTTAATTTGGATTGTTAGTACTTTGTTGAGAATTTTTGCATCTATATTCATCAGGGATATTGGCCTGCAGTTTCCTTTTCTTGTAGTGTCCTTATCTGGTTTTGATATCAAGGTAATGCTGGCCTCATAAAACAAGTTGGGGAGTGTCCTCCTCTTCAATTTTTTGGAGGAAGTTTGAGAAGGATTGGAGTTACTGCTTCATTAAATGATTAGTCGAATTCACCAAGGAAACTCTTTGGTCCTGAGCTTTTCTTTGTTGGGATAATTTTGATCACTGATTCAATCTCCTTACTCATTTTTGGTCTTTTCAGATATTCTATTTGCTTTTGATTTAGCCTTAATAAGTTGTTTCTAAGAGTTTATCCATTTCTTGTAGGTTATCAAATTTGTTGGCATATAATTGTTCATTGTAGTCTCCTATGAGCCTTTGTTCTTCTCTACTATCAGTTATAATGCCTCCTTTTTCATTTCTGATTTTATTTGAGTCTTCTCTGTTTCTCCTTTTTAGTTATTCTTGGTAAACGTTGGTTGATTTTGTTATTCCTCCCTCCCTAAAAAATAACTTTTAGTTTTGTTGATCTTTTCTATTGGTTTTCTGGTCTCTATTTTATTTATTTCTGCCACCATTGGCCATTGTTATTTACTTTCTCCTGATAACTTTGGGCTCAGTTTGTTCTCATTTTAGTTCCTTGAGAGTAAAATTACATTGTTTATTTGACATATTTTTCTTAATGTTGGCATTTATCACTATTAACTTCCCTCTTAGCACTGCTTTTGCTGTATCCCATAAGTTTTGGTACGCTGTCTTTCCATTTTCACTTGTTTTATATATTTTAAAATTTTTCTTTTGATTTCCTTTTTGACTCATTGGTTGCTCAAGAGTGTGCTGGTTAATTTCTATCTATTTGTGACTTCTCTAACTTCCTCTTGTTATTGATTTCTAGTTTCATACCATTGTAGTTGGAAAAAATACTTGGTATGATTTCAGTCTTCTTAAATTTGCTAAGATTTGTTTTGTGATCTAATATATGATGTATCCTGGGGAATGTTCTGTGGGTGCCTGCAAAGAATCTGTAGTCTGATGCTGCTGGATGGGATGTTCCATATCTGTCTGTTAGGTTCATTTGTGTAAAGTATAGTTTAAGTCCTATATTTCCATATTGATTTTATGTCTGGATAATCTAGCCATTGTTCAAAATTGGGATTTAAAATCCTCTACTAATATTGTATTGTCATCTATTTCTCTTTTAGATATCTTAGTATTTGCTTTATATATATTGTGATATTGGATATTCATATATTTATAATTCTTACTTCTTTATCATGAATTGAACACAAAAACTGTTGTTTTTAAGTCAGTTTTTGACTTAAAGTATATTTTATTTAGTATAATTATAGTTATCCCTGTCTCTTTCTTGTTCAATTTTCATGGAATATCTTTTTCAATTCCTTCACTTTGAATCTATGTGTGTCCCTGAAGCTGAAGTGAACCTCTTGTATGTAGCATATAGTTGGGTATTATTATTATTATTATTATTATTAATACCTTCAGCTACTCAATGACCTTTAATTGGAGAACTTAATCCATTCACATTTAAACTAATTATTGATAGTATAGTATGATTAATGCCATTTTATTTATTGCTTTCTGGCTGTTTTGTAGTGTCTTTGTTCCTTTCTTACTCTTTTGCTGTCTTTCTTAGTGAATTGGCGATTTCCCTCATGGTATGCTTTGATATCTTTTTATCTTTGTGAGTCTACTCTAGGCTTTTGCTTTGTGGTTACCATGAGACCTACATAAAATAAGTTATAGTTTCTATAATAGTCTCTATTGTAATAGTTATAATAGTCTCTATTAAGCTGATAACTACTTCTGTCACATATCAAAACTACCCCTCCCCAACATTTTCTGTTTTTAATGCAACAATTTACATCTTTTATTATTGGGTATACATTAAAACAGTCATTGCAGCTATATTTATTTTTGATGCTTTCTTCCTTTAATTTATATATTTACATTTACCAGGATGTTTTATATTTTCATGTTATTAATTAGCATCCTTTCATTTCAGCTTAAAGAACTTTCAGCATTTCTTGCAAGGCAAGTCTACTGGTGATGAACTCCCTTATTTTTGTTCTGGGATAGGCTTTATCTCCCCTGAGTTTACGAGGTCTAACAATTAAGTTCACAAACTTATTGAAACAATGTTGCTAACCTTTTCTGATATCAGAGGGATTATTCATTATGAATTTGTACCAACTGGACAAACGATTAACCAAGTTTACTATTTGGAAGTTCTGTAAAGGCTGTATGAAAAAGTTAGATGACTTGAACTTTTCGCAAACAATTCATGGCTCTGCATCAGGACAATGCACCAGCTCACACGGCACTGTCTGTGAGGGAATTTTTAGCCAGTAAACAAATAAGTATATTGGAAAATCCTCCCCACTCACCTGATCTGCCCCCCAATGACTTGTTTGTTTACCCGAAGATGAAGGAAATATTGAAAAGAAGACATTTTGATGATATTCAGACATCAAGGATAATACGACGACAGCTCTGATGGCCATTCCAGTAAAAGAGTTCCAAAATTGCTTTGAAGGGTGGACTAGGCACTGGCATAAGTGCATAGCTTCCCAAGGGGAGTACTTAGAAAGTGACCATAGTGATATTCAGCACTGAGGTATGTAGCACTTTTTCTAGGATGAGTTCGCTAACTTAATTGTCTGACTTTGTATGCGAGTACTATAAGTCATCTCAGGGGATTTCCTACCTGACAGACATATTCTTCAATGTTTTTATTAGGTTGTAGCAACTCAACTTACCCTTGAGTTAAAATGAATTAACTCCAGCTGGTATAGTAACCTCCTTCTTTGTCTATTTACTCACTGGAATGAAAATCCCAAGTGGCCAGGTGATAGCTTCAACTTTCTGTTTGATAGGACTACTGCTACCACATGACACCATACCATGTTACCTCAGTGTTATTGACTGTATTTCTATGCTGTATATTGCATCCCCATGACTTATTTGTTTTATATCTAGACTTATCATGGTGATCACTTCGTTAGCATAGGGAATATAATCAGTAATGTGGTAATAACTCTGTGTAGTGCCAGGTGAGTACTGTTGAATAGCTATGATGCACACCTGAAACTAGTATAATATATGTTAGCTATATTTTAATAAATATCTTAAAAATAAAAAATAGAACTATTGCTGTGTGTTCTGGTGGGAGCACCCCTTCTTTGGTATGATGACAACCTCTAGCTCAGCGAAACTCAAAGTCCTAAAAATGGGGAGCAAATATTTTGTTCATGGATGGATATTTAGAGCTAACAGTTTGAGAAGCCATGCTCATTTCTACCCTCTTGATTTCTTTTTTTTCCTGTTTTGTTTTATTAATAAAATTTATTGGGGTTGACAATGGTGAGTAAAATTATATAGGTTTCAAGTGTATATTTTTATCAAATGTCATCTACATATTGCATTGTGTGCTCACCACCCAGAGCCAGTCTCTTGATTTCTTGATCCAGGAATCTTGGAGACAGGAGAAATAGCACTGTATGTTGGCCACTGATTTAGAGCATTGATCACTTTCTAGTGACATTACCCCAGCCCTACAAGGTATTGCCACCCAGCTGGCACCATGAGTGCATCTTCAAAAGCCATTCTACTCTCCTATCAGATTCTCAGAGTGATGGAAACATTGTAAATCCAGTGATTTGCATGTGTATGGGCCCCTTGCCACACTTCACTCACTATAAAATGATTTCTTTGGTCAGGAGCTATGCTATCTGGAATATCATGACTATGAATAAGGTATTTTATAAGTTCATGGATGGTGGTTTTGGCAGAAGTGTTGCAGGCAGGAAGGCAAATCCATCTCCAGAATAAGTGTCTACTTTCTAATGAGAACAAAGTGCTGCTCTTCTATGATGGAAGTGGTCCAATGTAATCAACCTGGTAGCTGGCTACCAGGTAGCTGGCTAATCCTTTCTGGGAAGGCAATACTGAAGGATATTGTTGGTCTCTGCCGTTGGCAGGTTGGCCACTGTCACTAGATCAGCCTTGGTGAGTGTATGAGTCAGAGTTCCCCAGAGAAACAGAACCAATAGGATATCTACATAGGAAGCGATTTATTATAAGGAATTGGTTGTGTAGTTGTGGAGACTGAGAAGTCCCACTTTCTGCCATCTGCAGAGATTCAGGGGAAATAATGTTTATGTTTATAAACAGAAACAATTCAAATCAGTTGCCAGGAGCAAAGAGGACAGGGGAAGACAGATGTTCCAGCTCCTGTCATCAGGCCAGAGGGGCCAAGTTTTTCCTTCCTCTGCCTTTTTGTTCTATTCATTCCCTCAAATAATTGAGTGATGCCCATCACACTGGGGCGGACCATCTGCTCTACTTGGGTCATCAGTTCAAAGGCCGATTTCACCTGGAAACATCCTCACAAACAAATGCAGAAATAACATTTAGCCAAATGTCTGGACACCCTGTGATCCAGTCAAGCTGACATATAAAAAGAGGCATCAGAGTGAGTGGAGCTCCATAAGCTACATCATGCTGCCACAGTCACTTTGTTTATCAGTCCACTGGGCAAGGAAAGTGGTGGTTGGGAAGAGGGCAAGTAATGTCCATAAAAAAGTATAATTTTATCCATCTGATTAAGGTCTTCTTCCGCTGAGGGCATTCTTTGGTGAGTGTTGATATGCGTCACAGAATCTCTACCTTCTGCCCATTTGGGATGTGCTTTCCACACACCTCTTCCAACCATCTCTTTATGGACAATTTTCTAAACAATTAGGCACTCAGATACCTTTGGCCATCTCTCCTTATGCTATCAGGATCTGCTTAAACATATCACTTTCATTTAATTATGGAATGTTACTGTACAGGCCTACCTTTTTTGGCTTTGTGGGTCAGACAACTCTAATAAATAAATGATGGGTAGCTCAAGTCATGGGTAACTTAATGGCCAATGATTAAGCACTCAGTCTCCACCAGGACCCAATAGTGAGCCAGATGCTGTATATCTAAAAAAAAAAAAAAAAAAAAAAAAAAGTATGGCTTTGCTCTGAAGTCCTAATGGCCTGCACTGTGATTCACCTAGAGATTCCTGATGAGGGCTTCTTGCTGCATGCCACCCTCATGGCTCAGAGTTGCTGGATCATCCAGCCTGACTGACAGAGCAGCCTCCTTCACAGCCTTGG
This sequence comes from Aselliscus stoliczkanus, assembly GCA_033961575.1. NCBI lineage: Eukaryota > Metazoa > Chordata > Mammalia > Chiroptera > Hipposideridae > Aselliscus > Aselliscus stoliczkanus. Next base: position 19,748,800 of record CM066735.1, read on the forward strand.
GTGTTACACAGCTTTTCCTTCCTCTGTGCCCCACTCAGGATGCTGACAAATAAAAACATCTTTCTTCTAAGTTTAGGCTGACGGACAAAACTAGCATTTTAAAAATTCAGCAGATTATAGAAGCCTTTAGAAAAATAGCTAATCAGCTTTTTCCTTGTCAATAACATGCTTACATTACTTTTTCTGATCCCTTTTAGAGTTATTTTATTATTTTCTGGGTTTTTTTTTTTTAGCTTCCTATCAACTAAAAATCTCAAAGCATTTTTCAAGATTTCAAATAATCATCTATTTTTAGAATATTCTTAGATTTACAGAAAAGACATAAAGGTAGTATGAAGAGTTCCCATATACTCCACATACAGGCTCCCCTATTATTAATATCTTCCACTAGTATGGTACATTTGTCACAATTAGTGAACCAATATTGATACATTATTATTCACTAATGTCCCTTTAAAAATATTTTCTTAGTTTTTTTTACCTAATATCCTTTTTTGTTCCATGATCCCATCCAGGATGCCATGTTATATTTAGTTGTCATGTCTTGTTAGGCTCCTTTTGGCTGTGACTGTCTCTTAGTTTTTTTCTCTCTCTCCATCTCTCTGTCTCTCTCTGTCTCTGTCTCTCTCTCTGTCTGTCTGTCTGTCTGTCTCTCTCTCTAGCTTTAATGACCTTGAAAGTTTTGAGGTATACTACTCAGGTATTTGGTAGAATGTCCTTCAAATGGAATTTCTCATATCTTTCTCATGAGTAGATTGGGGTTATGTGTCCTTGGGAGGAAGATCATTGAGATAAAATGCCATTCTCATCACAGCTTCTCAAGGGTACACGCTATGAACATGACGTATCACTGTCAACATTAAACCTTGATCACTTGGCTGAGGTGGTGTTTGTCAGGGTTCTCCACTAGAAAGATACTCTTTCACCCTCTTTCCATTCTGTATCCTCGGGAAGGAAGTCACTGTGCAGAGGCCACACTTAAGGAGTGGAGAGTTATGCTCCCCATTTGAGGGTGGTGTATGTAGCTACATAAATTATTTGCAATTCTTCTAAACAGAAGACTTATCTCTTCTCCTCCGTTTATTATTTATTCAGTATCTTAGTGAAGTAAGTATGTGTTCATGACGATTTTCTACTTTGGGTTATAAACCAATATTATATTTTGTTGTTCATATTGTTCCATCTTTGGCCATTAGGAATTTTTCAGTTGGCTTCTGTGTTCCATTGACACTCTACAATTATTATGGAGTTTTGTTTTGTTTTGTTTTTCTTGAGTATTTCCTTACTGTCTCTCACCACAAAAGACTTTAGGCTCATCTTGTGTATTTTCTGTCTCAGGCTTACGATTAGACATTTCTCCAAGGAGCTTTGGTTCCTTTTATTAGAGAATGGTATAGAAAGTAAGAACTAGGTGTTATGTATACTCAATGCTTCTGCGGTATCATTGTTTCTAGACTTTCACAGCTGACAGAGCAAGAAAACATGTGTGTGTATACTAAACTGTATATGCATATATATATATATATATATTTATTTATATACATATATTTCTATGTGTAACCATGTGCAGGTATATTAAGCTAAATTTGAGTTTATGCTAATGAACCCTAATCCATTACTACATGGATCATTTTAGTATTCTTCCCTTGCTTTTCTGTAAACTCCCACTCCAAATATGAGAAACCCGACTTCCATCATTTGTCATACATTTACCTAAATTTTCTATTGCACTCTATATGTTTTATGGACTAAATGTTTTTTATCCCCTCAAAGGTTTTTGTCCCCTCAAAATTCATATGTGGAAACTCTACCCCCTAATATGACTGTATTTGGAGATAAGGTCTTTAAGGAGATAATTAAGGTTAAATGAATCATAAGGGTGTGTCCTAGTCTGATAGGACTGGGTTTTATAAATGAAGAGACACCAGATCTCTCTCTCTCTCTCTACCCCCCCCATTTCCCACATGCACAAAGAAGAAGCCATGTGAAGATACAAGGAAACAGAGACCAGAGAGATCTCACCAGAAACCAACCCTGAGGACATTTTTATCTTGGACTTCTAGTCTCTAGAACTGTGAAAAAATAACTTTCTGTTGCTTAAGCCATCCAGTCTCTGTTATTTTGTTATGGCAGCTCAAGCTGACTAATACATGTATAGTTGTTAACCATAATGTACTTCCATGGGACACAACTTTATCAACTAATGTTCAGTACTTATGTACGTGTTCCTTTGCTTTAGTCTTGTAGTTATGTAGATCAGCACTTTTCCTCCACACTTTCTTCAATGAAGTTATTTCATGCATTTGTAATACAATTAGATTCTCTTGTCACAGTCTTTATTCCATTCTATGATTCCTCAACATCTGAAATAATTTAAATATTTTTACATACATTAAGGTTTACTCTTTGTGGTATAAAATTCAATGGATTTTGACAAATGCAGTATCATTATCCAGATTGTAGTATCAGACAGAATAGTTTCACTGCCTTGATAAAAACCCCCTGTTCTTTCTCTATTCATAAACATTCACTGATCTGTCAACTGTGTCTATAGTTCATCTTTTCCCAGAATCTCATATAAATTGAATCCTACAGCCTTTTCAGAATCATTTCTTTCACTTAGCAATATGCATTTAAGAGTCATCCATTATGTTACAGGGCTTCATTGTGTAAACCACATTTCCTTATTTCTGTATTTGATACTTTGACATTTTGGGGCCTTGATGACACAGGAGGGATTGTCTAATTCCAGGGTTAGGTAATTCCAAGAGACCAAACAAATCACCTAAGAACAAACCTTTCATATACAAAGTTACCAATCTAGAACCCACTTCTCTGCCTTCTTTGATGAACTCTCACATTTTAGGCCACTATCTCCCTGCTCTAATCACCCCAGGGCCAGGTACCTGATAACCAAGGACAGCCTGACACCCCAGAGCAAGCTGAAATTATTCAAAGTAGCTGATCCTAAACCTGCTTAGCCTGCTTATTTTATCCTGCCTTGCTCATTACTTCCTTTGATTCCTTCCTTTGAAAAACCACATTAGAGGCTCTTGCTTGCATTTTCTCCTTGTTCCTTCTGCCTCCTAATTGATCCTGGTGATCCCCCATGTTCCTCACCCCCCCACCTCCCCATGGTGTGCTATGATCCTCTCGAGATCTGTATACAAGCTATCTATTCAATGGCAATCATCTCCTAGGCTTTTGGCCTGGCTATATCTGAATAGTAATAAAACCTACATTTAAAAACACATGGTTCATTTTTTTAATTATTATTACTGAATAGTATTCCATTGTATAGGTTCACTAGTTTGTTTATCCATTCACCGACTGACTAACATATTAGTGCTTCTGGTTTGGGGCAATTATGAATAAAGCTGCTGTAAACATTCATGTGGTTTTTGTGTGGGTATCAAGTTTTTTTTTTTTAATGAGTTGGGTAAATATCTTTGAGTGCAATTGCCGGATTATATGGTAAGACTATGTTTTGCTTTGTAATAAACTACCAAACTGACTTCCAAATTGGCCATAACCATTTTGCATGCCCACTAGCAATGAATGAGAGTTCCTGTTGCTCCACATATTGCCAGAAAGTGGTATTTTTATTATTTTACAAATGTAGCCATCCTAATAGATGTGTGGTTTTAATTTGCATTTCCTAATGAAAAATGACATTCAGCATCTTTAATATACTTATTTGCCATCTGATCTGTATATTTTCTTTGGTGAGGTGCCTGTTTAGATCTTTTGTCCATTTTCCAATTGGGTTGTTTATTTTTTTTATGGTTGATTTTAACAGGTTTTTTTTTTTTTTTTTTTTTCATATTTTGGCTACAAGTACTTTATCAGATATATGTTTTGAAAATAATTTTTCTCCCAGTTGGTGGTTTATATTTTCATTCTCTTAACATATAATTTTAATAAAATCCAATTTATCAATTTTTTTCTCTCATCGATCCTCCTTTCTTGGTTTGTACCTAAAGTATCAGCAAACTCAGGGCCACTTAGATTTTCTTCTATGTTTTCTTCCAGAAGTTTTATAGTTTTGAATTTTATATTTGGGTCTCTGATTCATGTGAGTTAATTTTTGTGAAAGTTGTGAAGTTTTGTCAGTATTTGTTTTTAAAAATCTTTTTTGCCTTTGGATGTCCAATTGTTCCAGCAGCCCTCATTGAAAGACCACCTCTTCTCCATTGAACTGCCTTTGTACCTTTGTCAAAGATTACTTCACTCTGTTTGTGTGGGCCTATATCTGCTCTCTCTATTCTGTTTCATTGATCTATCTACCTATTCTTTTGTCAATGCCATACTGTCTTTATTATTGTAGCTTTATAATAACTTTAGAAATAGGGGTAGTGTGTGTCGTTCAACTTTTTTTCTTTTTCAGAATTGTGTTGTTATTGTATGCATTTTGCCATTCTATATAAACTTTAAAATCAGTTTGTTAATATCTAAAATGTAGTTTGCTATGATTAAGATTGTGTCGAATCTCTAGATCAAGTTGAGAAGAATTGACATCTTAATACCATGGAGTCCATAAACATGGAATATAGCTTTGCTTATTTAGATCTTCTTAGATATTCTTTCTTTTTTTTCTTTTCTTTCTCCTTTCTTTTTTTTTCTTTCTTTCTTTCTTTCTTTCTTTCTTTCTTTCTTTCTTTCTTTCTTTCTTTCCTTTCTTCCTCCCTCCCTCCCTCCCTCCCTCCCTTCCTCCTGCCCTCCCTCCCTCCCTCCCTTCCTTCCTTCCTTCCTTCCTTCCTTCCTTCCTTCCTTCCTTCCTTCCTTCCTTCCTTCCTTCCTTCTTTCTTTTCCTCTTTACATTTCTCTTGGGGGAATTTCTAATGGCCTAGCTTGAAGATCACTGATTCTTTCCTACACTGGATCTACCAACAAGCCCAGCAGAAGCATTTTTTATTTAGGTGGGGTTTTAATGATATTTAGTATTTTCTTTGATTCTTTCTTAGAGTTTACATATCTTTTGTTGCCTGTCAGTTCTTGCATATTGCCTATTTTTGTTATAATTATTTTAAATACCCTGCCTGATAATTCCAAATCTGGGTCATATCTGACTTTGATTCCTTTGCATGCATTTTTTTTTCTTCAGACTGTATTTTTCTTTGCCTTTTAACATGGCTTCTAATTTTTTGTTGACGCCAGACAATTTATTGAGTAATAGAAACTGAGGTAAATAGGCATCTTGTTTGAGCTTTGATTTTAACCTGGGTAAGTGTTAGGGTGTGTTTCTCATTTTTTCTAGCTATTGGTGCCAAGGGCTTCAAATTTCTGTAGTGTCCTTGCTTATGTCTCTCTTGTTTTCTTTTGGTTCCCCTAAGAGTTTTACCTTAGATCAAGTCTGTGTCTTACTGCTCTTTGGGTTGTGGTATACTGTTATGCTACCACGGTTACTCTAGAGACCTGTTGATTTTCTGTAAGGTCTGGGGAGGGGAAGCATTCTACAGTCTTACGATTAAATCTCAGTCTTTTAATTGAACTGTCTCCTTGGGCTGTGACCTTCACAAGTGTTTCTTAGCTTCCCCTTCTTTAGACAGGAAGTGTAGACAGGGGTTGAGTCAGAGAAATGACCTATTGTACATTCGATAAGCCTCTGGTAAAGTCTTCTATCCTGGAGAGTGGGTCCTTGGTATATTTCACAATGTACGTATATTCTTTCCTGATCCTTGACAGAGCCATCTTTCTTCACAGTGAGAACCTTCACAATGAGAAACTTGTGTGTTTCCTGAAAATAAAGCCCGGGAAAGTGTGGCACCCTCATAAGACTAAGGCTTCCAGGAGTTTCTATCTTTCTTGCTAGTGTACATTTAGCTCCCAGGAATTCATCAGAGCTACCATTTCAGTATTCCTATCAGTTTATGGCTCTAGAGGCTTCTGCTCAGGGTAAGCAGATATCAGCTATAATTGCCTGAAGTCACCTGTCTCTCCAGATTTTATGGTAGCACTTTGTCAGCAAACTTGTCTTATGCATCAAAGGAAAGACATTGGTTTTCAGTTCATCTTTTAATTTTTATAAAGATGCGAGTGACAACTTCCAAGCTCTTTCCATGCCTTAGGTAAAACTGGAAGTTGTGGTCATATAGGTTGAATTGCTCACATGTTTTTGTCGTTTTTGATATCATATTGTAATGCTGAGTAAATGTGCTTTTATTTCCTAAGGAAAAAAATATCTATCCTAAGAAGTTAGAGTTATCACATGGTATACTTTATAACTAGGTGTTTTATTTGGTTTTATGATTTTTAGTAAAGATGATCCTGCTTTCCTTCCCAAATGGTACACATAACCATTGTGTTTCTTTACACTGAAGTACTTATATCCAAGATGATTTTCAAGTTGTTAAAAATCTTTATACCTCAATTGACATGCTTCTGTAGCTTGGACCTAGCTTTGGGAAGTGGCTACAAATTTTGGTAACTAAGTACAGTGACTTTTCCAAAAAGTTTATTTCTTTTTATCCTTTAATAGTTAAATTTGCTGTAGGAATCAAGGAAAAACAGGCCAGAAGAACTAAAATCTAAAACTGATCAAAGTTATGTTGGGAACACTTGAAAACTTTTTTCTATGTGGCAAAGCATACATCTGTGTCTTTATTAAATGGAATCGCTGCCCAGCAGATCGTAAAATTACATGATATAATTTCCCTGTAATACAGAACTTCCTATGACTCATAGATATGAACTACCTTGTGTTTAACTAGTACTTTTTTTCTAATAGAAACCAAGAGCCAAATTAGTTATTACACTTCCAGGAAAAAGAACAAGATTGTCTTTGCTCTTATTCCCTCTCTTGAAAACCACAGATTTACTTGATGCTGTTTCTCCTTTCTTGTCAAACGAGAATTCCTTGCCAATTTTGATAAAAATCCAAAGCAGTTGGCAGGCATTCATATTTCCTCCCTCCTCTGCAGGTCTCCTGAAAATGACCCACCAATATGGCTCTGTGTAATTTACTCCTCCATCTCTGGAGATACCATTAATAACATTAGCACTGTTTTAAGAAGTAGGAGTTTCACCTGCTTATCAGCTACCTTGGCAACAACTGCACTTGAAAATATTCAGTACTCTAGCTTTCTGCTTATAGGAATTTTAGTTCTATTTGTACCTTGCTGATAAAATATCAGACTTTTACGTGTACCCTTAACAGGACAGTAAAGATGTTCCTAATTTATTAAACAACTCTACTCTTCTATAAATTTTCTTATATAATTCTCTCATTTAAATGTTGCTACAATTTTATAAGATAGAGGATTAACAGGGCTGATATTCAGCAGTCAATTATACTCATATGGCTAGATGGATAGTTTTGAGCATCCCTATTCCATTTTAAAGATGAGAAAAGGAACTAACTAGAGATTAATTACGTTATTGAAATAATCCAACTTTCTTGCTCTCTGAAGATTTTTCTCCCCCTCCCCTCTTCTTTTCTCTCTTCCCTTCCCTCTGTTCTCTTCCCTTCATTTCCTTTCTTCTCTCCTCCCTCCCTTCTTCAATCCTTCCTACCCTCCCTCTGTCTCCTTCTCTCCTTCCTTCCTTCCTTCCTCCCTTCCTCCCTTCCTGCCTTCCTTGATGAGTTAAAAAAAATCATACTGGGGTCCAACTTCCATCTCTTCTACCCCCCCAATTTAGTAGGTGGAATCTTATGGAATTGTCGTTTGAAGATCAAAAACATTTTAAATTCAAAAACAGTTTCATGAGATGCAACCTAATGTATTCATTCTAAGAAGGTCTTATGGAATGGAAAAGGACTGAATAATTCTTTCTCTTCATATGTTTTGGTGGTAGTGGGTTGCAAATCAGACACTAGTCTCTCCTACTACCAGTAGGTGGAAACACTTGCTTTACTACTTTCTATTTTTATCTTGAGCCGCAGGTCCCTGCAACATGTATCATGTGTACCTATTTTCCAAAAATAAGTGGACCAGAATAAATGCTTTTATTAATTTGGCTATGATGTTCTATTATGATGGTAGTTATATGATCAAATGTATGTGAGGGGGTGTCTATAGCTTTAATCATTTTCTAAAATAAGGATGGAACATGTCCAGATTCATTGGACTTTATTCCTACACAATTTTCTGACCAGAATGCCATGGATCTCATATTGACTTCTTATCTAAAAATTAGAGGCAATTGAAATTAATTACAAGGTGTTTCACAAGATTCTTTAAAAAATAGTCCTTGCTTTGTTTGTAATTCCTCATAACATCCTTTTTCCTTCATCTCTACTCTGTGTGGGGTGAGTTGTCATTGCAGATTTTCTCATACCCATGAAAAAATACCTACAGATTTTTTCTTCTGTAGTTTTTCATTAATTTTGGGCTGCCGCTGCTGGTTTAAATTGTGGTTTTACTTTTTCGTGGTTAAAAAAATAAAACAACATGTAACAAAAGTTATCCATACAGATGACTCAATGTTTACTGATCTTTTGGTGCAGAAAGAAGATGCCTGGCCTGTTGGCATGGGGGAAAGGGTTAGGGGTAGTGTGGACTTGGAGAGAGGAAAAGTGAATTTCTACATTCTTTCATGCTATGGGCCTTCTAGGCAGGATCACTATGGTTAAACTTACACAAAACCTATTGCTGTAGCTTTGTGGCTCACAACCCATGTATGTGGCCTCTAAGAACCAGATCTCAGCTATGTTAGAGAAATGAGGAGCACGTTAGGTTAACCTATTGGTGATTTTTGCTTGCTGTATTAGACTCAAATGAGTTAATTGCCTTTTCTATATTCAAGGTTAGATAGCAGTGCAGATATTTGTGCTTATGATGAAAATTCACAGATGAGATTGTGGGTCAGTTTACCTCAAATGCACTGTTTAACTGTAAAACAAATCTGCTGACCCCTTTCGATTCTTTGTTTTCCTACCAACATTGTTTGAAACATACTAGGTCTTTGGGATATGCATTTGAGCACTGTTTTTTTTTTTGTTTTGTTTTTTTACCCCAAGTGCTGTAGACATAAACATATTAGATAAAAACAAATGTGCAGCGCAGTAAAGAAAAAAAGAGGTCATGAAGTGTGGGATCTATAAAAAGTCAGGCTGGTATGAAATTCCCACTGTACTTTTTAAAAAATCCAAGTGACACGTAAATTTATCAAGAAGCAGACATGGTGCACGCACTGGTTAGACACCGAGAATTGGCTTGGTAGCTCTGTCAATCCACCTGTCTTCATGCTGCCTGTTGATCTGAGATGGAGATGCAGCCATTACACAAGCAGACAAGGAAAAGAGCTTTAATTGATAGAAGAAATCGAAAATGTTCCAGGAGGGGGTTGGTTCAGGAAATTTTATGATATTTTTCAAAATATTAAGGAAGACATAATGTCCATGATACTTAATCTGTTAATTTTACCAAAACATTATAATATAGATAATATATTTTGGCAGAGGTAAGAGAGATGAGAAAGACAGAAATTCAATAATGAATATATAGGTAGATATAGATATAGATATATAGCTATATGGATATATAGAGAGAGGTATATATATATATATATAGAGAGAGAGATTCAGATACATGGAGTTACATTTGCATAGTAAACACCAAGAAGAACGGGTGCACAGATTACTGAGGGTCAGATGTCGGAAGGGCCTGGAACCCGCTAACTTCCTCAGTGGTGCTTGGTAACCAGCAGCTGCTGGAGAAGGAGAAATTTGGGGGAAAGGAACAACCGGTGCAAATGTTGAAGATGGAAAGGGGCTGACTCGCTGGTGGAATGGTAAGAGGCTGTGAAGTGCAGTGAGTTAGCCAGAGAGCAGTAGGGGAAGTTAGACAAGTAGCAGAGATCCAGACCACAGGGGGCCTTGTGCCACTCAAGTGTGGTGTCAGGAACAGCATCCTCACACTCCACCAAAAGCACAAAGCCGGTTAGAGACGTACGATCTCAGGTCTCACCTTGACCCATTGAATCACGGTCTGCATTTTAACAAGGTCCCCAGGCAATTCTCAGACATTCTAAAGTTTAAGAAGCACTGTCTGATATATACTCTTAAAAATAATGCTGTCCTACTCCCACACCCAGAGATTCTGATTTAGATGGTTCAGGGTAAGGCCTGAGCACTGGTGTTTTTCAATGATCCTTGTGATTCCAATGTGCAGTAAGGATTGAGCATGGCTGTTCCAAGTAACAGAATTTGATTTTTCTTTACAAAAATTCACTTTTGGTGCTGCGTTGAGAAAAGACTGTATGAGGTTAAGAGTAATAGTAGTTATGAATAAAATGAACAAAGTTCCAATTCACACCAATAAATAAAGATTTTAAAATTTGTGAGGGATTCTATGAAAAATAAAATGTAACTTTACTGACAACATCAGTAAAGATTTGGAAAAAAATTGGAGTGGAGATTCCTATTGCCACCTTAGACAGAAAGATTTAAATTGTAAAGTATAGAAAGTGGCGCTGAAGGTATTAAAACCTTCTATTAACTTACAATAGTTATTTCAACAGATATACTCATCCAATTAGATAAATTCCCATTGGAGGAATTAAAAGCATATATGTAAAAAGATTCCCATAAAATACAACCAGAATGGGCCGGCCGAGTGATTCAGTTGGTTAAGAGCTCACTCAAGAGTGCGAGCTGAGCTCTGAGCAACGGCGGTTCGATGCCAGCCCGAGCTGAGTTGCCGTTGAGCTGCCGACAGGTGACAGGATGGCTCAGCTAAAAAAAAAAAAAAAAATACAACCATAATAAAAATTGTGCCTATGGATATATATGTGTGAATACACACACACACACACACACACACACACACACACACGCACACAGTGTATGCTTTTTAAATTTTTTCCTTTTCAAAAAAAATATTTTTTTTGCAGTTATAGTTGACATTCAATATTATTTTATATTAGTTTCATGGGTACAGCATTGCGGTTAGAGATTTACATGTTTTTCAGTGACTTAGTCAGTGATTCCCCCAGTTAGTCCAGTCCTCACCTGGCACTCTACATAATTGTTGCAGCGTTATTAACTGTATTCTCTATGCTGTACTCCAAATCCCCTTTTTTGTAACTACCAATTTGTATTTCTTAATGTGGGTTAGGACTTTTTAATGCATGATAAAGGCAGAAAGCATAAAGAGAAAATGAATTTGTTTAGACAAAAACAACATGTTTTGTCTTATACATGTCAAAAATAACTACTATAAAGAAATGAAAATGCAAATAAGATGCTGTGGGAAATATTTGTCACATATGCGTTAGAGGGTTAACATGATATAGCTATATATCTTGCAAATCAATAATCAATATAATAATCACATCAGTGGTACAATATGAATAAGTTAAGCCAGAAAATTCAGAATAAGAAATACAAAATGATGGTAAACATACTACATATGTCCAACCTCAGTATATTTTTAAGAAATTTAAATTAAAAAATGATATATCATCTTTTGCTTGAATTGAAAAATATTTTTAAGTTATATTAAAATAATGATACTTGATCTGGGAAAGAATATACTAAAATGGACATTCTCATACACTTCTTTTCAAAACGGGCATACCCATTAGCCCAAATGATAATTTTATGAGAACTTTTATTAAGATAATAATTATGTTGGCCAACAAAAAGTTGACCCCTGATATATTTTTAAATTTTAAAATATTTTTAAATTTAAAATATTTAAATTATTTAAAATATTTTAAAATAATAAAAACATAAAAATTCTATAATTGTTTAATGTTCTAATAATTTAAGATAGATCTGGGCAATGCAACACCATATAGACATTTTGTAGGAAACACAGGGTCAGTAAGATTGAATATTGAAAGGATAAATGTTCTAAATTAATATTTAATATGCAAGTATTCTCACCACATGCTATTAAGTAAAAACCGTATTTGAAGATAATATTGCAGTAGGAATTAAAGATTTCATAGAAAAAAATCTGGAAGTGCGAAAATTTTGGCAAGTCATTTTTGAGTTATTACCTCTTCCTATTTCTACTTGTTGGTATTTTCTAAATTTTCTATGAGAAATATGTAGTTTTGGAAAAAGAAACACTTTTTAGTTTAGAATGATTTTAGCCTTACAGAAATGTTGCAAAGATAGTAGGAAGCCAATATGCCTTTCACCCAGTTTCTCTTAATGTAAACATATTATACAACGTGGTACATTTGTTAAAACTAAAATGTTAACATTTGTACATTATTATTAACTAAACTTCAAACTGTATTTGGGTTTCATCAGTTTATCAACTAGTGTTCTTAGTTGCAGGGTACCACATTGCATCTAGTGTATTACCTTTCTAAAGAGAAAAAGTCTCCAGAACTCATTGAAAAAAAACTAACAATGTAAAATTCCCTAATTGAGGAAAACTAAAGTATTTGAGCATAAAATAGGCTTTTTCTGGGTTTTCTACTGGCCAAGAAAAAGAGGGAAAGGTGATAGGACACACAACAACTCACCTGATACTATTTCCCCTGCATCCTTGAGGTAAATAATGGATGGTGATGGGGCTGTTGGGGGGAAATATTCACACCACTTTTCCAAGAAGACCAATAGGAAAATGTTTATTTCCATGCATGAAGGCTATCTATAGCAACAGATGTTTATTCTGGTTAAAACTAGGTGGACCAAGTATACTTCTTTAACTCTGCTCTAATTGGCTATCATAACTTATTCATAGGGAATCGAAAACTGGATTATTAAATGCAGTTATAGACTTTTGTGTTTTATGGGGGAAATCAAGAAATGAGATATTTGGTAGTAAAATCTGTAGGACTGCCTGTGTGGCCTAAAGAAGGTCTTTATTGCCAAGTCTTGTCTAAAGGGAATCCAATTGTGTTGGTCCATTCCATTTTTCTTGCTTGGTCCCTGAGAAAGAGACATATCTTTATATGATAGCCAATGCAAGACTCTAAGACAGGATAAAGTTTTAAGGGCAGTTCAGATTTTCAATGTCTGAGAACTATCTTACCAATGCATTTGATACACAAGGAACTTCCTCACTTCCTGTCCTGAAGTCTTTAATTGAACTTATTCGATGAAAACTAAGACGGATTAGGTGGTCCCTTTTTGCTCACCTGCAGTGCTCAGTGTTTTGAGATTGTGCCACTTACCTATGTCTCAGGATTCATCTGGCCTCAGGAAATATAGAGAGGATTCTACTGGTAAACACACACTCATTTACTTAGAAAGTTTCCTTTCAACCAGTATTCTTTCAATTAGTGGGGGCCATAGGGAATTGTCATTGTGGAATTAGGCAAAGTAGCTAAATGTCAGATATGTTTACTGTGTTCTCTGATGCCTCAACAGAGGATTGGCTGATCTCTTGTACAAATCCACCATGCTTATTTCTCTGGAACCTCGCACCTAGTGATTATATCTAAGTTCTTTTATACATAGGTGGTATAATTCTTGATAGAGCACAGGTAGTACACAACATACGCTCATATGTATGAATAATCACTGCTGAGGTGGGGCATGCTTGTACAACCCGGCTTGGTTAGGAGGACTCACTGTATGATGGACTCAGCACAGGCTTTGGAGTAAGGTAGAGCTTGGTTCAATTCTGGCTCTGTCACTTAATTGCTGTGGGATTTCAGGTTTCCTTATGCTTAGTGATCTTCCATTTCTTTGTTTATAAAATGGGGATCCTAATTTCCTCTTTGCAGAGTTGTGAGGATTAAATGAAATAATGCATGTAAAATGCATGAACAGTCAGTCATTCAAAGCATGGATGTTTTAATTATTATCTTTTTTTGGTCCTGCTTCTTCCCTGAAAATCGTGTTATCTTGATTGTAAAGATACAATTCTTATGTAGTCTTTTTGCTTTGAAGCAAGGAAAGGGTGAAAACAAAAACAAAAACCCCTGAGTATTTTCCCAAATTGGGAATTGTAGAATTGGAAATGTTGGATGTCAGTATAAAGATTTGCCCTTTTGAATCACAGGATCTCAGGAAGGTAGGGTAAAATTACTCTGTTACTTAATGCTCCTATCAAACTGAATTTTCAGAACCAGTTGCTTTGTAAATGCTTGGTACTGATAACTCAGTTTCTAAGATTCATTTGATCAGTTCTCCCAGTAAGCCAGAACTAAATGAATCCCAAATGCTTTCTAGCTATTCTAGGATAAGTATCATTTTCCTTCAAGCCAGTCATTACACCTCTTCCCCTGATGTGTCTCTCACATTTTTCTTGCCAAACAATTTCTGTAATAACAATTACAAAAAAACACAAAGATGTTTATTTTCAAAGTAATTTCAGCTACTTTAATTGAAAGAAGATGAGATGTAAAAACATCAGACCTAAGTACACACTAAAACTAATATGATGTAGTTATAAAGCTCTAAAAGAATGTCAAAATGAAATTAAAGAATTTGTTTAATTGTATTTTATTAGAGGTAAGAAAATAACTTTGTACTATGAGTTTTAAAACCAATGCACTAGTTCTTAATCATTTGTATATCTAAAAATTAGATGGGTTGTTTCAATTAAAATGTGAATTCTTGGACTGGCTGAGTGGCTCGTTGGTTCAGAGTTGGTTTGGGAGTGCGAGCTCTGAGAAGCAGGGCCTCTGGTTCAGATCCCACATGGGCCAGTGATGCTGCGCCCTCTGTAGTTAAGATGGTGAACAACAACTTGACCTGAAGGTGGGCTGCTGTGAGTCGGCAGCAACTGCGTAGGCTGTAGTGGGGCTGGTCATCAGCTGCCGTGAGCCATCGTGAGCGGTCGTCCAATGGCTGGCGAGTGACTGCCTTACCTGGAAAGAGCGCCATGATAATATCAACATGGGCCAGTGAAGCGACGTCCTCCACAACTAGACTGAAGAACAAAAGGACAACAACTTGTCTGTTCCCCTTCCCTGATTCCCCAACGCTGTTCTTTCCCCCCAATTCCCCAATCAAACCTTTAAAAAAAAAAGTGCATTCTTAAGTTTCACTGAAAAAGATTCTGAATCAGTGGTACTGGGGTCGGACCCCTTCTATATGCCTTTCAAGCATGCTGGTGAATCTCAGGCAGATTTTCTTTATACTGTGTTTTATGACACAATTGGAGAATGGAATTTTATTGGTGCAGGGGTCTTTGAGAAATTCAGTTCTACCTGCTTTTCACAAAATTGCCCTGTTTGCCCATAATTTTATTTCAATCATGATTATTTCACCCTTCTACAATTCCTGTATTCCAAGGAGTTCAAGATGCATGCTCTGAACTTAAAAATGAAGCCAAGGTATTTAAAAATTCTAGAAATAGTAAGCATCCTTATTTAGAGTGTATGGAAATATTAAATTATTATAAAATTTATGGGAAAGACTATAGAGACTGCTCAGAACTAGCAGAATGAGTACAGAAGAGACACATTTGACTGAAGTTACTTAGACATATAGACCCTAGAATATGGTGTCTTGCATGTTGAATCTAGTGGTAACTTTACTTAAATTTTCGACCTAGAGACTGGCAGGACAAACCAGTGCTTCTAAAGTGTATTCTGTGGACCAATGCCCATCCTTGAACTGGTCACAGAACAAGTACAGAAATTAAGAGTAAGCTTTCAAGGGCCGGCCGAGTGGCGCATTGGTTAAGAGTGAGCTTGGGATGCCAGCGGCCCCGGTTTGGATCCCACATATGAGGGCCAGTGACACTGCCCTCTACAGCTAAGATGGTGAACAATAGCTCCACCTGGAGCTGGGCTGCTGTGAGTCCCCGGGACAACATAGTTGCAGCCCCTGCTACAGTGGGCTACCATAGGCTACAGTGAGTGGCCCGCAGCCAGGGTGAGCGGCCAGCAGCTGGTGTGAGCTGCCAAGAGCCGCTGTGAGTGGCCATCCAGAGACTGGCGATTGATCTACCTCACCCGAGAAGAGCACAATGATGATACCAACATGGGCCAGTGAAGCAATGTCCTCCACAACTAGACTGAAGAACAAAAGGACAGCAACTTGTCTGTTCCCCTTCCCTGGCTCCCCAATGCTGTTCCTCTACCCCAATTCCCCAATAAAACCTTTAATAAAAAAAAAATCCAGGGGCCGGCTGAGTGGCGCGGTGGTTAAGCGCTGGCTTGGGAAGCCAGCAGCCCTGGTTCGGTCCCACGTATGAGGACCAGTGACACGGCCCTCAAAAAAAAAAAAAAAATCCATTAAAAAAAAAGAGTAAGCTTTCAAAGACTTGAATAGCATTTTGAAGGAGTAATTTTATGTTTGCTATGTCTAATAAGTAAAATAAATTGAGTGTTTATTGTATGTCCTTTCTTTCCATTTCACTTTTCTAGTAATTCATTTTCATTGTATTTTACAAGGGCATTGGACTCTATTGGATTGGAAATTCTAAATGAAATTGTTCTTTCACCACAAATTGTGTGAGAAGCACTGGTCTAGATCACCTTGTTCAAAGTCCCTGTCATTTTGCAGTTTTCCTTGAGGTGGTGAGTTAGGATTACTCACAAATTGATCATTTCTCTCGCCTCCTGACTCATACCGTTGCTGTTGCCAAGCCTGTTTATAATGAGTCAGTCAAGATAAGAGGAGCTATTTATTATATTTTTTTCTATATATATCCACTTTGTTCCAGAAAAGATTTAAGAAGGCTGACTCAGAAGTTAAGAATGGTGAGATGGAGCAAGTGAGGCGCTCTAAATTTGGAAGACATTTTCTATTTAGAAAGAAAGGTTCTGATGGTCTCTCATTGGGGGGCTTCTTTCTGTCTTTCCCACCCTCTGACAGATGATTAGCAGATGGGAGCTGGTGTTGTCTGTCCAAGGGGGGCTCAATTCTGGTTCTCGTTTTGACTATGTGGCAGGCCACTTGTCAGGTAGAACACAGGAAAAACCACTCTGTGATTTAAGTCTGAATCTTATTATGTATTATATACTGGTTGACTTGGCCTGTGCACAATTTATAACTCTCAGAGATTAAATTTGGAGAAGACAAACTTTACCTAGTAATACTGATAACAAAGTATACATTCAATATTGCTCTGAATCTCATTCCCCACCTTGTGATTGTCCCATGTAGATGAAGTAGACTAGAATTTTCAGAGTTGGATTCCTCCTGTTAACCTGCAATGGCTAGGCAGACCCAATGCCTAATTCTCCAACAGGCGCTTCCACATAATACTGAAAATATTATAACTTTTCTGTGACCCTTTATTAGTTTCTTGTTGATATTGAGACAAATTAACATAAATGTACTGGCTTAAAACAAGTTTATTCTTTTGAATTTTTTGGAGACCACCTTGGATCTGAAATGAGTCTCATGGGGCTAAAATCAAGGTGTCCACAAGTCTGGTTCCTCCCCAAAGGCTCCAGGAGAGAATCCTTCCTTTGCTTTTTCCAGCTTCTGGTGCATGCTGTCATTCCTTGTTCTGTGGCTATATTATTCCAACTAGTCTTTCTATCACCACATTGTCTTTTGTTAATAACATCTCCCTGTACCTCTCTCTCTCTTAAGGACACGTGTGAAAACATGTAAGGCCCACCTGGATAAATTCACCATCTGAACATCCTTAACTTAATCATATCTGCAAAGTCCCTTTTGACTTTAATGTAACACAATCACAGGTTCCAGGGATTCAGACATGGGTATTTTAAAGGGGCCGTTAGTTAGCCTACCACCAGCTATAATAAAAATCCCTTGGTTCCCTTTTCCTAATCCTATCACATTTTTGAAATGTCAAAGCAGGGAGTGTGTGTGTGTGTGTGTGTGTGTGTGTGTGTGTGTGTGTGTGTGTAATTTTACTGGCTGCAATTGGAATGCTGACACAGAAAAGTGGGTAAGACTGGACTCTAGAATTAGACTATGTAAGTTAAAATCCTAACTCTGCTGCTTACAGTCCATTTAGCGTTGAAATTAACTTCTTTGAACCTTATTTACCTCCATTGTAATATGGATAATGATGTTTCCTGTGCTTACTTCCTGGGCTTACAGTGAGGATTAAATGTTAGTTCATACAAAGAACTTGGAATAGTATCTGGAAACACAGTAAGTGCTCAATAAATGTTAGCTCTATTATATTATTATTAAACAAATATGTATTGAATCACCCTGGGCCAGGCACTGTGTAAGACCCTAGGAAATTTTTTCATATGAATTATATTGTTTCATACTCATAAAAATTGTGGTGAATATTGAGGGTTGGTTTACTCAGTCTTTATTCCACCTCCTTCTAATGTGTCTGTCTTAGGTTAGGTTCCTCAGGACACAGATTCTGAGGTGAATATTTGTGTGCAGGAAGTTTATACTGGAGAGCGACCATGAGATCAACAGCTGTGGGGAATAAAGGGCAGAGAAAAGAATTGAACTATGAGACAGTCATAACAGAATCAGTCAGTTTCAGGAGGACCTTTAGAGCTGAGATGACCTTCAGGGGTATTCTGACTTGAGGCAAAGGGCCTGGTTCTTCACACTCTCCCCATAGGTCAGTAAATAGATGTAGTGTGCCCGGGGAGTGGGCCTGAGCTGGGGTGGGGTAGCTCTCTTCAATGGTAATTCCAAGGGGAAGCTAAGCGATGTAAGCTCCCAATCATCTCCGCAGCTAAAATAATATAGCACCAGTCTTGAAGAGGCATCTGGTCATTGCCCCAGATAGCATTATCAAAAGTGCCCTCCTTAACTAGACATGCTGTAAGTCCCAATCTCAGAGTCTTACACTCCCTTGCAGCTAGAGAGCTGCATGGTATTTTGGTTGTAGCAATCAGAGATACTCCCGGGGGTTTTCTTTCAGAACTGCGTTAAGCGGGGGAAAGAGCAGATAGTAGACACTCACTTTGCTGAGTAGGGCCGTCGCACAGGCATGGTGGTGTTTTAGTTCATGGCTTCATAATGTGACACCTTGTTTCACTAGTGGTGGCAGCTCTCTTGCCATCGTGGCAGAGCATTGGGTTGCTGAGGTCTGGGAAGTGTTCCAGGAAGTCTGCCTAGAGCTGGCTCTTCCAGCTTTTCTGTGATTTTGTAAGACACTTAATACCTGATAATAAGTAATTTCTACTTAATTTAGCCAGAGGCTAAATATTTTGCAACTGTATCCTAACCAGTTACAATAATCATATTGTCTTTTGTTTCATAGATAAAGAAACTGGATTGTCAAATAGAGGTACAGTGATATGCACAGAATTATAGAGCATGTAAATGGCAGAGCCCAGATTCACATCTAGATACTCCAGCTCCAAATGCTTGCTCTTTACCTATAGCAAGGTTAGAAGACACGTTATGTGTACCACTGCCCCACTCTCCTCCCTTGTCCAGAAATGGGCTCACAATCCTTAGCATAGGGCTCCAGAAAACCACTATGAATTGACAGAAGTTAGAATATAGATAAAATCTATTTTTAATTTCCCTCCATTTCACACAATAAATAACTACACTGAAGCAGCAAGTCATGTTTCTTGGTTCTCCTTCTACCTTTTGTTCCTCTTCTCTTTTAATATGTTTCTTGACTTCTACCTAGTCTTATGCTCTCAAATGTCAATAGTTCTTCCCCTCTCAAACAATGCTGTCAATCTAATGTTTTATTCTCTCACCAAGGATCTTGACACTTAAAGGAGCACCTTCAAAAGAAAGAAGGGATGTGCTTAACCCTAAAGAAGGAACTAATAATCAGGAAGTTCAGAATACATTAAGAGAGATGTTTCAATAATTTCTGGGGACTGGCATGTCCCCTAAGATAGCACTTTGCATACTTTTGCTCAATAAATATTTTTTGATTGGATGCTTTTTTACTTTGTCTGCTAATGGCTGTGTGGGCAAAGGCAGAAGACTTGGATTCAAAACAAAGAGCAGTATTAGGGTTAAAATGATTTCTTCCAGGGACAGCTCCCAGGGTAATATTCTAGAGCATAAATTTAGCTTGGCTGATCTTTTGTGAAGGAAGTAGAGGAGTCCTTATTTATTTTGAAATGCAATAGCCAAGGGTTTGGCCTTTGATTTCTCTCCAGATATGGTTGGAAGTCCTGAAAAGGTCTTCTGGGTGCCTTGATCTTGCTGCCCCAATGTGAATCTTCTTGGTGTCTCTCTTGGGTAGCTATAATCTGCCTTTGATCTTTCTCCTTATTTCTGGGTGTGTGTTGATATTTATAGTTGTAGATTTGTTTGCTTCCTTCTATTTGCCCTATTGATCCATTTTCAGCTGGGGGGGTGGTTCAATAGCTAAAAGCTGTGACATTTGGTGGCAATGCCACCCACCACATTCTTAAAGTGAACACATATGTGTATTATATAAACAGGGAGGCATTGCCCTCACTGAGGGATTTATACCAAAGCTGCATGTTTTTTCAGATGTATTAAATAAAATATTTCTTAACTACATTTGCAGTGTAACAATGGGTTTAACCTACAAGCAACCATATTTAGGCCACACCTAGTAGGAAATGGGTAAAACAGCTAACATTTATTGAACTTCAATTAGGCTAGGCACTGTGCTAGACATTTGAAATACAAAAATTTTATCTGATCTGTACAATGTTTTGTGAGGTAGGCATTATTATTCTGAGGGGTAAAGTACTCAATTAAGAGAGCACAGATTTGAATCTACTTGTAATTGACTTCTCAGAATATCGTTTTGCTTCCTGGTGGGCTGGGTAGTTCCCGATAGAACTGCTGGAGAACCGCACATGAAGATGTGCAGACCAGGCATAGTCTTAGGTTTTACTGTCACTCTGTTGTTTCATTGATGTCCATGTAAATGCAGGAAAAAGTGAACTGGGAGTGAGAAACCAGAAATTCCTATGCGAACATTGTTATTAACTTGCTATAAAATATTGGGCAAAATACTTATTTTGACTTCTTTTCTTCATTTGTAAAAGGAGCAATTTGGGCCAAATGATTACCAGTTCTCCTATATAACTCCCTTAGCTGCCTGGAAGTGGATGGAGAATGCTTTATAAAGGATATTCCACTTGATTTGAGCCTTGAAGTATGCACAAGAGTTTACCAACAAAGAAGGAGAATAATCACTTCACTGAGAGAGAAAACAGAATGTTCACCTCTCTATGTACAGTATGAATGGAGATGTCACCTCTCTTTGTGTGGTGTGATTCACCTCTATATGTGTGGTGTGAATGGAGAATGTTCACCTCTATATGTATGGTGTGCTTGGAGAATGGTGAGAAGCTAAGTATTTGGGTGAAGTGCACATGAGATACAAAGAGAGATGAAGTTACAGAGGTCGTAGTTTGGGGCGGATTGTGTGTTCACTTAAGAAGTATGTATTTAATCCTGGTAGGAAATCAGTGAAATCTTAATCTGTGAAAATCATTGCCAGAGCTGTATTTTAGAAAGATTACTCTGACAACAGTACTGAAGATGGACTGGAGGGAGGAAAAGTAAGATGGGAAAAACAATACATTTGGCATATTAATAGACCAGGCAAAAGATGATAAAGGCTTAAATTAGAATATTAGCAGAAGAAACAAAATGAAAAAATTAATTTCTAAAGAGATATCTGAGGGACAATAATTTCCCTATCATAAAGATTTAAATGATCTTGTATATTTCATACATTCTAAATGCACGTTAAAATTTTTAAAAAACATTTTGAGATTGGGACTCATCTTCCCATTGATTTGTCCTGATTTAATTGGCACAGTACTTGTTCCTTTCTAAATGCATAAAAATAATGGTGAGTGAAACAAACTATAGTGTCATACATACAGTGAAATAAGGGAAACAATCATCTAGTTATTCCCAGTACAAGAGCCCTCTAAAGTCTTCTAGTCCAGTTGAGGTTTGTTTTTTTTTTAAAGTTGCATTTTCTTTGTTAAGTGGAGCAAGGTAAAAAAAAAAAAAATCAGTTTGGCTCTCCTTAGTACACAAAAGATAAAGTTGTTTATTTGTTTGTTTGTTTAACTACAAATCCACTCTCTGTCACAGATGTTTGTTTCTGGGTGAAGTCCATTCTCTTTTCTAAATGAAATAGCCAAATAATCAGATTCCTGCTGAAGAGAAGCACCACGGGATAGTAAAAATAATATTTGTCAAAAGCTCTAATTTCAAGCTTTGTGTTGGGGGCACTAGTGTGATCTTAGGCAAGTCAATTAAACCTCTTCAAGCTGCTCGGCTGTCTCACCAGTGAAACTGAGTCATAAGATCAGTCTCATGTCATTGTTGGGAAGCCCAAATTGGATAATATATTCCCATAGATAACACAAGAACACTTTGTCTGTTAACCCATATCTTACGTGAGTATTTTGTAAGCTTCAAATTACTGGACACAGCTAGGCTTAATTGCTGGCCATGTCTGAATGCCCCCATGGTGTGTTCATAGCCTATCTACCCCCTAGTATCTCAGACCTCCAGAGAGTTGTCCTGTCTAACCTATTTTGTGATTTGGCTCAGGAAGCACATTTTGGTGGCGGATGTGGTATTACAAATGTTCTAGAGGGGAGAGTAGTTTGCCAGGAAGCTCTGCCAATTGAAAGCAAAGTGAAAATTCAGAATTACGGAGGTTTAATTTCCTGCTGAATAATTCTCTGCAAGCTGTGTAAACTTCTCTTCGCTGAACAAATACTCAGAATAAAATGCCTTAGATGCTCTTTTCCTTTTTAATAAGAAAATGTTCATATTATTGGAGAGTGGGGCCAAGAGAAGAAGGTCTGGCGCTCATGAGCTGAGTTTGTAGAAGTCGTCAAGAATCCTGCTGTGCCCTCGACCTGTGCAGCTTGGAAGAAGGCTGGGTGAGAAGGGCTTTTTATCCGGCAAGAGCCACACAGATTGTCCATGGGCTAATTTAATGAATTAGCCTTTGATAGAAGATGCTTTAAAATAGTACTTGAGCACCTACAATGTGGCAGCCCTGGGGGTAAAGTGAATAGCATACTAAACATGGTTCTGAATGCCCAGAACACTGTTTAGAAGAGGAGTTAACCAGCAAAGCTTCACACAAATAAATGAAAAGATAAAAACTTGTAAGACATATTCGTTTGTACTAGTGCATCGGAGGAAGGCTCTTTAAGAAAGGACATTTGAACCGGAACCTAAAGAGTAAGGAGCAGCTGGCTCGCTGTCGAGTTCTTAGATGAGTGTTTCATCAACAGTTGTCTTGAGTGCAAAGTCCCTGAAGTGAGGAAACACCTCAGTGCATTTGAGAAGCTGAAATGAGGCCAGTATGGCAGGACATAGTGAATATGAGGGAGAGTGGTACAAGATGAAGAGAAATGGTCAGTTCCCAGATATCAAAGCCCTCATGGACCTAAGCACAATGGAATCAAGGGAATAACCTGACCAGGTTATCTTTGCAAAGGTGACTTCACCAGTTGTGTGGAAACATACAAGCAAGGAGACCAGTTAGGACACGTTTATAATTAAGGTGGTCTGATTTGGTGACAAAGGCGATGGAAAGCAGTGTATAATTTTGAGATGTATTTCAAGTCAGGATCCACATGACTTGGTTCAGAATTGGATGTGAGAAGAGAGGGAGAGGGAGTGATCAGGGTGGAGTCTCAGGTTTTCAGCTTGAACACTGGCTGGGTTGATGGGGAAGCCACTTACTGACCCAGTTACACTAAAGGAGGCAGGTTTGAGGGAAGAGCTACATACAGCTCAGCTTTCGTGACATTAAGTTTGGTCTCCAAGACTTCGAAGTGCAGTTAGGGTGTATGCCTGGAACTTTCAGCTGAATTCCAGGGTGGAGTTATGAATTAGGCAATTCACCAGAGTATCAGTAGTCTCAAAAGCCATGGCATGATGGGATTCCAGAGCATTGTCACTAAAAGAAGTATGGGCAGGTGCTTCCTTCTCGGGTAATATGTTTGGATTAGTTGATGGGGTCAGGGACTGGGACATGGGCCACAACCCACACTGTCAAAGTGATCATTAAGCAATGAGAGCAATGAGGAGTCAGGCACAGTTTCATGCTTTTGTCATGGTGCCCCTGTTTAGGGCAGTCATAGTAATGCTGGTTGAGAGAAAGGAAGACTGAAACCAGGCAGAGATCTATTGATGTGAATTAATCACGAGGGTGATAAGTGCCCGGATGAGGACCTATATAGGTAAGAGTAAGGCAAGAATTTGAAGACATATGTTTTCCCCAAAGGTGGTTGGGAAAAAAAATCAGTATTCTGAAAACTACTTAATACATGGTGATTTCTAAAAATTGGGGGCTGTATAGCAGCCATGCCAGTGCAAAGTAATTAGCTTAGCAATTAGGAGTAGTTGAGAATGCCAACTCCCTTCCATGTATGTGTTGCATCCATGAAAAATGCAAACGTGGCTTTTTATGGATTTGGACATAAACTGTAATCCAGCATCCCTTGTGAGAACATAATGCCTGCAAATGTAATAAAAGTCTTAGAAGGTTAAAGTGTAACTTATTAGCATGACTGCTAGATGAGTGAACTGAAGAAGAAATCAAACCTCCCTGATTGATTCCAAAATGGATATGACATTTGCTCAAATGGCAGCCCACACTCTAGGTCACATAGGCATAACCGATGCTCTGAATAATCCCAAGTAAATGGCTTGTTCTACTTTGTTCCCTGTGATGTGCTTCTTTCTTGCTGATGAATGCATTACTTATCTTTGTCATGCTATATGATTACTTAAAATGATTTTTTCCTCCTAAATAGGAGTCCTTCCTTATGCTCTCTTCCCCAGATGAAAATTTGATTTGGTAGGGAAGTTGCTTTAAGAATGTCCAAATAGAAAGCATAGTTTAAAATCTTTGATTGATCCAGGAATTTTTCATTTTATTAATCTCTCCTTCTTGTTTTCGAGATGAGTTTTCATCCACTTTGAATTAAAAGCTTCATGTGTTTTTGATAAACACTTTACACCCTAATAAAAAGCTAATGTAAAATGTGTACCTCCTTCCTCCTTACATTAGAGATTCTTTATAAACACTTGTCAGGAACCATCTGGTGAAAGATATGCTCCATGGGGCTTGGGGTTCACCTTGTCTGTCGGTTTTCTAGCTGAGCCCATGCCTTCTCAAGGTCTCTGTGTCATTAGTAATTAGCCTGCAGTACAGTAGACAAAGGAAAGAATGACAGCACCACGCTGAATAAAATGGGCCTGGAAAACTGTTAAAAGTGGGAACCAGTCATCAGGCTCTTTGGACCAGACCTCATGACCCCCAAAACCAGAATGGAGGGGTAGTTTAGTTTTACGTCACTGGGTTAGTGATCATAGCTGTATTGGCTGTAGGATAGTAGACGGGCTTCTGCTTAGTCTATAACTGAACAATCCAGGGGATCCTTCTCTGAAGAAAATCTTGAATATTATAGAATTAGGTGGCAGGGGTACCTCCTGAGGCCTATGGAAGAATAATTGATTAAGGCCATTGTACGTTCAGTAGCACCACTTTCATCTGGGGTGATCTTCTTTGCACAAGCTCTCTCCCACCGTGAGTAAGATTTCCTCCTTTGTTGTGGTTTTTATAATCATGGCAGAGGTCAAACGGTTGAAGAGCATTAAAATGTTTTTAGCGATTTCTTTCTCAACAGGCTCTTCCAGTCCACCATTTGTCCAGCCAGTGCTATTTTCAGGGTGACATGTATTTGTGCTTTTTTTGGGTTTAATATCCACTGTCTGGCCGATTTCCCTGGCTAGTAGCCCCTTCCTTTTTTGCTCTTCCAGCAGAAACAGAGCTGCTTTTCACCTCTTTGTGACTTCCTAGGGACAAGTGCCCAGCCATACTCTCATAGTCTATATTGCTCCGCTATAGGAAAATTAAGATTTTTCACACACATGCCCACACACGCACATCGAAGTCCTGGTTGCCTCTGATTGCAGATTGGGATTCGAGTTCATTTTTTTTCATTATTTTTAGGCAGCTCTCTTTGGAGGAATAATTACCTAGTCAAAGTATCTGTTCTCTTGATCAGTCACATATGTCGATGTGCGTGTGTATGTGTGTATGTATTTAAAACTGATGGACATGCACCTAGACTCCCTACTAAGGATGGTTTTGCACACCTTCCTCCTTTCCCTAATGCGACTCCTCCCCATTTACCCCTGAGGAGGTCCACCTGCCCCTAACTTCATGCAGGCAGGAGCATAAACTACTCAATTTGGATGTGACAGTGTTTGTGGATGCTGCAGGCTCTGGCTTATTCCATGTTAATTACAATATCACAACAAACAATTTATTTGGAGTCTTAAAATCAATTAAGAAAGCAGGAGAAAAATAAATATTACAAACCTACTGAGCAAGTAGAAAACATTAGTAGCCCTGGCAGGACCGTTTTCTATGGCACATAGGCAAGCCTGCATGATATGAGAATGGTTCAGTATTTGACCTTTATTTTGGAAGAGTTGGGCTTGGTGTTAAGAACACACAGGAAAGTTAAGGAAGAAATAAAAACAAAGGTGACAATCTGACCCAGGAGGCTGAAGCTTGAGTAGTGCCATATCAGTCCAATTTTTTTCTATAAAAATCCAAATTATTTTTTATTTACTGAGCCTCTTTTTGAATCTCCTCTTGACTTAAAAAGTAATACACATTTACTTTAGAAACTTTGGAGAATAGTAAAACATTAAAAAGAAAATAAAAATTATTTGTTACCCAAATTTGAGGAATAATTACTGTTAACATTTTGATAGGTATATTTGTGGTATATGAAGCAACCTTTATATGCATAAACATGTTTTTACTGTTATTATATATATATATATAAAAATATGTATATATGTAATATATATACATATTATAACATATATACATATTATATAAATACACATTTTCTTCATTCAACTTCTTCGATGGAAAAAAAAAAAAAGAGTACCCTAGAATATGTTAACCAGCAAGAGCTAGTGTGATTTTTCCCTAAAATAGACATACACCTTGCAATACGGTGCTACTTTTAGAAAATGAAAGCCAATGATTATCCTTGAAATTAATCAACCCACTACTCCTCTTTGAGGATGTGACGGAGTGGGGGTAGGACACAGAAGACATGCGATTCTTTTACAAAAAGGAACCCACCTTTCTTGATTACTGTTAGACATTTAAAATGTATTATCTTACCTAGTAAATACACAAACCAAGTCATATAGGCATTTAGACAGTCAGTGTAGGAGAGTAGTTAAGAGTGGGTTTTGAAGGAGACTGCTTAGATTTTATCCCTGGTTCTGTTACTTATAAGAATAAGGGGATCTACCTTACAAGGTTATTATGAACATTACATGAAGTAAGCCATGCAAAGAACCTAAAAGAGCTCCTGGCACATAATGCACAGTATATGTGTTATTTTTGTAACTATAACCATCTTTCAAATGAAAAAAATTGCAAGCTCAGAAAGATCAAGCAATTTTTTTAAATTAAAGTTTATTGGGGGTGGCAATTGTTAGTAAAGTTACATAGGTTTTAGGTGTACAGTTCTGTAATATATCATCTATATTGTATGTTCACCACCCAGAGTAGTTTTCCTTCCATCACCATGTACTTCATCCCCTTTACCCTCATTTACCAACCCCCTCCCCCGCACCCTCTGGTAACCACTAAACTATTGTCTGTGTCTATGAGTTTTTGTTTCTTCATTTGTTTGTTTTGTTCCTTTGTTGTTTTCAGTTTTATATCCCACATATCATTGAAATCATATGGTTCTCGACCATCACACAGCAAGTAAATGGGAGTATTGACTCAAATCCAATTTTCTGTCTTTTAAATTCCTTATCTTTCTTGTGCCAATTACTATTTTTCAAAATAAATATTACAAACCTACATTTGTATGGTAACTGCATGTGCTGAAGGATTTCAGAGAGGCAATGATCTACGTATTCTTCATAATAGTCACTTGATGATGATAAAAATTAAAAATACTGAAAGTTGCCCAAGGTGCCGCATGAGCTGTCTGCTGCTAGAAAAGGTTTCTGCAGCGGGGATATAAAGCACAGCATATGGAATATAGTCAATAATATAATAATTACATACAGTGTCAGATGGGGACTAGACTTGTTGAGGTTATCATTTTGTGAGGTATATAAGTGTCTAATCACTACGTTGTTTTGTATACCTGAAACTAATAAAAAAATACATAAATGACAAATGACTATGCATTGAAAAGAGCTATTGGTATTATGTAAATATATACACACTTGCTCTGAAACAATAGGCTTTTTGTCAATTTCCCCTTTCATTGTTTTGCCTGTCATCTATTGGCCTTGCCATGGTGCAAAGATCTGCCATTCCTGCTGGCAGTTGGGATCTCCTTGATCTTTTCAGCTGGAGGGATGGATTGAGGCATAATCCCAGTGGATGGAGTTTTCTGTTCCATGACTGTGTTCCCCATGACTCTGAGTAATTCATTAAATTCATTTGCAGTCAGTTGTGCCCCAAACATAGAACTTGCCTGTCTGTTATCCCTTACAGATATTGAATAACACATGTAGTTGTTGTGAAGATGTCAAACACTTATTCCCAGATCCTAAAGCCTATCTCAGTGACTGATGGAGCCTTCTCTCTAGGCTTCTGACTTGACAGGCAGAGGGAGGAGACAGCCAAAAGACTACAGTCTCTGCAGAAATTAAAACCATGATTCTGGCCACTCAATCATGTGACCTCAGGCAAATTACTTAATCTCTCTGACTCACAAATTTATCATCTTAAAAAAAACCAGAATGATGCCTATGATGTAGAATAATTGTAAGGATTTAATGGGATAATACATATAAAGCACCCATCTCTGTGTCTGTATATTAAATGTACTCTTCTATGTATCCACCCTTATGACTCTCAATGTCATGTGTATGTGGAGCATGTTCTCAAAATGTGTCGCTTCTTAGAAGGTTAGGATGGAATTGCAACCTTCAAAAGGTTTCAATAAAGAAAACAGAACGAAGGAAAGAATTATTGGGAGGTGTTATTTCAGGCTGCAAGACTCTAAGATAAATGATGGGATTGAGAAATTTTCCTTGAATATGGCTATTGATTCCTGACCCTGGTTTCTTAATCTAGGGATGTTCTTCCCTGTTGTTCTGGGAGCATTGTTATAATGGAGAAAGTATGTGGATGTGGTGTTCCTACCGTTATGTGTTTTAGGTTGATATAACTAGATCTGTGTGTACATACAGATAATGCATGTGGCCACCTTAGTGAAAATAAAAGTCAGATGAGTTTTTAGCATCATATAAACACTTTATCTTTGAAAAAAGTAATTGTTACAGCTTATTTTGGACACAGGTATATGATCCCAAAAATAACTAGATAAAAGATGAAAACTAGCGTTGTTCAAAGTAATGTCCGAAATTGGGGGTGTGGGATAGAATCACTTGCAGAAACTTAAACATATATTCATACCTGACATTAGGCTTCACAGATTCTTATTTGATAGATATGGGTGGGGCCTCAGTATCTGTGTATCTGTGTATTTTTTATAGCAGTATTATTGATATAATTCATAAATTATAAAAGCTACCAAGTGAATTCTAGCCTGCATGCATGGCTATAGCATTAGTCCCTCATTTTATTTTATTATATTTTTTAAAGATTTTATGGGGGAATCGAGGAAGGGGAACAGCATTGGGGAATCGGGGAAGGGGAACAGACAAGTTGCTGTGCTTTTGTTCTTCAGTCTGGTTGTGGAGGACTTTGCTTCACTGGCCCATGTTGGTATTATCATTGTGCTTCTCCTGGGTGAGGCCGCTGGCCACTGGCCAGCCACTCACAGAGGCTCTTGGCCACTCGTGCTGGTTGCCAGCCACTCACTGTAGCTTTACAGCAGCCCACTGCAGCCTCACTGAAGCCTACACCGTCGCTGTCGACTCACAGCAGCCCAGGTCCAGGTTGAGCTGTTGTTCACCATCTTAGCTGTAGAGGGCAGTGTCACTGGCTCTTATATGTGGGATCCGAATCAGGGCGTCCTAAGCCAGCTCTTAACCAATGCGCCACTTGGCCAGCCCTAGTCCATCATTTTATAACATCCATTGTTTCCCTTGATTTTCAAGATAATGCTATTCTGGATTATTTTTTTCATCCATGTTATATATTCACTCTTTCCCACCCTGTTCTATAACCGGAAGCTGATCTCTAGGGTATTTATTCTGTTGCTTCCTCCCCTCCAAAGTGTTCTGTCCTTGTGCAAGCTATGCCCTCTCTGGGATGTGCTAAAAACTCTTTCCTCCATGCCTTGTAGTTGTAATGGCTCTCGGCTTTTGCTTACCCATGATGAGAATATTGTTTCTAGTGATGGCACTTGGTTTTCTTAAACTCAGTCAATACCTTGCGTGATAGTTAAATTTAATGTGTCACATTGACTTGTCTATGGAGTGCTCAGGTCAAACATTATTCTGGGTGTCTCTGTGAGGGTGTTTCTGGGTGAGATTAACATTTAAATCAGTAGACTGAATAGAGCAGATTGCTCTTCCTAATGTGGGTGGGCCTCATTCAATCAGTTAAAATCCTGAGTAGAACAAAAAGACTGAGTAATAGCAACTCTTCCCGCCTGACTGATGAGCTGGGACATCAGTCCTTTGTAGCTTATAGACTTGTACTGAAATATCAGCTCTTTTTTGGGTTGCTTCTGGCTTTCAGACTGGAATTTATACCATTGGCTCTCCTGGTTCTCAGGACTCTGGATTAGGACTGGAACTACACATTGACTCTCCTGGGTCCCCAGCTTGCTGACTACAGATCGTTGGAATTTTCATAATCGCACAATCTAATTCCTTTTAGTAAATCTGTACACACACACACACACACACACACACACACACACACACACACACATACATCTCATTGGTCATGTTTCTCTGGCAAACTCTAGATATGTGTTCTAAATAGCACCTTTATTAAATTGTCCTTAACTACCATTTTAGATGAGCCAGGATCCTCCCTGATACATATATCTAATCCAATATCTATTCCACAACTTTTATTTTGACTTTTGATTATATTGCATGAAAAAAAAAATTTCCGGTAAACTTATATGAATTGAAATTGTTGACATTAAACAATTATTGTGTTTCTTTGCCAGAAATTCTACTGAGGAGTTTTATAGGCATTGTCAGAGTGATGGGTTTCCTTCAAGAGAGAAGCAAGACTTTTAAAAATGAAAATTTGTTTCTTTCTGAAACTATTTTGCCTTTTTTATAAGTTCCAAATGTAAGAGTGAATTTGCTTTGTCATCATTCATTTCAATTTGTTGTCAGCTCTTCCAGGGCACTGGTATGTGTGGGTCATAGTGAAAATAGTTTAATTCCCCATAGAACGAGTATCCAATTGTTTTAATTTCCTTTATCATAGCTGTTAAGCAGCTCTTTCATCTTTGCAGTGGATCAACTTTTGTTGAATTTAAAATCCTTCTGATGAAATATAGTCAATTCATGAGGAGAATATTGACCTTGGAACACATGGGCACTGATTAAGTGTGCAGGGTCATGTCGGGAGAAAAGCTGGGCACTCCAGTGAGGGCTCCTATGACTGGAATTGTTGATCTACTTGGAAAAGGCCTTGACTGTCATCTGGGACTTTAATTGAATAATTAATTCATTACTCTGGTTGAATTCTAGTTGGGTAAATTCTGTCCAATATGAATCCCCATTTATCTTCTTCATTTTCTCCTAGAAGTGTCAGCTATTTCAAGCAGTGAAGGTGAATGCCATTATCTAATAAGCCTGAGAGAGACCTACCATGAGAAATGGTTCTCCATTGATCTGTGTGGCTGAACAGAGCTATTTGGTCTCCGTATGTTTATTTTCTCCAATATGGAACATAACCTCTCTGCTTCAAGAAGATATGTGCAAAGATGGGTATAGACTCCAGATTTTAGAAAAGGAAGGAACTTAGTTATTATCTAAGATTCTCATCCTGGAAGCCATGGATGGATCCTAGGGGTTTGTGAACACCGGCAATTAAGTGTGAACTTTGGTAAATGTGTGCCACATGAGAGAGGAGGTGGAAAAGCCATAAAAAGAAACTGGTTAGTTGGTGTGTCTCAAATATAGCTCTCTTTGAATCTTCCTTTTTTCACAGAAAATTCTCAGAATCTCCTGGAGAACAGAAGGTCAGATGGGCAGATTCAAGGGACACACACACACACACACACACACACACACACACACACTTAAAGACTAAGTCTTTCATTCATGTTCAAATAACGTAGTCTAACCCATACAAAATCTAAAGACGGGACAAATTGGCCATTCTATTATTCCCTATTCAAAAGGGAAAGGCCTCTCTGTCAGATATTTGGGGCAACCCACATGGACACATCGCCACAGTCCTGATCTCCCTACTTATGTTCTGTTTCCCCTTTGACATAGTTTCCCCTTCTCCTTCTCCAAAGTTCTTGGCTTTTTGTTTGTTTTGGCATTTCACCTGCTAGAAAAAGCAGGGGGAAACTTCAGGTCCTGAAAGGGAAGACGTCAGGGGGCCTGGGCTCTGGATGAAATACCTAAAAACAGACACCAAGTATCCTTATCAGCCAGAGGATTACGTTATGCAAAATATCTTACTATTAGCTTGGTCTGAGAAGGTGCCAAAATGGAAAATAGAAAATGTGAGACAAGAAATAACATTTGTCCAGCTTTGAGCATTATTCTATTGAAAACAGATCTATCACTTTAATGAACTTCTCAGAGGAGTATGTGACATAAAAGAATTTAAGAGTCACTGCTTAAATGGGAATTTCTCATTTTACAGATAAGAAAAACTGGTGTTCAAGAAAGTGGAGGGATTTGCACAAACTGACAGGCAGAGGCAGAGAGGAGCACAGCTATAATATAATTCACGTTTTCAGACTTAGTTTCAAATGTCAGTGCTCGTTTTAAGATACACTGCCAAATCTAATATTACATATGAAACAAAGTTTTATAAAATTTTTTCTGAAGGAAGATGACATATAAATTCAAGTTAGGATTCTGGTTAATAGAGGAACTAATGTTATTCCTTATAAGGCCCAAATGAAACCCCCCTGTTAGGGAATGTAGTTTTGAAACTTGTTTGTTTTTTAGCAATGATGACTACAAATTTTTAGGAATGACAGCTATAAATGACCAGCACCCCAGTATTTACTCGAATCTATCATGGGCGAGCAGGAGTGCTTTGTCCTGGGAGCAAGGACCAGACAGTGCTTTGTAGGTGGGAGGGAGAGAAGAGAAGAGAGAATTTCGCTTTTCTTTTCTGGTGTTAATTACCATGGATGCAATTTTAAATTGATAAAGTGTTCATTTGTTTTTCCTCCTTCATTCATATTTTTATGTTTTAATCCATTCATATTAAACTTCACACATATCCTCATAATCATGGACCTACATAGAGAATGAAATTGTTAAAATTCCTTAATCAAATCTCTTAATTCGTACATCTCTGATCGATCATGCATCTGCCATGCTCCCTAAGGCTAGCTTAAGGTACCTGGAACTACTTTTAGTGCCACTTCGTTCTATAACAGGAGAACACTTTTTCCCCCACCATAGCTTCCATTGTAACCCCTCTTTGGGTGCATAACTGCTTACTCGCTTCCCTGGTCCTTTCTATCTGGGAATCAGTTGGCTAAGGCATATTAGAAGTGAACCATCATACCTTAACTTCTGTGTATCGCTACACAAGCATAAGTAGAACATCACCAGATACTGCTCCCATGCGTGTGGTTGACTATAGCTGGTTAATAGCCAAGAGGTGCAAGCTGGTCCCACGGAGCAAACCTGTTCTGGCAAGACCTGAATGGTCTTCAATCAAAGCTTCTTTGATTCTTCCGATTGTCTCCAGAAATGATAACGCCACCACAATGTGCCACAATTATGCAGATCACAGAGGGCAATCAGAACGTGAGTTAATTATCGTTACTTATATGCCTTCGTATGTCTCTATCTCTTTACATATAGACACATTTTTTTCTGTAGTCTCTCTAACATGGGGAGAAAGGCTTAGGTCAGAGCCTATTTACATTAAGTAGGAGGGTCTCTGGCTAGTTAGTGGCTTGGGAGGACACCATTGCTGTTCAGAACATGGCTAGCTACAACTTGAGTTCCAAGTTGATTTTTTGATTTCCCTAGGACCTCTGCAGACTTTTCTGTGTGTGTTTGCTGTAAAGATTATAATATCTATCTTAATTTATCACTGTCTACTTTGAATTAATATAACATCATTTCAGTTATAATGTAAGAATTTTACAGGAATGTTTCCATTTATACCCCTCCCATCTTTTGTACTATTATTGTCATATATTTTACTGCTATCTGTAATAAACCCTATGGTATGTTGTTATTACTTTTTGCTTTTAAGTGAGTTGACTTTTAAAGAATATAAGAAAAGAAAGAAAAGTAGTCTTTTCTGTTTTTTCACACATTGAGCATTTCTGCTGCTCTTTATTCCTTCCTGTAGGTGTAAATTTCCATCTGATATCATTTCACCTTTGTCTGAAAAACTCCCTTCAACATTTTTTTTAGGTGTAGAGTTATAGAAGACACATCCTCTAAGCTTCTGTTTTGTCGAAAATGACTTTATTTTTGCTTCATATTTGAGGTATTTTTCATTGGATATACTAGTAGAATTCTAGAATGACAATTCTTTTTTTCAGCACTTTAAAACTATTGTTCCATTGTTTTATGGCCTGTGTAGTTTCTGAGAAGTCAGCTTAATTACTATGATTGTTTCTCTGTATGTACTATGCCTCCTTCTATGGGCTTCTTTTAAGATTTTCCCTCAAATTTAGGATTTCAGCAGTTCGACTGTGATGTACCTAATTATGTATGTGGTGTTTTTTTTTTGTGTGTGTGTGTGTGTAAACATGTTTATCCTGCTTGATTTTTGTGTATCTGTGTGATGCTGTTTTTGATCAATTTCTGGAAAATTTCAGCCAGCATTTCTTCAAGTATTTTTTATTCCCTATTACCTTTCCCCTCTCCTTCTGAGATTACAATCATGCATGTATTGGACAACTTAACTCTGTCCCACTTGTCATTAACATTCTCTCCAATTCTTTTTCAACAGTTTTTTTTTTTTACTGTGTTTTAAGTTGTAAATTTTCTATTGGCTTGTTTTTAAGTTCACTGGTTTTCTCTGCTTTTGTGTCCAATTTGCTATTACTACCATTCAACAAATGCTTCATTTCAGTTACTGTAGTATTTTAGGTTTAGGATTTCCATTAGTTCTTATTTATAGTTTTAATATTTGAAATATAGTTTTAATGCATGGAATTCTATATTTCTCTTAAAATTTACACTTCTTTGCTATTAAATCCATTTTTTCCCTATAGATTCTTTAACATATTTATCATTGTTACATTAAAGTCCATGTTCGTTAATTCAATCTGGGACATTTGTAATTCTGTTACTATTAACTCTTCTTTTTCTTCATTATGGGTCATATTTTAAAGCTTCTTTAGAAATCTAAAAACATTTCATTTTATCTAAACATTATAGATGATATAAGATTCTACATTGTAGAACATTGTAGAGAATTTGGATTCTGTTATGATCCTCTGAGGGGTGTCGAGCCTTGTACCAGGTTCCCTGGAGTCTTCTGCATGTATTATTGTTCAGGGACTAGCAAAGAATTTGAGAGAAATTGATTCACAAATGTTGTAGCTCCCTTTCTTTCTGCAACTTCCTCCATTAATTTCTAATGACTGGCAGCTCTGAAGTTTACCCACTGACTCTTGAAGCTAATAATGCTATGACTTCCTATTTGAGCTCTATCCTTTGAGTCCAGCGCAGGCAAGAAAATGCCTTCAGTCGAGTCAGAATTTGGGTGAGGAAGAGAGGCAGCTCAGATGCAATTCTAGAGGAGGCATTCACTACCAGGGTCATGCAAATGAAAGGGCGGTACTTGGGAGCAAGTGCCTACTGATATTTTGTACCCCAGGCCACCTCTGTTTCTCATCCCATTCCCAGATATACCTGACCTTCAGGGGAAAAGCTATGTAAGTTAGAATAGAGAAAAAAATCGAAAGGGAAATAATATTACTTCTATCACTGCAAAATAAGATTTAAAAGGAGAGGGAAAGAAATCAAAGAAACGTCTCCATTCTCTAATAAAAACCTACATAAAAATGCCATTATATGCACATACTTATGAATATATATATATATATATATATATATATATATATATATATTTCCCCCACCCCCACCCAAATAAAAAGAGAGCTGACAGGGAGACTGTGGATCAGAAATGTCAGCAAATTTAGAACAAAGGAAAGCAGCTGAATGAGTGGGACCTGTTTAACATATTGAAGGAAGCTAAAATAAGGGTTTGTAGAAGAAATGGAAATGAGAAGCAAGGTCATTTGAATCACAGAACCCTAGAAAGGCAATAGGTTACCTGGGCAGAAAGGAGCAAGGGAGATAACTAAAGTAAGGGGGTTGGACATCAGTGCAATGATCAGTTAAACCCTAGCATCACACCCCCTGCCTCAAACAGATATTTGCCCACCACTTCAGGGGTCAGGAGGTTATTTCTATGGCGAAATTGTAATACCGTGTGTTAGGCAGAGGCTAAGCATTGTCTAAAAATCAGTTGAAAAGAGTGTATTTCAAGAGAAAATACATATCTGGTGGGGATATTCTTGGCTCTCCTTTGATATTCTTCAGCGAGCATGTTGGCAGCCAGCCTTATATCTCTCTTGGCAAAGGATTGGAAGATTCTTCTCTGGAGAAATTGGCCCAAGAGAAACGCCCACAGATACTAACATTTGGGAGTCCACCAATAAAATGGCCATGACCTCGCCAGATTTATAACAATGTGAGACTTAAAGCCACTTATCTCAGAAGCTAATGAACCAAATAGAAAAAGAAAAAAACAAAAACAAAACGCAAAACAAAACACTTGAATTATGTAAGAAACCACTTTGATACATAAAATGTTGTATCTAATAAACTGGGAATTAGCAAAAACGAACTGTTAATAACATGTGTGTGTTAGGGCCCAAAAGAAAAGAAAACTCCATAAATTTCTATAAGGCAGAATATTTAGGAACACCATTTTCTAGCTCTAAAGTAGGAAATCATAAATTACCAATGAAAGGGCTTCTTGGTTGCAAGCAACAGAACTTATTATGGCTGTTGTAAGCAGCAAAGAAATTTATTAGAAGGGTAATAGGTGCTTATAGAATTGAGAGGAGGTGGGAGAACCAGGCAAGATGCAAGGAAGGCCAGGTCAGACACTAGAATTCAGGGCCAAAGCCTAGTTCAGGTGTCATCTTGTGAACTGATATCATTTGACACTTGCTGTCATTGCAGTCTAGCTGCTGCCTTCGTCTCTGGGATCTCTCCACTGAGACTCACCCAACAGGGGTTTACCTCAAGAATAGAGGGGTGGCTGAATGCCAGGTAGCACAAAACGGCAAACATCTATAATTAGGAATAACAACAACAACAACAACAAAATAAAATACAAAAAAATGCTCCACACTAGTCATAGGAATATATCTATATATCAATATATCTATATCTCTATCTATCTATCTATCTATCTATCTATCTATCTATCTATCTATAGATATTTAAATTCTTTTAAATAATTTATGTTGAACGAGAAATCAATGTTGAAATGACAATCTATTTGGAAAGAAAGAAAAAGATGAATAAAACATCAAAACTACCAAAGTAATACTTAGAATCAAGTTTTTAAAAATGTGTATATATTAATAAAAATACTGAAGATACGGTATATACTCAATAAACTATAAAAATAACCACTCTTTCAATAAACCTGAAGATATTGATAACAAAAGGAAAATGGAAAACATAGTAACAGATCTATCACCTAAATAAAACAACAGACCTACATTATTTAAAAGAATTTTACCAAATCTTGAAGAGATGGGTGATTGTATTTGAACTCTTGAAATGGAAAAAGATGAGCTGTTCTCTAACCCATTCTATGTGGTTACAGAATCCTCATTAAAATAACTGAACAAGGAGAGTATGAGGAAGATTAGAGATTGATTTCACTTGTGATCATTAATGCAAAAAATATGAGTATGGTATTTTCAAATTAAATACCAATTGAGAGAGTAACCCCATTCCAAGCATTGTTTATTTTAGGATTGCAAGAATGACTCAACAATTGGAATCTGTTATTCTACATTAACATATTAATTGAAAAAACAAACACATTCTATTATCCTCTCAATAGATGCCCCATTAATTTTTTGTTATTTTAAATATAAATATATTTAAGTTAATAATGATGGTACAAATAATATGGTACAGCTGATCTCAAGAGCCTTAGAGGATCTGGGTATTTATAGGTACTTGAAAAAAAAAATGTTACTCTAGGATTGCTAGGTTAGATACAAAACAGATCAACGTCTTACCTACAGAGCAAGAAAATCACACTAGGGACCTTTTTTTTTTCCTGGACAAAAATCTACAACTTAACATGTGACTTCAGTATGTCTGGGCTGCAATCAACTAGTGAACAGTAAAATCAGACATAAATATAATCTCATGGGGAATTAAATAATCCTTGTATCAACATTAGAAATGTCCAAACCTGTAGATAATTTTTATAGGAGTTAATGTGAGCCAATGCCCCATGAATTTTGATAACATTTATCATTCTTTCCTGATTTTACAAGGCCTCATCAAGATAAGAGCAGAAACAGCTTCTTCAGGCTGACAAAACTTCTATTAGTAAATTACAGCACACCTTCTAATAATTTCAGGAACATTAAACCCTTTCCCTAGGAAATCAGTGTGGCAGACATTTGTCGGTTGTCTATCCATTGTCCATTCCTCCTTTTATCCTTTTTTTTTTTTTTTTTTTTAAAGATTTTATTGGGGAATTGGTGGAGGGGAACAGCGTTGGGGAATCGGGGAAGGGGAACAGACAAGTTGCCGTCTTCTTGTTCTTCAGTTTAGTTGCGGAGGATGTTGCTTCACTGTTGGTATCGTCATTGCGCTCCACCCGGATGAGGCAGATCGGTCGCTGGCCTCTGGATGTCGCTCATCACGGCTATTGGCAGCTCACGCTTGGCTGCCAGCCGCTCACGCTGGCTGCGGGCCACTCACTGTAGCCTATGGCAGCCCACTGCAGCAGGGGCTGCAGCCCACACCATCACCGGGGCTCGCACAGCCCAGCTCCAGGTGGAGCTGTTGTTAGCTGTAGAGGGCAGTGTCACTGGCCCTCATGTGGGATCCGAACCGGGGCCGCTGGCATCCCAAAACCAGCGCTTAACCAATGCGCCACTCGGCCGGCCCCTCCTTTTATCCTTGCTAACAAAATATCGACATCATTTCTGGGGACCAAAATGCCTAGTTATACTTTTTTTCTCAGCCTCTCTTGTAGGTGATCACAGGATCGAGTTCTGTCCACTCATTTGTATGGAGAACTCCCCTGTGTATTCTGAGAACTCATCTTGTTTTCTTGATAGAAGGGGGCACCAGGCCATCCCTAACCCCTCCTCATCTTTTTGCCTTGATTGTGGGAAGAAGCCATTTTGCAACCCATACATAGTGAGTGAACCTAAGAAAAATCCAGCACACTAAGGAAAATGCAGAGAAAGATATAAAAAGCCTGACATAGTGTGGGTACTTTTCTTGAGCAACTGTACCATCCCAGCAACCTGTGAACTCCTTCCTAACTACTGAGGGGTAGGGAAACTTTAGTTAGTTATTCATGGCTGAACACATTTGTAACTGAAACAGTCAGAAATAAGGCAAGAATGTCTACTATCACCAATATTATTTAGTGCTGTATTGGAGCTTATACCAGATGTAGTAAGATGAGAGAACTAAATAAAAACTATAAGACAAATTTTCACTATTAATAGCTAATATACATGAGGAGAAAATTCAACAAAGTCAAATGAAAAGCTATTAGAATAAAAGAGAATAATAAAATGGCTGGTTACAACATCAGCATACAATGATCAATAGCTTTCCTAATCAATTTTTGCAGTCAACTCAAAAATATAATGGAGTAAACAGTCCCATTCATAATAGTAACAAAACCATAAAATACTTAAAAGCAAATATACAAGGTCTGTATGAAGACAACAGTAATACTATCTTGAAGAACAAAATAAAGACAAAGACATACCATGTGCTTGGATAGAATGACAATATTGTAAAGATGCCTATTATTGCAAAATTACTTTAAAAAATTGATGAATCATCAATTAAAGCCCTTACTAGGACATTTTATTAAGCTCAACTCAACAGCAGTTTTTGAAGTTCTACAAAAAATAAAATGGACCAAAAAGGCAAGTATATTTGAAAACAACATCAAACTATGAATGAATATACCCTATCATATGTCAACATATTATAAAACTATAGTAATGAAAGCAATGTAGAGTTGTCTAAGTAATAAATCAA
The DNA here is from genome assembly GCA_033961575.1 of Aselliscus stoliczkanus. Taxonomy (NCBI): domain Eukaryota; kingdom Metazoa; phylum Chordata; class Mammalia; order Chiroptera; family Hipposideridae; genus Aselliscus; species Aselliscus stoliczkanus. The sequence goes on from CM066735.1 coordinate 19,788,950, forward strand.
TGAACAGAACTGAATAGAGTCAAGGAAAAGACTCATGTTTATGATAAAAGTGTGTGTGTGTGTGTGTGTGTGTACATATGTATGCATATGTATTGTGTGCTAACCTTTCTAGGTCTGAAGTTCCGGACAAAAATTAAAATATTTAATTTTTTTTCTTTTTTCTTAAAGGAAACATCATTTAGGTGGGCTACATTAGTTATGCAAATGTAAAACGACCCATTGTCCTGCTGGAAGGGTCTGCAAAGAAGCTGATAAGAAGACTATTTAATTAATGTATGGGAGGAAAGACCAGCCCCCTGGCCCCTTCCTTTTTGTAGTCCAGTGTTGCTATCACTTTTCTGATGACTTGATGTGGTCCCACTTACATCTATTGGAATCAAAAACACCAAGAACCTTAGGGGTACTCACTAAGAAGGAAGTAACTTGTGTGTGTGTGTGGGGGGTCCTCTGGATTGCCCACCAGAGCTCCACAGCAGCTGGATTGCCAAAAAGAGTGGAGGGCTCTTCCTCCCACCACTGTGGCTGAGTCTGGAGCCCTCCTCAAGGCCTGCTGCCCTGGCACAATGTTGTGGTTTGGGGGTGAGAGCTGAGCGTGTGAGTAATTGCTAACAGATTGGACAACTTGGGAGGACAAGGCAACCACTGCTGCAGCCTTAGCTACATCTGAACCAGTGAAGGCACCAAGTGTACAGCCATGCAAAAGTGATCATCAGACGGTATGGAGGCCCATGGTGAAGGGCAATGCACTATGGCAGGGATGCAAGTGATGGTCCTGGAGAAGTGATCCGCCTCTCTGGTGCTCTCACTCTGTCTGCTTTGGAAAGTAGGCCCAAAGAAGAAGCCCCAGATATGTTATAGAGTTTAAAATTAGATGCGTGAGAAGCCTTCTAAGAACATACTGGATTTTCTACTGGCAGGACATTTGAGGTTTGATGATTGGAAAAATAAATAAATTATGACTATGTTTCCCTAACCGAGGAAGATATTTACAATGGTGCAGTAGATAAAATCGACATTTTCTTAAAATTGCAAATAGAATTACACTATAAATGTTTGTTATAAAATTTAACTCTTTTCACTCCATATATATCTTAGGCGTTTTCCAGCATATATTAGCTTTATCAACACACATAGACACAGCCCATTCTTTTTAAGTGTTTTCTAAATCTTATTGCAGGGATATACAAAAATGTATCTATTTTGCCCCCGTTGGTGAACATGTGGATTCTTACTAGGTTTTTGCTTTTACAGTGAAGACTAACTATCCTTGAAAATTTATCTGTGCTCCATTGTGTATACAAATTTTATCTGTAGGATGAATTCCTAGAAGTAAAACTGCTGGATCAAAGTATATGTGTAAAAAATGTTGAAGCTACTGCCAAATTGCAAGTTTTGTTTTAGTTTAGAGTCACCCAAACAATGTCTGAGTGGGCCTGTTTTCCTATTGGCAAACATTGAATATTCTCAAACACTTCTTCGCTAATCTGATATATGGTAAATTATATCTCTTTATCACTTTCTTTTAAATTTCTTAAAACATGAGAGGCTGAGAATGTTTTCAAATTTGTTGGCCATTGGTATTTATTTATACATGGGTTGCCTGAGGTGTTCTTTGAGCTGAATATTGAGCTAGTATTACCATGTTTGTTTCTTTTTATTTCACTTTCCTGATATATTTTTTCCAGATTTTATTTTTAACCTTTCTGTGTCATTCTGTCCCTTGGAAACAATAATGAGCTATTTTTTAAACTGATATAATATTCTGGATTTTTAATAGATAAATTGAACTTATTCATATTCATTATAACTTCTGATCTGCTTGGTCCTTTTCAAAGCATATCATTTTATTTCACTTGATTTTTTTTTACTTCTGTATATTGTACTTTTTTCAATTTAATGTCCTCTTTCACTCCTCCTTTCCTTATTAGTGAGTTAAATACATTTTTTGTTTCTTCTTGGTTCCTCAAGTGGTTTAAGAACTATACATCTCCTGTATGTTCTAGTAATAGTTATGCTTAAATTCTTGACAAACCCATTTGAATTATCTATCAAAATGAATAAGTATGGTATTAATAGCCTTCCCCTTTTTAACATAATAAGATATTAGCCTGTTTTAACTTTCCTGTTTTGCTTGTCATCCATTCTTTTCTCAAAGAAATATATGTTTTGCTGAAATAATCTGAAATTTAAGCTTCAGGTTGCTAGTCTTATTATTATTAACTGTGTTTTTTCATTTCCATTTCTATATGAGTAGTTTTAAATCTAATAATAGCAGTTAATCTCACAGACATCATCAGAAGTTATTTAGATTTACTCTGTTCCACCTGTTTGTTACCTTAGGACTATTTTTGCTATAGCATTGTCTTCTCCATTCTTGAAGTATTGCTGAAATTCAGTTTTGTTTATTTGAGACATTTCTTCAAGGATTTTCCCAGAGATGTATGTAGACAGTATTCTTTTGAGTTTTACATATCTAAAAATATTTTTCTCTCACCTGGCAAAAGAATCAAATTTTCCTGTTTATAGCTTTTTCAAGTCCCAATTGTTGAACTGAGTCTTGAGGAATGAGTTTGAAGTTTTGTCTCCAAGTCAATGGAGAGAGACAGAGACATTCCAACATAGGGAATGACATTGCAGAAATATTAGGAAATGAATGTTCATTAGATTTATCTTTGGATATGAAGAATGAAGAAAAGGGGTATATTGAAAATAAGGATGTGGCTAAGGAAGAAAACAAAAGGAGTTGTTTTGGTAGTAGAAGAAAAACCACCAGTGTAATGCTTAATGACATCATTTTGCAGTTGAGGAAATTGGTGGGAATGCTAAGGTCATATAATAACAAGCCAAAAATACATAAATAAAAAGCCAAGATCAAAGAGAAGCACAAAAAAAATTCAAGACATCAAAAAGAGAGTGAGGAAGATTCAGATTTATAAAGACAGGTGATAGATGGATAGATGATAGATACATAGCTAGATACATAGATAAATATTAGGTTACACAGATGGTACAGATTTAGATCTATAACACACAGTAGATTAGATAGCTAGATATATAGAGAAGATAGATGATAACTTAATTGTATATGATAAATTAGATAAGTAATTGAGGGATAAATAGATAATAGACAAGATAGATGGCTAGATAATAGGATAGATAGATATTAATAGATGGATGATAGGTAGATAGAAAGAATTGAATTTGGCTAGCAAGAATTAATGGCTCAAAGAAGAAAGTGAACACGGATATTATAGAATGTTTATATTTGAGGAACTTGAGGAAGAAGAGGTCTAGACTAGTTGAAAACTAACCTTCATACAGAAATAGTGAAATGGTTGTGATTGTCCTGTTTCCCTCAATGTGTAGAAGGTGAGTCTGCAAATATGAGGAGGTCTGATATTAGACCCCATCTACTCTTCCAAACAATTGTTCCCTCTCTTGACCTAAGCTTAATATATCATTTTGGTTTTTTTTAACTTTATTTATCTGATGATTTCCCATTTTTCCCAGAAAGAAGTATAAATTCTACTATTTGGGAAATATTCCTGACTGGAGCACCAATTTGGGTCGTACTGTAGCACTGACCCCTGGCACAGGCCAAACCTGCTGTCTGACAGACCTCTTTTGTTATCTCTACTGACTGACTGTATGCATTTATTTCTAGAGTAAAAGAATTACTGAAAATGGAAGACTCTTCTCAATAAATTTCCTAAGACATTCTTCGAGTGACCTCGGTTTACCTCCAAGCAAGAAATGTTCAAGTAAGAATTCCACAGAGACTGGGTTTAACATAGCTCAGATTATCTGTCCTTGGTAGTGGAAAATATTTTCTCTCTATTTGGATGCTTGGATTCAGCCCCATGGGCTTTCTTTTAGATGAAGCAAGGACATCAGGCTTAGTTACAGCTGGGGTCTCCCCAGCTGCTGGCTTAGCTTATCTAAAATTGCTCAGGGATAGAGTAAATGTCATTGAGCTGGTAAAAGCCAAGAGGTCCATCAGTAACACTGTGAGTGTGCTCTTTGGTTTTATGTCTCAGGCATTGCAAAACTATTAAGCTATCTTAAGTAAACTGCTTTTCCCTCCATTTGCAAAGAAAAACCAAGTAACACTAATGATTAGATGTTAATTCTAAGAACAGGTATTCCAATTGTGAGGTTTACTACATAAGACAGAGTCTGATATAACCTCTTCTTACTCCATGCCCTGCTCTCCCGGCACAAATATTCTGTTACTGGCTAAACAAAGGGGTTACTTTGGAAAACACTTTCTCTTCTGTCCTGGGGTAACATGTCTCCTTGCCAGGTATCTTTCCTATCTCCCCATCACCACCCTCTTTTGAAAACAGTATTAATGCAAATGGGTTGAGTTATTTACAGCTCCCCTCACTCATAAAACTGGAGAAAATTGCTTTTATAGAGAGAGCTGATTCTCAGTGCTTTTAGATATTTTCTGATTTTTTTTTCCATAAGCAGGCTGTGCTAACCAGGGAGAGAGGCAGGCATAATCCTTCATTAACTTGACAGCAGAAAATCACTTGACAATGTCACAGCGTCCGAACTCCAGGCAGTGTGTGAGAGGTGACCCTGTCTCTTTATAGAGGAACAGAGAATGGAAGATGGTGTCTTTGTCCCTGAATGAAAGCTAGAAGGAGAGGAAACATTCTGTCTTTTACCGTGAATCAGGAACTGTATTGAGTGCCTTTATTTGCCATTAGTTATTACTTTGACATTCTATGAAGAGAGTAATAGTAGTCCCAATTCTATAGATGAAGAAACTGAGGCTCAGAGGGCTACTTGCTAAGGCCCTATGATGACACTCTCTGGACTGCTACTGCTTAATCCAGAATAGTGAACCTAATCGTCTAACTGCTTGATTCCTTTGGAAGGAAAAAGTGCTGAACTAATTCAGACCAGGTGATGATAATGTTCATTGGGTCCAAAAAAGATTCAAGAAAAGTTTTAAAAGCTTCCCCCACCTCATAACGCACACAGCAAACATTCCACTAAGTCAATGGGCTTTAAACATTTTATAGAAACTCATTTTATCTTGTGACCCATAACCACACACATGCATACCATTTTCCAAAGTTGTTCATTTCATTCGTGGGTGCACCACGAAACTGATTGCATGATCACTTATATGGTGACCTGCCATCCAAAAGCCACTTTCTAAACCACAGAAATGGAAAAAAATGTTCAATCTCTACCTTCACCTAATTTTTTAAATCATTTCTCCAGCCTTGTCTGACCTCCCACTAATACTCCTCATTTCAAACTCTTAACTATTGGATCCACTTTCTCCTTCAGGCTACTTTGCTCACTAGAGATCTGTAACCACCATGAGTGAATCTGGTAGCAGCTAAATCATGAACTTCCCTAAAGAAAGGCTCAGATTTGGAATTGACCTCTCAGAGCCATCTATTAAATCTTATTAAAAGGTACAGGCATTTGGTTTGGTTGAATTTGTGGATTCCTCCTGTAGGGGTCTTAAACCACTTAGCATCCTCTGACACCTTGCTTGAAGATGTCATGGACTCTAAACTTGAAGATGTCTGATGAATGTTCTGCGTTGATAGGAAGGCCTGACAGTGGAACAGAAACTAGTACCTTGTGTGGCTTGAGTGATAGTCTCTTAAAGCTACATCATTATAGCCATAGAGGTATCCAGAGCTCCTGGGTACAAAGCTTAAAGAATTCATGATGGAACCATGAGCTGTATTGTGAGGCAGAGGGCTCAAGATGTCACCTTATCTTTTGTTAAATGATTTATGAGCAGTCTTTGACACTGGCTTCACCATTCCATTTCTTCGTGAAGTAAGTATAATAATTAAGAATAGAGGTGAACTGTAAGACAGAAATCATCCTGCATAAATGTTAATATAAATGTGTGGCATTCTTTGCCCAACTTGTGCCCCAGATCAAGTTTTATAACCAAAAGGAATTTACCGTCTTGTTGCTGGCTGGTCCAGAGGTCTCTGGGGCTACTGATTTGTAGCATCCCTGTGGGAAACCAGCATACACAAGCAGAAGTGCCATATGCCTCAGTGGGGAGGGTCTTATCATCAGGCTCCAGGAGGAACCCTTTTTACTTCTCATGGAATTCCATGCATCTTATGAGTTCAACAAATAAATATGTATTTATAAATATATTAAGAAGTTAGCTTTTAGAAGCAGAAGAAAGAAAGGGTCTCAATTCTGTTTAATGTTTAATAAGATAAAGAAATTGAAGTGTGCGTTGAGAGGGACTTCCCTTTGATGTCTGCCTAAAGTAAATGTCCAAAAAAGCTCGTTAATACTTTGTTTCTACTTCCCTGAAGTTCTCAAGATTTTTTGAGCTGCCATCTCCTTATTCCATCCAAATACTTATGAATCCATTAATTCATTTTACTATGTAATTGTTTTGGATACCAGATATTGTGCTAAGTGGTGCCTAGGAAAGATGTTTCGAATACAGTGTCTTTGTACAAATAATGTAGAATATAGGGGATGAGAAAATAACTCTAGGGCCAGCCATGTGACTCTTTGGTTAAGAGTTGGCTTGGGAGCACAAGCTCTGGGAGCAGCAGGGCCTCTGGTTCGAATCCCACATAAGCCGGTGATGATGCACTCTCTACAGCTAAGATGGTGAACAACAGCTCAACCTGGAGCTGGGCTGCTGTGAGTGCCAGTGTAGGCTGTAGTGGAGCTGCAGTGGGCTGATGTGAGCCACCATGAACGGCCATCCAATGACTGGCAACCGATCTGCCTCACCCAGGAAGAGCGCAGTGATCACATACCAACATGGGCCAGTGAAGCGACGTCCTCCACAACTAGATTGAAGAACAAAAAGGACAGCAACTTGTCTGTTCCCCTTCCTCAATCCCCCAATGCTGTTCCCTCCCCCAATTCCCCAATAAAGTCTTTTAAAAAAAAGAAAAGAAAAAAGAAAAGAACTCTATTTAAAGTTGTATCTGAGCAAAAATCTATAAGAAAACTATGGACAAATGAGGACCTGGCAAAATCTGCCAGAGTTATTGCTACCTCTATGCAGACAGATCTTCACCAGGGCTGTCAGGCAGGTAACATTTACACTCCTGAATATTTTCTAGGTTTTCAGAGTGCAGGAAGAGGACAAGTTCAAGCATCATTAGTCTTCTAAGGCTGAGATGATTGGAGGAGTGTTTAAATGCTTTCACTGAAACGAATCAGGGAGAATTCAGAGTGAATAACCCTGTGCTTCCAAGTATAATACAGGCCCAAATTAAATGCCTTAGTGGCTTTTACCATTAACACGATCATGGCTGGTTATTTCAAAAGCTATCAGTTGTCTTGTTGTGGAAGTCTTCCTCCTAAAACACAGCAAGTTGTGGAATAGATCTTTCAATCTTGCATCTCAACTTTTTAATCTGGACCAGAGAAATCTATCTAGGCTTGGATGTTTCCTCATATAGTTTTCTTACATACTCCATTCTTAATTTCTTACCCAACAATCTGCAAAAGCCTGGCTTGCTACTGCAATGTATTTTTGTTGCCTTGGAGATAAATTAATTTCTAATGTAGGTAAAAGCTCCCTTAAAACTAATTTTTCTTTTTGAATTGAGAGAGATAAATTGGTTGGAAAAATATAATGCCATATGTAGAGGCATTCTTGTACAAGAATTTCTTGAACTTTATTCAGAACTTGATTGAGTGTGACCCTTCTCCCTCCCCAAGAATAGCATCTTTGTTTTGGTCACTGATGCCTCTAGAGCATCTAGAACCTTTTCTAGCATACAATTGGTGCTCATAATATTGCATTAAGTCACTTGCTAAACTCTTGAATTTCTGAAAGTCTAGTTTGACCTTCCTCAGGGGCATGACAAGATGCAATCGGGGTTTGCAACTGAAATTAATCATACAGTGGGAATTTGTGGATTCCACACCATTAAAAAAAAAGTTTGTTGCAAGGAAAGGCATTGAGATTGTCCTTGGGTAAAATATGGAATAGAAAAAATGTCACATCTCTTGGATTCCTTTCATCTGCTTCATTATAGAGTAAATGCCCTGTTGCCCATTATCCTTTCTCCAGCCCTCATTGCCTCCTTTATTCTTACTTAAGGGAAGTATAGCCCAATCATTTACATAATAGTTTAAAATTAGGTGAAAAAGGTAATGAATGCAAATGTCAAATTAAGTAGGTCTAAATAAATATGTGTCCCTTTAGGGCATTGATGTCACTGATGTTTTGACCAGATCATTTTGCTGTAGGGCCCATCTTCTTTACCTACTAGATGCCAGTAACCCTTTTACTCAACTTACTCCTTCTACCCTGTTGTACCAGTCAAAACTGTCTCCAAGACATTGCAAATATCTCCTGTGGCAGAGGGAGCAAAATATCCTTCTGATTGAAGACCACTGCTTTAGTGAAAATATAGTTTCTCCAAGGATAATCAAGCTGTTTCCTGCTAAAGAGATTCCAAGAACCTGCAATAGGGATAATAGGGAGATATGTGTTAGGAGGGCCTTTGAAATGCTTTTAAGGCGATGGTTTATTTAATTTACTTTTTAGCACAGCTGTAGTTCAGACTCTGTACCCTTGGGCCTGGGGTGGTGGTTGAATGAATCAAGCATCTATGGGTTATTGGAGGGTTGTTTTTTTATTGTATATATGAGACTGAACCTTGTCCCCATCCTTATCCTTGCCCCAGTTTTAGAATTATTGGGACATATTTTCCTATATTTATGATAACATTATAGTGGTAATATGATTATGATAGTATCATGATGATTATAATAATAATAACATTAGTGAGCGCTTTTTTGTGCAGAGCACTGTGCTAAGTGCTTTATATAAAATAACTCAATCCTTTAAGCAGCCCTCTGTGCTAGATGAGAATAACAATTGTGTAGCAGGTAGAGGAGATTATATGCTAATACTCATCATTATTTATACCTGATTGCAGAAAAAATATCTTCCTGAACAGTTCATATGGGCGGAATACTCTGATTGTCTCACACTGGCTGTCTTTAGTTGCTGAAATGATTTATTTTGTTGTTCATCCTTCTGCATTGTAACTATCTGTATACATGCCTGTCTGTCTCCACTAGACCCTTAAACCACTTGTGAGGGTCTGACTTACCACATTTGGCAGCCCCACTTCTTACACATAACAAGTACATAAGGTGTATTGAATATGTAAGGAAATGGGTTTGCGAATTGAGGATGTGCTGTGTTAAGGAAAATAACACCAGTGAAGGAAGTTGTGCTGGGTGCCAATTTCCAGATTATTTGGTTCAGACATCGAGACTCTTAAATAAAAGTCTTCTCTTCCATTCCTCTTGTTTGGGGATAGAAAGTTCTTCAAGGCTTACCTTGCAATGTCACCCTTATGGGTCAGAGTGAAAGGGAGAGTGGCATTTCTGCACCACCCAATCTGTGATAAGCACGTTCTCCGATGTTATCTGATGTTATCCTTGCATGGTCCCAGGTAGGTAGGCATTATTTCCATCAGTCTGAGGATTAAACCACTAAGGCTCAAAGAAGCTGTTACATTTCTTTTGTTTCAGATTAATCAGTATCCTTGCAGGTTATTTCACTTGAACTGAATTCTTTGTTTATTGTCCAAGAGGCCCATTGATCAGATCTTCACCCTCCCGCCAGAAAACTCTGTTGACTGTGTATTCCAGTGTAAGGACCAGGTTTCATGATTCTTTCTTTCTTTCTTTCTTTCTTTCTTTCTTTCTTTCTTTCTTTCTTTCTTTCTTTCTTTCTTTCTTTCTTTCTTTCTTTCTTTTTTTTTCCTCACTGTGAGTTCGTGGTGTCTCCTTTTCCTCATCCTTGAAACATGAGCATTGCTCATTTCTGCCATCAGAGCAAGCCAGAGAGTACTTTGAAATCCTGAAATGAAAAACCCTATGTATACAAACATACATGGTATTCCAGCAGCAGTAAACAATAGAAAGAAAAATAATTTGGGGCTGAAAGTGTCAAGTTTAATCCTTTGAATTCTTTTATCTCCCAAAAGAGCCAGTGTGAGTACATCTTTCTCTACACGTCCCAAGAACCACACACACACTAAGGAGTTGGGACTTCTGTTTAGTTCTGCTAAAGAGAAAGAGTTAAGTAAAGGACACCAGGATTCCAGCCTGTGGCTCCAAGGAGTCTAGGTACATCCAGCCAGATGTTCAGACCACTGAGCCATGCCCTCCAGCTGTTCTAGGAAAACATTTTTTTAGACTGAACATCGTACTTGTCACCATGGAGCTGCATGTAGCTTCCAGCAAAGTGAAGGCTGGTCCCCCTTTTAATTTGTTTTGCTATCGTTAAACGTTGTTCCTTCTTATGATCTACTTCATTTGTGTGTGAGAGAGAAAAGCATTTAAACCCCACATATTCACTCTCTATTTCTTTTTTGGTGTTTTCTTGGGGGCAGTTTTAACTGAGCACAATTGGGAGTTTGCCCATTAGCCGCCAGAGTCATGAGGCTGTTGTCTTGTTTTCCTGATAGAAGAATGACACTTAGCAGTTCCTTCCTTTTGAACACTTTCACTATGTAGACATTTTGGGCCCCAGGTTTTGGGGTGTTATCTACAATTCTGTGGAAAATTTTACTTTGGCCCTTTAGTGTTCCACGACATCTCTACCTTCTGTATCCCATCCTTTGTGCTGATTGAGACTTTCCCAGTATAAAGATGGAACAGTTGGAGCACGGCATTAATAAAAAGCAGAAAAAACATCTGGATTCACTTATCTTTCTGGACATCTGCCTCTTCCCCTGTGTCTAATTGAGCATGCACGAGTTCTGGGTACCAGGTTGGAGGATAGAATGTCCTAGGACATTGGTGTCTAAGATATTTTCCTTCTTCATGATATCAGAAAAGATGAAATCATTTGAAAGGCATTTTCCCCTCTTTCAACTAGCAACTGTACAATCAAAATTAGGTTAAGTTCCCAACAAGGACTCTGCTAAAGCTGATGCCCAACAAAATACTTGGGGTAGGTAGCATTCCCTCCACCCTCCACCAACTTTTGATGGCAGTTTTGACAATGGAAACATTGTTACCTTAGAAATATGCACCGTTGCGTAAAAGCCTTTTATCTTGGGACCAAAAGAAATGCTTTTGTGGTTATAAATACACTAAAAGAGCCCTCAAGAAAAGCTGGAGCAAATTAGTCAATTGATGTCAAAATGACAGGGGCTGGTATATAGCCTTCTTACTGTCACAGCCTGACTGCAATCTTCTGAGTTCAATTCTCTTAGCTCCCCTCCTCTGGACTTACAGTATTTAATATATTTTTACTTTTTAGGTATTATTTACTTTCATCCTTTGGCAGACTAGCTAGTTATTGGATAGAGATTATTTTTGTCCCTGAATGATGTAAAAGAAGAAAATGTGTCCTTTCACTTTAAATCCTAGGATTTTCAGAAAGTGAAACAGAGCTTCAATAGTATGCACTTAAAAGAAGTGTAAATCTCTGCTCATAAAATATATGTTTTGCAGCATCTTGAATCTTTTGACATCCCTTGTCTGACATCAGTGCGCGAAAGGCAAAATTGTGCTTGTATTCAAAACCCAGGAAACCACCTCCCACTTCAAAATTGAATGACATTGAAATACTTTCCCCTTGCCAACTTACCTGAACTGAAAGTTTTAGAAGTGATTGATGGCCTGACAGTGCCCATGGGGGGCAATTAATAACTGCAGACAAATATCTGTAAGGAATGCTGTCTCAAAATGTTTTTATTAAGCCAAAGTTCTTGAGAGATGGCATGATACTGGTGTGCCACATGAGTCCCTCGTCACATTTTCCTGGTTTTTTGCCTTCTCACATGTCTCACTCTGCCTCCCACTGTTCTTATATTCTTTATTTAGACCACACGGAAATGTGTGGCCTTTCACTCAGTCTTATGATTTGGAAATGGTACAGACACCAGAAACCTTTAAAGTATTCAGTTATGGGCAATGATAACTTTCAATAAAATAAACATGGAAGTTTAATAAACACATTTCATTGCTGAAACTTGCCTTCCCAACTTCCTTTTTACCTTTCTTCTCCATCCTTAATCTATTATTAGTTACAAATTTCCTTTGGAGGGGAGGCTACTGCTGCTCACAAGAATCTAAGACATGCCATTATTTCAGTATGGCATTCAGGGTGAAAGAATTAAGAGGTACACATTTTGTTGGGGGAAGAGGTGTGTGATTTTTCCATCTTATTACCAACTGGCGTTAAGATTCATTAGGGCATTAGCTACAAGCTTACCTCTTAGGTTTCATTATTAAAATGAATACAATTTTTGTAATAATCTTATCTGAGGTATTTTGGTATATAAAGCACAGAGCACAAAGCAATTTAATAAGACTGATTACTGCCATATGGCTTTATGTTCCCAGATGTACTTCAGTGTGATCTGATGGGGATAAAGATTGAAATAGGAATTATAGCCCTATTCTTTTTGCCTTTAGTCACCCATTCAAGAAGTGGTTAATGAAAAGATAGCCCAGTGTAGCTGTGTCTTGTAGCAGTTGTTACAAATAATAAGAGTCTTGTAGAAACTGTCAAGTCTCTTAAATTAGACCAATGGGATATGCAAGAAATACAAACATACAAAACTACAAGAAGATGGCATGAGATGCAAAACATTAGTAATCTTTCTGTCAGGTGTTTCTAAATGAATTTGGGGAGATATAAAATCAACGAACTTAACTAAAGAGAAAATACAAGGGAAAATTCCAGAATTCTTTGTATATCACAAAATTACATTGCTGATCAGGAGTGATTAAGAGATCAAGATCATGCCTGCTGAAAGGTAGGAAGATTCAAGAGACTTCAATTGCTGAATATGAAGAAGGTTTAGACACAAGTTTTTGGACATAGAAAAAAACACATATATTTATATGAATAAATGTTTATTACTGGTCTCAAAATATATGTCTATATTTAGTGTAGTGTTTCTTCTCTCCAAAAACCTTATTTAAATTGAGGGTACATTTAAAAAAAAGTTGATCTAAACTCTAAGGGTGTAACAGTGACAAAAGTCCCTGCTCTCATAGAGTTAATCTCAGAGAAAATGAGAGAAAAAGCTTTGCTTTCATTGAGCCTATTTATGGGCTATTTAATAAGTAATAAAAACATACAGAAATGAAATTATTTCATTTGGTAATACATTCTGTGGAATAAATAAACGAGGCTGTCAAGTAAGTTCTTTTATCTCCCAGGGCCTCAGTCTCCTCGTAAAAATGAAGGTGTTGATTTACCTGCATTTGAGTTCAGTTTCACCTCTCACAGTCTAAGAATCTATTGGATATGTGCCTAAATAAAATATACAAGCTCATATAAATTTAAAAAGACATATAAAATCATCATTATTACACTTTTTCTTTATTACATGTGGCATAGTCAAAGAAGGATGGTTACTGACGAGTGTTTATGGGCAATTCAGGGCTGATGACCAGGACCACTTCCACTTCCAAGCTTGGAAGAGAAGCTGGAAACTCTGAGATGATTGGAGTCATTGACCAAGAGCTGATGAGTTGGTATAGAGAAAGCAGGTGTTACAGAATAAATGTTTCTGTCCCTGCATCCCCTGCCAAATTCATATGTTGAAGCCCTCACTCCCCCAATGTGATGGTATTTGGAGGTGAGACCTTTGCAAGATAATTAGGGATAGATGATGTCATGAGAGTGGGAACTTTATGATGGGATTCGTATCCTTATAAGAAGAGGAAGAGACACCAGAGTCCCACCCACTTCCATCCCCCTCCTACACACATTGAGGTAAGGCCATGTGAGCACAGAGTGAAGGAAACTAACTACAAGCCAGCTAACAGGCTCTCACCAAGACCTGAATCTGTAAGCATCTTGGTCTTGGACTTCCCTGGTTCCGAAACTATAAAGAATAAATGTCTGTGGTTTGTGCCACCTGAGCCTATGGTATTTTGTTATAGCAGCCCCAGCAGACTAAGACTAGCAGCTAGCAGTGTCAGCCAGGTCGGACAATTACATAGGAGGGTTTGAGGCTGCAGGAGTGCAGAAGACAGGACCAGACTCGGAAGGTCCCAAACCCTGCCCTGTGCTTGACGGTTTTGCAATATTAGATCAGTAACTTGACTTCTGCAAGCCACAGTCACCTCATTTATTAAATGAAGATAATAATATTTAATTTATAACATTGTTGTGAGAATTTGAGATATGTATATAAATAGACTGAAACATGAAAGACATGTCATTTTTTTTTTCCTTTTTAGGCAAGAACTTATTAAAAGGAAACATGCTGTAAGGCTCACGGCAGAAGTCATATACTTCTGAGGCAAAGTGGTGTGATAAAAGGAAAACTATCTTATTACTCAGATGTTGGTTTGAATCCTGACTATTGTTTTCTAGCTTTCCATAAATCTGGGCAAATTACTTCTCTGAATCTTGTTTTTTTCCCCATGAAAATAGCTCTCTCTCTCTCTCTCTCTCTCTCTCTCTCTCCCCCACACACATTCCCTCCCTCCTTCCCTCCCTCCCTCCCTCCCTCCTGTCTCCTCTTTCTTCCTCCCTCCCTCCTTCCTTCCTTCTTCCCTCCCTCCCTCCCTCCCTTCTTTCTTCCTTTTACAGTGTGTGAAGCATTAACATCTTTAGATAGGTTGAAATGACTTCAAGGCTGTCTTTCTTTTTTTTTTTTTAAAGATTTTATTGGGGAATTGGTGGAGGGGAACAGCATTAGGGAATTGGGGAAGGGGAACAGACAAGTTGCTGTCTTTTTGTTCTTTAGTTTAGTTGCGGAGGATGTTGCTTCACTGTTGGTATCGTCATTGCACTCTTCCCAGATGAGGCAGATCGGTCGCTGGCCTCTGGATGTCGCTCACTGCAGCTATTGGCAGCTCACGCTTGGCTGCCAGCGGCTCACGCTGGCTGCGGGCCACTCACTGTAGCCTATGGCAGCCCACTGCAGCAGGGGCTGCAGCCCACACCATTACCGGGGCTCGCACAGCCCAGCTCCAGGTGGAGCTGTTGTTGGCTGTAGAGGGCAGTGTCACTGGCCCTCATGTGGGATCCGAACCGGGGCCGCTGGCATCCCAAAACCAGCGCTTAACCAATGCGCCACTCGGCCGGCCCAAGGCTGTCTTTCAATAACACTACTTTCACTCAGAAGAATTCTTGAGTGAGTTACAATCACATCCCAAGAAATGCATATAACTAGAGGCAGAGCTATGGAATCAGGGAGGGGATGGTGCCCATTATGTGGCTCAGGATAAGTCTCAGCTGGTGATAATAAGCAGATAATAAACATTCTGTGCTGTCCACTGTGATGAAGCCAAAAACACAAAAATAAAAGTAAGACATGACTCTTGCCCTCAAGAAGCATACAGATGAGTGAAAGAAAGAAATGAAATAACTAAGTGGAGTGTAGCCTGAAAGAAGGCGTAAGTAAAAACAAGTTTGCATAGATTGGAGTGACTGAGAGATGCTAACTCAGGTAGCATCAGGCGTAGTCAGGAAAGGTTTCACAGGAGAAAGCACATTTAAATGGACCGTAAAGAGAAAACCAGGTAGCTAATATACCCAGCTATAATGTATAATTTTAATATTAGAATATGCAAATAGCCTAATGATTCTATTCAAAGCCCTGTTCTAATTAATTCTATTAACTAAAGAACTGTTTCTATTCTCACTTTATAGATGAGTCAACAAGAGGTTAGAAACTTGCCCAAGGTCACTTGTCTGGCCTCAGAGCCTGTGTGCTTGAACGCTTGAACATACTGCTCCCTTTGGGAAGACAAGAAGAACATTTCTAAGCAGAGAGAGTACCATGTACAAAATCACAGCTGGACAAAAATTCTCAGTGTATTTAGGGAATAGGTGAGTAAATGAAAAAATACAAAGGGAAAATGGGAGGAGTTTAGAGTTGTGAAGCTGGTTTAGAGAGTTGCAACAGTTTTATATGCTATAGAAAGGAGTATTAATTTATCTTGTATACAATTTATCTGGTAGACATTAGCAATTTAGGCAAATGGTGAAGGGAGCAAGAGGATAACTCTAAAAGACGTGGGATAGTTAGATTTGAATGTTTTATCTATGTCAGGGTCTCCATAATGGTATGCCCTACCCTTGTTGACTGGGGTGAGAAAATGAAATTTTAGAACTGATATTTTTAAATTAAGAAATGCAGCTTTTAGTAATATTGAATGTTCCTGGGGGTACAATGAGTTGAGTTTGAGACATTTGGAGTTTAAGCTTTATTGTAGAACATAAGTGAAAATGAAGAAAACCAGTTGGAGCTGAAAGTCTGGAATATGGGAAAACAGTGAATTTGGAGCTATATACAAGTATTTGAAAGCCAATTGCATGCATATATATATATATATATATATATATATATATATATATATATATATATAATAAAACCATGGACAAGGATACGATTACCCATGGACAAAGATGATGTTCCCCAAAAGCATGTGTAAAGTAAGAAACAAAGTTCTAGAAAAGAACCTAATGAAAACCAACACTTAAGGGCAGGTCAAGAGGGAGAAGCCAGTGTGCAAGACTGAAAAAGACATGGCAGAGAAGCAAGACAGAAATAAAGAAATGATATAACGACTAACAAGTCAGTGGAGTAGACCTTCTAAGGTATGAAGGTCAGCATGGTCAACCTGTAGAGATCAATTACAATGAGGCTATTCGATTTGAGGACCTTAAAGACACATTTTCAAAACTTAGAGTCAACTTATAATGACCAAAGAATGAAAAAGTAGAGATAGAAAATATTTTTAGAAGATGGATGGTGAAAGGAAGGAAGGAAGGAAGGAAGGAAGGCTAGCAGCTGGACAGAGAGAAAGGAAGGGAAGATTTGTCTATCTGTATTAAAGAATTGAGCAAATTGACCATGCGTTCTTAGTTCTGAATCTCTGGATACACTGATGACACCTTCTCTCTACTCCTACAGCTTTGCTTGGTTAACTCTGCTCAACCCTCAGGTCTTGGATAAAAGGTCATTCTTCCTATGAGGCCTTCTGTGACCTCTTGGACTAAATTAGAAATCTGGATCCTCTGTGGTGTTTTCCTATAGCACTTTCTAGTTCATCTCTCATGGAACTCATTATATTGGCACATAGCAAATTTTCAATAAGTGACAGCTATTATGTTGAATATGAAGTGCCTTTGAGACCTTTCAACTGAAATATTAAGTAGACAGTTGCATATATGAGCCTTTCTCAGAAGAGAAAGTTAATTGGTGATATAATTTGTGAGACATATGGGCAATGGGGCAATTAAGGTTATTGGCTCTAGTAGAACTCCTAAAAAGAGAGCACAAACTAAGGAGGTCTAGGATTGCACCTCAGGCACCAGAACATTCAGTGGCCCTATAGAGGGAGATGATGATGCAAAGAAAGGAGGGAGAAGCCAATGAGGAAAAACCTTGAGATGTTTCAAGAAGGAGGGAGTGGTCAACCATGACAAATGGTTCCGAGGCATCCAAGAAGATGAAGACTGAGAGATGTCCTTTAGATTTTGTGACACAGAGGTCATTATTGACCTTGTTGGGGTCCATTTTGGCAGAAGGTTAGAGGAGGAATCAGTTTTAATCGAGTGGCAGAAGAGTGAATGGGATAAGATATTAAATGTGAGCTTTTCAACATCTTTTGGGTTGTGCTTGTGAAGAACATTCAGAGTTGCACTTTTTTTTCTTTTTTTTTTTAGAGACTTTTTAAAGAGTAGTTTTTTAAGGAGAGCAAAATTCAGAGGGAGGTACAGAGATTTCCCATTATCCTCTGCTCCAACATATGCATAGCCTCCCCTATTATCAACATCACTCACCAGAATGGTACATCTGTTACCAAGAATGAACCCATACTGACACATCAGTCACCCAAAGTCCATAGTTTACCGGAGAGTTCACTCTTAGGGTTGTACATTCTATAAGTTTGGACAAATGTATAATGACTTACATTTATCATTATAACATCATAGACTATTTCCAGTGCTGTAAATATCCTTTGTACTCTGCTTATTCATTCCTCACCCCTATTCGGAACCACTGATCTTTTTATTGTATCCATAGTTTTGCCTTTTTCAGAATGTTGCTTAGTTGGTATCATACTGTATGTAAACTTGTCAGATTGATTTTTTTTAACTTAGTAATATGCATTTAAATTTCCTCTGTGATTTTTTTCATGACTTGTTAGCTTATTTATTTTTAGACTCTATAATATTCCATTGTCTAGATGTACTACAGTTTATCCATTTACTTAGTGAGGGTATCTTGGTTGCTTCCAAGTTTTGGAAAACATAAATAGAACTTCTACAAACATCTGTGTGCAAGTTTTTGTGTAGGCATAAGTTTTCAGTTCCTTTGGGTAAATACGAAGGTGTATGATTGCTATATCAGTGCACTTTTTTCTCAACTGGAATTTGAATTATTAATGTTATAAATCTCCACAACTAATCTTTACTTAAGTGTTTCAATTTAGCTTAAAATTTTATTTTGCTATTTTATCTTTTATTGCTATCTTTTTGTTTATCTTGTATTACTTTTTTTTTTAAGTTCTTTTTTTAATTGGGGAATTGGGGGAGGGCAACAGCGTTGGGGAACCGGGGAAAGGGAATAAACAAGTTGCTGTCCTTTTGTTCTTCAGTCTAGTTGTGGAGGACGTTGCTTCACTGGCCCATGTTGGTATCATCATTGCCCTCTTCCTGGGTGAGGCAGATCAGTCACCGGCCAATGGACGGTCACTCACAGTGGCTCTTGGCAGCTCACACTGGCTGCCTGCCGCTCATGCTGGCCGCCAGCCACTCACTGTAGCCTATGGGAACTCACTGCAGCAGGGGCTGCAGCTACACCTTCCCCAGCGCCTCACAGCAGCCCAGCGCCAGGTGGAGCTATTGTTCACCATCTTAGCTGTAGAGGCAGGGTCACTGGCCCTCTTATGTGGGATCCGAATTGGGGCCCTGCTGCTCAGAGCCAGTGTCCCAAGCCAGCTCTTAACCAACACGCCACCCGGCCAGCCGTATTACTATATTGTAGCTTATAAATTTTATTTTGCTCTTCACTTTTATCACTTATCCTTATTACTATCTTTTTTATTCACATAGCATCCGCTCTCTCAAAATATTGTTATGTGTACACTACAGTATAGTTAACCACATGCATAATGTTATACATCAGATCTCTAAAACTTGAAATTTGTACCAGTGAAACTCTATACTCATTGAACAGCAGCTTCTCATTTCCCTCTCCCCTCAACAGCTGGCAACTACCATTCTACTTTCTGCTTCCATGAGCTTGGCTATTTTAGGTGCCTCAGGCAAATGGAATCATGGAGTATTTGTTTTCCTATGATTGGATTATTTCACTTAGCATAATGTCCACATTTCATGCGTGTTGTAGCAGAAGATTTCCTTCTTTTTTAAGGCTGATTAATATTCCAAGTATGTGTATATCACATTTTCTTTATCCATTCATCTATTGGTGGACACTTAGGTTGTTTCCACCTTAAGGCTATTGTGAATAATGCTGCAATGAACACGGGAGTACACTATATCAAGATCCTATTTTCAATACTTTTGGATAAACCCTCAGAAGTAGGATTGGTAGATCATATAGTAATTCTACTTTAAATTTTTTTCAGGAACCTCTGTAATGTTTTCCATAGTGGCTATACCATTTTACATCCCCAGCACAATACACAAGGATTCCAGGTACTCCATATTCTCAATAACATCTGTGTTCCCTCCCTCCCTCCCTCCCTCCCTCCCTCCCTCCCTCCTTCCCTCTCTCCCTCCCTCCCTCTTTCTCTTTCTTGCTTTCTTTCTTTCTTTTGACCATCCTAACAAGTATGGGGTGATCTCATTTTAGTTTTGATTTGCAATTCCCTGATGATTAGTAATGTTGAGCATCTTTTCATTTGTATGTCTCTTTTGGAGAACTGTCTATTCAAGTCTTTTACACATCTGTAAATAGGGTTATTTGGATTTTATTTTTTGCTCTTGACTTATGTGAGTTCCTTGTATATTTTGGATATTAACCCCTCATGGGTATATCATTTGGAAATATTTCTTCTACTTTTTAGGTTCCTTTTGTACTCTGTTGATCATTTCTTTTGCAGAAGCTTTTTGTTTGCTGTAGTCCTACTTGTCTATTTTTGCTTTTGTTGCCTGTGTGTTGGGGGTCATTCAAGAAGTCATTGCCAAGACCAGTGTTATAAAACTTAACTCATATGTCTTCCTATAGGAGTTTTATGGTTTCACTTCTTGCATTTAAGTACTTAATGCATTTTGGAATTGATTATTGTGTGTGATGTAAATTAAAGGTCTAATTTCATTCTTTTGCATGTGGATATCCAGTTTCCCCAACACAATTTGTTGAAATGAATATCTGTTCCTTTTTGTGTAGAATTGGCACCCTTGTAGAAGATTGTTTGACCATATGTGTGTGGGTTTATTTCTAGGTTCTGTATTCTGTTTCGTTGGTCTACATGGCTATCTTTATGCCAGTATCATACTGTTGATTATTATAGCTTTGTAATATGTTTTGAAGTCAAGAATTGTGATGATTCCAGGTTTGTTCTTCTTTCTCAATATTGTTTTGACTATCCAGGGTCCTTTGTAGATCTATATAAGTTTTAGCATTGTTCTTATTATTCTTCAAGAATTCTATTACAACGTATCATCCTACTTCCTTCTGGTCTGCAAGGTTTCTGCTGAGAAATTCACTGGTTGTCTTATATAGTCTCCTTTATCTGTGACAAATTGCTTTCCTCTTTCTGCTTTCAAAATTCTCTCTGTGTCTTTGACTATTTACAATTTAATTAAAATGTGTCTGGGTGTGGACTCTTGCTTCATCCTTGTTGAAATCTGTTGGGCTTCTTGAAATTGATGTATCTTTTCTTCCCCATTTTTTTGCCTCTATTTCCTTAAATATGCTTTTGACCTCTTTTTCTCTCTTCTGCTTCATCCCTCTTCCTCATTCTTCCTCCTTCTTCTTGGACTCACATAATCTCTATATGGCTCAATTTGATGGTGTCCTATGAGTCATTTAGGCTTTTTTCACTGGTTTTCATTTTTATTTTTCTGTTTCTTTGTTTATATTCTCATTTTGTTCATGTATTGTTTCTTTCTGAGCTTGTTGAGCATCTTTATGCAGGTTATTTTGAATTATTTTTCAGATAATTCATAAACAGTCATGTGACACATAATGATGTTTTGGTGAACAACAGACCACATATACAAGAGTGATCCCATAAGATTATAATGAAACTGGAAAATTCTTATCACCTGGTGATATCATAGCCATTGTAACATCATAGTGCCACACATTACTCACATGTTTGTGGTGATACCAGTGTAAACAAATACTTCTCATTTACTTTGTCTCTTGATTGCATAATTTTCTCTTGTACTTGACTCATTCTTCAGTTGTTTTGTACAATAACAGGCTATATAGGCTTGTAGCCTAAGAGCAATAAGCTATACCCCTTACATTTGTGTAAGTACACTCTATGGTGTTTGCACAATGACAATGTCACCTAGTGACACCGTTTTTAGAATGTTTTTCTGTCATTAAGCAGATCATGGCTGTACCTCAGTTTCTGTACAGTTAGTTTTTGGAGATTTATTTTGTTTCTTTGAATGAGCCATGTTTCCGTATTTCTTCATGTGTCCTGTTTGTGTAGGGATCTGCATATTTGAAAAAATCTGCCACCTCTCACAATCTGTATGGGCTGTTTGGGAAAAACCTTCACAAATCAGCTTGGCTAGAGGTTATGGGGAGTCTCTCAAACACTTTCTGTGGATGCATCTTCTCTGGACTTGTGTGTGTAAATTCTGTTTGAGGAATTTGCTGAGGCCTTCTTTTAGAAATCTGTAATCTCTTGCTCCCTCTTTTGTCTGTCTGAAGTACTGCAGGTTTTCTGGAGCGGCTGCAAGCCTTCCGGCTTCCTATTGTTCTCAGCAGCCCCCAGGCTTCTAGACTATGCCAGGTCCTATCAGTGCTCCAAATTTGTGGGACAGAAACTGGTTCTTTAAGCAGTTCCTTAAAAAGGAAGAATGTTGGACACACTTTTTCCCACCCCAGGTAGAAGCTGGGAGTTAGAGGTTTTCTCCTGCTTATTTTGAATTCAGCCAGGAGAAAGGACTATGGAACAGATGTGCTAGCCCAGAATGCCACCTTTGTTCTCAGTGCCCCCCAACCTGCAATCTTTTCTTTCAGCACTGAGAGGAAATTCAGTCAAGGCAGAAGCCAGCCCCCCTTGTAGCCCCTCTAAATGTCTGAATGGTCCAGTGTTTGTTTGTTTGTTTGTTTGTTTGTTTGTTTGTTTTTTCTCTCCTCATGGAGAAGCCAGGAGCTGGGAATTTCCTTCGAAACCCACTGCATTGTGTTGGTGGGAGGAACTGTGATGGGAAAACGTCATGAATTTTCCTACCAGTTTTGATGCAACTGATTTCAAATGCACCTAGGGTATAAGTCCCTCTTAACCAGTTTTTGGGTTTCTCACAAAAGGAATTGGTTTATGTATTGTTGTTCAACTGGTGTCTCCATGGGAGAGGGAGGACCTGGGGCTTCCTATTCCACAGTCTAGCTGACATCACCTCTTATTTTGCTATCTATAAATTTAGCAAATTTTAGCAATCACTTTTTAAGAAGCATTTGAGTAATATTTGGTAGCACATATAAACTTGGTTTATTAAAGTTTTAAAAATTATTTTAAATAGCATTTATTATTTTAATATATTTTTACGTACTTTAATATTCTGACAAACCTCAAATTCTTAAGATTTTAGAATTTAATGAATTAATAATTTTTCTCTAAAGATCTCTTAGCTGAAAATTACATATTAACTTTATAAGATTTTGAAACTTTTATATGTATTATTCAGTGATACATGGTAAATTTGGAATCCTAAGGTCAATTAGTCAAATTATCTTTATAGTGTGTCTAAAAACCAAATAACTGTCTTTTGGAATTATAAATTTATAATTCTACTGACAACTGAGAAATGGAAATTGATTATGTGTGACTCTGTCAAGCAATTGTTAACAGATTTTTCTCAGACATCTTGCTCTTCCCCGACCCCAAATAGAACCTGTAGCTTAATGGCATTGAACAAACCTAGCATGACTTGGCCTTCGTGAAATATACTGTTTCTTTTTGACCAGTAATTTGTTTCTGTTACCTAGAGATTGGGTTTTGCAGTTTGTGGCTTCAAAATTAAGCTGCTCCGATTCCAGATTTGCATTCTCTTATCCTGTTGGCCAGCATCTGGGGACACCAGTTGCGGGGGTGGGGAGGGGTTGTTTTTATAATTGGCAACTAAACTTGAAAGTCAAAAGCTAAACCTGAACTTGTTTTCTTTTGTCTGATATTTTTGGGATGATTTTGGTGGTTCTGAGGTATTCAAGGGTAGTGTCCATCACCGTCTTACGTGTTTCTAGCACTTCAGAATCCTGCAAGAATAGCTTCACTTGCCTTCTTCCCTTTCAGTGGCAGGTGTACCTCAACTCCTCCAGGTTAAGGTAGACCAAAAAATATCTCCAGCGTACTTTTCATCTTCCTGCTGTGTTTTTTGGAAAATCTCAGCTTATTATTAGTGTTCCCACACC
The DNA here is from genome assembly GCA_033961575.1 of Aselliscus stoliczkanus. Taxonomy (NCBI): domain Eukaryota; kingdom Metazoa; phylum Chordata; class Mammalia; order Chiroptera; family Hipposideridae; genus Aselliscus; species Aselliscus stoliczkanus. The sequence goes on from CM066735.1 coordinate 19,812,499, forward strand.
ACATTGTTTTCTTTCAAGTTTCCTTTTCTTTTTGCTTTAGATTTTTTTTCCTTCCATTATCACAAAGTCTTGGTTGAAATGATAACGTCTTCTCAAAATTCTGTTTACCCTTTGTGATGATGAACTTTATGTGTCATCTCTATGGGGCTAAAGGATGCCCAGATAGCTGGTAAACATTATTTCTGGGTGTGTCTATGAGGATGTTTCTGGAAGAGATGAACATTTGAATGAGGAGGCTGAGGAAAAATCACCCTCACCAATGTGGGTGGGCATCATCTAATCTGTCGAGAGCCTAAATAGAACCAAAAGGCCAAGCAAGGGAGAATTTCCTCTCTCTCTGCTCAAACACCCATCTCTCTTTTCCTTACATGTAAAGTTTTTCTTTTTCTTTTTTGAGGGCAGTGTCACTGGCCCTCATATGTGGGAACCGAACCGGGGCTGCTGGCTTCCCAAGCCAGCGCCCAACCACTGCACCACTCGGCCAGCCCTCTTTTCCTTACATGTAGACACTCCAGGTTTCTTGGTTTACATGCCTTTGGACTCCAACTGGGTTTACACCACAGACTCCTGTGATTCTCAGGCCCTTATATTGGGACTGAATTATACCACTAGCTTTCCTGGTTCTCCAGCCTGAAGATGACAGATCATGGGACTTCTTGACCTTCATAATTTTGTGAGCCAATTTTTGATATATATATTTCTTCTCTGAAGGACCTTCTTACAGATTTTGGTACTGAGGGTGGTGCTAGAGGAACAGAATTTTAAGGATAAGTTTTCTGAATTTGTTTTAGGGTTTCTGGAATTTGCTCTTTAATCTGATTAGATTTAAATATGCTAATAACTCTATTTCTAGTAATAAAGAGTTCACGAATAGTCCATGGCATGAATTCTTTATAGAAATATGTCAGATATCTGCATTGGATACTACTAATCAACCATTTATAAGAAGCAAAGAAGTGACTGTAGATGATATTTTCAAATATTTTTGGAAAAGTAAGGAATATAATGATGTTGGTTTGTTTCTCCTGATGTCATTGAATGAAAAGATGGAAGTAAAGGATGAATTCAGAAATTCCAATTTCCAGCACAGCTGCCACATAAATGACCAAAGGGCTTCTATATGTGCCCTGAAGGAGAGCCTACCTATCTCACGTAAATGAAGGGTTGAAATTGTTGAAATTCAAATACATAACCTTGCCCTGTGATTGGTTGAATTATAAGACAAGTTGAACTTTAAGCCTCACAGGTGTCTACTATTAAAGTGAGGACATTGATTGAGAAAGAATGGAACCCGTAAGTTGGGATGGAAATGTATGGGAAGACCCTGATGAAGCTGGGGACATAGTCTTCTTTGCGAGTGGGAGAAGTCTTTCTACCTCCCAGGAGAATTCTACTCCTAACCCAGAATAGTATCAGCCTTTTTACCTTCATCTGAGAGGATTTACTCTGTTGCCTGAGAATATGGTTAATGGCCTCCCCTGAGGTAGTTACTATGCAAGACCATGCTGATTCTCCTCTGGACTCACCCCACCAACCCCATTTGCTTCTACGTTTATAACTAGACCCAAGTCCCAGAGGCACCTAAAGGTGAAGTACAAAGTGTGACCCATGAGGAAGCACACTACACTTCAAAACAACTACTTATTTTTTCTAATTTATACAAGCAGCAACCAGGCAACATGTATGAGAATAAATACTAAAGGTATGAGATAATGGTAGAAAAAACATGAAGTTGAATTAGGCAGGATTTATTGAAATGGGTGTTGTATTTAAGTTGCAGCTCAGAAAGTTAGAAAGGGCTGAAACATGGACCAAGAGATGATCTACCACGAGCAGATTGGAAATGCCTGACCTCCCTTAGTTTAATATATAAAAACGGATTCAAAGACTTAGGGAGATTGGAATTTTGGAGTGAATTTGTCGTTTAAGACCTACTCACCTACCCTGAGACGGCCCAGGAGACATACTTTCCACCATTACTTTGAGAAATACAGTTGTAAGTGGAGTCCCAGTGTCCTTGAAGAGCTCCATGAGTGCTCTTCTCTGTAGTCCAGACCTTACAGTGGGAAACACAGCCACTCAATTGGAAAACCTAAATACAATAGGAGTAGATGAATCCAGGTGTAACAGGGACCAAGTGGTGGCACTCAACCATCCAAGGTGGGGTGAGCATGGTTATTGAATGGACAGCAGAGTCAAAGCAGCAATCAGAATAGTTGGACATACACAGACCTATAGTGTTGGCTATTGTTCCTAGAAGTGAAGTAGATAGAAAGCCCACTAAATTCTTGTTTTATCTGTATGAGCAGAAAAGCTCTAGGTCAAATGAACAAAAGTCTAACTTGAATCATAGAAACAGAGAATCCCAACCCTTAGTCAATTCCCAGACTTAAGCCAGTTGACAGACCCAGAACCCCTTGAATGAAGAGGAAGCTGGGTTCACCTAGGGAAGGACCTTCGTACACTGCCAAACCTGTATACTGTTAATCTGTCTCCCAGCCTTGCCCTAAGTGCTCTTTTACCAAGATAATGGTATATTGGGGAATAGGAAATTATCAGACCTTTTGGGGACAACTGGACACTGGCTCTGAACTGACTCTGATTCCAGGAAACCCAAAGCACCATTGTGGTCCACTAGCATAGTTGACTTATGATTATGGTCTCTGAACCCTTCCTGTGGTATTTTCTCAGTTCCAGAATGCATAATTAGAAGAGACATACTTAGCAGCTGACAGAATCCTCACACTGGGTCCCTGAGCAATGTGGAGTGAAGTCTCTTGTGAGAAAGGATAAAGGGAAGCCACTAGAACAAACTACCTCTACCTAGGAAAATAGTTAATCAAAAGCAATATCACATCCCTGGAGGGACTGCAGAGATGAGTGCCAGCCTTATGGACTTGAAAGATACAGGGGTAGTGATTATCACCACATCCCCATTCAACTGTACTATTTGTCCTGTGCAGAAGACAGATGGACCTTGGAGAAGAATGGTGCATTATTGTACACTTAACTAGGTGGTGACTGCAGTTGCAGCTGCTGTACCAGATGTGGTTTTATTTCTTCAGCAAATAAATGTATCCTCTGGTACCTGGTATGCAGCTATTGATCTGACAAATGTCTTTCTCTCCATCACTGTCCATAAGGCCCACCAGAAGCAGTGTGCTTTCCACTAGCAAAGTCAGGAATATACCTTTACTGGCCTAGCTCAGGAATATATCAACTCTCCAGCTCTATGTCCGAGTTTAGTTCTCAGGGATCTTAATCATCTTTCCCTCTACAAGAGACCATGCTGGTCTATGACACTGATGCCATTATGTTGACTGGACATAGTGAGCAAGAAGTAGCAACTATTAAGACTTATTGGTAAGACATTTGTTTGTCAGAGTGTGTGAAATAAATTGGATTAAAATTCAGAGGATTTTTATATTGGGAATTTCTAGGGGTTCTGTGGGTGGGGCATGCTGAGATATCTCTTCTAAGGTGAAGGATAGGCTATTTCATCTGGCCCCTCCCACAACCAAGAAAGAGGCACCATGCCTAGTGACCCTATGGATTTGGAGGCAACATATTTGTTTGGGTGTGTTACTCTGACCTCTTTATCTAGTAATCGGAAAAACTGCTGGTTTTGAGTGAGGCCCAGAACAGAAGGCTTTGTAATTGGTCTAGGCTGCTGTGCAAGCTGCTCTGCCATTCAGGTAATATGTTCAGCAGAGCCAATGGTATTTGGAGCATCGGTGACAAACAGGGATGCTATTTTGAGCCTTTAGCAGGTTCCTGTAGGTGAACCGCAGTATTAGGCCTTTAGAGTTTTGAAGAAAGGCCCTGTCTTCGTATGCAGATAATGAATCTCCTTTGGAGAAACTGCTCTTGGCAAGTATTGGGCCTGAGTAGAGGCTGAACACTTAGCCACAGGCCACCAAGTTACCATGCAACCTGAGCTTCTCTTCGTGAACTAGGTGCTATCTGGCTCACCAGCCATAATGTTGAGCACATAGGGCGGCACTCCATCATCACATGGACATGGTATATGTATAATCAGGCCCGAGCAGACCCTGAAGGCACTAGTAAGTTACATGAAGTGGCGCAAATGCCCATGGTCCCCACTCTTGCTACATTGCCTTTTCTCCCCCTGCCTGTACCGATAGCTTCCTGGGGAGTGCCCTATGATCAATTGGCAGAGGAAGAGAAGACTGCAGCCTGCTTTACAGATGGTTCTGCATGAATGGTGACAGCAATAGCCTTACAACCCTTCTCTAGGACACTCCTGAAGGACAAAGGGGAAAGGGAAATCCTCTTAGTGGGCAGAACTTCGGGAAGCCATCTGATTGTGCACTTTTGCTCAGAAGGAGAGATGACCAGATGTGCAATTATATACTGATTCATGAGCTATAGCCAATAGTTGGGCTGAATGGTCAGGAACTTAGAAAGAACATGATTGGAAAAGGGGTGTCAAATAAATTTGGGGAAGAGGTATGTGAATAGACCTTTCTGAATTGTCAAAATACGTGAAGATATTTGTGTACCACCAAAGGGTGACCTCAATAAAAGAGGGTTTTAATGATCAACAAGATACCTACTATGGTCACAACTAAGTGACCAATCTGCCAGCAGCAGAGATCAACACTGAGCCTCCAATCTGATGCCATTCTCCAGGGTGACAAGCCAGTTACCTGGTGGCAAGTTGATTACATTGGACCACTCCCAACACAGAAGAGGCAGAGTTTTGTCCTTCCTGCAATAAACACGCTAGATATGGATTTACCTTCCCTGCACGCAATGCTTCTGTCAGAACTGCCATTTGTGGACTTACAAAATGCCTTATCCAGATTGATAATATTCCACACAGCATTGCTTCTGATCAAGGAATTTATTTCACAGCACAAGAAGTACAACAGTGGGCCCATGATGAGGGAATCCACTGTTCTGACCATGTTCCCTGCTATTTTAAAGCAGCTGGCTTGATAGAATGGTGAAATGGTCTTTTAAAAACTCTGTTTTTAAAACAGTGACACCGAGTACTGAGTAGGGCTGAACTAAAGTACTCCAGAAGGCTGTATATATTCTGAACCAGCGTCCAATATATGGTACTGTTTCTCCCATAGCCAGGATTCACAGGTCCCGGGATCAAAGGGTGGAGATGGGCGTGGCACCACTCACCATTACCTCTAGTGACCCACTAGCAAACCTTTTACTTCCTTTCTCCATGACTGTGTGATCTGCTGGCCTGGAGGTCATAGTTCAAGAGGGACACATTAATGATTCCGTTGAACTGGAAGTTAAGATTGCCACCAAGCCACTTTGGGCTTCCATTGCCTCTGAATCAACAAGCAGTCCAGGGAATTACAGTGCTGGCTGGGTGATTTGTCCTAAATTCCAGGGCATAATTGGACTATCACTCTTTAATGGAGGTAGGGAAGAGTACAAGTATGTCTGGAATACAGGAGATCCCTAAGGACGTCTTTTAGTATGATCATGTCCTATGATTAAGGTCAATGGAAAACTAAACCCGGTCACAGAAGGACTATGATGGCCCAGGCCCTTCAGAAATGAAGCTTTGGGGTAACCCCAACCAGATAAAGAACCACAAGCAGCTGAGGTGCTTGCTGAAGGCAAAGGGAATACAAAATAGGTAGTAAAAGAAGGTAGTTATAAATATCAAAAGAAGGTAGTTATAAATATCATCTATGACCATGTGACCAGTTACAGAAATGAGGACAGTAATTGTCATGAATATTTTCTCTTTATTTTGTTATAATACATTGGTGTATATGTATGCATATTTTAGGCAAATAGCTTTGCTTCTTTTTCCTCCCATATTCCTATATCATGTAATATAAGATGTATTGACATTATATCAGTATTTAAGTATTGTTAATTTTACATCTTAGTATTTAAGTTACAGAATATCAGGAGAAGAATAAACATCATTCAAGGACTTTGCTTTTTCTTCTGGGGAAAGGATTGGTGTATTTTTGGTTGTAAGTAGGATAGTTGTATCATATTAGATGGTATTATGATCTTATTAATGTCTTTGCCTAAAGTATCGTTTAAGGAGATGAGTGTGGATGCCAAGTTGACAAGGGATGGCCATGAGATTATAATTACTCTATTGGTTTTTCTGGTTTTCCAGCTTGCAGACAATGGATTGTGGGGACCTCTCAGCCTCCCTAATCATGTGAGTCAATTTGTAAAATAAATAAATAAATATATATATATATGCTATTGTTTTAATGTTTCTCTGGAGAACCCAGAATAATATACTTTCATTTATTCAGTTATTCTTCATTTATCTGAATTAAAGTGAAAGAAGTATTTTATTGTTTTGTTTTGCTTTTTTCCCCCTGATAATTACAATTGGCTTTAAGGCAATGCAGGAATAAACCTGATATATCTGATTCTGGCAGAATTGAACCTCAAGTTTGATCCCTCCCCTCCATATTGATCATATAACATTAATTGTATTATAACATTAAATTTTGTTCCTCTAGAAATTTCTATGTCATCATCATCTATTGCTTTCATAATTACAAGACTATGGTCACACATAAATTTAAAAAATATTTTTGTATCTCTTATCACATGGGGGATTCTCTTAAATGCAATCAATTTTATCTCATTTCACAAACGCTCATCCATTATTTGTTCTCCTTTGCATATAAAATAGTAGCAGCTAGTTATAGAAGCAATACAATATTGAAAAATAATTTAATTTGGGTTAAATTATCTTTTTAATGTGTATTTGATTACAATAAAAGAGATGTTAAAGAGGAGCCCATGGTAACGAGTAGGTATACTAAAAATAAGTGTTATTGGCATTCAGAAGGAGGTGAAATGACATGCATGGCCCTAGTGTGGAAGCAAGATTCAAGCAGAAAGCGTGGTGAGATTCAGAGGCAGATGAACTTGGAACAGTGTGAGCAAAAACTTGAAGATCTGAAAGCATAAGGTGAGATTGGAAGCAAGTTGACCTGTTTGACTAGATTGGGACATTTGAAGAGGATTGATTTAAACTATAAACCTGTATGAGTTCAGGTTGAAGAAGAACAGATTCCTAGAGATGACTGAAGGGTTAATGCTTGGAGCATGGAAGACTGAATGGCATTGATTTCTGTTATAGGAAAGTTTGGTATGTGGATAAAGGCCAGCCAGGACTCTGTGATGTTTCATATAGATGGTGTTAAGCCATCCTATTTGAGATCGCTTAAGAATGGGAAACCAGGCAGACAGAATGAAAGGAGACTGTTCACGGGTTTATCAGTGGCTATGTGTCCACAGCCATTTTTATGAACTCATTGTGTCTTGCTAGTGTAAACTTTTAAAAACTTTGTTGGTTTTCTTTCTCATTTCCATATTGCTTTGTTGCTCACCTGGGATCTTATGGTACTCATACAAAAAGACTCAAGTCGTGATGGGCATCCTAAGAGCCAGGAATGAATCTGATATTAAATCTGGGTTTGGCTTGCATGTAGAGATGAAGAGATGTTTTTGTCCAAGTTTGGCAGTTGCTTAGATGTTGAAGTTCCCAATGTTTCAAACTCAGCTCAAAACTCTTTGGTGTGTTTTGAGTTTGGCTTTTGGCAAGGCATAATTTCCTGTTTCTAAGAAAAAAGACTCATGAGAGAGCCTCAATAAAGCCTCTTGGACATCAAAACAACATTTTGATGAATTAATTGTAAATGAATCAGAAACATATGGATTCATTCTCTTGAGACACACATGTGTTTAAAAAGGGGGGTGGTAGTTGTTGCTCAGGGCTAAATGTGTTTTGGGTTTTATCGAATGCAAAATGCTTAGGGTGGAAAAATGAGCAAAAAGGATAAATTGGAACCTCTGCCTTGTCTTTAAATAGACAGGCTCATTTATGATCTTATTTACTGCCACCTATTGTTGTTCCATAAGAAATTTAACAGTCATGACTAATCACAACCAGCCAGATCGAACAGTTTACACCATTACATACAGGCATACCTCTGAGATTCCGACGGTTTGGTTCCAAAGCACTGCAATAAAGCAAATATCTCAATAAAGTAGGTCACACAAATTTCGGTTTCCCTATGCATATAAAAGTTATGTTTATACTATACTATAGTCTATTAAGTGTGCAATAGCATTATGTCTAAAAAATGTACATGCCTTAATTAAAAAATACTTCGTTAGTAAAAACAAAATGCTAACCATCATCTGAACCTTCAGTGAGTTGTAAACTTTTGGCTGATGAAGGATCTTGCCGCAATGTTGATGGCTGCTGACTGATCAGGGTAGTGGTTAGTGAGGGTTGGGGTGGCTGTGGGAATTTCCTAAAATAATACAACAGTGAAGTTTGCTACATCGATTCACACTTCCTTTCACACACGTTTTCTCTATAGCATGTGATGCTATTTGAGAAAGTTTTGCCAGCAGTAGGACTTCTTTCAAAATCAAGTAATCCTCTCAAACCTTGCCACTGCTTCATCACCAAGTTTATGCAATGTTCTAAATCCTTTGTTGTCATTTTAACAATCATTACGGCATGTTTACCAGAAGTAGTTTCCATCTCAAGAAACCACTTTCTTTCCTTATCCATAAAAAGCAACTGGTGTAGCACTTTTCATTTCCTTCAAGAATTTTTCCTTTGCGTTCACAATTTTGGCTAACTGTTTGGCACAAGAGGCCTGGCTTTTGGCCTATCTTGGCTTGTGGCATGCCTTTCTCATTGAGGTTAATAATTTTGATTTAAAGTGAGAAACGTGCAGCTCTTCCTTTTAATTGGACACTTAGAGGCCATTGTAGGATTATTAATTGGCCTAATTTCAATATTGCTGTATCTCAGAAAACAGGAAGACCCAGGAGGAGGGAGAGAAATGTGGGATCAGGCGGTCAGTGGAGCAGTCAGAACACACATAACGTTTTATTAAGTTCACCATCTTGCATGGACGTGGTTCATGGAACCCCTAAATAATTATAATAGTGACATGAAAGATCACTGGTCACAGATCCCATAGCAAATATAATAATAATGAGAAAGTTTGAAATAGTGTAAGAATTACCAAAATGTGACAGAGACACAAACTGAGCAAATGTTGTTGGAAAAATGGTGTGATTGATAGACTTGCTCCATGTAGGGTTGCCACAAACCTTCAATTTGTAAAAAATAAAGCAATATCTGTGAAACACAATAAAAGCAAAGTACAATAAGATAAAGTATGTCTGTAGTTGTCAGCCTTAGTGGTTTGAAACACTAAGCAAGGCATTTGAAGCTTAGGAAAAAACAGATCTAGTTTTCATGTTATTAAAATAGAATTCGAATTTGACTATCTAGTGAGGATCTTTGTCTCATAAATAATTTGTAAACTATTCATGTTTTATTACTCTTTTATCCTCTTAAACGTTATGGCTGAAATACAGAAGTGTTGTATGGAAATTCTGGTTCAAAAACTAATGGAACTACAAGAAGATACCACCTCACACACATAAAATGGCTACTTCACAAAAACCGAAAATAAGAGTTGGTGAGGATGCGGAGTAATTGGAGCACTTGTGCACTATTTGTGGGAATGCAAAATGGTGCAGTTGGTATGAAAGACAGTATGGCAATTCCTCAAAAAACTTAAAATAGAATTACATATAATCCAGCAGTTCCACTTTTGAGTATATTCCCCAAAGAATTAAAAGCAGGAACTGGAAGAGATATTTGTATACCCATCTTCATAGCAGCATTATTCACAATAGCCAACAGGTGAAAGCAACTCAAGTGTCACTGATAAATGAATGGAAAAAGAAATTGTGGTACATACCATACAAAGGAATATTATTCAGTCTTCTTTGAAGGAAATTATGACATATACTACAACATGGATGGATCCTGAGGACATTATGCTAAGTGAAATAAGCCAGTCACAAAAAGACAAATACCTTATTTTGCCATGTATAATGTGCACTTTTTTGCCCAAATTTGTGAGGGAATAATAAGGATGTGCATTATACATGGGTAATACTTATTCTGTATCTAGTATATAAATGTTTTTAATTCTTTTATTTATACTTATGAGTTAAAAGTGCAATAATACATAAATAAATGCTAAAACTCCTTTATAATACAAAAAAACAAGTACCTAGTACCTAAATACAAACAAATAAAATTTTAAATTAAAAAATTAGCACAAAAGATTTTTTCCTTGAAAGTTTGTGCCAAAAACATGGGTGTGCATAATTCACGGGAGTACATTATACATGGCAAAATACAGTAGTGTATGAGTCCACTTATGTGTGGTGTCTAGAGAAGGCAAATTTCCAAAGACAGAATGTAGAATAGTGAGTGTCAGGGGCTGCAGGGAGAGGAAAATGGGAGTTGTAGTTGTAGAAAAGGGGTGCTGAGTTTCAGTTTTGCAAGATGAGAAGAATCCTGGAGATGGATAATAGTGATGGTTGCACAACCATTTGAATGTACTTAACACCACTGAACTGTACACTTAAAAATGGTGATGGTGGTAAATTTTATGTTATGTATATTTTGCTACAATTTAAAAAAAACAACAAAATAAAAGAACTTCATCTAAATACTGTTGATCAGAGTTGTCTGAAGTACATGTGACATCTACAATGAGGGATTTTGTCCTCTGGCTCTGTGGAGTCCAGTTTCTGAATGAGAAGGATTCTGTTATAGCTAATGAGCAGATGACTGCACACACACACAATCTTCTACCCCAAGCCCCTCAGACTAGAATTTCTGTTACATTTCCCTGGCCCCAAAGGCTGTGCTTGGTATTCAATTTAATGGGCTGGAAATTTACCTGGAAATTAATTATGTGAAAAAAGCATATTTTGATTTGCCAAGTTCTGCTCCCTTTAGGGTGGTCCTGTTTAGTTCTGCATATTATCATGCAACTTCATTATCATGCAACTTCAAGTCCTGATGGAATTATCTTCATATAGGGAATAAAGGTGAAAAGAGAAAAATACATTGGAGGCTAGCATAAACAATATGGTAGCTCTATTGTTGCTACAGAGAGGTCAAAAGTTTAGCTCTGGACTTCCTAAGCAATGAAGCAAGGAGTGAAACGCACATTAAAAGATTCACAGAAATGAATCTTGTTCTGCATAACAAGAGCCCTCTTGAAATAAGTACACTAGAGATGTTAGTTTAACTTTATTGTATCCTTCATGTTTACTTAATTCAATCCAGTAAAAAATGTGTTTGGTTGTGTAAAGTGGCTGAGAGACCCATGGTTTACCAACTTTAATAGGTGATAGGAATTGATACAGTCTATGAATTGTGTTTTTTTGCATCATCAAGATCTTTACTTTTCCCTTTATTCCTTCAACCTCTTTAACCATCCTTTTGTTTTTAATTAGTAGCTCCTGGAAAGAAAATAAGGATTACTTACATGAGAGGAAATAAAATGAAAGTTGGTTAATTTTTTTCTGTGTTTGTTTACATAACTTCTTAAACAAAATCTTAGTTGTAGTCAGTATTTAGTTCTTCCTGCTTAATATATTTAACTTGAGGCTTCAACAACCACATGGCTTTGGGCACCTTCTCTGATACTGATTCCGTGCTATGTTACTAAATTTGGCAGATTGGCAGAGTGGAAATGGCATTAGATTAAGGTTTAGCTAGAGTTAGCACATGGTGTGAGAAGTTACTGGCTGGTCTGTGGCTGTTTTCCTGGTCTCTAACACAAGGAAGGTGAACTAGAGTCTTCTAGGTGCTTCTCAGTTTTGCACTATACAAGTTGTTTAATCTTACTGCTCAAAATAGACCCAAGTACATGGAAATATTTTTTAGTATAGTGTTATCTTTCAGTAATCTCTGTTATAGTAATCTCTAGCTAGAAAATGTTGGTAATAAAAGAGCTACTTAAAAGTGCCCTGAGTTTTTTGGGGAAATAGTCCAAGAAGAATGCTTTCTGTAACTAAAAGGACAGGGGCATTCGTGAGGTACAGGGGGAAGGAGGTTGGAATGGCATTGCAGGATGAAAATGACTACTAAATATACACAACGGAATTTGGCAGTCTAGATTGTTTTGGCTTTATTTCCATTCACTTAAAACAAGTGTGTGTGTGGGAAGGAGTTTGTGGGAAATGGGGATGGAGGAGATATCATTTATTTTGGGTATTGTGCATTAGTCATTTTTCATCTGCGAAGTCACCACCTGAAAGAAACACCAGACAGCAATAGACGTCATTCATAAGCAATACTCCCTTTTGTTTTGAGAGTGACTTTTATGGATGTGATTAAGCTCTGTTAAACATCCTATGCCACTGGGACCGGAAGCATTCTCATTGTGTATTCTCACTTGTGAAATGCTACAACTCAGGAAATACATGAACTTTAAAAACTATTCTGGCTTTATCCATACATGCTTTGGGAACTGGGGAAGGGAGCTAGAATAGTCTGACCACTCAAGCCTTGATTATTTGGGAATTTAGTTGTATTGTAAATCACCTAGATTATTTCCTTAATTTTCCATGTCCTTTTTGGAAGTAGGTACTGTTGCTTTTGCATCCAAATGCAGCTTATTTTTTCATTTAACTATGATACTTAAAATTATGTCCATGGTAATTTACTGGTACAACATGGAGCAATCATTATACACTCATTGAGAGTAATTCTCCACAATGTTTCTTGTGATGGTCTTAATCTAAAACTGGTGGACTGGGTTATTTTTAGTATAACTTCAGTATTTTGTTAGAAGGAAATCAAAAATCTTTATAAAAAGAAAGAACAAATAGCTTTCATATTAAAAGAAAGCCTTGGGTTAATATATATCCAGATAACTCATTGACTAAACAGACACACTGGTAAACAATTTGAAAGGGTGGTAGCCCTGAGGTAGCCTGTAATGTGCTGTTTTTCTTTCCCAAATAAGGCCATAATTGGAAAATATTCCAGGCTGTATTGACATAGCAAGTGATAAAATACACACTTGATTTGAATGAAAACAAACAAACAAACAAAATATTTAAAGATATTTTGAGGAAGACCACATGGTAAACAATGCTATTTTTCATAAATTTGAATTAGTAGTGAGTTTATAATTTCATTTGAATATATAAACCTTGCCTTTCTCTCTGTGTGATATTATTTCCTATTACTAAATTGTTGATACTTTAAAACTGGTTTCATTCACCGTTTAACTGATTAATTATTAAATCTAAAGTATAAAAATGCTTAATTTGCCCCACCATTCCCTAGTTTGACAAAGACTATCAAAACACAAAAATCTAAAACCAAAGACAATAGAAAAAGGCCATAAAAATTAGTGAGGTGATATGTGTAGCCAGGAGTCAAAAGAAGCCACTTGGCATATTTTATAAGTTTAATTCTTCTATGAGTTTCCTATTGATTTAAAGGAAAGCTCACATTTAATAAATTCATTTGGAGAATCTAAGTTTGATCACAAGAATGTGTCTTCAGGGTAGTCATTGATATATGCAAGATATAACTGGTGAGTGATTTTGTGGAAATCCAGATAACAGGTGCTCCTGGAAAGCTTTTTCCCCATGCTGTGTGAATTAACATTAACCTCTGAATTTTGAAGTTTCCAGGTTACTTTCTGATTGGGAACCTGGTAGCAATCACTCATTGTAATGCAAGGTATAAAATGTCTTGCAAAAATAAGGTTCTCACTTAATTTACCTTAAATTGATTGACTCAATTCAGTTGAGTTCTCCAGATCCATTAATTTAAAATTCACTATTTCAGCACGCATTTAGAAGATGATACTTTAAATGTATACATAAATTGATCTGTATACTACTATGCCAATAGACATACTGTTTTTATTATAATTATGATTTATTCTGTAAGAAGATATTCTATCTCTTTCTTCTGGCTCTTGTTCTTTAACTTTTTTTTTTAAGGGGGGGGCTGACCTCTCTGCTTTATGTTTTTCCAAAAAAGTGTAAGATTTCTTAAGAGAAAAAAATTAAAACTATTCCAGATGGATTTTCTTCTAATTTTTGAAAATTTATGTATAACTTGGGTTAGGTTGCTATGTTATTAGCATATTTTCATTTGGAAACATTTATATATATATTTTAATTTGGTCAATGAAATATTCTTTCCTCATATATTCCTTCAGAGAATCTCTGATGAAAAGCAAGACTACTAGCTGTCAGACATTTATTTTCACTTGAATATCTTAGTAAATTTTCCTGTTTTAATTTGTACATCATTCTCTTTAGATTTCTAGATAGGTAATCATATCAACTACAGATATGTGATGCTACTCTTTCCTTTTTTGAACAGAGATTTTTTTTTTCTATTAAACCCACTTATCAGACACTTATAAGATAGTGTAAATAACTAGTGAAAATTATTTTACTTAAAGTTTTGCCATTTTCTCTACTTTAAGACATTTCTCAGAAAAATGACAAATAGAAGTTTTCTACCATTTTCCTCCCAAAAGAACACCAATTTTGACAATCACACATATGCAAGAATGATTTTGTGGAATTCCAGGAGTTCAGCAAAAAAGTTCCAGCACACCACTGGAGCAGAATATCCTAGATTAGATGCACTGAAGGGGTAAAGAAAACCAGTTTCACTTTATCAGCATCACCCCTCTACAAGGAGCACAGCACTTTGCCAAGAGATATTCATGGCCTACAATTTGACATGTGAGACACGTGAGAGACAAGCTGGCTTCCACAACAGTGCATGACACTGCCAAAGCAGCCCAGTGTTTTCTTGCCCCATCAGAACGGAGGTGTTCTGCATAACACAGTGGGGGGAGGGCATGAAAGGGCTGAGAGAACACCAGCCAGAGCTCTCAGAGAACATCAGAGGGACTAGGATCTTACTAACCACTTTGTGATCTCCATCAGGAAGTCCACTCATGAGCCACTGGGGGTGCCTTGTCTGCAGGTTTCTCCAACAGCCAGTAGAGACTGGAGGTGATAACTGCTTGTTCAAATGTGAAGACAGAAATGCAAGACTTCAAGATGAAAAATCAAGAAAACCACCTTGACACCACCTAAGGAAAACAATAATTCTCCAGTAACCCAAAGGAAAGGAGAACCACCATTTTCCTAATAATTTCAGTGGTCATTTTAAGGAAACTCAGAGCACTTCGGGAAACAATAAATGAACAATACAAGCTTAACAGTGAGCTAGAAATCATAAAAGTGAACCAAACAGAAATTCTGGAGCTGAAAAATACAATGAACAAAATGAAAATGCTATATAGAGAGAGCATCAACAACAGATCTGATCAAGGAGAAAAGAATTTGTGAGGTAAAAGATAGGTCATTTGGAATGATCCAGTTAGAGAAGAACAAAGACAAAAGAATGAAGAAGAATAAATAAAGAATGTCTACATAAATTATGGGATACCATCAAGAGAGACAATGTATGCAGCATTGGAGTCCCAAAAGGAAAAGAGAGGGAGAAAGAGGCAGAAAGTTTATTTTAAAAGAATAATAGCTGAGAACTTCCCTAATCTGGAGAGAGATTTAGACATTCAAGTTCATGAAGCTCACAAGGTCCCTATAAAGTTTCAACTCCAAAAGATTTTCTCTAAAACGTTATAATAAAACTGTCTAAAATCAAAGCCAGAGGGAGAATTTTTAAAGGAGCAATAGGAAAAACATTCCTCATATACACGGGAACACCCATAAGGCTATCAACAGATTTCTCAGCAGAAACATCACAGGCCAGGAGAGAGTAGGATGATACCTTGAAGTGCTGAAAGAAAAAAAAAAGAATTGCCAACCAAGAATACTTTACCTGGCAAAGCTGTTTCAGAAAGGAGTGATACAGACTCCCAGGGCCAGCCTAGTGACGCGTTGATAAAGAGCTGGCTTGGGACGCCAGCAACCCCGGTTCGGATCCCACATATGAGGGCCAGTGATACTGCTGTCTACAACTAAGATGATGAACAACAACTCCACCTGGAGCTGGGCTGCTGTGAGTCCCCAGGATGTCATAGTTGCAGCTCCTGCTGCAGTGGGCTGCCATAGGCTACAGTGAGTGGCCGGCAGCATTGTGATCAGCTGGCAGCCAGAGTGAGCTGCCAATAGCCGCCGTGAATGGCCGTCGGACGCCAGCGACAGATCTGCCTCACCCAGGAAGAGTGCAATGATAATACCAACATGGGCCAGTGAAGCAACGTCCTCCACAGCTAGACTGAGGAACAAAAGGACAGCAACTTGTCTATTTCTCTCTCCCAATCAATTCCCCAATAAAAATCTTTAAAAAAAAAAAAAAGATAAAGACTCCCTAAACAAACAAAAGCTTAAGGAATTCATTATCATTTCAACCTACCTTATAAGAAATGCTGAAAGTTCTTCAAGGTAAAATGAAAGGGTGCTACTTAACAATATGCAAACATATGAAAGTATACAACACACTAGTCAAAATAAGTTTAGAGTCAAATTCAGAATATCCCAATACTGTAATATGGTGGTGTGTTAATCACTTAACTCTAGCATAAAGATGAAAGGAGAAAATATTAAAAATAACTATAGTTACAATAATTTGTTAATGAATACAAAATATAAAATATGTAAGTTGTGACATCAAACATAAAAGGGGGTATAAAAGGGTAGAGTTTTCGGGCCGGCCTAGTGGCACAGTGGTTAAGTGCTGGCTTGGGAAGCCAGTGGCCCCTGTTTGGTCCCACATATGAGGGCCAGTGACACTGCCCTCAAAAAAACAATAAAAATAAAAGGGTAGAGTTTTGGGCCGGCCGAGTGTCGTGGTGGTTAAGCGCTGGCTTGGGAAGCCAGCGGCCCCGGTTTGGTCCCACATATGAGGGCCAGTGACAATGCCCTCAAAAAAAAAAAAGGGGGGGTAGAGTTTTTGTATGTGCTTAAAATTGTCATCATCTTAAAATGAACTGTTATAACTAACTATAACATGTTTTACATAAACCTCATGGTAACCACAAAAGAAAAACTTATAGTAGATCACACAAAAGATAAAGAAAAGGGAATCAATACATACCACTACCAAATATTATCAATTCAAAAGAAAGACAGCAAGAGAGGAAAAAAGGAAATGACAAACAGCCAGGAAACAATAAATAAGAAAGGATAAAAAGACAAGACGCGACTGTGTGCTGCCTACAAGAGACTAACTTCAACTTTAAGAATACATATAATCTAAAAGTGAAGGGACAGAAAAAGATATTCTATGCAATTAAAAAATCAAAGAAAGCAGGAGTAGCTATACTTATATTAAACAAAATGGACTTTAACTCAAAGGCTGTAACGAGAGACAAAAGAGCCCATTATATAACAATAAAGAGGCCAATTCATCAAAAGAATATAAACATTGTAAATTATATATATCCAACATTGGAGCATCTAAACATATAATGCAAATTCTAACAGATCTGCAGGGAGAAATAGACAATAATAGGGGGCTTCAATACCACATTTTTCAACCATGGATATATCATCCAGACAGAAAATCAATAAGAAAATGGACTTGAACTATGCTTTAGACCATATGGATCTAGCAGACACATACAGAACATTTTATGCAATAACAGCAGAATACACATTCTTCTCAAGTGTACACAGAACATTCTCCAGGATAGATCACATGTTAGATTACAAATGAAATTAGCCAGAGAAAGAAAGACAAATACCGTATACTCTTACTTATATGTAAAATCTAAAAAAGAAAAAAATTCAGACTTATATAAACAGAGGCGGTTACCTAGGGCTGGGGGATAAGGAAGATGAGGAGGTGCTGGTCAAGGGATACAAGCCCTCAGTTATAAGATTAATAAGCTGTGGGGATCTAATGTGCTGCATGGTGACAATAGGTAAAAATACATTCTTAAAAACGTTCTTTTAAGTGTTCTTTAACACTTCTGTACATGAATTATAGATTGTCAGTAACATCCATTCAGTGATATAACACTTTTCTCAGTGTAGCAAGCAAGTAGCATTCTTAGAAATACCTCTGTTACAAGTATTCTTAAAACATTTCTCTACATGCATACAGAATGTACTTGAAATTTTCTGAGTTTATAGACCTTAGGTATTCTCACCACACACACACACACACACACACACACACACACACACACACACACACACATTATTATGTGAGGTGATGAATGTGTTAATTAACCTGATTGTGGTAATCATTTAATGAAATGAAATATATCAAATCATCAATTTGTATACTTCAAATAAGTACAATTTTATTTGTCAATTATACCTCAATAAAGCTGAAAAAACATTACCTTATGTTAAAGACAAAAGAGTTTTTTGTTTGTTTTTTTGTTTTGTTTTTTTTTAATCAGGAACGGGATCTCACTCAAATTATAATTGAGAAAATATTAAACAGTATTTACTATGAACCCTGTAGTGTTTCACATGTCTGATCACATTGAAACAGAATTCTATGAATCAGGAATTATAGTCCCAGTTATGCCGATTAGGAAATCATATTTCCAAGAGTTTAAAAAAAAAATTTTCAAGTACTATGTTTGAAAGTGGTTACTGAGTTTCAGATTTCTGATCTGAAATTATATTATAGGGCTGTCCAAGTGGCGCGGTGGTTAAGAGCTGGCTTGGCATGCCAGTGGCCCTTGTTCAGATTCCACATATGAGGGCCAGTGACACTGCCCTCTAAAAAAAAAAAAAAAAAGGAAAAACAAAAACAAAAAAATTGTATTCTATATTTTGGGCACATTTATAAACATAACTATATTCTTTGTCTCTTTTTTATTTGTTATATTCTTTGTCTCTTTGTTATTATAATGAATTATAGCAACTAATTTTCTACTTACATTTTTTTCTTTGAATTTCTGCAATTGGCCATGCCAATTGCTTTCAATGTACTGTTGGATTTAAGTAGGTAGCACTCATTTATGATATTTAAATTATATGCATGTATACTTTTTTTGCATTCATTTTTGTTTCATTTGATTTTAGAAACAAGAATTAAAGTATATTTATACTTATGATCTTAATTTCCCTACCTCCATTTCTCTGGCCAGAATCCAATCTGCCATTTCTACCACATCATTCAAATTTAATATCAGCCACCTCCATGTTACCTGTCAAATTTAATGGTTAAGTCTTGGTTCTGATTCATTATCTTTCAGCAAACTTTGAGACAGCCAACCAATCCCACTGTCTTGAAATTTTTTCTTCTGAAACAAATCTCTGCCAGGTTTTCTTTCTCCCTCGCAGCTTACCTCTCTCAATTGTCTTTTCTGGGTCATTTACCTCTTTTTAGTCCAAACGTTAAACTTTTCCAAGACTCATTGCTTGAACTCTTATTTTCTCAAATTACACTTTCTGCAGATGAGCTTATTTAGCTTTGAGGCTTTAAATGTCATCTATATGCTAATGATATTTGAATAGGAAAAACCCAGTTCTCTTCCTGTGTTCTTTACTCTCACGCTACTACACTCACAACCTTTTCGACACCACTTTTGTGGGTTTCTTTTTCCCACACCAAGCAATTCTGAAACATCAGTTGTCCTACAGGTGACCTACAATTTAACTCAATTCTGACATTATCTGGCTGAAGATAGTGTCAGATTCCACAGGTTAAGGGCTCAGTCCCACAAGACTGCTTCCTCCCATTTCAAATGCCAGTTGCAAATTCAGGTTGTTATTTGTGCTGACCAATTAGCTATAAATTGGAATTTCCCATGACCCCCTACTCAGGTTTGATTAATTTGTTAGGGCAGCTTACAGAACTCAGGAAAACAGTTTAATTACTGCTTACCAGTTTATTATAAAAGAATATGATAATTATACATCCTATTGGAAGAGATGCATAAGGCAAGATACGAGGTCTGACAATTAAGTATGCAAGCCTGTTGGAATGATGTTGCTAAACTTTTTTGATATCAGAGGGATTATTCATTATGAATTTGTAACAACTGGACAAACAGTTAACCAAGTTTACTATTTGAAAATGCTATAAGGCTGTGTGAAAAAATTAGATGACCTGAACTTTTCACCTACAATTCATGACTCTTGCATCATGACAATGCACTAGCTCACACGGCACTGTCTGTAACAGAGTTTTTAGCCAATAAACAAATCACTGTATTGGAACACCCTCCCTACTCCCCTGATCTGGCCCCCAATGACTTCTTTCTTTACCCGAAGATAAAGGAAATGTTGAAAGAAAGACATTTTGATGACATTCAGGGCACCAAGAGTAATACAATAACAGCTCTGATGGCCATTCCAGAAAAAGAGTTCCAAAATTGCTTTGAAGGGTGAACTAGACTCTGACATCGTTGCATAGCTTCCCAAGCGGAGTACTTTGAAGGTGACCATAGTGTTCAGCAATGAGGTATGTAGCACTTTTTCTAGGATGAATTCGCGAACTTAATTGGCAGACCTCATATGTGGGAAGGGGCCTGGAGTTTCCACATCCTCTCCAGGGGCGCCTCTCTCCCAGCACCTCTACATGCTGACCAGCCCAGAAGTTCTCTAATCCCCATACTTTTGGGAATTTTTATGGAGCCTTCATCACATAGACATGATCAATCTTTCATTCCATTTCCAGCTCTCCCCTCTTTGGAAAATAGGAATGTGGTGGGCTGAAATTTCCAAGCTTTTAATCATGGCTTGTTCTTTCTGGTGATAAGCCCTCAACTAGGACCCCACAAAAGTCACTTCATTAGATCAAAATATACTGCTACCAGAAAATTCCAAGAGGTTTAAGGACTCTGTCAGGAACTAGGATCAAAGGACCAAATATCAGAAGAAAAGATGTCCCTAGTGTAATGTTACTTAGGATATTACAGGGGTTTAGGAGCTCTGTGTCAGAACCAGGGACAGAGACTAACATAATATAAAAGTAAATATAAATATATAAAATACATACACATGCACATATTTTCTATTGTTTCACAATATTCAAATGTATCCAGCCTTGATTTGTTGATTTATCCACTGAACTCCAGACTTGTTTATCCATCTAACTTTTTGATGCTTTTATTTGGATAGCTAGTATAAATCTAATTTGCATAATCAAAATGAAATTTAGGACAATTATCAATTTTCATGATTACAAATAAGAGAAAAATGTATTTTCTACTTTTACTGTTTCCAATGCTCTTCCACATTTCTGTCTGGTATCATACTTGTTCTTCCTGAAGAATTCCCTATAATATTTTGTAGAGCTCAGATATTCTGGCAAAGAATTTTCTAAGTTTTTGCTTGTCTGAAGAGGTTTTGTATTCCATATTCCTTTTTGAAGGTTAATTTATTTATATTTTATAGAATTCTGGGTTGACTTTTTTTAATACTGTAGAAATGTCACTCCATCATCTTTTGAGTTGACTAATATGTGCTGTTATTCTTATCTTTGTTTCTCTTTATATAATTTGTTCTTTCCCCTCTGATTGCTTTGTAGATTTTGTATTTATCTTTAAATTTTAGCAGTTTTACTCTTTGTTTGTTTGATATTTATTCTGCTTGGGATTCTTTGAGCTCTTGAGCTTATGATTTGATGTATTTCATTCTTTTTTGAAAATTCCTGGTCATTGTCTTTTTAAACATTTCTTCTGCTCCTTCTATCTTGTTCCCCTGATATTTCAAGTAAACGTATATTAGATCATTAAATATTATCCAAAAATTCTTGGATGCTCTCTTTTTTTCCCCCCTTCTCTTTTTCTCTGCATTTCAGTTTGAAAAGTTATAAAAATAAAGGATATTGATATATTGTCTAGGTCACTGATTCTTTTATCACCTGTTGTAAATCTGCTGATGAGCTCATCTAAAAAATTCACCTCAGCTATTATATGTGTTAATTTATCTATAGCATTTCCATTTGCCTCTTTGTCATTTTTCGACTGAAATTTTCCATTGTTTACCCATGTTTACCATCTTTTCCATTAAGCCTCTGGCATATTATATATATATATATATATATTTAAAAATTGGGGAATTGGGGAAAGGGAACAGACAACTTGCTGTCTTTTTGTTCTTCAGTCTAGTTGTGAAGGACTCCACTTCACTGGCTCATGTTGGTATTATCATTGATCTCTTCCCTGCTGAGGCAGATTGGTCGCCAGCTACTGGACAGCTGCTCACGGTGGCTATTGGCAGCTCATGCCAGCTGCTGGCTGCTCACGCTAGCTGTGGGCCACTCATGGCAGCTTATGGCAGCCTATGCCATCGCCAGCCACTCATGGCAGCCCAGCTCCAGGTTAAGCTGTTGTTCACCATCTTAGCTGTAGAGGGCGCAGCATCACTGGCCCTCATTTGGGATCCAAACTGGGGCCCTGCTGCTCAGAGCTGGAGTCCCAAGCCAGTTCTTAACCAACGTGCTACTTGGCCAGGCCAACCATAGGTATTTTGAAATCCTCTGATTGTTAATTCCAGCACCTGACTCTAGTTATTTTTTTATTGCTTTAGTTCTTGAAAATGTGTTACTTTTTTTTTCTTTGCTGTATTTTGTGTCATGATTTTTTGTTGCATTCTGAACATGATGTAGTAGATATTGAGGAAAGTTGTATCCATGCCTGGAAATGGGCATGCCTCTTTATCTGTCATGCTATTCATATACATGTTTTACTTATTTTAGTCAGGAGTTGAGCTATCTTTGGGTTTTGTTGTTGTTGTCATTACCTCTAGTGCATTACCAGGTTCAAAATTCTGATAGTGGTCTTTTGTTGTCTTGTGGTTTAGGTGGAGACTGAAATACTATAGGATTTCTATCATTATTCTTAATACCCCCTCAGTTTTCAACCATCCTTTCATGTCTGAACCATACAGGGGGCTCATCCTATGCTCCTTTCCTTCTCCCAGCATCGACATGCCTTGCTGCTACTCAGTACTGGGTTCATGGTGGGTGCAGGAGGGTCTTCTGTTGTCCTGGTCCAATCTTAGTCTTAACCTCAGTCTTGCTGTGCTTAGATCTCAGGTTTGAGGCTTTCTCAGTGTTCCTGCCCATCCTCTCCAGGGCAGAAAAATCTCTGCCTTTATTTGTAGTTGACTCTGGGAGGAAGGGATTTTTACCAGTCCTCCTCTCTTTAATAATGGTGTAGGCTCCTAAGCCAGAGATGTCTTCCTGCTTTTTCTCCAGAGGTAGAGAATTTACTCCAGAGGAAGAGAATAAGGACACCAATGTGTCCTACAGTTGGACAGATTTCCAATTTCTCACCAAGAGGTAGACAGACTTTGCTTCTATTTATCCCTTAGAAGCAATCATTGTTTACCTGTGTCCTGACTCAAAAAAAAAAAAAAAAGCCCATGGGTTTGCTTCTGATGAGAATGTTATATAAACTAGCCAAATATTTCCTCGGTATATTGGTTCTGTGTTTTTATTTCTTCACAGCAGGCTAACACCATTAGCTCAAAAGTCTGTCGGGGCCAAACTCAAATTTTTACACATCCAGTTGCTCAAAAATATAGTCCAAATCAGCATAGTTTGAGTGATCTAGAGCCTATCTGCTTTGTATCTACCACAAAGTAGCACCCTGAATCTGCTAGCCATAGATAACACAAACCCTGGGATTATAAAGTACCCCAAGTCACTGCTGTCCATGAAATTATTTGACCCCAAGATTTGCCATTGTGCTACTAAGCTGCCTCAACAATGTCCCACTCTCTTAGGAATTCCCTTGTCCTTTCCCCCTTCTGGGGGTGGTTCTGTGCCATTGTCTCTGGAAGTTCTCATGTTCTGAGGTACACCCCCCCACCTGCCTACATGCAAATCTGCCAAAATGCAACCCAAATAAAGCTCATTGTTTATTAGTCACCTTGTGATCATATATTTTTCCTTAATCCACCCCAAAATATAAGGACTCACTAAGAGTGGCAATGAGGATCAAGGGGTTTAGGGTAATAATCAAGGAATTCATATGGTGCCTAACCCATTAGTAAAACAATCAACTAGCAAATTGATCCTGGGCATCCTGAAGTGGTTGAGACTCCATATTTGGATGCTTACCTGTTAGTTGGGCATAGCGTTGCTCTGTGCCATGTTGTGCTCTGTATTTTCCATGGTCCCTCCCTGTCCGTCCCTCATTAGCCTGGTCAAGCAGTAGCATCAGTGTTTGAGTGAATCCACACCATTAGAACTGACTGTTGGGATCAGAAGCACCAAACTGTGCAAGGGAAGTGGTCAGGGCACATGCCCAGTCCTACTAGGCAAGGGCTGAATGTTGTAAGAACTGACATGAATAAGAAAAGGGGAGAATTGTATGCCTCTAGACCAAAGATGGGTCATTGGTGACCCCATAATGAGCAATAGTGGCAGGAACTTCCCACCGCCAAGTCAGCGATATAGGGTTCTATGAGACAAGAGGATGTCCTTATCCCTGGGGACTTGTATGTAAAGAAGCCAGTAAGGTGAAGGCATGAGGCTAAGGTCAGTCTCCTATGTACAGATGGAGGCGCAAGTAGCCTTTGCAAGCAGCAAGCATGCCTCTGTGATTCTCAGTTATGGTGCTGTGATGTCAACATTATAGCTTAAAGGGATATTGAGGCCCTGACTCTTGGTCTGAGCTAGCTGGGGTGTTACTTTAAGTGAATGACCAGCACATTTATATCCCTGTCCATCCCAGGACTCCAAAAAGGTAGGTATTCTGATGAACAAACACTTCAAACCAGAAGACAGGTGGTGAGCCTTGCCTGCAGCAGCTTCTCACCAAGGGGCCATCCAGAAAGGAGGTAGAAACCCAGAGTCCTGGAGGAGATGATACAGAGTAGGGGGACCCTGGGAAGGAGGACTGGTGCTCTCTAGATGAAAAGGCAGCATAATGTCACCACCATGGTGACTAGGATAATATACCCTCTGCTTTGCCAGTAACAACCCACAGAGTAATGAAGACAGAAAAGATGAAGGTGAAAGGACCAAGGAGCAGGGGATAGTTTTCACTGGGAGGAGGAAACACAGCCTCTCTATCACCCTGGGGCCCAATCTCCCCTTAAGGAGCTAACCCAGGAAATAAATCGAAACGGGACTACCTGGCTGTATGGACTATATCTGGTAGGGAGGGAGCTCTACCTAACAAGGGCTGAATTTAAACAAGGGCTGCTGTAGTGCTGGATGCAAACAATGGTATTCTTACTAAGAGGTCTTATACAATTAGTGCAGAAGTTGGAGATGGCCCCAGAGGAGACTTTGGACCCTGGTCCGCATATACTTTGCTGATGTGGATTTTTATGGCTTGGAAAGCTGTTCGGCCCACATTAGGTCTTATAAATGGTCTGGGCAGACTGTCAATGGAAAATGTTAGCTGAGGCCAAAGATCTCCTCCACCAGTTGGGGATTTTGGAGGGAGCTTATCAGGCAACAGATGGTGTTGTAGCATGATGAGTTGGCAGGTCCAGAGAAGGCTGCAATGAGTCCTGTGTCCTGTCCACCCATTGTTTCTCAGGGGGGCTTCTGAAAAATGTAAGCTCTTTTTATTGCCGTGACGGCTAATGCTAAAACCATTTAAGAGGCCAAGGATGCCCTAGATTTAAAAGAAGTTCAGATAACCACATTCCAGGAATTAGCCACAGAAATTAAATAAATAGACCCAGCAATGGAACTCAAGATTGAATGGCATCAAACTTTACGGCCCATGGTGTTAACATGTCCACATTATGTATTAACTGATGAAGGGGGTGGGAGGGTTTGTGCACTTGCTAACACATCTTCTTGTATAAAACACTCACCAGTTTTTACAGATAGCCAGGAACATGTACCAAAGGGATGAAATGTTACTCTATTACTAAATGATTAAAGACATCAAAATCTTCTTTTCGGATCTGTTCTAAATTTGCCCCTCTACATGGGCTGAATGGCAGCAAATCAACTTTGAAATCCTAGTTTGTGGTCTTACAGGACTCTGGGTCATTAGAATACTTTATCACTGGCTCCAAATTCAGACTTTATGAAATAACATACAGCTTAGATTGTAAAACAACATGGGGCCAAGGGATAGACTGCTATATAGATGGGCCCAAAATAGCCTCTGTGTATTGGCCCTATGTTTACTTCTTCACACCAGACTGGGATCATTATGTCAAAAGCTCATCAGAGCTAAGCCCAGATTTTTACTCATACAATTTTCAAATTATAGCACAATAACCATACTTTTAGGTTCCATTTGGAACCTGCCTTTGCATATTCCATGAAAGTGCATCCAACATCTGCTAGCCACAGATAAAACAAACCCTGGGACTGGAAAAGACCCCAAGTTGCAGAGTTCTGTAATCCAGAAACTCCTCATCGTGCTTTATACAAACTCTCCAATTTCCCTCTTCTCTCCTCTCCCTCTGGGTATGGCCCAATGCCACCTCCCTGGAAGATCTCCTGCTATGAGGGAATTCGTTTCCACATATAAACCTGTGCTACTATCACCTGATGGTCTTATCTTTTTCCGTGATGAGACTTCAAATCCCTGAAATCATTATAGGAGAGATTGGCCTGGGGAAGCAGACAGAACATTCTACTCTCTCTCCTCCCCAGCAGGCGCCGATCATGCCCTGTGCGCCTGTGTCACCAAGGGGACTCTTTTTGATCACCTCCCTTTCCTACTGTATTAGTTTCCTAGGGCCACAGTGACAAGTACTATGAACTGGGTGACGTAAAACAAGAGAAAGCATCTCTCACAATTATGGAGGCTAATGTCCAAGTCAAGGGGTCAGCAGAGCCGCCTGTGTTCCCTTTGAAACTGAATAGAATCCTTCCTTGCCTTTTCCTTGCCAGCCTCTGGTGGTGCTGTCCATCCTTGGCATTCCTTTGCTTGCAGCTGCATCACTCCAATTTCTGCTTCTGTTTTTTTGTTTGTTTGTTTGTTTGTTTTTTAAGATTTTATTGGGGAATTGGGGGAGGGGAACAGCGTTGGGGCATCGGGGAAGGGGAACAGACAAGTTGCTGTCCTTTTATTCTTTAGTCTAGTTGTGGAGGACATTGCTTCACTGGCCCATGTTGGCATTATCATTGTGCTTTTCCTGGGTGAGGCAGTTGTTCAACGGCCATTGGATGGCCGCTCACGGTGGCTCACAGCAACTCACGCTGGCTGGGGGCACTCACTGTAGCCTATGGCAGCCCACTGTAGCACGGACTGCAGCCTACACCTTCGCAGGTGACTCACCGCAGCCCAGCTCCAGCTCAAGCTGTTGTTCACCATCTTAGCTGTACAGGACGCAACGTCACTGGCTCATGTTGGATCTGAACCAGCGGTCCTGTTGCTGAGAGCTCGCGCTCCCAAGCCAACTCTTAACCAACAAGCCACTCTGCTAGCCCTGCTTCTGTTTTTATGTGGCATTTTCTGTGCATCTCTCTTCTCTTCTAAGGTAATCAGTCATATTGGATTAAGAGCCCATCTTTCTCCAGTATGTCCTCATCTTAACCAGTTTCATCTATAATGATCCTATTTCCAAATAAGATAACATTCTGAGGTTTGGGGGGTTAAGACTTCAACATATCTTTTTATTTATTTATTTATTTTTTCTTTTTGAGGGCAGTGTCACTGGCCCTCATATGTGGGACCCGAACCGGGGCCGCTGGCTTCCCAAGCCAGCACTTAACCACCGCGCCACTCGGCTGGCCCTTGCAACATATCTTTTTAGGGGACACAATTTAACCCATAACATTCCATTGTTTCTCATGAACACTTGGTGAAGATTTGCGTGAGGGGACCTTGGAATGAATATTAATTCCTCTTATGTTTTGGGCTTCCAGCTATTCCAAACATATATATTATAGCCCACAGTTACACCTTAACGATTCATCAAAACTTTAACAGGTTTTTTCTTACCCACTTATATGGTGGGCACCTCTTGCTCCTATGCTCTGTCAAAGATGAAACAGCTTGTCTTGTCTTTCCTTGAACAGGCTTCTTTTTGGAATATAGGTTAATTATTGCCTTGGGACCTTAGCTTGTGATGGGCTTAAGAAAGTGATAGTATTCAGTTTTTTCATTGTTAGGTTAGATTGCAGCATATTTTGGAGGTTTTTAACATCTTAAATGAAATTGGAGGCCCTAAAATCTTGATTTCCACTCACTCACACACCTACCAACCTGTTTTACCCCGAGACTTCCCCATTTTTCACATTGTTTTCGCCCATTTTTTTTTTTAAATTAAAAATACTTAGGAGCAATGTCTAACTTTGTATTCCTTATCTTCCCTATCATATTAAATCAATGGCAATATCCAAGTTTTCATCCATTTTAAAAGAATGGTGGGAGAGAAAATGAAGTTGCTTTTTATTACCTGCTATGAGCCATGCTTCTTAGGTTCAAAGTCTTGATTATATTCAAAACATAGTCTGAGTTTGACTGTATCTCCCCTCTTCCTTTGCTAATTCTCTAGAACAAAGCAGCACAGTTTTTTTGTTGGACAACTGCAATAGTCTTCTTAGTGTTCTTATACCTCCAATACCCATCCCCATAGTGTATTCTCCATATAACAATCGGGGTGATATTTTTAAAAACGTAAGTCAAATACTTTCACTTTCCTGCTAAATCCCTCTAAAAGTTGTTCATGACACTTGTAAAATTTTAAAGTCCTTACATGTTTTTTTCCCACTTCGTCTCCTATCATTTTGCCCTTTATTCCCTCTTTTGGTATTATACTCGTCTTTGCTTTTTAAAATGTATCAGTCATATTCTTGCCTTAAGACCTTTGAATTAGCTGTTGCCTCTGATGGGAATGATCTTTTTCGAGTTATTGATGTGGTCCCCTCCAGCCACACTGTCAAAAAAACTTTCCTCTTGTCCACCCCCTACCCTGCTTTATTTTTGTCACAGCACTTCGGACATACGAGTATAGCACATCTTTATTTCTTTCCTATCTCTCATTGAAATGTAAGCATTCTAAGCGTAGCAACTTTGTCTTAGTTTTATCTACTATGTCCAGAAAGCCTGACATATGAAAAGAGCTCTGAACATATCTTTTGGCTGAATAGACCAGTACTCAAAATCTAATACTCAGCCAAAAGCAAACATTACTTTCATAGAAAAAGCTTAATGATATAAGCATTTGACATTTTATAAACAAATTAATGATTATGATTACAATTTTGTTATTAAAGTATCATAGTCTAATTGTTTCACATTGGAGTGCAAGAACAATAATTTTCTAGTATCTTAATGTACAAGATCGTTTGTGTCACTCTACTGCACAATTGTCGTAGGAAATAGATGCTTATTTTCAACTGAAACTAATAGGTGAACAAAACCATTTTTTACTCATTTTGTTGATACAGTGTCCAACTGATGGTGATTCTGCCACCAAATTATTAATGTTTTCATCTTCTGTCTCCAGAACTTAACACTTGAGCTTAATATGTATTATGGGATGGAATTTCTTTGAAGCAGTCTCATAAACTAAAGCTTTATTCAGTGCTTGAAGAAAACATATTTTTTTTAATATTTTCAAACACAGGCTTAAGATTCTTATGCTCACTTGTATATTTTATTTGTAACATTTCTGCATTTACTTGCTGTTTCACACAATAAGTGGGGGGAAAAATTACCCTTAAACCATAGATCCAGAAATAATGAAATTAAGGCAATCTAATTGCCTTAATCACCTTTGATTTATTATGTGTATCTCAGATTTTATTTAATGAATATTAGTTTTAGCATTCTACTCCAGTAGAATAATAGGGGGATCTTTGCAACAAACAGAATGCAAGAAACTCATGAACTTTCAGGGCATTTGTGTTTAGTGATTTCTTTAGCAGTTTCTATCAAACTCACTGTTTTCTGTAAGAAGCTACTGGTTTAATAGGCCCTACTAGGTTATTGCCATCATCTGTAAATAAATTGTTAAACCTTTCGAACATTTTTGTACATCCATGCTATAAACTAGATAAAGGCAGAAATGACCAAAAAGGGATGATCTTATAATATTGATTAACCCAACCTGGATTAAGAATAGCAAGAATAATTGTTTTACTGAGAGAAATAACTCATAAAAAAGTCAGACATTTGAGGAAATTAATTGTCTTATCTATGATAGTAGATGGATAGATTTGATGAATTGCCTTTCTCTCTCTCTCTCTCTCTCTCTCTCTCTCTCTCTCTCTCTGAGCTATATTTGTTTTAGTTTTGGTTGCTCAAACTTGACCTTTCACTTGGATGAGTGATACTACAATGGTATAATAGATATGTGTCATTATACATTTGTCAAAATCCAAAGAATGTACAATACCAAGAGTAAACCCGAATATAAACTATAAGCTTTGGATGATAATGGTGTGTCATTTTAGGGTCATTGACTTGATTGAAACAAATGCACCACTGTGGTGCATGCAGGATGCTGATAGCAGGCAAGATCATGTGTGGGGTGTGGGTGCAAGGTGTAAATGGGAACTCTTATGCATATGTCTTCTGCTCATTTTACTGGAATCTAAAACTGCTCTACAAAACAAAATCTATTAAAAATATGTGCAGTCAACAGCACATTTTCATGTTTTGTTTTTAATTGTTGTTATTTTGTTTGGGTTAATTGCTTCTTATTGCCAACTGCTGAAAATAGCCCAAAGTGGAAAAAAATACCATGTAGTTTTTGGTGAAGGTTTTCTTCTTACTTCTCATCCTTCTGTTCCTCTCCTCCTTTTTTTTTTTTAACCCCCTAAATGTTTTTCCGAGGGTAGATTATAGAATGCAGTACTTTAGCGTGTCCTGGTGGTGTCAGACTGACAGCATTCAAATCCAGTCTCCCCCGCTCTTCTTGCTGTATGTATGACTTTAAGAAATTTACTTACCCACTCTACACCTGCTGCTTCCCAGATATACAATTTCAGAGAAAAATGCATACTTCCTTGGGCTTTTGTGAAGCATCCTGTTAATTTTCAGTTCATGGAAGCTACTGTTAATATATATTTTGCCATTGAAGAAGAAAATGGGACGAATCTGGAGAAATAGGTCTGCTGTACAGACAAGTCTACTCAAATCACTGATCGCTGTCCATTGCTTGGTTGTAGTCATCTAAAGAGTAATTTCTACCTTTTAGGTTAGATCCCTTACCTGTCCTTAAATATTTATCTGTTGCATAAAAATTTAGACTTCTTTTGTGACCCCAAAAGATGAAACAAGAAACAAGTTTTTCTTCACAATAAGGAAAAACTCCCTAAGAATAAGATTAATTAAATTCTTTCTAGTGTTGGAGCCTTTGGTGGTTCCTTCAAGCTTTCTGAACTTCAGCTTATTCATTTTTTATATGGGAATGATGACATGGATCCTAGAGCACGATTGCAAAGATTGAATGAGGTTCAGAGTGCCACTGTCTAATTGAATATGCTAGCTCCCTTGGCAAACCCTTGTGATTTGATTCCCTTTAGCTTATCCAAAAAAAACAAATCTCAACTTCCTATCTCTCTTAAACACCCATAGTTGTCAAGGTACAACACATTCAGTACAAAGGCCCTATTTTCACCTTGTGCTTTAATGGAGCACCTATTCTAGCATAGCTAAGGCAAATATAAATATAAATGCTTATACTTGAGGACAGAATTTTGCTAGAATCTTTAAAATGTTCCAGCATCTCCTATTAGACTCTTGTTTCTACCTTTCCATGTGTGCATTTTCCCTGTGAAAAAAAGGGGCAGTATTATCCCTGGTCACACATGCTTCTAGCAGGCATTCCTGAGGGTAAGGTACAAAGCAGCCAAGGAATGGAGTCCCCGGATAGAAATCAGAATACCTGTGCTTCCTGAGTCTAGAATGAGCATATTTCCCTCTTGCTTACATCAACATGTGTATTTGATATAGTCATCAGGAAAATATATACATAGCAGGCTTGCCCTCAATAAATCTGGAGTAAGGTTATTACATTGTCACTTACCAGCTATGTGACATAAGCAATTTCACATCTGTGAACCCGCATTTTGTTCATATGTGAGAATAGGAATTATATGTGCTTCACAGTGAGATAGTGATTATGCATAAAAAGATTGTGTGTAACTCTAAATCAGAAAGCTTTATGTCTGCTTATCAGAATACATCCATATCCAAGGGGGAGACCATGTCCTTACTTCCTCATTGCACTAGTCTCATTGCACAATGGAAAACCCAACTTTCAAATCAGTGCCAGCTGAAGTGTGATGAATTCACTTAATATGAGTAGTTGATTGAAGAATATAAGTGCTTTATGTTTATAATTCAGGTGTCAAGAAGAATGCTTATATGTGCAGATTTACATGTGTTTCTAAGCAGGATCTTAATGAGAAAATAAATATTACAAAAGCCCTTTCAGCCCTATATTCCCAGTGAATATCACAAATGTCCATTTAGCCCTGTGTTTTGTCTCCAACAGGGTGTTTTGTGAGAAGATGTGCTTATCTTCTTGGTATCTATTCTATACATTTAGGGAGTTCCAATTTTAAATTCTTTTAAGAAACATATATGTTTCTAGCATTGATTTATTTATCCCTATCCCTAACAAGCTACTTTTCTGAAGAAAAGCAGAATAATATTAAAAGATAGGGTGGTACATTTGTGTCATATTTGTGATGACTCCCCACTTTTTTCCCCACAGCACACATCACTAATCAATAACAGAACTCTTAGCCTCAGAATCCTGCACAACCCAATATTTCATGCAACCACTACCAAATCTGTATATTTGCCTAGTTAAATGAAACCTATATGCCATCTTGTCTACAGGAAAAAGAAGAATGCATGGGAAGTTAGCAGAATTACTACTTTACTTTCAACTCTTTTAGAGATCTGAGACATATCACACAACCTGTCCAAGACTTATTTTCACATCTGTGAAACAAGAGAATTGTGGTGGCTTTGTGATGTGTCAATGTGGCTAGGCTGAATCACATTTCCCATAACTTCCTTTCCTGTATGTTTCCAGTTAGCATTGGCCAGAAGAGAGATTCTTGTGGGAGACTTGGAGGACAGAAGTGAAGCAGCAGCCACTTTGTAGATCACACACGTTGTCACTCATCTGCCGACCCCCATTTCTGGTATGAGGCAGCAGATGGGCCTGAATTGCTGCACTTTGCCAGGCATCTTCTTTCTGTTTCTCTAAGTCCTGGGAAAGGTGTATATGTGTTTAGCTCTGACTAAAGTCCTTGGCTTCTGCAGGATATCATCACCAAGTTCAAAGGCAACAAGAACAGATGAGTTTTCACACCATCCTTCAGCTTGTGCTGTGGGTTCCTGCTTGATCTTACTCTTCCTTATCCCATGTCCATCTTCCCTTCCCAACTATCTGTCCTGTGAACTTTAGACTCCAGAATTGGACACAAAGACAGCAACCTTACAGAGACCCACAATTGTATGATGTCAAGTCCCTGTAACAAATCCGTATTTATCCTAATGTTTCTGCTTCTGTGGTTGAACCCTGACCTACAAAGAAATTAAAGTCAGATGTCAGATAATTTCTAAAATTCCTTCCAGTTTCTTCCCATTACGTATGGGAGGTCCAAACAACAGAGTGGTAAGGAGCCCAGACTTTGTAGTCTAGACTAACCCAGGTTCACATGTTAGCTCTGACAATTGCAGTTCATGTGTCTTTCCACAAGTTTTGAACCTCTTTGATCCTCAGATTTCTTGTCTGTAATAGAAAAGTAATAATATTTACCCCTATCCTAAGTTCATTTTGAGAATTAAAGGAAATTATAGAATGCTTGGCATACTGCCTGGCACTCAACAAATGGTAGCTTTAAAGAACTCTAAATCTAGATTTTTTTACTCTTAATACATTTTTAATTGACAGAGGGTGCTAAAATAATAAATCTAAAAATCATCTTTGATGCATTTAGCTGTGTATAAGCTATGAGAAAGAAAAAAAACTAAAATTACAATTTTATTGGAAAAAAATCTGTATTGCTTACACTTCCATTGTATTTCCTTTTTCTTTAAGCTATAATTTGATATTTGATGAATACTTCATCATTTAAAAAAATCATCTGATTTGCATTTTGAAGGAAAATACTTATCTATTCATTAATTATTCTTTCTTACGCTGTCCTAAGCCTGTATATGTCCTACAGTGGAAAGTGCACCTTGCCACTTACAGTGGAAAGTTCAATTATCCTGGATTCAAGCTTGACTTTCCTGCTTCTGTGATTTGAACAAATAACATGGCATTACCAAAAACTGCTTCCTTATCCATGAAATGGGGGTAATACTTCCATGACTAACTGACTCAAACGGTTGTCATAAAGGTTAACAGTGAAGAAAATTTGGCAACTTTAGTGTTACATAAATGTATAATGGTGTCATCATTATTGGATGTATTCTTGTTCAAGTCCAATCTGAGTTATTCTGCCTCTGTTCAGCCAAACAGTAATATTATGTATTTTCTATGTTATGGAGATGACGTGGGACACATAAAGTCCAAAAGGAATCAAGTCTTGCTATTAATCCCCAAAATGAGAGTAACATAGCATACTGTGGTTATTAATTATTTAAACATTGGGAAAATGGGAGAAAAAAAACAAACAAAAGCCCCACATTTTTCCATTGTACTCTTTTTGTATTGTAGGGTTTTAAAAAAAATAAATGAATTAATTGAATTCTACCACTAAAACATAAAGTTAACACACATTTATTCAGTGCTTAAAATGAATTAAATATTGGGTTGTCGGAAAAGTCATGACATATTTTTTTCTGTTTTTCGTTGCAAAAATGTGTCATGACTTTTCTGACAACCCAATACTTGGCTAGGTGTGATAAGATCACCAAAGACAAATTTAATGTAATCTCTGTCCTTCAAGAGTAAGAGTCTACGTAATGTTGCATGTACAAATAAATATAGTTCATAATAGAAAGTAAGTGTTAGCCTCCAGAGAAAACCCCAGTTTAGACAATCACATCACTTCTTTCCCACAAAGGGCATTTTCATATGACTGTCTACTTTTATTGCCACATTTATTGAAAATGAGCTAACATATTTCAAATGAACTCCAAGTTAGGCAATTAGGCCAAGGCTTGAGATCTTGATGAAAAAGAATAAAAATACAGACCTAGAGAAAGGATGGCTTCGTAGCAGGTATTTGTTAGAGAGGCTGTTATGAAGGCTAGGAGGGGATGAACTATTTAAACAAATTCTATTTCTTGGTCTTATTTGTATAGAGAAGAGTGTAATTTTT
Source organism: Aselliscus stoliczkanus (assembly GCA_033961575.1). Taxonomy (NCBI): domain Eukaryota; kingdom Metazoa; phylum Chordata; class Mammalia; order Chiroptera; family Hipposideridae; genus Aselliscus; species Aselliscus stoliczkanus. The sequence goes on from CM066735.1 coordinate 19,847,474, forward strand.
GATAAGATATGGCTCATTTAGACAATGATAATGAGTTATGTAAGGAAAGGAGATTTTCCTAGAATGGTCAGGAATATTTTGGAGAGGAAGTCTAACTTTGGTACTGGAAAATAAGTTTTAGTGGAAAAAATGCCTCAGATAATTCCTCATCTTCATAATTAAAACATGGGAGTATATGAGTTCCAAGTATTAGATCAATATCTACTTCACCTCTAGTAAACCTGGATGTCATATGGTTCTCAATGTATTGTGTGGACACATAAGAAGCCATCTATTTCAGACCTCTCCAACACCCTCTCCCAACCCCTGGGATACTTCCTTATGAATTAAAGTTCACTTTCTCTCTTTTATCTACATCTCCCGATTTATTATTGGTGCTATCTAGAATCATTGTTGATTTTAGTTTATTGATTTTTTTTGAACTGTCTTCTTATTTATAATAGTTGGCCAATTCTCATAGATTTTTAAATTTTGTTCTCAAATTTGTAAAATATGACACACATTCCAAAAAGTGAATAAAGCATAAATGTCCAGTACAATGACTAAGTAAAATAAGTATCTGTACAACCATCTCTCACACACACACACACACACACACACACACACACACACACACACACACACAACATTGCCAGTATCACAGAAACTCTTCATATGTGATTCTTCTGGGTTTTCTAAGTAGAAAATCTAATTGTCTGTTCATAACAAAAAATTTATTTCTTTCCAATTATCTCATCAGTTGTGTTTTTTTTTTTTTTTTTGCTTTGTTGAGCTGCATAGAACCTAGGATATCATATTAGCTAACAATTTGAGTTTCTCAGATGAAATCATATTTAAGTGAGAGGAAGCCCAAATAAAAATTTTGACTTTTGACGTACTAGATTTCCCCAGACAGGAACTGGCTGGTGGCATCTTTGTCTTCTAGTATCCTGGATTAGTCGTGACCTATTTCTAATTTACCATAGAATCAGTACATTTCATTTATGAAGTATATAATTTTTCATGTTTTTATTCAATAAATGTCAATTTAGTCATTAATAAATGGACTCACTCATCAAAAAGCTTATGATATAGCTGGAGAGATAAAACATGGACACATAAAAGTTTAAATATTTTACTTCATATTTAACTATGGCATAGTACTTAAATAATGATATAGGCAATTAATGCTTTAAGTTTCCAGGTGAGGTGGTTTGTGGAGAGAGCTGATTTGTGACTGGGCTGGAAATGCTAATCTTTTTCTCTGGGTACCCATGGATGTTTGATTGTAGCTAGCTAAGATCATTTAAGATCTGAATGATATGGGGGGGGTGAGGGGGGCAGAGGAGGGGGGAGGGGAGTCACTTTGTAAGGGATGAAAAGGATAATTAGTGCATTGTTTTGTACATCTGTAACTACTACTACTACTACTACTACTACTACTACTACTACTACTACTACAAAGAAGGTAGCTGGATCCTTATATAAAAAAAAGAAAAGATCTGAACTCCCCTGGTGACCTCCTGGATCAGTTTCTTTGCGACTAGCCTAACCGGTTTGAATACCTGACTTGATTACTTAACCCCCGCCCCACCCCAGGAGCTTCTGGGGGTGTTTCTCCCTAAGATTCCTGGCAGAGATCTTCTGGTTCAAGCAGGAGGCCCAGTCATTCTCTGTGCTCAGAGAAAGGGCCCTGGGGGGTTAGGGCCAAGGTGGGTGGGTGTCAGACCTTCCATGCTTGTTTGTATAGTCTTTCTCCTGTGACCTGCATCCTTTATCCTTGAATAGAAGTCTCTCATGTAGAATCAAGTAGTGAGTCCTTTTCATAAATCCCAAACTGGGTGGGGAACACCATACAGTTAGCTGAACACCATACAGTTAGCGACTCAGACTCAGATGGGACATTTGACATGGCCCTCTCCTACTCTGTAATTTAGATAATAAAGGCTGAGGCATTGTTTAAGAGAAAGATGAGGTAAGAGGCTGGGGGGATGAAAACATTGTTTCTCAGTGGTTTTTCCCTGCCCACTCCTAGGGTGAGGTCACAAAAATATTCCTTTTCCTGATGAACAGAAGAGGATTTGTAGATCCAGGGCTGGCAGGGGTATGAGGAGTGGGATGGTGGGTATGGGGTGGGAGGTAGCTACATGGATAACAAAAGAGGTGCAAAGAGAGGGGATGAATAGGTGCCTTGCTGCTCCTATATGTTCTAGCTCAAGTGATTGAAATCAGACTGGCGCTGCTGGAAACACTGTGTTAGGACCTGTGACGATCTGTAAGGGGAAGGAATGGAGTATCCAGGAGGAATTGGGAAAGGTATTTGCTTTGACTGGAATTTGGTCAGTTAAAGAGTTAGGCTACCTTTTAGATCCATTTTGCAGCTCTTTTCAGAATTGCTTTTGAAGTGGAATTGAGTTCAGAGGACTAGAGGTGACATCAAGAGCAATCTCACTCAGGACCCTACCTGGGCTTGAAGCTTTCTCAGAGAAGTGGTTAGTGGGGCAAACTCCGGCTCTGCTAAGTTGCATAAAAATAAGAGTGTGTGGGACGTGCCATGTGAAGGCAAATCGCCCATCTCCAGTCTTGGATAGTAAGTGGAATATTCTGAGGCTACTGAAGTGCTGGAAACGGTAGTAATTTCAGATTGGTTGAATGATAGAACCTAACACTGTAAGTGTGACTCAGGTGATGATTGATGCTGATATAAAGGCAGCTGCAGACTCCCTGGGAACTTTGGGTGCCTACATTATTGGGGGACAAGATGATGTGAAGGCAGCTGCCCCAGATCTTCTTGCTCAGCGCCCCGAATGGAGTTTAATGAGAGTGGGGAAAAATAGGATTATTCATAAGCAATGGGACAGTAAGAATACAAGGGATGGAACAAAATCAACCCTGGGACAATTGAACCAGGCAGAAATGTTTTATAGTTGATTAAAAATGGCAAGAAAAAGGGGGAGATAAATGGAATAGTCACTAAATGTTATTGCATTACTATAGGAGACTATAAAAGCTCCAACACCAACTCTTCATATTGTAAAATGATAGAGACAGATTCACTCAGTTTATCATAGTCTTGACAGACTAAAATCTGATATTACACAAAAGAGGAGTCTAGGGTTTCTTCAGAGCCTATGCCAATGTAAAAAGTGCAAAGCAAAAAAGATGATTATGACTTTGAGTGATGGGAGAGCCTCAGTCTTTTAGAAAACGCCCCAGCCAGGGACCCACTGCCATTTGCATTGGTCTGGATCAAGTGGCCTGTGGGTGATGAAGCAACCTTATCAGGACTGCTTGACACCTAAATCTGCTAATGAAGTGTTGAAGAGCACTTAATCACATTAGGAGAATATGGTGATGTAAGTGCAGAAGGCTTGTAACTATTGCTCACAATGGGGATTTATGAATACAAATTGTGCATGGTTATTGTACCTCACTCTATTTGCAATGGATGTGATGTCTGAATGGGGATTCTTCCCTTATTCAAATCATAGGGTAAATGGGAGCTGTACAAGTCTCCTCCTCCTCCCTCCATTTTAATTAGGCATGCTAGATAGGAAACCTTTAGAATTACATGAGTCCGCTCAGAGGTTGGTTTAAAACAATATAAGATAGATACCCTGGAGAGCAATGTTGACCTTAATATGGATCTGTATATGCAGTGATATTAATAACCCCTAAATTCCTTATTTTATAGTTCAGTAGGGCCTCTAAGAAAAGCTGGTAGGTCCTGGAGGTTACTGTAAATATAGAACTGAGTAAGGTGGTGATGATTGTGGAAGTTTCTGCTATTAGCAGTTGTGCTGACTGGAGCTTCTGACAAAAGTCTGCTACTGCCACCCAGTGGCAACAGCTGGATTTTTTTTGACTGGGACTCATTCACTGGTACTGCGATTTGGAAAAGGGGGCTTTAGATGACTGGAAATAAAAGGAATACTGCCCCCAGGGTGCTCTGTTATGGAAAACTATACCGACTCGTAGAGGGGAATTAAAGTGGGACATGTCGATGCCTATGAAAAAGCCCCCTTCTGATTTCTAGGGTGACTTTGAACCAAAAAGTGAGTGTCCCATTTGCACTCTGAGGGTGGGCTTTTGGAAACAGATCAGTGGCTACAAGAGACAGTCAAGCAAATCAACGAGGGGCAGGAAAAAGATGTATCCAGTTATCTCACTCGGAAACTTGAAAGGTGTCTAAAAATTTCTCTGTTTGCCACCGGGAGCATCAGAGACAAAATGTAGCCATGGGTCTCATACCCAGGTGATGGGGGCCTGCCCACAGCTGGCAGGTAAATTCATGACTCTGAGTAGATGGGTACCAGTGGGTTTTCGCTGGGCTAGGTATTCCTTCTGGGTGTGGGTTTGCATTTCTGATAGCTGAAGCAAATTCTCCTAACATAATAGAAGCCAGACAGAAAATACGATTTCAATTTGGATTTCTTGCTTATGTATCACCTAATCAGAGAACCAATTTTATTGCAGGTGCACTGCAACATGGTCTAAACAGCATCATATATAAAGAAGTTTACCTCCACAAAGTAGTGGGCAGACTGAAAACTGAGCAGTTGAAACACTTGTTTACCAAATTGGGAGTGATAATGGACTGAAAGGATGACGTCCATGATTGAATAAGTGTGTGTTCAAATTTAGTGTGCATGGAAGTAAAGGGGATTTGCCATTGGATGGATTGTTGAGATATTGTGGAGAAAATAGGGACAAGGGGGTGGGGCATAAGGACTTACATACTCTACTTCTACTTTTTCTCTACTTCTAAACTTTTTTCCTTTCTCTCCACCTGATCCTGTAGTGCCAGGATTTGGATATCATGTAAGAGTTTCAGAAAAAGGGTCAATTTCTTAACGAGTGACACCATGACAATATCGCTAAAAATCACTGAGCAATCCCTAAGGGAATGTTAGGTGGTTGTCTCTCCTCACATGTCTAAGCTGGATCTGTTTCTGCTTTTCTATCCGGTGGACGAGACAGTTATAAACTTGTTCTTATCCAACCATACTCCATTTAACTGAAATGGATAAAGGGGGAGGCAGTGGCAAGACTGAGATTATTGCTGCTTTATGGGTCAGTCCTCTGCTGAGCCTTCCAGTTGTACTCAAGGGATGGACGGGGGATGTAGGTGAAAATCAATAACAAATTAGAAGAATGGCAAGTGCTTACTGACCTAAAGGGAACTAAAAATGAATAATGCTAAAAAGGAAAAGCTAGAACAAGAGAATTATACTTTCTCATAGATATGTTTACAGATGTCCAAAGGATAAAGATAGTAGCCTGCAGAAATCTATTCCTTTGCTTGAATCTAAAGGTCCAGGATGGGCTCCAGGGAATTAAAGAAGCATTCAACTGGGGTCATCTATATGACGGTGTCTTGATGACATTAACAACACCCTATGGAACACAGCTTTTGGGAAGTAACATGCAGGAAAGAGGCCCAAATCACTGTAATTATTAAACTAAGTGATGACTGACTAGGAAGATGCCTAGATACAATGAATGTTACATGTCTAATTTGTGATGGTATTGTGTGCCATAAGGCATATGGTCCATGGGTTTTTTTGTTTTTTTGTTTTTTTGTTTTTTTTTTTGAGGGCAGTGTCACTGGCCCTCATATGTGGAACCGAACCAGGGCCGCTGGCTTCCCAAGCCAGCGCTTAACCACCACGCCACTTGGCTGGCCCTGGTCCATGTTTTTGTAGATGGAGGGCACTCATCAAAATAAAGAATACTTGGCAAACAGATACCAATGTCAATTTAGGGATGACAAGATGGGCCCCAATGTCTACCAAGTGATAACGGATTCATCTATTTCTCCTTACAGTTCTATCAGTTTGACACTGTTGTTGGGTGCATACATGTTTAGGGTTCTTATGTCTTCTTGGAGATTTGACCCCTGATGATTATGTAATGTCTCCCTTTAGTCCTGATAATATCCCTTGTTCTGAAATTTGCTTTCTCTGAAATTAATAGCTCCTCCAGCTTTCTTTTATTAGAGTAAGTATGGTATATCTTCCTCTATCCCTTTACTTTCACTCTATTTGAATCTTTATGTTTAAAGTAAGTTTTTTTTATAGACAATAGTTGGTTGGCAGTGTTTGTTTAAAAACCCCTCTGATACTTGTTGTCTATTAATTGCTATATTTAGACCATTCATATTTAAAGTGCTTATTCATATAGTCGGGGTAATATTTATGATGTTGTAGATGTTTTCTTTTTGCTGCACTTATTTCTTTATTCTTTGTCTCTTCTCCTCTTTTTTCCATTTTCTCTGGTTTTCATCAAGCATTTTACATGATTCCATTTTATCTCTGCTCTTAGCACATTGATGATATTAAATTTTATTAAGTGTTTGGCCTAGAGTTTGTGACATACATTTTTAACTAATCTAAGTCCACCTTCATATAATACTAGACTGCTTCATAGGTAGGGCAGATGCCTCACAACAAAGTATTCCCTATTACTCCCTTCTAACCTTTATGATATTGTTGTCATTTATTTCATTTATCCATTTCATCTATCATCACCCATTACATTGTTAATATTATTACTTTAAACACTTACCTTTAAGTCATTAAAAGTTAGAAAAAATTAAAGATTTTATTTTATGTTCATTTATTTGTTTTCTGATGCTATTCTATTTTTTTTTTTTATATGTAGGTCCAAATTTGTGATCTGTATTAAGTTTCCTGAGACTTCCATAACTAAGTAGCACAAGATGGGTGGCTTAAACAACAGAAATTTATTGTCTCACAATTTTGGAGGCCAGCCATTGGAAATCAAGGTGTCTGCAGGACTGGTTCTGCCTGAGGGATGTGTGGGAGAATCTGTCCTATGCACTAGCTTTTGATAGTGTCAGACATTCCTTGCTTTGTCAATGGCATTCTGTTTGTGTCTTCACATTATCTCCCCTTCGTGTGTCTGTCTCTGTGTCCACATTTCCCCTCTTCATAAGGACACCATTCATATTGGCTCAGGGTTCACACTAATGATTTCATTTTAACTTTATTATCTGTGCAAAGACTGCAAATAAGGTCACATTCTCAGGTACTGGAGTTAGGACTTTAACATACCTTTTTGTGGGAAGCCAATTCAGCTCATAGTAGTCTGTCTCCTGGACCTCCCAAATTCATGTCACCCTCACATGCAATGTCTATTCACCCTATCCGAATGCCCCCCAAACCTTTATCATTTCAGTATCAACTCTAAGTGTAAAATCTCATCATCTAAATCATTCAAATTAGTTATGAATGGGGCTTGGGTTATGATTCATTCTCGAGCAAAATTCCTCTCTCCCTGTGAACCTGTGAAAGCAAATAAGTTCTCTGCTTCCAAATTCAATGGTGGGGCAGGCATAGGGGTAGACATTTCTATTCCAAAACAGAAAAACAGGAAGAAAAACGGGGTCATGGTTCCTAAACGAGTCTGAAAACTAGCCGAGCAAATTCTATTACATTTTAAGGCTTGAGACTAAATTTTTTTGATTCAATGCTTTGTCTTCTGGTCACACTGGGGTGGCAGCCTTGGGTGGTGGCCCTGCTCTTCTGACCTGGGAAGCAACCCCACCCTTTGGAAATGATGATGTGGACCTGCATTTGGAACTGAGGAGGTGGTTGCTCAGCCCCCTGGGCCTTTGGCCTCAGAGTCCCCATGTTAATGACAGACCCATCAGCTGTTGAACTTCCCTTGAGGTCACTCTTTCCTTTCCTTGAAGAATAACATATGTTGATAGCCAGATAGCTCCATTCACCTGTTTCCTGCCTGTAGAATCCAGAAGTCTCAAAGCCTTCCTTATTTTCTCTCATCTCCATCTCCTTCAGTCCAAGCTGGAATTAAACTCAGTCATCTAATTGACAGAGATAGTCGATTAGATTCACAAGTCACATGCCTAGTCTCTTTCACAAATGGTTATCTGGTGAACACCATTATTAATTCATACATTCCTTCTATTCTGACTTTCTTTTCCTGCTAGCATTCTAATTACACTTATGTAACAACTTTTGATTAAGTCAACAAATATTTATTGAATACCACTATGCATCAAATACTATCTTAAGAACTAGAAATATAAAAGAAACAAAAGTGGGGGCCGGCCGAGTGGCGCGGTGGTTAAGTGCTGGCTTGGGAAGCCAGTGGCCCCGGTTCGGGTCCCACATATGAGGGTCAGTGACACTGCCCTCAAAAAAAAAAAAAAAAGAAACAAAAGTGTATTAGATGCATTTTAAACTGTATAGAGATATGGTCAGGACATTTATAAATAATTGCACCTTTGTCCATTTCTACATGTTGCATACAGTATCTAGCACTTTACATATATCATGTTTTTATAGATTTATTGAGATATCATCCATATAACTTACAATTCACCCCTTTAAACTTCAATGGCTTTTGATATATTTACAGTTATACATCCATTATCACAATCAATTTAGAATAATTTTATTGCACAAAAGGAGACCCTGTTTGCCTTAAACATCATTCTTCAATCCTTCCGTTCTTTCTTCTAGATATAGGCAATCACTAATTGCTTTCTGTCAGTATAGATTTGCCTGTCATGACATTCCATAAATGGAATCACAATATGTGGTCCTTTTTAGCTGTCTCTTTCACTTAGCATACTGTCGTGAAGGTTTATGTACATTATAGCAAGTAATGACACTTCATCTCTTTTTATTGCTGAATAATATTCCATTGTATGGATATACCACATTTTATTTGTCCATTCATCAGTTAATAAACGTTAGGTTGTTTACACCTTTTAGCTATTAAAAATAATGATGCTATGATCATTTGTGTACTAGTTTTTATGTGGACACATTTTCATTTCTCTTTAATTTAATTTAATTTCATCTCTCTTACATATATACCTAGGAAAAGAATTTCTGAGTCATGTGGTAACTCTATCGCAACCTTTTTCAGGAATTGTCAGACCGTTTTCCAAAGCAGTTGTATCATATTACACTCACACCAGTGATATATGAGTGTTTGTTTTTCTACATCCTAGCTAATACATCATTACCTATCTTTCTGATTATAGTCATCTTAGTGACTGTGAAGTGTTATCTCATTTATTGTGTATTTCTCTGATAGTGATGTTGAGCATCTTTTCATGTGTTTTTTGGTCTATTTGTATATCTCCTTTGGAGAAATATTTGTTCATATCCTTTTCCCATTGTTTAACTGGGTTTTTTGTCTTTTTATTATTGAGTTGTAAAAATTTTTAAACATATTTTAGATGTCAGGTATGTAGCTGAGCTGGGAGGAAGAACACAGCTGCCAGGTGTCAGAGTAGCTATTTAAAGCAACAAGCCCAAAATGAAAGAGTTAGACCTTTAGTCACTTACTCAGATGGTATAAGCAAGAGGCTCAAATCAGAGAAAGTGCTGACTCTTCCATTTCATTCCCCCCCCCCCCCCCCCGTGAAACCACACACCAGTTAAGGATCAGGTGGATCAACATAGATATGTGGGTTGTCTCACTTTTGAGAAAATTCCAATAAAACTCTCTGGCAGTTTTGTGGACCTTGGGTTTGGAGGAAGTGAGAGGAGGAAAGACCAGGAATGTGCAAGTTTCAGGTACTGAGTTGGCGTGGGGCAAAAGTTCGTATACGTGTCTCCCTCCTCCCCTGCTTAAGACATATCTGCCAAGACCTTGGATAAAATGACCTAGGAATAAAAGCACTGGGGCTGGGAATGCAAATATGCAAAGAGCTTGATCGTCACCACCCAGAGAGGCTTGAGGCCTTGATTACAACTCCCTTTAGAAACTGCAGTGTCCTGAGCTGCAGTCTGGTGTGAGGAGGGCAGCTTTCCCCTTGAGACCTGCCTGGGAAAGCCTTTGTAATCGCCTATGGTCAGACCTGAAAAATCACACACAGGTTTTTGTTTGTTTGTTTGTTTGTTTGTTTGTTTTTAACCTGGAGTTGAACTCCTTACTAGATACCAGACTCTTAACAGATACATGACTCTTAACAGGAAAACTTCTCCTGTTATTGACCTTGTCTTTCCACCTTCTTGATGGTTTGAGAAGTGTTTATTGATCTATCTTTAAACTCATTGATTCATTCCTCAACCATGTGCAGTCTACTGATGAGTCCATCAAAGCCATTCCGCATTTCTGTTTCAGTGTTTTTGATTTCTGGCATTTCCTCTTGATACTTTCTTAACATTTCCATCTCTCTTCTTACATTACTCATTTGTTTTTACATTCTGTCCACTTTTTCCATGAGAATCCTTAGCATATTAATCATATTATTTTAAATTCCTAGTATAGTTTCAATATCTCTGCCATGTTTGAGTCTACTTCTGACACTTGCTTTGTCCCTTTAGACTGTTTTGTCTTGCCTTGCAGCATGCATTGCAGCATTTTTATTGAAAATCTGACAGCTTGTATTGGAGAATAGGAAGTGTTAATCTGGGTGGGAGTGGGTTGTGTTTAATGTTTATCGTAGCTGTAAGTGCCAGAGTTTTCAGGTTTGTCTAGGGCCCTTGTTTTATTTCTCTTGTTGATTTTGGACTTTCCCAAGTACTACTCCTCAGAGAGCATCTGTGTCTTACAAAACTAGGAGCTACAATCTACTATGATTACCTGTTGCTGGGGTGATCATGTGGGCATGGAGGGAAGAACCATTCTGTAGTCTTAATTTTAAACCTCTTTATTTTAGTAGGAAACGTTTCCAATTTTTATTCATAGCATTATAAATCTAATTGCAAAAATATAAATTTACAAAGCCACACATCCATGACAAAACAGGAAGAAAATGAAGCATCCCAGAGACATCTTGCAAAGTTCCAAAGGAACACACACTGGCTAAAAATCTATGGTTAGATTGTGGTTGCACAACAGGCTATATTTAAACCTGCATTTTCTCAAGGTCTTCTTCTTCTTTTTTTTTTAAATTAATTAATTTTATTTTATTTTAATTTATTTTTTACAACAGTGCAATAGTTATACTTTTTACCCCTTGCAGTGACAACCCCTCTCCCCCAATCCCCCGCCCCACTCCCCCCCATATCATACGTATCTATTACAACTCCTCTGACCCCACTCCCACACTGTACTCCTCATCCCATAACTATATATATACATTCAATCACAGTTAACACTCAATAATATACAACATCAATAAGGTCTTCTTTATATTTGTTTCTCTCTTTCCAACCTGTCATGATTTGGCTGTGTTCAAGAGTTTTTTTCCACTCTTTGTCTAGTTTTAGCCTGGTGATAATGACCTTGCTAGGGTGAAAGCTTACGTTTGCAATGATGCTGTTAGTTAGCCTTCTCATGTGGTACCCATTCGATGTAAATGATATCTTTCTTTTTGTACACCCGCACCACGTGATCAATTTGCTGACCTTTAGGGTGTCCCCAAACCACCTGGACCTTGTCGCTCTTGCAATGGGCATGAAGCAGACATGGTACTTCTGCTGCAGACTCCTTGGAGAGCCCGGCAGACGTGACCTTCCTGCGCATGTACAAGGGATTCTTGCCGGGGTGTTTGCGGTTTTGGGGGCAGTCCTAGATCACCAAGGAATTGAACTTCATGATGACTGTCTACCTGGCAGATGGTGGGCTCAGAAGTGTGTGCCTTCACATGAATTTCTTAGATCCCCTCATTCCCTTAGATGAATCACAGAAGCTAGAGTGTGGTGAAGTAAGAGGAGTACCCTGTGGGATAAGGCATTGGTAAAATTTTGTTTTTCCCGGAAGAGTAGACCATTGGTATGGAGAATGCTTTAGGCCTATTTCGCTATTGTTCCTCTTTCCCTTTTATTGCCAGAGCCAGGAGGGGATCTTTCTTAGCACTTCACCATTACAACCTGGTGTGTTTCCTGTAGGTAAAGCCCAGGGAAGTTTGGGTCCCCCTAGAAGACAGTGACCACCAGGAGTTTCTTTCTAACAGGCTAGTCACACTCAGTCTCCAGCAATTTATCAGTTACCATGGAAGTGTTTCTACAAATTTAGGGTTCCAGTGGTTTCTGCTCTTTAGGTAAACAGATCCCAGCTGTGACGCTCTGGAGTTACCTGCCTGTCCAGATTTTGGGGTGGCAGTTTTTCTATGACTCAGTTTTCTGGTAGGTCCAAGAAGAGTTGTTGATTTTCAGGTTGTTCAGTGTTTTTTTTCTTGCTATAAAGATGGGAGTGATGAACACATCAAAAGTTACATGAATGTAACTTCCTGGTAAATCAAGTGTACTGTGTTGTACACTTGAAACTAATACAATACTATGTGTCAAATATACTTTAATTAAAAAAAAGAAAGAAAGAAAACAGTGTTTTCACTATTCCTTTAGAGTTTAGAGACCAGGCTCAGATTGGCATCAGGACTGATAGAAATCTGCCAGCAACTTCAAATCATGTGGCTGGGCTATAGCAAAGGGTTTTCTAATTGAGAGACACGCCTCTGTCCCTGAAAACATAGGGCAAGTGTCCAACAGCTTTCTTTTATTTTGTTGAAATCATTATGTATTTGAAAAATTATTTTCATGGATAGTTTATGGATTCTGGAAAACTCCCTATAAAAACAAGACTCTTTGATCCACAAGTGTTTGTTTTTCATCATCAAAAAAAAAAAAAAAACCAAAATGAAAGAAAACAAAAAAAAATGACTAACAACAAATAAACACAATATAAAACTAAAATAAAACCAAAATTTAGGAGCTTTGAAGGCCTGTTTTTCAACCTACAGAAATGTCTCACTGTTACGATATACACACCTACGTTGACGTGGCTGGAAATGTGGTCCAGGTCCTTCAAAAGAAATGGTGGAGGTGGTCATGTAACGAGGGGTAGGAGGATGTTCTCTTATGAGCTGATTGCTTTGTTCCATATTGATTTTTTTGTCCATGCCAAGACTGGCTTTTATGGAGGCAAAAATTTGTCTGCATGAGTACCTGCCCTTTATTTTGCTTTCTTCACCAATTTCCTCGCACCTTCAAGTCTTTCAGCTTCCATTATTATGGGCAACAAATATCATTAAGTGACCATAAGTTGCATGCAAATGTGTGGGAGATTATGAGAAATGTGATACATGCTTCTTGTTTCCCAAAGTTTCACAGTCAAGTGTTTTATGCTGCTCTTTGCAACTTTGGTTTAGTTCTACCTTCCTTGAATCTTACCCTGTATTTCCTCTTTAATTTTTTCACTAAACTGCAGACCCTTGGAGTAGAATGTAGATCTCCAAAAATGAATGTTTAACTCCATTCATTTTTACATTTTGTGGCAAAGATAATGTTACATGTTATCCTTTTAACTCAAGGTCCATCTAGGGAATTTTCTTTATTCACTAATTTGTAGAATGGATGTAGGTTATCCATTCTGTGGATGTAATGGAGTTTTTGTCTGTGGACTATGAACAAAAATGATATAAGCCATTTCCAGATCTGCCTTCTAAGTCATCCGACAATGTCTTTCTTGCCCTCTTTCTTCTTATCTGTGGAGCCAAAAAATAAGGGATTCCAAAATAACAGAGCCACACTATGGAAGGGAACCAGTCCCTAAATTACTTCTTGGTAGAGTGCTATCACAAGGGCCATTTAGAAGTCACATGATAAAGCAATTCCTCATTGGATTTTGTGATCAGATTATATGTTATTACATGTTAATTATTGATTTATTAATGTATAATAAATGAGAGTTGTGGAGTTGGTTGTTACAGCAGCTATCATTAAATAATACACAGATAGTTGACTGAATCTCAGAAATTGAAGTAATTTGTTCTAGGTGACATATGACTTTGTGCCAGAGCTAGAATTAGAAGTTTCTGATCTATTATTTGATGTCATTTTCTTATCACTTCTTTCACTGTCCAATCTCAGCTAGTTTTATATATATTGCCTCTCTGCATTTAAAAAACACAACTACTGGGTTTCAACACACTCATTCCTTTGGCTCGCTGCTGTTGCTTTTCCCAACATCATTTCTGAAATTCAAATTTCAAAAGCTCTAGCTAAAAGTTGGGAGAGATGTAGGTGGACATTAGGCAATTATTTTAAATTAAATCACAAGAATTATCACTAACTGTTTATGAAATAAGTCCATGTTTAGTTCCCAATGGTCAAATCTTTGAATTGAAATGATAGTCATATGAACTTGTGAATCTGCAATTCCATTCAATAGTCCATCAGTGCCAATGGGATGAGTAGGACAATTAAAGGTGTCTGACTAAAGGAAATACATTAGGGCCAAAATAAACTGTCAAAATGAAGCTAAATGTAGCTTAACAGAGCAGATGTAAATCTCAGTGGGTTTCTCGCCATCAGCTAAGAAAATAACAAAACATTGATGTCCCACAGAAGCATTTAAAGAAAGGTGAAGACAGACGGGTCAAGGTTTGTAGTCTGTTTCCTCTAAGCTACAAGTCTGAGATCAGTTCCAGTAAGAGTTGAAGGTTTTGCCTGAAGAAGCTTGACCTGTGTTCCCAAGGCAAACCTCTTTAGTGCAATGGCTCTGACAGTGAATGGTTATGGCTGAATCACAGAATGTAACAACTTGTGGTAACCATGCTGTCACCGCAAATGATCCAAGGAGTGTGTGAAGAATGCTAATGATAGGAAGACGATTTTCTTTCCCAATTCTCTTTTTCAACACAGTGAAACATTTGCATCAAGTGACTCAATCAAAAGCAAGCTGAATGTCTGTTGTTACGAAATCTGACATTCCTCCGCAGAGGGGAAAGCAAGAAAATAAAGCATAGAAGAAAGGTATTTCTATTTTACAAACAAAAAAACGGATTTTTTTTTTTTCCTGTGAGTTTTTCCTTAGGAAGTTGCTGAGAATCTGGTAGCTGTTATGAACTAAATTTCAGTTGGGATTGTTGAATTTCGCATTTCACATTTTGAAAAAATTTCCATGTCTGATTCCCTATTTTTTTAACATTTGCAAAATAATTCCATGATGACTTTTAAAAAATATTTCCAGAGACTTCTGCCAAAAATCTCTGAGTAACTTTTCCGACATTGTTTTCCTATAGGTCTTTCTTCAGGACTGATGAGGTTCTCAGGTGCCCTAGGGCAGGGCTATGTGGCTAAGTAAGCACACTATGGCTTTTGAGACATATTCATTCATTTTATTTTGGCATTTATATAAAAAATAAATATGCTACACACCATATTTTTCCACAGTCATTATCTAACAGAAAAATATGTCTATATTGTATAAGGATACTTGCTACAAAAATGAAAACCTTAAGGCAGATAGATATTTTACAATAGAGTAAAATATAGGGTATATATATATATTCATTCTTTGTTTTTGGTGTTAATTACAACTTTGGTAACACAGGCAATAAACCTTGACCTGAACAAGACAACCTATATGTTTAATACTCTATTAAAAGTAAAGAATTTTCTCATTCAATCCTCAGAAGATAAGAGAGGTTGCACTACAAATATACTTATTAATGCTGACAATCAGAATGACTTTGGGCTTTGACCTAAAGGGCAATGTCTTTGGCCTGTCCACTAAGGAAGCAACCTCGTTGGAACTACCAAAAACCCAAAGGAAAGCCACGCCTGTTCTTCAAGGGGAAAACAGATGACAAATGACATGATGCACTTTCTCCTATAACCATTGTCTTTTTTTCCCTTGAGTAATTTTTCAGATATAGGCGGTCCCCAACTTGTAAGTTCACAAAGTTCATTTGTCAGGAGAACTGTTGAAAATGAGAACATTATGTCCCATAAAATCAATGTTCTGTTGGTGGTTACTGAGGTTGATATCTTTTTTTCTGTCTAAATCCCTCCCTTTTTCTGTTGTTGACAATGCCCTCTTCTCTACCTCCCACTTTGTGGTCCTCATAGAGCACCTCCACACCACTTGACAGCAGCTTTAGTCAAAGTTCAGGAATTAGTCAAAGACGTGGATGCAACTGAAGTTGAGACAATCATAGTAATCTGTACCTAGCCACAGTGTCTAGCGTGTGGCTAAAGCTGAACCTGGCTAATTGGGTTCCTTTCCAGGAAGTTTTAAAACTACAGTGCCTTCTCTGGTCTGAGGCTGTAAGGTTGCAAATCCACTGCTCTTAGAATCAATATCTCCCACTGTGTGATGACACTGGCTTATAATAAGAAAAAGTAAAACTAAGGTGGGCTGAGTGGTGCATTGGTTAGGAGTTGGCTTGGGACGCCAGCTCTGAGCAGCAGGACCTTGGTTCGGATCCCACATATGAGGGCTAGTGACGCTGCACCCTCTACAGCTAAGATGGTGAACAACAGCTCCACCTGGAGCTGGGTTGCCGTGAGTCACCTGCAATGGCGTAGGCTGCAGTGGGGCTGACCAGCAGCTGGCGTGCACTTTTGTGAGCTGCCATGAGCCACTGTCATTGGTCATCCAATGGCCCGTGACTGACTGCCTCAGCCAGGAAGAGTGCAATGACGATACCAACATGGGCCAGTGAAACGACTTCCTCCACAACTAGGCTGAAGAACAAAAGGACAGCAACTTGTCTGTTTCCTGTCCCCAATTCCCCAACACTGTTCCCCTCCCCCAATTCCCCAATAAAATCTTTTTTAAAAAAGAAAAAGTAACACTAATAGTCAGGAGAAGCAGAGATAAAAAGGTAGAAAGAGGGAGAGAAAGAGCTGACAGCATTGGATCCCTGGTTTCTGTTGTCGGAGAACGAGACTGCCTTTGTTCCTGTTTACTGAGTTTGATTGTTCAACAATTTGTTGGAGTATATAGTCTTAAAACAGTAGTCTTAAAACAAAACAAACCTCTCTCTTCTCCACTTGCTTTCCCCCTTAAGCCTATTTAAATTGTGTTTCTATCTCTTGTTACGATATGTCCTATCTAAAAGGGTTGGTTTTGGGCCAGCCGAGTGGCTCAGTTGGTTAAGAGCTCGCTCAAGAGTGCGAGCTGAGCTCTGAGCAACAGCAGTTCGATGCCCAGCACGAGCTGAGCTGCTGCTGAGCTGCCAACAGGTAGCAGGATGGCTCAGCTAAAACAAAACAAAACAAAACAAAAATAAAATAAAAGGATGGGTTTCTCAGGCCAGGATTTAGAAATGTGTTTTGTCCACAATGTAGGAAACTAGCCATTAGTATGACCCTGGGAACCCTGTGCTTCCTCTTTCTTGTGATCTGCTTTCAATAAGTGTTCAGTGAGATCAAATAACCTAAAAAGAGAAGATTCAGCCCAGCATTTTGAATGAAATATCTCCTTCACTGTTGTAACCATAATGATAACAGTATGGTGAAAAGGGAACATACTGATCCCCACAATTCTTCCAATTTTCTGGGATCCTCAGCCCAATAAACAGCCCCAACAGACTTTCAATATTGTGCTGGCTGACTGCTCAAAAGAGCATTTTTGAAGGGGGCATGCGTAATACTGACAATAACTGAAAAAAATTAGGGCTTTAATCATCTGAGAAAGGCCTTATGGGATACTCACACACTTGTTCATACTTGTTTTTCTGAAACAGTTGAGTCATCTCAGCAGTACAAAAAAGCTTTTTAAAAAGTACTGCTCAAAGGGCCGGCCGAGTGGCGCAGTGGTTAAGCACTGGCTTGGGAAGCCAGTGGCCCCGGTTCAGTCCCACATATGAGGGCCAGTGACACTGCCCTCAAAAAAAAAAAAAAAAAGAGTGTGAGTTCTGAGCAACAGGGTTGCTGGTTGGATTCCCGGTCCAAGCTGAGCAGTCGCTGAGCTGCCAACAGGTAGCAGGATGGCTCAGCTAAAAAAAAAAAAAAAAAAAAAAAAAAAGTACTGCTCAAAATAGCAATTACATTATTGTGATGATAATGATTGCTAATCAACACTTATTAGACTAGTTGGTCAGTATTCCTCATTTCTGGAGAGGCACAAATCCTCCCAAGCTGTGAAAATACTTTGCCACACTCTCAAACAATTAATTTTTATGCACTTTTTAATTATAGATGTTTATTTTATGTGTGTATGCTGTGACCTCCTGAACACACACACACAGAAACACATGCACACACTAATATGTGTGTGTACATACCCTTTTCAGCCATCTCCATTGCTCCTTGGTATAACCACACTCAAATCAAATAAATCTGCACAACAGTATGTTTGGTGAAAGGCAAGGAGAGGTTAGGAAGATGATTACCACTTGTATTCATTTCATTCCGCTGCACTTTCCAATTCTCTATTCCTTAGGTTATCTTGTCTTGTTGTTCTTGTTGTTTGTTGTTTTTTTTTTGGTTCTGTTTTGGTTTTTTGATGGGTACATTCATTTAATAAATTCTGTTGAGTACTTATTGTGTGTAGACACATGGTACACTCAAGAAATTGAAATATTAATAGAATAGAGTCCTTGGCAATAAGTTCTTAGACAAGTGGAGAGGTTGTCACATAATCAGAGAATTTTAATAGTTACTATAGGTGATTTGGTGTACAGAACAGTGGTACCAAACTATGGTTTAAGAAGTTAGGGGAAGTTATAGTTTAACCTCCTTCCTAGAGGAGATTATGGTTTAACTGCATCACAGAACATGAACAAAAGTAAACTCAGAAAAGCCTGGAAGTATGGAAAGATAGAGCATGGGACATTGGTAACTGAAATGAGGACTGAGAGGAGTTTATTTTAGGAATAAGATAGGGCATTGGGAAAGCAATGTGGCTTGTGAAGAAATTTGGTGTTGCAAGAGTGGTATGCATAAACTATTGTAGTAAATGCCTAAGGCTGGGAATGAAGAGATAAGTATGGGCCAGATGATGGAGGGCTTTATATTACCATTTTATGATGTTTGAGTTTATTTTTGTTAATAAGAAGGTAATTAGGGGATTTAAATAAGTCCATAACATAGACAGATTTACTATTGGATCAAATGCTGTAGCATCAGGGTTGAGAATGGATGAGTAAGATAATATCATTACATGACTTGTGTACATCATGGGGGCTTAGCTGCTTCGGTTCAGTAAAAGCCCCACAACCACCACAAAAATGGCCAAAGTATGTAAATATAAAGTTTACAGAAAAGGAAATGAGAATACTTTTAAACTTATTATTAAAGCTCAATCTTGTTAATAAAAGAAAATTAAAATCCCAAAGAGACATCATCTTTACCTGTTGGTAGAAATCTAAATCTATTAACACACTATTTTTGTGACAGTATGGGAAAATAGGCACTTTCTTACATTTGATATATATATATATATATATATATATATATATATATATATTTTTTTTTTTTTTTTTTTTTTTTTTTTTTTTTGAGAGCAGTGTCACTTGCCCTCATATGTGGGACCTGAACCGGGCTGCTGGCATCCCAAGCCAGCTCTTAACCACTGTGCCACTCGGCCAGCCCAATACATATATATTTTTAAATGTATACTTTTCATATATATATCTATAGTGTATATATACTTAGAATCATAATTCTACTTCTAAGAATTATGCTACAATATACTTGCATATGTGTAAAAGTGATTATCTACAAGGTTCTCATTGCAGTACATTATAAAAGCAGAAGATTGAAGATATTGATAGATACATTATTGTACACGTAATGGAATACTATGAGGTCAGTAGGAAGAATATTGACAGCTCTATATATAGAGAGGGAATGACCTCCAAAACATCATTTTATAAGAAAAAAGTGATTCACAAGTATATATGTACCATGTGGTGCCATACTGATTAAAAAAAAACCCACATGAGTGTGCATAGAATATTTTTGGAAGAATACATAAGGAATTGATAATAGTGGTTGACTCTGATGAGGAATCACAATGGGGTGGGGGACTCAGGGATAGAGAGTGACTTCTTAGTCATAGTACACCCCTTTGTATTTTCAAAATGTATACCTCTTGAATGTGTTACCTAGTCTAGAAAGTAAAAGAAGGAAAGAGAAGAGAGGAAGGGAGGAAGGGAAAATGAAGGAAGAAAGGAAGGAAGAATAAGGAATGAAGAAAGAAAAGAAATTAGAGGAATTAATATGGAAGCTGAAAATGTCACCTCCCCTCAACCCATGCCTAACGAGCTCAGAAGATGAGGCTTGGGGTCCACATGAAGGGAAACATATGTAACTGAGACATCCACATAATACTTATCCTCAAAGTGCAAAAGTCTAAGATAAGCCATGGGCTAGAAAAAGTGCACCCATCAGTCATATAGCATTTTTGCTAACTCAGTCTAAACTTGGAAGAGAAAAATAAAATCTTCCCTGTGAATTCATAACCATGGATTTTTTTCTTTATTTGCATTTGGGGAATGATCTTATTAGTTATAAGAATCCTTATTCCAAGAAGGTAAGATAGGAAGAGGTTTGGGGTGTTAGTATCCTGTGTAACATGGCAGAATCAAATGAAAGTCATCATAACAGTACATATTCTTAATCTAAGCTCCTCAGGTTCTCCACTGATAAACCTCCTAAAAGAATGAGCACATGGCCTAAAACTGACAAAACACACCAGATAATAAATTACTATGGGTGAAAGATGATAGGATTAGACCTTCAAAAGTGTCATATAACAGAGTTATTAAGTAAAAATGTTTAAAACTATTAAACATAAAATAGGACTCAAAACGAAAGAAACAATGCTATCAAAAGTACTTGGTAACAGAATTAAAAGAAACCAAACAGAACTTCTAGATCTAAAAGTGGCTCTTGGGGTTATTAGCAAGATTGTGGAATAGGAAGTCCCAGCCATTGTTCTCTCACAAAAACACTGATTTAACATCAATGTACGCACCAAAATACCTTTATGAGATTTCCAGAATCCAGTTAAGAGATTGCAGCACTCCAGATAAGCACAAATCCAAGAACAACCTTATTGAAAGCAGTAGGAACAGTTTCACTTTACCCATGTCAGACCTCCCAGAAGCCGCCACAGGTCAGTGCTGTGAGAGATCTCCTTAGCCTGAGATATTTCCCCTGGGAGAAAGAGAGAGTGAAGCATGCATCCAACACTTCTAGGTTTTTGAGGCCTTGCCCAAAAGACCTGCTTTTGTCTCACTTCACCCAGAATAAAGTGTGGAGGGAACCAGCAAAGTTTGAAAGCCTTGGGACAGATGAGAACAATGAAAAGGGGCAGTTGGCTCTCAGTAGCCATGGATCTGCAAGATTGGGAAAAGGTGTATAATCCTGAAGTTTCCCCTTGGGAGAGAAATGGAGCTTGTACAGGCCACTCAGTGCACTGACCTAGAGAAAAGGAATGGATTGTTTATGATGACTTAGATGGTGCTGCAACATTAGGAGAAAGTGCACAACATCTCCCCCAAGTGGGAGGATGAGGAGGGGAGCATGCATATCCATACGAAAGTTTTGGGAGTTTCCCAGAATCTCCAGTCAGGCTGAATACTGCAACTCTTTCCCTGTCAATGTCAGTCATAAAGAATGGAAGGGATGACTGCTTCTTCAAATGTGCTGACATAAACACAAAGCTATGCTAAGCATGAAAAATCAGAGGACTATGAGACACTGAAGGAACAAAATAAATCTCCATCAACCAACCCTAAAGAAAAGGTGATCTATGAGTTTCCTGAAAAATAATTTAAGGTGATCATCTAAAAGAAGCTCAGTGAGCTACAAGAGAACGTAGGTAAATAAACAGCTAAAAGAAATCAAGAAAACAATGCATGAACAAAATGAAAATATCAACAATGGATAGAAACCATAAAAAACAAACAAACAAACAAACAAACAAAAACAACCCAGAAACTTTGGAGCTGAAGAATAAAAAAACTGAACTGGAAAAAATCAATAGAGATTCAATAACAAACTTGATCAAAAAGAAGAAAGAATCAATAAATATAAGTAACTGCAAATTATCCAGTCAGAGGAACAAAAGGAAAAAACAAAAACAAAAAAGAGTGTAAAGGGCCTACAGGATTTATGGGACACTGTTATGTGAACCAATATATGCATTATGACTGAAAACATCTCAAATCTGTGGTGGTTAATAGGCATCCAGAGTTACAAAGGCTAAAATGTTCAAAGAGGATGAATTTAAAGTCTGCACCAAGACACAGGATAATCAAATTGTCAAAAGTCAAAGACAAAAAGAATTTTGAAAGCACAAACAGAAAACCAATTCATCACATACAAGGGAGTCCCCATGACTATTACCAGACTGCTCAGCAGAAACCTTGCAAACCAGGATAGAATGAAATGATACACTTCAAAGTGCTGAGAGAAAAAATTGCCAACTAAGAATATTGTACTCAGCAAAGCTGTCCATCAAAAAACGAAGGAGAAATAATTTCTAAGACAAACAAAATATGAAATAGTTAATCATCACTAGACCTGCCATACAAGAAATGCTAAAGGGAGTTCAAGATGAAATGAAAAAACATTAAACAGAAACAGAAAAGTGTATGAAAATATAAAACTCACTGCTAAAGTTAAATATACATACACAGAATACTGTAGTACTGTAATGTTGGTATGTAAATCACTTTTCACTTTTCATTTTGGTGCAAAAGTTAAAAGATAAAAGTATAAAATAATAATAATGAAGACTAATTTAATGGAGGGCATATACAGGTACAACTAACATATTGACTGACAATATGATATAAGATGAAAGGTGGAGAGTTGAAATTAAATTGTTCTAAGGCTTTTAAATGGTTGGGGAGAAGGGTGGAGATTATGATTAACATAATCATACATTGTTTAGGCAATACATGTGCTACAAATTTGGGGTAACCAGTTAACAACAGAAATATAATGTGTAAATGTCAAATTTAGTGCAGAAAAGAAAGAATGAAACAAATCCGTAGAAAACACATAGTACATACAAATACAAAATAAGATGGTAAACATAAATTTAAATGTGTGAGAAGACAAAACTTATTGTTGAAAATTTGTCAAATTTAATAAGAAGGATATAAAGGAAGAAAGAATTCCAGTTACAGAAACACATCTAAAAAAAAGTGCCCTGAGAGGTTGAAAGTGGAAAGATAAAAGTTGCGGTGGACAAATCATCAAATGAAAGCTAGTAAAGCTACTGAAGTACTTGCAGGACAAATATTTTAAGGCAGAAACATAAAGATAAAATGGTCACTCATAGTCACAGAAGAACAACTTATGAAGAAGATATAAATTTGTATGTTTCAAACTGTATAAGCTTGAAACTGTGTAAGGCAAGACTTACAAAAAGGAAAATATAAATACATCACCTTGGTGACAAAATTTAGAGTATGCCATTAGGTAATTGATCCAGAAGAAAAAGCTTGGTAAGGATATATAAAATTTGAACCATGCAATGAAAACTTGAGAGATATAGATATAAATGTAGATGTAGACAGAGACATAGACATATCCATATGAAATTGTCATTATTTAAACATTCTTGACTTACAAACGGCAATTAATCTCAGATGGTTCAAAGGAACATATAGAAGATTGAATCCAGCAACTGAAGAATACATATTCTTTTCAAGTACTCTTGATAACAACTAAAAATTATTACAATTAATAAGAGTTTAGTAAGATAGCTGGATACTAGAGAAATATAAAATTAACTGCTTAGTATGTCCCAGAAGACAAAAGCATAGAGTGATAGCAGTTTTCTAGTAGAGACAGTAAATACTTTTTTGAAATTATGAGATTCTATAGAGCATTAATTATGAACACAAAATGGACTCCAATAATTTTGATACTTATGTCAGTCACAACGTGACAGTTATGCCAGAGTGTCACATGAAAGGCGTACCCAGTGAACGCCCTAACCATTAATTCCAGATGCAAGGTGGAGTGTGACCATCTGGATGGCTTTATTGGACTGCCGATGAGCTTTATTGGATGGCAGGTGGGTTGCATCGTACCTAGTCTTGAGCATAAAATCAGAGCTCTCTGATGGCTTATCGCTCAGGCCTCATCTGACAGTTGCACCTGCACTCATCCCAGACAGAGCACTTGAAGCCTTGCCTCCTTAACCATCTCACCAGCTTGACCTGGTGCCCGATGCTATGTATCCCAGTGCTGTAGGGACTCTTGCTCAACACCGGACTCTCTCTCTCATCATTCTTTTAGCGTAAGACTGTTTACCTGGCCTAACCCTATTGTTTGCAAACCTGTGTGACCCTCTTGTGTGAAACCACTCTACCTTGACTATTGGAGACTATGCCTTAGCAGAGCCTTGGTGAATGCCTGTGGTAAACCAAGTCAGTAGGACTAGATCCATGGCTTTATTCTAATCAAGTCTGACATTGTGGAAAGACATAAATGTGTGTGAAACTCCTACTTTGATAACCATGTCCCACTTACGACAATATGATTCCTAGTGAAGAGCAGTAGGACAGTAGCTAAAGTGCAATGCTGAATTAAAAGGATTGGTTTGGGGCCGGCCGAGTGGCGCAGTGGTTAAGCGCTGGCCTTGGAAGCCAGCGGCCCCGGTTCGGTCCCACATATGAGGGCCAGTAACACTGCCCTCAAAAAAAAAAAAAAAAGAGCCCCTTCTTTAAAAGGATTGGTTTGTGTTGTGTGTGGGGTGTGTGTGTGTGTGTGTGTGTGTCAGAATAAGACACGTCTTTTCTTGAGAGGAGAATACTGATGGGGAAAAAATGGAATTTGCGCAAACAAAAATATGTGAGGAAAAAAGAACATAGGCAACAGGTTTGGGGACTGGGATTGGGTTGGTGATGTAAGTAGAGGATAGATGTCTCACATTCTAAAATGAATGAAGTTTGGCATTGGAAGTTACAATTTTGTGGTGGCTCTTGTATATAAGGTTGAATATTTTCCTAGCACTCCTCAGCTATACAACAGAAGAGGTAAAAAGCATTGTGGCACTGATTTAGACTAGTAAGTATGTGGAAGGTGGAGACTGTGAATACATTAATGTGGGGTTGAAGAGGAAGGAAACATCCAGAGCTACTCCTGTATTTTTGTCTCAGATGACTGGGAGCATTTATAAATTAGGGAATAAGGAAGGGGAAGCAGGAACAGGAGAAAAAGGATAAATTCTGTTATTGACAAATAGAGTTCAAGGTTCATGTGGGCCATCCAAGTAACCATGTTTAATAGCCAGTTGTTTAAATAAATTTCAAGTCCATCAGTGTCCTAGGTCAGGTTCCCAGGAGATTCTGAGATAAAAATTCATGTACAAGTGATTTATTAAAGAAGTGCTTCCAAGAGTAGTGGAAGCTGAATAAGGAAGAAATCGATCAAGTGTGCAGTCTCAGGTGGGGGTCCTAACCTCCTCCATTCCCAAGGAGAACTCAGAATAAGTTGCACCACAAATCTTGTCCTGCTCCAAACAAAGTCACTGGCTTTTTATACTGTTGCATCAGTCATTAGCTATGGTCTGCCCCACGGGACAAACTTATGGGCACTTAAGCTCCTCCCATGTCCAAACAAAGTGGCTCCAGTAGCCCATCAATTGCCTCTGAAGAAGGTTGCAGAAACAAGGCTGCAGAAACAAGGCTTCAGAAAGAAGGCACTCAGAACCTGGGGATGGGCACACAAAACAAGTAAAGATCTGAGAGGAATCAGTGAGAACACTGAAGCATCTGGAGAGAGACCTACGTTTAGAATTCATCCTCCTGTTGGGAGACATTAGGACAAGAAGTGGGTGGGATCCTGAAGGCAGATGGTTTAGAAGGTACAGAGAAATGATGCTTGAGAATCACTGACATTTCAAGGGAAGACAGGCCTGTGAAGAAGCCTGAGAAAGTGAAGAAAGCATCAAGAAAAACCGGAAGAGTAGCAGACCATGGAAATATCCTGGGGTATAATCATAATTGACTTTTGCTTGTTTGTTTTGTGATTATTCACATAACTCATACAGGCCAGCAGTGCAGTAATGGTGGAGAACACTAATGAGAGTGGTATAGATAGATACGTCTCCTGGGGAAGTCCAGTCATCAAGACAAGGAGCACTCATCAGCTTCCCTGCTGACTTTTCACAGAGCCCCAAGGAAAACCAAATGATCCTCACGTCTGTGATGGACTCAGCCCTATGTGAATACAGGCAGCCTTCTGAGAGCTCAAAGTCTTCAGGACCTAGGGTGGAGTGTTTTTAATTAGTCAATCTAGAAAGCACCAATAGGATGATAAAGCACAAGTTCTGAAGGGGCAAAGGAGAATTGCCTGAGGGACAGGGAAAAGCCTTAGGTAATATTTATTTAAAACAGTGGTTGAATCAGACTGTGCTCAGATCTTCTGGCCTGAGTCCCAAACAGGAAATCAAGCTATAGGAATTATGGTGACTCAGAGGCTAATCTCACTATCTACCTGGCAGGAAGAGGGAGAGAGAGGGGAAAAAGGGGAAGAGAGGGTAAGGGACAGGGGGGAAAGCTGTAACTAGTGTGTGTGTGGGGGGGGGGCAGGGGGAGTAGGGATGGTGCTCTGAAAAAATAAACCTCAACAATTCTCATTGTTTCCCTCCAAGTCAATCATCCGCATTTTTTAATGAACAAAGTTTACCTTAGGTCTGTTATAATTGTTATTTGCTATACAATAATTATTACTTAAATAATACAGATTTACTTTGGAAACATGATAAAATCCAAAAAATTGTTTAGAAAGTCACCCACATTCTTATTATAAACAAATCTTTTGGGCAGTTCACATGCATGAAAGTATTAATTTTAAAAATTATATTATGCTTTCTTTTTATAGTAATATACATTTTAAAATATTGTGTTATGGCTATAGAATATTCCTCTGTACAAATATCACAAGTTATTCTACCTCTTGACTATTGTTTGACATTTTTTTCTAATCTCCTGTTTTTAAACTAAGTACAATAAATGCCATTGTGATACCAGGTATATGGCTGGCATTCACTGGAATGGCTTGAATCTATTAGCACTTGCATATTCTAGGCATAGCCATTGTTTGTATCTGGAGGAAATGCATCATTGAGAGATGAGAGTGTAATTTGAAGCCATAAGAGAAAGAATTATATCCAGATATAATACTTCCAACCTAATTAATAATATGAAATTATTTTCCTATTTTACAAAAGAATTTAAAACCTTATTGTGCAAAACCTAATGTAATCATCAAAATTTGAAGCCCCTGTGAAATCTGAGAATCCTGGGGTACTGTTTTCAACTCCACCACAGCCACACTGTTTCTCACCCCTTTTCCTAGATTAGGATTAGAAAGAAATGTAAAAATATGCTACCTGACCTGAAAGAAAAGCAATCTAACTGGGAATGCAGAACAATGTAGGCAAAATAAAATTTAGTCCGGCCATTCTCTTTACTGCACCAAAAATTATCCTTTGGATATTTTCAACCTCTTTACATCCACTGCATGTATATCCAAATGTTCTCAGACTCTCTGTGCCATGTCTATACTTTGTGGTAAAATTGTTCCAGATGTAAGTGAATTTGGATTCTATTTCTTTTTTTACTAAAACTTCCTTGTTTCCTTTATCCCATCTGCTCATTCCATTTTTTCATTCTGATCTTCAAATGCCCACAAATATACTATTTCTTTTCCTTTTAATTCTTGCAACTCATGGCCAGATCTATCACCTTCTGAAGATCTGGATCTCATGGTCAGTCATGCAACACCTTTTTCGTGAACATCTTAGCATTCTTGTTCCCTTTGATACTCTAAATATTTATTTTTGATCCCTAGCTTGTTATATATGGCCAAAGAAAGTCTTAAATCTAGGATATCATGCTCTCTATAAATTCATGATATTCTACCTTCAACATTGCCTAGTAACCTTTTCATTCATGTTTTATGGATTTCTTATGGCATTATCTGCAGCTACTATACCAAAATTTATCCATAATTCCTTGAATAAGCTCAGTAAATTACTTGCCCTAAATTATTTTCCCCTTTGTTATTTGCTAACAGAACCTCACTTTTATTCACAAAACAAAATGCTCAACCTCAAAGTAAAAATCATGATTGGTCTAAACCAGGGATGCTAATTTCATTTTCTTTGCCCATTTATGGTCTCTGGATAGCTCCTGACTCGTTTTGGCCAATAAGATTAAGGGGATATTTACTAGTGGCTTCTGGAAAAGATTGTGTATACAGAGGGTGTCAAAAAGAAAATGTATACACATCTTTTTTTTAAAGAGAAAATAACTAAATTTAACTACATCTGTACGAATAGAAATTCCAAATAAATGAGAATCAGAGACACCATAGGAGATCTGACAATTAAATTTGCAAACTTGTTGCTCCAATGTTGCTAATCTTTTTTTTATTGACATCAGAGGGATTATTCATTATGAATTTGTACCAACTGGACAAACATTTAACCAAGTATACTATTTGGAAGTGCTAAAAAGACTATGGGAAAAAGACTACATGAACTTTTCACCAACAATTCATGGCTCTTGCATCACGACAATGCACCAGCTCACACAGCACTGTCTGTGAGGGAGTTTTTAGCCAGTAAACAAATAACTCTATTGGAACACCCTCCCTACTTACCTGATCTGGCCCTCAATGACTTCTTTCTTTATCCAAAGATAAAGGAAATATCGAAAGGAAAACAGTTTGATGACATTCAGGACATCAAGGGTAATACAATGACAGCTCTGATGGGCATTCCAGAAAGAGTTCCAAAATTGCTTTATACGCATTTTCAGAAAGGAAAAAAACTGTATTAAAATTGTAATACTTAATATGTACCGATAACAAAAGATGAATACAAGTCATGTGTATACATTTTTTTGGCATCCCCAGTATATAACTCAGGAGAAACTATATAAATGTGTTTCTTTTCTATCACTTTTATTCCTTTGGAGATGTCACGTGAAATTGTGATCCTACCAGTTTCAGGAGAAGGTAGAGAAAGTTTCAAAGATGCCGAACCTATATCCCCATATTTGTTGAGCTCCTAAGCCCATCCTGGAAATGCCTGCTTCCAGGCTTCTTATGTGAGGTCATTACTATTAGTTGGCAATTACGCTACTTGGGGAAAACAAAAAAGTCCTGATGGATCAACTTCAGTCCCAGACATTCTTACTGCCTCTTGATCTCAGCAGATAATATTGACTCCTATTTTACTAACAAGACCCTTGTAATCCTGCAAGGACATAGCTGGATCACTACCTATTCTAATGTCCCTGTCTCCTGTTTAATAGGATGAGGTGCCCTTAGCAAAATTAACTCATTTATCTCTCTGTTAGAGTCCATCAGCTTGCCCCTGCTCTAGAACATTGCTCCATCAATCCTCTATTTCGTTTTAGTTGTCTCCTCTTCCCCTTGTTGCTGAGGGAAGGGTCCCCACCCTATGGTTATGGAGATCACCAAATACATGACACCTGCCACTGTACAGATGAGTTTGACAGCACTTTTTGAGTCACATCAACTCATGACCCAGGAAGAGAAGAACACCACTTCCGACACATGACTGTATAGAGGTTGCACTCAGAATTGAGTGAACCAGAGGCTGTGGGAGGAAGGCTTTGTAGTATCAAGAGGGTGGGTGAACCTTGATTCCCCTAAGAGGATGTGACTGGCTCATTTAAAGATTTGTGTGGGCTGGTAGGGAACTAAAGCCTGATACTTGGGAACTAAAGCCTGATTGTACCTGGTGCCCATGACAAGAAGGTTTGTTTGGCTAGGGGAATTTATCCAAAAAACAAATGTGGCTTTTTTAATTCTAGGCAGATATAAACATAAATGTAAAATATGTTATTCATATATTTTAAAACTTGTTTTCTTCTAATTTTATGAGTATTTTTCTCTTCATTTAAGCATGTACATTTACAGTGTGTTACTTATGATTATACCACCGTTACCCAAAGTCCAACATTTAGATATTCTATTTGTTTCTGTTGATATGCTCTTGTTATATTTTTTTGCTGAATACTCTTATGGATGGATATTTGCACATATAAATGATTTTTTTCCTTTGGATAAATTCTAGGAAATAGAAATTTTGTCAAAGAGTTTATAAACAGCATTAGCTACTTGCTCTCAATTGTCATTCAAAAAGTTTGTTCTGATTTATACTTCCCCAAGTGTCCTCTATAGAGTACACATTTCCAAATATTTTTGATAACACCAAGCTTTAAACTATTTTAATTTACTCCAATATAAGTAAGAAATTGTAGCATTTGTTTAAATCCTTGTTTCTCCATAGGTTGACTGACTTTTTATGTTTCTTTTTTGTAAACTAACAATATTATTTCCCATAGAGAAAATGGGAAATAGGAAACCTGGGCAGTCAGCCTCAACCGTACATGTGAGTACCCACATCCTAATTCAGTGGTTAAAGGCACATGTTTAATACTTGGAGAAAACGTCAAACTTTCATTAGCGGGTGAGATCCTAAATGATTCTTCAGGAAGAAAACATCTTCACCATGAGTTACACATCAGTCATTGCAAATGCTCTCATTGGAAACTTCACTATAACAATCTTCTCAGTCGATGACTAAGCCACAGACCTAGTTGTCCATTAATTAAATGCTTTGTCACGATGTTGCTCAACTAAATCATGTTGGAGCATTTAATTAACACATTAAACTCTGAAATAGTATTTTCTTCCGTGGGACAAGAGTTTAGTTTTTTTTAATACAAGTTCAGTTTTTGAACTTTACCCTTTTGGGTCTTTTTTTTTTTTTTTTCAGAGAACATATAAAAAAATGAATGATTTACAATACAAATTTGAGAAGATTTGCTTGAGGGAGAAAAGGAAAATGTAGCGGAGAATTATTTAGTCTATGTTGTTTTCATGACGTGCTTTAGGAATTGTAACATTCAACTTGTCTTCTTACAAACGCACTTACATAGTTGAAAAATTATTCTATTTTCGTTCCCTCCCTGGCTCTGAGGAGAGTGAGATATATATTTTTTCTTAGTAGAGCCTATAAGTCTTCCCATTAAATGTATTTGAGTTTGGGACTGTGACTTCGCAGCTTATTGTTTCTAAGGAAATGGCCAGGAAAGGTCACACATCAGCTTTTTAGAGTAAAAATAATGAATGGGCATTTGAAATGAGTAAGAATTATTCTCACCCTCTGTCCCACCTAGGCCACGTGTTTGCCTTGTGCCTCATTTCCCACAACTGGAAGCTCCCAGCTGAATAATCATATCCAAACATGCTGAGCTAATTGAAGAAAGGTGCTACGTAAACACAAGGTACTATTATTATGGTTATTTTCCCAGACCTTGGGCTTCCCCACCCACTTCCTCTCAATTTACAATGAGACAGAAAGCAGAGCCTCCTCCAAACGGATGCAGGCTTAGAGAGCAATGCCTTTGGTGCCCTCAAGTGGTTTCCTCTAGGTAAAAATCTCTTGGCTGTAGAGGCTAAGCTCATGACAAAGAAATTCCCTTGAACACGCCAGTTTAGAAGGAGCATGATACACGACCAAAGCACATATGGCCTTTTAGATTAACATTTTAAGCAAATTATTCACATGTATAAAAACCCAGTCTTCAATATTTTTAAAAAGAATATTAGCATCTCTTTTGAATGGGAAAGGATAGGTACGTTAAATATTTTTCTTGATCATCTAATCACCCAACAAATTGTTAGGACAAATCTACCTATCCCTAAACTAGAGGCTGCATTGTGGATGCATGTGGGTACATGGAGGCACTGAGCAGACAACCAGCTCTTTATCAATGTTTTCTGAATCTGTCTCTTGTCTCAATTCTATCGCTCTCAGGCTGGGTAAGGTCAGATAATCACTTGTCCTGTAATTTCTTTATTCCTAAAGGAAGAGCATTTAACCAAATGAGTGGTTTTTAGAGTTATCAATTGGTTTAATCGGCTAAGTCTCTTTTTATGGAAGAAACATTCCATTCAACCAAAAAATATATATAAAACAAATAACAGTGGAACCACTCTGGCTTAGGCTGTGTGGAGGAGCCTAACTTTTCCCTGCATAGTTCCCCTTCCTTTCCATTCTCCCCAAAGTCCCTGACACACTTTGAAGAACCCCAAAGCTCCAGGAAATACAGTTTTTAAATAATTGTTCTAAACAACACTATTGTCTATTTAGGCACCAATTAAAAAATATTTAAGTTATTTAGTTTATTTCCTTATAAGTACTTACAATTTTAATTTTTTCTGTTGTCCTGTAATAAAGCTTTTTTCACCTTCATCATCAATGAGTGCACAGAGGCAGTGAAGTAGAAAAGATGAACTTCCAAAGTTTCTGTCTACCTTTATGCTTTTGAGATTTTATGACTCTACAAATAATTCTTTTTAATCACATATGCTGTTGAGTATTGGATACTCAACTTGAGTTGGATTTTGTCAGGATAAGGAAGCTTGTTGAGGCACAATGTGACAAAGTAATCTGAATCTT
Organism: Aselliscus stoliczkanus; assembly: GCA_033961575.1. NCBI lineage: Eukaryota > Metazoa > Chordata > Mammalia > Chiroptera > Hipposideridae > Aselliscus > Aselliscus stoliczkanus. Next base: position 19,879,610 of record CM066735.1, read on the forward strand.
ATTGATATTCAGAGGAAAGGAGTCATTTTACAGGAGTCAGAAAAAGGACAAAGTGATGAGCTGAGCCTAAAAGAATGCATGACTCTGGATAGAGAGAAAGGATCAGAGGATGATGATGTCTTTATAAAAGTTTGAGGCAGGAATGAATGTACTGAACCTAGCTTTGGGAGGCTGTGTCGTACGTAGGCAGGAGGACCAACGGCTGGAGTCAGCAGCTATGTGGCTGGACTCTGGCTTTACTCCTTAGTATGAAGACACAAGTAATATCTGACATTAAAAGAACAAAAAAACATTAATTTCTTCTCTTTTTTTTTTTTTTGAGGGTAGTGTCACTGGCTCTCATATGTGGGACCCAAACCGGGGCTGCTGGCGTCCCAAGACAGCTCCCAAACACTGCACCCCTCTTCTCTTCTCTTAAAAGGTGATAGAAGAAAAAAATAATCCTCTCTGTTCTCTTATATACAATATTTTTATCATATAAAAATATTGGTAGGTTATAACATATTTATAGCATGAGTGCACAATTTATACTTTGAAATGTATTAAGTTTTTAAAATTTTTACTCTAAGCAGATAATTCATTTTTAATATGTAGATTGTTGATGTTAAGAATTGGTATAATATTTTCAAAAATGAGTGCGTATAGCTATATGAAAAATTTCTTACTGTCAGGTAGGCATGCCTATAAACTCTACCTGCTAAGTCAGTGCCATCCTCACAAGATAGCACAAGTCATCAGGTGTCAGCTATTTTAAGAAGTGGAATATGTAATATTGGAAATCTAGATTTTTAAATATAAGAGGTGGGACATTTCTAAAATAAAGGATCAAGGGTCTCCTTCAAGGAACAAAGCTCAGATAGATAAGAGGAGGGGTAACATGGAAATTAGTTGATTCCTACAAAATCATTATAGATCTTGTTTGGTGATAGGACAAGAAAAATCTACCCTTTCATAACAACGTTGGTGTTTTTTCCCCTCTTAAATTGCCATTATTTTTCTTTTTCATTTCTCACATTGGCTCCTGTGCTTCCTGGCCCTGGAACAGATTGAAGTAAAAACAGGAAAACAGCATTTTTCCTACTCTGTTTCCTGCCAGGTCAGCATTAGGAAGTGCTAAGGACCTGGAAGTGTGGACTCAAGTCAGTTCCTAAAATCCTAATTCAATTTGGCTCATACCTTAGATGAGACTTACTGTTCATAAAACATGGTGGTCTAAACTAAGAAAGACCATTGATAGAAGATCAATTAACCCATTTTATCACATTAATAGGCCAAATGGAAAAAAATGTGGTAATCTCAAAAGATGCTGGAAAGATATTTGGAAATAAAAACTCAACATCTATTCACAAATGAAAAATATTTTAGTATACTTGGAATTAAAATATGTATTCAAATAAATAGGAATAGATTTTCTAGGGGGAAAGCATATGTAAGTATTGGAAAGGAGGACAGAGAATTATTATTATATGTAGATGATGTATCTACCAGAAAAATAAATATATTACTTTGACCATTGTTTAGAACCAAGATATTTTAATTTAAGTGAATGATTATAATACCTAGGAAGATCTGATAAATAAGTTGGAGAACTCATCCTAGAGCAAGTGCTACATACCTCATTGCTGAATATCACCAGTTACCTTCACAGTACTCCCCTTGGGAAGCTATGCATTGAAGCCAGCGCCTAGTCCACCCTTCAAAGCAATTTTGGAACTCTTTCTGGAATGGTCATCAAAGCTGTCGTAGTATTACCCTTGATGTCCTGAATGTCATTAAAATGTATTTCTTTCAGTATTTCCTTTATCTTAAGAAAGAAGTCATTGGGGACCAGATCAGGTGAGTAATGAGGGTGTTCCAATACAGGTATTTGTTCACTGGCTAAAAAGCCCCTCGCAGGCAGTGCGGTGGGAGCTGGTGCATTGTTGTGATGCAAAAGCCATGAGTTGTTGGTGAAAAATTCAGGTCATCTAACTTTTTCATGCAACTTTTTCAGCACTGCAAATAGTAAACTTCGTTAACTGTCCACTTGGTACAAATTCATAATGAATAATCCCCTCTGATATCAAGAAAGGTTAGTAATATTGTTGCAACAAGTTCACGAACTTATCAGACCTCGTATATATGAAAATTAGTAGATGTTCTTTGTAATAGCAATAGGTTATAATGTGAATGGAAAATATTCCATTTACAATATCAAAATAAATGAAAACATCATATATAAAACGTAACAAGACACATTTTTTAAAAAAATTTGAAAGGCATTATAATAGAAAACAATTTAATGTGGATGTGGTCTATAGTCTTCCTGAAACTTGCAAGTTTATTTCTTCAGCTGTCCCAGCCTTGGGGTGTATGCAGTAAGGGATTATAACTGTGTTACAGTTTTTAAGACTTTGCCTTTCAACCCAAGCCTTGAGCTGAGAATTCTGGACTTTAAAGTTTTTACTCTCTATCTTTAAGTTGTCCCACCACTATTAGGAACAGCCAGTTTACCTCCAATCCCTTGAAATTCTCATGTCCTGTATATTTTTCCATGTGCAGCCACTCCGATGCCCAAGCTTTGCCTGTAATGGTCCCTTTACATGTGACCACAGGCAGCCAATGCATGTCACCAGCTGCCAGCCTTCCAACCCTTCAGTGTACCAGGAATTCTTCACTGCCCACCACACAAACACGGCCACGTAATATGCCCTAAATGTCACCATTTTATATTAGTTTAGGTGCAAATATGAGAGTCTAACTTACATGTTAAGAGTCCCACAAAACATTATTATAAGCAACAGCCTGATGGGTTTATATGGTTAGGACGGTGGTAACTGACACAGTTTCTCTTGAGGTGCCAGAGAAGTATGTGTAGAGGTTACACAGACAGGAAGAGCACTTGAATTTATGCCCAAGCACTCTTCTGCTGGGACCTAGGTGATACATATGACTCATGCTGGACACTAATGTCATTGGAATTGCTGCCACTCCAGCTCCTGTAAACTAGAAGTTGTTGCTGCCTCTTGTATGACCTGTCAACATGACATTATTTTCCAATATCAACCTGAGGAAGAGTGTGTCTGATTGTCATGGCATTAATCATGTGACCATAACTTGACCTATGGAGGCTGAGAATACAATTCTTTTACATTTATAAGTCTTTTAGGGAGGCATCCTTACTTTATTCAGGAGAGGGAGTCCCAAGGAAAGGGTTCTATTGCTGAGCTGCAAAAACAATGACAAATATCGGTGAATAAGGGAAATCCTTTCTCATGTATTTTCTTTTAGAAAAAAGCATTTCTTTTCAACATGTCTGTCCTATTTTTGTTTCTAGAAACATCTTAGGATCACATAAAACACTTTGAAAATATTAAGTAGAGTTCAGATTTTGATTAGAATAGACTTAATAAGATAACTTGGAAAAATTACATTTTGTGATACTCAGTATTTCCATCTAAGAATAAAGTATGATAATTGATTCATATATTCATTTATATTTTATAACAAAGTTTGCATACATCTTATTTTTATTGACATATAATTCACATACAATATTTGATTAGTTTTAAGTTGTAGTGATTCGACAACTATGTACATTCTAAAATGATCCCAATAAGTCTAGTTACTATCTGTCGCCATACAAAATTATTAGAATATTATATTCTCTCTGCTGTATGTTGCATCCCCATGAGTTATTTATTTTATAACTGGAAGTTTGCATCCTTTAATCGCCTTCACCTATTTTTCCCTACCCTCAACTCCCCTCTCTCTGGTAACTACCAGTTTGTTTACAGTATCTATGAGTCTGTTTCTGTTTTGTTTTGTTTGTTTTGTTATTTAGATTCCACATATAAATGAAATCATATGGTATTTATCTTTCTTTGACTTATTTCACTTAGCATAATACCCTCCAGGTCTATCCATGTTGTCACAAACAGCAAGATTTCATTCTTTTTTATGGCTGAGTAATATTCCATTGTATAGATGGACACATCTTCTCAACTATTCATCTATTACTGAACACTTAGGTTGCTTCCAATGAACAATCTCAGCTATTGTAAATAATGCTGCAATGAACACAAGTGTGCATATGTGCCTTTGAAATAGTGTTTTTGTGGATAAATACCCAGAAGTGGAATTGACAGATTATATAGTAATTCTGTTTTTGAGTTTTGAGGAACTTCCGTACTGTTTTCCATATTGGCTGCACCATTTACATTCTCAGTAAAACAGTGTGGGAGGGTTCCCTTTTGTCCACATTCTCACCAACACTTATTATTTTATGTCTTTTTGATAATAGCCATTCTGACAGGTATAAAGTGATTTCTCATTGTAGTTTTGATTGCATTTTGTTGATGATTAGCGATGTTGAGCATGTCATCAAGTGCCATCTGTATATTTTCTTTGGAAAAATGTTTATTCAAGAACTTTGCACATTTTAAAAAATGGGTTCTATGGGTGTTTTTGGTTGTTGTTTTTGATATTAAATTATATAAGTTCTTTATATATTTTAGACATTAACTCTTTATCATATGTATGATTTGCAAATATCTTCTCTCATTCAGTGGGTTGCCTTTTCATTTTGTTGATGGTTTCCTTCTCTGTGCAAAAGCTTTTAGTTTGATGTAATCCTATTTGTTTATTTTTGCTTTTGTTGTCTTTACCTGAGGAGACTGGTCCAAGAAAATAGTGCCAAGAATAATGTCAAAGAGCTTATTGCCTATGTTTTCTTCTAGAAGTTTATGGTTTCAGGTCTTATATTCAATTTTTGAATCCAGTTTGAACTTATTTTATGTATCCTGTAAGACACTGATCCAATTTCATCCTTTTTCATGTAGATGCCCAGTTTTTCCAAAACCATTTATTGAAAAGACTGTCTTTTATTCATTGTACATTCTTACCTCCTTTGTCATAGATTAATTGACCCTATAGGCATGGTCATACTTCTGGGCTCTCTATTCTGTTCCATTGATCTATGTGTCTGTTTCTGTGCAAGTACCATACTGTTTTGATTACTATAAGTTTATAGCATAGTTTGAAATGAGGGAGCATGGTACCTCCAGCTTTGTTCTTTTTTTCTTAAAATTGCTTTAGCTATTTGAAGTCTTTTGTGGTTCTATATAAATTTTAAGATTCTTTGTTCCAATATTGTGACAAATGCTGTTGGAATTTTGATTGGAACTGTATTGAATCTATATATTATTCAGGGTTGTGTGGAAATTTTAACAATGTTAATTCTTCCAATCCATTAATATGGTATATCTTTTCATTTTCTATGTCATCTTCAATTTCTTTCCAATGTCTTAAAGATTTTAAAGTACACGTCTTTTATCCCCTTAGTGAAATTTATTCCTAGATATTTTGTTCTTTTTGGTACATTCGTAAATGGGGTTGTTTTTTTAAAAACTCCTCTTTCCAACAGCTTGTTATTTGTGTATAGAAACACAACTGACTTCTGTATATTAATTTTGTGTCCTGTGATTTTATTGAATTCATTTATTAGTTCTAGTAGGGTTTTTTTGGTGGAGCCTTTAGGGTTTTCTATCTGTAGTATTATGTCATCTACAGATAGTGATAGTTTTATTTCTTCTTTTTGATTTGGATTCCTTTTATTTCTTTTGTTGCCTGATTTCTGTGGCTAAGACTTTTAATACTATGTTGAATAGAATTGATGAAGGTGGGCATCATTGTAGGCTTGTCATATATGGCCTTTATTATGTTGAGGAATGTTTCTTTTATATCCCCTTGTTGAGAGTTTTTATCTTAAGTAGATGTTGAGCAGCATAGTTGAATAATTTTTCTTTATATATTTATCTTAAATCAGAAGAAAAGTGTTACAAACAAAAATATATTTACACTCTTGTGTATATACATAAGAGTGTAAATGTATCTCATTTTATTGCTGTTCTTTGCCTCTTTTTTTGTTGTGATTCTTTTGTTCTTGTGTCTAGTGTCCTTTATTTTCAGCCTGAAGTACTCTTTTTCACATTTCTTATAGGGCAGATGTCCTAGCAAGAGATCCTTCAATTTTGCTATCTGCAAATGTTTGTTTTTTTTAAAGATTTTTTATTGGGGAACTGGGGGAGAAGAACAGACAAGTTGCTGTCCTTTTGTTCTTCAGCCTAGTTGTGGAGGACATCGCTTCACTGGCCTATGTTGGTATTATCATTGCCCTCTTCCCAGGTGAGGCAGTTGCTCGCTGGCCATTGGATGGCTGCTCACAGCAGCTCACGAAAGCACATGCCTGCTGCTGGCCAGCCCCACTTCAGCCTATGCTGCCTGGTGCAACTCACTGCAGCCCAGCCTCAGGTGGAACAGCTGTTCACCATCTTAGATGCAGAGGGTGCAGCGTCACTGGCCCATGTGGGATCCAAACCGGTGATCCCCCTGCTCAGAGCTCATGCTCCCAAGCCAACTCCCAACCAACAAGCCACTTGTCCAGCCCAACAGTCTATGTCTTTCAGCACTTTCAATAGATCATTCCACTGTCTTTTTTTTTTTTTAATTTTTTTTTTTTTTTTTTGAGGGCAGTGTCACTGGCCCTCACATGTGGGACCGAACCGGGGCCGCTGGCTTCCCAAGCCAGCACTTAACCACTGTGCCACTCGGCCGGCCCTTTTTTTAAATTTTTTATTGTATTATTATTATTATTATTATTTTTTTTTTTTAAAGATTTTAATTGGGGAATTTGGGGAGGGGAACAGACAAGTTGTTATCCTTTTTGTTCTTCAGTCTAGTTGCGGAGGACGTTGCTTCACTTGCCCATATTGGTATTACCATTGCAGTCTTCCCGGATGAGGCAGATCCGTCGCCTGCCTTTGGACCGTTGCTCACCATGGCTATTGGCAGCTCACACCGGCTATTGGCCACTCACGCTGGCTGCCGGCCACTCTCTATAGCTTATGGCAGCCCACTGCAGCAGGGGCTACAGCCTACACCGTTGCAGGGACTCACACAACCCAGCTCCAGGTGGAGCTGTTGTTCACCATCTTAGCTGTAGAGGGCAGTGCCACTGACCCTCATATGTGGAATCTGAACCGGGGCTGCTGGCGTCCCAAGCCAGCTGTCAACCAATGCGCCACTTGGCCGGCCCTCCACTGTCTTTTGCCTTAATAATTTCTAATGAGAAATATCCTGTTGATCTTATTAGTACTTCCTTATACATGATGAATCAAAAGTGACTTTCTATTTTCAAGATTCGTTTTTTGTCTTGACTTTTGACAGTTTGACCATAATGTTTCAAGGTGTGGAACTCTGAGTTTTTCCAAGTTGGTGTTTGTTGAGTTTTTTTGGATGTTCATGATAATGATTTTCATTGAGCTTGGGGAATTTTTGGCCATTGATTCTTCAACTAAATTTTATGCCCAATTATATTTCTTCTTTTCTCCTAAGATTCCCATTATGTATATTTTGGTATGTATTTGATGCTCACATGTCTTTGAGATGGTTTCTTTTTCATTTTCTTTTTTTGTTTGTTTGTTTGTTTGTTTTTTCAGAGAGTAGACAGGTCAAATAGTGACAGTTGTCTGGGAATGGGGCTTGGGGAGGAACGCCAAATCAATTTTTACTTATCTAATTAATAGCTGCTAGGCTGTTGGTTTTTACAGCTGCCATAAAGTTGAGAGGCTGTTGGCTTTCAAAGTTACCATGAATCTGAGGAGAGAACATGGAATTTAGGCAAGTTAGAATACCATATCTAGAACTATAGAAACAAAATCCATTGGTTTCTAAAACTCCATTTAGTTAGTCAGCAAAAATTACTCAAGTATTTATTAAGGAACATAACATTCTAGAGACTATGGAGGATAAAAAGATAAGTTTCTTATAGCAAATAAACAAGGATCATGGTTCTTACTGAGATCCAGCCACTTTCCTTAAATAAATTCTCTTTGGATTATTGCAAGCTTTTAATTGATTTTCAGAGTTTTGAAAAAGATTTTCAGAGTTTTGAATTTGACAGTTTTTGCCAGTGTTCTTGCTAAATCTGCTCCTGTCCTTCCAGTGGGTAGGTACCTGGCATGGGTTTTCAAAAACAGCAGTTTTATTTTTATAAGCTTTAATAGTTTTCCCAGTCACTAATCCTACAATTTATTTGCAAATAAATTGGTTCTAAAGTCAATTCCAAAAAATATTCCGAGGCATTATCTAAGTCAATGGAAGAATATCTTTAGAATAATTAAAGAAGATAACTTTCAATGGTGAATACTTTGAAGGCAATCATACTCACATTGCTTTGCAAACTCTGCACTGTTTTTAAAAAAATCCTCATTTTATCATTGCAGTCTTGTTCAAAATATACCAAATTTGCAGTTACATGAATTCATATTCTACCTATATCACTTACTTATTGTGTGATCTTGAAGTTTTCTATATCTTCACTGAGACTCAGTGTTTTTCGTTTGTTTGTTTTATTTAAAGATGTTATTGGGGAATTGGGGGAGGGGAATAGCACTGGGGAACTGGGGAAGGGGCACAGACATGTTGCTGTCCTTTTTGTTCTTCAGTCTAGTCGTGGAGGACGTTGCTTCACTGGCTCATGTTGGTATCATCATTGCACTCTTCCCGGGTGAGGCAGATTGGTTGCTGGCCTCTGGACGGCCACTTATGGTGGCTCTTGGCAGCTCACACTGGCTACCGGCCGCTCATGCTGGCTGCCGGCCACTTACTGTAGCCTATGGCAGCCCACTGTAGTAGAAGCTGCAGCTACTCTGTCACCAGCAACTCACAGCAGCCCAGCTCCAGGTGGAGCTGTTGTTCACCATCTTAGCTGTAGAGAGCAGTGTCACTGGCCCTCATATGTGGGATCTGAACCGGGGCCCTGCTGCTTGGAGCTGGCGTTCCAAGCCAGCTCTTAACCAATGTTCCACTCAGCCGGCCCGAGACTCAGTTTTGTTGTAGTTAAGTATATAACATCATAATGTCTTTCTTAAAAGTATAATGTGAGAGTTATAAATTTATTTAAAATGCAAAGCCTGCCACAATGAAGATGTCCTCCAAATGGTAGTTATTTCTATGTGTACTGATATCAAAAGCAAGCAAAGTAAGAGCAGAAGTTTAAGAAATCTCACTGATATTATATTGCACCATTTTCAATTTTATGAATCAATAGTTTGCAAGTTTTTAAGGAATATACATCTTATGTATCTTCCATAGAACCCAGATATATGATAAGTGTGGAAGAGTTATTCAATAAACTTTATTCATTCTCCATATTCTTATAGAGCACATACTATGCTCACATAAACATAAAACCAGTAAACAATTTGGGCGGGCTTAGACCTGTCTTGTCTTGGAGTTTCACAGAAAGATTTGATCACTAGATGGCAGCAATACACAGGGAAGGACACTGAAGATCTGACTGGCCCTTGTAGAACTTAGCAGTTCTGTATATGTGTAAGCACAATAGCTATGTTGGCTACCTGGTTGCTGGTAATGGCCTGAATTACTTCCTAATTGTCACCAGGAAAGCCTTTCACAGCTGGTGCTAATGAAACAAAGCCGGTTTCTTTCCTTAATTACCCCAGCTGGATTCTCAGCATACTATTTAAAAAAAAAAAATCTTCTTTAAGTAGAAAAAATTGCTGAATGAAAAATATACTTCAAAAGTGCTCCCATTGCATTTTGCATTGCCTCTTATGTCAGCTCAAACAAATCACCTTGTCCTCTACCTGTTTCTATAGTTGTGTCATGAATCCCTGGTGAGAATATATATTTTTTTACCTTTAGCATTTTTTAATTTATATATTTTCATCATTCTCCAAATTTAGGTATATTTTTCTACAGGAGATATTTGTTAGGTGAGATGTTTTTTAAAAAAACTTTTCTTATTTTGGAATAATTTCAGGTTCACTTAAAAATTGTAAAGACAGTACAGAGAAATCTCATAGATGCTCCCTGATGAGAATATTTTAAATCTCCCTGATGGCTAGCACTGTTTCTCACACAGTTTTAAGAATAAAGGATCAATAATAATTACTCCAGAAGTGATCTTACCTATAAATGGATTGTGTAGGATGGCTTTAACCACACACCATTTTCCAGATGATACTTTCTGTTTCCAGTCACTGTCCAGAGAACACCAACAAAGCTCTGATACTTTACTTTGAGGTAACAAAATGGCTGCTGTGGTTCCAGATCCCACACTTTGCACTACACCATCTAAGGATGAAGAGAGATTCTCTTCTGGTAGATCCCAAACAAATCCTGGGATTTATTTATTTACTTGGCCTTCATAGGATATTATAACTATTCCTCAAATAAGCCATACAGAGCAGGAGATAGGATTTTTTGATTCCTATAGCTGGGAAGGAGCTGATTTTTCAAATTGATGATTTTGACATACAATGTGGTGAAGTTTTGCCATGTTTTTCTCAGTTCTTCTTGTTACTGGCCACCCTGATCTCTCTTCATCAGTGACATGTTCTCTCCTCTCAGAAAAACGTTTAATCCGTTTGTACACTGCCGTTTTTTGCCATGGCATTATCTGCATAAACGTGGACTAACATGTCACCTATTTCACTTTCACTCTTGCCAAGTTTAACAAGAAATTTAGTGTTTGTTCATTGCTCTAATTCAAGCTCAGACACTCTTGCAACTGCACACACAATAACATAGAATAACAATAATGAACACCACTCAGCAAGACACCACCACACGTCGACATGAACACAGCTGTGAGGCACTGATATACCAAGGTTATGAAACCTTACTGAGCTGTTTGTACAGTGCCTCCACTGTAAGTGCATAGTGGCAAGTTTGTGAACTTAAATGTCAGAGTATACATATAATAAAAATTATATATCAAATAAAATGTATATTCATTTGAAAATATATGTATACCGGGATGCCAAAAAAAATGTATATACATGACTTGTATTTATCTTTTGTTACTGATGTGTATTGAGTACTACAATTTTAATACAGCTTTTTCCTTTCTTAAAATGTGTATACATTTTTTTGGCACCCTCTGTATATATTCATTCCCTGCAAAACTCCTATTTATGCCTGTCAGAGTATTGGATGCTATGCCTCAGGTAGATATGACTTCTTTGTTCCTCTATTGGCATTTTGTCTACTTTTCATAGAGTTCTTGACTGTAGTTTTGTTTCATGGCCTGACTTTCTTTGTTATTCATGTAGTGACTGCTCATGTTCCTCCTTGAGACATAGAGGAAAATGAAAGCAGAGTCCTGTCTGGGTTTGTGTGATTAGTGTAAGAGAGAAAGTAATAGTTACATTTCTGGATTGGTACAAGGCTTGAAAAAAACGGCGTTGAAAATGGAGTCTGCCAGGAAAATGTGTGCTTATGGAGGTCCGCCAGACACTAGGAGAGAGGAAACCATAACTATTTACATCCAAAGAACAAATCTGGAGTGGAATACCTTATGATGGTATGCTGTCACACCTGGCTGGTCATCACATCACTTGTAGAAGTTTATAAGAAATAGATGCCCTGGCCGCACTACAGATCTCTCAATGAAAATTCATTGAGATTGAGATCCAAGAATCAGTATTTTTGGAAAGCATCCCAGATGATTCTGATGATCAGTCAGGTTTATAAAACTGGGTTCTGAAGATTTCTGGTGAATAGCTGGCTTGCAGGCATGACTATACTAATGGGTCCTGTCCTACCTGGGGATAGGCCTACAGAGTTTGGGAGATGTGGACATATTGCTGGCTCCTAAGTGCTGCTTGAGTGCAGCCTAATTTGTATCCATCTGCCCCCCTGTATGCTAATCTGGGGCCAGGACCTCATTGCTTGTGTTTCTGGCTTTAGACAGAGTGCTAACCTGATGTATAGGTACTGTCAATTCAGACTGGACCTTACTGTATTTTCCTTGGCTTATTCTAGTGGCACAAAAAGAGATTCATCTGTTAAACTTGCCACAACACATTATATATATATATATATATATATATATATTTTTTTTTTTTTTCCCCCCCATAAAATCTGCTCTATAAGAAAGGAGTGGTTTCCAAGCCTGGGAAGCCTCTAACAATTGGCGTGTCTGTTTTTGGTCCTGAACTGCCTCTTCTGAGTGGTTTGGCTGATCTCACTGCTTGCTGCTGGAGATTTTAAAGCTATAAGATATTTGTAGTAGGATTTTCAGGAAACTGTCATAATTATACACAAAGGACCTCATTATTTAAAAAACATCTTGCCCCGCCAATCTGTATATAGCAAGTGTCATAATCTTCTGTTCATGGTTTATTTTAAAAACTAAAACATCTTTATTTATTTTTCTGTTTACTACACTTTTCTATTCTCTTAAATTTTCCTTTTATTAAGAAACTTTTCTGTTATTAAAGAATTAACTATGAACAATAACATATGACTTAAAAGTAGTCTTTCCAAAATCCCTTCTGATTTAGATATATTCACTCTTCTTAATTTGGGACCCTGTTGTATATTAAGTGTAGTCTGCAAATATATGTCGATATATAAACACAGAGGCTCTTAATTTGAAAATGTAAAAATAAACTCTAGCCTGGTAAAAAGCAGGCTTGGCTTGTGTATCATTAAGTGAATTCTGAGAGGACATTCATACATGAATTGATATGTGTTAACAAGCAAAGAGGTTAGCTTACCCACAGTATCACAGGATCATATCCTTGAGGTTTGGAATAAAAAATCAAGACTACATGAGGTTACAACAAAACTCCAGGGTATTCTATACCTGATGATTAGGTTATGAGGGTGGAGCTTTCATGGGCAGAATCACTGCCTTTATAAAAGAGGTCTCATACATAGTTATTACAATATTATTGACTATATTCTCTATGTTGTACTTTACATCTCCATGACTATTTTGTAACTACCAATTTGTACTCCTTAATCCCTTCGCCTTTTTCACCCATTCCCAACCCTCCCTCCCATCTGGTGCCAGGTGGGTACTAGACTTATCAGGAGGATCACTTTGTAAATTACATAAATTTCTAACTACTATGCTGTACACCTGAAACTAACATAAATAATATTGGATATCAATTGTCATTCAAAAGTAAAAATTAATTAAAAAAAGAAAAAGGACCCAGACAGCTTGCTTACTCTTTCCACAAAGTGAGGATACAAGAAGTCTAAACCTAAAACAGAGCCCTCACCCTGCGGGTGCCCTGATCTCACACTTGCAGCCCCCAGAAGTGTGAGAAATAAATTTCTGTTGTTTATAAGCCACCCAGTTTGTGTTATTTCATTATAGCAGCATGAATAGAATAAGACATTTGTTATAGTATTCAATATCTGTTGAATTTATTATATCATGCCCTTGCTCCATTATCAGTAAGTACTAATTATTTATGGACTAAAGTTTAAATGATTTAGTTTGGTATTCTCAATAACTCACAATCTGGCTGTATTCACTCTTTCAAGCCTCATTTTCTTCAAATCTGTTCTATGAACCCTCTGCTTCACACAGTTTCCTCATTCCCAAGGAAAATACCTTTTCTCAGGATTTCCCATGCTTCAGAAAAGACAATCAAACTTTGTGTATATCTGAGTCCTATTTATAATATGACATTCAATTTACATTAGACCTGAACCAAAAAACCTTTCTTGATCCCCAAAACTGTAATGTTCTTTCCCAGAAATCTATAGCATCGAAGGCCCCTGTTATTCTTTTCGCTCTTACCATGTACTATCTGCCTTGTCAGACGCCTTTATTTCTATGCTGATATCTTACTGTCTCAACTATGTTGAAAGTCCCTATGTGTAGAATTTTAGAGGTTTGCTTTTTTGTATTTCCCGTAGCACACAACCAGTGCCTCTCACACCATGCTCAAATATGTGTTTAATTGATTAGTACACAGAACAAAGTAGATATAGTGTACATACAATTGGATTTCTACCTGCTTATTGATAAAAGGAGTTTTTTAGTATGTGAAGAAAAGCATATTACTATTTATTCCAGTCAATTGTATTTCATTTTCATAATATCTTTGGATGACATTCAAGTTTCTTTTTCAGCTTATTTTAATAATCTCTCATTTTAAATGTTCAAACACAATTTTTAAAAGTATTAAATGGTAATTCTAACTAAAAATAACCCTTGCTGAATGGCCCTGTTTTTGGATTGATTTTTGGGAGGAAGAAAATATCAAAGTTTGTCCTAGAGTTTCAAATTTCCAGAATTGTGAAGAAGTTATAGTACAGTTACGTTTGTTTGCCCAGGAGTCAAAAATCCAAAGGAACATATCTTTGGCAAGTTAGTGGGATGTCAGGTGATGGGTTTAAGTAGTCACAGGATAAATCTGTTGCTAAGTTTATTAGAATTTGGAAGTTTCTAGATTAATGTCACTGGGATAAGGAGACTAAGAGAATGAGCAGAACCTGTAATTGTGGCAATTTATTCTTCATTTCTGTATACTTGCCATGATTGTGGGCTCATCTCCCATAGCAAATTGATGTTTGCTCTGTAATATCCTATACCCAACTGGAAAGTAAAAAGCTATATATTTTCAGGATTATTCAGTAATGTTCTATATTACAGCCAATCACCCTAGCAATTCTGTCTTTAGAGGCAATTGCAACCATGAAGCTATTACATAGATCTCTAACTTAATACCCTGATAATTACTGAGGTGATATTTTCCAACTGTTTGTAACTCACCTAAATGTCCTAAAGAACCAGACAGAAGTATGGGGACTTGGCTTTCCCATTCAGAAAGTAAGTTCACATTTATTTAAGTTGTTTCACTCAAAATTGCAAAAGGAAAGAAAAGAAAAATCCACATGGTTTTAATTAAAAACAGTATACAAACTTAGATAATTTGGAAAGAAAAAAATAGTAAGGAAAAAAGAAAGGACAAGGAAAGAAAACTTTTTCATATTTCCATCTATCTGTAATAAACCGCTATTAAAAATTTTGTTGTATTTCCAGTTATTTATTAAAATATATAACATATTTTTATAAAGTTTGGATCATACAATACTATTTCATAACTTTCTTTTTGATTTAACATATAATATAAATATATCATTTTATATATTTCAGTCTTCTAAAATGCCATTTAAATATTTTTGTAATATTCTATTATCTTGCTATTTTACATTTTAACTAATCTTTTAATAATGAATATTTATGCCTCATTCATAACTATTATAAATACTTTGGAAGTGAATAACTGTACCTGTTTTTTTTGCTACATTCTTGGTAATTTCCTATTATATTCATATTGTATCAGACAAGTAAGTTCCTCTACTTTTTTCTGTGCATATACTTTTTTTTTTTAATTCAGGAGAATTCTTCAAGCTTGTTTTCTAATTCCCTTTAGGATCCAATCTAATGTATACTGCGTCCCTATATACTTCACTGCAGATTATATTTTCCATCTCTAGAATTTTTCTTACATGAGCTTTTTTTCCTGTCTCAGAAAGGCCTGGCTTAGTTTCAGGATGTAAATATTTGTAATTATTGTCTGTGTCTGTATGTGTGCTTGCACACACATAAGAGGGAGTCAGAGAAGAGAGAAATGGGAACAGGGTGTTACAAGGAGCTCTAGTAGATCGGTAAGAGATGTATTTTTATACTGAAATCATCAGGAATGCTAGCATCTGAAATAAAGTGAATGAAGAGAGAATGAAGTGACTTGACTAGCACTTGTAAAAAGCAATGGAGCAATGAGTACTCACCGGTTTATAACCTTGGGGGAAGGCAGGTTGGATGCAGACGACTGAAGAGGTCTATTATGCTAGGAACAGGATGGCTGGTAATAGTTAATGCCTTTCCAATAAAGAAGTTCTTTTCTACTTATATGAAAACCCATTTGAGAAGAAACTTATGTTGTCTCTCTATCTTACTGTGATATTATACTATAATAAGAAATATGTGTTTGGATCTTTGTCCTTGGCTCCTGGCCAGAGCTTCAAAAACCCTATAATTCCTAAGTGGTAAGAGCAAAAGGAGCATCTTTGGTTATAATATCTGGGGGGTTTTGTGTCCCCAATTTTTGAGATAGCTTTAAAGGTGGAAGGAGCATCTTTTCTTATTCAAAAGAAACCTCTGTCAACTACACAGGAGTTTATGTTAATGAAGTGACCTTTGGAAAGCCCCTCAGAAATGGGGGCAGGTTGCCAGGAAAATCAACCATGTGGTTAGAGGTTGGAACTTTCAGTTCTAGTTCCTCACCTCTGGGTGGGGGGAAGGGCTGGAGGTTGAGTTAATCACTACTGGACAGAAAAATGGGCAAAGGACCTAAATAGACATTATTCAAGAGAAGATACATAAATGGCCAATGGGTACATAAAAAGGTTCTTAACATCACTCATCATCAGGGAAATGCAAATCAAAACCACAATGAGATATCACTTCATATCTATTAGAATAGATATCATCATAAAGAAAAAGAAATAATTGTTGGTAAAGGCATGAAGAAAAGAGAACACTTGTACTCTGTTGGTGGGAATGTAAATTGGTACAGCCCCATAGAAGACGATATAGCGATTCCTCAGAAACATTAAAGTAAGACTACCTTATGGTTCAGCAATCCCACTTCTGTGGGATTCAAAGGAACTAAAATCATTATCTTGAAGAGGTAGTTGGACTCCCATGTTCATTGCAGCATTATCTATAATAGCCAACGTATGGATACAATCTAAGTGACTGTCAACAGATGAAAGGAAAAAGGAAAAAAATATATATATATATAAAATGGAATATTATTCAGCCTTAAAAAAGAAGGAAATCCTGTCCTTTGCAACAATATAGATGAATCTGGAGGGCCTTACATGAGGGCCTTACACTAAGTGAAATAAGCCTGACAGAGAAAGACAAATACCACATGATATCACTTATATATGGAATACAAACAAACAAAAAACAAAATTTACCTCAAACTCATAAAAACAGAGTAAAAAAGTGATGCCAATGGCTAGTGGGTGGGGAAAATAGGGAGAGGTTGGTAAAGCATACAAACTTTCAGTTATAAGATGAATAAGGCCTGAAGATCTCATGTATTGCATGGTAACTCTAGTTGATAATACCATATTGTATAATTGAAATTTGCTGAGAGTAGAACTTAGATGTTCTCATCCTGCCCCACCCCAAATTGTGAATATGTGAGATGATGGCTATGGTAATCAACTTTATGTGGGGAATCCTTTCACAGTGTATACATATATCAAATCATCACGTTGCACACTTGAAATATTTTACAATCTTGTCAATTATATATCAATAAAGCTGACAAAAATTGCTTCTAATGGACAATGATTTAATTGATCATGCCCATGTAATGAAGCCTTCATAAAAACCCTAACTGAAGGGGTTCTGGAAGCTTCTGGGTTGGTGAACCATCCAGCTTCTGGGAGGATGACACACCCAGAGAGGCTATGGAAACTCCAAGCTCCTTCCCCATGTCTTGCCCTATGCATTTCTTCCATTTGTCTGTTCCTGAATTGTATCCTTTGTGATAAGCCACAAGTAGTAAGCAAAGCACTTTCCTTAGTTCTGTGAGCCATTGCAGCAAATTATTGAACCTAAGTAGTGGTTTCACCAGCTCCAATTTACAGCTGGTTGGTCAAAAGTATGAGATGCCTGCACTTGAGGTTGTCATCAGAAATTTGGGCAGTCTTGCAGGACTGGGACCTTAACCTGTGGGCTCTGAAGCCAACTCCAGGTGTCAGAATTGAACTGAATTCTCTGATGCCCATTGGCATCAGAGAATTAGTCAGTGTTGGGGAAAAAACCACACGTGTGGTGTTAGAAGTACCAAGTAGTAAAGAAACAGTTTTTTCCCTTTACTTACATATTGGTAGCAAAATGACATGTTCAAAAACTTTTTGCAATTATTGGAAAAATAGAGTATATATCTTCTCTCACTGAGAGAACCACCAAATAAAAGTTATTTTTTCAGCCACTTCTGAGTCATGTATTAGTTTATTTATTAACTGAGTGATGCCTTATTAATACACTTTGCAATGAAGAGTAGATATTGAGTTGAGTACACAAGATTGAATTATCATGAATATGACCTATGGTGAATTAAATTTTAAAGAATTAGAATGATCAACTAAGACATTTTGTTGAATTAGAGGACTGACAATAAATGACAAATTAGAGTTCAGAAAATGTTCACCAAGGTGCCTGACAAATGGTTTAGTTTTCTGCCCAAGAATCAGTTATGTGTACTTGGAAGCAAAACACCAGTGCTATTTATCACATTGGTCTTAGAGGCAGCAAAATGGCAACCAATGCAAATTTTACATGAAGAATTGTGTTCTTATTTTGATATCATCTTAACATCTGCTTCATTTGTAGACTATCTTTAACTCTTCATGGTGCTATAAAATCTGTCTTTTCATCTACTACCTGTGAGACAGGTAAATAATACATTTTGCAAAGAGGAAATAACACCAGAGACTGAGGGCGACTTGTTCAAATCACCCAGCAAGTCAGTCGTAATTCCTGGATTAAAACATTGGTAACTTGATGTCTTACCTGCTGCTTGCTCCCCCTCTGTCCTCCTCTCTAACACACACATAACATCACAGCACAAGCTCTCATGCTCAGTTCTATTACTGCTCCTAATGACATTATAGGTGTTAAGGCCACTGCTTACTTCTCCCAGTTCGTTTTAGAGACTGTCTTTGAATATTTTGATTGATGCAGTTTAACACATAAATACTATATATAGGATACAGTTACAATGTTCTCCTAATGTATATTTTGATTGATGCAGTTTAACACATAAATACTATATATAGGATACAGTTACAATGTTCTCCTAATGTATGATTATATCTCGTGAAGGTTTTATGTTTTAACACTGTACTCTTCCAATTTTGATTTTCCTTCATTTTTCTTCTTTTATATCATTAATTAATTATACTCTGAAAAGCTAAAGGGGAGAGAAGCCAATCACAGGCAAAGAACTTGCATTTATCACACATGTTAAGTATAAGGTGTAATAAGAGAAATATTTTCTTTTGTAATGAGATTTTCTAAATACGTATTTGGTGATTAGTGGAAATTTTAGTGTTTGATCCGAAGTTGGTGACACCTGACAGAGCAATTGGTATAACACCATAAATAAGATAGCTTTATTTCTTATTTATCTGTATTAAACAATAATTTGTTGTGTCATCTCCTTATTACCCTTTTGCACAGGCTTAGGGATTCAAGGTATATGTAGTTTTAAATGTTGTCAGGTATGTTGATTATCACTGGACTTTGATGAGAGACAACCATTCACCTTGGGGATAAGCCTCTCAAAAGAGTGCTTCGTTTGCAATTAAAAATGAAGTTTTAATGACACAAATGCATTAATCCTCCTTAGGTTCCCAGAAGCTAAGAAGACCAGTCCAATGGTTCATGTACAGCATAAATCAACATACATGGACCAGTTATACACACCATGATAAGCACTGTGATATAACTTAAGTTCTTAAAGAGTGTTCAGTCTAATGCACTCCTACTACTATTACTAGCACTCTGGCTTATGCCGGGCCTATTCTAAGACCTTGACTTATATTAACTCATTGAGTTTTCACCATGAACTAGTGAGACAGGTACCATTATTATAGCCAGATGGAAATTCAGGCAAAGAGAAGTTATATAACTAGCTAGTACATGGTGGAGCTGAAATAAGACACATACTTGGAAAGAATATTCATGTTAAAAAACAAATTGTACTAAATGCCAAATGGGTTTTGGAGGCAGTAAGTACTGTAGGTATTCATTAGAGGAAGAATCAGTGTGGGCTGTATATGGTCAGGGATTGTGCCTTGGTAAGTACCAGGATATTGACAGATCAAACAATGTCTTTTAAGTACACTGTGAACTTACTAATGCATAGTTGATTAAGACAGTGTCAATTCCATTATTTTTACCTAGCCTAACCACACATTTGTGGTGTGAGTTCCAAGATTGGGGGGAGGGGGTGCATCAAGAGCATGTGATCTCTGCCTGTCCTTCCTATCTATGCTGCTTTGTGAGAGACAATCCTTTGTTCTGCAGTTTTGATGATTTCAAAAAAACCACACAAATGTTTGAACAGAAATCAAGATGGAATAGATTAGGACTGAATATGGGGAAATGGCTTATCAGAATCAATTGGATTTTGTTTTTCTTCATTCTCTGTTAAGCTTTTAAATAAACCAGAAATAGCTTCACCTGTGTCTTTTGTGGTTACCCAAGGTTTCTCCTCTAAGTGATGAAGTCCACTTTGGAATTTACACCGCAGATGCCAAATAAATATCTATTGTCTAGTACACCAAACTGTAATATTAGATCTTGATGTTATAGACATAAGGCGTTTGATTGGACAGTGTTAGAAAAGGCAATATTTGAACCTTTCCAAAACCTCCTGAAAGAGCTGGAAATATTTCCTGTAAGACAGCTTGTTCTTTTTCTTTATTATTGAGGTAAAATTGATATACAGAATTATATCAGTTTCAGGTGTATATCAACAATTTGATATATGTATATGTTGCAAAATAATCACCACAATAAATTTAGTTAACATCCATCACCACACATAGTTAGAATTTTTTTCTTGTAATGAGAACTTTTAAGATCTCTCTTAGCAACTTCCAAATATACACTATAGTTCTAGTAACTATAGTTTCCATGCTATACATTTTGTATAACTCAAGACTGATTTATTTTATAATGGGAAGTTTGTTCCTTTTGATCACCTGCAGCCATTTGGTCCACTTCCACCCCCTTCCTCTGGCAACCACCACTTTATTTTCTGTATCTATGAGTGTGTGAATGTTTAGATTCCACATATAAGTGAGATCGTATGATATTTGTCTTTCTCTGACTTATTTTGCTTACTATAATGCCCTCAAGGTCCATCCATACTGTTACAAATGGCAAGGTTTCCATTTTTAAAAAAAATTAGTTTCACGTGTACAACTCAGTGCAATAGTTATAATTTTTACCCCTCAAAGTGATAACCCCCATCCCCCAATTCACCACCCCACTTCCCCCCATATCATACATATCTATTTCAATTCCTTTGACTCCCTTCCACAGTATGCTCCACATCCCAGGACTATCTATATAGTCAATTACAGTTGGCATACAATATTATACAGCATCAGCTTCAGGTGGACAGTGCAGTGATCAAGCCTCTACTCCATCCATGAAGTAGTTTCCCTAACAAGGCATGTGACCATCTGACACCCCACAAAATATTTATAACATTATTATATTCCCTGAACTGTCTTTCATATCCCTGTGGCAATACTGCAGTTACCTATTTATGTTGAAGGTTTCCTTTTTAAATGGCTGAATAATATTCCATTGTGGGGTGTGTGTGTGTGTGTGTGTGTGTGTGTGTGTGTGTGTCTGTGTGTGTAAGCCACATTTTCTTTATTTACTTTTCAGTGGACACTTAGGTTTATTCCATAATTCCATGTCTTGGCTATTATCAATAATGCTACAATGAACATGGAGCTGCAGATATATTTTCAATTTAGTGTTTTAATTTCTTTGGATAAATACTCAGAATGAATTGTTGAATTACATGGTAGTTCCATTTTTCATTTTTTGGTAACCTCCATACTGTTTTCCATAGTGGCTACACCAGTTTACATTCCCACCAATAGTGCACAATAATTTATTTTTCTCCACATCCTTGCCAAGTCTTGTTATTTCTTCTCCTTTTGCTAAGAGCCATTTTAACAGATGTAAGGTGATATCTCCTTGTGGTTTTTATTTGCATTTTCCTGATGTTGATGAGGTTGAGGACCTATTGGCCATTTGTATATGTTCTTTAGAAAATAGTCTAGTTAGATTTTCTGCCCATATATATTTTTGCTATTGAATTGTATAAGTTTGTTTTATATTTTGGATATTAACCCCTTAACAGATATATGATTTACAGGTATTTTCTCCTATTTGATAAGTTTCCTGTTATCATTTTGTTGATGGTTTTCTTTGCTGTGTAAAAACATTTTAGTTTGATACAGTCCCACTTATTTTTCTTTTGTTGCCTTTGCATTTATATAAATTATTATTTATCTAAACAACTACTTAAATTTAGAGTAGTTAATTAATGTCAATACAGTCAAGATTTATTTAAAAATAAAGATGATTTATTTAAAAAATCATCACCAAGACCGATGTCAAGGAGCTTACTGCCTGTGTTTTCTCCTAGGAGTTTTATGGTTTCAGGTCTTACATTCAAGTCTTTAACATTGTTTTTTATGTACTTTAAGAATGATGGTCTTACATTTTGATTTTCAATTTCCAATAGGTGGGTTTCTTGAACAAGCAAAGAACAGGCTTTTGCTTTAGTTCAACATTTATCCAAAGTAGCCTCTTCCTATTATAAAACTCTTTGGCAATACTTAGGAAAGGAGGCACAATTGTAAAATAGGGAAATAACCATTCAAAGAGAAGGGCATCTTTACAAAGGGAGGTAGAGAAGCAGAAGAGTAAGACAACCATCTAAAAGGAGAATTCCTTACCTAGGTATTTTAATAAGCACATTTATGAACCACTGAGATCAGTGGTTCTCAAGCCTGGATGAGCATAGAATCATCGGGGGAGCTTTTAACAAACACAAAAGTCTGGGCCTCACCCATGGAGTATCGATTTAATTGGCTTTGGGTGATGTGTGGGCATTGGTGTTTTTTAATAGCTTTCCAGGTAATTCTAATGTGCAGCCAGGGTTGAGAACCACTGGTCTAGAAATGGTCTCAATCACCCATATGGAATATACAGATAACATAATCATTTTATTGATATTTCCACTGAAAGTGTGCCACTTGATCTTTAACTTCTTTCAGTTTCAGGAAATGTTGTAATTACAAGTTTAGCACACCACACAGGCACAGTAGAACATCAGACTGAATCAGATCTTTAGAGAAACAAAGAGGTACGATCTTTAACATGGTCTTTCAATGCTATTGCTCAAAATCTCCAAGTTGCTATAACTGTTGCAGTAATAATCACTGGTCTTTAAAAAAAAATAGAATTGAACAGTTTATGCTTCTAAGATTTTTAAAACATTAACCAAAGCTATTAACTATTGTAATAAAGACATGAATTGGCACACTCTTTGAAGGGGCTGGCCAGTGTTTTCTGTTCATTCCCTCTTGGAGATGAAAGTGATGACACATAAAGAATGACACCAGGAATGTGGGATGGGGTGCAGCCCCTATCAAAATTTTCCTTCACACTGAGAATGCTGCTGTAGTTGAAAGTGGTTGAGTTGAGTGAAAACCCCTGGTTATAAAGCAAATTGAAGGCCTGCCAGGTGGCTCAGTTGGTTAGAGCATGTACTCATAACACATTGTTTGTGGGAAACGAGTAAACTCGTCATATCGCTCAAATGCCCGCATACAATGTGTTAACAACAAGGTTGCTGGTTCAATTCCCACATGGGCTGTGCCCCCCACAACTAGATGGAACATGGCACCTTGAGCTGGGCAGCCAGGAGCTGCTTATGGGTGCCAGATGGCTCAGTTAGAGTGTGCTCTTAACAACAAGGTTGCTGGTTCGACTCTCGCATGGAATGGTGGGCTGCTCCCCTCCATTGCAACTAGATTGAAAGCTATGACTGGACTTGGAGCTGAGCTTGTGCCCTCCACAACTAAGTCTGAAGGACAACAACTTGAAATGGAGCTGATGGGTCCTGGAAAAACACAATGTTCCCCTTCGCAATTCCCCAACACTGTTCCCTTCCCCAATCAATTCTCCAATAAAAATATTTTTTATTTATATTATTTTATTATTATTAATTTTTAAAGATTTTATTGAAGAATTGAGGGAGGGGAACAGTGATGGGAAATTGGGGAAGGGGACCAGCCAAATTATTGTTCTTTAATCTTCATTGTGGAGGGCGCCAGTCGCCATCTGCTTCCTGACCACAGCTCGTGGCCTCTAAGCTCAAGGTGCTGTGTTCAATCTTAGTTGTGAGTGGGCATAGCCACCATACCATGAGGGAGTCGAATCAGCAGCCTTGTTGTTAAGAGTGCACGCTCTATCCACTGAGCCATCTGGGCGGCAGCTCAGCTCAAGGTGCCGAGTTCAGTCTTTTTTTAGTTGCAGGTGGGCGTAGCCCACCACTGAAGAGACAATCTTGCTGTTACACCAGCTGAGCCATCCTGCTACCTGTTGGCAGCTCAGCAACAGCTCAGCTAGGGCGCAGTGTTCACTGGCCTATGTGGGAATTGAACTGGTGGCCCCGTTGCTCAGAGCATGTGCTCTAAGTCAGCTCTTAACTGACTGAGCCACTCTGCCGGCCCAATAAAAATATTTTTAAAAAAAAGCAAATTGATAAGTAGGAATAGAGCTGCAGAATTCAGCATGATGGAAAAACAGGCAGGGCATCCTTACAGAAAACATGCACATATTTCTTTTATTACTTACTTCTATTAGAGTATACTGTTATTTAAACATAGTTTCAAGGATTTTTTTGGAATGCAGCACTAAACAAGAATGGATCACTGACTAGGTAGGAGAGTCCAGGCGTAAATACTGGTTCCATCAATATATTGGAAGCCATGGTAGACCTACATCTAATGCTTTCCTCATAGCTTTGTCTTCCCCAGTGATTAACATGAGTGGATTTCCCAGCCTCCTACTCCCCAGATTTGTTATTGCTCCCTGAGCTTGCAATCCGTCCCTCCTTCTCTCCTTACATATTATCTGAATCCCTCTCAGCCATTGTCAGGGTGCCTGTCAAAAATCCCATTAAAATTTGGCTCATATGTTTAATACTTATTTGATCTTTGTCAACATCAATGTGTGAACAGGAATGCTGTTACTTGGTCCTACAGTTTATATTAGAATAAAAATTAGATTAACTTATAGGAAAGTATACTGTAAACTTTTGCTATTCAACCTTATCAAAGTTCAATCTAGAAAAATGCTTACTTTCTTTGCTTTTACTGCCAAACATCACTGTGGGAAGTATTGCAAATATGCTGATCTGATTAAAATATTCAGTGTCAGTCTGTACCTCACTGTTGTCCCATAATTATTTTATTTAACTTTTTGGTCTCCCTGTTACATTATCTAAAATGGCGGTTTCATCCCTTTTCCACTTTCCTCAAATCCCTATTTCCCCATTTCAGCTCTTGTGATCAGTGGCCTTCTCTGTTAGTAAGAATGATTGGGTCCATCCAATGGGAATTTCTATAACTTTTCTACTTTTCATCTGTATATTTCTCTGCATCTTCTTCTTCCTGTCTCTCTTTGCTTCTGCCAAAAATCTTTCCTAAAAATTACCTTGACTGAATCCCATCTTTTCCTGTCCTATGACTCCAGCAAAGTCATTATACCCTCTCTGCCCATCCTCTTCCGTCTCTCCTCACTCATTGACTTGTTGCCTTCAGACATATGCAGGCCTCACCATCCTAACATAAACTCTCCTTTATCCTTCTTCTACCTTATATCACCATGACATGTCACTCTTTTCTGGATCCTAAATCTCTTAAGTGAGTAATATTCCTCATCCTGCTTTCAATATGTAACCTCTCATTATTTCTTAACCTCCTATTCTCAAACCTCATTTTCTATGATTTTTCTGTTGCATTTCCTATAATTCACCATTCCTATCTTTATGTCACTAGCACCTTCTTTAGCCTCTGTGACAATGGCTGTCCTAATTTTTGTTTGACATGTCATACTCTTTCACTGACTTTTTTTTCTGTCTTGTCTTCTAAGACAAGTTTTACTCAAGATTCATTTCACAGCCATCTTCTCTTTTTGTAATTTCTCCATTAAGATTATCATGCATTCTCACAAATTCTAATATGAACATAAATCTCAAATTTATTCAATACCAGTTCCTTCAGTCTTATTCTTCAATTTTGAAATTATTTGTTCATAGCCCCAACCAAATTCATATTTATAACTGAACTCATTATGTTTCCCTCAAGCACATTTTTTCAGTACTTCTTATTTCTATTAATGGTATCAGCTATGTAATATTGGCATTCAATCTCAGTCAACAACCTTCTCAACCATATTTAGCCTAAATGTAATTAGATTCATATTAAAAGCATTTAATTAGTCTAGCTCATGTAGTAAAAAAATCTCCTAAATATACACAAATGTTTCTTTTATTTGCATTTAGTTTTGAATAATATTAATATTTTGTAAATATTATTAGTATGAAATGGGTGACTAGGAATAGTCTGATTCTATGACACTATATTTATTGGAAGAAATAAATGGATGTATGGTAAATCTGATATGCAACTGTCATCCAAAAACTAAAAAAATCGAGTATTAATGTGGCCTTTTACATTGAATGAATTGAATGAAATGAATCATTGAATGATTAATGAATCCCTTTTACATTGCATTCTGTCTTTAGTGCATTTTAAAATTTGTCTCATTTTACATCCTAAGCTGTAATGTTAAGTGATAACAGCAGGGATTATGTCCCACTTCTCCATTTTACAACATTGCCCACAAATAGTAGGTAATCAATAAACATTTACTAAATTCACAGAGACATTCATTTGAGTTATTACTGAAAAAGCCACTTCAAAAATGGAATGGCTGGTAGGACAATTGCTGATAGCAGAGTAGAGAGATTGCAAAAAGCAATCTTTTCTTACTTATATATTTTTCCTAGACCCATACACAGCTGTGGCATCTTCAGCAAGAAACAAGGAAATTAATACAAGAAGTGAGAACAGTTCTACCCTATATAACTACCATGTGTTTCTTAGGTTCCATGCTTTTTTTTCTTTGTGATTGGCAAGCCCTGTGTAGTTAGCTTAACTGTTCATTCTGGGAGTTCTTCCAGAAATATCATGAGATTAGCTCACTTATGAAACTTGAGCAATTTTACTACATCATTATTGGTAGTAATAACAACAATTAGTTAATAAACAGGAACATTGATTCAGGACAAACAGAGGTCTATGGAATCATTTTCTGTTTAAAACGT
The DNA here is from genome assembly GCA_033961575.1 of Aselliscus stoliczkanus. Lineage (NCBI taxonomy): Eukaryota > Metazoa > Chordata > Mammalia > Chiroptera > Hipposideridae > Aselliscus > Aselliscus stoliczkanus. Next base: position 19,906,447 of record CM066735.1, read on the forward strand.
TGTTCGAGGTTGGTGTTAGAAGAGCCAGGGAGCAGAGTTTGAGCCAAGAATTATGGAAACATAGCTCTTAGGGAAACTGGATTCCAACTTTACAAATTTTCTCATAAAGTTTCAGTTACTTTTTTGAACAGTTTCATAAAATTGCAGCACTTTCCATTTTATTTTGGAACTGGATTATCTCAGACTTAAGCCGCTGTTCTTATCTGACTTTTATGGTTGGTTTCATACTGTCTTTTCATTAGTGTGACTGGCATTAACTCTAGTGCTATGCCTAAAAAATGTGAGCATGTCAAGAAAACCCATTTTTTGATTTTTTAGTGCCAACATGTTATGTATGCACTGAGAGAATGCTTAGTGGTAAATGGATGGTCTCCATTTATTGTAGCAATAGAAATTATTTCTCAAGATAATTGTTTGTTAAAAATGAACATGCTGATATGGGCTACTGCTTATACCAGCAGTGTGTAAAATTAGAAAAAGTGAAAAGAAACCCTAGAATATGAAGATACAATTTAAATCTTGAGGAGCTTTTAAATTGGTAGGTTGATATTTGATTTCCTGGACTCACACATGATGTATGTAATATTTACTACACGTTGTACAGAATAAATTTTAAAAACGAGAAAGAAAACAAAGAAAAACACAAAACTTTCTCTTTTTCACTTCTATGATCTCTTTTAGCTTATATAAGCACAGCAAAGTTCAGAATTCACTATCAAACACTTATCCCATGAGCTTAAATCAAATTAAATGAAGACATGTTAGTAACAACACTTTGAAAATTATAAATAGCTATATAAATGGAAGGTATTATTATTATATTGCAATATCATTTAAAGTAATATTAGACAATATAGAACAGTTCAAGAAATGTTTGACTTCTATGACAGATTGTAAGCTCCTCAATGCTAGAATGTTGTTTTGCTTTATCTTTATATCTATTCAGCAAGGTATCATATTTTAAGTGAAGATATAGATGTGAATAATTAATATATAATATTATATTTCTATATAAGCATGTATAAATATGAATATATAATTTGTTTATACATAAATATATGAGAATGTATTAATCCATAATTTACATATAAATATATACAAGGTCTGACAATTAAGTTCACGAACTTGTTGCAACAATGTTGCTAACCTTTTTTGAGATCAGAGGGATTATTCATTATGAATTTGTACCAACTGGACAAACAGTTAACCATGTCGACTATTTGGAAGTGCTAAAAAGGCTGCGTGAAAAAGTTAGACGACCTGAACTTTTGCCAACAATTCATGGCTCTTACATCACAATATTACACCAGCTCACACGGCACTGTCTGTGAGGGAATTTTTAGCCAGTAAACAAGTAACTGCATTGGAACACCCTCCCTACTCACTTGATCTGACCCCCAATGACTTCTTTCTTTACCTGAATATAAAGGAAATGTCGGAAGGAAGATATTTTGAGGACATTCAGGACATCAAGGGTAATACGATGACAGCTCTGAGGGCCATTCCCGAAAAAGAGTTCCAAAATTGCTTTGAAGGGTGGACTATGCGCTGGTATTTGTGCATAGATTCCCAAGTACTTCAGAGGTGACCATAGTGATATTCAGCAATGAGGTATGTAGCACTTTTTCTAGGATGAGTTTGTACTTAATTGGCAGACCTTATATAAATTTTATACATAATATGTGAAATTTACAAAGAAGTGGTACCATGATAGCAAGTTTATTTTTCAGCACCTTAATAGTCACAACGGTATGTTTCTGTTGTTCTGTGAAACACAAAAAGTTAAAGTCAGAAAAGTAAGAGAAAGCAGGAGCCCAGAATTTTTCATTGTGATACACTGGAAATATTCTTAAAAATCAGAAATATTTATGGATTGTTGTGTCTTACCTGAGAATATGGCCCTACTAAGATAATAGCATGTAGAAAACATCTTGGTGACTTATCTATTTTCAATAGATGTTCTATAATGTATTATAAATGGAAGGTATTCTGTTTCAAAGTAATGCACCCAAACTCTCTAAATAAAGTTAACTTCCTACGTCAGTTTTTTCATAGGAAATTTTAATGTTGGCTCTTAACACTTGTGAAAACTTAATAAAGGTTCACAAAACATGTAGAATTGGCTTTCTCTTTGTTTATTACTACTACCAGACCCTCCAAACCCAAGTCTAGTCTCACTTTCTCCTGGAGGCATCTGAAGTGCAGAAAGGGAAATCGAATGTTACCTCATCTGGCTATATTATTTTACAGATGAGAAAACTCACGTGAAGAGAGGTTAAGTAAATTGCCTAAAGTCACAGTCTGTTGCTCTCAGGCCAGAACCCAGATCTTCAAGTCAAAGTCTACTCCACTTTCCTGGATTCCTTACCATCCCTAGAGAACTTCTCAGGCTTTGAAAATTACCAAATAATGCAATTTAGAAATATAGTGTTCTAGGAAATGGGTGAAATGTTCCAGGACGGCTCCAAAGCCTTGTCAGGATGCAGGTCTTCCTTACAAAGGAAATAGATGTAGGAGGCTTGTTAGAGGCAAGGCCTCTTTCTGTCTTGGCTGGTTAGTTTGAGGAGGTGATGACAGTTACAGCTGGGATGGAATGACCTCTTTGTCAACATTATTCTAGCTTACCTTTGATATCTGGAATCAGTGTATGTTCTAGGACACTGATTTTGAAGCCAGATCTATAAATGGACTTCAGGGGGTCAGTACCCCCAAGTGAAAAGCTATGCAGGATTTTGTGGGGTTTCTTAAAATTTGTTTTGTTTTGTATTTACTTAGGAAAAGTCCATAGAATTCCTCTAATTTTTAAGGGTTTCCTGAATCAGAGAAGAGTTAAAAATCACTGATAGATTTTCAAAGGAAGTGAATCCTGCTATAAAACTTGGAAAGCCAATTTTACCTTTGGTATTTCCAGCATCTCCTTTCTGTAATATTTCGCCTTATTATAGTACTCTGTGTCAGCAACCCCTTCCATTGCAGGTACTCAGTGTTCTCATGGTCTTTTTCTCCCTCTTCAAAACTTACCTTCAGGAAAAAAAATTAAAACTCTTTTCTCTCAACTGAGATGTATATGGCCAAGAAGGCAATTATGCATGTACTCTCTTCTGTTTAGTTGAGCTGGAGGTTTGAGGGGCCCCAACTGTGTCCTGCTTTGGATGCCTTCAACATTCTTTGGCTCTTTGTCATTCTCGTTTTTAGACCAACTTTAATGATTCCCAGTGAAATATAGTTCTCTTCCTGTGTTTATCAATTCAGTCTTCTAGAGAACATGGAGTTTTGTCCATGGGAGCTATGTAATATTTCTATTATCACTCAGTTTTAAGAATTCTTTGATTTCCCTTAAGATTTGCATTTGTTTGATCTCCAGGGTATTAAATTCCCATTCATAAAAGGTGTTTAATTTTTTTATTTCCATATTGAATTCTAAATTAATTTTGTTGTGATCTTAAAACATAATCTTCACAAAACATTTTTGAAAATTTTATTATATTTTTGTGAAAAATGCCATTGGAATTTCGATAGGGATTACATTGAATATATAGACAGCTTCGAGGAGTATGGACATTTTATTTAATTTTATTTTTTTAATATTAGTTTCAGGTGTACAAAACAACATAATGATTAGACATTTATATCCCTCACAAAGTGATACTCCTTCCTCCCCAAAGTTTACTACCCCTCTCCTTCCAACCCATGGACACAAGATGTCTTTCCATTTATTTGTGTTTTCTACAATTTTCATCCAAGTCTTATAGTTCTCAGTTTATAGATCTTTTATTTCCTCGGTTAAATTTATTTCAAAGTATTTTATTTTTGATGTTGTTGTATATGGGGTTGTTTTCTTTATTTATCTTTCAGGTATATCATTGTATATGTACAGAAATGTAACAAATTTTGTATGTTGATGTTGTATCCTGCACCTTTACTGAATTCATTTATTAGTTTTAACAGTTTTTTGGTGGAGTCTTGGGAGTTTTCTATATATTAAGATCATGTCATCTGCAAACAGAGACAGTTTTACGTTTTTTCTTGCCTCTTTGGAAGTTTTTTATTTCTTTTTCTTGATTAATTGCCCTTGCTAGGACTTCCAGTACTATGTTGAATACAAATAGTGAAAGTGGGCACTTTTGTCTTGTTCCTAATTTTGAGGAAAAGCTTTCAACTTTTCATCAGTGATAGTGATGTTAGGTTAAGGTGTTAGATTTGTCATATATGGACCTTATTATGTTGAGGTATGTTCTATGTATACGAAATCTGTTGAGAGTTTTTGTCATGAAAGTGTGTTGAATTTTGTCAAAAGCTTTTTCTGTATCAACTGAGAGGATTATACTATCTTTTTCTTTATTCTGTTAATATGCTGTATCACGTATATTGATTCATGTATGTTGTGCCATCCATGCATTATAGGAATGAATGCCACAGGATCATGTAATTTCATTTTTTTCATGTGCTATTGAAATCAGTTCAATTATATTTTGTTGAGAAATTTTAAATCTATATTCATCTGAATATTGGACTATAGTTTTTATTTCTTATATCCTTGTCTGGCTTTGGTATCAGGGTAATTCTGGCTTAGTAAAATACATTTGGAAGTGTTCCCCCTTCTTCAACATTTGGAAGAGTTTGAGAAGAATTGACATTAATACTTTAAATGTTTGGTAGAATTCACCTGTGAAACCACCTGGTCCTTTGCTTTTCTTTGTTGGGAGGTTTTAATTACTGTATCAGTCTGTAGTCTTTATTGTTGTTCGTATTGCCTGTCTTCATAATTCAGTCTTGGTAGGTTGTGTGTTTCTAGGCATTTATCCATTTATTCTATGATACTCAATTTGCTGGCACATAATTGTTTATAGCAGTCTCTTATGAATCTTAGTATTTCTGTGGTATCAGTTTTAATGTATCTTCTTTTATTTATAATTTTGTTTATTTTAATTCTCTGTCTTTTTATTGGTTAGTGTGGCTAATGATTGCTTAATTTTGTTAATCTTTTCAAAAAACCAATTCTCAGTTTTATTGATTTTTTTCTATTATGTTTCTAGCCTCTATTTCATCTATTTCTTCTCTAATTTTTGTTGTATCCTTCCTTCTGCTAACTTAGGACTTGGTTTGTTTTTCTTTTTCTAGTTCCTAGGCTGTCTATTTGTGATATCTTTTTCTTAATGTATGTATTTAACCCTATAAATTTCCCTCTTAGAACTGTTTTTGTTATATCCAACAAATTTTGGCATGTTGTGTTTTTATTTTCATTTATCTCAATATATTTTTTATTTCTCTTTTTATTACTTCTGTCACTTATTATTTGTTTAGGAGTATGTTGTCTAATTTTTACATGTTTGTGAATTTTCAAGATTTTCTCCTGTTATTGATTTCTAGTTTCACTATTGTGGTTGGAAAAAATGCTTGACATGATTTCAGTCTTCTTAAGTCTAATTGTCTTGTTTTATGGCCTAGTACATGATCTATCCTGGAGAATGTTCTGGGTATGCTTCAGAAGAATGTGTATTCTGCTGCTGTTGGATGAGATGTTCTACATATGTCTGTTTGGCTCATTTGGTCTAAAATGTATTTCAACTCCAGTATTTCCTTATTTATTTTTGGTCTGAGTGATGTTTTAATTGTTGAAGGCAATAGATATTGTAGTTTCCTACTATTGTTGTATTGCTGTCTATTTCTCCGCTCATATTTGTTAGCACTTGCTTTATATATGGTGCTCCATTTGAGTGCATACATGTTTGTAATTGTTATATCTTCTTGATGAATTGACCACTTTATCATTATATCATGACCTCTTTTGTCTCTTGTCACACTTTTTTTTTAAAGATATTATTGGGAAATTGGGGGAGGGGAACAGTGTTGAGAAATTGGGGAAGGGGACCAGCCAAATTGTTGTTCTTCTATCTTCGTTGTGGAGGGCGCCAGTCACCATCTGGCTTCCTGTTGGCAGCTTGTGGCCTCTAAGTTCAAGGTGCTATGTTCAATCTTAGTTGCAGGTGGGTGTAGCCACCATCCCATGCGGGAGTGGAACTAGCAGCCTTGTTGTAAGAGTGCAGGCTCTATCTACTGAGCCATCCTGGCAACAGCTCAGCTCAAGGTTCTGAGTTCAGTCTTAGTTGCGGGTAGGCATAGCCTACCATTGAAGAGGCAATCTTGTTTTTACACCAGCTGAGCCATCCTTTCACCTGTTGGTAGCTCAGCAACAGCTCAGCTCGGGCGCAGCATCACTGGCCCATGTGGGAATTGAACTGGTGGCCCTGTTTCTCAGAGCATGTGCTCCAAGCCAACTCTTAACCAACTGAGCCACTTGGTGGGCCCCTCTTGTCACACTTTTTGACTTAAAGTCTATCCTCTCTGATATAAATATAGCTACCCCTGCTCTCTTTTTTTTTCATTTGCATAAAATATTGGGTTGTCAGAAAGCTATCTACCCCTGCTCTTTTTTTTCCGTTTGCATAAAATATTGGGTTGTTGGGAAAAAAATGACGTATTTTTTTCTATGTTTTTCATTGCACAAATGCATCATGACTTTTCCGACAACCCAATATCACTTCTTATTATTTCTTTTGTACAAGTCTATGTAGGTCCTTAAATCTGAAGTGAAGTTTTTGGGGACAGTATATAGTTGGGGGCTTCTTAGTTTTTTCTTTCCCATTCAGTTGCTCTGTGACTTTTGATTAGAGAACTTAATCAATCTACATTTAATGTAATTATTGACAGAGACAGTCTTACTATTGCCATTTTGTTAATATTTTTTTCCTGGCTGTTTAATTGTTTCTTTCTTCCTTTCTTCCTCTCTTGCTGTCTTTTTTTGTGACATGATGACTTTCAGCAGTGATTCTTTTTTATTTCTCTTTTGTGTATATACTCTAGGTTTTCGTTTTGTAGTTACCATATGGTTACTATATAAGTCATCTTGTGGTTTTAAAAATCTATTTTAAGCTGATAACAACCCAACTTTGATTGCACACAAACAATTTTCACTTTTCCTCACATTTTATTTATGATCATAAAATCTGAGACTATACCAGGCAAACTGAGCTGTGTAGTTACCTTGCATATGGGTTTGAAGAACAAGGAGTCCAGATGGGTTCTTGGGTTTGATGAGCTCATGGGAAACTTCAGTCCAGTCTACAGGGAAGGAGCACTTTGTATTTACCCTCCCTTTGTATGATATGGAATTACAGGGTGTGATAAATGACCTAAGTACGTGCTGCTTTCTTCTTTGTCTTTCTCTTCTTCTTTTTCTTTCTGCTTACTTCTTTGTAATAAGTTAATATTACACATTATGAATATAACTTATTCTTTGTAATAAGTTAATATGACTGATATGTAAAGTATCAGGATTGTAATGCTTTGGACTCTTACTAAAATTGGTTCATAAAATATCTAAAAGAGAGTTTCCCAAACCATATTCTGAGAAACACTAACTGAAATAATGTAGTGGTTTTAAAATCTGTCCTCAGTTTTTTCGACATTCCTCCTATAAAGAGGTGTCTCAGTTCCCCTCCCTGTAGTGACTTGATTCTAATGAATAGAATGTGGTGGAAATTATCCTTCATGACATTTGAGGCTAGGTATTAAATACAACTTCTATCTGGGTTTCCCTTTAGGCACTTGCTATTGAAAACTCATATGCAATGCTCTGAGGGAATGTCTAAGCCATGTGGCAAGATGGTATGAGAGTGGTGCAGCTGATGACTAGCTTGGGTCCCTGCCACCAGCCAGTGCTAAACTCCAGACATGTGACAGAATGAACCTTTTGGTGTTTGAAAACCCAGCTACTATCAGGCTGCAATTTTATGAGAGACCCCAAGCAAGAACTGGCTAACCCAGGCAAATCACAGAAATGTGTGGGATAACAGTAGTCATATATGATTGCTTTATAAGTATTAAAGTGTATAAGTGGTATGTTATACAGTAATGGATAACTGGAACAAATGGTCATCATTCTTCCACCCAAAATAGTTCTGTTGTCAAATATCTTCTGGCAACTCTATGTACTATCTCAGCATTTCACCAGGCATAGTAACATATTAAAGTTTCTGATAAGTCTTACAGTAAAGAAAGCCTATCTATCATAGCTGAAGTGGTGCATTCAATGACCACCCCTGCCCCACCTTTTTTGGTTGAAACAACTTTTAATATCTAAAAAATCGCCATGTTTCACAGAGAATATTGAAAAGTACCTTAGAAAAGCCTTCTACTCCTACTTGATATTTCAGATTGTTGCTGAAATATCTCATTAGGGGCTAAATTTATATTTTTATGTACATTGTTATCTTTCTAATTTTGCCAAAATAGATACTGTGCAACTGAATAAAAGCTTTTGCTCCCAGCCATCAGATGTCCTTTCTGGACCAGAAAAGATCTTTGTTTCAAGAGTGGGCTAGACAGAATCCAGGGTGACAGCTCTAATTATTAGTCTGAAACGGATTTAAAACTCAGGTTTCTGGGAAACCTGAGCTCAAATTATCTATCTGATCTCTTCTGAGTATCTTATTCTGACCAAGAGTGCCATGTTTGCACAAAATGCCACCTGACATTTATTTGAAGCAAACATTAACAGGCTGAAGCAAAGCTAGGGCAACAGCAAGGAGCACAGAACCATGAGTAGTGTGCACATAAGACTTTTGGAGAAGACGCTGAGCAATATACAATTCACTCTGAGACCACGCTTTAAGGGGAAGTGATAAAGAGAAATATAAATTAATCATGAGTCACTTTGTAATCTCATACAAACCACATCCTCTGTATGCAAACATGACAAATTCCATTCCTCTTTCTCATCCAGAAATAGTAAGAACAGATGGCTTTGGAGACATTTGTTGTGTAAGATGAGCTTTTCAATTGTATAGTGTTTTTTTCTTTCTTTCTTTTTACATTAGCCTTACCTCCAACCACATCAAGGCCCCCCAAAGCCTTGATATATCGCCCTGTTGGGGGATGCCCACTTCTCAAATGAGAAATGCTATAACTGGGGCAGAGGTTTGCACCAAAGGGGGGGAAAAAGGCACATGATTGAGAGACACAGCATAAACTGAGTTTATTTCCTACTTTAACTGATAGTGGGGAATTTTGTTTTGTTTTGTATTTTTGTTTTTTTTTATTTTGTTTTTGAAGTAACTTGGCCGCACTGACCTCAGTTTTCTTTTAGGAAAATTAGTGGGTTTGGCTAGAAAGCCCACTACGAATTCTTCCCAGCTAACTAGTTATTCTGTAACTCAGATCCCTGATATATTCAGCAGCCTCTTTGTTGGGGTTAATAACAATGTAGGTGTCTTCCAATTATTTGAATACCTTAACAGGAAAAAGACCGACCGTCCCTGAGAAAGAGGGCATTCTGCCAGTAAATGCCCTCAGACTTGAGCTGCAACATGAACTCTTCTGGGTTTCCAGCCTGCCAGCCCACCCTGCAGATTTCAGACTTGCCAGCTTCCACAATTGTGTGAGGCAATTCAGAGAATACTTCAGAGCATGATGACCAAAGGCAGAAATTAAATAACATGTGGGAAAAGGGAATTCCAGTGGAGAACTTGGCTTTAGACAAGGGCTTGAATATAATTGAGAAGAGTAGGTTTGAAGCAGTACATAGCTATTGCCTCCTTTAGATCTAGCTACCCTGGCATGAATAAGCCAATGTGAAAAATAGCGGGCTAGGTCAATGTGAACTAAGAACCTTAGTGTCCTATGTGGGGCACCATCTCTGTCTAGGGAAGCCCTAGAGCCTGTAAAAATACTTCTATGTTATGGACCAGTTTCCATCCAGTGACAAAACAGTTGCTATAATAAACCAGTCAGAATAAATTTCTGACTCTCTGCTTAAGATCTTGAAAAGGCATGGCATGCAACTATATCAATTTGTAAGAGCTGTTGAATGATTTTGGAGTGGAAATGTGTATAAGGAGGAATACAATGGGTTTCCTGCCAATGGTGTGCTCAAGTGGAGTACTCAAGACTTTTATATGGTTAAAAATATATACCAGATTCTATGTGAATAAATAAATAAATAAAATTCTTGCTACAAAAATTTAATTTGAATTCGTTTATTTGAGAAATATTGACAAATATTTATTGGTCACTTACTCAGAAACATGCACAATTCTATGTACTAAAGATATATAATGAGGGAGAAGTTTGACTAGGGGACCTCATCCATGGGAACAGAAGAAGGAGAGAAACTTGTGGATAGGCCAGTGCAGGCTCCCTTGGTTTTCTACAGGTATAAAAGCATACATGATACTGAGTCTTAATTTTAATTCTCATACCAGAAGGAGAGTGGGGGAGAGTGTGGGTTAATGATGAAGCACAGAAAAAGTGAGAATCACTGCCAGCCGTTGTTTGCTAGTTAAGCACATCAGATTATGCAAATGGTGAATCAGTTTGATTGGACCCAATAAACCTCTGCTGATTACCCAGTGCTTTTAATTTAGATGTTGTACAATGAAAGGGAAGGCCACTTCATGTCACAAAGAACCTAATGGGCGATAGCATGTCTTAAGCACATAACTAGTAATTCAGGGGCAGAGGGATTATCAGCTAATGTTAACACATAAGCCAGAAAGTAAAATCTTATATAAATAAAGTACCTGAAAGATGGTAACGAAATCTCTTTGGTTTCTCATGTAAAAATATATTTACTAAGCTTAAAAGCAAATAGCTTTTCTTCCTTTGTGTCACACTATGTGGGAAAGTGATAAGGGAGAATAGGAAACCCTAAGGCTTTAAATTGGTTTTGGCTTTAAAAGAACAACAGCTTTTTTTCCTCCTTTTCTCTCAACTGCTCTTGCCTTGTGGTTCAGAGGCTCTGCTTATTATTATTTTATTATTATTATTATTAGTTGCAGATGTACAAAACAATGCAATAGTTATCCTTTTCACCCCTTTTCACTCCCCCCTCCCCACATCCACTGCCCCCTCGCCCCCGATATCATACATATCTCTTACAATTCCATTGACTCCATCCCCACACTATATTCCACATCCCATGACTATATATGTGTTAAATTATAGTTGACATACAATATTATTCAGCGGCAGCTTCAGATGTACAGTGCAGTGCTCAGGCCACAACACCATCCATGAAGTGGTCTCCCTAACAAGACATGAGTCCATCTGGTCCCCTAAAATATATTTTCAACATTATTGATTATGTTCCCCAAACTGTCTCTTCTATCTCTGGGGCAATATTGTAGTTACCAGTGTATGTTGCCTCATCCTTTCCCCTTCTCCCTCATGCCCACCCCTGTCCCATCTAGCAATCATCAGTTTTTCCTCTGCGTCTCTAAGACTATTTCTGTTTACATTGCTCGTTTGTTCAGTTCTTTAGATTCCACATATAAGTGAGATCATATGGTATTTGTCTCTCTCTGACTGACTTATTTCACTTAACATAATGTTCTCTAGGTCCATCCATATCGTTGCAAATGGTACGATTTCTTTCTTCTTTATAGCTGGGTAATACTCCATTGTGTAAGTGTACCACAGTTTCTTAATCCAGTCGTCTACCGATGGGCATTTTGATTGTTTCCAAGTCTTGGCTATTGTAAATAATGCTGCAATGAACATAGGGGTGCATATGTTTTTTCGAATTAGTGTCTTGGGTTTTTTCAGGATAAATACCTAGGAGTGGAATTGCTGGGTCATACGGCAGTTCCATTTCCAGTTTTTTGAGATACCGCCATACTGACTTCCATAGTGGCTGCACCAATCTGCAATCCCACCAACAGTGCAGCAGGGTCCCCTTTTCTCCACAGCCCCGCCAGCACTTGTTGTTTGTTGATTTATTGATGATAGCCATTCTGACTGGAGTGAGGTGGTATCTCATTGTGGTTTTTATTTGCATTTCCCTAATGATTAGTGAGGTTGAACATTTTTTCATATGCCTGTTGCCCATCTGTATGTCCTCTTTAGAGAGATGCTCTTCATATTCTCTGCCCATTTTTTAATTGGGTTGTTTGTTTGTTTGGTGTTGAGTTTCATGAGTGTTTTATAAATTTTGGATATTAAACCCTTATGAGATATATCATTGACAAATATCTTCTCCCACTCAGTAGGATGCCTTTTTGTTTTATTGATGGTTTCCTTTGTTGTGAAAAAACTTTTAAGTTTGATATAATCCCATATGTTCATTTTTTTCTTTTACTTCCCTTGCCCGCGGGGATATATGCTCAAGGTAATGCCTGCAAATTTGCTCCCTATATTCTCTTCTAGGAGTTTTATGGTTTCAGGTCTTACATTGAAGTCTTTAATCCATTTTGAATTTGTTCTTGTATATGGTGTAAGGAGGTGGTCCAGTTTCATTTTTTTGCATGTGTCAGTCCAATTTTCCCAGCACCATTTATTAAATAGACTATCCTCAACCCAGTGTAAATTATTGCTTCCATTGTCATAGATTAACTGTCCGTATATACATGAATTTATTTCTGGGGTCTCTGTTCTGTTCCACTGGTCTATGTGCCTGTTTTTATGCCAGTATCATACTGTTTTGATTGCTGTAGACTTGTAGTATGTTTTGATGTCTGGTAGCATGATACCCCCGACTTCGTTCTTATTTTTCAGGATTGCCGAGGCTATTCGGGGGCTTTTATGGTTCCATATAAATTTTAGGTTTATATTTTCTATTTCTGTGAAAAATGTCCTTGGTAGTTTGATAGTAATTGCATTGAATCTATATATTGCTTTAGGTAGTATGGACATTTTAATTATATTAATTCTTCCTATCCATGAGCATGGTAGGTGTTTCCATTTATTTTTATCTTCTTTTATTTCTTTTTTCAGTGTCTTATAATTTTCTGAGTACAAATCTTTTACTTTGGTTAAATTTATTCTTAGGTATGCTATAGTTCTTGAAGCCATGGTAAATGGGACTGTTTTCTTAATTTCTCCTTCTGATAGTTTATTATTGGTATATGGAAATGCAACTGATTTCTGAATATTGATTTTGTATCCTGCTACCTTATTGAATTCGTCTATCACTTCCAGTAGTTTTTTTGATGGAGTCTTTGGGGTTCTCTATGTATATATAGTATCATGTCATCTGCATATAATGACAATTTTACTTTCTCCTTGCCAATTTGGATTCTGCTTATTTTTTAAGAGTGATCCTCCTTCAATCGTTAATTTAGTATGCAAACATATATAGTAGTTACTGTTGGGTTGTTGGAAAAGTCATGACGCATTTTTGCAATGAGAAACAAAAAATACGTCATGACTTTTCCAACAACCTAATATTTCCGCCACACTGTGTTGGGGTCTTGGGGACACAATGATGAAGATTAATACATATTCTAAAGGAGAGCTCAGTTTAGGGGAAGGGAGGCCAATCAATAATTTTGGAAAAGACTAAGGTATTTTAGTGTTCATTTTACATAATTTTTAAATTATAAAAGTAATGTTACTTAAAAGTTAAGAAATATAGAAAGAAAAGGTGTAAAAACACATCTCAGCACACACACACAAGAATTCTCCCTAAATATTTTGGAATTTGTTTTTGTTTTTTTACTCTAAATAGGTTTTTGAAGTTTTTGTTTAATTTCGATGATTTTACATATAACTTTATTGCTTTATTTTTGTCCTAATATTATGATGCAAAGATCTCCCAAAATATTGAAGTTCATTGTACAGGTAATTTTAAATATTGGCTTAGTATTTCAGTGAGTAGGTATGTAGTAGCTTACAAATCTACCTTCTTAATTTTGTATATTTAATTTTAGTCCTATCTTTATAAATCACATAATTAATATTTTGATGCAGAAAACTCATTTTATATTTCAGATTCATTTTCTTAGATGATTCTCAGTGGTTGCATTATTTATTTAAAATATAAGAAAATATTTTAAAATTTTGATTTTGATAATGACCTGTCTTCTTCTCTTACAGGTTACTTTCAAACTCTAAGTTCGCACTTTTGTTTGTTCTATTATCCTAAGTAGTGGTAGAGATGTGATCAGATACATTTTCAATGTGTATATAAGTGTAGAGAACAGAGAGAAGGAGTATATTCATCCCTGTTCAAACCTGAATTTCTTAAACCCCATAACACACCCCTTAATAGCATCACTAGAAGCATTTACTCCACACCAACTGTGCAATCCATTTCTGGGTACAGGTAGTGCCTCAGTCCTCAATGACTGTATCTCTCTTTGGATTGAAGGAGTGGTACCTCTCTGTCCATTCTGGGAGAAACTGGAAGAGCAGGACTGTTTAGAAATGTTTTCATTAAATAAAACCATGTTGAAGATCCTATATCCAATAATCCCAAGATTTGTCACACAGGCTCAAAAAAGATCTATTAGATCTATTGTCTTTGATTTTAATACTTCCTTCTTAGAGTTGTGGTGACAAGTGATGCATGATAATATAAACCAATTGGCAAATTCCTTTTTTTTTTTTTTTTTGAGGGCAGTGTCACTGGCCCTCATATGTGGGACCGAACCATGGCCGCTGGCTTCCCAGGCCAGCGCTTAACCACCGCGCCATTTGGCCAGCCCTCAATTGGCATATTCTAATCACCCAGTAAATATTGAATCCTTCCCCTTTTCCTCTTAAGAAGATCTTGCATCCCCTTAGCCTGCGTGGGACCTAGTAGATGGTGAGAGAATCATCCTTTCCTCCCATTCCCAGCCTTCAGCACTAACACCATTTCCTCATCTTTCTGCATGACATTCATCTTTGAAATAATCAAAATGGAAAGCAGAAAGAATAGTGAGAATTCTGGGCTGAAAACAGATTTTTGTGATGTTCTTTTAAGGAAAGATACCATCTTCCATGTGTGCTATCCCTCTCCTGCCTCTAGTGACTGGAGTACTTGGCAGTAGAGCTATGATGATCCTGGTGTGTGAAACAGAGTTACAAAGAGGTCTCCTTTGTGCTTCAGTCATAACCTACCTTGGACAGAGTTCACGGCATGACCTGTAATTCATGTAATTTAATGATTCTAAGTAATTATTTTTGAAGATATTTTGAAGCTCTTGAATGAAATAAACATCAGAGAGCACAGCAAGGTAATTATATTTATTTAATCAGATCCAATCTATGATTCTTAGGAAGCTACCTATAAGTAAAATCCCACTTCCATATTTTAGGCCCTTCTACTCCTAAAAAAAAAAAAAAGAGACCATCTACTATAAAGATAAGGTGTTTTAAACTTTGAATATCAACTCCAAAAACCAACTCCCAAATCACCAATAGAAAGGCAGTACCAGATCTTCCCTGGTATGTTAATTCTCATCATCTGCCTCCTCCTTGGTGCTGTAAGATCTTCTCAAGATCAGTCTCTCCCCAGCCAGCATCCCTAAAGGATTTCTTCTTTCTGACTATCATTCCCCAGTGAACTGTGCTCCCTGAGAGATGGAGTGAGAATCTGGGCAAATCCTGCTGGTGAATGCAACCACAAAATAACCTTTCATAAGCTACACAATGCTGCAGTGCCTAGGACAGCTCCCTCAGACACCTGGCCTTCAATTTCCTCATATGTAACTTAGGGATGTGAAGACCTACATCGAAAATGTTTTCATAAGGTTTAGTGACATTGTATGCCATGCACTTCAAATGTTATCAGGCATGTATTAAAGGGAAGGGGCTTCCCAATACTTCATAAATGATGATATGTAGAAACTACACAGTTTGGAAAATGGGCTCAAAACAGCAATGCTCTTACCTGCATCCAGATCATAATAAAGACACACATTTATCAAGATACCTTGAAGCCGCTATCTCACAGTGGCTTATTGGGGTATAGTAATATATTGGAAACACACTGCCTTTGAGCAGGGAATGTTGGGGAGAAGGAAAGAGAACACAAAGCTTATGATAAAGGAACCTTAGAGGCAGCCAGAACTTCCGCCTCCTGTGCCCTTGTTGCAGGGCCACAGCTTCAAGGTTGTGCAACACCTTCGGTAAACACTTCCTGAAGCAGAGATGAGAATGAACCTGGGAGTTTCATTCTGTTCTCACTTGAGAGGAGGCAGCCACAGACCAAGAAACACAGTCTGTCTGGGTGAGAAAGGCAGACCATGCTCCTGGAATCACCCGGGATGTTGCAGGGGCTTCTTCTGACGGTCACTTTCTTCCTTTCTCCAGTTCCAGGTAGGTGTTTTAAGTCTTTTTCATGTTCTGTTAAACGCATCAGTCAACAGCTTACTTTTCATCTTCTCCTAATTATATATATATATATATATATATATATATATATATATATATATATATATATATATATTTTAGCAGTTTTACTAACCAGCTGGGCTGGTTTTAATCTGTGAATGATGTAAACACTCAGTGTAAAGGAGAGGCAAGAAGACATCATTTATCAATATTTACATGTCTGATCTGAGAATATAGAAATCCAATGGAAAATGTCATTCAGCATAGTTTAAATAATCAATATAATCTTTGCGTCAAAAAGTGAAATTCATCCAAATCCACGCTGTCATTTTTTAAAGCCGTAAAGATGCAGTGGGTTTGACTCGTTATCTGTTTATGGAAGGCTTAGGAAAGTATATGCTGTTATTATTGGGACAAGTTGGCTTGTTTTGTTCCTTTTCAGTGCACATTTTTATATTTTGCCCTTTCATTACTGGCAATAATAAATATGACTAATTAGAAATAGTTCACCAATTTCATTCTGTAAACCATTACAATGACAAGAATGTTGTTGCTAAGCTTAAGCTGATCATAACTTCCATTTTGCTGATTATATCAAACATTTAAGAATTTAAAAGTAGAGGACTCCTACTTCCTAATAATAAATCCTGTCTAGTATGTCTCTCCATTTCTGATAAATTCTCCAATTAGATTTTGGTTAAATTAGATTGGGAAACACGTTGCCTTAGCCAATTTTTATTTCCAGAGCTTATTTAAGTTAGCGTATTAGCTTCAGTGCCTAGGAATTAATCCCTAGTCAAACTTTTCTTGGGTTTTAGAATGCTTGCTGGGACCTAGGATTGGGGACAGATTATCAACAAGAATTATAGGGCAGGAGAAGAAAAGATTGCCCTCTCCCTTGCATTTACTCAGTACTTTTCACTAAAAGTGATTTTCCTTTTCCCCTTGTTTCTGATTTGTTTTCTAGACTTGTAAAAGTTTGACGTAATATCTTTAAATATAGAACTGTGCTAGGCATTCAAGTTATTGACTTAAAATTCCTACTTTTTGAGTTTAACTTAATAAAAATCTTTCCCTACATTCTCCAAAAATACTATCACTAAAAACTCTATGGGACCCTTTGCTTGGTTAAAATATAGGAATTGCTCTGGCACTCGCCTTATCCGACAGCAGAGCTGGCCCCATGAACAGCACCGCATGGCTAACACTGGAGTTCACTCGCATTATAGCTTTTTCAGTAAAATGGGGCATACCAACTGATTCTGTCACCCTGTGTTTACATTCACAACATGGTGCCAAGAGATGCAAGTTCCTTAGAAGTTGTGCTTAAAAGTATGATATCTCCAACTACTGGGTGGTGGGGACAGAGGTTCTGAATGTCTCTTGAGAGAATGGGTGGAGAGACAGAAAGCTGCCCACCTTATCTTCCCTCTCAAACAGAGAGCTGCCCCCCCCCTTTGACATTCCACCTTGTATTTTCAAGACTGTCTCCTTGGTCACCAAAATACCCTGATATTTTTTGTAGTCAATTTATTTCCTAGCTAGAGTATAAGAAGTAAAGCAATTTTCATCTTACCATCTCTTCCTTTTTTGTTTGTCAGCCCCCATCATCCAAAAAAGAGATATGTGCTTCTCGGATCATGACTTTTGCCCTGTTCTCATACTCATACACATGAAATAAAAGAATGAGATAAAACCAGGCCAACTGTTTTTTGTTGTTGTTGTTGTTGTTGTTTTAGCTGAGCCATCCTGCTGCCTGTTGGCAGCGCAGCACAGGCTGGGCATCGAACTGCTGTTGCTCAGAGCTTAGCCCTCACTCTTGAGCGAGCTCTTAACCAACTGAGCCACTCGGCCAGCCCCAGGCCAACTGTTTTCAATGAGTTTAACAATCCCTTGAGAAAAATAACGTATGGGATTTCATCATAGGAAAGAAAAAAATACTAAAAAGGATGTGACAGGTGTTTTGGGGGGAGGAACTAAGTGCACTGATAAAGGAAAAGGGTCTTTACTATATTCTAGGAGAATAGCCAGGGGGTACAGTAATTTTGAAACGATTTTATTTCAAATTAGGAATTTTTTGTTGCCTTCCTAAGGTTCCTAGAAGACCCCAGAGAGTATATATAATTTCATCTTAATAGTCAAATGATAGACTTATTTAGGATGTGTTTTTTTCCTCAGTGTTTGTATTCACTTTTCCTACATGAAGTTTGAAATCTCCAGATGGTTTGAGGGGGGTACAGAGAATCCCAGAACTTAAATCAATATCATTGTATAAACCCTGATTTAGGACTTCATGTCACATGTTCAGTTGGAAAGACATTGCTTTAAACAGTTTTGAACAGATCTGAACAAAAATGAAAACGTCATTATTATGTACAAATTTGCTAAACTCCAAAATGGCCCCAAACACATTAATAAAATAAAGCAGAAATCCAGACCAATGTCTGTTCTATTAATCTTTCAACAACCTTTAACTTTTAAAAAAACTACTACACATAAAAAATAATTATCTAATCTAAACGAAAACAACAGATTTATTTTTCTTGACCCAGTTTGCTAGTCAAAACAAATCCAGTACATGTGAGTTCTGTGGGAGAGAGAAAGCAAGTATTAAAATGAATTAGTAGAAACATATTGTGTTACATCTCAGATTTGTGTAATCCCTGGATGGCTGTTAGTTGTGTTTGTTCCACAGGCTTCAAAATAATTAGCCTGTGTTATTCAGCTGGGAGGAGGTTGACCCATCTCCATCAGTCTTAAGGATGAATGAGCCAAACAATATTTAGGTCTGCTTGCATCTCTAAATGCTGTGTAATTTGTTATATCTCAAATTGCATTTGTTCAGGGGCCTTCTTGGTTTCAGCAAAATAAGGGCCATTAAGGGAAATTCTATCTCTTTTCTTTAGAAAAAGTGCTATGACTCAAGAGTTTGGGAAGAGCTGGAAATCGTTCATTTCAAACTAGAAAGTAAGAGGTTGCTAAAGAGTTTTAAAAAAATATTCTGGTTTATTTTATTTATTGATTTATTTTGGTTGTCATTTGGAAGTGCTCTGCTATCAAACAAAGAATTAAAAAATAAAAAATATCTGCTAATTTATATATTTCAAGAGTATATATTTAAGAGTCAATTGGTAATTTCTGATTTCATGAAATATTAGAAATTAGATACTTCCAAGAAGCAAGAAGATCAGTATATATATCAAAGAAAACTGGTGTTCCTTGGATTAGCCTGTTCCTTTCTTACCTCTTCTGAATGAGAAATGTGCATGTGTTAATCATTTTCTGGTTTTATAAAAGGAATCAGTTGGGTAGTTATTATTTTATGAACTGAGGGCAGCTTTGGCTAATATTTCCTTTCAGAATAAGGTGTGTAATGGGTGAAAAACATTTTTCATACAGCACTGTTAAAAGAGTTACTCTGTTTGCAACTTTGGTGAATACATAGCTTCACAAGCTCTATGTTAGTGGGACTAATTGCATTGATTGGACACAACCCACCAGATAGTAGGTATGCTTCATGGTATGCTTGTTTGGTGTCACAGAATTACAGGGGGCTATAGGGAATTGTGTCAATATCATCAGTTAATTTCTTGCACAAATAATTTTCTTACCTCTTGGCATCTTATTACTTTGAAATAATCATGGTAATTATAAAAATTTTCCCTCAATAAAAAGACAATGATTGATTTAATGTTCCTTTAGGCTTCTGAACTTCTATTATACAAATTGTGTATAACTAATGTTGTTATTTTCCTTTGCCAAAAATGCACTAAATAGAAGTGAAAAGATGATTATCTCTATAACAGCAAGAAGTAACTGAAAAACCTTGTGATATAGTTCTGGAAGTATGACTATGAAATGAGACTTATTTTATCACAACTGATTAGAACTTTATTCAAATGATCATTGCCTCTCAAAAAAGGTTATAGGGAATTCTGTGTTTATTTGCTTAAAATCATAGACTACTTGACTTGGCTTTAGAGTTCATTTAATCTGCCCCTTCTATTTAAACAATTAAAAAACCCCAAATAAACCCAAAGTTCATGTATTCTAGTGTTGATGCCATGAATGTGTTTTTGAAATCTTTTTAAGAGTAAATCTCAAGTCATTGAAGGAAAGATGTTTTCTTTAACACCTAAGTTTTTCAGCCTATTTAATCACATTTTCTGTCTTTCAAAGTTAGATGTAAATGGCTCTAGAGTGGCCAAAGGAATTAAAGCCATTCTAAAATGATAAAAGAACATTGACATCACTAGGAAGTTTGGAAAGCTCGTACTTTAGTTTCTGAAGAAATTTTAAAGAATTAAATATTGATTCATTGGGGTATATTGGGATAAGTGTACAGTCATCCAAGAGGACTCACAAAAAATATTCAGTTTTATTTGTTAAAAGATCAGTCATGATAACCTAAATTTATATTATAAGTAGGCCGTCAGTTTGAGTACTTTAATGAGCTAGGACTATCTTTAGATGAGAGCCTTCTAGTCATTACACAGAGAACTAAAGCCTTTCCAGTCACAGTGTTAGTAAATCGCTGGGTTCCTACTGCGTGTTCACTCTATGTGGACCTGCAATCCCTTCAGTAGCCAGAGAGCAGGTCTGTTGACATTTCCTCAGGCACCGCTCTGCACAGAGCAGAAACTGGACCATGTGGGCAAATAAAAAAGAAAATAGAAAGTCCAGTGTCAGCTTTGGAAAGACTGAATTTCTCTCAAAAATAACTTCTAGATACAACATTGAAATGAGAATTCAAGCTGCAGATAGAAAATTGGATGAGATAACATTCCAGTTCTCTCTCAATATAACTGCAGGATCAAAAATTTTCCTTCTAGGCCAGTACTTGTGTTCCAATTGTATGCTTCTCTAATTTTCATTGTTTTTCATGTTTTGTATGCAAAAGTAAGGGTGTGTCTGTATTGCAATACTGGCCCATTCTATGGAACTGGTATTGGAAACTTTCTTTTTTTTGTAGCTGAGCCATCCTGCCACTGGAACCTTTTCTTAATGACTGAGTTTCTTTTACTAATGGAAAACATCGCTGTTGGAAAACCCATAAAAATATACTTGTGTTAAAGTCCAAAATACATTAGTTATTTCATTTTTCTAACACTGTGTCATTTTTCAGAGTGCTTCAACTCAGTTATTCTGACACTGATTAGCTTCTTAGAGGATCTGTTTGGCTTCAGTCTCCCTATACTGGCTTTTGCAGGGGATCCAAGATAGCAAAGAGAAGTGGGAAAATTCAAAAGAAATATTTTCGTTAAGTTGAGAAATGCTTGTAAACTTTCAGTGGGACAACATTTGTAGATATAGGTTAAAGATTTGAGAGGAAAAATGTATTTCTGATTTTGTCAATCTCTTCTGGTGTCTACCCTTGAGTAATAACCTTCTTACATAGCTCAAAAACTCACTAGGAATACAGTAAAGATGACCATTGCTGACCAGCTTATGTGAGTTCTGCTCCGCTCAATTTTCTCTTACTCTTTTTTTCTCAGTAAATGCTATAAAAGAAACCCCTGAAGTAAAGAAGTATGAAGTGATTTATCCCAGAAGACTTCACCCATTACATAAAAGAGAAGTGAAGAAGCCAGATCAACAGGTACGGCTTTTGACTTAACAAAGACAAAGAATCTCAAATATATATATATATATATATATATATATATATATGTACATTACTATATATATATATACATTACTATATATATACTATATATATCTATATCACTATATATAGATATATATAATATATAGATATATATACACACTATATATAGATATATATACACATATGCTATACATATAAATATATAACTATATTTAATGTAGAAATACATATTCATATTTATATATATACATTTGTATTTGTGTTTTGACCTATGTTACCTTTATTAATCTTTACAATAACCCAACATTCTATTATTAGCCTTATTTTTTGGATAAACATTCTGACATTTAAAATAAACTGTCCATGGTCACTCAGAGACTAAACATTAACATTTTTATGGTAATTTATGATTTATTCCATATACTGCCAAAGAAATTTGATACAGTTTATAATCTACCTATCTATATATGCACACATACAAACAAAACCATGAACATTACAACTGAAGTATAAAATAAAATATTGTGGATGAATGCATGCATATATGCATATTAAGATTAATTACTATAATTAAACTTGACATTTACTTCTGTCTTTCCGAAAAAAGCAGATATTAAAGATCGTATAGTTCTTACTACTTAATAAAATGACATTCTCAGTCAATAGAGGAAAGCTAAAACATGATGACTCATTCAACAACAGTTTTCTAATTACTTAGACCTGGAAGTCTTATGCGGGGAGCCTGGAAAATCCAGATAAATGAGACATAAATAATAACTGGCATCTATCTATTACAGGGGTTGGCAAACTTTTGAGATGAAAAAGCCAATCCTGTCCCTCACAACAATTTAAAAATCATTTGAGAGCCATAAAACAAATGAAATCACCATTATGTGAATAATATCATTTAAAAATTTTATAAATGAAACTATAATAGTTTTATTTTCATTTTCAATTTTACTTCAGAGCCACATGTATGTACCCAGAGAGACGCATGTGGCTCACCAGCCACAGTGTGCCGAACCCCTGATCTATTGTAACCTGTAACTCAATGGGGAGCTCATATTCCCTTACTGAACAAAGTTCTTCACAGATTATTTCTTCTAAAGCAAACATATTTATAACAGTGGAACCTGTAGTAGACCCTATTTCTAAAAATTTTCTCTCAACAAAATATTTCTGCTAACTCTCTAAATTTAAAGGGGTGCCATATGCATTGACTTTTCTTCTGCTCAATTTCTTCAAATGTCTTCTGTCAGTTTCTTAAAAATGCCAGATACCTTTTTTCACTGAATAGTTTAAGAAACACTTGAATACAGCTCGTGTTTTTTATTACAGTTATAATGTGAGTTCTTCAAAAGTGTAAAAATAAACTTAAGCTTTTGAACAATTTATTTTGATGAAAAACCATAGAGTAGTTACTGGCACATACTAGATGATCAATCAATTTTTGAAATGATTGAGTAGGTGGATGCAGTTATTAGAATTTTCTTGATATTTATTGCAAATACATTATTTATCTAGTCTACTATTTGGTTGACTGACTGTATGAACCTTGTGTTTTCCTGATCCATAGCGAAAGTGTAAAGGATCTGAATTCCGAAGGCTTGTTATGTTCACATCTTAGCTTTGTTAACTCTACCTGTGCAAATTTAGGCACTCATGAACTTCAAACTCTTTGACTTAAAATTGAGATAATAATAGTAGTGCTTATTTTGAATGGCTATTTTGAAACAATGTACATGAAAACCAAAGCAGGATGCAATTATTAACTCCCTGTTCAAGAATGTGCTATGGTACTGTCCTGTGTAACCTATCATATTCCACTTCTTATGACTAACTTTTAAGGCTTGTTACGCTTACTGCTATAGTTTATTAAGTCATTTTGTATTCTTTCTGCTCTCAGCATAACCTCCTGTTAGTCAGTGTAGGTATTTTCAAGGCATTTCTTAGTAATATGCTTGTTTCTATCTCTATGCCCTTTCTTAAGGATTTCTTGCTAGTTGGAGTATGTATAAAGCTTATATGTAAAGCCCAGTCCATCTTATATTCTTTGTGAAGTCAACATGGAATAATCATGCATATATTAATAGATTCCTTTCCTGAAGTCACGTTTTAATCCTGGTCAGTGTTTCACCATTTTGCTCTTGATTTTTTTAAATATTGATTTTATTGTAGTGAGTGTGTGTGTGTGTGTGTGTGTGTGTGTGTGTAAGCATGTGTAATCTCTTCAGGTCAATTGAAAAAAAAAAAAAAGCGTTTTCTATGTCTCTGACATGTCTCTGTCTATCCTTTACCCTCATCACTCATCCCCTGTCCTACAGAAGGTATATTCCATAAATGCTCATGGATTCAAAAAAATCCTTGCAAATCACACTGATTTGATCTTTTAAAGAAAATAAAAACATCAATTCAAATCCCATAAAGAATCAAAGGAAATTTTGCCTAAATAACTTGAATGCTTTCATGTTTCTTTATATGGTAAATTTTATTTTTATTTTTGTAGTTTTATCCAATATATTTGCAAGTGTCTCCTTGCTCCCTTTAGTTGTAGAGAATAAAAGATAACATGTTAGGGCTGGCTGAGTGGCTCAGTTGGTTAAGAGCTCACTCAAGAGTGCAGGGTGAGATCTGAGCAACAGCAGTTCGATGCCCAGCCTGAGCTGAGCTGCCGTTGAGCTGCCAACAGGTGGCAGGATGGCTCAGCTAAAAAAAAAAAATTATAAAAAAAAATAACATATTATGGGACATGATGCATACAATGGGATGAGCACTAAATGTGTCCATGCTGTCTCACAAATACATATAATTCAGTCATGTTTCCTTTTTAGTATTGAAGTGACATTGGAGTTCTCAGTCATTGGTAGATGCCTTTAAAGAACCCTATAGAAAGTATGTGATTGGACCATTCAAAGTAATTCCTGGCTAATGAAACTTTCCAAAAGAATTAATTTGCTTTTCCCAGCTACTGGTTCCCATGCTTAGGTATCTCAGAATCTCATCTCCTTTCCCTATACATTGATGTCTAGTTTCTATTATTTCTTACATCACCTGGACTCTATCATGATGTCTAATAGCCAGATTTAGCAAATAAACATATAAGATATCCACTTAAATTTAAATGTTAGATAAACAATGAATGCTGTTTTTTAGCATTAAGTAGTGTCAAATATTGTAAGAGTCATGCTTATATTAAAAAAAATTCACTGTTTATCTGAAATTGAATTTAAGTAGTGTCCTATATTTTATCTGTGGTTTTTGTTCCCTCCCTGTGACATCTAGAACTAAACCCTAGCAGCCTCTCTGTGATTCCAGCCTTTGGCTCATCTGCAGATATAAGGCCCCATGCAGCTGCATGTCTGATATCTTAGTCCCACCCTGTCAGGATAACAATTCTGTCATGTCACATTTGTCTTCCAAGTATAGACTAGAGAAGCGAGTGACATCTTCATCTGTTGTACAGCAGGCACATTCTTCCCCCGGACATAGAATCTTCTCTTTTTGCTCAGGTACATCTTATGACTAATAAGCACACTATCTTATCAGTGTAAGCCAAGGTCTTGAAAGCTATTCTTACGATTCTTGTGATTGATGCTATTGGTCTTCCTTGTGCGAAGAATAGATTAGCAATGACTCAAAACATCCAGAATTCATACTGCATATGACTGAGGGAATCTCTGTATCCATCGATGCTGCACAGGTCTCAGTCTAGATTATTTATTACTCAAGGCCTCCTGATGAAAAGGACTCTTGTTATTATTATTATACAGCTGTGGCTTTTGCTGGACCAGAGACCGAGGCACCAGAGGGACCTAGCCAAATGAATATGTGTGTGTATGTGTGTGTGTTTAATTACCACCAAATATTTGTGCCTTTCTGCAGGAAAAATTTGAAACTGAATTGAAGTATGAAATGACAGTTAATGGAAAAATCGCAGTGCTTTATTTGAAAAAATCCAAGTAAGTGTCTTAGTTCTGATATAATTCTCACCAACAGCCAGTTAGCATGTGGAAAGAGTGCTGATTGAGTCTGTTACTGCTTATGGCTCTCACAAACTCTGGCTAATCAACTTTTGCTCTCAACTGGCCTGAGGGGTTCGGGGAATATTTCTTCCTACTGAAGCAGTAGAAACCATTAAGTAAATCAAGTTTACTAGTATTTTGATACTTCTAGTAATAAAGCAATGAATGAGGTGCAGGCAGGCATACATTTTATCAAGTTCTATGAAATTGCACATAGATTTTTAACTCTTCCCCTACATTATTGCATTTTATTATTCTGACACTGAAAGATTAGATAATCTTCAACACAAACAATCCAATTTAAAAATGGGCAGAGGACCTGGACAGACATTTCTCCAAAGAAGACATACAAATGGCCAATAGACATATGAAAAGATGCTCAACATCCCTAATCATCAGAGAAATGCAAATTAAAACCACAGTGAGATATCACCTCATACTTGTCAGAATGACTATCACCAATAAATCAATAAACAAGTGTTGGTGAGGATGTGGAGAAAATGGAAGTCTCGTGCACTGTTGGTGGGATTGCAAATATTTGCAGCCTCTATGAAAACAGTATGGAGGTTCCTTAAAAAATTAAAAATAGGACTGCCATATGACCCAGTAATTCCACTTCTGGGTATTTATCCAAAGAAATCCAAAACACTAATTCAAAAAGATACATATACCAGTATGTTCACTGAAATGTTATTCACAATAGCCAAGACATGGAAACAACTGAAATGCACATCAATAGATGATTGGATGAAGAAAATGTGGAACATATATGTACAATGGAATATTACTTGGTCATAAAAAGAATAAAATCTTACCATTTGCGACAACGTGGATGGATCTAGAAGTTATTATGCCAAGTGAAATAAGCCAGACCAAGAAAGACAAACACTATATGACCTCACTTATATGTGGACTCTAAAGAAGAAAACAAACAAAACAGAAACAGACTCATAGATACAGAGAACAAACTGATGGTTGCTGGAGGGGAAGGGGATAAAAGGGCTGGGTGTGTGTGTGAAAAAGGTGAAGGGATTAGGAGTGGGGTGGTGAATTGGGGGAGGGGGGTTGTCACTTGGGGGGGGTAAAGAGTATAACTATTGCATTGTGTTGTACACCTGAAACTAATAAAAAAAATACAAATTGGTACTTAGAAAATAGTCATGGGGCTACAAAGTACAACTTAAAAAAATGTAGTCAATAATATTATAATAACTATGGTGCCAGATGGATGTGAGACTTAACAGGGGGATCACTTTATAAATATGTAAATGTCCAACCATTATGCTGTACACCTGAAACTAATATCTAATAATATTGAATGTCAACTGTAATTAAAAAAAGGGAAAGGTTAGATATTAAGACCACTTACAACCATTTCCATAAAAAAGAGAACCATATGTAAGTTAAATACACTGCAGGGCCAAAGAACAAGTCAGTGGTAAAAGCAGAGCTGGGCTCTCCTGATTCTAACACTGGTGCCTTTTTTGTCCAGCTATCCACTAAACTGTCCATTATTCTCATACATCATATTGTGCTCCTATTCCTTCATACCCTTCATCCCATTCATTGAAATTCAGCATCTCTTCAAATTTCGCTGCCTCAGCTCTCGCCCAGATCTTTACCATCCTATAACTAGACTACTTCAAAAGCAGTTTTTCCAAATTCTGTGCTTTTAAGCTTTTTCAATCCCTAAATTGTTCTATAAAAAAAACAGCAAAATAGACTACCACCTTTTGCAAAAAAAATCACAACTGACTGGAGTTTGGAAACTGTGCTGTAACGGAAATAATACACGCTTTGGATTGAGGCAGACCTAGATGTGATCCTATGCCACTCGAAGTATTTAATCTCATTTGAAAATTAAGAGAGTAATATTTACCTTGAAGAAATTATATTAAATAATTCATGTAACATGTCTAACCCAATAGCTTGTATAGAGATAGCATTTAATATAAAATAGCCACTTTCTTTTCTCTTTGTCCTGATTCTTTTAAAAATATATTCAGGCTCCTATTTTCTGGCGGATAACTGAAAGAATTTTAAGGAGCTCAGTGAAAATGCTGAAAGGGCCCTAATTACCAAATGCAAGTCAATTTCCACTAAACTCTTCACTGCTACAGTAGTTAATAGTCGTTGGTACTGAAAGGGCTGAATGAAAATGCACTTATCCTAAACTGTGAGGAGCATTACTCTTTTTGCTAATTTTTATCAACTTTACCCTTGTCAGTTGCATTTGATTCTCAAATATCTCCTCAGACAAGTCTGCAAAGTCTGATGACAAAGCAGACATTGTTCTACATTCATCAGGAAATTCCTTGTCCCTCTCAGTCTTTCTATTTCTTTCTTTTTTTAAAAAAAAAAAAGATTTTATTGGGGAATTGTGGGAAGGGAACAGACAAGTTGCTGTCCTTTTGTTCTTCAGTCTAGTTGTAGAGGACATCGCTTCACTGGCCCATGTTGGTATCATCATTGTGCTCTTCCCGGGTGAGGCAGTCGCTCACCAGCCTTTGGACAGCAGCTCATGGCAGTCACGCCGGCTGCTGGCCACTCACAGTAGCTCATGGCAGCCCACTACAGCAGGGGCTGCAGCCTACGCCATCACCGTCTTTCCATTTTAAGCATCCCTTTCATGCTTGGACTTGTCTTGAGGGGTTAGGAAGAGGAGCTTAGGAGTGAAAACTTTTCTGCACACCCAGTGAAAGCTCACTTTAGTCACTGGACTTTGCAATTAGTATGAGTAACCATGACTTTTTTTTTCCCCCTCCAGGGATCTCCTTGCACCAGGCTATACGGAAACACATTATAATTCCACTGGAAAGGAGGTCACCACTAGCCCCCAGATCATGGTAAAACAGAGTATTCTAGATTCACTGTAAATTGGGGTATCCGAAAGCAGTGTTATTGCCAGACAATTGTGAAAGGGAGACAGCATTTATAGTATTGGTGCTTTACTCAGTAGTAGTAGTAATTTCTTAATTGGCCTTCCTTCATTTGTACAGTTTGGCAAGCACAAAGGCATTCCTTGACAACCACGGTGACCCTTTGCAGCCTTCAAGAGCTCCCTGTTAGAGAGTGGGCAGAGGGAGCCTCTCATTTTCATTAGAGGAGTGAAAAATTAAATACATCTGGTGTTCTTAGTCAATATCTAGATTATGCATTCTCTCAAACTCAAGATCATTTCCTCAATGGTAGAATTGTAGAGTTCTATGTTTTCTTTAAATAATTTCCACTCTTGGCTCTTATTCATGGAAGATGACAATGTGAAGTAACACAAGTGGTGTTTTATCATTGCCATCTTTTCTGAGCTCTGTTTTCTATCGGAAGGGCTTCACACATTCTCTTCTATAGCAATGACACAGAGTTTTACATGGGCCAATAGGATCACCTGGCTCAAAGGAGAAATGCCTACTTGATTGAAGTACACCCACATGAAAAAGGGTTAGGATTGGGCATTTTGGTCCAAATGGAGGCAGGGGATGCTATACTAATCCAGTTAGTCTGGTGAGACTCTTTGGATAAATTAAGACATAACAGTACAATCTGAATAACACATTCATTGGAAAGCATTCATCATGTTAGAAAAAAAAATAATGAGCAGTCAATCAAGGAATAAAATGAATGTCTGATGTTTTGGGATGTCAGTTTTAAACGTACATTTGTAAGGTTTTTTTTTTCCCAGAGTGTATATACTTTGTTATCCTTTTTCTGCAACACCAACATTTACACCATTTACTTAATATTCTCTAAGCATTGGGATCATTAGCTAAATAATACAGATTTTAAGAATAAAAAGCAAGTTTTTTTCATATCTCCAACTTGGCTGTTATTCAGCACAAACTCATTTAAAAACATTACAGATCCTGTTTTAAGATTTCAAATTTAAATTTAGCAAGGGGTCTAAAAAACATGCACACTTTCTTTATAAAACCCCGTTTCTGTTTCTTTAGGATCACTGTTATTACCAAGGGCATATCATTGATGAAAAAGTTTCTGAAGCTAGCATCAGCACATGTAGGGGTCTAAGGTAAGACTTCATGAATGGTTTGTATGTGATGGTGATGATGATGATGATGATGATGATGATGTGTATGCTTTAATAAACCTGAAGAATATCACATACTATTAACTTTAGTATACCTAGATTAATTCTAAAGTCTCAAAAATTTTAAAATTTGAAGGAAACATGACTTCTTTTGAGACTAATTTATCAGTTACATGTCTGGGTTGCTTATAGAGTTGCTTTTGTTTGTTTGTTTGCTTGTTTTGAGTCCCAATTTTAAAGTCAGAATCTTTAGGGAATAGGAGCTCCTCTCTACCTTCTCTCTTCACTCTAAAATCTCTAGCTGTCCTGTCCACACCTGTGATATCCACTTCTTTCTGTGTGTTAAGGATTCATTATGTCTCTGACTACAGTAAGATACCTTCTGATACCCAGCCTTAAGAGAGCATCTAATTCTCTCTTACGTATCTCCACATCTCTTCCATATCTAGATATCTTAATGCAATTTGAATCTTAATATACTCCCAATCTAACTATCTGGTATTTTCCAATGTCCCCTATCTCAGTGAATGGTATAATCAACCAGCCACTTGCCAATCCAGAAACTTAGGTTTCTTGTTGACTTATTGCCTCTCAACTACCCATTTTCAATCCATTATCAAGCCCTATTGATTATATTTTCTAAATATTTCCTGAGATATGCACTATATCCTCTCTCTATTGCCACATCCACTTGCCGCATGATCTTTATGCAGACCATTGCAATAAACCATCTAATTTATCTCCTCACATTCGCTCTTGTCTTCTAATTCTATGAATATTTAATCCAGTCTCCCTATTATATGTTCTTGTGCTTTTTCTTCTTAGCAATGATCTGCTGTAACTATATATATTACATATATGTCATTATATATATTTATATATATCCACAAATATATATATATATATATAGTGAATCAAGTGTGATTATTTAATCCACATCTATCTTCCTCATCTGAATGTAAGCTCTATGAGAGACCATGACTTTTCCTTTTTACCATCTGCCTTTATTCCAATGCTTAACAAATAATCGGTGCTCTCTAAATGTTGGTTGAGTGAATCTTAGCTCAGCTTGGGGCTTCAGCAGAGAGAAGTGAGATGAAATTGATATTATTTATTGATCATGTGCCTTATATATTATCTCCTTCAATCTTTAACCATCCTATTAGGTAGTTATTATTATTCCCATTTACAGATAGAGAAACTGAGGCTATGTGAGTTTAAGTAATTTCCCATGCTATCACAGCTAATAAGTGATAGACCCAGAATTTTAACCAATATCTATAAGACTTCAAAATTTCTTACATTCTCAGTGCATCGGTAGAGCAGACAAGGCATGCGGATTGGAAGAACAGTGGATCGAGAGTCAGGAAACTTCATTCTACTGCCAGCTCTGACCTAGGTTATCTATATGACATTGTGGTAGTCACTGCTCCCCCACAGGTCCCATTTCTTCCTAGAGAAAGTAAGCTCAGGTCATCTCTAAGGGGATCTTCAGCTGTAATGTTACACTGTATTCTACTGCCACGAGGGTGGGTGGAGTGTTTTGGCTTTGGTAACTGTTTTAGCGTCTCTAAGTCTGTAACACTCAAATGCAGGAATATTTTTTAAGAAGCCTGGATTCTTATGTTTTTCAGAGGCTACTTCAGTCAGGGAGGTGAAAGGTACTTCATTGAACCTTTGAGCCCCACAAATCAAGATGAACAGGAACATGTGCTCTTCAAGCATGAACCCGACGAAAAGACTAACAGCAGCTGCGGGATGGATGATGTGTTATGGACACATGGATCTTGGCGGAATATGGCCCCACCTGCCACCAGTGTGGTCGTATGCATACCTTTGTTTTTCATTTGCAATGCTGCCCTATATCCTGTCCTGGCTGACCTAGGTTCCAGTCTTAGCAGCTGTAATTGGATGGAACTTTAGAGTCATTGTTGACATTAGCAGGCGATAGAGACACTAAAACCTTGTTGTACATTGATTTATTTAATAAGCACTTATGGATCAATTATTATTAACAATAACATGCAAGGGTTAAAAAGAAGTATAAGGCTTGCCCTCTAAGAGGAGCAGGCAACTTGTACAATACTACAATATTAACAAAGGTGTGAAGTATTATTATTACTTGGAGATGCAATATACTGCTGTGTTCATGAATGAACATATTCAACAAATTTTTAAGTACTGTCATAGGTGTTGGGGATGTAGCAGTAAGCAAAATAAATATAGAATCTGCCCACAGGAACTTAGAATATTCTTTCATATATGAAATTAAGCTTCCAGGCATAGAAGAATCATCTCTTCTAAATGTTCTTAGAATCCATAAGCACTGCGCAGAATTGGTCTGGATAAAATAAAATATCTGTTAGGTTCGATTTGCTGTGGGTATAAATTCTACCAGCGATATGATAGCTAGAAACCCAGAAGAACCACTTCTAGCTATGTGTTCCCACAAATGTCAATCTCCTGATTTAGCTGGTACAGACCTCTTCTTGTCTCTCTGTCTCAATTCCTCGCTTACCACATACAAATAGCCTTGCTTCCATGATATCCTATTGTTTGGGTTTTCCTCCTACCTCAGTGGTGTTACCCCCCAGTTCCACTCATTGTTATCCCTTCTCTGGTTGACCAGAGACCCTCATAAAGCTCAGTCCTGAGTTCCGTTCTTTGCTTTATCTACACATTCTTTCTAGGTAATCTCACCTTGTGCCATGCTTTATTTAAATAGTAACTCTGCATTAATTATTCTCCAATACATATTGCCAACCTTGGGCTGTTCTTTAAACACCAGACTGTTATAATTAACTACCTACTTCATGCATCTATTTGAATGTCTAATATCATGAACTTACTGTGGTCAAAATAGAACTACCAATTTCTAAACCCTAAACAAAACCTTCTTCTCCCTCATTCTCCCCTATCAAGGCTAACAATAACACCAATCATCATTTCTCAGGCCCACATCTAGAAATTATCCTTGATTCCTCTTTCCTTCATCTCTTCTCATATGGTATTTGTCAGCAAATGCCTCCATATATTCCAGATATTTCACTGTGCTCCTTCTTCCACCTACCACAGGCACCATCCATCCCGCGGTAACCAGGGCAGCAGCCTCAAACTGACTTTCCCACTGTCATTCCTGCCTCAGTAGAATCTACTCTCCACACAATAGCCAGAGTGATTCTTTCATTCTAAATCACATCATATCACTTTTCTGTTTAGAACTCTCTAAGGGCTTCTCATTGCATTTAGTACAAAATCTAAAAAAACAAACAAAAAAACCTGACCCTGAGTTACAAACCCCTATATGATACGGGCCCCATGTATCTCTCTAATCTCCTTCTATCTTCTACTCTCTTCCCACTGACCTCCCTTATTGTGTTCTGATAAACACAAACTTCTGTGCTTTAAGCATGCCAATATCAATTCACCTTAGAGTCTTTCTGCTCATATATTTTCTTTGCTGCAATTATCTTCCTGTTTATCTTCCCTTGCCTGGCTTCTCATTTTCATTAATGTGTCAGCTTCAGGGCCAACTCTTTAGAGCTTTTTCTAACCATCTGTTCTGAAATGACTACCTTGTCGTTCAATATCACATTGCTTCATGTAATCCTCTGCATAGCACTAGTTCCCATAGGATGTATCTATATTTATTTGTCTACTGTGAGCTCCTAGAAGCACATAGACCATGTCTGTTTCCCTGCCGTATCCCTGGGGCCCAGAGCACTGCTGGTGCACAGTAAATGCGGATAAATATGTTGTTCCCTTGGAGGGTGGAGGCAAGTACACATCTCATTAGATAGCACCTACAAGCCTACCTTCAGGAATCTGTGCTTGATAACGGAAGTTTATTTACCTGCTAAAAGATAAGCACTTCTAGAAATGCCACGTAAGAAACTTCAATGGTTGATTATTTAGTACAAATAATGTGTCTGCTACTTTTCAATGGGACAATCCACTATGAAACCTGTTTTTTTGTTGTTTTGTTTGGTAGCAAAAAGGAACAGAAAATAGGGGAGCTTGGAATGTGGGAAAGAGACCCAGTTCAGTCTTAGAAGAAAAGAACAGACTAGGTTCCATGGTAGCTCTCTGACATTGCACCAATAGTAAAGGAGTGGGTGTTCACTGGGATAGGAATAAAAGGATAGTAAACAAACAAACAAACAAAAAACACTAAGAGGATGCTGAAGTCAAAGTTTGTCTATATCATTTCAGGATAGTGGAAAAAATAGTGTTTAAAAAATCCGAAGAGTTGGGTTTTAATCCCTGCACACCTATTAATTAGTTGTGTAATCATTTAAACTCTCTGGTAAAATAAAGGGATCAGGTTAGCACAGTACTGAGGTCTCTTTGCTCTGACATTTGGAACCTTATCTATAGATGATTCTGCCTGATTCGATTTTAAAATGGTAATATTGCCTTTCTTTATTCACAATCTCTTATAAAATTACACATTTAAATAAAAGAATGACTCATGTAGAGAAAGATGTCATCTTAGTAATTTTTCTTGTAATATTTATTACAGAAATCAAAAGTCCGGAAGGCTTGGGAACATAAGAAATACATAGAGTATTATTTGGTCCTGGATAATGGTGAGGTAATTATATCAGATAAATGTATCTTTTAAAACCCTTTCCTACCTAAATTTATCATGTGATTATGAAATATATGGATCAGTTTGGCAAAATCACAAATATGAGCTATTCTTTTTTACAGATTGTTCTGAACCTAAGAAAATTAACATATAATTAGACTGATATGGTAAATATAAAAACACTCATGAATAGAAGCTTACAAAAAAGGCAATTTTTTTGGTAATATTCATCATTTATGTTTTATAAAAATGCATTTTAACCTACTGAGTGTTCTAAACTTGAAGTTCACATCTGTGATCTCCAAAGAAACATTCAGTACTATGATAATGTGTTTAAGTTATTTAGTTTAGTCCCTAAAGCTTTACGTCAATATGGTATGATACGTTTTATTAAATGTCTCTCTTATTATATTAAGTTTATTTGCTGTTTGTATATTTTTTAATGAAAAAGCTATTTGTTATATCCATTCTGCACAGCCTAGGAAATCATAGTATTTTACTGAAAATACATTTGGAATAATTCCTTAGAGCTTTACACTGAGTTAGTAATTCAGGGGACTAAAGATCATCTCTACCCCAAAAATGCTTTAATTTAGCTAGAGAAATGGAAAGCACTTTGTTTCTCACTTCTAAATGGTAACTTTTATAACTGGTCATGCCTTATAACCACTGATAGGTAAAATAAAATGAAGTTGCCCTTTTTACTTCATTTATATTCATTTTTATCAATGCCATATTTTGTGTTGGTCATTTTTTAGTTTAAAAAATACAATCAAGATCCAGAGGAAATAAGAAAGAGGGTGTTTGAGATGGCCAATTACGTCAACATGGTATGATACGTTTCATTAAATGTAATTTTCAAAATTTGCTAGGTGGTGTCGTTAGTGTTTCTATCAATGTTCATGAAGTAGGGAAGAAAAGTCAATATTCCTAAGACTAAAACTGCTGGTTGGCTTGTAAAGGGTGACCACAACTTTTGCTACTTAATTAAATATTTTTTTTAACTAAAGTTTATTGGGGTGACAATTATTAGCAAAGTCAGGGATCATTTTATAGTACATTAATTAAATATTAATATTACATGATAGAGACTTTTCTCACCTACTTGCCACACTATTCAAAGGTCCACGAAGGTATAAAAGGTGGTTTTGTTGGCAAGATTTTTTGTTTTACTAAAGCCTAGTAAGAAGCTGAAGCTGAATAATACTGAATGTCAACTATAATTTTATATATATAATTATAGTCACAGAATGTGGAATACAGCATAGCAAATAGAGTCAGTGGAATTGTAACAGCTATATACGATGTTAGAGGGGTAGTTGATTGGGGAAGGGTGTTATCACTTTGTGAGGGGTGTAAATGTCTATTACATTGTTTTGTACACCTGAAACTAATTTTTTTAAAAAAGGATTCAAACAAAACGAAAGAAAGAAAGAAAGAAAGAAAGAAAGAAAGAAAGAAAGAAAGAAAGAAAGAAAGAAAGAAAGAAAATGCTGCCGAACTAATCTCAATAGAAAGCCAATTGAAGGAAGAAAACAGAAAACAAACAAAATAAACCAAGGGCCGACCGAGTGGCGCGGTGGTTAAGCGCTGGCTTCGGAAGCCAGCGGCCCTGGTTCAGTCCCACATATGAGGGCCAGTGACACTGCCCTCAAAAAAAAAAAACAAAACGTAAAATGTTATGAATCCCAATTTATCATTAAAAAATTAGATTCTGACAAGCAGAGTAACTTGTGTAAAATCACAAAGTTGGGAAATTGTAGCGGTAAGATTTGAACTTAGATTGGTTGGGCCCATTTTGGTTGTATAATTGTTGCTCCTTGATCTTGATCTTTAAGCATGATTTTCATCTTGTAATTTCCAAAGTCTTTTAAAAATGTTTTCTACATCTTTTCTATTTAAATCTTTTTTTTTTCTTTTTTTACACAGTTTGCTCTTTTTGGCTTTATTTAAGAAGCAAGTTAATGTTTACATGACACTGAACTTCAAAGTCCAGGCAATATGGAGGAAAATAGAATGAAAGAAAAACAGTTTATGTTCGCCACTGTCTTGATTTTCTTTACTTTATGGAGAGCCCCAGAGGGCAGTAGGACATAGACATTAGTTTCTTGCTGGTTGATCATATAGTTAGCCTGCTTAGTTGAAATATGTGGGTCATTTTGTGATGTCCTGCAAATCCTTTAAAAATAGAAAGAGGGCCGGCTGAGTGGTGCGGTGGTTAAGCACTGGCTTGGGAAGCCAGCGGCCTCGGTTCAGATCCCACATAGGAGGGCCAGTGACACTGCCCTCTAAAAAAAAAAAAAGAATAGAAAAAAAATGAAGGTGGATTCAATGACTAAGGTGATATCTTATCTTCTCACCACAAAGAGATCATGCTCACTCTTCTTAAGGAAGCCCAAGAACTGGCCATATTTATCGAGCACCTACTTTGTGCCAGGTACTTTTCTAGATTACAGAAATAAAGTGGGGAACAAAACTGACAAAAGGCCTTTCCTTCAAGGAGTTTACATTCTTGTTCGGGTGGAAAAACATAAACACATCAAATAACAAGTACATAGAATGGTGATCAGTGCTCTAAAGAAAAATAAAGCAGGGGGAGAGAGGTGGAGAGTCGGTGGAGGGGGAAGGGGAGAGAGAGAGAGAGAGAGAGAGAGAGAGAGAGAGAGAGTCTTTTTGGGTGCTATATTAAACAGGAAAGGTGTTAAACACCTCTCTAATAAGGTGACATTTGAGTGGAGACCTAAAAAAAGGGAGAGAAGTATGTGACCCTAAAGAAGGGTGTTCAAAGCTGAGCAAGGAACCTGTGGGCAGAACCAGCATGTCATGTTTGAGGAACCATGGGAAGGTCATTGTGCTGGAAAGTAATAAAACAGGGCAAGGATGGAATTAAACATCTGACAGGTAGCAGTGGCCAAAACCTGAAGGCCCTCATGGGCCTATGTCAGACTTTGTTATTCTTCATTAGTGAGGAGTGCATTCACAGCCTTTACATGTGTTTTCTTAATAGAAACTGAGGAAAAGCAAGCGTGGAAATAAGAGCAGATAGGGGAATTGCTCTTGAGAAAAAGCAGTGATAGTAGATCTATTGATAATAGCTGATTTCTGGATAGAGTCAACAGGGTTTGTGAGGTGGGTGGGAGATTGGAAGTAGAAGAAAAAGAGAGGAGTCATGTGACATTAAAAGTTTTGACCTAAACAACTTCAGGAATGAGGAAATATGGTAGAAAATGGTTACTCAGAGGAAAGGTTATCCTTTCCATTTTGGACATTTTAACTTTGGGATATCTTTCTGGATAAAGATTTCCAGGTTGAAATGCTGGATATACAAGATTGGAGTTCAGGGGCAAGATCTGAGCAGAGATATAAATCTATTACGTCTTCAGCACGTATAAATGGCATAAGATATGAGTCAGCAAACTATAGCCAGCTGGCCAAATCTGGCCTGCTGCATTTTTACAAAATAAAGTTTTATTGAAACACAGCCACCCCCATTTGTTTGCACACGGTCGGTGGCTCTTTTCCTGCTACAATGCCAGAGGTAGTGAGTAGTTGCAACTGAGACCATCCGGCCTAAAAGCTTAAAGTATTTTCCATCTGGACTTTTACAGAGAAAAATTGCCAACCCTGGTGTAAGATTACCAAGAGAATTGGTGCAGATAAGTAGAAAAGAGGCCTGAAGACAGATCCTTCAAGTACTTCTTTGAGGAGAGATCAGAGTGGAGGAGAAACTGACAAAGAGATCAAGGAGTGACAACGAAGTAGGAGGAAAACCTACGTAGGAGAGAGTGTTGTTCTGGAAGCTACTTGGAACAAAAATCTATAAAGGAAAAAAATGGTCAGTGGTTTTAGATGCTCTGAGCACTGGGGATTGGCCATTGGATTTAAAAAGCAGAGATTCATAGTCATCCGGATGAAGCAAGTTTCTGTGGAATATCAGAGTAAAAGCACAATTAGAGTGAGTTCAGAGAGAATGAGAGTAGCAGAATTAGGGACAGTAAACACCAAAAATTCTTCCCAGAAGTTTTGCTATACATGGGAGCAGAGCAATGGAGCATAAATTATAGGGGGAAGGGTCATAAAGAGAAACTTTCCCCACCCACTGGGTCATTCTTTTTTTGCTGCTGATGGGAACATTTCCATGGAAGGCTAAGCACTGACAATACAAGGGAGACAGAAGAATTGCTGGAATAATCTCTTTCATTTGGGGACAGATAGGAGACCAAGTGCACAAGTAGAGAAATTGGCCTTAGACTCGCAGAGCATTCATGCATGTGTAAGAACACGGAAGCACAGGTTGTTTGAACAGGTGTATGCCAGTGGGTTGATGAGTATCAGGAGGTTATGGAAATTCTCTTCTGATTGCTTCTTTATTCTCAGTAAATTTGGAAGCAGGGACACTTGCTTTAAAGTGACAATTTAAAATAAATTGTCAGAATTTCTAAGAAAGAGGAATGCATATGAAAAAATGGTGCAGAGACTGAGTGGGTTTTGGGAATGCAGGCAGTTTGCTGGAGAGTGATAAAGGTCACGTGAGGTTAGTAGCCATGTTTTCAGAGTGGAAGCAGTCAGCAGAGTGTGCTTTCTCTGTGTGTCCTGGGGCATGGAAGGAGAGGCACAGTGCGGGGTTAGTTTTAGCCAGGATTAGAGTTTTCTCAGGTGAATAAAATAAAGCCAGAAAGAAATACAGAAGCTGAGGGAATGATAAAGGGGAGGATTTTAATCTGGTTAGATTTTTTATTTCTCTTTTGGTGAAAATTGCATTTCTCAATGATTTTATTATTTCCCAAACTACTTTTTTAAAAAAGATCATAATAAATTCTTTGGATTTCTCAGCAGAAATTTGCCCCATGAGAAAGCCTGTCACTATAGTTTTTTTCCAGCTTTATTGAGATATAATTAGCATATAACAAACATTGTATAAATTCAAGGTGTTCAATGTTTTGCTTTGATACATATATATATTGCAAAATGATTACCACTGTAGGTTAGGCAACACCTCCATCATGTCACATAATTACCATTTCTTTTTCTTGGTGACAACATTTAAGGTCTACTCCTGGGGGTTTTAAAGCATATTATATATAATACAGTACTATTAACTATAATTACCATACTATACATTCGATTCCCAGAATTTATTCATCTTATAACTGGAAGTTTGTATCCTTTGACCAACACTGTGCAATTTTATAAACTATAGTAGCTATGTAAGCTTTTATCTTTAGAGTAAGCATATTGTTTCATAAGCTTAACTTGCTATTTCTTTTTTTTTTTTTTTTGAGGGCAGTGTCACTGACCCTCATATGTGGGACCCAAGCCGGGGCCGCTGGCATCCCAAGTCAGCTTTTAACCACCGCGTCATTCTGCTGGCCCTAACTTGCTATTTCTAAAGGTTATTTTATGTGCATTACAGATTATTTGGTTCAGCCTGGGTTTAAGAATTAGAGGACCGTTTACTTTATTGTCACTTACAGGTGCAGTACTTTTTCACATAGCATGTTTCTTTTCTAATATCCAAACCAACACCGAGTCAGCCTTGCTAACTCTGAAATATTATGATTCTGAGAACATTACAAAGTATTGAGTAAGTATACTTAAAAATGAAGTAATGATAATGAGCTACTAACAGAATATTATAATATTTCTTGAGGTGCAAGCAGGAAAAGTTTGTTTCAATAGGACCTTTGTTCCAAAAAAAGGAATTTACAGACCTGAACAATCTCAGGGTGTCTGCCTTGCCTAAGAATGG
Organism: Aselliscus stoliczkanus; assembly: GCA_033961575.1. NCBI lineage: Eukaryota > Metazoa > Chordata > Mammalia > Chiroptera > Hipposideridae > Aselliscus > Aselliscus stoliczkanus. Next base: position 19,946,554 of record CM066735.1, read on the forward strand.
AGATACTAGCATCTGCAGAAAGAGATAACTTTCATTTCACAAGTATATTGGAAAAGAAGGTTTTTACAGTGGTGTTATAAATAAGTTTGACAATCTAAAGTGCATTGAAAATATTAACTGATACTATCACCATTCTGAGTCATTGCTTTGCCATTGATTCTCTTTGGACAGCTTTATAAAAAGCTCAATACTCACGTGGCTCTAGTTGGGACAGAAATCTGGAATGACGAGGATAAGATAAAAATAACTCCAGATGCAAGCTCCACCTTGGAAAGCTTTTCTAAATGGAGGGGGAGCGTCCTCCTAAGAAGAAAGCGTCATGACATTGCTCAGTTAATCACGTATGTATAGATGTCCCCCTTTCAATGTTACATGGTCTTTAGCATAGAAACTTTTCAAAGCCTGGGCAAAGCAAGTGGTTATCTCTTGGTATAGGATAAGAGGAAGTAGTTTCCATATAGAAGGTAGATTGTTTAAAAAGTACATTTGGCTCTTATGTTGAATATGCTCTTACTTTTTTTTAAAATTAAAGTTTATAAAGGGGTGACAGTGGTTAGCGAAGTTACATAGGTTTCAGGTGTACAATTCTGTAATACATTATCTATATATCACATTGTGTGTTCACCACCCAGAGTCAGTTCTCTTTCCATTAATATATATTTGACCCTTTTACCCTTATATTTTGGATCCAAGTATTTCTCTTTCTTTTTTTCTAAGAGCAGCTAATAATTTAGCAATGATTCATAAGAATTTTGTCTGTTTTGATTGGGTGTACAGAAAGGAAAGACATGTTTAGAAAATGGCAGAAGAGATTTAGATTCAACATTTAAAAAGAACTGATTAGCTTTAAGCACTAGTTGGGTCAAAGGTCTAGGACAGAAAAAAAATTGAATATTATAGTTGCATACCTCTACCATCCTGCTGAAATAACAAATGTAAAAAACAAACAAACCAAAAAGACAGGAAATAAATGTGACATCTGTAAATTATAAATATTGCTGAGCCTATGCTTCAAAAGAAATCAGGAAAAATCTGCTGGATAGTTTGCAGCTGGAATTGGATAGAAGGAAACAGCAAGAAGTGACTTCAAATTGAGTTTTGCTTCCTAAGAAAACTGTGGATACCATGGGAAACAGTGGAGGAAGTCAGGATTAATTAGTATTATTTGCTGGTTATCTATGACTACATAACAAATCTGCCGACGACTTCCTGACTTAAACTAAGTCTTTTTCCTTATGTGGCTGGCGCCTTGCCTGGTAGGGCTGGTGGAAGGGAGCTGGTTGGTCATCTCTCTGTATGTATAGCTTTTCATGTGGCTAACTTGGACTCCCTCCAACGTGGCAGTCTCAGGGTTTTGGACATCTTACGAGGTGACTAGCTTCCCTCAGAAGACTCATTCTAAGAGGCCCAGGAGAAAGCTTGAAAGCTTGTTATGACCTAATTTCATAAATCACTGTGTCACTTCTGGTATATTCTGTTGGTCAAGAGCAAGTCGTAGACCTATCTAGATTCAAGGGAAGGCACTACCCAGGATGCGAATATTGCGAGGCTGGCTCATTGGAAGTTATCTGTGAAGAATAGCAGAGGTGAGTTCCTTAATTTGCAGAGGTGAGTTCCAGACTCAGGGGCCCACCACAGGACAGAGCTCATTTTTTGGAGAGGTTTAATCATTTTTCAAGGTGTCATAGCTACTAAATGGAAAGGGAATCGAACTCTTACCAGGCTGGCTCCCAGGCCATGCTCTAATAGTAGTGTATTCCTATATGTGAGGTAACAGGGTAGAGAGATAAAAATCATAGAGAAGATGACAGATGTATAGATTAAAAAATGGCAATCCAATAGCAAGAGTAAATTTCCTGAATAGGCCAAAATTAAACAGGATAAAAACACTAAAAAGATCTGATGGGAAGAAATAATTGTCTTGACACTTGTACATTGAAAGTTTTACCATTTACCTGACAAATTAACAAAAGATTCCTATACCTAGGCATAACCAGGTAGGGACCTGAGAGTCCAAATACATGCTACCTGCTAAATAGAGGAACCAGATAACTGTAATGGGGGAAGACTTTATTTTTTATAAATAAGCTAGTAGTAAGTATTGAACCCATACAAATGGAGACTTAAGTATAAGTAATTTTAGAATATAATTTTCAAAGATGTAAATGCCATAAATCTTTAAAAGATCATGTGTGGGAGAGAGAATTGAGGGAGGGGGTTCACTTTGAGGGGTAAAAAATATAACTATTGCACTTTGTTGTACACCTGAAGCTAATTAAAAAAATATATATATAAAAAAAGATCATGTATGATACAAAATATCATTTCAAAATAATGGGTATCCTAAAACCACACAGTGAATGGAAAGTGTGAAGAAGTTATTTAATTTCCTCATTTTGCATGGCAAAATCAATGTACTTCTTTCTTGATGTTGATAAGTAGGAAAATACAGGTTCAAGTTTTTATGTAAATGTGTTTAGTAGGGAAATTTTTTAAATGATGCATACTCTGCAAATTTCTAGAGACAAACCAGGACTGGGATCTTGAACAGAGAGCAGAAAAATGATAACAAGAAAAGAACATGGAATCATTACAAATCAAAAGAAAAACCAAGTTAAACAAAACCAAAGAAAGAAATTAAAAATTACTAACATCAAACATATCATCTCTGTAAATAAATGCAAGTGGTTCAAATTCCTTTCCAATAGGACAAATATTTTAATTAACATAAATACTTCATTAACACAAATATTTTCAGAATAGGCCTAAACTTCAAATCCTACTATAGCTAAAACAGTGATAAAGGAAAACAAAAGTAAATGGATATAAAAGTGTATATAATCAATAATGTTGTAAAGATTTGGTAGGGTATCTGACACTTGTCTTATTAGGGTGACCACTTCATGCATGGTGTAGATGCCTGATCACTGTACTGAATCACTGAAGCTGTAACTGAATAATACTAAATATCAACTATATTTATATAGTCACAGGATGTGGAGTACAGCATAAGGAATAGAGTCAGTGGAACTGTAATAGCTATATATGATGTCAGAGGGGTAATAGATTGGGGGAGGTTGGTTATCACTTTGTGAGGGGTGTAAATGTCTATTACATTCTTTTGTGCACCTGAAACTGATAATAAAAAATAATATAAAACACTAAAAACAAAAAACTATATGAGAAAAATATAAATTAGAAAAAGCATATGTGACAATACTATCAAAATTATATATATTATATAATATATATTTTATATATATATATATACACATAAATATGTATATATGTATATATGCATTTATTAGCACAGAAAAGTCCCCCTCTGTTTTCTGACAAGGGATGAATTTCACAATGAAAAATATAATAACCACAAATGAGAGATATAACATGTTAGATAGAAGTGATTACATTCAGGTACTTGGATTTAGGTGACACGACAACCATTGTATAAGAAAAAAGCCTCATTCAAATTCAAAAACTGAAGGAAATATTTAAGAGTGATGATTCACAATGTGAGTTTCTCTGCTGACCAGTTAGAGTTCTATACAAAATGTAGCTTAGAATCATAAAATGTTATATCAATTTCTTTTTCTTTTTGCAGGGCAACAGAGCTTTCTGGAACGACTGTGGGCCTTGCTTTCATGTCTACAATGTGCTCTCCTTATCATTCTGTTGGCCTTGTTCAGGTTTGTTTTGAAGATAAGCAGTTGGTTCTGAGTTCAAGTCTGTCGAATGCTCTGTTTTCTGAATCTATTGAGAAGAAGGTGTAGTTTTTCTCCTTTAGTCTGTTGACATGATTAAATGGAATGTCAAATGTTGAATCAATCTTGCACATGTAGTATAAACCCAGCATGGTCATAATGTATTATCTTGTTTATGGAGGTCATTCCAGGGGGAAAAGCATTTAAGTTATCAAAATAATTATTTAAAGGAAGATACCCTAAAGTCAAAGGAACCTCAAATAAGGCAACTGGGACAGTCTCTACTTAAACACATTTTGATTTTTCTTAAGTTTTTGGTTTGTTTTTGTCCCTATTTGAGGAACTCCATCTTGCTTAATAGCAAGGTTTACCAAATTCATATCAATAGGATGAAACGACACGTGAATGGTACATATTAACTCCCCATCTTACATAGGTGTTCCTTGTTGCCAGTCTTGTATTGTACCTTATGGGTCTCTTTATTTGATTTTTTGAAGTAAAGTAGATAAGGGAATCAGGTTTTGGTGGGTGAGTATTAATGGCAAATTTCTGTCTCCCTACTGGGAAATTACAAACAGTAATGATTTCCCCGTGTTGTTTTATTACTTCTGGATAACTTGGAGTCTCCAGTCCAACACCTCTAATCAGAAACAATATGGTAATGAAGTTGACTGCTGGCTGGACTTCTTGCAATGGGGCAAGTCTGTAATTGACTAATGTCTATTCTTGGTGGTAATAGAATGGAAAAAGGTACCAATGGTACTAAAGTTCTAGGTTTATGAACACTTTGAGAGCCCTATTAGCTAAACATATCAAAGCCCTACAACGGAATTAGAAGATATTGAAAAGCAAGACACGGGGAGGGAGGTAGATCATCTAAAAACACTTCTGATTTGTTATCATTGTTGAAGAAATTTTACTACTATCTCTCATGGCAGAAACGACAAAACTTTTCCTGATTTAAATGTTTCTGGTTGTCAAGAACAAAAGGCAGGCAATATGCTCTCTGCTGGGCATTTGGTGCCAAAATTGTGAGTGAGTGTGTGTGTGTGTGTGTGTGTGTGTGTGACAGAGAGAATGAGAGAGAGAGAGAGAGAGAGAGAGAGAGAGAGAGAGAGAGAGAGAGAGAGAGAGAACAAGAGAAGCAAGAGGAGAGAAAGAGAGAGAAGGAGAAGGAGAGGGAGAGAAATGCAGATGGTAGGTAGAGTGAGCAGAGTAAAGCTAAAATCAGTTTCTCTACTCCACTTGGCTACAGTAGAAATATTTAATTATACCCTGAGTGATAATTCAGTTTACAAACCAGAGGATCTGTTTTCCTATTCTCATCCTTAGGACCACAGTGACAATGTGCTTAGAGTTGCAGGGACAATGGCCCACGAAATGGGCCATAACTTTGGAATGTTTCATGACTCCTATGTCTGCAAGTGCCCTTCTACAATATGTGTGATGGACAGAGCACTAAGGTGAAGCTACCTGGGAAGATGCTTTTTTCCCTATTTTTGGTTCTCTCTGGGCTGTGCTACTCTTTTATGTCATCTTCAGCAACATGGTCAAGCTTTTAAATGATTAAGTAGCATAGTCACAAATGTGTATCTATATCAAACTACCTTATCCCTCATCAATATTTAGTGTATTTCATTAATTAAGACATAGTTTAAATATATCGTCTCTTTGCTGTTGGGGTGACTTGTCATTTTATCCTCAATCTACATAAGACCTGGTTTCAGAAAATCATTAGCATTTATCAAATTTTCAATAAGTTCAGATTGGATGGTAATAGGGAAGAACTCTAGGAGAAAAATCTAAAGAAGAAAGTTCTCATAGGAGGATGAAAAGAGAATCTGTGAAAAGATTACACATTTCTATTTCTATCTTGACTTAGGCAAAATTAGCAAGAAATCTTACCTTTACAAATTCCATAATCCCTTTCCTACATTCATGACCTCTTTTCTATTTCCTTCTCTCGGCTCATTCAGTGTAGGATTAGTCTCCCATGTCCTTCCACAAAATAGCATATGCCTGCATGCCACTTACATATCTGGTGTTGTCTCTCCCAGATATTAATGCATTTTTAAATCTCATTTTTATTTGTGGAATGAAGAAATTCTGTCAATAGGAATTCCTTTGAAGGAAAGTGAGTTCTTAGACCCATAAATAAGTATGATTTTACTGCCTTTAGGACTTGACAACCCAAATGAGCTAAGGCTAAATAGATTATCTAGATAAGCCTGAAGCACTTTTGCTATTTTTATTAAATTGCAGCCTGGATGCCATATATTGAGTATAATCGTATTGGCTGACTAAGCTGGATGTGTTTATGTCTACCCATGTGGGCTAATTCATGCACATTAATGAGCTTATGATTTAGCAGTTTATTATTGGATTGGATTTGATGTTTTGGGGCAGATTTTGGGTATATTATACCCAATGTCTGATGTTGTCCCCTACATGCTCAGCATGACCTCATTTTCTTTTCTCTTTCCGTGTCTTCACAGCTTCTATATACCTACAGACTTCAGTTCCTGCAGTCGTGTCAGCTATGACAAGTTCTTTGAAGATAAATTATCAGATTGCCTCTTCAATGCTCCATTGCCTACTGATATCATCTCCACTCCGATCTGTGGGAACCAGTTGGTAGAAATGGGAGAGGACTGTGATTGTGGGACTTCTGAGGTACTACCAAGTCCTTTCTAAAATAGCCTAGTTTGTTTTTCAATTGCTAAGGAGATAAATTATAAAACCATATAGTGTGGTTCATTATAAAATTGCAAGTGTCTTGTGATTTTTTGTTTTTAAAGATTTTTATTGGGGAATTGGGGAGGGAACAGTAATGGGGAATCCAGGTAGGGAAACACACAAGTTGCTGTCCTTTTGTTCTTCAGTCTAGTTGTGGAGGACGTCACTTCACTGGCCCATGTTTGTATTATCATTGCACTTTTCCTGGGTGAGGCAGATCGGTCGCCGTCCTATGGACAGCCACTCATGGCAGCTCTTGGCAACTCACGCTGGCTGCCGGCCACTCACGGTAACTCATGGCAACCCACTGCAGCCCCACTGCAGCCTATGCTGTCACCTGTCGCAGAGGAATCACGGCAGCCCAGGTCCAGGTCGAGCCGTTGTTCACCATCTTAGCTGTAGAGGGCAGCGTCACTGGCCCTCATGTGGGATCCGAACCGGGGACCTGCTGCTTGGAGCTGGTGTCCCAAACCAACTCTTAACCAATGTGCCACTCAGCTGGCCCGTGATTTTTGTATATATTCATTTGTAGCTGTTTGTCAGGTCAGCCTTTCTAACAATGACACTGCGTTGTCTAACAGACCTTCTTGAGGACTGAAGAAGTTTGTCCTCATTGCCTATTTTTAAGTCCATTCACCAACTTGGCTTTGTGTCCTCGCGCCTCCCTTTCTGTCAGAAGTACTTAACATTTCTATGTGCCTATGATTTCCTGAGTGGTTACTTTAGGCATAGCACTGCCCAAGGCTACCAAGCTGGTAAATAGAGGAGCCAATGTATGGATTCAGGTCTGTTATTTCAGCAATCCCAGAACCACCCTGTACTGGGATTTAGCACTTCTCTTTGCAACTCAGGACTTGCTTTACTTACTTAGAAGTGCCTGACCTGATCTCACCCTGTTCACAGGGCAGCCAGGATTCATAATTGTAGTTATGCCCCCATCTTATTAACACTTAATATTAGTAACATGTGAATTCCTCAGAGGGTTGGCTTCTCAGTAACTTCAAAATAGGATTACAAATTTATTCATTCCATGAGAAAGAGGAATCTTTCCCAAATGATGTTTATATTTGATATAAGGGCAAGAGTTTTAACTGTAAATATTATAATTCTAAATATATCACTCCTTCTTGGGAGTCTAAACAGCTACATTCAGAAAGTTGTTTGATTTCTCAGAAACAAGGCAGGAAGTGCAAAATAAAGTATATTGCTTTACACAGAGTTGAAGAATTAAATGTCAACATTGAATAAAGAACTGTATTTTCAGAACTATATTTTCAGTTACATATGTTAGAGATTAAATATACTTCTGGATAGGTACAAAACTGATTCGTTAATCAGTTTTAAAACTAATGTTCTTTAACTAGTTAGATAAAATTTATTTTTTGAGAAAACTCCTTTTTCTTTTTGTTTGCTCTTTTTGAATATTACCACGGGAGACTGGGGTAACTAGAAAACATATTAAAAATTTTAAAAACTGTAAGTAGAATTAAGGTAAATAACAAACCCTCAATTGCTCTCAAATCTCAGTTTTTCTAATGTTAAGTTTTGTTTTATCTTTTATTTTCCTGAAAATTATTTTCAGACTACACCAAAGTAGGGTCTGTGTGATGAATAAACTACATTATGAATTCTGCCAAAATGAGACCAAAAGTAATTCAGCATTTGCATTTGTTTCTGGCATTTTTAAGGAATGTACCAATGTTTGCTGTGATGCTAAAACATGCAAAATCAAAGCAGGTGTTCAATGTGCACTAGGAGAATGCTGTGAAAAGTGCCAGGTAAGACTCTTTTATTCTGTCTTCATAACTGTGATTACCCTTTATTTTTTCTGTTAACACCTCAGACATTATGTTAAATGAAATAGGCAAACAATATTTTTCTGTCTGTAAAATAATGCTACCTACCCTTTGTCTAGTCCTCACTGAGTACATGACAAACATGGTCTGTTTGATCCTCCAACATTCCCTTTGATGTAGATACTATTATCTCATTTTGCTTTTGAGGGAACAGAATTTTAGAACAGAAAATGTACAAGATAATTAAGTCACTAAATGTCAAACTCTAAATACTACCTGTTCCAAAGCCAAAACTGGTCACTCTCATGTCTTGCTTCTTGAGATGCCACATGGTCTTCTTGGACCAAATCTCATAATTGAGCACATATTCTTTTAATAATGGGTTTGGTAGAAAAGCTTTTATTTTGATTAACTTGGTTGCTCCCCTATCTTCATTCTTTGAAGTCACTTCAGGGTGAAATTCATAGAAAAAAGACATACAATGAAGCAGCCGTGTTATTTTCTCAGTGGGCTTTTTTAACTTCCCCTCAAGTTAGAGTTCAGCATTTTACATTCCATTGTTGCATTGAATTCTATGTCATGATTATTTGATTATGGGTCTGTCTCCTTTGTTAGACTGAGTCTTAAGGGCAGGGGAATGACATGCTCACCTAGCACAGCATTTCATATATTTTAAATGCTCAATAACTGTGTGTAGAAGGAATGTATAGATGACGTACTGGGTTACAGGTAGTGTTTTGGATAGATTTTTTTTTTTAATGTCAGAAGGAGAGGAAAGAAATAAAGGATGCAAAAGGAAGATAATTTGAGAACTTAAGTAGTATTGAAAAAGTGTTTATTAAGTGCTATTTGTTAGAGATTATGGAAGATTAAAAAAAAAACAACGTTGCCTTTGACCATAAAGAACTTGCTATTTCCTTAGGGCAATGGTATGTGTACCTGAAACAGGTGAAAATATAATGTCTGATTAAATGTTCAGGTAGGTATTTTAATGGTATATGTCCTTTGTGTAATACTTGGTACTTAAATTTTCATTTAATTTTTATAATGACCTTGTAAAGTACATATGAGATGGGGAAAAGGATTTTCAGAGACTAAATCCATTTTCTAAGTTTATGCACTTAGCCACTGACAGAGCCAAGATTCAAACCTGCATCCTCCAAATCCAAGTTCAGGCCTCTTTCCCCACCACATGTGGAAAAAAAAACCTCAATGTGCATGAAAGGAGTCAAGAGGCACTTTCATGAAAAATGAGGCTTTCAACTAGTCTGGAAAATAATGAATAGATTTTAGAGAAGTGGACAGAAAGAGAAAAAATTTCCACATTAGAAGGCTGAGAGAAAAAATAGAAAGAGAACCGAAGATAACAAGCATGGTTTATGTGACAGCTGGTAAGAAAGCTAGTCTGGTGGGAGCAGCGTAGGTTGAATTTGGAGGGTCTCACATGCTCCAATTAAAATTTGAATTTTATTTTGCCACCAGCATAAAGATATTGAAAGTTTTCTGATGATCTGAGAACTTGCCTGCTCTCTTCAACGAGTGAAAAATATGCTTCCAATGGTCACACAGTCCTCTGGATTTGTGTGAATGGCAGAATTTGTTTTACTAAGGTTTCTCTGAGGAAATAAGAGCAAGATATGCAGAAATAGATGACAGTGGAATTAATATATCCAATGAATATTTGATTATTTCTCCCTCATGATAAATCATTCCACAGGAAGAAATGAGTTGAAATATCTCAATGTACAATACAAGGAATTAAGGATTAGGAAATGTGATGCCTGGGAAAGTCTGAGAGCATGCTGATCTGGTGCTTGTAAACTTACCTTCCGTAATTACATAAAATCCACTTCACCAATAAATCTCTAAATTTCAGGATTGAAATCTCCTAGAAAATCTTGACAAAGATATGTTCAACAAAGGGAAAAATAACTTCCATCTTCACATCTAGGATGTGGCTTGGTTTTCTTCTGTATTTTTCTCATTGATAGTTCCTAGTGTTTGCCCTACAAATTCAGAAATATTGACTGCTGAATGACTTAAGGCATTGGCCAAAGTCAATCAATAGAAGTGATATAATAGGAGATGGCTTTAGCTTATATAATGCAAATGTAAACCAGAATAGAATGATGCCTCTAAACACTTTGCTAAAAATAGGCCAAAGGGAAAATCTTATTTGCATTAATTTGAGATATTAAAGTAAATTGAGTGGCAAAACAGCCTTCTCTCCTTTGTTATTTTCCTACAGTTTAAAAAGCCTGGTATGGTGTGTAGACCAGCAAAAGACGAGTGTGACCTGCCAGAAATGTGTGATGGTGAATCTGGTATTTGCCCTAAGGACCGGTTCCAAGTCAATGGCTTCCCTTGCCAGAATGGGAAGGGCTACTGCTTGATCGGCCTGTGCCCCACACTGCAGGAGCAGTGCACCGAGATGTGGGGACCAGGTAGGAGGACAACCCCCAGTTGTATTGCTGGCATTCCTGTCCCTCTCTGTGCACATGCAGGGAAAAAAAAAAAGTCATATTATTCCAGGTGACAGAGTTTAAGCATGGCCAAAGGAGCATTCTGTCCCATTCTTCTTTCTTAGAAATTGTGCAACTGCTCAAAATCCTGGATAAGAGCATTTTAGGACTTACGGTCAATTTTGCGGTTGCTAGGTTGGACAAATAAAAAAAGAATGACCCAGGCCGGCTGAGTGGCGCGGTGGTTAAGAGCTGGCTTGGGACGCCAGTGGCTCTGGTTCAGATCCCACATAGGAGGGCTAGTGACACTGCCCTCTACAGCTAAGATGATGAACAACAGCTCCACCTGAAGCTGGGCCGCTGTGAGTCCCTGGGACGGCATAGCTGCAACCTCTGCTGCAGTGGGCTGCCATAGGCTACAGAGAGTGGCCGGCAGCCAGCGTGAGCTGCCAAGAGGCGCTGTGAGCGGCCATCCAGAGGCCGGCGACAGATCTGCCTCACCCGAGAAGAGCGCAATGGTGATACCAACATGGGCCAGTGAAGCAACGTCCTCCGCAACTAGACTGAAGAACGAAAGGAGAGCAAATTGTCTGTTCCCCTTCCCCAGTTCCCCAGTGCTGTTCCCCTCTCCCTAGTCCCCAATATAATCTTAAAAAAACAACAAAAAAAGAATGACCCAATGGACTTTTAATCTTAGATTAACAAGTTTGTTTTAATATTGGTATGTCTCGCACAGTATTTGAGGCAAACTCATATCTTAAAAAAATTCTTTGTTTATCTGAGATTCAAATTTGACTGGTGTTTAGTACTTTATCTGGCAACTCTAACCAAGATGCTTCTCAGATAAGGAAGTGTGTGTGTGTGTGTGTGTGTGTGTGTGTGTGTGTGTGTGTGTAGGTGTGTAGAGGTTATAGGAATGCTCAGAAATGGACTCTGGGAATACAGAGGAGCAATGAGGAAAAGTGAAAACTCTTTAATGTTCATGTTGTCCATAATACCAGAATTCTTGAGGCCATATTCTCTAATTATACCATAAAAAAATTTAAAATAAAAGCATAACTTAAAAATCTCCAGAAACTCTGAATCAAAAATTAAATTTTTCTAATTAACTTGATTAGAAAGGCAATTTAAAAAATATCAATTCTTTTGACTTCCTGAATAGGGTATGCTTATATAAATATATATACTTAATTCTCATAGCCTTTTTGGCTACACTTCCAGATTCCTACTTCAATGGCTGAAGGAATGTTTTTTTCAAATAGGGAAAATACATATTCCTAAAAGTATTTGAAGAGAGTTATCACACGCCAGAAACTTTTCACAATTTCTGAAAATATACAAAAGAGAAGATTAAGGAAACCAACAGAAATTATTGATTCACAATACACCCAGAGTAAAAGAAACCTTGTAAATAAATGGACAAGAACCTAGAAAAATTCTTCAGTAAAATCCTGTGTGTCAGTCAGGGAGACACAATTTGAGGAGCAAAGCTTGATACCATGAGTATATCAACAAGTGCAATATACAGTGAAAAACATGCAAAAACAAGTTAATCTACACTTGTTAAATTGGCAAAGTTCTGTTACAGTTAATGCTTAGTGTTGGTAAGGATGTGACAAAATATGTAGTTTCACATACTCTGATAAGTTTATGACTTAATACAATTTTTTCAGAGAGAATTTGGAAAAATGCATATATAATCTAAAATAATTATACTCCTTTCACTAAAAATTGTACCTGAGAATATTTATTTACAAATATTATCACCCATCACTTTAAAAAATGATAATGGATAATTGGGGAACATCTCAAAGTCTAAGAATAAGGATTGGTCAAATAAATTATAGTGTAGCTATCCAATGATTTCTTACAACTATGATACTGTAGAATATTTAATGCCTGGGGAAAGGACAAGTATAAGGAAATTTATGAAGTTGTGTGATACCAGGTATATGAACAATACTTTTCTGTTATCTTAGCAGTAATAACTCTGAAATTTGAGATTAGAAATATGCTTTTTCCAAATTATTAATGCTTAATTATTCAGTATTTCAGTGTGGATATTTTATTAAAATAAGGAACTAATAAATGTTACTTAGATACAGATAATAAAGAAAATATGGTAATAAGCTCATTTTATAATCTCAAACATTGAAATACATAATTCATTTAAAATGGTTTGCGTTTACAAATTATTATAACAGGTTTAATAATTTTTCTTGAAACCAGTGCAATATCTACATAGGTTTTTAATTAATCTAGTTTGTTGTTTTTGAAAGACTGGATTCAAATTTTCCTGATGCTATTTATTGATATTTAAGAGCGGCATCCCTCACAGAATAGGAGCATATGCGTAGGTCTTAGATTCAGAACTGGGTGTGAAGTCTGGTTTTTCCTCTCTCTCTGTGACTTAATCAATATGATTTTTCATTTCCTTATTGATAAAATGGAACAATAATAAGAATAGCTAATATTTCTCAGTCACATACTACTGTTCTAAGTGGCTCATATATATTAACTCATTTAATTCTCGCAACAATCCTATAGGTGCTATTATAGATCATCATTTTACAGAAGAGTGCTTGCCCAAGGTCACACAGCTGCTCAGTCTTACTTAATGCCTTAGCTCTTAACCGCCATGTTCTGCTTACCTGATGAGGATCTGAAGAAGATCACAAGAGAAATTAAATATGTGATGCTTATTACTGTGCCTGGCACAGAGCAGGAGTTTGACTAAGCATAGCATGTAGCTGTCACAGTGACACATAGCAGCAAAATAGCATTCCAGTATCTGCCTGTGGGCTGTTAATATAACAACTGTGGCTTTCCTGGCCAAATCTTCATATTTATATAGATTTTTCTTTTCACCTTCAGCAAATCATCCAGAGGTTCCAAAGACTTAGATAGCCATTATTCAAACGTAGAATATTTAAAGGATTGCTTTCAATTCCAGCTAGCTCTCTTGGCATCAAATTTTGCAGCCTATACACAGAATTGTATACCTTAAGTCTAGTTAATGTTGCTAATAATTGTCACCCCAATAAAGCTTAATGAAACAAAAAAAAATTTCAGCCTATATTTCTGAGAATGGTCAATGGAATTAAATCCTGTGCCCCACAGTGACGTTTTGGTTCATAATGTAATGCATATGTGATGGTGGTTCCATAAGATTATAATGGAACTGAAAAATTCCTATTGCACAGTGCCATTGTGACATCATAGCACAATGCGTTACTTATGAGTTTGTAGAGATGCTGGTACAAGCAAACTTACTGCACTATCACTGATATACAAGTACAGTACCTACAATTATGAATAGTACATATTACTTGATAATAATGATAAATGACTATGTTACCACTTTATGCATTTACTATATTATACTTTTTATTATTATTTTTGAATGTACTCTTTCTACTTACAAAATAAGAAGTTTACTCTAAAACAATATGCCAGGTTATGTCAGCAGCAGCCTCATACATCTTATGTTTACCGAATCTCTTGATTGCATTGTTTTCTCTTGTGTTTGATTTTTATCTCATTTTTTCTTCATCATGGTCCCTATGGTACAAAATCCACTACTAACATTGCCAGTAAGAGGCCACCTCAAATAACTGACCTAGAAACAAAATTAAAAGTGATTAAGTACTATGAGAGTAGAAAATCGGTGATTTTTATTGTTTACCAGTCAGGCATATCCCATTCTACCACAGCTAAGATCTTGAATAAAAACAAAGCGACAGAAGCTGTTAAAAGATCAGCTTCATTGAAGGCACTGAGACTAAAAAAGTTTGAGATGGGCCTATATCAGACAGGGAGAAACTTCTAATGACCTGGATTGAAGACCAGACACAGAAGCAGGTCTCTCTCAGAGGCACCATAACGATCACAGCCAAAGCAAGAAGTTTGTTTGCAATAATGTTGAAAGAAAAAGGCTGGACCCGGCTATGAGGTTGAATTTATTGCTAGCTCTGGGTGGTTTAGATGATTCAAGAGTTGTTATTATACACTGTGAAAGTAAGTGGTGAATTTGTGAGTACTGATGTGAAGGCAGCTGAATAATTTTGGGAAGCCCTAGATAAACTGATAGTGGAGGGAAATTAGTCACCAGAGCAAATATTCAATATGGATGAAACCTGTCTATTCCGGAATTGGATGCCTGAAAGGACTCTCATCCCTAAGGAGGACCAGTCAGTGCCAGGTTTCAAGGCTTTTAAGGACAGGCTTTTAAATCTTTTAAGGCTTTTAAGTCTTGCTTGGGGGCAATGTTTCAGTCTACAAATGGAAATCCTTTGTGATCTGGCACAGTGAGAACCCAGGGCCTTCAAGCATGTCAGTGAGTACGCGTAGCCAGTCCTACAGGAGCAATAAGAAGTCATGGGTGACCCAACTACTCTTTCCTCCTGGCTCCTCTTTCCTCCTGAATTTCTATGCCAGCGAAATGGAGAAGCACTGTTTGGAAAATAACATATCTTTCAAGATTTTGCTTATTGTTGGTAGTGCTCCTGGATATCCTCCTTTTATTGGTGATCTTCATCCCAATATCAAAGTGCTGTTTCTCCCCCCAAACACCACCTCTTTGATCCAACCAATGGGTCAAGGAGTAATAGCAGCCTTTAAGGCCTCCCACCTGAGGAGGACATTTTCCCAGGCTGTCACTGCAACTGAGGAAGACGCTGATGCAGTTCTGGAAGGATTTACATCTGTGATTGCATCAAGAACTTTGTTTGGGCTTGGGATGATGTCACCAAGGAGTGTATAAATGGCATCTGGAAAAAGACACTCAAAAGGTTCATCCACAACTTCAAAGGATTTGCCAAGGAGGAGGAGGCTGTAAAAATCAACAAGGCTATGGTTGAGATGGCAACCAACTTGAACCTGGGTGTGGATGAGATGACATTGAGGAGCTCCTAAAGGTGATTCCTGAGGAATTGCCTAACGAGGAGTAGTTAGAACTAGAACAGGAACGCATAGCTGAAGAGGCAAGAGAAAAGGAACTGCAGAGAATAAAGAGCTCCCAAGAAAATTCACAGTGAAGGGCTTAACAGAAGCTTTTGCAGACCCCAACAAGCTCCCTAAAATGCTTGAAAACATGGACCCCAACACCAAAAGGCTGGGGAGTGTTCATGGAGCATTATCTGCTTATAAGCAAATCTGTGATGAGAAAAAGAAACCAAGCAAGGCACCATGGACATATTTCTGAAAAGAGTGACACCTCCTCAAGGAGAGCCTCAGGCAGGTCCTTCGGGAGGAATTCCAGAAGAAAGCAGTGTGATCATCGGGACGGCAGGCCCCTGCGTGTTCCTGGCCCTGAACACCTTCCAGTGGCACAAGACACAGAGGTGGGGGACAGTGACAATGATGAGCCTGACCCTGTGGAGGCCTAGGCCAGTGTGTGTGTTTGTGTCTTAGTTTTTAATAAAAAGTTTAAAAAGCAAATAAAAAATCAATTTAAAAAGCTTACAGAATAAGGATATAAAGAAAGAAAATACTTTTGTAGAGCTGTACAATGTAGCCTAGGAGCAATAGGCTATCCCTTATGCTTAGGTGTGCAGTAGGCTAGAACATTTAGGTTTGTGTCAGTGCACTCTGTGATGCTCACACAATGAGGAAATCACCTAATTACCCATTTCTCAGAATATATCCCTGTCATTAAGCACCATATGACTGTTTGTTAAAATAGTACCTTTCATGCTGGTTTTATATTTTCTTAATCCTTTGTAGCATTGAATTTTCTTTCTTTTTTTCCCCAAATATGTCTCTGCTGATCATGCCTCATCCCAGGAACCGAAGTTGCAGATAAGTCATGTTACCAAAGGAATGAAGGTGGGTCAAAGTATGGGTACTGTCACAAAGTGGACAACACACGCATTCCCTGTAAAGCAAAGTAAGTGGCCTTTTGGTTGAACCTTCCTGCTACACAGATTAGGGACATTACTCACTTCCAGTCACACATTCTGATTTATTCCATTTAAAGAGAAAGTGAATTTGGACATTATTCATTTGATAAATATTCATTGAGTGACTATGCACCATATTTTAAGCTAGGTACTGAGTTAACACAAATAAGATTGATCTCTTTTTGCAAGTCCCTTGTTGTGGATGTTCCAGATGACACCAAGTACAGTCACTACAAACAGAATGAATGTTTGAGATGGAACACGCAAGGTGAATGGGCCTGTTTGGAAATGTATCTATTGATTTTCCAGGATATTTTAGGTGCTTTCCCATCAAATATTTTCCATTATAATTTTAGGGACAGAAATATTTATCTGTTCAGAGAAACAACTAATACTATGTTTATACAGTTTTATTTAAACTTGCCATGGTATTATTTAAAGAAAAAAATACAGTAAGAGAAATAATTGACAATTCACCTGAAGAATTTGTTTTAGTGTGTGTATTGATACTCCAGAAAAATCATAAAATATTATATGCAACAAACTTGAGATTGTTCTTGAAGATTTGTTTTCATTCTGCAATTTAAAAATGATGTTTAGAATTCAAATTATAACAGATTAAATTCCTTGGGCTGGTCCAAATGTTACACATACAAATTAATATATAACAAGAGGTTGAACAAAGTTTTTCTACTAAACACTAACTGTGCTAGATGACAGATGTTACCAAGCAGACTATATTTGGGACCTCTTGGGAAGTTTGGGCCTAAAGGATGAACAGTCTTATCCTGTAGTCTCTCCTTTATAGGAAGTCAGGGCAGAATCAAAAGGGGAAAAATATGTATAAGGAAATATGTGGGGGAGAAATGGGCAATATATAGTATGAGAGCTAGTAAGTGGGGAAAGAGAGTAGAGTAGTTCCATCTTTTCTCTATAGCATGTACAAACACCATTGTCACATATTGCCATATATAGGAGCACTGGATAATTTTCGCAGCTAGCAGCACAAGCATTCCACTCTTCCCACAGGCTGCCTTTCAAGTCACCTCTTACAAGTCACTGTATAGTGGAGATTAAGCCTGGAATTCCCTGTGCCCTAGAATCTTCCTTATAAGACTTCACCTAAATGATTCAAGAAAAACATCTTCTCAGGTTTTGAGACAATGCGTGTCTTTCTCTATTCTTCAATCATATTTTCTAACAATCACCAAAGACATCAGAGGAATCTGATTGTATCTACAATCAGTATACTTTTTCACAGCCCTCCTCTGAATTCTCTAAAATTGCCTGTAATTTTATTGATATAGGCTTTATTCACCTTGGTGATAAAAGGATGGTTTTATTGAGTGCTGAGCAGTTTCATCTGTATTTACAGATAGAATGTCCTTTCCATAACCCCATGTAATGCCTTGGAGTATTCAAGGTCCAGTTTTATATTGACACAACCATAGCTGAGAGAATTGTTCTGCACAATTCATAAAAATAAAAAAGGAATGTTAGCTGAGACGGGATAGAATCTGATTTCCTAGGTGCCCCCCATGATGGCAGAAAGCCATCCTCCTTGTATCTTCTGGCTCCATCAAATATGACTTCCATTCCCAATTGTTTGTCTTGGTCTGTGTTGGCTTCTCCAGCTCCAGCCATCACTTTCCAATAAGTAAAAAGGAAGAAACAAGCACCAAAAAAAAAAAAAAAATCATTGAGGAGAACTGCCTACTCCGTCACACACGGCCACCCTCAAGAATTTATAGTTAAGATTCTACTTCCTTCCTAGTGGCCAGGACTTAGGCAATTGGCCCAAAGTAGCTGCATGAGAATCTGAGAAATGAGTGTGTGTTTTCTTTTTCTTTTATAGCAACAATGTGCCTTACCAATATTTATTGGTTCTTTTACTGAAGAATAAGGGGAAAAGGGGATTGATCTGAAGAAGGATGAGAAGTCTCTGCTACAGGGAGAAATATTATTAGTGAAATATTGGTAGTTAAGGGGCTGATTTATATTTCTACAAAACTGCAATTTGGATCTTGGTATTTCAACTACATCAAATTTTGGCTTTTCTTCAGTGACATCATGTGTGGCAAATTGTTCTGTCATGGTGGATCTGATACTTTGCCCTGGAAAGGACGCATAGTAACTTTCCTGACATGTAAAGCATTTGATCCTGATGACAACAGTCAAGAAATAGGCATGGTAGCCAATGGAACGAAGTGTGGAAACAAGCAGGCAAGTTGAAACTGTGTTTTTTTATTCAAAATGTTTAGTTTTGTTTTTTTGTCTTATTTCTCAAGGCCTCCTTGTATTTTATAGAAACAGTTTTCAAAGCAATGCTTATGTCATTCATTGATGCCTGACTGCATTTATTCCTTCAATAGTATTTAATAAGTACCTATTTATTACATGTTTAATACTAGGTTGTTAAACTTAGGTAAGTTTTATTGCCCCCAAATTGGCAGGTTCTCAATGAGTGATAGTTACTCTGATAATAATAAAGAGAATGATAACAATGATATTTATTTTTACACAAATAATATTTTTTAAAATATTGTGGATGATGTGATATTGGTAAGCTTTCCATAATAGTTTTGTTTGGAATGGGTACCTTGTATCATGTGCAATGCTCGGCTCAGTTGTAAATATCAGTCTTAAGCGTTGGACAGAAGAGGTGGGTTAAGGCAATGACCCCTGAGGAATGAAGTGAAGTAAGGAGATCTTTAAAGAGGGCTTTCTAAATATTTTACTATAAAAGTTGTCTAGATCTTACTTCCCTATTTTCAAAAGAATGCTGATTTCCATAATAAAAAGGTAAGTTTGATAACAACAATAGTGATTAATAATATAAGACAAAATTCCGAAGACTCAACAATTTGCAGAACTGAAGCCCTTGGATATTAGTGTCAACTTTATATTTTTCACATCGCTTTCAGGTTTGTGTTAATGCGGAATGTGTGGATATTGAGAGAGCCTACAAATCAACCAGCTGTTCGGCTAAGTGCAAAGGACATGCTGTAAGTTTTGACAATGTTTCCCCAAGCTTGCTGAAGCTTATATAATTTTAGGTCAGTTTTGATGATGCGATGTTTCAGCATGAAATGATTAAAGTTACTAAGTTTGTCTAACCCCTCAGTGGTTTGTTCAATGATAAATCTCTTCTAAGTACATACTGAAATTCCATATTATTGATTCATATGTTATGTAGATAGCTGAAAGCCACAGGACAGGGGTTATTCCTTTTTCAGAATGGACATAATTGGGTGGGTGGTCAGTCTGGTGTGGAAACTGACAAGGTCATTCCTCCCCCTCCCCCAAGGTGTGTGACCATGAGCTCCAGTGTCAGTGCAAAGAAGGCTGGATCCCTCCCGACTGTAATGACTCCTCAGTGGTCTTCCGTAGGTAACATACACATCTAACCTGAGAAAATTGCTCTTCTTTTCTAAGCTTTTCTTACATGTAACATAAGATTTCATTGCCTCTTTTCTCTCTTCTTAGAATTCCTGTTCTGTAGATATTGAATCCATAATATTCATCTTTAAAACTCTTTAACAATGTTTAGTCATGTTTTCTACATCCTTATATTTTTACTCCACATAACAAAAGGATTTCCTTAAATTCTATATTTGTAATCTTATTTTAATCCCCCAATTTTTCTTGCTTTATAATTGTTCCATTTTCATAGCAGCCTTGACTTAATGTGTAGACATAACACCCCCATAAAACTTTCTAAGAATGACAGATTATTTTTGTAGGTTTAATTCTGTTCTCTGAATGATCTCTATTTCTTTTGATTTTGACTGTTCCGTTTTTTTCACCATCTTGTATGTCATTGGGCCGTTTCTCTTCAGGGTATGTGATCTTATGTTAAATATGAGATTAAGTTGACTTGAATGAGCTCACATGGGTTTTCTTTGCATGTTTGTGTTCTTGTTGTACCTACCGATACCTCTCCTGATAAGAAATCTGGCTTTCAGCTCTATCCGCAGAAAGAAATATGTCTTTACAGGCCATCATGGTGAGAAGCAGCCAGAGTGGGGATCCTCTTCTCTAGCTGCCATGGTGAAGAGTACTTGGCCATGAGAAGAGAGGTCCTCATATCATTAATTTCCTGAGGGAGCTGCTTTTCCTTTGCATTCACTCGCCCCTTGATTCTCCCTTTTCTCTGATCTTGTATGGGTATCTACGGTTAGCCTCTGTGCTGCTTCTCAGGCTCTTGCATCCCCCATTGTTTCTAGAGAGAAGTTCTCAGAGCTTTGTCTTGAGGCATGAGCCACTCTTATTTATATACATAAGGGTTAGGGATGGGCCTGAATGTATCATCTGTCCCAAGTTCAGATTCTCTGTTGACTTCCCAAGAAACAATAATACCTACTACTGATGTTTGGGCTAATTTTTTTTTTTTTTAATTATTGATCCTTTGTTAGACTTCCCAAGAAAGAATAGCATTTACTGCTAATGTTTGGAGCTATAATTTACCCTGTTTCCCTGCACCTAAATCCCTTTACTTCCTATATTTCTACAATTCTTTTGATTTTTATAGAGGGTGGAGAATTAGATATTTGAGCTGCAGTTATTACCTTACCTAGAATTCTACTTCTGATGTATCTACCTCTGTCTGTGTGTTCACACTTGTGCACTTTTCTTGCATTTATACAAAAATTAATCTTGTTATTGATTTGCTGATCTCTGTAATGAGAGAGTGGAGCTGTTTGAATTGCTCTTCAAATTTTTATCTCCTGGTCTCTGTGGTTTCTGATTATTAAAAGAGAAATGAATGTCTGAAATAACAAAAGATTGAAATTACATTCATTGCTTAAGTTAATAGATAGAAGAGAAAACACCAAATAAAGCCAGGAAATTGGTTCCAACCATTCCCCAACTCATAGGGACACATAATTTCTTTTCTATCCATAGCAATTGCAATACAGAGCAAGCATCAGTAGAACACACAGTTATGTCTCCATCAGTGTGATTTCAAGGCTTCAGTTTCTTTTTCCCTGTTTTATTCCATGGCTGAATTTTGAAAATGGTTCACAACTCTTTTGCCAGCCTCTTCATATTCTATCTAATATCCCAAGCATTCATTTTGCAATTATTACAAACATCATCCCTTCTAAGAGTTCTCAGTAGCATTTCCTTTAGATTTCCATATAGATTTCTCCTTTATTTCTTCTATAAAATAATATTACAATAATCATGATTAAAATACGTTTTCATTTTACTGGCTAAGAGAGGTTTTCCAGGGAATGCATGTTCTCTGGAGAAAGGATAGTTGGAATTTGTGCTAAATAAAGAAATAAGGGCAAGTGTGACGTGTATTTGTGAATTTCTCATATCCTCACTAGGCCCGGGTTGTCTTTGTTGCAGACTTCTCCATTGTGGTTGGGGTGCTGTTCCCTCTGGCAGTCATATTTGTGGTGCTTGCTGTAGTAATCAGGTGCCAAAGCACCAGAGGGAAGCAGGTGAAAGTCCAGAGGTAGGTTTTTTGTTTTTTTAATTCAATTTATAGGGATGACAATGATTAGTAAAATTGCATAGGTTTCAAGTGTACAATTCTATAATACATCATCTATGTATCACATTGTGTGTTCACCACCCAGAGTCAGTTCTTCTTCCATCACCATGTATTTGACCCCCTTTACACTATTCTACCATGTTCTCCCTTATTCTCCAATAACCACTAAACTGCTGTGTGTGTCTATGAGTTTTTGTTTGTTTGTTTGTCTTGTTACTTTGTTGCTTTCATTTTTTTTTTTTGAGGGTGGTGCCACTTGCGCTCATATGTGGGATCCGAACCAGGGCAACCAGAATCCCAAGCCAGCACCCAACCACCATGCCACTCAGCCGGCCCTATTGCTTTCAGTTTTATATCCCATATATAAGTGAATTGCTTTGGGGACTTTGGGCTTCTGATTTATTTTAAATTCAAGTATGTGACCCAAATTATCAAATTTAATTTTAGTTTACTTCAATACTCAGGAATAAGTACAGACACATTTTTCTTGGATCAGAGGCTGGATATCTCTTTTACTAGAAAATCCTTCACAGAAACACATGTCTTTTTCTTCTGTTAATCACTGTATTTATAATTAATAATATTAATAACTCTCATTATTAAAGATTTTGCACTGTAGGAATACAATATCTAACACTTATTCATCACTATCTCTATGACAAGGACTATGCTAAGACTTTTGACATACATTATCTCACTGTATCTTCACAAGAATATCATAAGGTAGTAACTATTAGTTCTATTTTATTGATGAAAAGATTTTATATATTAATTTTACAACAATCCTGCAAAGTTAGGTACTTCACATTTTTACTGATGTGAAAACAGAAGCTCAGAGAGGTTAATAAACATGTTCAAAGTTATACAAAGTAAGTGATGGAGTCTTAATTGTACCTAGATAGATCAGTCTTTCAAACATGGTCTTGACATTATATCTTTCTTGCATTTTTTAAAAATATTGACTTATTCATCCATAATTGGCTATTAATAAATATTGAATGAATAAAATAAATCATTCATTAAATGAAATAATTCAGATAAAAGTTGAATTCAGCACCATCATTATTAGGAATAGGAGCTCTGTAAGAGAATCAAAAAGAAAATTAGTGGTGGTGCTTTTATTATTTTTGTATTAGTTTGGTGTACAAATCAACATGGCGATTAGACATTTATATACTTCACAAAGTGACGACCCCAATAAGTCTAGTACCAGCCACTGTGCACAGTGGTTACAATAATATTGACTATATTCCCTATGCTGTAGTTTATATCCCTGTGATGGTGATTATGAATTACAGGACATGGAAACCTGAATAATGTCCTATTGAATAGATGAAAACCCAGTCAATAGAGAAGGATGACACAGTGGGCAAAAAAAATTGGCAAACTTCTCTTGAGTTTCCCCCTCATGGTGAAGGCACTGCTAGGTCAATTTGTATGCTGTGCTTTCACATACAGGCCACTGTCTATTGCTGGCACCAGACCACCCAGACAGAAGAGGAAACCAGAGACAGTGAAGGCTGTTCAACGCCAAGAGGTGAACCGTAGTTTGCATTGTGCTTGCCTTGGATCCCAGTTTGTGATTCTTTCCCTCTTTTGTCCTGGCCTCCTGTCATTTCTACTTACCAGTGTTTTTTTTTTACAAATCCATTGTACTAGTGAGTATGCAGCAAGGATTGTGGTGAGCTCTATAACTACACATTTGGAAAGAAAGTTCTTTGCCTTTGGTTAAATGTAGAAAACTCCCCCTAAAATGCAGAGGCTGCTTTGCTGTGGTTCATAAAAGGCAAAAAGAATAAAGAGAACAAGAACAATAGACGTCAGATCTCTCTCTCTCTCTCTCTCTCTCTCTCTCTCTCTCTCTCTCTCTCTCTTTCTCTCTTCCCCTCTCTCTTTCCTCTCCCCCTCTTACTTCCGCCCCCCCACTCCCCCTCTCCCCGATTCCTTATTCCTTGTAGAAATGTCCCAGTAAAGGCAATAATATATATATTTGTATAGCAATATATGTAACATTTATAACCTTTCATGCCCTGGTTGTGTCCTGCAAGTTTAGAAATTTTAGCAGAAGCGGGCTAATGATAATGATAATGGTAATAATGTGTTTGATGGACACTTACCAGTCTCTGACTACTGTGACCGCAGCAGAACACAGCGGCTGGGCCAATGTAATGTCCCGTCCGGTATCTCAGAGTCGTCTTAGTTCTGATCTCCCTATGTCTTAAGAGGCCTGGACTATTTAGAAACTGAACTTAGGAAATGGAGAATTTCATTTTAAAATATATTTTTCTTTTTAGATGAGTCAGATGAAGTTTCATGCCCCTGATCTGCCAGCAGAGAGCAGTGAGCCTCCAGCTTCTTTTGTGAGTTAGCTGTTTCTCTTAAATATCGCTTCTAATCTCACCTCAAAGAAATGCTAAAGAAAGACACAGCCCCTCGTACCCGGTTATTTCTTGGGAAATTAGTGAATAGAAATATAGAATATAGATTTTCTGCAAAACTTGGAAAACACAAAATGTGAGAATGCCTGCCTCTCCATTATACTCCTAAATGTATCCCTTAAACCACAATTACCAGGTCCATAAAGCTGATAACTCATTACAAGAAGAGTGCCTACCTGCTTCATAGTGCCATTTTCATCCTATGTCTATTGGCATTGGAGTTATGTCTAAATTGTATGTGTATACCTAAATAAAAGCAAGTGAGCTTACGGGCTTAGACTAGTCTCATGGGTAGGGTCATACGTTCTCCATTTTTGAAAATGATTTAAGCCTTTCTATTAAGCACATCCGTTTCCAAGGGCTCATCTTTGAACTTATTTTTTTTTCATCTCTAACTAGCTAATTAAAAAGCCAGATTTTCCACCACCACCGATTCCTACGTCTGTATCCTCTTCCTCTTTCCTTGTAAGTATCAGATGATCCCTGGTGATTTTTTTAAATGTCTGTTGTGCCCAAGGTGAATAGTATCTCTCTAAATCTGTGGGTTCACTAACGAGATTTGTGCTCCCTCAGCTAACCTGAGATATCATAGAACATGGGCATATCTGAGAAAGCAAGGCCTATACTATACATTATTATTTAATTATCTTCTATTAATTTATTATTATTAAAAATAGTTCTACTGTTATATAATTGTTAAGAAATGATAGGTAGGGCCGGCCAAGTGGCTCAGTTGGTCAAGAGCTCGCTCAAGAGTGCGAGCTGAGCTCTGAGCAATGGCGGTTCGATGCCAGCCCGAGCTGAGTTGCCGTAGAGCTTCCAACAGGTGGCAGGATGGCTCAGCTAAAAAAAAAAAAAAAAAGAAATGATAGGTAGTTCTGCTGTAGAAGGCAAACTATGTCATTTAAAGGAGAGTTTCTAGATGCTGATTTTGGAGGACATAAAATTTTATTATAAATTATATTTTACTTTCTTATTTATTATAGATAGAAGAAGACTATATTAGTCACAGTTTTCTGTAGGAGGTGGGGCATTAAAAAACAGACCACATATAAGCAAACCTAGAATAAATTCAGGCACTCATGCAGTAAATGGTAGAATTCATTCACTCAAGTAGTTACTGAGCATATTTCCTCATACTTGGTGCTCTGCTGTTGGTAAGTGAAAAGACTAAAATTTAAGGTTTTTTTCTAAGGACTTTTACAATTTTAGTGGGAAACAAGTTATAAACATATGAAGCATTTAATTCCTCATATATAATTTATGCCCTGCAAAGTAGGTGATACTAATGAGAAAAATATGGTACAGAAAAAAATGAATGAATGGGTTGGAGTGGTTAAAATGGGAGGAAGATCCATTGACTAAGTACTTGGAATTTTGGCCCCTGAGATTTGGGTAGAATTTAAATGAGTAATGAGGAGGTGAGGAATGATTTAAATAAGCAAATAAGAATAGCTAAGATGAGAAAAACATAGCATTTGTAATGACTTACCATTATTTTTGTCCCTAACATAGCATAAAGACACAAAAGTACTTTCCTCTACTGTTTTCAAGGATAATACTATGTCTACACCAAAGGTAAGAGATCCAAAGCCAAATTATTATAATCTTGTTTACCGTTTTCACCCAACCCATCCCCCTTCCCCTCTAACACTTCTAGTTTGAAGGAGAGAAGTTTCTAACTATGTCTTCCTAGGAGATGTTCACTAAGAACAGCATCTGTGTGATTGTAGAATGAGCACTAACATATGTTTTCCTTTTTAGTTTGGCCAACAACCAAGAGGAAGTTGATGGAAAGATCTTAGCTAGAAAGTGATGATGTCACAATAGTCTTCATTTTCTCAGAAATATTCCCCAGGGATAGTGAGATGGAGGAAGATTCCCATAGAATAATCACCCAGTATCTCATAAGTCTTCTGATCCCTCATCCTCTCCATATTATGTTAATTAGCCAGGTGGATATTTGGACCCCGTGTGGTGTTTTTCTTACCTTCTTTCCCTATATTCCCATGTTTCTACTCCTTCACTTCGATGTATCAAATAATCTGTAAGATATGAGCTGTAACTACAGAGAATTGATTTTCATTTCTTAATATTTCAAAGTTATGAGATATATATCTATAAACATTTTTAGGAAAAGCTGATTATTTAAGAGTTTTATCTTTTTTAGGGCTGCAATCCAAATGTCTGAAGCAACAGCTAAGCCAGGATTAGTGGGTAAATGATCAACTTGGAAGATTGGACAATGTGGATGGAAGAGAAATATATGGACTTTCTAACTACTATTTGCTCTTTATACTCAAAGATGTTAACATTTCTTAATTCATGCTATACTTTGAAAAGATTAAACAAAATAACAAAAGATTTTTAAGCGAGACATACTCTTGAGAACCTTTGTATGAATTAAAATTTTCTGTTTTCCATACTCGGGAAGGAAGATGACTCTAAAGATATAGCTATGAAGCTGAAATCTCTTATTAAGTGACTTTTCTAGACACTACCACTTTTTTTTTAATTTTATTTTTTAATGTGATGTTGACTAATATTTGTTCAAATATTTTGAAAACCTTCATTCTCTCATTTGGTAGGGTACAAAATAAAAAAAACAAAAATTCACAGGAAACTGGGACAGATGGGAGGGAATTATATATTCATTAATAGGAAACTAATAATAACTTAATTATTTTAACTATTAACCTGTCAAATTGGAATCCTCAGTTAAGGAGAAAATGATATAAACATTTTTTGACTTATATATCTCTTTCCACGTTATCTTCTACAATCCTTATTAGCTGTGTCATTTGAGGTTTACTACAATTGAATAAAATTTTATTAATTAAAAATATTTTTCATAGAAATTCCATTATTTTTCATAGGAATTCTGTTACTGGCAAGGTTAAAGTGAACTTTACGTTCTAAGCAAAGAATGTTTTAGTTAAATAAAAAAAAATCAGAGGTTGTAAACTGGTTTTATTAAACTGGAATTGTTTTAGCCACAAAGTATTTTTAAATGTTTTGAATTTACTGCCAATATTTAAAAATTGGATCATCATGCATAAACATCTAGATTTCCAACTTTCTAAAAGTAATCAAGTGGTTTGTCAATGTTGGAATCACGTTGTTTAGTTGACTGGTGGTGGAGCAAACTTGTTGGTCGTCTACCAAATAACCCTCTCCTTCCCTGATTTTAGAGCCCCAATTTACTTAATTGATAATCCTAACTCCATTTCATGGGTAAATCAACATAACAATCTCATGTCCCTGGTTGAATTAAAGGTGAGTGTATATCACCACTCCCCTTCTGCCCCCTCTCCCCCCCTTTTTTTTGCCAGTGAGACCAGAAAGGAGATATGTTGGAGAGTTTCTAGCTAAGATATCCTTGTCCCTTCTTCTGGTTGTTGGCATCTGGATATCCTATCTGATATTGTTGGGATAATGAAGGCAAGTCTGATATTCTGAATAAGGTAGAGCAGAAATATGAAAAGAATAAAACCTAGTCTTTTAAAAAATATATTAATTTTTTTCCCATTACAGTTGACATTCACTATTATTTTACATTAGTTTCAGCTGTACAGCATAGTGGTTAGACATTTATATATTTTATGCAGTGATCCCCCTATTAATCTAGTACTCACTTGGCATTATACATAGTTATTACAATATTATTGACTATATTCTGTATTACATCCCCATGACTAATTTGTACTTCTTAATTCCTTCACTTTTTCCACCCAACCTCAAAACCCCTTCCCCTCTGGCAACCATCAGTTTGTTCTCTCTCTCTATGAATCTGTTTTGTTTGTTTATTTTGTTTTTTAAATTCCATATATAAATGAGATCATATGTATATGTCTTTCTCAGTCTGACTTATTTTACTTAGTGTAATACCCTCTAGGTCCATCCATGTTGTTGAAAATGGTAAGATTTCATTTTTTTTTATGGCCAAGTAATATTCTATTGTATATATGTACCATATCTTCTTTATCTAAGCATCTATTCATCTATTGATGGGTATTTCAGGTGTTTCCATATCTTGGCTATTGTGAATAGTGCTGCAGTAAACTAGGTGTGCATGTTTTCGTTTTTTTTTTGAGGGCAGTGTCACTGGCCCTCATATGTGGGACCCGAACCGAGGCCACTGGCTTCCCAAGCCAGTGCTTAACCACTGTGCCATTCGGCGGGCCCTTGCATGTTTTGTTTTTTTTTTGAAGTAGTGTTTTGGATTTCTTTGGCTAAATATCCAGGAGTGGAATTGCTGAGTCATCAGGTAGTTCTATTTTTAAATTTTTTTAGAAACCTTCAAACTGTTTTCCATAGTGGCTGTACCAATTTGCAATCCCACCAACAGTGCACGAGGGTTCCCTTTTGTCCACATCCTCACCAACACTTGTTTGTTGATTTATTGATGATAGCCATTTTGACCTGATGAGGTGATATCTCATTGTAACTTTAATTTGCATTTCTCTGATAATTAGTGACATTGGGCATCCTTTCATATGTCTATTGGCTATGCATATGTCCTCTTTGGAGAAATGTCTATTCAGTTCCCCTGTCAATTTTTAAATTGGATTGTTTGGTGTTTTGGTGTTGAGTTGTATGAGTTCTTTATAAATTTTGAATATTAACCCCTTACCAGGTGTATCATTGGTGAATATCTTCTCCCACTCAATAGGCTGTATTTTTATTTTTTAAGATTTTTTTTTTTATTATTATTGGCGAAGGGGAACAGCATTGGGGAATCGGGGAGGGGGAACAGACAAGTTGTTGTCCTTTTGTTCTTCAGTCTAGTTGTGGAGGACGTGGCTTCATTGGCTCATGTAGGTATTATCATTGTGCTCTGCCCAGGTGAGGCAGTCGCTTGCCGGCCATTGGACGGCCACTTATGGCAGCTCACAGCAGCTCATGAAAGCTCACGCTAGCTCACGCTTGCTGCCTGCCAGCCCCACTTCAGCCTACGCTGTCACCGACGACACAGCAGCCCAGCTCCAGGTTGAGCTGTTGTTCACCATCTTAGCTGTAGAGGGCGCAGCATCACCGGACCTCATGTGGGATCTGAACCTGGGCTGTGCTGCTCAGAGCTGGCATCCCAAACCAACTACTAATCAATGCGCCATTCGGTTGGCCCAATAGGCTGTATTTTTGTTTTGTTGGTTTTCTTTGCTATGAACAAACTTTTTAGTTTGATGTAGTCCCATTTATTTATTTATATTTTTGTTTCCCTTGCCCGAGATGGCATATTAGAAAAAAAATATTGCTAAAAGAAATATCAGAGAGTTTACTGTCTATGTTTTCTTCTAGGAGTTTTAAGGTTTCAGATCTTACATTTAAGTCTTTAATACATTTTGAGTTTATTCTTGTATATGCTGTAAGAAAGTGGTCCAGTATCATCATTTTGCATGTATCTGTCCAGTTTTCCCAGCACCATTTGTTGAATAGACGCTCTTTACCATTTTGTATATCCTTGCATCATTTGTCATAGATTAAGTAACCACACAGGCATGGGTTTATTTCTGGGCTCTCTATTCTATTCCATGGATGTATGTGTTTCCTTTTATGCCAATATCATGCTGTTTTGATTATCATGGTCTTGTAGTATAGTTTTATAGCATGTAGTCTCCAATTTTGTTCTTCTTTCTCAAGATTGCTATGGCTATTTGGGGTCTTTTATGGTTCCATATAAATTTCAAGATTATTTTTTCTAGTTCTGTGAAAAAATGCTATTGGTCTTTTCAGAGGGATTACATTGAATCTATAGATTGCTTTGGGTAGTGTGGACATTTAAATGATATTAATTCTTCCTATCCATGAGCACAGTATATGCTTCCAATTATTTGTACTTACTTCAATTTTTTTTCTTCAATGTCTGATAGTTTTCTAAGTATGAAAGCCTGGTCTTTTAATGATGTCATTAAATGGGTAGATTAATAACTCCTGGAGTCATCCTACACTTTGTTGGGGCTTCCTCTTATATGATCAATATAATTTCTTATTTTTAAAGCCATTTTGAGTTATAGTTTTCTCTTACTTGTAACAGAAGTCATCTGAACTCATAAAGTAGCTGCCTCCATTATTAGGGCACATGCTTTCCACTTCATCATTACTGATATATATATATATATATATATATATATATATATATATATATATATATATATATATATATATATATATATATATATATATATAATACTTGGCCTGCTTTAGCCATGTGCAGCACGGACCTGGCCCCACAGGCCTTCCTTTCCATAAGGGATTTTGCCCACACATGTTCATTTGCCCTTGCAGTGTGAATTTCTAGGTAAGCTCATGTTGGCTTCAAAAGTGAAGTTCAATGCCCAGCAAAGCCAGAGTCCACCTTCTCAATGTGGCAGTCTTTCTTTCCATGTGGGAGTTTATTCAAGAACACATTAAAAATATAGCTTTAGGGCCGGCTGAGTGGTGCGGTGGTTAACAGCTGGCTCGGGACGCCAGCAGCCCCGGTTCAGATTCCACATATGAGGGCCAGTGACACTGCTCTCTAAAAAAAATATAGATAGATAGATAGATAGATAGATAGATAGATAGATAGATAGATAGATACATAGATACATACATAGATAGATAGCTTTATCTATATTGTGAGGTTTCAGAAGACCCTGCCCTAACCCAGAAATAAATTCTTATTTACAGTAAGGCCGTAATTTTACTTGTGATCAGCCTATGAATCTTTGCTGTTTTTTTTGTTTGTTTATTCAGTTTTAATATCTGTCCCTGTCTCATTCTTTTTAATATTGATGCAATGGAAATCATAAACCTTTGAATCTTCAATTAGCCATTTATATTACCCAAGCTAGAAATAAAACATGTGCTGTCAAGAAGTAGTATCTGAGCATTCCTGGAAATTCTAAAATGATGGCACTAGGTCCTTGAGATAGAGGCAATATAGGTCCTTTATGGAGAATAGACAACTGGAAGACAAAGAAGGAAAGCCATTCTCTTATCCTAAGACTTTGAACCGAAAGCGTACAACATTTCCTGTTGGGCTGAACTGTAGAGCAATTTAGACAGCTTAAAGCAAAGACTTTCACTTCACAGTCCTGTTTCCCAGCAAGATCTGCAACTTACTATCTTTAAGGGAATTCCACTGATATGGCTTTTAACTACATTAGATACGCCACCAAACCTGTTGTTATAATTAATTATTTTTACCTTCTCTATTTAAAAACAGAAAAAAAAGAAAAAAAAACAGACTAAATTGTAATCTTTTCCATGTACTCTGATTGATATACCATAGTGTTTCTCAAAATACTTCTTAGCACCTTACCCAGTTACTGCTTTGTTTAAGTTTTGGGAATGCTTTTAACTTTGTTTGAAATAATGAAGTATACATGAAAAAGAAAGCAAGTTTTAGTTGCAATCAAAAGTTATGGATGGAGTGGAGCTATGTTATTTAAATTGGTAATAATGATACCTATGTGGTAAAGAATTGAGGGTGGCCTCTGAGTAACAGCCAGCAAGGAACTGAGCCCTTCAGTCCAACAACCCTAAGGAACTAATTTTGCCGACAACAACTGAATGAGCTTAGAAACAGCTCTTGTCCCAATGGGATCTTGACTGACACCTGTGAAAAAAACTGAAGCATAAGAATCAGCTAAGTTTTCCCAGCTTCTGCAAACAGAGAAACTGTGAGATAATAACTACGTATTCTTTTATGGTTTGGAGAAATTTGTTATGCAGCAATGGATAGCTGCTACAAGGAGGGTAGAGATCAAATGTTTCAAATATTCAGACTGGCTTACATAGAATTAAGCACTATATTTAACACGACTTGTATCATCTCAAAACCTTTTTTCCTTTTTTTAATCTCTCTATAGTCTCTTTCATTTATTCCTTTCTCTTTATTGGGAGTACTGGTTATCTGCTTGAGATCTCTGTTATCCAGTACTCTTGAATATAATATTCTCTCACTTTTATTTGACTCTTTCCTTGGTATTTTTGAAGAATTCCTTAAATTTGTCTTCCAAATTTTTTATTTTATGTTCAATACTGTCAACCCTCCTTTTTACTAATTTTAAGGCATTTTATAATTGTTTCTCATATTTGCTTAATAACATTCTCTTTTTTCCTATCTTATGTTAGTTTGATAAAGGCTTGCCATTTAACAGTTTTTGCATTTTGTTTCCAGAATTTTCATTCTAAAATTAAATTAACAGAGCAAATTTTGTCTACTCTTTATTAGTGTGTCTCAAACTAACTATTTTTCAAAAGTGCATCCTTCCTCAGCCATTTGAGTATTGTGCTCCTGGTCTTTCACAAACATAATTATTTCATAGGTGTCACATTGCTATTTTCCAATTGGCTTACCTTTGTGTTTTAAAAGTTCTAGCCTGACCTGTAAAATATTCTCCATTTCATATCTTTGATGATAGACTCTACTCTTGAGCTAAAGAATTTTGGCACATTAGCTAGCATTTTGAGTATAATATGGGAATAAGTGGGGCCATGAGAAAATCTTGCATATTCTTTTATGCCCAGACTCTTTTTTTTTTTCCTTAGCTAAAGCCTTTTACCAGGGCCAGAGCACGGTTGTACGTACATCCTTGTTGTGGTACTGAAATCCACCTCATCAGGAAAACTCCTGACTCGTTAAAGGGAAAATGTCAACCAACAAAATCTGCAACCATCTTGGCACAGCTGCTCTTAAATATTCCTAGTCTTTTCTGCTGCTTCTAGAAAAAAGACCTTCCTTTGCCAGTGAGAACTTTAGATATTGCTTATTATCTAGACTAGGCAGTTGGTTATGCTTAATACTATTTTTACTATGCTAAGTAAATAATATTGTTATGAAAATTAAATCTCGAAAGCAGAAAAAATTTTGGTATGTAATTTATTGTGAAGGCATCTCCTTGTTAAAATTTAACTCTTCTCCCTCACACCTAGAGCTGAAATCTATACTCTTTTTTAAAAATAAATTTTTAAAAATTGTGGTAAGAACACAACATGAGATCTACCTTTTAACAGATTTTTAAATGTATAACACAACATTGTTATCTATAGGCACAATGTGTATAACAGATCTCTAGATATTATTCATCTTGCATAATTGAAATTTTATACCTATTGATTAATAACTCCCCATTTCCTCCTCACAGTCGCTGGCAGCCACAGTTCTATGCTTTCTTCCATGAGGTTGACTACTTCAGATACCCTCATATAAATGAAACCATGCAATATTTGTCCTTCTGTGACTGACTTATTTCACTTAGCGTAATGTCCTCCAGATTCACTCCTATTGTTGCATATAACAGGATTTCCTTCCTTTTTTAAGGCTTAATATAAATACTTGATATAAGTGGTATTATTATGTAGTATTTTTTTTCTTTTATGTAACTGGCTTATTTCACTGAGCATAATGTTTTCAAGGTTCATCCATGTTGCAGAATGTATCAGAATTTCATTCCTTTTTAAGGCTGAATAGCCTAATATCATTTTGATCTATTTATTTTCTGCTTGAAATCTCTGAAGACAATTTCTAGAGCTCTACATCCTCAACATTTACATTAACATTGTTTTTTTATCCTTGCTCATTTTCTAATCAAAATAATGATTTTTTTATATCTGTTTTAATTTGTACTTCTTTGATAGTAAATATACTTTTAAATTGATCATTTTACTGACTTTATTCCTAGTATTTTAGACCTGGTTTTAAATCAGAGCTAATGCTGTCCTCTTTTTAGCAAGAACCTTGTCTAATAAGGTTGCTTCCTTAGCCATATAAAGACTCAACACCACTTCAGGGTTGAAATCCTTGGTGCACAACTTTGATGGGAATAACAACTAAAGAAGTTCAGAAATTCATCTGAGTGGAAACCAAGGAGATGACAATATGACTATAGATAATGGTCTCTTCCTGATGTCTCAGTGTTTTCTGAGAAAGATGGCCTCAACCTCTGAACTGTGAAAATTGTTGTATTTCTCGTAGAGAGTGCTCCCAACTCACAGGCCAAGTGCTGTGACTCAGCACATAGTGTTTCTCCTTTGTAAATCAATGTGTGTTACCAATTTAGCTTTCTAAACTTTTCTTTTTTTTCTTTCTCCTTTTTCTTTCTTTCTTTCTTTCTTTCTTTCTTTCTTTCTTTCTTTCTTTCTTTCTTTCTTTCTTTTTTTTTTTTTTAGTTTCAGGTGTATAACTCTTTAACTGCTGTGAAATAGCTCAGTGAGATTTGTGAGTCTTTGGGGACATGTTGTAACTACAATATAATTGGAACAGAGTCTACAGAAGTCAGCTCTAGTCAGACACTCCTTTATTTAGTCCTGCTTACCAAAGGCAGGGCCGAGCATATCCAGCAGAAAGCTAAAGCGTCAGATGGGGAATATGGAGAATTCAAGAGAAAATGTAATGGAAAAGTACAGGAGAGGATAAGAGAGAGTAAAATAAATAAATAAATAAATAGATAAATAAATAAATAGATAGATAAATAAATAGATAAATGGATAAATAAGTTAGTTATACAGGGGAAGTAAACAGCACACAGGAATAAAAGTAGAGACAATCCCCCGGCTCTGCCAGTAACTAGCTTTTTAGACTTAGTGAATAATTTAAATTCTTTGAGCAACTTTAAATTTTATCATCTATGAAATGCAATTAATTCATGACTTGTCAATATCCAAAGAGCGTTTTCTAAGAAATGTGTAAAAGCAGTATGAAAACATAAAAAACAAAAGAGAGAAGTAGAAAGCTGTCAATGATTTAGAAAGGTAGATAATAAACGTCTGTCAGTGATCTGTCCATAGGGTAACTCTGTACTTGGGTTTGTCTTTGGGTGAGGCCCCTCTCTGTGCAGGCTACTATTTCACACATCTTTGAGCAGGAAATAGGTGAAGTTACTTATTATTTTTACATATTTCATTGGTGCATCTCCAATTTTCTTGGGGTTTTATTCTGCCTCTAACGTGTTTTTAGAATTTGTCTCATATCTCTATTCAGATTCCTCCTCTTACATTAAGTCTAAATCTCAACCAGAACTTTTGGGTTAAATCAAAACTATCCTAGGTTTGAGGCTGCCCTTTGCAATGACCCTGAATTGATATTTTAGAGAAATCAACAGGTGCTGAATCTGCAAAGCTTTTAGAAAAAAATGAAATCATAGCTGACTATAAAGTTGATTAATTTTATGTACTTATTTAAATTAAAATTTATTGGGATGACAATGGTTAGTTTATTGGGGTGACAAAGTTACATAGGTTTCAGGTGTACAATTCTGTAATACATCATCTACATATTACATTGTGTGTTCAGACAAGTTGATTTATTTTTAAAAATCAGACTATTACAGGGTAATAATACAGGTTTACATCTGTAGTTATGAGTTATACAAAATTGTGTGTGTGTGTGTGTGTGTGTGATTTTGCTTAATCCATATAAAAATCCTATGTGAAGAATCATTGTCCTCATTTACAGATGAGAAAACCGAGATAAAAATGAAACTAGGTGATTTTTCTCTAGATCATAATGCCAATAAATGTTGGAACAGAGACTCCATCCAACTCAACTATTCTAAACCCAAGTTTGTAGTTTTTTGCACACAACCACACAGCTGGCAGCAAAACTACTTGGCATAGAAAGGCACATTTAACATTATAGTACTAAGTTCCACCTTATCTTCAGCTACAGTTTCTTTTATATAATGTTATCTGTGAAACTTTTTCTGAGGTTGCAGCCAAATTGCTCTTTGACTGTCCACTCCTTCTGGAAATCACTTTTGACTTTGTTCCCCATTCTTGTGACTGGCGATTAGCACAGAGCCCGGAAAAGGGTAAGTACTCAAAAAAGCCTTTGTTTGGCAAAGTCTTTCATCAAGACTCTGAATGTATGTATTATGCAACTTATACTTATCCGGTTTTGTGCTTTAATTCAAACATTTACAAAGTTCCCATTTAGTATGTTGACACTGGAGTTAACCTGTTTTCCTGCTGTCCAGGGACTCACAAGCTCATTCTAAAGACTGACATGAATAAATATAGAGGTATCAGCAAAAGAGAGATAAATCACTAAAGTACCAGCAAAGGGGGCAGAGACATGTTTAAGGGGAGGGCGTGAGAAGTTTCTCTGAGAGGTGCTGTTTAAATCTTAAATTTTAGGTGGTTTATCAGACCAGTAAAGGAAAAACAGGAAAAGGGCATTCTGGAAAGATAATAGGTTCAATAATAGTGTATATGAAATCATGAACATATATGAAATAGGTTCAATAATAGCATATATGAACAAAAACATTTTATTTATTTTTAATAAGTTTTATTTATTTTTAATAAGTTGCTTTATGTCTTTATATATACCGCCTTTCATTAAAATACACACACATCTGTGCGTTCATAAATTGAGGAGGTTTAGAAAAGTCTCACAAAAGGAAAAGGAATAGTTAATAGAATTAGAAAACAAGAAAGCAAGAACTTTACAGAAATCCTAAAGCCATGGGTTGGAAGAGTTTAGTGAAATTAAAAGCATGCAGCCTTACAAGTCTGAGAAGTCTGAGGACCAAGTTTTACTCCAAACTATCTAAAACCAAAAAAGGAAACAAACAAGAGAAGTAAACAGGGTTGACAGATTTAGAG
This sequence comes from Aselliscus stoliczkanus, assembly GCA_033961575.1. Taxonomy (NCBI): domain Eukaryota; kingdom Metazoa; phylum Chordata; class Mammalia; order Chiroptera; family Hipposideridae; genus Aselliscus; species Aselliscus stoliczkanus. Next base: position 19,983,687 of record CM066735.1, read on the forward strand.
TGTCCATAAAGTAAAAACAACATATCGTAAACAAGGATAATAAAACCACATAAACAGAGCAAACCCAGCTAACCAAATAAACAAAACCCAAAGGGCTCAGAAGGAACACACAGCTATTCCTGCTCTGGAGACCTGAAGAAGGTGTTGGTGATGGTGTTGCTGTTGGATCAAACTTGAGAAACTGACCCTGCCTTTTTCCTGGGTTCTCATACTGGTAGCCCCTAGGTCATTCACGTATACAGTCTCAGCTGCTTGCCCTATCCCATGCTCTGGTCACACCCAAAAAGAAATTACTATACTTATTGCAATGGCCATTAACCATATATATATATATATATATATATATATATATATATATATATATATATTTGGAGGGCAGTGTCACTGGCCCTCATCTGTGGGACCCAAACTGGGGCTACTGGCTTCCCAAGCCGTCGCTTAACCACCGTGCCACTCAGCCAGCCCTACCCATATATTTTTGACTCTTAAGACAGTGCATTACATTGTTTGATTTTGAATGTTAAGCTAACCTTGCATTCCTGGTATAAAGCTAAATTATATGTTTTAAAAAAAAAGAAAGAAAAGAACCCTAACAAGGCACAATGCATAGGCTCAAATTAGGGCATCCACCCAACCTTTCACCAGTAACTTTCATCACTTGTCATCTTGTCATGGTAATAGAGTAATTATTTCCAACTGACGTGCATACCATGAATTGAGATTGGCTTCTTTCACTTAGTGATATGCATTTACAGTTCCTCTATGTTTTGTTTTTTTTTAGTTGAGCCATCCTGCCACCTGTTGGCAGCTCAGCAGCAGCTCAGCTCAGGCTGGGCATCGAACTGCTGTTGCTCAGAGCTCAGCTCGCACTCTTGAGCGAGCTCTTAACCAACTGAGCCACTCGGCTGGCCCCCTCCATGTCTTTCAGTGCTTTATAGTTCATTTCTTTTTCATGCTGAATAAAATTCCATTTTCTGGATATATCACAGTGTATCCATTCACCTACTAAAGGACATTTTGGTTGATTCCAAGCTTTGGCAATCATGAATAAAACTGCTATAAGTATCTATGTTTAGGTTTTTATGTGAACATATGTTTTCATTCATTTGGATAAATACAAAGAAGTGTGATTGCTGAATCATATGGTAAGAGAGCGTTATGCCAAATTGCCTTTCAATGTGGTTGCACCATTTTGCATCTCCATCAGCAATGAATGAGTTCCTCTTGCTCCACATACTCGCCAGCATTTAGTGCTGTCAGTGTTCTAGATTTGGGTTATTCCAATAAAGGTGTAGTGGTATTTTATTGTTGTTTTAATTTACAGTTCCTGATAATAAGTGATGTTGAACATTTTTCATATGCTTATTTGCCAGACATTGCCTTTTGATCTGATCCATGCACCTTTTATTTTGTTGAAACTGGAGATAATGCCACAGTAGTACCTATATATATTTGAGTCTTTTAATTTTTCTTCAGATGGTGAATCTCCCAGGTACTGATTCAGAGGACCTCAAAGAAATCCTCCATCAGCACTTGCGTGGCTTCGTGCAACAGTGTCTCACAACTGAAGAGCTGTTTGGTTTAGACTTCTGGGTCCTTTTTAAAACACAAATTGGGGACGCAAAGAGGAAGAAAAGAAGCTAGGCAGATACAAGTAGGTTTTATACTAAAAAAGGGGTTTGGAAAGACCCATTCAGCTGAATGACCTAATTCTAAGTGAATTTAATGAGAAAAGAAAACATGTATATCTTATTTACATAAAAAATAAATCCGATGACTTCAAGCAAATTGCTGATATGGCAGAACTGTCTTTCTCCTGAGTCCCAAAAGAGCTTAAGAAAGCTGGAATATTCCCCTGGAGAATGTGGGGATGGGTTTGTATGCAGACTTATGTGTGTAGCTGGCTTGGACAGGAGATGGCTTGGTAAGTCTGTGAGAGAGTGAAAGAGGAATAGGACATGTTATTGTGCTTCTCTGGCTGCTTGTCTCCTTTGTGCTGAATGCACAGTGATGTCTGTACACCTGCAGCAACTAGGACTAGTTGTGGTGGAGTCCGGAGTAAAATCAGAGCAATAGAGAAATCTGTGTGGTATGAAGCCAGGGGACACCAGCCAACTAACCCCTGACAGTGACTTTCTCACTCTACCTACTCTAAACCCACAAGGAAGTAACATCTAAGGAGTTTATCTTCCTGATCCTGCTTCTCTGGGGACAAAAAGTGAAGACCTGACCTGAGAGCTCTCTGTAGGGAGTAATTGACTGGTTGTCTGGTATCGGAGGTTTTCCACCCTGTGGAAGATTCATCAACTCTTCCCCATTCCCTAAACTTTTGCAGCTGACAAATATCTGAGGCTGCCCTTCTGCATATGCATTGCTTAATAGAATAAACAGTAGTGTCATGGGAAAATGACAAAAAACAAAAAATCAAAACCAAAAAAAAAACCGCATTAGGGAACACGAACATTTCCAAAGAAAAATAATATATTGGATAACAGGCCAACCTAAGCAAAAATATTAGAAGACAGGGGCCAAAATAAAAATGTATTAATAACATGAGATAAGATATTCTAAATATGAAACAAGAACAAGAAAACATAAAAAAATGGAGCCAAGGAAAAAATGTTAGGCATAAAAAAATGTAATAGTTGAAATAAAGAATAAAATAGAATGAATAGTAGAATGAAGGAAATTGAGGAACAAATCAGTAAATTGCAAAGATAAGGAGAGAAAATTTTCCAGAAAGTTTTTTTTAAAGCCCAATTTATATCCTAAGAAACATATAGCATTCAATGTTACTGTAAAGATAGAATCAAATGTAAAAAAACATACCATGCAAACATTCTATATAAGAAAGCTACTGTAGGGGTGGCCAGTTAGCTCAGTTGGTTAGAGTAGAGTGCTCATAACACCAAGCTTGCTGGTTCAATTCCCACATGGGCCACTGAGATGCACAACCAGATTGAAACAACTACTTGACTTAAGAAAGAAAGAAAGAGAGAGAGAGAGAGAGAGAGAGAGAGAGAGAGAGAGAGAGAGAGAGAGAGAAAGAAAGAAAGAAAGAAAGAAAGAAAGAAAGAAAGAAAGAAAGAAAGAAAGAAAGAAAGAAAGAAAGAAAGAAAAAGAAATCTACAGTGGTTATATAAAATTAGAAAAGTAGATTTTATACAAAAAATATAACTGGAAATACAAAGGGACATTCATTATGAAAACCTAATAATCTCAAATGTTCTGCACCTGATAATAAAGGCTCAAAAATACATGAAACACAAACTAAGAAACATTAAGGGACCAACAGATAAATCCACAATCATGGTAGATGATTTAACATACTTCTCTCAGGAACTGATAGGATAACCAGGAAAAATGTTAACAGTACAGGTATAGAAGGTTTGAACAATACTATCGACGAGGCAGGTAGTACAGCCTAATTCATAGAGTATTATGTTCATAGCCACTGAAAATACATAATTTTAAGAGAACATAGAGCCTTCACTAAGATAGATGATATGCTGATCAATGCATCTCATATGTTTCAAAAGGAAGAAATGTTACAAAAGTTTCCCAGAACACAACACAAATAGATTAGAAGTCCATTAAAATAAGATATCTTGGAAAGCTCCAAATATTAGTCAATTAAACAGCACACTTTCAAATCTTATGAATTAATTAAGACAATGAAATTAGGAGATATTTTAAACTAAGGGATAATGAAATAAAATAGATTAAAAAGTTGTTGGAACCTTTTTGTGTGCCAGCTCTCTCACCCATGTGTGTCCTAGCTCTCTCACCCATGTGTGTCCTCTTACTCTCTCTCTCTCTCTCTCTCTCTCTCTCTCTCTCTCTCTCTCTCTCTCCTCCGCCCCCTTTCTCTCTCTCACACACTAGGCCCATTTTCTCCCCTGAGAATGTATCACTAATAAATCATGCTTGCATATTAAAAAAAAACAAAAGTTGTTGGATAGTGCTGTGAAAATATATATCTTTCCAATGCTGTGTTAGAAGTTTAAATGACTTCACATAATAAAAATAAATTAATTAACATTATAAAAATAAAGTGTCACACAGAAAAGTAATAAAGTAAATTAACAAAGCCATAATATGATTACTTGAAAAGAAAAAATAAATGGATAAACATTTACCAGAGCACATCAAATATAAAGAAAAAGCAGAAATTACCAATGTCAGGAATGGGAGACATGACATCACAAAAGATCCTTTAGACATTAAAAGGATAATGACAAGGTAGTATAAACTTTATGGCAAAAAATTCAGAAGCTTAGATAAAATAAAAAAAATTATTGAAAAATAATTTACCCAGAAAGATGAAGTACTTGTACTATTTTTTCTATTTTTTACTATTTTTCACATGAAACACAACTAAAAACCTAATATAGAATATTTGTACACTCACACACATAATAAACATAAGACCCTGAAAGGTGGAGAAAAGATGGAACTTCTCGGGCCTCAGGATGCAAGGGAGGATATAGTGGTGATTTCCCTGAGTTTCCTTTTTTGCCAGATAGGATATGAAGAAGCAATCAACCCGGAAATGTCACTGGACGCAGACACAGAAAAGCCTCAACAAAAATCTGTTCATTTTACTCAAAGGACCAGGAACAAGACACATTAACAAAACATAAAACTTTTAAACTATAAATGCTCTACTCCAGCTAAACACTACAGAAATATCTGTGGCTATCCTCCTACTACCCCAGCAAAGTTTGAATGGAAAGTTTATTTTATTGGGGAACAGTGTGTTCTTCCAGGACCCATCATCTCCAAGTCAAGTAACCATTTCAATCTAGTTGTGGAGAGCATTTTTCCAGGACCTATCAGCTCCTTGGCCCATGTGGGAATCGAACCAGCAACCTTGGTGTTATGAGCCTGCCTTCTAACCACCTGACCTAAGCAGCTACCCCTGAATGGAAAGTTTTGATTTCCACCCTTGCTAGGCTATCCCAATCACCCTACAATCCCAGGCTGAGTAGATGTCAGATAAGACTGAGGGTTATTATTTATTATTTCCGGGTCTTGCCCTACTAGGGGTTAATAAGCACAGCCCCTTGGCTTCAGCAGAAACAAGGTAGAGAACCTTGACTTTTACTCCTACCTGACTGTTTTAGGAGTGCTTACAATTTTTTTGAAATGCACATCATAGCATATTTAAATTTGCCAGTGAGGAAGTTTAATGTCTGAAAACACAACAGCTTTATGCTGAGTGGCATTGGTTGCATTTTGTATCACTACACAACTGATAGTTATAAGTGTTTCTATCTCAATTGATTATGAGATAGGAATTTGCTGCTGGGGCATTGCCAGAAGAGGCTTAGTGGAGAGTCAAGATGTTCACCACCTCCCATGTATAAGGAGGCCACCTTCCCTAAGGGGGGTGTCAGTGGAGGCCATGTGGGAAGCAGTCACTAGGGGCTCCTGCTCCCTCCAGAGAGGGAGGTATCAGTGGAAACCTGGCTGGCAACCCAAAGCCTTGGACCCCAGGAACTCCTACCCAGCAGTCATGAGAAACTCTCACAGTTAGGTGTCAGTAGAGATCTATGGAGAATGTGGGTGTTTACCTACACTTGCAGGTAATGGTGCTGTCCCCCTTACCAGAAAAAGCCAGCTGAAACAGAAAGTTTAAGTAATCTCTAGAATTTCAAAACATAATATCCCAAAAGCCCAAGTTTGAATAAGAATTCACTCATTATACCAAGAACCAGGGCTATCTCAACCTGAATGAAAAAAAATATACATAGATGGCAACACTGAGATGACTGAGATCATAGAATTATCTGACAAGGATTCTAAAGCAGTCATTATAAAGATGTATAAACAAGCTATTAATTAGCATGCTTAAAAAATAGTCATTCTGAGCAATAAAAGAAAGTGTTAGTAAAGAAATTAAAGACATAAAGAAGAATCTAATTAAAATTGTAGAACTAGAAAACATGTTGGGTTAAATTTAAAAACTCAAAAAATGAATTTAAGAGCAAAATGAAAAAGACAAAGAGTCCATATATTGGAAAATAGAACTACATAGAAATTAACCAGCAGAACAATATAGAGAAAATGGACTGAAACTAATGAACAGAATCTCAGACACCTGTGGGAAAATAACAAAAAAATAAACAGTCATCTCATTGCCCAGAAAGTGAGGAGAAAGAAGGCAGAGTGAAAAATTTGAGAGAGGGAGAGGGAGAGAGAGGAAAGAGAGGGATAGAAGGAGAGGGAGAAGAGAGAGATTGAGGTTATTATTTATTATTTCTGGCCAGCCCTAACCATTTGAGTTAGTTCAGCTAAAACCCCAGAGACATCATAACATAAAAACAAGCTATGTGCCCTTTCTAAATTCCTGAGCTATAGAATTATGAGATGATATAATAATAATAATATATTGTTGTTTTCAACCACTAAGGTTTTAGGGTAGTTTGTTATACAGTAATAGATAAGTAGAATCATGTATAGATTCACTAAAATTATTGGAAAAAGAAAAGGAAAGAAATGATAAACACAGAATTCAAAACAATCCTTAATTTAGATTGGGAAGGAAGGCAGGTATGTCTGTCCATGACATGGGTACTGGTTAGATGTAGGTTACTGTCAGAGGCTGTAGCTTTTGTTTTGGGTGGTGGCCTCTCAGGTACTTACACATTATTGAAAATGAATAATTAACAAATTAAATCTTAATCTATTTAAAATTAGGCTATAAGAATGTGTTACAAACCAAGTATTATAATTAATCCAATTCTCTTCACATGATATCCATATAAAAATATAGATAACATATACAAATTTGAAATGATATATACTTATAATAACTTACTGTAGTGAAAGCCTTTATAATAACAGCCTAATCCGTGTTGTGGCTCCTAGAAATGTTTTTTTTTTAAAGAATGGAGGTTTCATAAGAGCCTATTTTTAAAATGCAGTCTTTATTTATTGCATAAACAAGACTGTAGCAATAACAGTTTTAAATTGTTTAGAAAGCTCCCAACAAACCAAATGTTTTAGATTGTTGATGTTGTATTCAAGACAAATACAGAGGTTGCCAAAACAATGTATACACATTTTAAGAAAGGAAAAAACTGTATTAACATTGCAATATTCAATATATATGGATAAAAAAAAGATGAATACAAGTCATGTGTATACATTTTTTGGCATCCAGTATAATATTTATGGATATGTGTAGAAACATTGGTATATATGCAGCTTTTTAAAAATTTTTATGGAGACATTTTACACATACAGACACATGACACAGATATTCAGAGAAATATACAACATTTATAATTATACAACTCAATGAATTTCCACAAGACATATATTCCATGTAACTATGACCTCCATCAAGAAATGTAACATTTACAGTGTCCTGGAAGCCCCAGTCATATCCCCTTGCTATCATATTCCCTCCTTCCCAAAGGGAACCACTACATGGTATCCAAAATCAGAGCTGAGTTTTGCCTATTTGGGAATGTATTTCAATAGAATCATAGGGCTCTTCTTCATTCAAAATATGTATGTGATATTTATCTATGATTCCACATGGAGCAGGTGGTACGCTTTCATTGCTGTCTAGTATTTCCCTGTGTGGATATATGAAAATGTACCTTTTCTTCTGGCAGGCAGTTAATCTCAAGGTAGATCACCTTACTATTATACAGTCTGGGACTGAGCCCATCAGAAGCTAGTTTTCAATCTGTAAAGGCTGGAGTATTTATCGTTTGCCTTTACTAATAGAATGCAGTCTTTCATAGATCCCCCCACATCCTCGGGAGCTTATGTGCCCCCTTCCTTGTCTTTGTAGCACTGTGAGGCTACTGAAGACCTGTTCAGCTTCTTACCTCTTAGCTGAAACCTAAGAATTGCCAAATGTTCTGATGGGAACATGGAGGGGAATGCCAAGCTCACCTCTGTGTACTTCCTTTCCCCCTGGAATCCTTGTTGCCTTAGGCATTCTAAATTCCTTTTAATCGATTTTACATATATATTTTTTTCATGTAGCTTATTAAGGTATCACTAGTGCAGGACTGGCCTGATACAAGCTAGTCCACCGTAGCTGGATATATTTCTGGGTTGATGCCCAAAATAATTCCCTCTTACCCAACTCTATTTTCTCTTTTGCCATATACATTGTTCCACTTACTGTTCAGTGTAATTTCCTTCATAATTCTACTGTTTAATCTTATATCCCAAAAACCTTATACAAAATAGCATAAACAATCTAAATATTTGCTGAATGAATGGGCAAACCTTACTGAATCCTCTCTCCTTTTACTGATATACCTAGAGACCTTTATTCACCTGCAAACAAACTTATCCTTCATCCTCAATCACTTCAATCTCTATACTATCCATCAAACTGAAATCTCACTGTCCATGCAATGACCTTGTTACCTTGCACTCATTTTAGGGATATTTCTTACGTATTCCATCTATTTCCCACGTAAGCGGTGTTCATCCTAGATGGTTTTAAAGCTATTACTTTTCCACTTCTATTTCCTTTGAATTTCATGTTGCTCAACTATCATCTTCTATTCCTACTTGTCTTTGATATTGAGAAAGTTTATGACATCTAGCAAATACATGTTAAAGCTGTGTGACATAGCTGTTCACCAAACTCATTTCCCTTTCCTCTGGGTCATATAGCTAAATGATTGTCCCAGCCTCCCTTACAGCAAAAGGTGACCATGTGACTGAGTTCTGGCCATTGGGGTCCCAAGGATGTGATATTATTATTATTTCCAAGCCTAGACTCGTAAGTGTCCCACTCTCTCTCTTTCTCCATCTTCCAGTTGGATGTTGACCTCCATGGTAACTGCAAATTCCATGTTAAAAATGGCAGGGTTTCCATCATCCTGTGTCTCTGAATGATTGTGTGGCACAAAACCCTTTGCTGCTGATCAGGTATTTATTTATTTGTTTGTTTGTGTATCTATCTATCTATCTATCTATCTATCTATCTATCTATCTATCTTTCTATCTATGAGTCTTTACCATTTAATAGCTGTGTGATTGGGCAAGCCAGTTAAATACTCTGTGCCTCAGTTTCCTCATCTGAGGAATATGAATGAAGGTAATCACAGTCTTTATTTCATAGCCTTGTTATGAATATTGAAACAGTGCATATGAGTACTTAGAAGATTACCAGGATTTATTGAGCATAAATAAACTATATTCTGTGTATAGTCACTGAGATTTGGGATTTAGGCGTTGCTACCCTTAGAATTACCTTTAATATATACCTATATTGATAAGTTCTGGTATAATTCTAGAACTCTTTGAATTTAAAGGCCACAAAATAAACTAGCATTATAGTACTTGGACCTTACTATAAGACAACTTTAATGATAACAAGCCTTACTATCATTTCAGAAAGCTTAGGTACCTAACCCATTCTCTAATATGCAACTCTTATACATCCAATTCTTTCTGTGATGTATACACTTAGTTATTTTAGCAATTATTTCTGTGATGTATACACTTAGTTATTTTAGCAATGTTAACTAACTAATCTTTTAACCTCTCCTTTGTTAGCTTCCTTTCCATTGTCCTCAATAATTATACTAAATCCTCTCTTGTCATCTCAAAGCCTCTCACTCAACCCACTAATTCCTATCCTTTCACATCTAAGAATAGGCTTATTCCTTGAGGCAATTGAAACCATCATGGATCTCTCTCACATTCAAATATTTGAAATACTTTAGTTCTTGTATCAATAACCTTTTCTCTGATCTCAATGACTTATGAGACATATACAGACGGTGCCAAAAAAAAATGTATACACATTTTAAGAAAGGAAAAAAAAAACTATTAAAATTGTAATACTCAGGGCCGGCCAAGTGGCGTGGTGGTTAAGCGCTGGCTTGGGACACCAGCAGCCCCGGTTCAGGTCCCACTGCCCTCAAAAAAAAAGAAAAAATTGTAATCAATATATACTAATAACAAAAGATGAATACAAGTCATGTGTATACATTTTTTTGGCACTCCCTGGTATTATAGACTCTCTAGATGATTCGAAATAAGTCACTAAATCTCTTTGAGTCATCCATAAAATAGGAATCATAATATTTGAACTGACTACTTAGATCTATTATGATGACCAAATAAGATAAAGTATATGAAAATTTTTATATTTTAAGGGATTATTATAATTTTTGTCCATGTTGCTCCTTGATTTTCATTTCTAGTTAGACAATATTTAAACATCTGTCATGAATTATAAAATATGCTTCATTATGAAACATTCCAGAATGTTGTAAGTTGTAAGTTTTATGGGAATAAAATTCTCTGTGGTCAGGATGTTGGCCATGATTCTTAGTTACATGCTCATAAATTAAATTCTGTGTTTAGTCAATCCTTGGATATTGTACTCATCAGGGCCCATATGTATATCATTCCTCATTCCCTCCACATGCACCAAGTAAACAATCTCTTCACTGTTATTTCCACTGCTTTAATTCATAGACTGATAGTCAACTGTCTAATAAACAGCATCAGTATCACAGGAAGATAGTTCCGTTTACCAACTTCTTTCACAGAGCAAATGTTCAATGAATATTTTCGAACATCTATAATCTTCAAGGTACTGTATTCCTGAAGTATACACCAGGAGATATGTCTCCTGCTTTTAAAGGGTTAACTGAAATGCAAGTCCTATCAACTGACCGAATTGGAAGATGTCATCTACAAGTTGCCGACAGTTGTTCAAGCTGTACCTTAGAAATCATTTCAGATTTCTCTGTCTCCCTCACTTACCATACATATCCAGTCAGCAATTTGAACAGTTTTATGAGCTAAGTATTTTTCAGATGTGTACCTTCTTCTTTGAGGCCTTTAGCATTTATTTCTTCATAACTTGAGCCATGCATATCTCACAAGCTTTACCTATTACTCATATACCTATTACATTTTATGTTATATTCAAATTTTGGAGAACACATTGTAGTTCTATGAACATATTATGATTTTCCACATACTCATGGCTTTATTCATATGGTTTTTCTCTCACGAGAATACCCATTTCCCTATTTCTTTTCCAGCTAATATTATCTGACTCTGTCACCAAATGATATGCTTCTAAAATGTACCTGAATATAACGCACAAACCTCAATCATAATGATTATCATTTGTATAAGCTGTCTGTGGGCTTATCTCTATTATTAGACTTTCTTGCAGGAATATCTCAATAATAAGGGTAGTAACAGGGTTATCTTGGAATGACCAGAAATGATATTAATTTAATATAAACCAGTATTAACTTACTATAAACTCAAATTTAACATTATCTCAATAAAAACTGAACTTACCTTGAATACTGCTTATATAATTAATAAGTAAAATTAATTTCCCTTTAATAGGCTGAAAGCAGAATTTTCAACAGTTACCAAAAGATAGTAAAAGAGTTTCCAAATGCTGAGAGACATTAATTGTCATCCCCAAACTGTATTGCCAACTAAACTACCATTAAAGAATAGGGTGAAATAAATATACTCAAAAACAAATTTAAATAAAAACATGGAAGTACTTACTCTAAGAAAACTTTAATAAAGGGTTTATCAAAGAATATGTTTCACAAAGGAAATATAGTTTTAAGAAAGGACTGACTCTAAAAGAACCTGTAAGCAAAGAAGGTGGTATACATATGATTAATTCCAAATAGATTATCTGCATAAAACACAAAACTACTGATCATGAGTAACTTGGGGGTGAAAATTATGGTAGAATGAAAATACTTGACAACAACACATAAAGTGGTAAAAGGTGAGATGCTGATAAAAGTTTTGTATTATTTGTTAGAAATGTTCATTAAGATCATAATTTGTTAAAATTTAATGGTAACCACTATAGGATATATGTAGAATGTTGATCTTCTGGACCAGCAAAAGAAATATAAAATTATAGAGAAAACGTAACTGACTCAAAAGAATGTAGAAGAAGAACAACAGTAACAACAACAAAAAAGGTAGACATGGAGCAGTAACTATAAAACAATCAGATATTGGAAACTCCCAAATGTTTAAGAGAAAATAAACTCAATAGTTAAATATAGATTTTTAGATTGGGGTAACTCTATAAATGGAAACATAATTACATACTAATTTTCTAAGAAATACCAGGTCAATGTATACCAAGAGCCTCAAACTGATTTACCTTTTTAAGCTAACTAATACCACTTCTAGTAACTTATCCAAAAGAAATAATCAGGAATCAAATCAAAAAAATATACACATATGGAGACTTACATAATGTATACATACAATGCAATATTCTAAAGTCATTAAAATAATTCCATAATGTTCAACAACACAAAAATGCTTATGTCATAATGCTAGTCAAAAAACGACACATTCCCAAAACCTTTATACAATAGGAACTAAAGTTTATAATATTTAATTTTCGTTTGTTCTCTTCTTTTATTAGTGCATAGAAAAGAGATAAAAATATCAAAAAGTTAACAGAAGTCATTTCTTGATGTTGGGTCATTGGGTAATCAACGTTTTTTCTCTCAATATACTCTTTTGATATTTATGACCATGAAAATATATTGGTTTTATAATCATAAAAATATTATTTTCCTGCCATAAAACTCATACTGTACTTCAAACATACTTCATATGCAGTATAATTTGTTTGAGGCTAACGCTCTCAAGAGAATTTACATTTGCACATTTCTTTGAAGTTTTATATGTGTATGCGAGTGTTACTTTACACAAATTTTATAAGAAGCTTGAGGTAGGTATTATTATCATCATCCCCTTTTCACAGAAAAGGAGACTGAGAACCAGAGAGATTACAATATGGTAGCTTATAAGACTTTGCCTCGTACTTGTTTTATAGATTGTATTCTCTGTGTCAATTCCTCAAAAAATGTAGAGACTACTGAAATATTTTCTAACTTTGTAGATGAATTTCTGTAAGGTTACTGAACAGCAACAGTGATATATGCAAATGTGTACATGGGCATCTAAATTACTTTCCCTGTATTATAGGAACATTGGGCAGAGCAGCTGTCCAGATGTGACTCCTTAATAGGCCATAACCACAGACATAAACACCTCTCACCAATGAGGAACATTCCCATGATCTCGACACTGCAATTTCCCAGCACCATTAGGAAACATTCTTCAATCTCATAAATATGAGGATTTTCTTTTCTTTTTCAATTTGTGAGGAGAAGCCGGGGAAGATAAAACTGGGAGATTGCTGAGGGACCATATCTTCATGCTGTGTGGGACTTCTCATCGACCTGCAGTTGCCAACATGACTTTGGTCCTGCTTTCTGTCCTCTGGCTCATCGTACAAACTGAAGGTAAGCATGACTATATTGACATATATACAAAAGTTAACTTATTTAATGCATTTTTAAAGTACCCTTAAGAAAATGACAGGCTCACATGACCCAAACGTCACTACTGTTTGCATTTTGATATATTTACTCAATTTATATAAACTCCATGCTCATCATGAAGTCATCGTGATTGGCATAATAATTTAGTTAAGATGTCTCTGAAATGTTATCCCTTATTCAATAATTCTATAAGTTCTATCATTTTATTTTCTAAAACACACAGCCCCTGATAACACCAGAGAATTAACTTTGAGACCAGATTTCAAGAATTTCCTAACCATCTCCAATGTTCTCTTGAATGGCATTGATATTTTCTATGCATAAAAAGACAATCATTTATCTGAAGACATGATTTCTCCAAAGGCTGAGGTAGGGTGGATGACAGGAAGACACTTAAGTAAAATTAGACTTAAGTTAGACATAATTATATTATTAAGCAAAATTAAAAATGAATTGATC